>JAECWU010000127.1:15752500-17002500 GCA_018150985.1 Chymomyza costata | reverse complement strand
TTTTTTGAGATCACTAAATTGGTATTCCGAGATTAAAATCTGATTCCGAGATAAGAAATCCAATTACATAGCCACCGAAAAAAAACCTGCTTTCGGATACAGAGGTCATTCTTTTGTTAGAGTAACTCAGATAGATAAAACATCCGATCATGCTGTCGCTGAATTCGAATTCAAGATCGAAAAAATCCAGCACGTCCGGATTCTGACATAGCTTCGGAAAAAATACACAAAAATTGTTCGGAACCGCCTTATTTTAAGATCACTAAATTGGAATTCCGAGATTAAAATCCGATTCCGAGATAAGAAAAAACCCATCCAATTACTTAGCCACCGAAAAAAAACCTGCTTTCGGATACAGAGGTCATTCTTTTGTTAGAGTATCTCAGATAAAGATCGAAAAAATCCAGCACGTCCGGATTCTGACATAGCTTCGGAAAAAATACACAAAAATTTTTCGGAACCGCCTATTTTTGAGATCACTAAATTGGATTCCAAGATTAAAAAAAAAACCATCCAATTACATAGCCAACATAAAAAAACCTGCTTTCGTATCCAGAGATCAGACCATGCTTTTCTTATGTTTCTGCAGTCGCTGAATCAGAATTCGAGCTCGAAAAAAATACAGCACGACGGGATAGTTAAGTTTAGATTCAGCGACTCCAAAAACATAAATAAAGCACGATAGGACCCACTGGAAAGAAAGTCAGTTTTTTATTGGGACTGTGTTATCTATTTGAGAAGCTCTAACAAAAGAATCAAATAAGCTCACTTGAACTAAGCATCTAAAAGCTTCATACATATTTTATTAAAAGTTTAATTGATGTTGTATAATAAGAGGCTTAACCGGTTATGTCTGATTTAATGAACTACGCTCGGAAGAATGAACTATTCTGGTATATATGTTAAATTGTTTTTTTTAAATAATATAGAACCTCGAGTAGATAAGTAAATTGCTGCAACTCAAACTAAAAAAAATATATATAAATAGTTTTTACTGGTTATGTCGGGGAACCATAGATATACAACAAATTAGATTTGTTTTATACTTAAGGCCGCCGCATTCTGTTCTGAGCTCACGCGAGACTTCAAGGGAAACTGATGCAGTCACTAAGAAGACGTCCAAAAGGCCTCGACGGCTTCTCTGAAGTGGATCGCAGAAAGCTAGCTCCAGAGCTAGGAATTTATTACCAAAGACTTGGCCATGCGTAAGGTTTACCATACACAGTGTTGCCCCACTCCTCCTACTGTCCGTAACTCGCACCGCCGCACTTCTTCATCTTTCCACGGCTCATGCGAGACCTCAAGGGAAACTAACACAGTGCCTAAGAAGACGTCCAAGAGACCGTGACTGCATCTTTGAAGTGGATCGTGGAAAGCGAACTCCAGAATTAGGAATTTATTACCAAAGACTTGGCCATGCGTAAGGTATGCCGAACACAGTGTTGCCCTACTGCTCCGATAGTTCATAACTCGCACCGCCGGACTCTTTTCTGAGCTCACTCGAGCCCGCAAGGGAAACTGTTACAGTGCCTTAGAAGACGTCCAAAAGGCCGTGACGGCATCTCAGAAGGAGATCCCGCAAAGCGAGCTCCAGAATTAGGAGTTTATTACCAAAAACTTGGCCATGCGTAAGGTATGCCGAACACAGTGTTGCCCCACTGCTCCGATAGTTCATAACTCGCACCGGACTTCTTCCTCTTTGCTCGACTCATAAAAGACCTCAAGGGAAACTGTTACAGTGACTTAGAAGACGTCCAAAAGGCCGTGACGGAAGGAGATCCCGAAAAGCGAGCTCCAGAGCTAGGAATTCATTACCAAAGATTTGGACATGCGTAAGGTATGCCAAACACAGTGTTGCCTCACTCCTCTTACAGTCCGTAACTCGCACCGCCGCTCTGCTTCATCTTTCCACGGCTCATGCGAGCCCGCAAGGGAAACTGTTACAGTGCTTTAGAAGACGTCCAAAAGGCCGTGACGGCATCTCAGAAGGAGACCCCGGAAAGCGAGCTCCAGGTATGCCAAACACAGTGTTGCCACGCTGCCCCACTCCTCCCACAGTTCAGATCTCGCACCACCGCACCTCTTCCTCTTTGTTTGGCTCATGCGAGACCTCAAGGGAAACTAATACAGTGCCTTAGAAGACGTCCAAGAGGCCGTGACGGCAGCTCTGCAGTGGATCACGGAAAACGAGCTCCAGAATTAGGGATTTATTACCGAAGACTTTGCCATGCGAAAGGTATGCCAAACACAGTGTTGCCCCACTCCTCCTACAGTCCGTAACTCGCACCGCCGCACTTCTTCCTCTTTCCACGGCTCATGTGAGCCTGCAAGGGAAACTGTTACAATGCCTTAGAAGACGTCCAAGAGGCTGTGACGGCAGCTCTGAAGTGGATCGCGGAAAGCGAGCTCCAGCAAGCGTTAACGCAATGGGAATCGCGTTATAAGTCTTGAGGACTTTTTGAGGACTACTAGGAATTAGTATTAACGATACTTATATGTATATTTTTCTAAAAAGCTTTGGGCACACTTGAGAAACCTGGCAGTACTCAGGCAATATTCAGCGAGTTTGAGTAAATATGAAATCTCTAATGCTTTCAATGTGTCTTGTACCAATCTAGAATATCCTCGACTCTAAGGTTCTAACTAAAAGCTTACTTGTACGAACATACTATACAACCAAATTTTTTTTACGCTGCTTGGCGCATTGCGTAATGGCTGGATATAGTTTTTTATTATAAGAATTTTGGTGTCGAAATGACTTCATGTTCAATGCCAAAGCTTAGCGACAATAGGGCTAACAATAAAAGGCACAACCTTGACCGAGGCCAAAGTTGTGCATAGACATGCTAGTCGTGTGTATGTTTGTATTCATTAAGGACTACAGCGGGAAATAAGAGCTCTGGATACTAGATGTTGAAAAAGAAATAGTACATACAGGCTGCATGAATACCAAGCTGACTTGGTCACACCCAACTAATATACTCTATTGGACAGGTTAAGAGCACGTGCAAAACAAAAGCCTATCGAAGCTTGACGAGGTTCTAATTGTAACACATTGTAGCATATAGACACATTAGTTCCAATTAATAGTTTTGTTTATAGGTACACTGTGTTCATAAGGGTATTATAGTTTTGTGCAGTATTTTGAACTGCGGTACTGCAGTATTTGGATCCCTGGACTTTAGGGTTTGACAGTACAGTAAAATAAGCAAATGTCTGCATTCAGAAATCGTTGTAGTTTTATTAAGAGTTTAAGATATTGTTATATCTCAGGGATCTTACGAATTACCGCCATCTTAAAAAAAAGAATAACGCAACAAAGCTGTCAATTTTTTTAAAAAAATTCATTCGAGTTCTAAATTTTTTATTTATATACTACTCTACAAGAAAACGTTCGCAATATAAGGCGCCAGCTGCAGCTGCTTTTCTGCCTAAGCTGGGCTTTTCCACCAAGCCGGCCAAGTTAAGCAGCTACTATGAGCTCATCAAGAAATCCAGAGAAACCAAGCCCAAGATACCAAAACAGAATGTACCGCAACAATGCATCTTACGCAGGCAGCGTCCCAAGCGCCGAATCAATAGATCTGACGAAGCACTGGAGGCTGTTTCCCAACAACAGCTGCAGCAGCCAATGGAGTCGCCCTCCAATATGGCAGAGCGCCAACAGCAAATGCAAAATGGCTACTACTATGCGCAGGTACGCAGCACAAATCGCTCACGCTCCGGCTGTGAGATGAGCTTTGGCACATCACAGGTTTCAGGAATGTCGGCTGAAGAAAACGCCTATTTGGCCTATCTTACGGATTTGCATAAACGCCGCATCGAGCACACGCCAGACCAAGCAGTTACACCCTGCTGCTCTACGATTTCCATGCGGCGCAGGCAACAGCCTTCTTTACGCTACGCACCACGTAAGCATAGACGCGCTAGCCAAGTGCAAGGAAGTCAGCAATCCGAAAGCTATACTCGTAGGTGCCCCCGTTGTAAGTATAGTAATGCAGTCGTATTCAGTTGTAAAGCGTATCAAACTTAAATTCATTCCAGTGCCTTTAAGAGTTTCCGCTGCAACACCCAGCTGCTCGAGATCCATGCTTATGTCGTCAACCTACTCGACTGACCCGCGTAACACATTTTCCACAAGCACTACGGCCAAACGCTTACCACCAAGAAGCAGCGGTGCTACGTTCAGCTCATGCAACTCCCGGGCCTCTTCTTCCCATGCCGCATCAACTCGTGGCGTTGCGGGTGGCTTAAATATAACTCCGTCAAAATCCAATCCGCTAAGTCGCTGGTATGCCCAACTTTCAACACAGCGTCATCTTATAAGCTCAGCACCTCTGGGAATACAATTGCCAAACAATATGAATACAACACGAACTAGAGTACAAAAAGCGTGCACGTCAAGATTACGTGAACCCAGTTCATATACAAATATTGATAATTCAAGACTTAATAGAGTGTCGCATACGGTTAGATGCTTTGAAAATAATGCATTTCGTACTACTGAGAACCCAAGACTAACGACAAATGTCTTGTATACTTTACCAAGAGATTGCAGACGTAGATACAGAGATTCCTGAGTTCTTTGAACTACAGTACAATTGGGGCACGCTCCCTCTCTCTCTGTGTCTGTTTACAAATCTTTGGCTTTTCGGCATAACCAGTTAAGTACATTTTAAAATTTTTCGAAATATTGCGTTTTAAGACTTTTTCCAAAAATGCAACTAAATGTAAATTCGAGAATATATTGCATATAGTAAATGGTGAGCACCTATTTGTTTATATTGCAAAAATTGTTTGCAAATACATATATAAATGGACTTAACTGGTTACGCCGGGAAGATGGATTTATTAGAAATAAAATAAAATATCTTAATAAAGTTCGAATTTGTGATACCAATGATGTTAGTTCATATTTTAAGCCATTCAATTACATAGCCACCAAAAAAAACACCTTATTTTGTATCCACAGGTCTGATCATGCTTTCATTATGTTTCTGCAGCCGCTGCATCCAAATTCGAGCTCGAAAAAATCTAGCACGTCATGGTTCTGAATTCGGAAAAAATCCACAAAAAATGTTCGGTACCGCTTGTCCGTTTTTTTTTGTAATCACTAAATCCGATTCCGAGAAAAGAAAAAACCCATCCAATTACATAGCCACCGTAAAAAAAACCTGCTTTCGGAAACAGAGGTCATTGTTTTTTTAGAGTATCTCAGCTAGATAAGACAGCCCTAAATAAAACTGACCTTCTTTCCAGAGGTCCGATCATGCAGTCGCTGAATCCGAATTCGAGATTCAAAAAGATCCATTACGTCCGGATTCTGACATAACTTCGGAAAAAATACACAAAAATTGTTCGGAACCATCTTTTTTTGAGATCACTAAATTGGTATTCCGAGATTAAAATCTGATTCCGAGATAAGAAATCCAATTACATAGCCACCGAAAAAAAACCTGCTTTCGGATACAGAGGTCATTCTTTTGTTAGAGTAACTCAGATAGATAAAACATCCGATCATGCTGTCGCTGAATTCGAATTCAAGATCGAAAAAATCCAGCACGTCCGGATTCTGACATAGCTTCGGAAAAAATACACAAAAATTGTTCGGAACCGCCTTATTTTAAGATCACTAAATTGGAATTCCGAGATTAAAATCCGATTCCGAGATAAGAAAAAACCCATCCAATTACTTAGCCACCGAAAAAAAACCTGCTTTCGGATACAGAGGTCATTCTTTTGTTAGAGTATCTCAGATAAAGATCGAAAAAATCCAGCACGTCCGGATTCTGACATAGCTTCGGAAAAAATACACAAAAATTTTTCGGAACCGCCTATTTTTGAGATCACTAAATTGGATTCCAAGATTAAAAAAAAAACCATCCAATTACATAGCCAACATAAAAAAACCTGCTTTCGTATCCAGAGATCAGACCATGCTTTTCTTATGTTTCTGCAGTCGCTGAATCAGAATTCGAGCTCGAAAAAAATACAGCACGACGGGATAGTTAAGTTTAGATTCAGCGACTCCAAAAACATAAATAAAGCACGATAGGACCCACTGGAAAGAAAGTCAGTTTTTTATTGGGACTGTGTTATCTATTTGAGAAGCTCTAACAAAAGAATCAAATAAGCTCACTTGAACTAAGCATCTAAAAGCTTCATACATATTTTATTAAAAGTTTAATTGATGTTGTATAATAAGAGGCTTAACCGGTTATGTCTGATTTAATGAACTACGCTCGGAAGAATGAACTATTCTGGTATATATGTTAAATTGTTTTTTTTAAATAATATAGAACCTCGAGTAGATAAGTAAATTGCTGCAACTCAAACTAAAAAAATATATATAAATAGTTTTTACTGGTTATGTCGGGGAACCATAGATATACAACAAATTAGATTTGTTTTATACTTAAGGCCGCCGCATTCTGTTCTGAGCTCACGCGAGACTTCAAGGGAAACTGATGCAGTCACTAAGAAGACGTCCAAAAGGCCTCGACGGCTTCTCTGAAGTGGATCGCAGAAAGCTAGCTCCAGAGCTAGGAATTTATTACCAAAGACTTGGCCATGCGTAAGGTTTACCATACACAGTGTTGCCCCACTCCTCCTACTGTCCGTAACTCGCACCGCCGCACTTCTTCATCTTTCCACGGCTCATGCGAGACCTCAAGGGAAACTAACACAGTGCCTAAGAAGACGTCCAAGAGACCGTGACTGCATCTTTGAAGTGGATCGTGGAAAGCGAACTCCAGAATTAGGAATTTATTACCAAAGACTTGGCCATGCGTAAGGTATGCCGAACACAGTGTTGCCCTACTGCTCCGATAGTTCATAACTCGCACCGCCGGACTCTTTTCTGAGCTCACTCGAGCCCGCAAGGGAAACTGTTACAGTGCCTTAGAAGACGTCCAAAAGGCCGTGACGGCATCTCAGAAGGAGATCCCGCAAAGCGAGCTCCAGAATTAGGAGTTTATTACCAAAAACTTGGCCATGCGTAAGGTATGCCGAACACAGTGTTGCCCCACTGCTCCGATAGTTCATAACTCGCACCGGACTTCTTCCTCTTTGCTCGACTCATAAAAGACCTCAAGGGAAACTGTTACAGTGACTTAGAAGACGTCCAAAAGGCCGTGACGGAAGGAGATCCCGAAAAGCGAGCTCCAGAGCTAGGAATTCATTACCAAAGATTTGGACATGCGTAAGGTATGCCAAACACAGTGTTGCCTCACTCCTCTTACAGTCCGTAACTCGCACCGCCGCTCTGCTTCATCTTTCCACGGCTCATGCGAGCCCGCAAGGGAAACTGTTACAGTGCTTTAGAAGACGTCCAAAAGGCCGTGACGGCATCTCAGAAGGAGACCCCGGAAAGCGAGCTCCAGGTATGCCAAACACAGTGTTGCCACGCTGCCCCACTCCTCCCACAGTTCAGATCTCGCACCACCGCACCTCTTCCTCTTTGTTTGGCTCATGCGAGACCTCAAGGGAAACTAATACAGTGCCTTAGAAGACGTCCAAGAGGCCGTGACGGCAGCTCTGCAGTGGATCACGGAAAACGAGCTCCAGAATTAGGGATTTATTACCGAAGACTTTGCCATGCGAAAGGTATGCCAAACACAGTGTTGCCCCACTCCTCCTACAGTCCGTAACTCGCACCGCCGCACTTCTTCCTCTTTCCACGGCTCATGTGAGCCTGCAAGGGAAACTGTTACAATGCCTTAGAAGACGTCCAAGAGGCTGTGACGGCAGCTCTGAAGTGGATCGCGGAAAGCGAGCTCCAGCAAGCGTTAACGCAATGGGAATCGCGTTATAAGTCTTGAGGACTTTTTTGAGGACTACTAGGAATTAGTATTAACGATACTTATATGTATATTTTTCTAAAAAGCTTTGGGCACACTTGAGAAACCTGGCAGTACTCAGGCAATATTCAGCGAGTTTGAGTAAATATGAAATCTCTAATGCTTTCAATGTGTCTTGTACCAATCTAGAATATCCTCGACTCTAAGGTTCTAACTAAAAGCTTACTTGTACGAACATACTATACAACCAAATTTTTTTTACGCTGCTTGGCGCATTGCGTAATGGCTGGATATAGTTTTTTATTATAAGAATTTTGGTGTCGAAATGACTTCATGTTCAATGCCAAAGCTTAGCGACAATAGGGCTAACAATAAAAGGCACAACCTTGACCGAGGCCAAAGTTGTGCATAGACATGCTAGTCGTGTGTATGTTTGTATTCATTAAGGACTACAGCGGGAAATAAGAGCTCTGGATACTAGATGTTGAAAAAGAAATAGTACATACAGGCTGCATGAATACCAAGCTGACTTGGTCACACCCAACTAATATACTCTATTGGACAGGTTAAGAGCACGTGCAAAACAAAAGCCTATCGAAGCTTGACGAGGTTCTAATTGTAACACATTGTAGCATATAGACACATTAGTTCCAATTAATAGTTTTGTTTATAGGTACACTGTGTTCATAAGGGTATTATAGTTTTGTGCAGTATTTTGAACTGCGGTACTGCAGTATTTGGATCCCTGGACTTTAGGGTTTGACAGTACAGTAAAATAAGCAAATGTCTGCATTCAGAAATCGTTGTAGTTTTATTAAGAGTTTAAGATATTGTTATATCTCAGGGATCTTACGAATTACCGCCATCTTAAAAAAAAGAATAACGCAACAAAGCTGTCAATTTTTTTAAAAAAATTCATTCGAGTTCTAAATTTTTTATTTATATACTACTCTACAAGAAAACTTCGTTTTTTAACGTCGTCATCGTCAACATTTATGTAAGTATACGAATTTTTAAGAAAGCAGATCTAGATGTTTAGTTAAGTCGAAAATTCAACTGATATTGGAATTGAAATGCAAAGCAAGCCCCAAAATTTTTCTAAGCATAAAAATTAAAACAAAATATTGGTATGCAAAAATTTTTTTTTGTTTTTCTCTATATTCTATTGAAACTGAGAAAAATTTACATTTTGTAGCCTTTAGAAAAACGATTATGCATGAATAAAATAAATGAGTAAACAATTTATTCTATAAATAATTGAAATTTAATAACATGTATAATTAAAGACCAAGTAGTAAACGTGAAAATTTTGAAAATTTTTCAGTAAATTCGAATTTTTTCGAAAAAACATCTGCCGAAACTTTGAAAATATGAACAAAATAAACTTCTTCTGTGTAGACGCATGGCTAAGGCATTTTCCGACTTATCTCTGCGATTTATCTGAAGAATGATTACACTAGTTTACAGCAAAATGTATCATCAACATGTTTTACTCGTTTCCGTAGTTAAATGGCACGCTAAATCCGAAAATGAAGTCAAAAAATTTTTCATGGAACGGATTTCGAGATATTTCGAAAAAACCACTTTTCGAAACTAAAAAAAAAGTTTGTCTACTTAAAAGCAAATATCTCTGGTTGTACTAAAATGATTTAGATTATTTTTTTTACCAAAGTGTAGACAATTGAATTATCTATCGATTATACTTGGAATATATTTTTGTCAAATTTACGGTTTGGTCGTTATTAATCCATTCATATGAAATTTTTCCTTATTTTTGGCAAATTTTTAAAAAAAATTTATTTCGAACGTAAATTCAAAAATTAAAAAAAAAATTTCATACATTTTTTTTCATGGCTCGTCAAGTTTGATCGATTACGAAGAAAATAAGTGGTTGTTTATCAGAATCGGAGAAAAAGTGTGGAAATATCAAGTATTTTTGTAAAAAGTGTAAATTTGTTTGAAAAACCAAAAGTTTTAGATGGATAATTCGTTTGTTTAAGAAAATATCGTTACCAAATTTGGTATTCGAAAGTTTTTTAGAGTTCTTAAGTTCTGTAACAAATTTGATCAAAATCGGTTGACTTTATCACATAGCACCCAAAAAAAGTACCTACTTTAAAAAAATATTAAAATCAATTTATTTAAATATCAACTTTGAAAGCAAATATTTGATAGAAAAAAAATGTTTTAAATATGATGCTTGCTAAAAAAAAACTCATGAAATATTAAGTCATCGATAAATTTGTAAGCAATCGGAATTTCAATAGTTAAAATGTAAGGAACCCATACAACGTGACCCAATATTTAAATATAAAACCAAACCGAACAATTTTATTCGAATTCGTGTTTGCGTGCTACGGAAAACGAATTTTTTTATCGATATTTCCCTTTTTATTTGAGATAAATGCACATATTTCTCTTGTTTTTCCGATAAGTTCTACTGTTGTATTGGCGCGAAATTATTTTTGCTTGATACAAAACAGCTGACATGGTTGCCTTTTTATTACTATATGTTGTGTACATTTCATTCTTATTAAAATAAAGCTTATTCTTTATATTTTATAAAATTCCACAAAAATATTATTTTAGCAACAGTATTTATTGAAATTAATACGATTTAGCTTTTTTGGTTACAAGTGAAATTTTCTTTTTATATCGCGGCAGCCCTGTCGCTCTTATCGTCATGTGTTCGTGTATGATACATATATGCACATTAGGGCGGGTCAATTTGTATGGGGCCGAAAAAACGTTCTGGGGCTCACAGCGATTTTGATTCTTCGGGTCATTCTAAGCAACTTTGTCCAAGAAACTATGGATCTAAAATGAATTTCGAGTCGCCCACTTTTTCAAAATAGGTTTTTATCAAAATATTCAAAAATCGACTTAGACTTTGCATTCACAAGGCCAAAAAACGTTATTTTTTCTCAAACCAAATGTGTATTTGGGGGTTTTTGCTGTCGAGAAATCCATTTTTGACACCTATTTTTAATTTTGGGCGCCGCCAGAGGGCGCTTTAGTGTATTTTTTTTATTTTTTCCGTTTTTATACCCTGTACAGTATGTTACAAAGGGTATATTAAGTTTGTGCCAGCCGAAAATGTATGTAACATACAGAGGGAGACATCGGAGACTCTCCAAAGTTACCCAAAGTATGATCAGGGTGACTAGAGAAGTCGATATACCCATGTCCGCCTGTCCGTCTGTCTGTATAAACGCCTAAATCTCAGAGATGGTAAGAGCTAGAGCAGCCAAACTTTCAGATAAGATCCGTTATTATCCTACGGGAGACAAGTTTATTTTATTTTTTTGAAACCGGGGTTCTATTATGTAGCTCCCATAGGGGTGTTTCAGAGGACCTCGAAGTTTTAGAGTTATAATTCGTTTGTTTATGAAGATATCGTAACCAAATTTGGCACTAGGAAGTTTTTTATAGCTCCCAATCATTATATCAAATTTGATCAAAATCGGTGGACTATATCATATAGCCCCCATAGGACCGATCAGTCAAACAAAATTTGTTGGTGCAAAATTCGACTGATTTCTGTGTTTTTGAAAAAAAAAAATCTTTTGGAGGTCTTAAGCAATATATTGGACTTAATTGCAATGTGGTGGTATAGTCGTCTATGCCCGACTTTAACGTACGCCATCTTTTTTTTTAATTTGACAAAATGTTGCGAAAATCGTGGAATATTTAATTTTTTCATAACGCAATCTAAAATTTAAAATTTTCCAAAATATTCACCGTTGAAAAATGGAAGGGGGCGTACTTTTTGACGACGTACATAAATAATATTCCATTTAAAGAAGAAATATTTCCCTCTAGTAATAAGGAAAAACAAGTATTAGAAAAGAATCCAGATAATTAGGGGTTTAAATTTAATTATGATATCTTTATAAAGAAACAAAACAACGAATTTCGTAAAAAATACGTTTTTTTGACCGATCGGCCCTATGGGAGCTATATGATATAGTCAATCGATTTTGATCTAATTTGGTAGAGTTCTTAGAAACTCTACAAAATTTCTGAACGCCAACTTTGGTTACAATATCATCATAAACAAACGAAACAAAACGAATTTTGCACAAAAACACATTTTTTGGACCGATCGGTCCTATGGGAGGTATATGATATAGTACATCGATTTTCATAAAATTTGTTACAGTGCTTGAGAACTATGAAAATGTGAAGTATTCGTCGATTTTCGCAACATTTTCTCAATTTTTCAAAAAAAAACGGAAAAGAAATCAAAAAGATACACTAAAGCGCCCTCTGGCGGCGCCCAAAATTAAAAATAGATGTCAAAAATGGATTTTTCGACACGAAAAACCACCAAATACACATTTGGTTTAAGAAAAAATAACGTTTTTTGGCCTTGTAAATGCAATGTCTAAGTCGATTTTTGAATATTTTGATAAAAACCTATTTTGAAAAAGTGGGCGACTCGAAATTGATTTAAGACCCATAGTTTCTTGCGCAAAATTGCTTGGAATGACCCAAAGAATCAAAATCGCGGTGAGCCCTTATACCGAAAAAAATTGACCCGCCCTAATGCACATACTATACACGAACACAAAAAAAAATTCGTTTTGGCTGTGGTTGCAATTGTTTGGGGTGAGTCAGAAAAAAAATGAATGCAAAATAATTGTCCATAAATATATAAATTTGAGTTGGCATATTTAGAAACTAAGAATATTAAAAAAAATATCTCAGTACTTTTTTAAACTTATTTTGTCGGTTCGTTTTAATTCCTCTTGCAACCAAATATTCGATTTCAAACCACATAAAATATTCGTTTCGCTGAAATTAGGAACACCAAGCATTCGGTTTCAAAATGAATCCGAATAAAATGTTTGGATACGTTTTCCGGAGCACGGCCGAATATCTTTATTGGCTTGTAATATACGTCTTGCAACCAAATATTCGATTTCAAACCACATAAAATATTCGTTTTGCTGAAATTAGGAACACCAAGCATTCGGTATACTACCTCCACAATTTTCAACGCAAAGTTAGGCGTAAAAATGTATTTTCTTTTCAATATGTGTTAGCAGCGTATCCCATAGTCGCTTATTACGCCGACAAATGAAACTTCACATACATATGTATATGAGCATTATATCGTATGTATATCGTAGTTGCTGACTGTTAATAATTGCCCTCTAGGTGTCAACGGTGCTAAAAACTCAAACCAAAGCCATAACTAAATGGCACAGAGAGGCCCCATAAAGCTAGGAAACCATACATTTATAACAATTAAGGGCAATTGTGGTAAAAAAAAAAAAAACAAGAAATAAAAAACATTGATATCGGTTACTGGGTCTCGGACTATGCTCTATCAGTAAATAAAATTTTGAAAAAAAACAAAAAAAAAAACCAACAAAATATAATAAACAATAAACACTATAACTATCGTCTTTATTAAGATTTATGCTGAAAGTCAAGGCTAGTTGGTTACGTTGAGTGCTCTACAATGCCAACCCATTTTGACAATAGTCAATGAACTGTTCTACACTTGTACGCTATATACTATACTACATATGTACATAGTATATAACAATTGTCTAACTTATCTTTTATATACATACAGTCAAATTAACACTCGTGCATTTCTCAGCATACGCTGTGATAAGCTTTGGGTACCTAGACGGGTATATTATATTAGGGTGTTACGCTCCGACAATCACCTGGCATGGTTTGCTGTCTACAGCACAGACTTTGTAGCATATACATTGAGAGACATTTTTTTTAGTCCTATACGAATAGTTAATTCAAATTAATACGATAATCGACTAGAAACAATAAACCAATTTAGCACCGAATATATTCTACAATTTCAGAATGCTTTGGCTTTGCTTTGAAAGTGATCTGAAACTACTATATAATACCACGTACGCTTCCAATTTTCTTAATATTTTAGCATATTATAGTCATAGTTCGTATCAGGTTTTAAACTTTTCACGTAAAGGCTTCGTGAGTAATCACGCAAACACTGTCGGCACGTCTTTATACGAATTTTAAATCACTTTCATTGATTATAATCACGAAGCCCCATAAAAATTGCTTTCGAGTCCAACTATCAGACAAAGTTTTTTATATATATTTGGAATCGCTGAAACTGAGCCAAGGTTCAGGAATTCCAACATAACCTTCAAAATACGAAATTTTTTGCTTTATTTTTGGACTTCTCGTACTCAACGATCCCAAGTTTGTTTGGATGCAAGTCTTGAGATTTAAATCACTACCGGCTTCTATCTCGTACCGTCAAGTTCCGAAACAGACATTTCGTATGCCGATTCCGTCAATACGGCAGCGACCCGAGTCGAAGTCAACCCGGCTAAATTGACGACTGGACCTGGGTCAACATTCTTATAAGATTATGCCAAAAATATAAGCTGAACGTACATAGATAACGCTGTAAGCTCGCTGAAAATACGAATTTTGACTAAAAATCACTGCCAGCGAAGTCAAGGCGGCTATTCACAAATCGATTCAATATCTTCAACGCCTGTTGCTTTATTCATATCTATAGTTCTATAGGGATTTTCCAACAAGAGGTGTTATTTTGAATCACCCGGTATTTCGCTAGCTGTCACTTTTGAAGCTTTTATTCTTTGACATTTGACAAGTAGAACTACGCCATTACTAAAAATGGAACGATACACGCTTCAACAACGCATTGAAATTTTTAAAATTCACTACAAAAATGGTGAAAATCTTGCAGTCACAGTTCGCAAAACTTAAGCATTTTTGGGTCGTCGTGAAGCACCTTGTCGGACCGCAATACAGAAATTGGTGGAAAAATTCAAGCTGTTGGGACAAGTTAGTGATGTGAAGAATAAAACCCGTGCACGTCGCTCAAGAACAACTGAGAATATTGCTGCTGTAGCCCAAAGTGTTGAAGAAAACCCAGGTTTGTCCATTCCTCGTCATTCTTCAACTCAAGCCGGCCGATCAACAACAACGTCGTGTCTTTGCTTGCATGAAAATAATCCGGAATTCCATCGAAAAATCATCTTGACTGATGTGGCCCATTACCATCTCGGTGACTACGTCAACAAGCAAAATTTGTCGCATCTGGGGCTCGGAAAACCCAAGAGTTACTGTTGAGAAACCTATCCATCCTCAACGTGTGACTTTTTGGTGCGGTTTATGGTCCGGCGGGGTCTTTGGACCTTACTTTTTCGAAAATGAGGTTGGATTCACAGTTACGGTGAATGGATTGCGCTATCGAGAGATGACTAATGATTTTTTATGATCGGAGTTGGATGGTATTGATCTGGACAACGTTTACTTTCAACAAGACGGCGCTACGTGCCACACTAGCAACGAAACCATTCTCCATTTACCATCTGTCGAAGAGGTGATTACAATTGGCCACCGAGATCTTGTGATTTATCACCTTGCGACTTCTTCCTTTGGGGCCACGTGAAAGATAAGGTCTACCGCAACAGCCCAACGTCGATTCAAGACGTCAAAGATAGAATTCATGAGGCTATCGAGGACATAGGGCAGCCACTTTACGATTTGGTTATGGAAAATTTCATGAAAAGGATATGGTCCTGCAAGCGTGGTCGTGGTGGCCATTTGGCTGATGTTGTTTTTCATTATTAACGGCATACCTTCCTCTTTATTATGAAATAAACATCCGATCATTTATCTCAAAAAATCGAATTTTTCTTTGAATACCAAAATAACACCTCTTATTGGAAAACCCTTTATATAGCTCTAATTTAAACACCCTGTATTGACGTATATAGGCATTTACATACATAAATAACAACATTTCTTTTGATGCTATGGTCTACATGGTATAGAAAATCAATTACATATTCATAAGTTAATTATACCCAAGTGTTTTTCAAATAGCAATCAAATCGAAATTCGTTACGAATTATATAACTTATATATATGCACATATATTGTCCCTAATCTAAAATCGATATCACAAATTTGTTTGAGGCGCAATAAAGGTTTTTTAATTAACTTATATGAGCTGATTAAAATGGAACTCTACAAAAAAAATGTTTATCAATCGACTTTGTTGCACGAACTGAACCCATATTACCCCAAAACCTTAAAGTTCCTCAGCTCATCAGATGGTAATATTGTTGTAGACCTTAAAATCATCTATATTGATCTGAGGCATTCTATTTGGTTCCAAAAACTGCACGGTATAACAATATTGCCAGCCAAACTAAAAAAGCCTGCAGCATGGATTAGGGTTACCAGCTTAATTAATCAAGGCAAAACATTTTTTTATACGTATAATTTTAAAAAAAATATGTATTTGGTTTGGTTTATTCAAGAAAAATATTTTTTTATTGCTGATACATTTAAAAAAAAGCGCGTTTTTTATTCGCTCTGAAAAATCGGTATCTATCTCATACTCTTTTTTTTCATATCCAGCAGATACTTGATTATGCTCCCAAACTAAAGATCAATAGTTTTAAATACCATTCACGGTGTGGTTTCTTGACTGAGTAGTATTTAGAAACGAGGCTTTACAGAATATATCGAACATTTTTTTAAAAACTCACTTATTTTGTAGTTTCTGGAATCCTAAGTCCCTCACGCTCTATCCTGACTACACTTAGCCAAAAACTTTTCAAAAGCTTCAATTTTGAGTAAAAATGTTTCCATAATATACGAACTAACTTAAGTTTATTATTAAAGGTATACCTTGCGAATTGGCCAGAAATTTGTATTAAAAAGATTTTCACAGACAAACCAAAGACGCACTCTAGCTGAAATATAAAAAAAATGGTACTACCTTGTTCAAAAACTTGCCGGAAACTAAAACGGCACGAATACCATCCAAAACAACCACCGAATTCAGCTTATTTGCCTCCCTGCGATTTTTTCCTATTCGGTCGACTCAAGAAACCGCTCCGTGGAACGCGTTACAGCACCCGAGGTCATCGAAAAATCGAAGATGGCTCTGATGGCCATACCGCTAGCCGATTATAAAAATTGTTTCGAGGATTGGATCAAGCGCTGGCATAAGAATATAATGGCCATTTTAGGAAAAAAAAAAGGAGACAACAAATTAGGTGACAGAGAGCGCCACACGGTGATGATTCCGGGAACTTTTTGAACAAGGTAGTATAACCGAATAGAACTAGATGATGGTACGAGTCGAAAACAACAAATCAGGTGACAGAGAGCGCCACACATATACATACATAGTATAACCGAATAGTATTAAATGCTGGAACGAGTCGAAAACTGCAACGGAGGTCTTATGGCCAAAGTTGTAGACGAGTAAGTAATAATATGGACCAAGTACACAACAATGCGGTGATGTCCCTTAGCCTTAGCCAAATCAAACGCTTCCAATTTCATTCTGGTGTGTCTGGTAACGAGTGAGCGGTCGAATGGATAACCAGGGTCTAGGTTACACCTCCTAGCCGAGAAATACTGGACTAGATAGTTATAGGAGTAGAAGCAGGAAAGTAAGCTTATCCGTGATGCGGTAATGTCGCTTAACATCATCCAAAATCAAACGCTTCCAATTGGGTAAGTGGCCATTCTGGTGTGCCTGGTAGCGAGTGAGCGTTTGAGTGGATAACCAGAGTCTAGGTTACACTTCTAACCGAGAAACACTGGACTAGATAATTATAGGAGTAGAAACAGGACAGTAAGCTTATCCGTAATGCGGTGATGTCCCTTAATCTCAGCCAAAATCAAACGATTCCAATTGTGTAACTGTCAATTCTGACGTGCCTGGTAGCGAGTGAGCGATCGAATGGATAACCAGGGTCTAGGTTACATCTTCTAGCCGAGTAATACTGGACTAGATGATTATAGGAGTAGAAACAGGAAAGTAAGCTTATCCGTAATGCGGTGATGTAGCTTAACCTCATCCAAAATCAAACGCTTCCAATTGGGTAAGTGGCCATTCTGGTGTGCCTGGTAGCGAGTCAGCGGTCGAATGGATAACCAGGACTAAGGTTACATCTCCTAGTCGAGAAATACTGGACTATATTATTGTAGGAGTAGAAAAGGGAATGTAAGCTTATCGGCAATGCGATGATGCCTTACCCTCACTCAAAATCAACCGCTTGCGATTGGGCACTCCAGATTGGGCTCGTCTAGCGTGCCTGGTAGCGAGTGTGCGGTCAAATGGCTAACCAGGATCTAGGTTACATCTCCCGCGCACACTAGCCGAGTTATATTCCAAAACGAAAAACAAAACTGGACAAGATGATGACAGAAGTCGAAAGAGAATGTAAGCTTAGCCGTAATGGGGTGAAGGTCCTACAACGCATACAAAAGCACTCAATCGCACTTGTTTGGACAACTGGTCATCCTTGCATGCCTGATAACGAAGGGCGGGTGACTTCATAACAAGAACCACATTAACATATTCCGAGCAACCTGAACGAGATAGAATAGGAGTAGCAATAGGAAACAGTGGTCTAATAGTCAACAGGATGCAAGACGTAGCTTGAGTAATGAGATGTAGAAAGAAAGTAACCACTTTGTAACTGCTTCGCATCCAGTAGTTGGCAGCCTGGACAACTGGTTGAAACTGAGAGACCTGGCGCTTTTGAGCGGCTGGTTTAGTATATTGGAGACCATTTGTCGACCACAGGACACCGTGCCATCTACACTTAGCCGGGCTTAGTACTCTTAAACAGCTGTTCCAGAAATTCCAGTGAAAAACTTTTGCAATGATAGCAAAACGCAGCTTCTTCTTGAAATGTGTACGTACTTATTATTTCAATCCACCATTATGCATCTAAGTATTCCAAAGCATTTCCACAGAAACTCGTCCATAAGCAGTTCCATATGTTTTACACAACTTATATAACTGTGTGCGTGCAGCCTTTACATAGATTTGTACGTATATATATATATATATACATATAATGCACACAACAGAAAATCAATAAAGATATAAATCAGCGAGCATAGACTGCGTTGTGGCCATGGCTAAGAGGCTTAACCCACGGGCGCTTAGCCCAAAAATACATTTATATATAGCGTGGCATACTCACTTGTTGGTTATTTCCAGCACATCGGACATCATAAGACGATACTTTTTGCGAAACTGTAGACCACGCGGAGTTTCCAGCAGATACTTGTTACAGAAATCCGTCAGCGAGACAAAGTAAATGAAACCCAACGAAGTCAGGAAGAGACCACGTTGCAGTGTTATGCGATCCGTTGTGTTGGGTATCTGCAATAGGCTGCCACAGGCCAGACTCATCGAACCAATGGAGAAGGCCAGTGAAAAGTAGCAGCCACGTTTCGGCGCCTTTATTGCAGTAGCCGGAACCGTAGTCGGATTCTGAGCACAAGACTCGCTGCTGTCATCCTTAATGCTGGCCGGTATTTTGCCATTGAGTTGACTTTTGTGTGTTTGGTGCATCCTGTTGGTATTTGTTGTAAGCTTTGGGAATAGTGTTTAGGTGGGTACTGCAGCTGGACCGTTCACAACCTCTGCCTGGACGGTGCTCCGTGGTAGGATCTTAAAGTTTGTGTGTTCTTTGTGCGTTGGTTAGAATGTAAACATTTTTCAACTGCAAGTAAAATATAGAATTATATAACATGAGTGATGCCCAGTAAGATATGATTGATATGGAATTATGGCAAACAGTGGATTAAGTACAATTGGGCTTTATGGAAAAATCATGAGCGTGGACCTTAGACAGCTCAAACTGAAGAAGCGACCAAGGGCTCTCTCCACTTCAGGAGCCGCACACAGCTCAGGTTCAAAAACTAATAAAATCTCAAGAACGCGTGCGTAAAGTTCCTTATCCCCACGGAGACCACATGTTTCTCTCTCTGCCTGACAAGAATGCGAACTCTGCTCGCTTTTAAATCGACGAACGACTGCCTCTCTCTGAGCGTGAGTCGTATGCGAGAGCCGTAGCGTGAATCCCAAACAGATCACGCTCACGAAACGTCAAACAACTCTTTCTCTCTTTGTTAGGCCTTATAAGAAGTCGCGTGAGCGTGAGTCGTAGCGTGAATCCCAAACAGGTCACGCTCACGAAACTTCAAACGACTCTATCTCTCATTGTTTGGCCTTATAAGAACTCGCATGAGCGTGAGTCGTATGCATGAGTCGTAGCGTGGATCCCAAACAGATAACGCTCACAAAATGTCACACGACTCTTTCTTTCTTTATTTGGCTTTATAAGAAGTCGCATGAACGTGAGTTGTATGCGTGAGTCGTAGCGTGAATCCCAAACAGGTCATGCTCACGAAACGTCAAACGACTCTTTCCCTCTTTGTTAGGCCTTATAAGAAGTCGCGTGAGCGTGAGTCGTATGCGTGAACCGTAGCGCGAATCCCGAACTGATCACGCACACGAACCGCCAAATGACTCTTGCTCTCTTTATTTGGCCTAATAAGAAGTCGCATGAACGTGAGTTATATGCGTGAGCCGTAGCGTGAATCCCAAACAGATCACGCTCACGAAACGTCAAACGACTCTTTCTCTCTTTATTTGGCCTTATAAGAAGTCGCACGAACGTGATTTGTTTGCGTGAGCCGTAGCGTGAATCCCAAACAGATCACGCTCACGAAACGTCAAACGACTCTTTCTCTCTTTGTTTGGCTTTATTAGAAGTCGCGTGAGTCGTATGCGTGAGCTATGCAAGGAGAGCGTGAAGCTTACACAGCTCACGCTCATTAGTCGATGAATGATTGCCTCTTTCTCTCGCTACTTTGTAAGAAGTCTCGTCAGGCAGATCAAGTTTGTGGATTCACGCAGTTCTTCCACAGTAAGTTAGAAACCTTCGTTGCCCAATACAGAAATTCGTTTTTACGAAATCCTAAGAGAGTTCCTTATAGAGCAGCTCGACTTTTATCTGAACGTCAGAAAATATATATAGTTCGTTCATTTTTGTTTGATATATCTCTTAAACGGCGCTGTTTCTATTAACATACTTGGAAGTGTGCCAAAGGTATTAATATACTATCAACGGGGAATCCAAACTAACTAGTTTCTAGGCTTATCTGGGAAAGTAAGCAAGCCGGAACTTTAAACAGCGCACGAATCTATTGTTTTTTTATTATCAACTATATCAATATTGCTTTGATTTGAGTATTTATGAGTTATAGACGGGTCGTTTTGAGGTCATTTCGGAGATACGCCTTTATAATGTTTACCACAGCAGCTGCATTCCAGAATAAATTTTGCTTCCCTATCTAATCTCATATGAATTTATATTGCTTTGTATAATATATGCATATAGTACTAACACTAATCTATCTCACTTATATAAAGCGCATCAAAATTATACTACTTATCACTGTGAACCGCCAGACGTCTAACTGCCTAGTAACATATAGGTACAAATTTTATTGTTCCGAAACCCATAGTAGTATGAAATGTGTATGATACAGTGACGTAGATAGCTTTTAGTGATGGGATAGTATGCGGAATTTTTGCATGCTGCGTACGGGCCTTAGTCTGGATCATTTTGGTACTAAATTTGAGAGAGTCTTGCTTGCTAGGTTTTTGTACGGAAATAACTACACAAAATCCACTAAAATTTAACTAGCTTTATTTTTTATTTATGTTAATTTTGATAGCGACGGCAAACGAAAAGAAGAGTGGCTCGAAAACTTGTTTTTTCGGTTTCGCAATTCTTAAGATCGAAATTTTTGCAAGCGTTAAACAAAAAATCGTAATATAAGAACCATATTTGAGCGAAAAAAAATCAATATTAAAAAATTTATATACTATATATTTTGAAATAGGTCCAAGGTCAATTTTCAACTCAAAAATTGTGATTTTGGCTGGCTTTTGCAAAGGCTTCATATTCTAATGATCCCCTCTGTTAACGACGTCGCTGCTATATGAACTTATTTACATGCAAATGTAAATAAACGCAGCTAATTGAAGCGGGAACGTAGCTCTTTGCAAAAATAAAAACAAGATACATACAGTAAGACCAGACATTATTCGTAGACCTTTTTGAATTAAAGCGTGACGTTTTGTAACTTAAGGCCCATACGCAGTTCGAAAAATTTCGCGCGGAATGACAAAACTTCATATAAAAAAAATCATCCCATTTGGGATTTTTTTTATATGAAGTTTTGTCTTTTCGCGCGAAATTTTGCAAAAATTCCACACGAAATGTGAAAGCTTCATATATAAAAAAATTCCCTTTTTTGGGATATTTTTTTTTATATGAAGTTTTGACATTTCGTGCGGAATTTTTGCATGCTGCGTATGGGCCTCAAAGTATTAATCCCATTAAATAAGAAACAGCTAATTAAATAAGCTTGATGCTGGAAAACGTATATGTCGTTAGTCTAGTTTTTGCCCTACTTTATTTGAATTCATTCAGTGTTGTAGTTTTTTTAACGAAATTTTTTAACTGAGCTAAGCTTTGGGTTTATATAAAATATCCCATTTGGGATATCCCAAAAAAGGGAATTTTTCTTTTATATGAAGTTTTGTCTTTCCGCGCGAAATTTTGCAAAAATTCCACACGAAATGTCTAAACTTCATACAAAAAAAATTCCCTTTTTTGGGATATTTTTTTTATATGAAGTTTTGGGATATTCCCTTTTTTGGGATATTTTTTTTATATGAAGTTTTGACATTTCGTGCGGAATTTTTGTATGCTGCGTATGGCCCTTAAAGTATTAAGCAACAAAAGAATTTCTCTTGAAGAAAACAAGTAAGAACATGTTTTTGATAAACTTTTAATTTTACAGTGCGAATGAAACTTTTCCAAAAGTAAACTTTTTATTATGGTAACTTTTCGATAAAGGCCCATACGTAGTTCCAAAAAATTTCGCACGGAATAAAAATTCATATAACAAAAAAATTCCATTTGCGATATCCCATTTGGGATTTTTTTTTTTTTTTTTTAATATGAATTTTTGTCATTCCGCGCGAAATATTTCGAACTGCGTAGACACCTTTAGTAACAAAGTGTGCGCATAATTTCTGCACTCACTGTGCATACTGTACACCTTTAAGTACACAATTGAAGCCGCTTATAAATTAGAAAAAGAAAAAAATATTGAAAGTAAGAAAAAAAAAAAAAATAAAAGCCAAAAGTTTAACAAATGGCAATTGAAATTCAATTTATATGCAAAATAAGATACAGCGTAAAAAAATTTTGCAAAAAACAATAAGAACATAAGCGCGGAGAGCATTAAAGAAACATACAAAAGAGAATAAGAGCGGGAAGCGAGCAAATTGAAAACAAAAGTTGAAACACATACATATACACACGCACACACAGGCAGCGACACACTCAAGCCAAAATGTAGGTCACGCATTGAGAGCGAGTGGCCAACTAGCATAAAGAATTGACTAAATTGTCAATAGGAGCGAAGAGACAGACAATCAAATGTATGTTAACACACACACACACACACACACACTAACTATGCAATTGCATTAGACGGCGCCAAATGTTGATTAACTTTTTTTTTTGGCTGTGGCAATGTTACGCGCGCGCACTAACAACAACAGCAGAATACACAACAAACCAACAACGCAATAACGGCAATTAAAAGTACATAGCATATATGTACATGCATATATATGACAAACAGCTGATCGACGCTTTTTACGATTTTTATGAGACAATCAATAGATATTTATAAATTGTATGTCACTTTTTTTTTCTAACATATACATACTATATATATAAGCAAGTATGTATATAATGAGCTACAGCCAGCAGCCGCCCACACATGCACACAATACAAGCAGCAATGACAACAACAAAAACAACGCGTTAGACGCACTTCACACGCACACGCAATGACACACAGCTTGATTATGCAATTTAGAGTTTTAGCGAAAAAAAAAAGGCATACACACCACTAAGCATAATAAATAAACATTTGGTTATTTGTTACGTTTAATTAGTTGTTTATTAAGTTCGACTGTTTAACAAGTGATCTAATCTCGTGCACATACACTAACACACTCACACACACACACAAATGCTTAAATTTTATTTTTTTTTTTGAATTCGTAAAAACCTGAAGTGACGCTTTGTGTACTTTGTTTTTTACATTTTGCCGGCAAACGCAGCGTCACTTTTCTTCACTGCCACTTTATTATAGCTCAAGTGTTAATAAAAAGAAAAAAAAAAAAACAATTAACATAGCACAGCAGTGCTAAAACGCGTTTAAATACACTTTTTTGTTTATAAATATTGATTAAAAAAAAAAAACCCTTTTTTTTTTATAATTAACACAGCAGCTCCAGGCACTGACCTAACAACAACAACACAGCTTCGTTTAATGGATTTTTTTTGTTTTTTTTTTTTTCTGCTAGCCTAGTGTTGTTTTGATACGATACTTAATTATCGTCCTATCGATGCTGGCACAAGCAGCCTCTATTTAAGCATCGATAGCGTTCAGCTATCGATGTATTTGCGTGAGCTTTGAAGCTGCCAACTTGTGCACTTAAATAACATGTTGAGTGCATGTTAGATTTAACATGACTCACTTTTAAGTTGTTCCTTAGCGTTAGTTCAACTAGTTCATTTTTTACAATTATTGCTTGCAATTACTAATAAGCTTAAATCAACTTATATTTTTTGTGTTTGTTTGAAGTGAATAAGAAATAGCTAATTAAATAAGCTTGATGCTGGAGAACGTTGTTGTAGTTAGTCTAGTTTTTGCCCTACTTTATTTGAATTCATTCAGTGTTCGATTTTTTTAACGAACTTTTTTAACTGAGCTAAGCTTATATGTAAGGCTTATATTAAATCAAATTTAATATGTTACGTTTAATTTTAATTATTAACTATGAAAAGAAACTTACAGCAATTCTCTTCCAAAAGCACAAGCGGATGAACTTTGAAATGAATTAGTTTTTATGAAATTTTTGATTTATAATTTGTAAAAAACTTCGTTTCTGCCGAAGCTCCCATGAGCGCATCTAAGTTTTTATTTTGACTATCACTGCTCTACAAACTTTTTTTGGTATACTGGTAAATACAACTTTTTCTTTATTTAAACATTTATCAACAGCAATTTTGGTAAAACTTTTGCTTTATTATATTTGAAAATATGTACATAATAACCCCGGCAGAAACAAAGTTTCTTACAAATTATAAACTAAAAATTTAAAAAAAAAAATACATAATTTATTTCAATTTTATTTTTCCTTATTTTATAAAAAGTGTTTTGCATTTTTATGGTTAATAGCAGGCAAACTTATATAATTAAAACCAAAGTTTGTAAATATTTAATTCTGTATAAAAAAGTAGTAAATGAAGTTCAATATATAAAATAATTTAAGTTGCATGAAATATTTGGCGAAAAATGATTGTTTATTAAAAATAACATAGCTAATAATAATTACAAATTATACACAATAAATGGGATATCACAAATGGAATTTTTTTTTATATGAAGTCATTCCGCGCGAAATTGTTTGAAATGCGTATGGGCCTTAAGGTAAGGCCTATTACGCAGTTCAAAATATTTCGCGCGGAATGACAAAACTTCATATAAAAAAAAAATCCCAAATGACGTTTTTTTTTATATATGAAGTTTTGTCATTCCGCGCGAAATTTTTCGAACTTCGTATACCCCTTAAGTAAAGAAAAAAATATATATCCCAGCTTTTCGACTATAGCCAAATTTGAACATTTAAGCTGTATTGGTATGAAATCTGAAATGATCAATCGCCGAATTTATCTCGAGATAATTAAAAAACCAAGTACTTCAAATTCATTTCGCTCTCTGATCTATTTTGTAAAAATCAGCTGAATAAGTGAGTAAATATTACAAATAAAACCGGAATTTAAAACTTGCATATTTTACAGAATAGTTAAAGCTGGTGCTTTCTAAGCTAGCTTGGAGTTGGCAATTAAGTGCTGAGCTTTTTTAGTAGTAGTTCAGTTCCATTATAGATCTATATTTTTCTCCATTTTTTTTACAATTACCTGCTCGCTTTGCTCAAAAAGCGCAATTAAGAATTAATCAATGTATCAAATTTTCTTAGGACACAGACATAAAAATGTACGTACGTGTTCTAGGGCGGAATTTTTAAAATGAGATTTTTGATTTTTCGCGATTTCGGCTTAATTCAGAGTTTTCTTGAAGTAAAGGCCTATACGCAGCTCGAAATATTTTACGCGGAATGACAAAACTTCATATAAAAAAAAAAATCCCAAATGGGATTATATGAATTTTTTGTCATTCCGCGCAAAATTTTTCAAACTGCGTATACCCCTTAAGTAGAAAAACATAAAAATTCCCAAGCAAATCAGAGACTACGTTCTGGAGCTACGGAAATACATGAACAATTGGTTTTGTTGTATGGTTTATAGCTTGCGCCATCTAGCGACCACACTGAACACAAAAATAAATGATGAGGAGAATGAAAATCTTATAATAATTAAATTAATTGATGCAATTAAGCTATAGAATAGGTATAGTTAAACTTTAATGGTTACAACTATTGTATTTCAAATGCAATAATTTAGCAAATTGTTAAAATTAACATAAATCACAATTTAACATAGCGTATTTTTTTAAAAGTGCCGCCGCTAGCGATGTGCAAACATGTCGATTGTTGTTGTTGTACTTATGCTAAAGATAACAAACTGTTTTGGCTAATTAAAGGCATGAATTGTTAACGTTTGCCTGCTTGTTGCACAAAGTTATGTTGATATTATTTTTATAAAAACGAATAAAATAAATTGCTTAAAACATATCGATTGCAAAAATAACAGCCTTGTGCAAACTAATTGCAGATATATCGTTATATTAACATAAAACTATCAATATCGATACCAATGACAAATATCGGTAGCTCATTAACTGTTCTCTAATTTTCTATTTAATGAACAAAAAATGGCGAAGGCAGTCGGTCGTGCGTGCGCGCAATTTCTTATATTTTTAACTATTTACGGTTCGATACAGTGCGTAAAAACAGCATGTAAGTTAAATGCTTAAAAAAAAAAGCATAAAGTATATTAAGTAAAAAAATTATAAAAAAAAAACCCGCAGAACAAAAAACAAAACGCAGCAATTATGTTAATGCGTGTGTTTAGTGTACGTGTGTGTGTGTGTGTGTGTGTTAATATATGTGTATGCGTGTGCAGTTGCAAAAGCACTGGGACTGTGGCCATATATATTGTTGTTGTTTTTCTTGTACGCAGCACACAGCAGTTCTTTTTTTTTTCTCTTTTTTTGTCTTTTTTTTTGGTTTTTGTTGCGTCTTTTGCTTCTTTGCACAGTAAAAAATTAACTATAAAGTCTGCAGCTATCATTTATGTATGCTTATATGTACATACAAGTGTATATATATATATAGTTATATATGTGCATGTTTGTACACAAAAAAGCACAAATTATATGCACATATATACATGTGTACATGTATATATGACAAATCATCATCAAAAAGCAACGAAGACGGCAACGGCGACAGCGACGTCCGCGTTGACGTTGACAGCAACAAAAATGTTTGGGGCGGCGGTGTGTGGGCTGCTGGGGGTTACCCGTGGGGCAACTAAAGCTGGTACTTTTTTTTTTTTGTGTGTGTGCTGTGAAGTTTGGAGAAATTTTACTGCCTTTGTTGCTGCTAAAAAGGTGTCTTTATTTATTATTCGCTTAAATGCGCTAATTGACAGCACACAAATAATGCGCTGGCAGTGTGGAAATAACAATTGGTGGCACCACACAGAACATTGTCCTTTGCAACAGAGCCGGTCTGTTGACTGTCTGTCTGTCGGTCGGTCTGTCCCCCCCAACTGCGCGCTTACCTGTTTAGTATGGGTCTGTTTTATTTTTAACAATTTTCAATATTTTTGGTGCCACACACAAACATTACACAGCAGACACAAACACACGTAGCTGATTTTACGCCATGCTCCACTTAACGTGCAACAATTTCCAACATTCAGTAATGAGCATACAATTTGTAGACACTACTAGCTGCTGGCAGGCAGACTGACGTACATACGGATTGTCTGACGTACTGCCTCACTGACTCTGCCGCTTTTGCTGCTGCCTGCGGCTTCGTCTTTAGCTTCTGCTGCTTTGCTTTATTGCCAACTAACTTGCATATTTCAATTGAAATTTGTGGCGCATTTTTATTAAGGAAAAAGCAAAATTCAAGACAACATACAGCAACAAAAAAAAATTCAACGGCGCCGACGCAGACGCTAACGTTGACGCCAACGCAAAACACCGAAACCGCTTATTGTTTTTATTATTGTTGTTGTTGTTGCTGCCACCCAACGATGTCGTCTAAATTTGTGTTCATCATTTGCAATTTACCATCATTTTAAATAAATATAAACACATACAATCGTATGTATGTACATACTATGTGTGTGTGTGTGTGTGTGTGTGTGTGCAAATGTGTTTACTTACGTGCATACCCACAGACATCGATACAATAATTTTTGTTCAAGTGGTTTTGATTTTTTTTAAGCTTAAATTAAGTTAATGTGCATATTTGGCAACATTTAAATGAAGCTGGCAACACCTGTTTTGCGACAGGTGGCAACGCTGTTCCAAAACACCTTAGCGGCTCAGCTGTCTTTTACTTAAATTCCGTTAGTTTGCGGCAATCATTTTGTTGTGTACTGTTACATACATATTGTGCATATGTTGGATTATATGTCAGTGGCGTAGTTCGTTTTGTTTTGCTTGGGGGTCGGCAGTAGGGAGTAAAAGAAATTTAAATGAAACAGCATTGATGTGAGATATTTAATAAGTGCTGACTTTTTTTTTTTTAAAGCTGCATTCTGCGCTGACAGTGCTTTTGAGCCAAAATCCGGCAAAATCTAAAGCTGGAATGGCATTTTACGCGTATATATACCAACTTAAGGGGTCTACGCAGTTCGAAATATTTCGCGCGGAATGACAAAACTTCATACAGGCCTTTAAGCGCAAAATAATCCTAAAAATCCCAATGCTTTAAATTGGCTGGCACAGCTTTTGGGTCAAAATTCTGCTATTAAACCAATATTTCCAGCGAATTAACGACGTTGTTTATGGGCGTCCTGCACAATTTTATACAAATATTTGCCTAAATTCAGTCTCCGAAAAATCCAATATATGCCATACTTATTTATTTTTTTTTATGTATTATAGTTTAATCTGTCATGTGAGACAATAAGCTTATTTTATAGATAAGGCCCATCGCAACATGCAAAAATTCCGCACGAAATGTCAAAACTTCATATAAAAAAAAAATCCCTTTTTTGGGATATTTTTTTTTTTTTTATATGAAGTTTTGACATATTTTGGGACATTTTTTTTTTTTTTATATGAAGTTTCGAGATTTCGTGCGGAATTTTTGCATGCTGCGTATGGGCCTTAAAATAATGGCAGGGCTGATTGTGCTCCAGTGACTCCAATCAATATTAAACAAAACTTTTTGCCAATAGGTTTATTATTTATTACAACAAATCGATCTGGAAGGTTCAAAATGTGAGATCTTTTAGTAGGTTTATCGCAGGTACGTTTTCACGATTAGACAGTTTTTCTAAGTATCTTTGCAATGTTTTACTTATTTCAAAAATCCTACAGTTTTAATGAGCCAAACAAGTGGAAAAACAGCAATTGGGCCAGGTGTCATATGATGAGTATGATGTGAATAGGGTGTAAGGTATTGACTTCCTTCTGCACTGCGAACAGCATGTAGGTCTTTTGTGCACCCGTATATAACTAATCGCCGTTTATTATTTTAGCGAAGGCAGTTATTCCTTTTAGTGATAGGGTTTTGTAGCCCTCTTCATCCAATGTATAGCTGTTTAAGAATTTAGCACTGGGCAGTTGCTCCATGGTTTCCTCCTCTTCATTGCAAAATCTGCAAGTTACAGTATCCGAAAGACCTAGCTTGGCCATGTGGTATCTACATGGGTAGTGGCCAGTAAGTGCACCGCATAAGATGCGTAGGTCTCTTCTATTGAATTTTAGGGTTTCTGCCCCCTTTTTTGTGTCAAACTGAGGGAATTTTTTGGAGTGACGGAGTCCTTCCAGATTATCCCAGTAGGTTTTTGCCTCTTTTCTGGTATTTTTTGAAATGATGTTTGTGATAGATTTTGTGAAGCCATACAGAGTGTCTCTGCCCCTTTTCTGGCTTGTGTATTTGCTGCTTCATTACCTTCAAAATCTTTGTGCCCAGGCACCCAAATAAGTTTTACCTTATTATGGGATGCCAGTAGGTATAGGTTGTTGTGGCATTCGAGGACAGATTTGAACATAAATTTATAATTATTGAGGGCTTTGAGTACCGCTTGGCTATCAGATAGAATATTTATTTTTATTCTTTGCACATTGCGGTCTAGTAGTTTCTGAGTGTCATAATAATTGATTGACTTATAAACAAACAGAAATCAACTGCTGGTTAGATAAGTAAAAAAAAAAAAGTTGATAAAATTCAACTGATCGTTTTTGGAAATGAGTTAAATGTTTGTCTGTGTAGCAAATAAATTGAATATATGTATACTTCTAAAGAAATTCAAATTTTTTGCTAGAAATTGTGCACAACTCAGACAGTTTTTCTAAGCCCCACAACCTACACCCGTTAAATCATACCTGATTGACTTATAAAACAAAAAAAAAGCTAATTATTGATTTATTTATTTAAAAATTGAAAAATTTAAAAGTGTAGCTTGACGTATTCGGAAGTGGGAATGCGCGCTTTTGAAATACTCTCCAGCTTTGATATTCTCTTATTATTATTATTCTCTCTATTATTTGTTTCTAAGCCCTTTTGGCATAAATTTTGCTTGAAGAGCGCCAAATAAAACTTGTATTACTCCTATTGTTATTATTACTAATGGGTATAAAGATGTACTGCACCCAAATGGATCTATTGTACCCGCTTCACGGCTCAGAGCTCTCCCAAAAGTCCAATGGCCTGCATACATTCCAGTATTTTGATTGGACTTAGGGTAACAACGATCTCCGGTGGGAGAACGTACATGCCCAGAAATGCATTCACATAGTAGATGCACTGAAGATTCTTCCTCCATGCTACAGAAGCGACATAGTCCACTATCTAACTTATCGTAAATTTTAGCGATATTCATCGTTCTTTTTGTGGAATAAGAAAAGCTTTCATATTTAGAAGCGATGCTATATGGCGTGTAGCATCGTTGTTAAATTGTTTTTAACCATGTAACAAATGTCAATTTATTATTTATTCTGAGCCGTTAAGAAACCAAATGGTGCTGATTTTTGTGAAATTTTTTTCTTAGAAATTTACATCACCATCATCACGTTGTTTGCAATGAATAATGCAGACAGTGACGATAATTCATATTCGTATTTAAATTTTGCGCCTGTAAAGGTTTACCATTTGTAGCGTAGTGGTAGCGTACTCGCTTTACAAACCAAAGGTCGGTGGCTCGAATCCCCGCAGTAGCGCTGGTACATTTGCCTAGCACTGGCATCGCTAGCCCAGAGACGCTATTTGCCCAAGAAAATCTCTATTAATTGAAAACACCGCCGTTCGGATTCGGCTATAAACTGTAGGTCCCTGTTATTAATAGAGATCCCCATGCCCCGCCCAGGGGCGACTGACAAAAATTGTTAGTCAGGGAATTATTATTATTATTATTAAACAAAAAACAGCTGAAAAAATTTGTTGGAATACAACAAATGCTAAAAATAAACAACAAAAATGATTAATGTAGAGACACACTCTGTTCTGTTCTGAAACCAAAACAAGTTGTCACTTCTGTATGCTGCATAAAGTTTGTGGGTTGTTGATTTTCTAAAGGCCCCCCCCACTCACTACGCCACTGTTTGCTATACTGTTTAGCCCTTTACATACAAAGCCCATAAGTCATCAATTCTCATTTCAAGCCTGAACTTGCACTCACTTTGGTCTTGTTGTTGTTGTTAGTTAGTTTGTTGTAATTGTTGCTCAACATGTATTAAAAAAAAAAAAAGAAGGGGAAACAGAGGGAAAACAACTTGTGGTTGTTTTTGTCTCTCAGCTTATTTACACGCACACACTGATTCATGTGCGTGTACATATGTACATACATACTATAAATACACGTTGTTGTTATTCTATGTACATATATTGATACAGTTGCGCTTGACTTTTCTTTGTCTACCACCCAACGGGGCTGCCAAGTCCGCCCACTCTCACCGCCCCCCTCTAAAATCGTGAACTCTTATTGGTCTAAGTTCCAATCAGGCATATTTTTTGCTTTGTTCTACACAGTGCTCAAGTACAATGAATTGAATGAATATAGAAATGTTTTGATACATATGTATGTATATAGATTGATATACAATGTACAGCTTATGTGTAGCAAGTTATTTTTAAGCGTTATAGAAATGTATTTTCAATTTTAGATACCATACTTTTATTCAAGATTTAAAAAACATTTCAAATTGTTGGCCCAGCGGAAAACTCGAGAGTATGAAAACACGCTTAATCAAAAGGTTTTCCATATGACTTTCATAGAACCCCCAATTTAAAGCCTTAAGAGCCATGTTAATTAGCGGGGTTGGTGAACTTGCAAAGCGTGCGATAAGCATATAAAGTAGATCATGGATAATACCTGACTTGGTTATTGTTATCCTTTGGTTAGGAATTTAGGAACAAGTTATTCGTGAGTAAAAGCACATTTGATATTCCCAACAGTTAGAGCCACTAATCGATGTTAAAGTTAGTCTTTGTGTTAAACAAATTACTACTAGTACAGGACTACCTTTTATAACTACTGATCTCGGAAAAGAGCAGCGCGGTCTTCATTTTAATGATGGTGCTGATTTGGCTTAGAGCCATATTGGTAGGTCAACTGAAAATAAACGCGATTAAAGAAGCGTCAGCCGGGAATAATTATATAGTAGAGGTGGGATACTATCGATAGTGCCAGCACTCGATAGTATAGATTTCGATAGTTGAAACTATCGATAGTACTATCGAACAAAATGAAAAATGGCACACAAAAAAGGGCACATTCTTTAAATAAAGACAATAGAGCAAATGGAGTAAATTCTAATACCTACAAAAAGAGTATTTCAAAATTTTTAACAGAAACGTTTTATTCATGACATTGTAAAAAGAGATCCTTTTAAAATTACATCTTAGAAAACCATAAAAAAAATTATCTTTGAAGTAGCTTGTAGCATGTTGCAGAAGACCAACATGTCGAAATTTTAGGTTTCAGTCGGGTCATCATGTTCAAAACTATAAGGCCACTTATACGGAACATCCATCCTTTCACTTTCAGTAGAAGTGGCAGGAGTGTATAAACATTTGTTGACTAAGTTTTGTAGTCCAACACAGTCGGATCTCTGAAAGCAGAATAATTTTTGGTTACATTTTCTAATTGTTTACACCAAACTTCCTAAAGACATGATCCAGGATCGGAAAGCCTGCAGACGAATGCTTAGATCGCATACCCACACCTCAGGAGGAGCATAAGCGAGTCCGAAAAGAGGTAAACAAGGGTTTGGAAGAAGAAGAAGAAGAAACTTCCAAAAGCTCAAAGGATTTGCATTTTGGCTTAAATTTTGAATGTGGAATGTCAAATATTGCTGCTACCTAATTTTTATTTTATTTTTGCAATACGAATTTTATGAAATTCGAAATTTCGGAAACCAAAGTCGTCTACTATCCGGAAATGCTGCACGTCTGTGGCAATCATAAATCGATTTTTGGTTTTTTATGCGAAGAATTTTAATATAAATTTGACTTCCTCAAAAAATTTTTTATGGTCCCCATCGGATTTGATGACTCTAAAAGCGTCGGATGGTCAAAAAGGTTCGACGTATTACCACGGTTTTGTATTTGTTGATTTGTAAAAAAAAATGTTACATACAAAAGTATACTATCGAACAAAACCATCGATAGTAGCCGTAAAATGAAACTATCGATACTATCGATAGTGCCATCGATAGTATCCCACCTCTATTATATACTATGTAGTGGTACTTGGAATATTAAATTTTGCCAAATTTTACGAAGCTCAACAATTGATATAAACTCATCCGTGAATATGGGTATACAATCATAAATATGGATATATAAACCTAAATTTGGGTATATAGCCCTAAATATGGGTACATAATCCTAAATATGGGTACATAACCCTAAATTATGGTATATGACCCAAAGATATCATTTATAAATATGAAAATAATGTATACTATTTGTGTTCCAAATTCAGCTTGTAACCAGATTTTGAAGTACATACTTGACTCTGTAAAAGTTCCTCAGCTTGAAATCTTTAGATCACCCAGTAAAAGGGCGTACAAAAAAGTTAGGGATCATCCATAAACTACGTGAAGCTGAAGTTTAATTTGATCAATTGCGGATCTAGGATTTGGTCTTGGGGGGGAGGGGGTCCGGACCCGAAAACCACCCCCCGTGGATCCGCCACTGAATTTGATAATGTACCTGAATTCTAAAAAAGTAGATTTTTCAAAACAGCTTTAAGAACATAGCTCTAAAGAACAGAACTGAGCACTACAAATTCTTTTAAGAAATTTAATTCTGACGATTAAGACGCAGAAAACAGTATCGTAGTTAACCTTCAATAGACAGCTAGCCGGAGGCTCTACTTCCTGCTTTCAAGAGACAAAAAGCAGAATTGAATTCACTATACTCGTTCACAATTATTTATTTTGTTTCTAAACGTGACCGATTTACTGATAAACCGCACACAGATACTTGGCCATTTGCTATCTGTGGATACATAATAATTTTAATCACTCTTGAATAATTAATTACTGAACAGTTTCCGGTGGCTTTGAGAAATCGCTTCTTAGGATCATAAGTAAGCTCGTAAATATTTACAAGACTTGTCTGCTTTAAGGAGAACTGGCTCTAATGTTTGAGGTAGAGCGAAAAAAGGCATTTTCTTGCAAAACTTTCATATGCAGATTTTTCACAAAAAGCTGTTAAATAAAAATATGTGCTAATTTACATTATATTATAATTATATTATATTGAAAGAGTAAGCTGGCACAAAATCTGGCTAAATTGAAAAAATGCTGCCCCAAAGTTTTTTTTTTCATACTACCCAAAATCGAAAAATTTTTTACCTTAACTCCAAAACTCTCTTAGATTAGCTACAAGGTATATTATAGTCGGAGCATTTTAACTTGTTTTGAGTCTAACAATGTTCAAAAGTCACGATATGTTCGGAAAATACTGGGATTGAATTGGCAGCCCATGTAAAAGTGCCACATACTTCATTTTGATTGCCGATTAGAACTTTGACCGGCCTATATACATATAGTATACAGTCCATTGTATGACCCATGTGTATCATTAAGAGTTGCATGTGCTAAAAATCAATTAGCCACTGGACATAAAAAATATGGTATAAACCCAAAGTTCTCGTGCCTTTGCGCAATAAACTCACATTTATCTAAAATCGCATGAAATTCCTCAGTTCCTTTGCGTCGTTACCATGTCAAAGCAGCAGCAGCAGAAGCAGCAAGGTCATTAAGTTCCCTGGTACCCGCTGGTTCCCTAGGGTATTGGATAGCACAGGCGCCGAACCAGCCAGAGACTGGCAGCTGTATTATCAAAACTTCTAGAGAGTTTGTTTGCTGCCGCTAAACTGATAAAACATTTAATTTTGCAGTAGCAAAAAAGATACGAAATATCAATAGTGTATATATATTTACATATATTAATTCAATGATTAATCTTGTTTTTCTGCCTAAGAGCAGCAGCATGACAAATCATCATATCCATATGTGGAGATTGTTACTAACCACAACTAACTATATATGTATAATATATAGTATTTTTCCCCCTATTCTTTGTAAATTTATAATGTTTATATATATACAAACATTCGCGCTTTTTAAAGCTGGTTTGTTTTAGCACGCATCAATGTACAAAGCTAAAGTAGCTTTTAAGCTATATAGTATATAGCAACAGTTGTGGAATCTGGTACTGTTTTGGTGGAACGTATTGGGCCATTTTACGAACCATTTTAAAGAATGCGCTTATAAAACTTCAAAATTATAGCATAATAAAGGGTGTTTTTTTTAAAAGATTCGTAAAACAATGAATGTTTTGCTGCTTTCAAAAAAAGTTTCTTGGCAGCACGACGACATAGACAGTTTGATCAGTTGGTACAACTTTTTTGACCACTTTTTGCACTAATGTATCGAGTTTTGTTAAGCTCAAATGGTTCAAGAGTTGTTGTTTTTGCAAATAAGAGTATTCAGTTTGACATATGTATAGTAGTTATTCCTATTGAAAATTCGGACATTCTAAAAAAATACCCTTTATGTATACTATGCTTCAGAAATGTGCCAGAAATCTGCATCGCTATCATATTTTAATCAAAAAGTCGTGTTTCTTCTTTTAAAATCTTATGTAGCATTTGGTTACCATATCGGCAGAACTCTTCATCTTTTTTGAGGTTCTCCACAAATTGACCCAATTTTTGGCATCTTTATAAAGGATCATCAATCTTGAGGTTTTTTTCAATAGGGTTTTTTTTTAATAAAACACGCTTGAGTACTGTCAAGTTGCCGTGTGTTTTTTATTCAGTTTTCATCGACATTTCATCATGGAAAGACTTAGACCCGAACAACGTTTACAAATTGTACAATCATATTACGAAAATTCGCGTTCTTTATGGAACCAATTCGGTGAACAATTAATTTCACGCTCCGGACCGGTGAGTTGGCCACCAAGATCGTGCGATATCACACCGTTAGACTTTTTCCTTTGGGGCTACGTAAAGTCTAAAGTGTTTGTGGATAAGCCAGCTACGATTGAAGCATTAGAGGCCAACGTTACCCGTGTTATTCGAACGCGACATCGAAAATTGGAATCACCGCCGTTCGGATTCGGCTATAAACTGTAGGTCCCTGTTCTCTTCGAACAGTTATTAATAGAGATCCCCAATTCTCCGACTGACTAAATATTCAGTCAGGGAAACTATTTCTTTTCTTTGAAAATCGAATGGCAAGAATGGTTCTTTCCATTGATAATAAAGATTTTCCGACTCATTTTAAATTTTTGTGTATTTGCAAAAAGAACCTCAAGATTGATGACCCTTTATATGGCTCAGACAAACCATATACCAACGAACGCAAGAAGTAATAATCTGAAGGGGCAATGTCTGGTGAATACATCGGGCTGGGTAGTACTTTCCAATTACTTGTTACCAAATAGAAAACCACGAGCATTATTATGAAGATGAAAAATTTTGTCGTATCTGGTCGCGTTTTTCCTGGAGTGCTTGTCTTAATCTTAAAAATTGTGTTCGTTAGAGAGCTTCAGTAAAGCTTACGCTTCGGCTAAGCTACACAAGGGAATCCCACGCTATAGGCAGTAGTGCTGGAGAAAACATCGATGATCGAAGTTTAACATCTCTATATATCGATGTTGGCCAACAGAGATGTTTCTCCAGCACTACTAAACACCCATTTGATGAGTGGAGAAACATTTCTGTTGGCCAACATTGATATATAGATATTTTAAACTTCGATACATCGATGCATCGATATAACATCGATGTTTTCTCCAGAACTAGACCCCCCTTTCAACGGCTCTGCCGACAACACTTTCAATTCAAAATAAACACGTCTTTTTACAAACAATATCTTCCAGAGCGTTAAAAAAATATCAATAAATTTTCAAATTTATTATAACTAATTTATTTCAATACAGGCTAAAATAGGATACACCTATAGAAATTAAATTTTTTTGTCTTTGTCATCATGTTTTGTATTTTTTGCTTTATCGATACAAATACAAAGTTTTTTACCTATTTGCGATTATCGCAAAAAAAGACCTTCTATAAACAAAAACGACTGCCATTTGCCATAAAATATGACATTTGGTCAATTGTTAAATGGGAATCTATACTGTCGACCGACGAGTCAAAATTTGACAGTTTTAGAAGTAATCGGCACAAGTTCGTTGGTCGTCAAACAGATAAGCGGCTCAAATCCGAATGTATCGCGGAAAATATCAAACATGTTGGCGGTTCTGTAATGCTTTGGGATTGCTTTTGTATGATGGAGTTAGGCCACTCAAGAAAATTGATGGAAAACTGACAAAAGATTCATGTCATAGAATTTTTCAACAACAATCTATTCCATCTGGAAAAAATTTGGTTGGTCAAGGATTCATTTTCCAACAAGATAATAATATAAAACATACTTCGGGATTGTGTACCGGCGATTTGTAAAAGAAAAAGATCTTGGTGTACCCAAGATAATGGATTCGTCACCACAATCGCCTGACATCAATCCAATAGAGTAGTGCTGGAGAAAACATCGATGATCGAAGTTTAAAATCTCTATATATCGATGTTGGCCAGCAGAGATGTTTCTCCAGCACTACTAAACAGATGATTGCAGAAGTGCTGAAGAAACATCTCTGTTGGCCAACATCGATAAATAGAGATTTTAAACTTCGATCATCGATGTTTTCTGCAGCACTACTAGAGAGCTTCTAAAGGGTGTTTTTTTTTTAACAGCGTCCGTATTTCCGAAAGCGATATCTCTGGAACCAGTTGTTACTTTTGACAAATTTAAATTTAATTTTATTCAGTAAGGACTAACAATTCATCATGTTAAGATTTACACAACAACAACGTCTTAAAATCTTTGAGATTTACAATCAAAATTAGTGTTCTGTTGTAAACACTTATAGAGCTCTTCGTACAATTTATGGACCGAATAATCGTCCATCAGAATGTGCTATTCGTCGGGTTCTTGATCATGTACGAACTCATTTGACATTCCCCGATGTCTGACCACCAATCAGAATGAGAACAGCACGGTTCGAAGATAATATCGCTGTTTTAGAGGCCAGTGTAGAGGAAAGTCGAAATTTATCGATTAGCAACGTGTTACCGTCAATGGTGATCGATACAGAGCGATGATCAATGAATATTTGTTTCCAAATTTACGTGACATCGATCTCGAAGAGTTCTGGTTTCAACAGGATGGCGCTACATGCCATACGGCGACCGCAACCATTGATTCACTGAAAACTCAATTCGGTGAGAAAGTTATTTCAAGAAATGCGCCCACCAACTGGTCGCCGCGTTCGTGTGATTTGACCTCTTTAGATTATTTTCTTTGGGGACACGTCAAGTCGTTGGTTTATGTAGACAAGCCAGCAACAATTGACGACTTGGAAACCAACATTAAACGTGCCATTACTGAAATACGGCCCCAAATGCTCGATATATAAATATATGTATTCCTAGACTACTGTAGAGCTTAGTTTTGCATTTACGAGTAGTCGCCCCTAGGTGGAGCATAGGGCGGAAAAGGCTTGTTTCCGTTTCTTGAGTATGTGTTGTTTAACGGCCGGGTAACTAGCCCAACGCAACCTTTTTATGGTCTGAGGTATGACCTTTGAAAGCGTCGCTCGGATTCGCTACCACTTCGTTTAAACGAAGGGTACCCAGGGAACACCACGGGAAGGCCCTTGCTAGCAAGGGGGTCCGCAACACCTTCGAGTCGGCTTGAGATGAATTATTAAGGATCGTGGAAAAACGCGTTGCCTTATGCTTTTTCGTAGTAAGTATGACTTCTAAGGATTGCTTGACCACTTTACCTTACACACCTCCATCGTTCCCCAAATGCTCGATAGTGGGTCAAAAATTGAACCTACAGGATGCGCTTTGTAACTCGTAGTCGTGGTGGTCACATGCCAGAGATCTAAATGATACGAAACTACTATTTGGGGTCATTACATTAATTTTTCTATGTTTTATTTAAGTTTGAAATGCGGATGCGCTTAAAAAAACACCCTATATAAGAGATCTGCGACCATTTAGGCTTCCTCTTATGTGACCATGTCTCAGGGATGCCTGGCAAGACATACTTGTGGAAACAAGGCTTAAAATGTGAATTAAAAAGAAAATCGGTTTAGTTCATATTATTATATTTTTTTTTTGTGATTTCTTTTACCATATCCATACTTTTGGCCTGTACTGTAATTTTAAGGCATTTTGCAAAAATCTTTTGAAAATGTATTTTCGCTACGTTTGGTTAACTTTGATAGTCTTTGAAATTTTTTACAACCGAATAAGCCGATATCTTTTCAAATAGTAAATCTTCAAAATTTCTATGTATATTTTAGTTTTTATAAAAGATTTTCTGTAGCTACGCTTGATTGCGTTTAATAGACTGTTTTGATAATATTGAGAAAAACTATATTTCGAATGAAATAAATAATTTGGCATGACCTCTAGCCCGTTTATATAGTACTACCGACTATACTGCAAATAAGGTAAACCAAAATTTTTGCTAGCCTAGTGTTGTGCATATAAAATTTTACAGAGTGCCTTGGATTGGAAACCTTGTATGATTTCAACATTTGTTCGGTGGAAGCCGTTCCGCACAGTTGGCCACCATAAGTTCAAAGTGACTTCAAGATGGCTTTGTAAAGCAGCAGTTTATTAGAAGTTTTGAAGATTTTAATAGTTTTTCAAGCCAGCAGCAGCCCTTACCTACCTACCTTACCTACCTTTGTAGATTAAACGTCTACTAAGCAAATTATATATGGTTTCGAGATTCAAATGCTTTCACTTGCTGGTCCACTTATCGTCAAACTTTGTTGCTGTGAGGAAGTTTTCACCCAAAGTTCGTCTGCTTGCGAAATGTTAAACAAGTTTGCAAAACTGCTGGTAAACCCAGCGACTGCTATTACAATAAGCTTAAGATGCACATGATTTACAAAATTTCTAGATTTTTTTTTATATTTTCTTTACAAGATTTTCATGAAATTTAAGAAGAACGCAAGTTCAACTGGTGATGATTATTATTAGACCTACAATGGGTTGGCGCTAGCTGCTTTATTAGTTAGATGCGCTTTTAAGGCGTCTTGAGGGAAGCTTTTCATCTGGCCGTAGCCCGATAACTTATGCTTAGGGGCGGTAAGGAAGAAGTAGCTTGTAAAGCTTAATAAAATGAAGCGGAATATTGATGCAATAATCTCAAAAAACCACATAAAACGAGTTATTTTGGAGGCTGTTTGAAAAACCTGTCGTGCTGAGCGTTTTTATACCCTGTACCTATAGGTACAAAGGGTATACTAGATTTGTGCAATGTATGTAACGGACAGAAGGAGGCGTGGCAGACCCCAAGTCCTTTATACCAAAATGCTTATCATAACCTCGGGTAGCGATTGAGCCACGTCCGTCTGTATGAACACCTAGATCTCGGAGACTATAAGAGCTAGAGATACGAAACTTTACCAGCTGATGCGCATATTTCCTGAGAAGATCAAGTTTGTTGAATCATGTCAATATCTTTCCCCTTTCACCCGGGGAAGGTATATGGAATTTATGGTACGTCACGTCTCCTCTATTGCACAAAGCTTTTAAACCCTTGCCCATATGGGCAAAAAAAAACCCCGCACATTTTGACGCACAACTTCAAAAATGTTTTTAAAGTCAACAAAAAAACAATGGCACACGTTAGAGTCGGGCACAGACGACTTTGGGATACCCTACAACACAACATTGCAATCAAATCAGGTATATTGCTTAAAAAATCCAAAAGCTATTTATTTGCATAATTTGGTTAGAATAGTTTTATAAACAGTTGAATTTTAGCCAAAAATGTTTTTTTTTTTAACGATCTAACGTATGGGGGCTATATAATATAGTCAACCGATTTTCATATAATTAAGAACAGTGCTGGGGAACTCTAAAAAACTGCCAAATATCAAATTTGGTTACGATAAAAACGTTTTTTTTTACCGATAGGTCCTATGGGGCTATTTGATATAGTCAACCGATTTTCATAAAATTTAGTACAGTGCTGGGGAACTCTAAAAAACTGACAAATATCCAATTTGGTTACTATATCTTTATCAAGACACGAAACGCAACGAATTTTTTCCCAAAAACGTTTTTTTGACCGATCGGTTCTATGGGGGCTATTTGATATGGTCAGCCGATTTTCATAAAATTTAGAACAGTGCTGGGGAACTCTAAAAAACTGTCAAATACCAAATTTGGTTAAAACACACGAAACGCAATGACTTTTGTCCCAAAAACGTTTTTTTGACCGATCGGTCCTATGTCGGCTATTTGATATAGTCAACCAATTTTCATAAAACTTGGTAATCTAAAAAAGTTCCGAATGTCAAATTTGGTTATAATATCTTCATAAACAAACAAATTATCCATCTAAAACTTTTGGACTATCTCGAGGTGCTCCGTAACACCCTTAGGGGAGCTATATAATAAAACCCCTATATCAAAATAAAAAATTAACTTGTCTTCCGATAACCAGAGATCTTATCTGAAAGTTAAATTGTTCTAGTTTTACCAACTCTGAGATCTAGACGTTCATACAGACAGATAGATGGACATGGCTATATCGATTCCTCTAGTCACACTGGTCATACTTTACGTAACTTTGGTGGGTCTCCGACGTCTTCTTCTGTATGTTGCGTAAATTCGGTTTGCACAAGCTTAATATACCCTTTGCATCATAATATACAGCGTATATAAACTGAACACAGTTCCACAAATGTTCCTGAAAAAAAAAACAAACCTGCCAAAGCAAACAAATATACTTACTGTTTCAAGACAAACAAATATTTGCTTTGTATTGTTATAAAAAATAAAAAAAATAAATAAGCAAAACATTTGTTGCCGCTTATAAGTCTAGGCTTTTGACTCCTACTCGAAACCGAACCCGAACTCGAAATTGTTTTCGTTTCCCACAAAGTTTCAGTTGCAATAATAATGTTTGTTTATTTGTTATGATCGTTTGGCCACGCGTTCAAAATGTGGATCAAGTGTCAGTATCCATGCGCTATCTCTAAGAGAGTCAAATTGTAGATATCTTGATATCTCTCTATTTCTGTTAAAATGACTGATATATAGTATATACTAATATAATGATACTAGTATTTTTTTAATTGGTTTCCAGATGATCTTTGCACATGGCATTTAAGAGTAGTAAAAACATCAATTTGCGTAATAGCCTCAGCTCGCGGAGTGTGAGGTCTTGAAGATACTTTGCAGCATCGTTATATTTGTATAGATTTTAAAAATCTATCTATGCGCTCTGTCTCCCACACGTCGGAAATAAGCTTTTTTTTCCAAGTCTTAATTGGTTCTGCGTAATAATAGGGGTTTAGCTGGCAAATAAAAGTTTTTTTTTTTTTTTTTATACAACGGTTCAAAAAACTAATTTATTATTTTATGTGCGGTATTTAAGTTTCTTCAGTTCATTCAAGTCATTTTGTTGGATGCTGTATGATATTTGATAGTCTTCAATGTGGGTTGATTTTCTTTTGAATATTAATCTTTTGCTTGCAACACTTTTTTTTATAACACTTCCGAGGCACAGAGTCATTGGATCTACGCCAAAATTGTTTAACGTGACATTTCACTAGTAAAGTCATAAAGACACGGTGCCCATGCACTCGGATTTGTATTGGACGACAAACGGTAGCCCTTTGGAAATGCTTCCGCCGGTACCAAACAGAGGACACTTCTGCTTGGTCATTAGCTCCACTCTTGGTTTGAGGCGAGGTCTATATGAAACCTCTGTCGATCTCTGGGTCACGACACCCGGTTGAACTTGACGCAACGCCACGCCAAGCCCGAAAGCTTTACCCGCATTTGGGTATAAAAATAACAGCCACCACGATACTCCCCGAGGGGCCGTACCCATCGATCAGGCACAGTCTTGCTCAAAATTTTCAGAGAAAATTCTGAACAAGGCCATGGGCTTTCTTACCGCCCGTGGTACCAGTTTACCTCTGGTAAGGCTTTGTGCCATAAGACACTTCCAATTTAAACTCCAAGCAGTTAAGGGTTGGTGACCTAGAAATAAATGTTCTAAAAACCCCTGCTAAGATATTTTGAGAAATTTATATTGGCCATCCTATTCCAAGACCACTGCACAATAAACACTGGCCTCTTCCTAGGCTGGCCGTCGTCCCTAGATGAGTCGCTATTACGACAAGCACAGGGGGGCTGTGGTGGTACTCTAATTCGCAACCACACGGGGAACTTCCGGGGCACACTTGGGAATTTGGGCATACGCCAACAGTTTTGCTAACTAGCACGTTTTGCCTAATATGTTTACACTGGGATTGCAGTTTTCAAGAGCGGCAAGAGTACTTAAAACTCGCATTGTTTAGATCTTGTAGTTGCGTCAAGTATAAATGCAAAAACTTCCAAGCGGCCGCTCGACGGTTATGTCAATATTAGAAATCATTAGTAAAAGTGTTGCCAACTAAAAAAAAAAATTCAAAAAAAAAGAAAGACTGTTTGTCTCTATTGGATGACTCATTTGTTCTCTGCATACTCACGAGCTGAAGCGACGCTCGAAAGTTCCTAATTTGCAGATTTTTATTTACTTTTCTCTGCCGGATAGATTCTTTTTTTCAACAAATGAATTCTGGTATGACTGCCGCTTAAATATATCTCGTTTTATATTTACCACTTGGAACACGTTCTCAAAGAGCTAGAGCAAAAGAAGCATCTGCCAAAAACTATAAGCTCTGTTTTGAAATTTGAGATCAAGGTAGGGACGTCGAAAGAAAAGTAGGGCCCAGTGATGATTAACGGGCAGTTCGGCAAAAATTCGATGTTTTCGTTGCTTTAAGCAATTGTAAAACATCGATGTATCGATACATCGAAGTTTAAATTGAGATAAGATAGGGAATGAATATTCTGTTCCGGCAAGAATTTTGGACTTTTAAAATTGTGAGAATTGTAAATTTTCCAGCAGCGGGCTATATTGGGTTTACAACTTAGTTTTTATTATTATTATTATTTGGTTTTAACAAGCCTACTGGGTCTCTGCCTGATGCACAATTTTCCTCTTCACGTTTCTGCTCTGTGCGCGCCTCCTCCAGTTGGTATCTCCAAGTGATGTTAAGGCTTCAGTCACTTGGTCTCTCCAACGTATCCGAGGTCGTCCTCTCCTTCGTTGTCCGCCAACTACCGCGTCATATACCTTATGAGCTGGTGTTTCCTCCACCATACCTGCGACGTGACCCAGCCAGCGAAGTCGCATACCACTTATTCGCCTTATCATGTGAATGTCGCCGTACAGCTCATATAGCTCATGATTTCATCGAATACGGAAGGTACCGTCAACGCAAACAGGTCCGAAGATTTTGCGAAGAATTTTTCTCTCAAACACCCCAAGAGCAGCTGCATCTGATTGAGTCGTTGTCCAGGCTTCAGCACCATATAGAAGCACAGGAAGGATGAGCGTCTTGTAAAGTGTTAACTTCGTCAGTCGAGAGAGAGCTCTGCTATTCCTTTGCCTACTGCGCTCGAAGGTTCAACTGCTAGCAAGAGTTATCCTTCGCTTAATCTCCAGACTGACAATCTTGTTGTTGGCAAGTGCAGAGCCAACTCCTAGACCGTTTCGAAGCTATAGCTTCCTGCTGTCAGCTGAGAATTAAGACGTCGGGATTCCCTACTGAAGCACACCATAAACTTTGTCTTGCCCATATTTACCACGAGAACTACTTTCGCCGATTCCTTTTCAATTGCTTCAAAAGCGCCACTAACATCACGCTTGGTTCGACCAATGATATCAATATAATCGGCGTAGCCAAGAAGCTGGACACATCTATTCCTAAGTATTGTGCCCTTCCGATGCACTCCGGCATTCCTTACAACTTAGTTTTTACTTGATTTATAAAAAATGTTGCATATCGTAATTGCATTGAAGAGTAAATACCTTGGTTATTTTGTACCAACAATGCGCCCTTTACTTTCTGAAAGCATTTGCAAAAAAAATGCGACCGAAACCCACGAAATAGTATTGGAGGCATACGGGAGTCTACTGCATTACTTTTAATGTGCGAAAAAGTAGGGACTTGGACAACGAGCAATTTGAGCTGGCCGAAGATTGGGGCAAAGCCCAAGATGAACTTGACAAGTCGGTCGGCGTTAGTCAACAAGCAATCTCAATGCCACGCGAATGCTCCAAAAGCAAGGACTTTGGGTTGCATACGAGCTAAAGCTCCGAGAATCTGAAAATCCGTTTTTTCACCTGTGAACAACTTCGTCAGCGTCAGAAACAGATCATTTGAAGAAGTTCAAAATTGCATCAAGTCGTGAATCAATAATGTGTTTCATTTTTTCGTCGGAGAAATGGGAGCATATTCCATAGAGATTGCAGAAAGTTGTAGCTAGCGATGGGAAGTATTTTGAATTAAGGGGTAACACCTGTACAGACAGACATGGCTACATCGACTCGGCTGTTGATAGTGATCAAGAATATGTTTAGTTTAGGGGGTCTACCACGCCTCTTTCTGAGCGTTATATACATTTGCACGAACTTATAATTGCTTTGGTACAGGGTATAACAAAGTTGTGTTAGATACACCATTTTTGAATCAAGATTGGCTGGACAGATTTTAATGATTTAATCGACTTCGCCACGAATAGCACCGTCAATTTGTCTGTTAAGTGCGACTGTTATAATTAAATATTATTGAGCGAGTATTGCCACCACGAAGAAGATCGAATCTTTCTCAACAAATCCGTAACCAGAAAATGTCTCGAGGCAATTTTCGACGTGCTATAAGAAATACTTCGCACATTTGATTACAGTTCGCATCCTTTCGTCGGCATTGGCCCAAGGGCATTGTGACGCATTGAAGTAATGGCAAAGTGAAACTGACTTTATTGACTTAACATCATTAGCAGAAAGATGAATGTCCCCTCGGCTACCGTTTATGATAATTAAGTCATTGGAATATAAAGCAGGACAGTATCAAAGGAGCCATTGTAAACATTTTTATATACTATACTATATGATAGACTCAACCGATTTTGATCAAATTTGGTACTGTGCTTGGGTATTTTAAAAAACTTTCGAACGTGAGGTTTCACTACGATATCTTCAGAAAGAAACGAAATACAACGAATTTTTTACAAAAATCAAAGTCAATCGATTTTCATAAAATTTGGTACAGTATCTCTAATAAACTTCCGAATGCCAAACGGTTGCGATATTTTCATGAACAAACGAGTTATCCAACTAAAACTTTTGTTATTTTTCGAGATCCTCTGAAACAACCCTATGGGAGCTATCTAATGTAACCCCGATATCGAAAAAATAAAATAAACTTTTCTCCTATGGACTAATAAGGGATCTTATCTGAAAGTTTAGTTTTTCTAGCTCATACCATATCTGAGATCTAGGCGTTCATACGGACGACGGACAGACGGACATCGGTATATCGACTTCTCTAGTCACCCTGATCATACTTTGCGTAACTTTGGGGGGTCTCCGAAGTCTCCTTCTGTATGTAATGAGCCTTCAGTTCATGCAATGCATAAAAAAAAATTCCATTGTTATAGGATGGGATAGTCGTGGTTAAAATCCCTCAAAATATGTAGAGCTGCGATAACATTGTGTTAGGGAACTATGAGTACGATGGCGCCTGCAAAAACGAATCCGAATAAATTTGTTGGTTTTGTTTCTTTTCAAATTATGTAAGAGCTTTACTTTAAGAACAACAGACCCTTCTAGGCCTTCTACTCAGTGTCTAAGCTTTCTTACAAATATTACACTTTAAATTAAACTTTTAATTGTACTGTACACAAAACTTAAAATTTCTTTCCAATAATTGCTGTCAACACATAAACCCATATACATAATTTTGGACAAATCAATTGAACCCCATGTTAATTGACTGCGTTGTGCTTTGGGAAGTGTCCAATGTAATTTATTATGTCAGCCGTTTCTCGCATTGCAAACAATTGAGTCAAATTTATGCAAAGTTTTGATTGAAAAATCAGTAGAAACCAAAAGTTATTGTATTAATGATCTGCCTCAATAGTAGAGCAGCATCGACAAACTATACAATAGATTTTCGATTTTCTAGACGTTTGTAAATTTTTTGCCATTTGCATGACCTGACCTACTTTTGATAACTAGTTCACTTTCACGTTTGTCTCAAGACCTCACAGATACCTACCGCCCCAAAAGAAAATTTGCATAGACTGTCAAGTGTGAAGGACAACGAAAAAAAAAACTTGCTTAAATTAAATGGTTTCCTATTAGTATATATGTACTGTTTGATATATGTATATGATATGTATATATGCATTTCATTATCGCATGCATGAAAACAGCAGAAAAGTAATAAAATAAAACGTTGCAAATTCTTATTTACTTGCTTGTGGTTTTTTTTGTTGCTTTTTTTGCTTATCAAAGCACTCAACTTTTCACTGTAACTATATTTGAAATGTTCTTCTTCTTCAACTTGAAGAAAAAAAAAAATAAAACTAAAGAAGTAACAAAGAAATTGCTTTATGTAAGTACATATTCCTGACCCCCTTAATGATAAAGCACTTTTGTTGTGTGGCGTTAAATAAATTAAAATGTGATACAATTAGCTGGGACTCGGCACAGTGGGCAAAAAACTGCCGATTTGGCAAAATTTATCAACTGGCCAGTAGCCAAAGGAATGGTTTAAGCGTGTATCAAACTCACAATGCTGGCGTAAAAAAAAAAATTTTGGCGTTTAAGACTTTCAGTCACATTCCAATCAAATTCCCAAATTTGCTAGTGGTATCTTCATAAACAAACGAAAAACTAACCACTTATGCTTCAAAACGTTTTTTAGACTGACCGGTGGGACAATTAAAAAATTCGGTTCAGAACTTGGAAACTCAAAAAAAACAAGATCTACCCAATGTTAAATTTCGTTACTACATCTTCATCAACAATGGAAAGACAATGAATTTGGCACCACAAACATTTTTTGACCGATCAACCCTATGAGAGACGGATCCAAACTAAATGGTAGTTTGGGCAGCGGCATATTCTCGGACAAGCTCAACTGGAGGGTTTCCCTCAGACTACCAGACCACTGCAGCGTATTTCAAGCTGAAGTCCTTCACTGGTTTCAACGCCAACTCTAAGCTTGTGCACGTTTGCCAACTCGCCCTAAACCAGTTATCCCTGCTCCTCTAGGGTACACCTTGTCCGGGTAGACATAGGGCCATACCGGGACACTGTTTGGCGGATGAACTGGCCAAACAAGGCACCTCTCTGTCCGTCGTCTATAACTGCATAGACATCGGCACACCCCTCGCTAGTGCTGGAGAAAACATCGATGATCGAAGTTTAAAATCTCTATATTTCGATGTTGGCCAACAGAGATGTTTCTCCAGCACTACTAAACACCCATTTGATGAGTGCAGAAGTGCTGGAGAAACATATCTGTTGGCCAACACCGATATATAGAGATTTTAAACTTCGATAATCGAGGTTTTCTCCAGCAGTACCCCTCGCTACCGTCAAACTGGCCATCAAACAGAAATTTTTGGCAAGTGCCCGCACTGCCTGGTCCAATGAGGATTCCTGTCGCACCTCAAGACCTAGGCCAAACATGGACGGCAACAAAACTCGATAGTTGCTCACATTAAATCGCAAACCCCTATCGACCACTGTGTCCATTCTAACAACACACATGCATGCCGAAAGAATGCGCGCCCGCTTCAATGACATCTGCCGTGGCTGCGGGTCCGAAGAGGAGGAGGAAACCGTTTTACACCTTATGTGTCAGTGTTCCCCTCCCTATCAAGAAGAAGATTAAGGATGCTAGGGTCCTCTTTTCTTAACGGCCTTACTAACCTCTCCAATCTCTGTTCCAGAAATATTGCTAGGTTCATTGAACTTTCAGGCTGGTTCAGCAATAGTATGGTTACAGTTGAATAGCCGTGCCAGTTCCTCTTCAGAGCTGACCGTGTGCTGACCATGAATGCCTGTATACGGGGGTCAGTTATAAAGACATTCCTGGTCAGCTCTCGAACAGCGTTACCTGTGGCATCACAAAGGGCCTCATTGTGCCTAAGTGCGTCTGGGCTGTTCCAAGACAGGCAACCACTTTAACCTAACCTAACCCTATGAGAGCTATATGCTATATCATATAAGCATACAAGCAATTTTCAAAAAAAAATCGACATAGCACTTGGGAACGCTAAAAAAAAACCTCCCAATGCCAAATTTGGGTTGTGATATCTCTTTCAAAAAGACGAAAGATTTATTCGACAGCTTAAGAGAAGCCAGAGTGATCTCGAATAACACAGGTCAATATGGTTTAGTTGTTGAAAAGCTTTGGGTCATTTCCGAAGTAATTACCTACGTAGAACCCGAATCCGGGGTCAGAATTGACCCATCACGTCGGGATTTTGAGATATTTGCATCACAAAGGGCCTCATTGTGCCTAAGTGCGTCTGGGCTGTTCCAAGACAGGCAACCACTTTAACCTAACCTAACCCTATTAGAGCTATATGATATAGCCAAGCAATTTTCAAAAAAAAATCGACATAGCACTTGGGAACGCTAAAAAAAACCTCCCAATGCCAAATTTGGGTTGTGATATCTCTTTCAAAAAGACGAAAGATTTATTCGACAGCTTAAGAGAAACCAGAGTGATCTCGAATAACACAGGTCAATATGGTTTAGTTGTTGAAAAGCTTTGGGTCATTTCCGAAGTAATTACCTACGTAGAACCCGAATCCGGGGTCAGAATTGACCCATCACGTCGGGATTTTGAGATATTTGAGGTTATGTACCCGAAAAGCGGAGCTGTTTCCTACTCTTGAGGTTGCAAAAAATCGTTGTGGTCTGTCTCTCCAGTTACACCATGTATTTGATTCCCGGTATTTGAAGATCTGTGTTATTGATCTAAAACTTTTGGTTTTTTTTTTCGAGGTGCTCCGAAATACCCCTCTGGGAACTATATAATATCATCCCAATATCAAAAAAATAAAACAAGCTTGTCTCCCGTAATATAATAAGGGATCCAATTGGGAAGTTTGATTGCTGTAGTTCTTACCATCGACGAGATTTAGACGTTTATAAAGAAGGACACGGGTATAACGACTTCCCTACTCACCCTAATCATACTATAGGTAACTTTGGGAGTCTGCGACATTTCCATCTGTGTGTTGTACACATTTTCGGCTTGCACAAACTTAAGATACCCTTTGTATCTTAAGATAAGGTGTATACAAAATTTTGGAAAAAACTTGTTATAGAGCAAGAAAAAATAATTTGCAATTATACGGCGATCAAAAAACATGAAATGTAGTATGTCGACTAAAAAAAAATTCGTAATATCGAGCAGTTCATTGTAGAGAAGTACGCTAAAGTTCGACTGTACCATATACTATACACTTGCAAACCTGTCAACGTCTTAGAAAATCTTATCTTTGTTTTTGCGCAGATAAGTTAACTAATGAAGTTTTACTAAGGTGCGCTTTTTGCTAGATGAAACTTAGAACAAAAGTCTTACATACAGTATTTAATGATATTTTGCAAATTACGCCAAAATCGAATATATAATATATAGGATAATAAAATATATCGATATATACAGACATGGTACGAATTCTGCGAAACTATAACGAATAAATTGTATTCCTTTACGTTTTTACGAGCTCCCAATTTAAAATATTTAGTTTTGGGTAACTGCTAGGGTCTTTTTTAAGGCGCATTTCTCTACAAATACAACACACTTATCGGTTTTGATCGATAAATTGATAGTATCTATAAGGAAAATGTAATATATGTCTTGGTAGCAAGCAGTTTTTTCTTTAACAAGAAATTTGCAGCGAATTAGTATAGATTTTGTGTGTTATCGCTTTTAATCGAATAATCGATTTTTTGTATTTCTTTGATAAAAATAAACTTAGAAGTATATAATAGCAGTTTTATTGTTTTATAAGAAATTTATAGCAAAATAAGATTATCTTTACAAAGATACTTTTTTTTAAACAAATTTGATTGCTTTTTAAAGACTAATCGAATGTTTTGAACTTTCTTAAGAAAAATAAATTAAAAAAGAAGTGTTAAGATGTTTTTTTTTTTGGAAACTTCCTGTTATACTTTTATTTTATTAATTATTTTTTATTAAATTTACTTATTATCTGAAGACAGATGTAAATAAAAGATGACGATTAATCGTTTTTTTTTTTAATTTACTTAAGGGTAACAGCTGTGTGTATCTTAGTTTTTTAAGGTAATTTTTCGATTTTTTTTTCAAAGAAATTATTTTATATTTAAAACCCAAATAGTTGACGATATTATACATATTTTGAGCTATAAAAATTAATTTCTATAAAGTAATAAAATACAAAATGGCGTCTGTAGAGAGCTTCGAGCACGTGACTAATTTTTGAAGAGGCCTTCACGGTTGTAGCTTTGTGACGTCACTATTGAACTGAAACATAAAAAAAAAGTTTTCCTCTTAATCTATGCAGCAAAAGCAAATGAACCACGTAGGGGTTTTCAAAAATATAAATTAAAACAAAAAATGGTGTAAGTTTGAAGGAAATGTTCGTTTTCGTCAAAAAAACATAAAAAATGGGATGTAATAATAATAAAAAGTTTTTATTATTTTGACAAAATCCTACGTGGTTCACTACAGAAATTTTTTCAAAATATCAATTTTAAAAAGAATGGAATGTTTAAAAAAAAAATTGTTTTCGTCAAAAAAAAAAAAAAAATCCTGAAAAATTTGTTGTAAATTAAAAAGTTATTATTTTGACAAAATCCTACGTGGTTCATTAGAAAATTATGTTATAAAGATTGTGCCAAAATTTCAAGTCGATGGGATAAAAATTTACAGAGTTATTCGTGAAGACATTCGAAAAAGATGGCTTACGTTAAAGTCGGGCGCAGATGACTTTGGGATACCCTGTACCACGACATTGCAATTAACTCCGACATATTGCTTAAGACCTCCAAAAGATATTTTATTCGGCAAATTTGGCTACGATATTTTCAAAAACAAGACAGAAATCAGTCGAATTTTGCACCAAAAATTTTTTTTTACCAATCGGTCCTATGGGGACTACATATATGATATAGTCAACCGATTTTGATCAAATTTGGTACACTGATTGGGAACTTCCGACTGCCAAATTTGGTTACAATATCTTCACAAACAAACGAAACACATCGAATTTTGTACAAAAAATTGTGTTTTGACCGAATGGTCCTATGGGAGCTATACGATATAGTTAACCGATTTTGATCAAATTTGGTACAGTGCTTTTCGACGCAAAAAAGTTGTACTATCCAAGTAAATGGTTTTTAGTTTTTTTTCTTATGAAAAAGCTTACAAACTGTATATAACGCAATTTACCTACAGGTCTCCTAAACATAGTCGTTGCACACTCTACAAATATATAATCTATAAGCATTTAACTTACACCGAGAGCACTACAGATGAAAACTAGGCTGTAGAGGCAGCAATGACAAGGGGGGCAAAGTGTTGGCGTTTAACGGCTTATGAATCACCATTATGTGTAATTACAGAGTTGCCAACCATTTGAAAATTGCAACAATTGATAAACAAGATCATGATCTTCCATTGACTTGTAATTATTGAGCATATGTTTAAACTTGACTTAGCCATGGCATTAAATAGTATAGTAAAAATTTTAATTGAATTTAAATGTAAATCAATTTATTAAGTGTCTTTTACGGATTTTGCGGAAATCAATTTTTCTCACCTTTGTCAAGACTAGCTCAAAAGTTAAACAATAAAATATATGTAAAAATATATTTAAATTTATGGTTTTATGTTTATTACCGCCCTATGTTGCAATCGGAACGAAAGGAATTGATGATGATTTATGTTTATTACTTTAATTATTATTTTTTTTGATTATTTAGTAAATATTTTAAATTTAACTGAAATTAAAACGAATTGGGCTAGATAACTACTTCTGTTGTGCTCAATGCATTTTGCATAAAAAAAATCATATTTTGAATAAAATTACAAAATTGGGGAGTTGCTGCCTAAGCCAGATATTTTATGAAAATCGTTGCACTTCTGCCAAAAACAGTGTTGTAAAAAGCACCAATAATGTGTACCAATGTGTACATATTTGTTGTACTTTTTGGGTATTTTTTACTGATGGAAAATTAAACAAAAAGCAAAAATATGTAAAAGCAGCAAAAAAAAAAAAAAAAAAAAAAAAAGGCCAATGCAAATATTTCGTATACCCAATACTTTATATTTATATGCTTTTGAATATTTTTACAAAAAAAAAAAAACGTTTCTACAAAAATCAACATATGGCACTAACATTTGATTTTTGGCCCACTCGTTAGTCTGGCACTTTTGCATTTCTGCACTGCTGTTAGGTTTGCTCACATCGTTTGTCGGGCACTTTTGCATTTCTGCCCAACAAAGTGAATGCCAAATATTTTATGTTTAAATTATAGTTTATTATGAATTAATTTAAAATAAAGTGCATGAGTAAAAATTCTTGAATAGTTGCATAGTTGGCTGTTCTCGATACTCTGTACTAGTGCTGGAGAAAACATCGATGTTATATCGATGCATCGGTGTATCGAAGTTTAGAATATCTATACATCGATGTTGGCCAACAGAGATGTTTCTCCAGCACTACTAAACACCCATTTGATGGGTGCAGAAGTGCTGGAGAAACATCTCTGTTGGCCAACATCGATATATGGACATTTTAAACTTCGATACATCGATGCATCGATATAACATCGATGTTTTCTCCAGCACCACTCTGTGCTGGAAGTATCGATTCATCGATGCTTCGATACATCGATGTATCGAAGTTAAAAATATCGAAAATATCTATGTTGGATGTTTCTCCAACACTACTGCACTCATCAAATGGGTGTTTAGAAGTGCTGGAGAAACTTCGATGTTGGCCAACATACATATATATAGATATTTTTAACTTCGATACATCGATGCATCAATTCATCGATAGAACATCGATGTATCTCCAGCACTACTTTGTACATATTGGTTTGTGGTTATACTCGATATGTAAAGGAACTCATTAAGACCGCTTCTCTTCTATTAACTGCAACAATAACAACTTTTTTTACAATCGTCGTTCATAAGTTTAATTATAATTTAGTGCTAAATATTACATTTCGTCGTAATCCGATACTGCATTCCCATAAAAGGTTAGTAATAATGACAACAATGCTTTTCGCGTAAAACTTCCAAGTGCTGTTCCGATAATAATAAATCTACGTTCGAGTCGAAGGCCCTAGTAGATAGTGCTCGTTAAATTACCATTAAGTTTTTTAAAAACAAGGTTTAATTTGTTAAAAGAAAATAAAATAAAAAAATCGAAACCTAATAAAATTATTGCTATTATGCAATTTGCTTAGAAAAAAACACGTTTCGGAAAGCTGAGACTTTGAACTACGTTATTGTGCAAGCTTTACAACAAAGTATTTTAAAGCGTTAGAGCAGATACAACTTATATGTGATATAATATTTCACCGCTTATAATTCACAACTAGTTTAAGCGTCATATCAATTTCTGGCAATACGCGAGTATATTTGTTTTGAAGTTATTTTTTTTACTTGAAAACCAAAATCCACTTTGAACTTGGTTATTTAAAAAGATATTGATTTCTAGTATTTATACTTTTGACTACATAGATTTATTATTTTTAAGAAAATGGTTTCAGCGTATTTTACTGTCCTGATACTGTGCCCAATGATTAATTCTGATTGAACTATAAATTTGCACAAGGCAACAATCTTTGATGACATTATTAACACACATTACAATGTAGATTATAAATTAATATTTATATGCTGTAATCATTGTTTTTTCTTATAAATTGCTCTAAGCTCAATTTTTCTTATCAGCGCTTATTTGCTAATTTAGTATTAAAAAATATATTACTAAACTTTTTATTAAATCTTGTAAACACAATTTCGCAAAAATCGCTTAAATTGATTTTCAAATCGAAACTTACTTTTAGACACAAATTTGACCAAGTTGCGATAACTAGACGCACTATGCCCCACCAAACAATGCATTTTTAAGGCTTCAGTGGTACTTAATGGATGGCTTGTGCATTTCCGGGTACGGAAATTTTGCCTATTTAGCGAAACCATGGTGAAGCGAATTTGATGGCAAAAGTGTTCAAGCAACACTGAGCCCATGTAAGAGGATTATATGCTGGTCATAGGCCAGAAGTTGTAACCTACAAACACTTAAAATGGTGAAAATTTATGTCATGAATAATAGAAAAAGTTTGCTCATAAAATATAGAACTAACTAGTGCAACGAGCAGATGTTGCTCTGCCTGCTGTTGGCATTTAAAAAACTCAAACTAAAGTATGCAAACATTTTTTCTTACTTTTTCAAAACAAGAATTCTCGAGCAATTCGAGCGCTCCATTGGCGATTTCTTGAATTACAAACACATTATTTGCAGACAACTCGCTTGCGCCATCTAGCGAATACTTGTTAGCGCCATCTAACGAATACTTGTTTGCGCCATCTAGCGAATACTTGTTTGCGCCATCTAGCGAATACTTGTTTGCGCCATCTAGCGTCACACTAAGCAGCAAATTAAATGCCAAGATGATGACGATGTCCAAAGCGTTTTTTTCAACTCAAGAGAATTCAACACTAATTCAATCGGAAAAATATATAAAGCAACTTTCCAAAAATTCATTTTTTTTTTTGCCATTAGAGCCCTGACTCCGAACAATTAGCAAAAGTAATTACGAAGCTAAGAAAATATTTTGTCTATAAAAGTGAAACTTAAAATGACATTATTTTAGCAAAATTTAAGAGCCCTCAAAAAATGAGGTGTTTTTGGACGTTTCATGTTTAGTAGGACTGGTATTGACTTAAATTAAGGCTTCAAAACGACGTCTTATGCTATTTAGCCATTTATTGATAACTTTGGGGCCAATCCTCTGCTGCTTCGTGGATATTGCTGTTTCCAATCATACACTGGCTTTTGTTTAGAGCTTCATTATTCTTTTGTGTTGATTACTATTGGTATACAAACCCGGAGTGTGGAGAAGTTTTTGACATCAAATGTAAATTTTAATGGTTTATAATGAATAATTTGAATATAATTAGTAAGTAACGTAGAACGTAGGTTCTCTACTAGAAATAAATAGGAATTATTGTTATATTAGTTTAGCTTATAGCTGCTTGTATTATAAAAAATGTCTTAAATGTTCTCTCGCCTGATTGCAAATAGGTTGCGGTCGGGAGACTCTCATCAGGCACGAATTTCTCTATGCGTTTACTTTATAATGACACACAATTTCTCAATATGGGCCAGAGGGCGGTTTGAAAGGATGGAAGAGAACTTATCTTGTAAACTCTTCTTCTACTTTGTTCCATTAATTCCTAGTGGAGCATAGGGCCTCAGCAATTCCTCTGAACCGTATCCTATTGGGAGCTGCTGTGCAGATGTCGCTCCATGAGTAGCGCGCAGATGTAAGTTCGGCATCAATAGTCCTTCTCCATGAGGGAGCGCCCGGCCGGCGGCTGCCTTGTGGATTCCATTTTAGGGCTTGTTTAGCGATGCATGAGTTGGGCTTGCGAAGCGTATGATCGATCCATTGCCATTTTCGGTCTCGACGTTTTGCATGCTTGCCTTTCTCCATAATTTTGTGTTAGAGATGCGTTCTGGCCACCAAATTTTGAAGATGCGTCTCAAGCATATTTTTATGAATACCTGGATGCGCGACTGAATAGATCTTGTATATTTCCATGTTTCGCACCCATGCAAAAGTACAGATTTGACGTTCGAACTTTTGTTTTGGTGCGTATTTGGTTGGATCTCCAAATGTTCTGTAATTGCCCGAATGTGGACTTTGCTTTATTTATGCGGGTGAATACGTAACTACGCTGCCCAGATATGTGCAGCATTGTACAGCACTTATGCTTGTATTCTCTACATCCATAAGAGGATCTGTAATAGCACAGTATCCACTGGACATAACAACCGTCTTAAAAGTGTTTATTTCCAAACCTGCTACCCGAGCGTTACGATGCAGGCTATTTATGTTATGTTGGAGATCTCTGCTGCTGTGACTCAGGAGACAAACATCATCTGCATATTCTAAATCTTCTAGTTGAAGAAAAGGCGTCCACTGGATACCATGGCGACCATCTAGCGAATTTCTTAAAATTTCATCCAGAGCCAGAAAAAAAAGGGCACCTGTGAGAGAAGGCAGCCTTGACGAACTCCTGTGCTCACGTCGCACGCTTCAGATAACACTCTGCATTTAAACTCATTGTACATGGCCTCGATTATGTTTAGTATTTTTGGGGGCATGCCTCTACGATCTTGTAAACACAATTTTCTATAATCCTTAGCATAATTTTGCAATCAGCTTAATTAAGCGATATTAACTGGCAAGCCGCGTCCCAGATTTTGTATAATAGTATTTGCAAATTTTCAATATACAAACAAAGATAACTAAATAATTTCCAAAAAAGCACAAAGCGACTTTAAAATATTTCCGCACCTGTTAGCAGAAAATTCAAAGTCAGAACTAATTTTTATCGTCACCTTATTACTTCACTCTACTCTTAAGGTGCTTTATATAACAAAAATATATATATTATAGCCAACAAAAAAAAAAAAAAACAACGTTTTCTTCAAGACAGAGCTTTAAACTGAAAATTTAAAAGTGTTTAAATAATTTCTGTTTTCACTGTACCAGCTAATATGGCATGTCAACTAATGTGAGCCTGAGAAAAAAAAAGTTGATGACTGTTGTCGTCATCAGCAAATTCGAGCATTTCGAAAGATCTTATCTAACCATAGTTTGTACGATTAGTTCGTCAAACCCTTTGTCTGTGTCTACGTGCGGACTTTGGTTGCAGCTGCTCCCATTGGAGGAGCTGGCTCTTCTAGCCCACTGTACAAAACATGCAAAGATGCTATTCCGACTTGGACGTATTGTATGTACTATGTGATATATTTACAAACTATTTAGTATTGAATGATTGCTTCTCTCGCTGCCAATTGGAGCAATTACAATGCGGCTAATTGCGCAGCGCCCTTTGAAGTGCAGCTTGTTGTTGTTTTTGTTGTTGGTTATCTATTCGATTGGTTAATTGTTATTGTTAGTGACGTGACAACATGAGAGAGAGATTATTATGTAAATTGTAAAATGAAAATAGAAAATCAATATTGTGCGAGGCGTCAAATAACATTTAAGTTAATTACAACAACCACCACCACACACATGTATAGGGCCAACAAAAATGGGCACAAAATGTGGTTATAACAAGCCGCAGCGCTGCTACTTGCTGCCCCCGTAGGTGCCCCTCGAGGCGTCAGCTTCCTGTCATTGTCGTCGCAGCCCCAAAATAGCAACGCATTAATCAGCAGCACACTTATTTACAAATACTCTCTGTCTTTTTACAGCCGATTACTATGACGTCACAGCCACACAACTCTCACACATTGACGCTTCCGAGCCAGTGCGATTAACAGACGAACTGCTGCAGCTACAACGCGAACGTCAACGCCGTGCTGCTCCGGCTGCGCCAGCCACTGCCGACGCAACAGCGGGGGAGCCAGCACCCGGGCCTACAGATCTTAAGAATCACTATCAAAGCGTGAATGCCAATGCGGCGGCAACAGCAACGGGCAATGGCACAACCACCACAGATACCACAGTCACCACAGTGGATAGAAATGCGGCCGATGCAGTAACAGCTGAGAAGAGCATTGCCTACAATGTGCACAATGTGGGCGTTAATGGTGCGGGTCAGCGTAAAGACTATACCGTTGAGACAGCTGGCAATACAACCACAACAATCAATGTATCAGCAACTGCAGCTGCAGGTGTGGAGCCCAAGAAGGTATCACAGCTAATGTCACAGGCGCCGTATCCCAAGAAAGTGGCAGCCGGCGCAACGGCAGCGGCAGCAGCAGCAGCAATAAGCACAACAACAACAACCACAGACAAACCACTTATTGAGGATGTGGATGTGCCTGAAGAGGTTATCGAAAAGGAAAGCGCCAATCATAACTTGAACATAACCGAGGTAAGCTGTGTACATAGTAGTTGACTTTGGTAACTAATTCATCTCGTTGTCTTAAGCAGGAGCACTACGACTACTATAACAGCACTCAGTATGTTAACGCGGATGAGGCAGCCACGTTATGGACGCAAGTTCATAGTATTCCAGAAAATCAAATGCTCTCCTCCTCACATCGTCGTGCCATGACTGTGGAGCTTAAATTTGATTTTCCCTTTTATGGTCACTATGTGCGCAATGTGACTGTAGCTACTGGCGGTTTTCTTTATACCGGTGAATATGTGCACTCTTGGCTGGCGGCCACACAATATATAGCACCATTGATGGCCAACTTTGATACAAGCATATCGGAAGATTCATTTGTGCGGCTGCAGGACAATGGTAAGCATGCTAATGCGAGCACATTTGTTAACTTACGCATACTCATACTCTATTTCTGCTCTCATTAGGCACCGCCTTTGTTGTGGTTTGGGAAAATGTGGCACTACAGGATAAACCAACATATGGCAAATTTACATTTAGTGCCACGCTACACAAAAGCGGCGATATTGTCTTTGCCTATTATCAGGTGCCCACGAATATCAACAGCATAGAGGATCATCAGCATCCGGTTAAAGTTGGCCTCTCCGATGCGTATATAATTGACAAGTTTCTTTACTGTAAGTGTGTGAAAGAGAAATGTAAAAACAAAACTAAGTCTGCAGTTTGTGGGTAAAGAGAGAACAATAGCTGAATGAGCAAACACGGCTAGTTGGATGTTAAAGATGTAGTCAAAGATGTGCACCAAGAAAAAGCGAAAGAAGAAGTTAGATAATGTTTAGATAAAGCAATCGACTCAAGAAATTATAAATAGGACAGATATGACAAAAACCATTATTTGAAAAATAGTTTGTAAAAGCAAGTTCCTTTGTTGATGACACTGGCAAACAAAAGCTTTTTGGAGTTAGCTTTTCCATATCAGGTTCTGATTAGATTTGTCAAAGAAGGAAAGCACTTTTTACCTGAAGAAGCTGTTTTGTATTAAAACTCGCCAGTTCTCCATAATATGTGTGCCTCACAGATTAGTTCAAACGTTGTCTGCCTGAATAGACCCTAGTAAGCAAAAGCACGAAGGCGAGTTTGTAAGGCTTCTAAAATGGTATGGAATCGTGGTGAACTATGGAGTTTCTCACGTGTTACTACGTGGCATTGACAATTTTTCGTGGAGACTTATTCTGCAGAACTTGGTGATTTGGTGGAAGTACCCCAGTGAAGCTTGCCGCCTATAAGGCACTCTATTCTTAGCTTTGTTTTGGGAAATTATAGCACAGCTTAAATTTTAGACTCATGCTCAAAAATGCCATAAATTGTTCAGACTAGCCAGTCTTTAACGCGAACAAAACACAGCTGAATTTCTTACTCATTACATACTTCCAAAGTTTTGTCAAGTTTCGCTTCTGTAGCCTAGTATACATAAAAGCAAAGCAAATCCCCAGTGTACATAAAGGGTTTTCCAATAGGAGGTGTTATTTTGGTATTCAAAGAAAAACGAATTCTATCTTTGAGGTCTTGAATCGACGCTGGGCTGTTGGCGTAGACCTTATCTTTCACGTGGCCCCAAAGAAAGAAGTCGTAAGGTGTTAAATCACAAGATCTCGGTGGCCAATTGTGATCACTCCTTCGAGAGATAAGACGATGCGGAAACTTTTCCCGTAAAGAGCAATGGTTTCGTTGCTTGTGTGGCACGTGGCGCCGTCTTGTTAAATGTAAACGATGTCCAGATCAATACCATCCAACTCCGACCATAAAAAATCATTAATCATCTCTCGATAGCGCAATCTATTCACCGTAACTGTTGATACAACCTCATTTTCGAAAAAGTAAGGTCCAATGACCCCGCCGGACCATATACCGCACCAAACAGTCACACGTTGAGCATGGAGAGGCTTCTCAACAATAACTTTTGGGTTTTCCGAGCCCCAGATGCGACAATTTTGCTTGTTGACGTAGCCACCGAGGTGGAAATGGGCCTCATCAGTCAAGACGATTTTTCGATGGAGTTCCGGATCATTTTTATGCATTTCAAGGACCCAATCAGCAAAGACACGACGTTTTTGATGATCGGCCGGCTTGAGTTCTTGTGTTAACTGAACGTTATAAGCCTTAAGACCCAAGTTTTTATGCAAAATACGGTGTAATGACGTTTGTGGAATGCCCAATTCCAAAGAACGACGCGTAATGGACAAACCTGGGTTTTCTTCAACACTTTGGGCTACAGCAGCAATATTCTCAGTTGTTCTTGGGCGACGTGCACGGGTTTTATTCTTCTTCACATCACTAACTTGTCCCAACAGCTCGAATTTTTCCACCAATTTCTGTATTGCGGTCCGACAAGGTGCTTCACGACGACCCAAAAATGCTTTAGTTTTGTGAATTGTGACTGCAAGATTTTCACCATTTTTGTAGTGAATTTTAATAATTTCAATGCGTTGTTGAAGCGTGTATCGTTCCATTTTTAGTAATGGCGTAGTTGCTACTTGTCAACTACCGAAATACCGGGTGATTCAAAATAACACCTCTTGTTGGAAAACTCTATATGTTTGCCTCACAGATTAGTTCAAACGTTTTCTGGGTTAATGCCTGAATAGACCATAGTAAGCATACGCATGGAGGCGAGGACGTAACGCTTCTAAAATGGTATGAAATGCTATCCACTCTGTAGACGCTGAAATCGTTGTGAACTATGGAGTTTCTCACGTGCTATTACGTGGCGTTGACCATTTCTCGTGGAGACTAATTCTGCATAGATTGGTGTGAAGTGAAGTGTGCCGCCTGTTAGCACTCTATTCTTTGATTTGTTTTGGTAAATTATAGCACGGCTTAAATTTAAGATGCATGTTCAGAAATGCTATAAATTGTTCAGACTAGCCAGTCTTTAACGCGAATAAGACACAGCTGAATTTCTTACTCATAACTTACAAAATTTGTCAAGTTTCGCTTCTGTAGCCTAGTATACATAGAAAAGCAAACCAAATCCTCAGTGAACATATTATAAATATAAACATTACCAGCTTAAATAGTGGGGAAAACAGGAGCAAGTCTTAAATATAAACATTATAGCATACTTTAACTAATATACTTTGTTTCTTCCACATTATAGTTGCTCGTCGCAAGACCATCTATGAATATCATCGTGTATCCTTCCCCCACAAAGAGATTGCCAATGCAACAATCATTAAACTAACAGCCCTGCCCACTTGCCTAGGCTACAATGACTGCCAGTCGTGCATCAATCACAAGACCAGCTTTACTGTAAGTTTGTTATAAGCAACAATCAATAAAACAATTGTTTAACTTTTAAAACTTGATTTGTTTATTGCAGTGTAGCTGGTGTCCCATATTGAATCGCTGCTCAACAGGCATAGATCGTAGGAAGCAGGAGTGGCTGCAAAAGGGTAACACGCAACTGTTGCATTATAACGCCAAATCATTTAACTAATATGCGTATAACTTTTTTAGGTTGCGATCGTGCTGCCATACATCAAGCCAGTGCTTGTCCAGCGTTGGGCCAAAAGGGCAACAATGCCGGCGCTCAGGATAACAGCAGCAGTTCTTCCAAAGCAGAAGGCAATGCGCCAGATAGCAACTCCACGCCAGCTGGTGGCGCAGCTACGTCAGCGACCACAGCGGCAACGCCTCATGCTGGTGGCCAAGAGCCAGTTTTGAGCACTACACAAATAACGCCAGCCGAGCGTGATGGCCGCAGTAACAGCCATAAGAACGAGCGGCTGGACGCGGAAATGTCTGCGTCTGCGGCTGAATCAAAGAGTGTGGGTGTTGCCTTTGGCTTCATGGTGCCCATCTGTTTGGTATTTGCCGTCACGCTTTGGCTATTCTATGCCTATAGAAATCCACATACAAAGAGTGGACAACTATTGATACAGGTAAGTGTGTGTGTGTGTGTGTGTGGTGGTTGCAACTAAAAATTTATGAACTGATGAATTGAAATTGCTTTTATAAATCCTATATTTACATGCAGTCCAAGCATTTGCATCAGGTTGGTTTACATTTGCCTATTGTAGTTTTTGATTTTTATAAATATTGATATTGGAATAATTTTGTATAGTCTAGCACCCGAGGGTTATTTTTTTTTTCTTCTATTCTTTATGCATTTCATGCAGCTGCACTTTTTTCACAATAATTAATCAAGTCTTAATCTAATTAACTTGACAATTTAAAAGTGGCTAGGCCTACGTGACCCTTGGGGATTCCACACAAAGGCCATTTTCGCAATGTCGGTGTTATCTTTCCGGAGTGTGTGACCATTCCAACGCCACTTCCTAATTTTTACCTCGAGTTCTATTGGAACATTCTCGGATATGGTTCTGTGTTTGAAATTACTCCACGTGTTTGCTCTTAGGATTTTGGACTGTGCTCGCTGAATAATGTCAATACAGGATCTGATTGCATTGCCCCATAACTCGGCACCATAGGTTCACATTGGTTTTAGCAAAGAGTTATACAGAAGTATTTTATAGTGCTGGCTAAGGGGAGAGCGAGCTTTTATAAGCCAGTGAAGGCTACTTGGTTTGAGTTTCAGATGCGCTAGGGCTATGATTTTGTGTCTTGAATTTTGAAATTCAACATCTTTTAGCTAATTTGACCCATGCTTACTAAGCCGAATATTCATTAAGAACTGAGATAAGCTCTAAAATACCTCGTTTTTTGGGGGGCTCAGTGTACTCGAAAAAATGATGGAAAAATGCTTTGTAGCTTAGTTTGAATTTTTATCGTTTATTGAAAATTCGATTAACAAAAAAACTAGTAGGCAAGCCAACGTACGGTCAGGACGACATCTGCCGAATCCACCATTTCCTAGTAGTCTGAGTTCGCCATATAAAGCCCTAAAATTTTCTCTTGCAGTTGAGGAAAGCGGGAACTTTTTAATTATATGAAAGGGATCATCCATAAACTACGTGAAGCTGATTTTCGTCAAAAAACGCCCCTTGTGACACAGTGACGGAATATTTTTGAAGATTTTCCATATACCCCAGCCCCTGCAGCCTCACGTAGTTTATTGATGATTCCATATTACTCCACTTGTTCATATATATATGTATATTAATGCTTTCTCTCTCCCACACAGTTCCGTCCCAGTCAGTGGTCATGGCGACGCGGAGAGGCGCGTTATACGGCAGCTACGATACACATGTAGATAAGTACATAAAACTAAAAAAAATAAAACAACAGCAACTAGCAACAGCAACAACAACAACAACAGCAACAGCATATAAGAAATAAAAACAATACAAAACTGAACATTAAACTAAATCAACTTGTATAAAAAAGAATTAAATGAATAAGAATAAATTGTGCAGTGTTTTTGCAGCCGTACAAAAGCTGTCTGCTACAGCAAGCAACATACTTACGCAAACGCACATTGTGCAACACTGGCCGACAATGAGCGCGCGAAGCAGTGCGCGCATTTAAATTTTGTTATCGTTTTGATTTTAATGTGATTATGTTTATTATATTCAATGTGTTTGTTTAGTAAACCCTTCTCCCTTCCCAAAACTAAACTCTAGCTGAAACTTGAACAAAACAAACTGTAAACTGACTTATCTTTTTTTTTTAAATAAATACTCCACTTTTTCAACTCATTTCTACTCAGCTCAGCTGCGCATACAAACAAAAAGTAAAAGAAAAAGCAAATCCTAAAACTAGACACCGCGCGCCTCTAGGCCTCAGCAATTTATAGTTAAATTTTTTTGTCTTACATTTATAATTTTGTTGTAATTTTATTAATTTTTTTATTTTTATATGCATACATATATATATATATATATTTTTTTTTTTTTGTTTAATTGTGCGCTTTGGTGTGTGCGTGTGTTCTGACTCTGTACTGTTTTTGCTTTTGGCTAGCCAGCAAATATTTTAATTTTCTATGCTCTACACGCAGCTTTTTTGATTTTACATATTTTTTTTTTTTTGTGTAATAATTATTATTGTATTATATACTATATACAAGTTTTAATACAAACTGCTGTATATACAACACTTATATACATATATCAAGCAAGACCTCTTTTTTTTGTTAGTAATTTTTCTATTAAATAATAATATATATAAAAATAAAAACACAGAAAAGAGATGCATTAAATTAATAATTAATACACATTTTAAGCATTAAAATTTAAAACTAAAAAGGCAAAGTGCAAGTAAAGCCAAACTAAAATAAATTTATGCATAAAAAAGCACAAAAAAAAAAAAAATGGCGAAACTAAAGATAATTAAAAATATAAAAAAATAAAGACAAAAAAAAAAAAAAAACAAAACAAGCAAAACAACTAAGGAAATTGTATAACAATGTATTTTGATAAAGAAATTTGTATTTTAAGCTCTTATTATATATATACATGATAATGTAATTTAAATCAAATAAAACAAGAATCAAATAAAGCTGATTTTGTCAAAATAGAAATTTAAACTGCAGTTTTGCATGCACTGTCAGCTGTTTGCTAGCCACTTAGCACAGTTTTTGTATAACAGCGCAAAGTTTTGCAAGCATTGTGTCTGTGCTTAAAGTTGGCAAATTGAAACAAATTCAACTTTTCTTTGTTACTGGGCTGAAAGACGTTCAACGCTTCAATCGCTCAACAACTTTAAGGATTGATGAAAATGTTACCAAAGTGTAGCCGCTCCAGCAAGCTGACCAGCGCACAAACATTCGTCGGATTGCTGATTTGAAACTATTAGATTTGTTTTTATGAGCTTTTGTTAAGAGGCAAGACCTAAAAAATAACCACCGAAAATGATTTATTTATTATTGTAATGTGGCGGGCAAATTGCGCATACGCCAAGTGTGCTGTTTCAATTGTATAAGTGTTTATCATATTTAAGTTTTTATAGTAGCACCACACATTTTTATAGCAAATTTATGAAGGTTTTTACCATAATTTTAAAAGTATTTGCTCTAAAGTTCCCAAGCAAGTTTACTTACTTGGCTTATAAGAAATTTTAGAGAGTTCACAAACCATTCATTGGCCAAGGCTGCTGCCCGGAAATTGTCTTAGCAAGTTCGCAAACCACAAACCCGATGTAGTATAACAGTTGAGAAAGAAAATAACCCACGAAATCCTACTGCTTTAAACTGCTTAAGGCCTACACGCAGTTTGAAAAATTTCCCCATTTTGGATTTTTTTTATATGAAGTTTTGTCATTCTGTGCGGAATTTTTGCATGCTGCAGCTTTGTGACGTTCGTGCAGCCATTTGAAAAAAGTAGCTTCTGAAAAAAACGCGTTTAAAGTTTTAAAACGGGCCGACCGCACTGCGATTTTGTAAAGATTCTTCCCCTTTAGAAATTGACGATGATCAGACCACTTGATTATCTTTTCTGATGATGTAGAAGATATTTTTTGTAACTACTTGCAGGCCGGCTAATTTTTAGTTCAACGGTCTCTTGAAAGTTGGTTGTGGTCATAGTGACGCATTTAATCCTACAAAGCCACAGTTGAGTTGAAATGAGTAATAATTTTGCTCTCTGCTGTGCTCAAATTGACGACTTCGGCTTGCTTCGGCCACGTGTCTGTGTGAATGCACGAACTAAAACTGCCCGTTTGGGCTATTGGCTGCCCAGCTCTGGTGTAGAGCAGGGGCGGGCAAAACTCTTCTTTTTTTTTTCCCCGTATGGGTTCCTCACAAAGAGGTGGGGCACTGCGACCAGAAGATCTTTTGTACCGTACCCATAAATTACGGCAAAAGACTTTCCGCTTTCCGCATGAATAGCAGTAGGTCTTTTGTTGGTATTGACCTAAGATGGAAGGGACTAATCCGTTCACTTGGGAAGTGACAGGCTCTGTCCCATACCAGCGCTGGGTAGTCACAGAGAATATGTCTGGTGGTTTCATCGTCTTCGAGAGTCTGCACTCTGAAGAGTCCGATAGGCCAATTTTCTGTAGATGGTAACTAACAGTGTGGTGGCCAGATAGGTATGGACCAGGAGTTTTAAGTCCACTTTGCCAAGACCTTTTGTCTTGATCATATCCAGCGGTTTGAGAAGCGCTTTTGCTTGACGCAGCCCCGGTAAGGAGAACCAGTATATCCTATGTTCTCCTGCAGCTCGTTTGTTTACCATGGTTTTGATTATGGATTGTGGACCAATACCACAGAAAGGCGCAGGGGCAGTGGTCGGGGTGGAGGCACCCTGTCGTGCTAGATCATCAGCGATAGTGTTACCATCCACTCCTGAGTGTCCAGGTACGCAACATAGCACGATTTTGTTCCGGGAGGCGGTAATTATGGCATTCTTTAACCATCCTGGAGGAGATGCTCTATGATGATAGTGCCCTAATAGCAGCTTGGCTATCTGAGCAGATACAGATGATTGCTACCCTAGTTCCCTTACTAAGGATACTATGGGCGCAGATCTCTATGGCATGAATCTCTGCTTGAAAGACGCTGGGCCAGATGCCCATTGCACTAGAGACTCTGGTGTTGGGCCCCGCGACTCCAACACCTACACCCTGCTCAGTTTTGGACCCATCCGTGAACCACTGTTGCCACCGGAGGTTTCCACAGGGGCTGCCATCAGCCCAAGTCTCCCGACTTGGGAGAAGTGACCTTAATTTCTTGTTATGAAATAATTCCGTGATCATAAGATCTGATCTAGAGCAGATCGATACGTCAGCAAGGGAATATATAAGTGCAGCATGACCTGTGTCGCTTGCTAAGAGTCCAGATGTGATCTGGATACGTAGTAGACTCTGCATGGCTGACTTTTGGATGAAAATTTGCAGTGGTGTGAGTCCAAGGACTGACTTCATGACAGCTGTTGGACAGGTACGCATAGCTCCCGAGAGAGATAGGCATACTAATCTTTGAAGCTTGCTGCACTTCTTAATGGCCACATTTTGCTGCGTCTTGGGCCACCACACAAGGGCTGCATATGTGACGATAGGCCGTACCATCATACGGTATATCCATTCTATAATATTTGGGCTGAAGCCCCAAGTGTTGCCAAAGAATTTCCTACGAGCCCACATGACTCGATTAGCTTTGGAGAGCACTTGTTCTAAGTGGGAGTTCCAGTTGACTCGTTTGTCTAGGACCACACCTAGATATTTGACCTGTTCTGAAAACTCCACCTCAGTGACAAAGGAGCCAATTGCCCATCTGACTTTGTCGGCATCAAATATTGTGCAAGATATTCTGGCAGCCCCTCGGAAGTTTGGCTCAATCCAATCTGAGAGTTGAGCATCTCCATTGCAGATTGAAGAGCCTGGAAAGTGTGTTTGGAGAAGGAGCTCAAATGTTTCCTTACGGTCTGAAGTGAAGGAGCCATTACTCCTGCTTAACAGACCTTCACCGTTTGAGGACTCTTTGGCCATGACTCGTTGAAGTCTAGCCGCTTCTGTTAGGTTTTGGACACTATTGCAGAAGTTCTTCCAGGTTTCCCTTTTAGAATTTCTAATGTCCTTGTTGTAATCAGTGAGAGCAGCCTTGTACTCATCCCACTGTTTGGTTTTCCTAGCTTTATTAAAGAGTCTCCTAACAGTTTTCCTTTTAGCCGTTAGGTTGGCATTCCACCAGGGAACCTCACGTTTCGACTGGTAAGAGCGCTCAACTGTACTGGCTTGGAAAGAGGAGATCAGCACATCTTCAAGCTGGTTAGCAACCAAATCAATCTCGTCTACCGAATTGATGTTGGAGACTAAAGAGTCGACCGCATGTTCGACCAGTGTCTGAAAAAGGATCCAGTTGGTCTTCTTGGGATTGAAAACCCTCTGCCTTAACTCTAACTGCCCCGGCAAGTCAAACCTGATGTGCTGTATAGTAAACATTACTTGTTTTCATTTTTGTTCATTTATTTGGATACGCCAATCTGATAGCCATTTCTCTATGGCCTCCAGTTGAACAGTAAGATTTGCAGTTGCTTGCATTGGGCATTTGGAGCGACTAAGAATTGCAGTATCATGGAATGTCTGCAGTGTACAGACTTATAATGTTGGTCCGAGCACGCTGCCTTGTGGCACTCCCGCTTTTATGGCATAATCGTCCGACGTGGTAGCGTTGCATCTTACTGAGAATACTCTGTTTAATAGGTATGACTCAAAAAGCTTGTGAGTATTCCCAGGGAGCAACAATTTGATTTTGTACATGAGGCCGAGAGGCGGTTTACCTGCTCGATAGTTCCATGGCTTTCTCGAAAACCAAATTGATGAGCTGGAAGTATGTTGTGAGTTCTCAGATGAGGTGCGATGAGCTTTAGCTTAAATTTATTTACCGATTATTAAGCAGCCAATATGGGTTTTAAAAAAAAAGACATTTGTATTTCTATGATAAAATACAATATTTAATTAAAACTGAAATTTTCGGATTCCGCCAAATATTTAAAAAAATTTTACTAAGAGTCATATAGCTTCGAAAAAAAATAATAATAAATAATAATAACAGGCGCTGTTTCATAATAGTGCAATATTCAACATCTCCCAAAAACCATTGTTGCCAATTTATGGCTTGACTTAAGCCCAATGAATACTTTGTTAACGGGCAGGATTTAAGCTGGCTAGGATTTTTAAGGTTCAAAAGCAAAAACTGCCATTAGGGACCACAAGCTAAAAAAAATTGTTATACTTTTTCTTATGGCAGCCTATGCACAAACCAAGCAGCCAATGTAATAGATGGTATTATAGCTGGTATAACAGTTGCCCAATTTTATGCCCCAACGTTTTTATAGGCAACTGCGGCGAATTCAAGCGTATATAAAAGTTGAGTATGTATTTTATAAGCAAAGCAAGCCATAAAGCAATCCTAGAAAATTTTTTTATGTCAACAGGAGTAACTGTCTGACTGGATATTCTTGCATTTTTATAAGAATTTTTTATAGCAAGTGCTGCGCTAAATTGAACTCTAGTCATAATCTCTCTTTACTTTGTGTTGATAGAAAAAGGCTGCACTGTACCATTGTTTTAAGTTCGAAAGCAAACTATATTTTATTCTTTGTTGGCAGTACATATATATTAATTCAAAAGTTAATAGCTTACAATTCACAATCGATTCAAGCAGTACTTGCTTAAATATGTTTCTTTTTACGTATTTACTTTAAAATTTTTTATTTTGTGTATTAAAGCCTCATCATAGGACCGTTTTTCAAGCTTACATATACTGTGTATACTAGTATTTTATTATGTTGCAAACAAAACTTTTTTTAGCTTTAAGCCTCACAAATTTGTATTTTTTATTGTTAAGCTCTGTGTTACGCTTCTTTTGAACTTTTTGACAACTAACCATCATAATGTAAAAAAATCTTATACAGTCGAGGCAGTGCCCGACAGTGTAATTCCCATTACCTTTTTTTTCGAAAAAAATTTTACTCCTGCTTAGTTCTTCTAAGAACTTTCCAATTGGAACATTTTTTTTTTGTTGCAAAACGATATTTATGTACACCCTTTAATCATTTTATTTTCATTGTTATATATCTTTAAAAATTAGAATTATAAATAAGACTTTTTGTCACGAGTGCTCGACTAGAGACTGTGATTAGTTTTTTTTCTATGTTATACCGCTACATTTGTTTATTTATGTATCTATCAAACTCGTTTGTTAAAAATAAACATATATATAAAAAAAAAAAAAAAAAACGATATTTATACCTATAAGTTCGGTGAATTTGTACCGATTTTAATGAAAATCGAAAGTTACGCCAAAGAAGCTATTTAAATTATATGAGACAAGTTGATATGTTGAGGGGTGTGGGGGTCTGCATCTATAAAATGTGGATGTGCAATTGTTAATTAGAGCCACATGAATCATCTTCTCAGGAAATATGCGCACCAGCTGGTAAAGTTTCGTATCTCTAACTCTTATAGTCTCCGAAATCTAGGTGTTCATACAGACCGACAGACAGACGGATGAACAGACGGACATAGCTCAATCGCTACCCGAGGTTATGATAAGCATTTTGGTATAAAGGACTTGGGGTCTGCCAAGCCTCCGTCTATCCGTTACATACATTGCACAAATCTAGTATACCCTTTATACCTATAGGTACACGGTAGTGCTGCAGAAAGCATCGATGATCGAAGTTTAAAATATCTTAATATCGATGTTGGCCAACAGAGATGTTTCTTCAGCACTTCTGCACTCATCAAATGGGTGTTTAGTAGTGCTGGAGAAACATCTCTGTTGGCCAACATCGATATTAAGATATTTTAAACTTCGATCATCGATGTTTTCTCCAGCACTAGAACAGGGTATAAATACTGCCAATTCAAGATCTAGCTTTTTTAAAAGTTCAACTATAAATTAGTTAAGCTTTTTTATATTTACTTCTTGCGAATTTTATTGGCAGTTCGGTTGAAATCAGGCGAGTTCTGGAATCAGAAGTTTCCTACTTTATTTTAATTTTCGTTCTATAAGCGTAGCGTTTTGTTACCAAGTGCGTTTTATTATAATTTTTTGGAAGGTTCAGATTTCGAAGCATATACCCCAGTAAAATTGATATTTGTGCACTGCTTTTATATGGATTTTCTTTGTGTACCTTTTGTTTTCAGTGGCGATGCATTTTTTTTTGGTTTTCTAGGTGTTAGTGAAATTTAAAAAATCATAAACATTTTTAATTCATAACATTTTTATAATAATAAAAAATAAACTTAAAATTCTTTCATAGAAAATTGATATTTGTGCAAAACAAATTTTTCCCAATATATATTATTTTTAACGAAAAGTTAAGCTGCGAATGCAGCTAAAAGGTATTGTTAGTAAGAAATTGTGTTGCCCTTTTGTTTTTGGAGTAGCTGCAACCGTCGGGGCATTGAATTTGCCAAGTTTTGTAAGACTGACGAGTCTATATTTGCCCACTCCTTAACAATGACTTCTTTCAGCTGTTTCAAAGTGTCGTACTGCTTTGCAGCTCCGAAAATTTTGGCAGAAAGGATGCCCCATAGATCCTCAATTGGATTGAGATCCGGACTTAAAGCCGGCCACTGCAACAGCGGAATGTTGCGCGACTTGAAAAACGCCATTGTATGCCGTGCAACGTGTATAGGAGCGTTATCTTGCTGAAATGTCCAGTTGTCGCCATGAAATTTTTCTCCAAACGGTATAAGCTCATCTTCCAGCAATTCTGCATACTTCTGTGCATTCATACGGCCTGGCACAAAACAAATTTCAGATCTTCCACTAGCACTAAAGGCAGCCCATACCATAAGGGATCCACCGCCATGATTGCGCCTGTAGCATGTCTGCCGGGGATGTCGCATGTCTCTCCAATATTTGTGATGGCCGTCTGGGCCGTCTAAATTAAACTTCTTTTCATCACTAAATATCACAGTTTTAAATTCGTCTTCCCAGAACTTATACTTTTCATAAAAGTCCATGCGCGCATTTTTGTGCCTTTGTGTTAAGCGAGGTTTGGGCACTTTTGACTGATATTGCAAATGTAAATCATTTTTGCAAATTTGCTGTACACGTTGTCTGGTTATTGGGAGATCTAGTTCAGCCTTAATTTGGGCACAGCTCATCATATTATTTGCAGCTAGAGTCCGTATATGCCGTTTAGTACGTTCATCCACTTTGGGTTTTGCGCCTTTGCGATTATTTACTTCATATTTCTGAGGGTTTTTTAAAAAGTTCGAGATTGTGTTCCGATGGCGATTTGTTGCAGCAGCAATATGCCCTAATTTTATGCCTAATTCATGCATAGTTTTTATTTTAATCTGTTCTTCAGTCGAAATTTCCTTTCTAAGTGGCATTTTGAACTAAAATTAATTATTTCCAATACAAATAACCGGGATTTATATTTTTATATTATTGGTTACACACCTCTTAAGCAATATTGTCATTTCCACGATGCTGAGTTGACGCTGCTGCACTCAAAAGACAACTGAATGATTTTGCACAAATATCAATTTTCTATTAAAAGCACGACTTGGCACGCTGGTTTAAGCTAACGGTACCATAGATTAACAGTAAATAAGAAGTCAAAGCATGACAAAGCGACATAAAGAATAAGAGGATAAAAGTGCATACTCAAAACAAATACGCCGACAATAGTTTCTGGGAAATAGCGTAAAAAGTTTTTGCACATATATCAATTTTACTGGGGTAGCTTGAGCCAACCTTAAAAGTTTAAAAAATTTTACTCTACCTTACTTATTATACCATGCTTGTCTTATGGTTCGACAATTTGCTTATTATGGAAGCAACAATTGTTATACACATTGCAACAGCTGAAATCTTTTATATAAGCTGTTATACGCTGCACATGCGCAATTTAAATTTTTTAAATGGTTTTATGGTTTGTGTATTTGCTAATTAAATCAGCTGTTGTTATATGCCAGTAAAAAAGTTATGCTCTATATAAGTGCTTAGGATTCGTATACAAATCATTTAAATTTTTTATTTCTTTTTGTTTGATATTATTATGCGGGCTACTTTTTATATTGTCCGTCTCTTATCTGGTTTTAAAACTTGCTAATAAACAACAAAAATTATGGAATTGTAATAAACTTAAATAACGAAGACACAGCAAATATGTATACAACTGAATTTCTAAGCTCATAGGATTTGCCTTTCTTGCCACAGCACAATTTACTATTTAAAGGCCCATACGTAGCATGCAAAAATTTCGCACGAAATGTCAAAACTATACAGCAGAGCTGGGCAAAAAGAGAGCGGTCTGCCGTAAATGCACGAACAAAAAGTCAAGTTATACTTACTACAGGTAGCATACTCCCGCCGAAGGCTCTAACGAGTATTACCAATTTTTAGTTTCGTTGCGACTGCACGTGAGGAGGGTTGTTTACGCGCATCGAGTGCGAGCAACAGCTACAATTTTTGTTTGTTTCTCTCTCACACTTTTTCTTGCTCTCACTAAAATTGGTAACGACGTCGGCAGCACTACTCTACCTTTAATAAGTATACCTTGACAAAAAGTGCCCGTTTGGGCTATGGGCTGCCCAGCTCTGCTATACAGGTAGCATATTCGGCCCACTGAATTCTTATTTTTTGTGAGAGCGAAAAAACCACCCTCGTTGCTGTTGTTGTGCATAAGCAAGCATACATAGTATAAAATGTTTTTTTTTTGCTGATGCTTGCAACTACTGCGGTTTATTTTGCGCAACGAATCTTATACTAAGAATTTTCGTGAGAGTGAACTTAGGGAATATTTGCACACATTTTCTTATGGTTGTGTATTTTTCGGTTTTGTGCTCACCTTGTATTATTCCACCATGGATTGGGGTATTGTATGTTAAATAAAAGATTTTTTTTTGGGACTATTTGGTCTTTAGTTTAATTGTTATTAAATGAAATGTTTTACAATGTTTGTTTTACAATGTTTTTTTTTTTTTTTTTTGGTATTTTTTTGGTATTATATATTATTGCTATTACATTTATTAATGTGTGTGTGTGTACTGTACTTCTGAAACATTTACAAGGTGGTTTGATTTCGACTTTACTTTGGTTAATTGGTTTAGAAAGCGACCTACATAGCATGGGACTAGCTAACAGCTGCAGCCAAACAAAGACGGCCAATGCAACAACAATTTAATAAAGTTGGGTTATAGCTTCTGTGTGGCCAGCTCCTCAATGGTGCGCGCATTGGTTAGGGTTACCCAAAGCGGTGACTGTATGCTGGCCAAGGAGTAGCACTCGGCGGCATCCAAACTTTGTGATTTGCGCATGCCTGGAGCTGCTGCTACAGCGCTGGAGTCATCTGCAGCAGCACGTCTGCGCTCACGTTTAAAATCTCGCTTGCCAAAGGCAACGCTGGCTTCTCCGCCGCTGCTGCTGCTGCTAGCGCGCAGCTGCTGCAGACGACTGCGGCGCTTGGCGGTGGCTTCCGTAACGGTGGCATGTGTGCCGAGTGCAGTCTCCCGCATGCTGGCGGTCTTACGCAGCTTGGTCTTTAGCGTTAGTATGGGCTGCGGCTGTAGCAGCTGCGACTTGTTTGAACTCAAGTCCAGCGCCTGCTGCTTGGGTTGTTGTTGTTGCTGCTGTTGTTGCTGTTGTTGTTGTGCTAACTGTTAGCTTGAGGAAAAGGACATCTTGTAGGAGTTAGTATCCATGGGTGATTCTGGATTGAGTATTTCAGTTTGGGTCTGCTCGACATCGCTGCAGCGCTCCTCCAGCACCGTATCTAACTCCAGCGAGGTAAAGCCCTGGCTTAGGCTTCGTTCAGGACGTAGACTGATAGCTCGCGACGATCGGTAATCTATATACATACATAGTAGTACATAAAGTGAAAAAAAAAGAAAAAAAAAATTTATAATTTAATTTTAAGATTAAGTATGCGCTCAAAGTCAAAGTGAAACGCAATTTGGCAAGATTGAAAAATAAATTGCAAAACGTGCTGTGTGTCTTGGTCTAGTTAGTTGCAGCAGGTTGAGGGCCAGACCCTACCGAATTTCCATTTCAAAACGTGCAAACACGGCTAGCGCAGGGACTGCGCACAGTGGTACAACTAATGGCATAAACATGCAAATAGTACTAGCTTAAAATATATTCATTTCAAACATGTCACTGTGCACTTTTTAGTTCAACTAAGAATAAAAATAAATAAATAAAAATTATATGTATGGCTGGTATTTTATTTTCCAAAATAAGTTCGGATATAGCATAACAAAAAAAAATCTATATACTTAAAAGAAAGAAGAATAATTAAGAATTTAAATTTGGGTCTGTTGAAGACAATAAGTTTTCAGGTTCAACCAAAAATTTAAAAATCGAAAGTTGTGTTAACAACCTTGCGGACGTTACATTTTGAAAACATATTCCAAATTGTTTGCATTATATAACTAATATACTCCTTAACCTTTGGTTGCAGTGTATAAAAACTAACAGCTGCAACAACAATGGGAGCAACAACAAAAACGCAATGGTTGTTAGCTGCCACCAAATGCGTGTTGATGCAAGGAGTAGCGCCAGGTCGCTGCCCTCAGCCGCTTGCCCCTCTCGGAGCTCATTGAGCTCTCACTAACAACGCGCTTGTAAATTTGAAATTTGCAGCTAAAGCAGTTAAAAATATGTTGCAATGGCGCAAAAGTGTTGATGCATGGCTGTTTGTATATATATGTGTGTGTGTGTGCGTGTTTTACATGCCACTTGGGTGCATGTAAACGAGGGCAAATGCCCGCTCGCCCATAGGTATGCAATGCAAGCTGCTCTTGCTGCTTGACATATGTAAACTAGCAAACGTGTAAACATGGGCGCAGCCAGACGGAAAAGGGGGTCATTGTAACACAAATTTTCATATTGGTTTTTTTCATTTTTTTTAAATTTCTTCTCACGAAAGCATTTCTTGTAAAGTTAATACGAAAAGTAAGACACCCTTCTTCTAACATAATGGAGAGGTTAACTTAAATCATCAAAAAAGTTATATTATTCTTTGTTTCAGCGTAGAACTTTCTATACGCAGACTTCGACAGGTACAGTTTGGACTCCTTAGCAGAAGCAGCAATGCCGCGCAGTTTGGCAAGTCCAAGGAATCTCTTTACAAATTATTCACAAGCGGGAACAAGAAATTAAAAATGATGTACGGAAAATCATTTTAATGTATAAGAGAGACGAAATTTCACTTTGTACAGGGCTACGAAATTATTTTTATGCTCATCACTGAACTGAATTTTCCAGTACATGCAGATTTAATGTTGTACAATGTACAAAAACCATTTAAGAAATAAAAGAGATTCTAAAAAAAAAAAAAAAAACTATAATATAGCAGAAATCCAAAAATGAGTACTTTGGTCTCGAAGCTGCAAGTCAAGATGTCTTAAGTTAAAATAAGTGATAGTCAGCGAACATTCGGAAGAGAGAAAATTATAAAAATGATTGTAGTTCGAACATAAAATAGGCAAAGGGGTAGTGCTAGAGAAAACATCGATGATCGAAGTTTAAAATCTCTATATATCGATGTTGGCCAACAGAGATGTTTCTCCAGCACTTCTGCACTCATCAAATGGGAGCTTAGTAGTGCTGGAGAAACATCTCTGTTGGCCAACATTGATATATAGAGATTATAAACTTCGATCATCGATGTTTTCTCCAGCACTACAAAGGGGCATGCAAAGCAAAACTGGAACTGACAACAAATTAACTTAATAAAGAAGTTTAATGGATTCAATATTCCGAGTAAGAGTTGTTGCCAAAATAACACTCAGGCACATATTCTAAACAATCTTTAGGGAAAACATTAGAGATTAGGCTATCAAGGTCCCTGCGTAGCTTTTTTAAAAAATCTGTATTTTTTGAAGAGTTTGATTTTATGTCGCACCAAATCATTGAAGTGTATTAGTGCTGGAAGTATCGGTGCTCCGATACATCGATGTATCGAAGTTAAAAATATCGAAAATATCGATTTTATATCGATACATCGATGTATCGAAGTTAAAAATGTCTAGATATATGTATGTATGTTGGCCAACATCAAAGTTTCTCCAGCACTGATGAGTGAAGAAGTGCTGGAAAAACATCTCTGTTGGCCAACTTTGATATATAGATATTTTCAACTTCGATACATCGATGCATCGATATAACATCGATGTTTTCTCCAGCACTAGCACTCATCAAATGGGTGTTTCCTTTTTGAGTCATGCAACCTTGCGATATATGTGTGTACATTAAGGTGGATCAATTTGTATGGGGCAGAAAAAACCTTTTGGGGCTCTCAGCGATTTTGATTGTTTGGGTCATTTTAAGCATTTTTTCCCAAGAAACTATGGGTCTGAAATGAATTTCGAGTCGCCCACTTTTTCAAAATAGGTTTTTTTCAAAATATTCAAAAATTAAAGTAACCCATAAAAAGTATGATCAGGGTGACTAGAGAAGTCGATATGCCCATTTCCGTCTGACCGTTTGTCAACCAAACTTGCAGATAAGATCCCTTATTATCCTACGGGAGACAAGTTTATTTTATTTTTTCGATATCGGGGTTATGTTATATAGGTCCCATAGGGGTGTTTCAGAGGACCTCAAAAAAAAAAAAAAAAAGTTTTAGAAGGATAATTCGTTTATCTATGGAGATATCGTGACCAAATAGGGCATTCGGAAGTTTTTAAAATTCCTAAGCACTGTACCAAATTAAATCCAAATCGGTTGACTATATCATATAGCTCCCATAGGACCAATCGGGCAAAAAATCGATTTTTGTACAAAATTCGGTATTTTTCGTTTGCTTATGAAAATATCGTAGCCAAATTTGGCACTCGGAAGTTTTTTATAGGTCCCAGGCGCTTTACCAAATTTGATCAAAATCGGTTAAGTATATCATATAGCCCCCATGAGACAGATCGGTCAAAAACGTTTTTTGTACAAAGTTCGTTGTATTTCGTTTGTTTATGAAGATATCGTAATCAAACCTCACATTCGAAGGTTTTTTTATGGTTTCCAAACACTGTACCAAATTGGATCAAAATCGGTTGACTGTATCATATAGCCCCCATAGGAAGAATCGATCGAAAAAACGTTTTTAGTGGAAAATTCGTCTGTTTTGCTATATTTTTGCCATGTGGTGATACAGGATATCCCAAAGTCGTATATTGATATCCTTTTCTGTGATTATCTGCGGACCTAGGACTCGGATTCAGCGACCGCAAAAGCTTGTAGTAAACATAGCCGAACACCCCTGACTTTTTCCAGTACTTCTGCACTCATCAAATGGATGTTTAGTAGTGCTGGAGAAACACCTCTGTTGGCCAACATCGATATATGGAGATTTTAAACTTCGATCATCGATGTTTTCTCCAGCACTACCCCTGACTCAAACAAAATTATGCATAGATTTTTTTGAAGTTATGCCATAACACAGCTGCCCAAAAAAGTAAATTTTCCGATTCGCGGAAGTCCGTGCTGCCTTTTTTGATCACTGAATCAAAAATCAATCCAGAATTTTTTCAATGGGTCTAGGTGCCACCCTTGTCTCAAAAAACCCCACAGCATTTTTTTGAGATCGGTTTGTTTTTGTTTTTTAGTGTCGCTAAATTCGAATACTTCAAAATACCTAATTTTGTGGGTTTTTTTGAGATTATAATAAGAATAGACAAATGAAGCACAGTGCAATAAGTATGGTTGCCTATAAAAAAAGTAATTACCCCTTTTCTGAAAAACTGGCTACGCCCTTGACCAAACACACCTGCTTTTGTGTGTGTGTTTGTTTGTGGCATGCAACATGTATACCGAATACTGCTTAGCTCTCATTTCATTGCAAAACTCTGAATGCTTTGCTGTTCTTTACATATTTATTTATTTATAGAGCTCTGCGGCAGTGTCAAGTCTAAGGCATATATGTACACTTATATACTATATACTCGTGGCACATAAAGAAGTGTCACTATTGCAGCTGCACAAAAGACAACCAAATGGAGCAGGGGCTTCAACTTCTAACACTTTCATGGATGTAGTCGAATGAATAACGATGGGCCCCCCTATTTGTATGCTAAATAGTAAATGAAAGAATCAAGTATTTATGAAGCAGATCCAAAAAGTAAGTTTTTTTTTTTTAAATTTACCAACACTGAGTGGTTCGTTGTATAAGGTCCCCCGTCTGTGCTCATTTCATTAAGAAGCCCCCAATAACTATATGAATCGAAATATGAAAGAACATGTCGAACAGTCGATATCTGAATCGAAATGTGAAATATATTGAGGATCATGGAAGCTATTGCAAAATTTTGACACTTGCAGATATTTCCAACAACCAATTTTGACATGGAAGTTGAGAGCTGTGAAAATAAACACTGAAAACCTATAGCGGGTCAGCGTGGAGAGCGAATTTAGTTATGATAGTTCCAAATAGTGCTGGAGAAAACATCGATGTTATATCGATGTATCGAAATTTAAAATATCTATATATCGATGTTAACCAACAGAGATGTTTCTCCAGCACTTCTGCACTCATCAAATGGGTGTTTAGTAGTGCTGGAGAAACATCTCTGTTGGCCATCATCGATATATAGATATTTTAAGCTTCGATACATCGATGTTTTCTACAGCACTAGTTCCAAACTATCGCTTGCATCGATTTTATTTTTTGTATGTTCTCTTTTTTTGGTGAAGCTTCTGGTAAAAAGGATTAACACTTTGATACATTTTTATATAACTCTAAAGCAGTGCTTGGCAGTTTAGCTTCCGTGGCGCTGTGACGTCAAAAGCATTGGCTTTGCAGCCTTCTGTCTGTTGCTTTGCATACAAACGTATGCGATATGTACGTTTACTGTCAGCGTGTTGACCCCGCTGACGCCACTAATCCCTTTAAACGTGAGATAGAGCCTTGACGACCACTGCTCTAAGGTATAAGAATCATAGCCTGACATAACCTCAAAAAACACCATTAACATTTTTTCGAGTCTGCTTGTACAGCGGGTTTTTTAATGAATCTGAATCCGAGGTCAATAAAGCCCCATCACGTCAAGGCTCTGAGAAAATGGCGACCCCAAAAACATTGAGTCCTTCGAACACGAGTCTAATTTTTTTTTTTTTTAACTGTGTTGTGACATAACCCCGAAAAATCTCACAAAAATAATGATTGACTCAGGGTATTCAATGATGTCTCTCAATCTGTTGCTTTAATAGAAACTTTAAAACATAACATCTAAATTGAGGTAATATTTGTTGTTCCCCTTTCGAGCGGACGTCCATGATGAGTATCTTTTCGCTTTTCTATAGCGTCCCACATAATGCCATGCTATTAGAATTCACTTGAGCATTGAAGAGCTGCAACAAAATTGTAGAAAATTTTGGTCGAGCCGTCTTTAATTGGGCTACTCTCTTTTTGTGTTTTGGCCTAATTACTTGACAGGCATTTAGCCACGCACAAAAGTTTGGCTACTACTTTGGTCCCTTAAATAGTATATTTCTGTTGCCAAAGAAATTTCCTGTTCCTGTACGTAAGTCCGCGGCAAAGGGAAAACCAACAAGAAAAAAAAAAAAAAACAAGCAGGCAAGCTGCAATCGAAACATCGTTACTATGAGATACTCTGCAATATTTCTTTCTTACATGCTCAGATTTCATGTAACAATCTTTTATGTCAAAAGATTTGGGTGTTGTTAATTCCAAAAAGTAAAGAAAGTTTTTACAGTGAAGTCCCCTTTTAGGTCTACTAAGAAAAGTATTTACTAATAGCTGAGAGTCTTATCTGAATATTCAGGCGGCATTCTCAACTACTGGCAAAGTTGCAGAAAATGCTGCCTGCTAACATTTATTTTATCTGCAGTATCCCATGCCTTGAGGGTTCCAGTCGATGGCACTGCGGGTGATGTCGATTGGGTCTCTTCTTAACATGTGCCCAAGCCAGCCCCAATTCCTTTTCAGGATTTCAAGGCGCATCGGTATCTGGTTGCAGCGAGTCCACAGGTCAGCATTTGATATAGTGTTAGGCCAGAAAATTCTCAAGATTTTTCGTAGACATCGATTGATGAAAACTTGCAGCGTTTGGAGGTCAGAGGGTTTCGCAACCATACAATAGAGTGGACTTCACGTTGGAGTTGAATATTTTCGTTATTATACCCTGTACCGTATGGTACAAAGGGTATATTGTGTTTGTGCAAGCCGAAAATGTATGTAACGTACAGAAGGAGACGTCGGAGACCCCCCAAAGTTACCTAAAGTATGATCAGTGTGACTCGAGAAGTCGATATACCCATGTCCGTCTGTCCGTCTGACCGTCTGTCCGTCTGTCCGTATGAACGCCTAGATCTCAGAGATGGTAAGAGCTAGAGCAACCAAACTTTCAGATAAGATCCCTTATTAATCCATAGGAGACAAGTTTATTTTATTTTTTTGATATCGAGATTACATTATATAGCTCCCATAGGGGTGTTTTAGAGGACCTCGAAAAAAAGCAAAAGTTTTAGATGGATAATTCGTTTGTTTATGAAGATATCATAACCAAATCTGGCAATCGGAAGTTTTTTAGAGACCCCCAGCACTGTACCTAATTTTATTAAAATCGGTTGACTATATCATATAGCTCCCATAGGATCGATCGGTCGAAAAAATGTCTTTTGTTTAAAATTCGTTGTGTTTCGTTTTTTTGTGAAGATACCGTAACCAAATTTGGCAAGAGGAAGTTTTTTAGAGTTCCCAAGCACTGCACCAAGTTTGATCAAAATCGGTTGACTATATCATATAGCTCCCATAGGAACGATCGGTCAAAAAAACGCTTTTTTTACAAAATTCGTTGTGTTTCGTTTGGTTTTGAAGATATCGGAACCAAATTTGGCAGTCTGAAGTTTTTTATAGTTCCCAATCAGTGTACTAAATTCGATCAAAATCGGTTGACTATATCATATAGTCCCCATAGGACCGATCGGTCCAAAAAAATTTTTGGTGCAAAATTCGACTGATTTCTTTTTTTTTATGAAAACATTGTAACCAAATTTGCCGAATAAAATATCATTTAAGGTTTTAAGCAATGTGTCGGAATTAATTGCAATGTGGTGGTACAGGGTATTCCAAAGTCGTCTGCGCCCGACTTTAACGTACGCCATTTTTTTTTTATTATGTGCCTTCTATACTCAGATTATTGTAAGTACGTAGCTGCAGATGGAATTCAAGATTATCTTCATGAATTTAAAAATCGGGACAGACGTTCGATTCAAATCTTTCTAAGGCCCCAAATTCCGGCCGTGATTTGTTAATATGATAAGTCAATACCACAGATGACGTCAGCCAAATGTCTAGGTATTACGCTGGATAAATTTAGCCAGCTTCCCTTCGCTATAAACGGATGGTCTCTACCAGTAGCTTTAAGCGCCTACCTGGAGATTTGGGGACGTACCCATACCACATGAACTGTTCAGGGGCGGCTCGTCAAAATACCATGCTTGATCACAGCAGCGGGGGAGGCGGTTTAGGTTTCCTCTAGCAAAATCTTGCTCTTATTTTTTACTGTCTGTTTTGAAAATATGATTAAAAATCATGCTTACGTGAAAAACAAAGTGAGGGGCTGGGAGTCTTGGCATATATACTACGGATGGTCGCCGAGAGGGTAGTGGGGTAAAAAATACGTAGTGGGGGTACGTTCCCTATGGTATTTAGTTCGGGTTAAAGCTGTACCAAACAGTGCCGGATCCACGAGAGGTTTTCGTATACGGACCCCTCCCCCCAAGTTGTCAAAATGGGTTGAAAGTCTTTTGCGAGCTCTGATATATATACACTTCAAAGTGAAGAACCCCCCCCCCATGACCAAATCCTAGATCCGCACCTGGTTCCAAATATATCTTAAAGCGTATGGTCAGTAATGTGACTTCATTTCGTGACTTGAATCTGATTGCCGCAGTTCCCAGATCTCCTATTTCTGCAGCAGATCTATTGATAGGGTAAAGAATCATTGTAATCGTTACGTAATGATTTGTGAAAATGGCACCAATAAGAAAAGGTCTCATGGCAACCTCTCCTTGAAGACTGATGATGATGATGATTATTTTCTTTAACTCCCAGTGGAGCATAGCGCCTCGAAGACTGACTGATTGAAAATTTCAAATCCAATGATTCTATTTTGTCCTTGGGGAAGAACAATGTGGGGGGCGTAAGTCGTAAAAAACTTAGTCAAATGTCAAAAAACTTTAGGTAAATAAAGAAAATTAGACCGTGAGTCCGTCTTCTCATTCCTTTTGTCCTGTACTGTACAGACAATTAGGCCAACATGAACATTTCCTTTGTCTTTCTATAATACTTGCGGAATCTTACTCGTTTTCTTCTTATTGCTAAACGCAAAATTTTTTGCATTAGTCTAATACACCTCTTGTACACTTTGGCTACAGTGTATACGAAGGCAAAATTAGGCTAAAAATTACTTTGAGAGCCAAAAAAGTGAGTAAAAAAGTGTAAAGAAAGAAAAAAGAAAAGAAAAACTAGCTACAAAATGGCTACGCACACACACACACACAGATTTAGTGATAAAAGCTGAGCAAGAAGTTTCAGTATTGTGCAATGTGTTGGTGCAGTGTTGCATAGCGTATTGAATAGAGTGTCTCTGAGTCTGCCATTAAGTAGCTGAATAGAGCTGGAAATGAAAAGAGTAAATAAAACACATTACAACATTCAAACTCACTAAGCCTATGTATTGGACTAAATCTGACCAGGCTGACAGCATGGTCCTGCATATCGTAGTTCCTACGTCGATCTCGTTCTCTGGCCAATTTGGCGCGTCGACGCAAACAGCAGATGACAATTAGTGCCAATATAGGGAAACCAAAGATGCACGATACAATGGGTATAACAATCGATTCGGGTGAAACTGCAAAAGAGAATGATAATGATTATTAAAAACTTAAGGCTATAAATATAAGAGTATGGTCAGAGATGTAGCTTTATACTAGGTAGACACTAATGTAGTATAGACATAAATTGGTGAAGTTTACTATGAACTGCTCAATCCGAGCCAAACCATTGCTGGAGGTCTTTTGACTGTGATTACTTTTGAATACTTGCGACAAATATAAAATATTTTTTCGTTTAGTTTGTTTACAATTCACAACTGGTTCAAGCAGTGGTTGCCTTCAGATGCCAGTTTAACGAAGAGTGTATTATAAGTTACAATATTATGCATTTGCTATATTCATATCGTAAATTTAATGGTATTTAACCTTGAGTGCCAATTTTTTCTTGTTGATGATGCAACAAAATTTTTTTATTTTCAAACAAAACTAAGATTTTTTTAAGAGCAAGATGTTCAACTATCATTATTTTTGTTGTTATATTATTTTAATAAATATTCAAAAAATTTTTTTTTTAAAGAAAAATTTGAAAATCTGAAGTTTACAAATATATTTGCTATTTAATGTTTGCTTGTCGCTATGTCGAGCAAATGCAGTAATAAGCGGTTTGTGTGCTTTTTGGCCTTCAGAGGAATTTGCTACCTTCCAAAAGATCCATCCATGAAATCAACGGCACCTATATTGCTATTATGTGTCAGTCAATCTCTTTCAGATTTTATTAATCGTAAAATTTTTGTGTTTTCACGTTAATCGTTTCCTAAAGGTTTTGTCCTTAATTAGGTGGACTTACAGATTCAGACAGCTTTGTTAACCAGTCACGGTAGCACACAATTCCATAGAGATCCTCTAAGTTTTTGCTTTGGATCACTATCCTTGGACAGATCATAACTCGGAACTCGATTAAGGCGAATGGAATACCAGGAATGAACTCCACGGGCTCGTAGGTAAACAAGCAGTGGAAGTAATATATAAAAATTACCAAAGCATATTATAAATATGTATATATAGCTTAGCGTTTGGGGAGATAAATTGTCTGGAGACAAAAAATGTATTTAAGTGGAATTCCCGCATGGGCTCCAAAGCACGCCAGACTCCAAAGCTGCCTCAGATTAGTTTACAGCTGTATTGATTACCTCTTAAGTACCTTCATTTATCTCCAGATTCGCTATAGAGGGACCTTGTCCTAATTTCTTATTATTTGGGCGTAATCTGGAAAACGAAACCGAACATTTTATTCGCTTTCGTTTTGAAACCGAATGTTTGGTGCTTTCAATTCTACTAAACCAAATTTTTCATATGGTTTGAAGCTGACTGTGTTGTTGCAAGCGAAATTAAAACGAATTGGCAAAATAGCTTTAGAAAAGTACGAATTTTTTACTGAAATCATTTTTTAAATATTCTTTGATATTCTTAGATTATATTTATGCCAACTCAAAGCTATATAGGCTAGGTTAAGGCGGCAGTTAGGACGTGACGGCCCATCTCACTTAGGCCAGAAAAATTGGTCCGTTGTGATACCGCAGGTGGACTTTACTCCACCCTTGCCCACTAAAGAGGTCCTCAAGATACTCTACTTCACAGCCATCCGGTGGCCTCAATAAACCTTGAAAGGCATTTCGGACTCTTTTCTGAGAGCTGGGATAAGTCATTTAGGAAGTGTGACTTGAGCAAGCGGAACCTTGTTCTACATAGTCTCGGGCAGTGACAGAGGAGGTGCTCCACCGTCTCTAGCTCTTCCTCATCGCCACAAGGTGATGAGGTGCGTTAAGCCTTAATGCATGAGCTCCCACCAGCCAGCTTCCGGTGATTGCTCGAATTACTTTCGAGCACTGAGCTCTGCTTAGACAGCAAAGTTTCTTGGTTCTTTTCCTGCAATAGACCGGCCAAGTTTGCCGTCAGATCCTGCACGTGTTGGAAATTCGATTCAACGTTTCGTTTGCAGAGTGAGCGAAATGGGTCTTCTGGAATATCCAGAAGCTCCTTATCCTGAAGGAGGATGCTGGTAGTTCTTTGTCTTGCCAGTTCTATATTTATTAACAATTATTTTAAAATATATTGTTTTTGACTCTACCCAAAACGATTTTTGTTTTGTTGTGGGTGTATGTGCACATAACAGGCATGAACACATGACGATAAGTGCGACAGAGTTGCCGCGTTATACAAAGAAAATTTTCCTTGTAACAAAAATAGCTAAATCGTGTTTAATTTCAATAAATATTGTTGCTAATGTAATATTTTTTTTCGTAATTTTATTTAAAACCTAGAATAATAAAGAACTAGCAATATTTGAATGAAAAGTAAATGTAAACAACATATAGTAGTAAAAAGTTGCAGAGCTGCGGCAACCATGTCAGCTGTTTTGTATCAAACAAAAATAATTTTGCGGCAGCTCAACAGGAGAATTTATCGAAAAAATAAAGAAAATATGCGAATTTATCGAAAATAAAAAGGGAAATATCGACAAAAAAAAATCGTTTTCCGGAGCACTCAAAAACGAATCCGAATAAAATTGTGCGGTTTGGTTTTTTCATTTTCCGGAGCAGGACTGTTTACACTTGTTTACAGCAAAATGTATCCGCAACATGTTTTGCGTAGTCAAATGCCACGCTTAAACCGAAAATGAAGTCCAAACATTTTTCATGGAACGGATTTCGAAATATTTTGAAAAAAACATTTTTCGAAAAAAAAAAAAAATGTCTTTACTTAAAAGCAAATATCTCTGGTTGTACTGAACTGATTTGAATTATTTTTTTACGAAACTGTAGATAATTGAATTATCCATCGATTATGATTGAAACATATTTTTGTGAAATTTACGGTTTGGTCCTTATGTATCCATTCATATGAAGGTAGGTAAAAGTGGTTGTCTTTCGACACACCTAGGTCTGCAAAAGGCCCGTTGTGATGCCACATGAGCTAGTCCTTACTCTTCCGTATCCTCTCTAAGCCAACTTGTCGATTTGATGAACGCATTAATCTTATTTATTTTGATTCCTGCTGATTCAGTAACATTTCCAAAAGTTTCGGAACCCAGTGTGTACAGTCTCCTCCTGCATAGTGCCATGCATCCACACAGGAGATGCTCTTCCTCTACCTCCTGACAGCTTCTACAGTAGTCGAAGTTAGGTACTCCCAATCTATTGGCGTGCCTACCAATAAGACAGTGTCCAGTAAGAGCCCCTATCGTAGCTCTTATGTCAAGTCTGTTAAATTTTAAAAGTTGCTTGGTTCTATTCAAGCTCCATTGCGGCCAAGTTTTCCTACTAATAAGACAGGTTCCAGTTTGCTTCCATCTGTAGTTCGAATCATTAATGATATTCTTATCTATTAATAATTTACACGTCGCTAGTGGCATAGGTATCAAGGCCATGTTTGGTTGAAGTGGTACCATTGTACCCCGTCTAGCTAGTTCATCTGCCTTGCAATTGCCCACGATATCTCTGTGCCCCGGTACCCAAAGCAGCTAAATGGTGAAGAAATTTGTGGCATCTAGTAAAAGCTCATAACATTCCATCACTGTTTTGGATGTGAGCCTTACTGATTGTAGTGCTTTTAAAGCAGCCTGACTGTCAAAACAGATCTGAATTTCCCTTTCGTTTAAGACACGATTCCTAATGATGCGAATACTTTCCATTATAGCCATGACTTCTGCTTGGAAGACACTAAAATGATCTGGTAAACGGAAGGATTCGTTAATGCCCAACGATTCCGAATAGACACCCCCTCCCGCCTGATCATTGAGTTTAGAACCGTCCGTAAAAATGGTAACCTTGCTATTGCAGTCTAGTATACCATTGTCCCAATCTTCACGAGAAGGGAAACTTACACTGAACGGTTTGTTTAAGGATAACTCCATTGAGTTAGCAAAGTCAGTCATTCATATGAAACTTTGCGTAATTTTCAGCAAATTTTTGTGAAAAATTATATTTCGAACGTAAAATGAAAAAAAAAATTGTTCATACAGTTTTATTCATGGCTCGTAAAGTTCGATCAATTACAAAGAAAATGAGGGGCTATTTCTCAAAATCGGAGAGAAAGTATGGAAATTACGGAAATTTTTGTAAGAAGTACAAAAAGTCATTTTTTCTCAAAACCCAAAGTTTTAGATGGATATGTAATTTTTTTGTTTATAAAGATATCGTGACCAAATTTGGCATTCGAAAATTAGAGTTTTAGAGTTCTCTAGCTCGGTACTAAATTTGATCAAAATCGGTTGACTATTTCATATAGCACGCATAGGAACAATCGACCAAAAAAACGTGCTATAAAAAACTTCGGAACACCAAATTTGGTCACGATATCTTAAAAAACACGCAAAACAAAACGAGTTTCGTTGAAAAAACGTTTTTTTGACCCATCTGTCCTACGGGAGCTATATGATATATTTAACCGATTTTGATCAAATTTGGGTCACTGGTAGGGAGCTCTGAAGATGATATGTGCTTTTTAAAAAAACACTTTTTTTTTAATTTCGAAAAATAGTTTTTTGAAATATCTCGAAATACATTCTATGAAAAATTTTTGGTGTTCATTTCGGTTTAAGCGTGCCATTTTACTAAGGCAGTGACTAAAACATGTTGGGTATACCAAAATTTTTTAAAAATTTGTAAACTAGTGTTATTTAAGGCTTCCTACCATTGGGTATTTTTTTTTATATGAAGTTTTGACATTTCGTGCGAAATTTTTGCATGCTGCGTAAGGTCCTGGAATATGAATATTTTTATTACTTAAATTTTTCGCCTTAAACTTTGTAACTGCCGGGGATTCTATAACTGCATGCTAGTTTTTTTTTTAATTTAAAATATAAAAATGTAATACAGTCGAGGCGGTGCCCGACAGTGCAATACCCTGTACCTTTTTTCTCAAAAAAAGATTTATTCCTGCATATTCTTACTAAGAATTTCCAATTGGACAATTTTTTTGTTGGTGCAAAACGATATTGATACCTATAAGTTCTGCAAATTTTAACCGATTTTGATGAAAAACGACATTTACGTCTAAGAAGTTGTTTAAAGTATATGGGATAAGTTTCAAGGGGATATGTTGAAGGGTGTGGGAGAAAACACGGTAAATCGATTGCGGCGGGTGGGGGGGCTGCATTGATAAAATTTGGATGTGGATTTGTTCATTAGAGGCACATGAATCAGCTTACCAAAATTGATGGTTCTAGGTCGTTTGTTACTATTATTGCGTAGAGTCAAATATTGACGCAGTTTATGGGCAAGGGGAGGTGAAATTTTTACATTTTAGACTATAACTTTTGTTGTAATTGTCCGATTTTGTTTATTTTTGACATGGAACCACAACGCATCGCTCTGTTAAGTTTCAGATTAAAATATTAAACGGTTTAGCTTAAAACCGCGAAAATCTGCTACGGGGGAACGGGGAAAGATATTGACATGATTCAACAAACTTGATCTTCTGAGGAAATATGCGCATCAGCTGGTAAAGTTTCGTATCTCTAGCTCTAATAGTCTCCGAGATCTAGGTGTTCATACAGACGGACGGACAGACGGACATGGCTCAATCGCTACCCGCGCTTATGATAAGCATTTTGATATAAAGGACTTGCGGTCTGCCTTGTCTCCTTCTGTCCGTTACATACATTGCACAAATCTAGTATACCCTTTGTACCTATAGGTACAGGGTATAAAAATGAATTCTTTTTTATCTTATAATAGCCTTATTTCTTTAAGAAGACTATATTAAATAAATTTAAACATCAAATGGCAGCCTGCCATACATTTTCTTATATTTTGTTTATAGTTTAAATTTAAAACGTAAAGATTTTCTTATCTTAAGAAAATTTTTTATTTTTGTGTGCACACAAATTGTGTCACGTGCAAAATACATAAATACTTTTAGCTTCAAAAATGTTAATTTCTGTATAGCTATAAAAATTCCACTACGGAAAAAAAAATCCTCACTAAAAAAGTGAAATTAAAGCGTCGTTGTTTTACGCTCTATTAGTTTTAAAAGTTAACCCATTTCTTGCAACTTTTTAATAACTTGGGAGCTGGGACTTGCTTTTTGCAAACATAATGTAACATACTATATAACGCAGACAGCCCAAAAGCAAAAGCCAAAAACACATAATACATAGTAGAATATGCTATTTTTTTTTTTTTTTATGTTACTTGTCTAAAAAGAAAAATATGCAACATACATTTTTAAAAGCCTTTTTTCGTGACACAGCCAGCGACAAGCACATTATATACTAGCTAGCCCTAAACTAAGTACTAACCCTAAAACCCCCCCCTCCAAAAAAAAAACTTTCCAGCAGGCAACATTTGCATTTGCTTTTAAAGGCCATTTTTTTGGGGGGCGCTTCACGTCATTTCAAATTATGATTGCGGGCACTCAAGGGTTAAAGGGGTGCACAGACTGAGGTTCAGCCAGGAGCGCCGCAACGTTGCTATCACTAATATCAGGTGCCTTTTTCAATTTGTCATGTCTGTCAGAGCACTAAAAAAAAAAAAAGAATTATGACGGTGAATCAATATGCAGGACAAATAATTTTGAAATACACTCTCCAAGGGGTATGTTAGGTTGGTGCAGCCTTTAAGCAAATAAGAAGCTTTATAAAGGGTGTTTTTTTAAGCGCGTCCGCATTTCAAACTTAAGGGGTATACGCTTCCCATTTGGGACATTTTTGTTATATGAAGTCTTGTCATTCCGCGCGAAATTTTTCGAACTGCGTATAGGCCTTTAAATAAAAGATTGTAATGACCCCAAACATGGTTTTATTGGATAGATAATTTCGTTTTATTGGATATTTGAAAAAGATCTCTGGCATGTGACCACCACGACTACGTGTTACAAAGCACATCCTGTGGGTACAATTTTTGACCACACTATCGAGCATTTGGGGCCGTATTTCAGTTATGACACGTTTAATGTTGGTTTCCAAGTCGTCAATTTTTGCTGGCTTGTCTACATAAACCAAGGACTTGACGTGTCCCCTAAGAAAATAATCGAAAGGGATCAAATCACACGACCGCAGTGCCCAGTTGGTGGGCGCATTTCTTGAAATAACTTTCTCACCGAATTGCGATCGCCGTATGGCACTTAGCGCCATCTTGTTGAAACCAGAACCCTTCGACATCGATGTCACGTTAATTTGGAAGCAAATATTCATTGATCATCGCTCTGTATCGATCATCATTGACGATAAATTTGGATTTTTCTCTACACTGGCCTCTACAACAGCCATATTTTCTTCGGACCGTGCTGTTCTCATTTTGATTGTTGATCAGACATCGTGGAATGTCAAATAAGTTCGTACATGATCAAGAACACGACGAATAGCAGATTCTGATGAACGATTATTCGGTTCATAAATTGTACGTAGAGCTCTATAAGTGTTTACAACAGAACACTGATTTTGATTGTAAATCTCAAAGATTTTAAGACGTTGTTGTTGTGTAAATCTTAACATGATGAATTGTGAGTCCTTACTGAATAAAATGAAATTTAAATTTTACAAAAGTAACAACTGATTTCAGAGATATCCCTTTCGGAAATCCGGACGCTGCCCGCGTGTCCAGATTTTGGCCAAAAGCCCTTCTGATGAAAATCGAAATTTGGACAAAATGAGAATTTAATATTATTTTAGACTTATTAAGGTATCCTGTGCAGAAAAAGTTTTAAATTATAATTTGTGGTTTTTAAGTTATTGGCAATCAAAGTTGACATTTTTATGAGCTTTGACGCACATTTTCAGAAAAAAAAAACCTGCACTTACCATGATACATGTAGCTACGAAATCTTTATTCACTTTATTATTTATAAGTATAACTTTAGAAAAAAAATAAAACTGAGCTTAACAACTTTTCGGTTTTAAATATATTCGAGTAGTTAAAAAGATTTTTTTGGTGTTTGTATCATTTGGCTGCTTTGCTTTAAGGGTACCTCCGACTACTACTCGATATTTGATCGAAAGAATTTTTATAAACTTCTTCACATGTTTTACAATTAAATGTAATTCCTCCCGATTTTTGGAAATTAAATTTGTTATATAAAAGTTGAATTTTAAAAATTGACCCCCAGGAAATTTTAAATTTTTATACCCTGTACCTATAGGTACAAAGGGTATACTAGATTTGTGCGATGTATGTAACGGTAAGAAGGAGGCGTGGCAGACCCCAAGTCCTTTATACCAAAATGCTTATCATAACCTCGGGTAGCGATTGAGCCATGTCCGTCTGTCCGTCTGGCTGTCTGTATGAACACCTAGATCTCGGAGACTATAAGAGCTAGAGATACGAAACTTTACCAGCTGATGCGCATATTTCCTGAGAAGATCAAGTTTGTTGAATCATGTCCATATCTTTCCCCGTTTCCCCGTAGCAGAGTTTCGCGGTTTTTGACTACACCGTTTAATATTTTAGTCTGAAATTTAACAGAGCGATGCATTGTGGTTGCATGCAACTGTATGTCAAAAATAAACGAAATCAGACAAATACAACAAAAGTTATAGCCTAAAATGTACAAATTTCACTACCCCTTCCCTATAAATTGCGTCAATATTTGACTCTACGTAATTATAGTAACAAATGGACTAGAATCACAATTTTTGGTAAGCTGATTCATGTGGCTCTAATGAACAAATTCACATCCAAATTTTATGAATGCGGGCCCCCCACCCCCCGAAATCGATTTACCGTGTTTTCTCCCACACCCCTCAACACGTCCCCTTAAAACTTTCCTCATATACTTTAAATAACTTCTTTGACGTAAATTTCGACTTTCATCAAAATCGGTTAAAATTTGCGGAACTTATAGGTATAAATATCGTTTTGCACCAACAAATAAAATATTCCAATTGGAAAGTTCATAGAAGGAATATGCAGGAATAAAACTTTTTTCGAGAAAAAAATGTACAGGGTATTACACTGTCGGGCACCGCCTCGACTGTATTACATTTTTTTTTAATTTCTTAGCTGCCTAAAAGTATGCTTTAATAACAATTTTTTCATAGGTTGTACTAAAATGTACAAAAAATGTACAATTGGAAAATTTTATAGCTCAATTTTATATGATCAATTTTGACGAACAAATGTAAGAATTAAATATGGAATTTTGAAATTTTTTTTTTCGGAAATTAAAAGAGCATGCCAAAAAAATTGTAGCTTTTAAAAACCAGATTGATTGGTGGTGTCGTCTTTTTGTAATTGGCTTGGAAAGCTGAAACTATTTGGGGCTATAATTTCAAAACCATTCAATTATTTGGGTGTAGGCTATTTTTTCAATGTATGCGGAGCTCATAGCTACCTCTGTATGAAATATGGTCCAATTCCAATAAACCGTTTTTTTTTTTTTTGAATTAAGTTAAACATTTTTTTGGTTTTTTTAAATTTTTTCCAATTTCGGTCTGGATTATGTATATCTCAAAAAAATCGTAGGAGGTTCAAAATTCCCAAAAAAATAATTCAATCATTTAGGAACACGTGTGTAAAATTTCATCACTCTAAAAAAATTATTATGGAAATGACAGGGTTTTGGCCAAAATATGAAAATCTGGGCCCACAGTGCGCTGTTAAAAGGTGCTGTAGAGGAAAGGGCAGTGAATTCGGAAGAATTAGTTTGTAGATTTTTTGGAGTTTTCAAAATTGAAAGTTGTGTTTTTCAGGGCATTAAATAAGCTACATTGTGTCAAAAATTCACAATCGATACGAACATTTTTTATCAGGTAGATTGATCTCCGCGCAAAACATGATGAATTCGCGATTTTTGATTTTTTTGGGATGCATCCGGAAGTGAATCGAGAAAATGTTAAAATTTTAGCGACACAAAAACTTAAAATACATTTTTCAAGGTAGCAACTGAACAGAAAAACACGTGTACTTAAGTCGGAGTATTATTAAAAACTAGCTACGGTCATGCCGTTTACTTGACACTTGGTTTCATACTCAAATGTAAACTCAGAAATGCGTTAGGATGCGTTTCCGTGTTCACCCCTCTTTCCTCTAGCTTTAGTTTTGGAAACCAAAGAGCATATTGCGTGCTTTTGGATCATCTGCTATAGTCATACTAGTTCCAGCGTTAGGGTATTTGTTGTACATAATGCTTACACCCTAGACGTATAATTAATTACGGTTCAGTGTTTGTTTTAAAGTCTGGCACGGCAGTGATAAGGCTGAAAAACAAAAATGTTGACTGCCCAGCGATTGAGCTGCTTTGCCCTCAAAGCAGCTAGCAACCTAATGCCCTAAACAAAAAAAATGGCAGCCAAAAGGCTGGAGGAAGCTGCGCAAACAGCGGATATCCATATGGAAGTTGCTTCTGCGTCAGCAGCCGCTAATTGCAGCAGGCGAAGAGAGTGCGAGTGAGCAGCCCAGACCAATTCAGACAACGCTTGACATTGTTAAATCCAATTAACGCCTTCAAAATGACATTTCAAATTTACACAAATTGAATAGTCAGATATGGCAGCATGGGACAGCGGGTGCCGCCAAGTGACTGCCATTAGTTGGTTTGGCAGCTCTGGCAGTCATCAAGTGCTGCCAACAACGAACGCTTCAGCACTTCGATCTGCTCTCGCGCGCTCGCTGTCTCTCTATACGTCTATCAGTCCATCAGTTATTTATGCAGTCATTGATTCAAGTTATCGCAATGGAACATCAGCAACATAAAACTCACTACTCTTTGTTGTTGTTGGAGTAGAACTGGGTCTCTGACGCTGAGTCATCAACAGCGTTTGATGCTTGAAATATTCAATAAATATAATAAAAATAATACTGTGCACAATGAGAGGCGGCCAAACAACAGTCAGTCTGTTTGTCAGTCAGTCAGTTAGTCAACGCGTACCCGAACAAACCCCATTACTGGCACCACCAGGACACAGCCGATAAGGAACAGCAGCTGCTATCTGACAGTCGCAATGTCGACAGTGGGGCTAAGGGAAAGTAGTAGTAGTCAGGCGGGGTTTGGGGGTAGGCGTGTGGCAAGTGGCATTGGCGAAATTGAAAGTTTGCATATTTGATGTCGGCAGCGGAATGCGCTACAAAGACAAAAACCATAAAGCAAATAGCAAAGAGAAAAAAACGTCTGAAGCATGCCGACTTTGGTATACGCTATAGTAAGCAATTTAGTTTTCATAGTTTTTATGCGTTTTGAATTTTTGATTGAGTTATTTGAAGCATTGGTATTTATCCATCCACATACTTGGGGTCTGTGGGCTGTATATGAATCCAAGGCCCTAAAAACCTTGAGTTAACCTCTTTCTTACTTTGTTTGTGTTTTGTGCTTTGAAAACCGTCGAAGACTTTAAGTCTATTACGTCAGTCAGGCAACTCCGAAAGATCTGCAACTTCAATTTTCTATCAATAAACACGAAAATCCAGATATGCAAATCTAATGTGCTATCCATTTTACTTTATGGGAGTGAGTCTTGGCTAACAACAGAAGCTATTCTTAGCAAGATACAAGCCTTTGTTGGAAGAGGTCTCCGGCGCATTCTGAAAATCTGGTCGACTAAACACGATCAGCAACTCTGAGCTGATGCAGCGATTCAATATGAAGCCGATATCCTACATAATTACCAGTCGCAAATGGGGATGGATTGGGCATACGAAAGCCAACACATGAAGTTTGTCGTCAGGCCCTTGATTGGAACCCGCAGGACAACCGCAGAAGAGGGAGACCCAGAACAACATGGCGCCGAACTATTTTGAAAGAAGCTGAAGAATCAGGACGTTCTTGGAGGGAAGTGAAGCAATTGGCACAAAACCGGATACAATTTAGATGTTTTACAGCGGTCCTATGCTCCTCAAGGAGTTAAAGGAATAAAAGAAGAAGACGTGAGTCTCTTACATGTTTTACAACGAAGTTCTTATACCCTATCTTATGAGTTTAAGGGCTGTATAGACTTGTGCCAAAGGTTTTAAAGCAAATGAATGACAGCACTGAATATGGATTCTCTAAATAATCAGTACGACGTTTTTCCTTCTTTGGAAGGCAAAAGATTCCTTCAAGATTTTGCAGCTATTGAATGCGATATGAGGGTTTTTGAACAAAAATGTGATTGAGTGAAAATTTGAGCTTTCGCATTTTTATACCCTATACCGTATGGTACAAAGGGTATATTAAGTTTGTGCAGGCCGAAAATGTATGTAACATACAGAAGGAAGCGTCGTGTGGCGTCACATCTGGTAAGTCCACCATCCTGGAGTAAACCCTGGAAAAGCAAATCGACACACACCACCTGCTAGTCGATTTCAAAGCCGCCTTTGATAGCATTATTAGGTATCACTTGTACGCTGCTATGTTCGAATTTGGCATCCCTGCAAAGTTAATTACGCTTTGCAGAATGACGCTACAAACCACTTCCAGCTCGGTACGAATTGGAAAGGACGGAAAGCGGTTTCAGTAAAGGTGAAATTCTATCGTGCGATTTCTTCATCATTATGCTGGAAAAAATTATACGCGCAACAGAAATCCATCGCACTGGCAGGATACTGGGCAAAAGAGTGTCATGCTACTGGCGTATGCCGATAATATCGTTATCATTGCTGCCTTTTGCAAGCTTAATGAAGAAGCAATGCGAGTGGGTCTTGCGTTGAACGAATACAAAACAAGATACCTCTTGTCGACACAGAAGCCCTCTCAGCGTCTTGGGCAACATGTAACTGTCGATAGCTACCAGAGACCTGCAACCGGTATGAACAAGTCAGCTTAGTCATGTTTGCTGAAAATGCGCTCCCAGTCGGATAGTAGAGAATTTTTTTCTACCTAGGAGCCAGCATAAACACCAAAAACAACGTCAGCCTTGAGATCAAGCGTAGAATTACTCTTGCCAACAGTTGCTATTTTGGGCTAAGTAGACAATTGAGAAGTCGAGCCTTCTCTCGCAGGACGAAGACAACTCTTTATAAAACGCTCATAGTCCGCGTCCTGATGTATGGCGCAGAATCGCCGAACGATGACGAGCAATAATGAGCGAGTCTTAAAAGTATTCGAGAGAGAAATTTAACGTAAGGGGCCATATACAAATTACATGACCCGATATTTACTATTTTTTAACCTCTCCCCCCCACCCCTGGGTTCCAACCGGAGTATATGCCAAGACCCCCCCCTTGGCATATAAAACTCATTGCACTACGTGACAAAAACCCAGAGCCCTTCCCGGTCGATTGACCAAGCGTGGTATTTTCAAGACCCCCTCCCCCCCTAAACGGGTCACGTAATTTGGGTATGGCCCCTAAGATTTTTGGTCCCTCTTGCGTTGATGGTGAGTATGAGCTATACCCCGACATAGACATAGTCAAGCGCATTAAGTTGCAGCGACTGCGTTGGCTAGGTCATGTGGCGAGAATGGATGATGATGCTCCAACGGAAAAGCCTTCGAAACGGTGCTCACTGGTGGTACACGCGGAAGAGGGAGACTTCCTCTGAGATGGAAAGATCGGGTATCTATTGAGCTGGCTAGGCTTGATATTTCCAACTGGCGTTAGTGCGCGCAAAGCAGAAACGACTGGCGTAGGCTTCTGAATGCGGCCAAGACCGACCCACGGTTGTAAAGGCCAATTGATGATGATGATGATGATGTCGTGTTGACTATAGTAGGTTAGGGAGGCAGTTGGGACTTAGCGTCCCAACTCACTTAGGCCAAGAATAGGCCCATTGTGGGAGTTAGTGATAAGGATATAGAATAGACAGTAAAAATTAGGGGAATAGGAAAAGTGTAAAGTGCAGGACCTCGGCTTTACGTGGAACTCAAACCCACAACCTCTGGGATGATAGTCTAGTGCACTAGTGCCGCTAGGTTATCGAGGCCGCCTGACTATAGTAGATTAAGGGTATACCAAAAAGCATAGTTTGTTCCCGAAAATTTCTTGGTTTTATCACTTGCCGAAAGAAGTTATTCCTACGTCATAAACTGTTTCCCTAAAACAGTCAATATCTTCTGGTAGCAGATGAATAAGATTGGGATCAATATCTGAGCCAAGATTTCTGCAACTATTCTTAACTCAAAAAGTTAGAAAAACCTTAGCGCAGATATTCTATCCATATTCCAGCAGCAGTTATTAACTATTTTGGTTAAACATTATTACAGGGTATTCCACTCTCGACCTGTACTACAGTAGATAGTTTAGACTCAAAGGTTCTAACAAATGCATCAAAAGGGAATGCACAATTACCAGAGGTCACAAAACTAGTGCTCTCAAAATTGTGTGTTAAAAAGCGTAAGCAGCTCAGCTAACGAATGAAAAGCATAAAAAAGAGCAAGTCAGCTTGCGGAAACTATTGCGCTCCTTTGTACAACGCCATGAGTGGGCAACAGGAAGTATTCAGATTTTGACAGTTTCTAGTGCTGGCAACTGACAGGCTTGTAACTTAAGCCACACTTCACTCTGCTGCTCGACAATCAATCAAAGCAACCCTGATTTTCATATTATAGCTTAATCAAGCAAATGAAATTAACATTTCTCAAAGCTGACAAAAGCTTTAGCAAAATCTGAATAAAAAATAAAATTAAAAAACAATATCGATGTAAAGAAAATTTAGCAAGATGTTTCCAATTGTAGCAAATTGTTTTTGTATTTTTTTGTTTCGATTTTGCACTGTCATTGCATTGAGTGGCAGCTGTGAATTGAAGTAAAAATTGTTTTTTAAATAGCTCAAATTGAATGCGACAAAAATAAAATTAAGCTGTGAATAATTGAAATCCCCAGACGTCGAAATAAAAATGTTTAGGTTTAGGTATTTAACATTGAGCAATTAATTATATAAGCGGCAAAATAAAAAAATAGACTCTAGCCAATAGATTTGGAGGCTTCCAATGCTGGCTATTGAAGATTTTTGTTCCGAATTTGGTTCAAATTTAAAACCAATTTGCGAGTTACATGCTTTTAAGAAAGCAGCAGAACCTATCAGAATGGCTACCCAAAACATTTTGCCTATTTTTGGGGTTTTGCAGGCTTTCAAAATTGGAAAAAAATATGTATAGATAATTGAGAACAATTAAGTGCTTTGTCTTAAGGCCTATACGCAGTTCGAAAAATTTCGCGCGGAATGACAAAACTTCATATAAAAAAAAAATCCCAAATGGAATATCCCAAATGGGACTTTTTTTTTTTACATGAAGTTTTGTCATTCCGCGCGAAAATTTTCGAACTGCGCATGCCCCATTAAGGCCCATATGCAGCATGCCAAAATTCCGCACGAAATGTCAAAACTTCATATAAAAAAAAGTCCCTTTTTTTGGGATATTCTATATAAAGCCTACATGCAGCATGCAAAAATTTCGCACGAAATGTCAAAAATTCATATAAAAAAAAAATTTCCCAAAAAAGGGAATTTCCCAAAAAAGGGAATTTTTTTTTTTATATGAATTTTTGCAAGCTGCGTATAGGCCTTTATATAGAACTTTTTTTTTTAAAATACACGACAAAATATTACATTTTCGGAAAATTTGCGTCAAAAAAAATAATTCTGATTTTTATTATTATTAAATCATATCATGACATCTTTTAGGAAAACCTTTGGTAGAGTAGCTTATCATCAACATTAGAAAAATCTATTTTCATTAAAATCCTAAGCAAATTGTTTCAAGTTAAGAACCCTGCTAATTAATTGCCAAATTAAGTTTAAATTCATCTCTAGAGTCTGACAACATTCCACTGCAGGTTAATTTTATATTCATGCTATTCGGCTATGAAACTATCTACGTCATCAACTCAAAACCATTAGGCAGGCACTAAAAGCTCATTTAAATAATTCATAAATTATGTTCTTACATGTTTTTAGGTTAATGTTTTCATTACTTTAATTCAAAAGTTGGTAAGTGTGTTACCGTGAAATTAGTTTAATGCTATGCTGGCCTGTTTCGGCTCTCACCATTTTGAGTTAATTAATTTTCCTACTTAATAATGCTAGTTTTACTCTATTATATAAAACAGAGCAACACTCTGCCTATTATTAAATTTTGTAACTTGATGTAATTTGTATTTTTTGTTTACGCTCTCTCGCGGCAGTTTTTGGAACTTTGTTTTGTTCTACCAATAAAGAGCGCGAGCAAAAAGAAAAAGAGAAATAAAAAATTCAAAACAAACAGTTGCAACTTTACCGTCAAAAAAATTTAAAGAGGAGAGGAAACGGAAAAGAGTGGAAAATTTAGCTACCAAATTGAGAAAAAAGGATAGCCGAAAGTGTTACAAGAAACCAAAACAGATGTTGGGCTTGAATAAAACGGGTAAGAATGTAGAGTCTCTCGAGCAGTGGCGGATCCACGGGGGGTTTTCGGGTCCCCCCCCAAAAGTTGGAAAAATGGGTTGAAAGTCTTTTGCGAGCTCTGATATATATACACTACTCTGAAGTGAAGAACCCTCCCAAGGCCAAATCCTAGATCCTATTAAAAAAGAATACGGGGTACAGCTTGTTGAGGGAAGCGATCGGAGGCGGAGTCCCCCAATGTTTACAAAATAATTATTAAGTACTTTCTTAAGGGCAACATCAGTATAGAATCTTCAGAAAATCGACTCATTTTCACATGCTTAGATTAACAGCAACATTTTTATACCCTATACCTATAGGTACAAAGGGTGTACTAGATTTGTGCAATGTATGTAACGGACAGAAGGAGGCGTGGCAGACCCTAAGTCCTTTATACCAAAATGCTTATCATAACCTCGGGTAGCGGTTGATCCGTCTGTCCGTCCGTCTGTATGAACACCTAGATTTCGGAGACTATAAGAGCTAGAGGCAAGAAATTTAACCAGCTGGTTCACATATTTCCTGAGAAGATGAAGTTTATTGAATCATGTCAATATCGTTCTCCGTTCCCCCGCAGTAGATCGAGGTATTTAGACACACAGTTTAATATTTAATAGTTTCTTTGAAAAAAAACCTCCCCTTAAACGCAAGTGTTAGTTTTTATTTTTAAAAATTAGTTCAAATAAATTTGTCTGACGAAAGCAGCGAGCAGGTGGCGGAGCCCCTAAGTGTTTTCAAAATAATTTTGAAAATTTTTCTCAATGCTTGAAAGACATAATATAGATAATAATAATTAATAATATAATAGAGTAAAAATAAGTAATAAATATAAGTTTAAGTTCATTCGCTTGGGATGGTGAGTAAAGCGAACAGGCGGCAGATCCCCCAAATATTAAAGCAAATAATTATTAGGTACTATTTTCAACGCTAAAGCACCTATTAATGGTTTTTATTTTTAAAAATTAGTTCAAATAAATTTTTACTTATTCTGACGAAAGCAGCGAACAGGTGGCGGAGCCCCTAAATGTTTTCAGAATAATTTTCCTAATGGCTGAAAAACAATGCATCTGCTCGTTTTATTAGTTTTTATTAACAAAAATTTAAGTTTAAGTTCAATACCCCTTGGGATGGCGAGTAAAGCGTTCAGGGGGCAGAGCCCCCAAATATTTTCGAAATAATTTTACAGTACTCTGCTTAATGCCTTAATGCTAATGCAACTGATTGGTTTTTATTTTTTAAAATTAGTTTAAATTATTTTACACTTGGTATAGAGTCTTGCGTGACCTCCTTTGTTGTATCATGAATCTCGCCCATCCCATAGGCTTCCAACCGTCCCGCCCATCTTGCTATTTTTGGCGCTACCCAACCCTATGCAATCGCTATGTAGCAGCTTCCTTATTGCCACAGCACGAACTATCGTTTGACTTGATATCGTTTAGTTAATAAATACTTCAGTATTTTTGTACATAATATTTTGCCAGGATTAGTGTCCATAGTTGATTGACAGCTAGAATATTCATATATAAAATAATAATAGTGCTCGTACTACGATGACGGACATGAGCGTAATCCTAGCTGCAAAAAACTTTAAGATACTGTGGAAACCAGTAATAAAATTCTATCTATTGTCTTTCAAAGTAATCTCGCATCGTTTCGAAGATTACGCAAGTTCGTTTTATGTCCAAATTTTGTATAGTTCATTGAGTTTCTGTTCTGTCTTTGTGGCTCAGTGCTTCAAGCTGATTGACGTACTTAAATAGAAAGATATTAAAATTGCTTTTGTATATAATCCATTTATTGTGTGTGTTATATTTTACGACTATCATTTGCATTTCAGTTAATATATATATATATTTTTTTTTTTTGTTGTGTACGTTTAGTAAATGTTAATTAAAATTAAAGCTTTGATTGATTTTTGTAGCAGCACAAGAAGAAGCAAAAAACAGACGAGGCGCTGTTCGACAGTGGGATTGAGGAACTCAGGGGTGTTGAAGGCAAATGCATATTGGTTCGTGCTGCTTAGGATAAAGGTAGACATTGTTTTGATTACGAGGCTCACATTCTACAGCATGCATAATAGTGCTGGAGAAAACATCGATCTTATATCGATGCATCGATGTATCGAAGCTTAAAATATCTATATATCGATGTTGGCCAACAGAGATGTTTCTCCAGCACTACTAAACACCCATTTGATGAATGCAGAAGTGCTGGAGACACATCTCTGTTGGCCAACATCGGTATATAGATATTTTAAACTTCGATACATCGATGCATCGATATAGCATCGATGTTTTCTCCAGCACTACAACTCAGTGCTCTGCTATATTCTCTTCCGGCTGTCACAAACTACACATTGTACAAATCAATAAGACCCATAACACCCTCTCAGATACAGCGTATAAAAAGCTAAGCAAATGCTTAATGGTTCGGTTCAAACCGCCTCCGCCCCTTGAGCTGTCTCATCCTAATTAGTTGAGTCGTTTTGCAAATCCTTTGCTAATTTACATTAAGTTCTTACAATGATTTCATTAGGCAAAGTTCTTTGGCCATGTATCCAACACTTAACCAAAGCAGATATTGAAACACTGAAAGTTGCCAGAGCTAAGATACTTTTTGTATCTTTAATAAAGCCGCCAAATTTTGTGAGCAGACAGACTGACAATGAAAATGACATTGGCATTGACTTGGCAGGACTTCATCAGCAGGACATGAAAATGTATGGTCGCGATTTTCGCAACACAGCGACTTGCTGATGGGCGTCACCAAACTTTTTTTGTGGGGCGTACTTCATTTCGATTTCAGTGCCTAAGAAAGTTAGAGATACAGATACAGATACAGCTACAGTTTCAGCTGTGGCAAGAGCATTTGTTGTAATAAAAACGCACGTAAATTTCTTCTGATTAGATAGCATAAAATGTTGCTGTTTGTGGCTGTATTTGTAGCTGTAGCTGTATTTGTATTTGTATCTGTGTGTTCAGCTTCAATGCCCTTTAGGTAGGCCTAGTATCTGGCAGTTACTTTGAATGTTGCAAACATTATTTTTTGGTAACTTGATGCCGCGGCAACTCCCACTTAGCCTTGTGGCTTCTCAACTATCACAGGGTTGCCTTAAATTGCTTACTTTGATTTATAAAATCACCATAGATACAATGTCAAAGCATTATCGCCAATGTGCACGCCTGGCATGTATCTACAATTGTAGATCTTCATAAGTAATGAATTTAGTTAGTTCTAATTTATGTTTGCCTAAATTGCCACCAATTTGTTGGGAGTTTGTTGGGCATATCTCATGGGAATTTCTCAGCTTTTCTCACATGAGAATAAGTTTTGCTACTGGTTTTAAAATGGTTTAACTTTAAGTCAGTGAAAATCTTTAATGAGTGTTTCTGTAGGGTTTTGTTTTCTAGGTTACAATTTGCTGTATCCTGCGTTAACTGCTCCATTGCGTAGTGGTCTATAGCATAGTATCTTAACACAGTTGATATTAATAGCTTTTGTAATAAATAGCCAAACTTACAGACCAAATCTAACACGCCCAATGGTACCGCCCACCTTAGGTTACGTTATGTTTTTATGTCTATTTTTTGTCTTATAGTTATTTATAAAAAGATACAGAAAAAAATATTCTAGCTTAACGCAATGAAAGGTAATTTACTATTTTGGTTTTTGGGGATGCCAACTTGGACGAAATTAAAAAAAAATAAATAAATATTTCATCAAGGTTTTAACGACTTTGATGAAAAAGTTATAGTCGTCTATAATGGCAAAAGAAACTGCCACCTTAACAGCGAGGCGCCTCAAGGATGCCAATTGCTGGGCAGTCTTGAGATATGGACACTCGTCCATCTTAAAAGAAGACACAAACGTGTCAGTCACAGATTATTGCACACCCTAAGAGCATATTTCAACTCATGGGGGGTAAGTCAACAAGGTCAAAGCGACCGCATTTATTTCTTCACAGATGGCTCCAAGCTCAACAACCAGGTTGGAAGCGGGGTCTTCACGGAGCAACTAAACATCCGGCAGTCTTTTCAACTTCCGCACCACTGTAGCGTCTTTTAGGCGGAGATCCTTGCCATAAGCGAGGCTCTCATCTGCTTACGTAATGCTGGCCTGGAATATATACTCCGACAGTCAGGCAGCCATAATGTCACTACGAGCGATGTCTTCCAACTCGTTGACAGTCAACAACTGCCGCAAATCTACTCAAGACACAGCAGTTTGTTATAAGCCTAATTTGGGTGCCAGGGCACCAGAAAATAATAGGCAACGAAATAGCAGACGAATTAGCCAGACATGGCCCGACCATTTCCCTACTCCCGAATAAGGAGGATATTCGTATGCCAATGGCTACTTTTAAGCTACACACAAGGGAAAAATTCAGTTCCCAGGCACAAAAGATGTGGGAAAACACATCCCACTGTAGAATCAGTCGCAAAACATGGCCTAAAATTGACCCAAAACGTTTCGCCAGACTCTGTGAATCAATCGCTCACAGTGTTCGGCAGTTGTTAGAGCGATCACCGGTCACTGGCTTGTCGGAGCACATGCGACCAGAATGATTGCTCCGAGCAACGACTTCTGCAGAAGCTGCAGAGACGAGGAAGAAGTAGAAACAGTAGAGCACTTCTTCTGCTCCTGTGAAACTATATGCAGACGCAGGAAAAAGTACCTGGGAAATTATTTCCTCAATAACCTAGAAGAGCTAGGTTCTATCTGTCCGAGAATGATTGCAAGCTATATCGCAGCAACAGGCTGGGATTTCCTCTAAGAACCCTTACCTGGAGAAGAGGGTTTAAATTGAGATCCTAAGCGGTATCACAACGGGCCAGTCTAGGCCTAAGTGTAAGCCAGCTGCCGCCATAACCTAAAGTAAAGTATCAATCCAAGCATCATTTCCATTGCAAAATCGACTTGAGATACTTAAAACCAGCTGCGGCTTCAGGATTTGTTGTTAGGGTGCTGGAAGTAACATCGATGTTATATCGACGCATCGATGTTTTTTATTTTTGTCCTATCATCGATATTTTTGTTTCGATTTTCGATTATCGACCAAATCCCATTACGGACAAAATAAGGGCAATCAACGGCATCCACGTCGCAGACACTTTTCGCTCTTTTCGAAAAAATCAAATCTCAGAAGATCCGAAATAGTAGGGTTGACTAAATTTTGACACTTCGACCATATTTTAATGTCGAAAACTTAGATTCAAGCATGTGCCCGTTGAATTACTGGAAGGTAATACTTTTTAAAGTTTAGCAAGGCTGGCAATCTAGCGGAGTTCACTTAAATTAAAAAAGCGTTGACATTATTTGATTTAATAACCATAATGAAGGGATCTCAAATTAGTTTAAAGATTATGCGACTGCAATTCTGACTGGAACTGAACATTTTTTTGTTATAACTCACAGGCTCACAATAAAAAGTGGTGTAAACTTAACATATGACAGAGGCACCCCTTATGGACTTTGGGCAGCTGAATCCGAAGTCCAAAAAACTCCGATCCAAGGGCTCTTAGATAATATCCAAAATATCTCGTTTTATGGGATTATTTGGTGGAGGAGTTTTTTGGACTTCGGATTCGGCTGCTCAGAATCCATAAGCGATGCCTCTGTCAGCTGTTAAGTTTACAACACTTTTTTTTGTGGCCTGTCATATCTTTTGCTTTCGTTGTTTAACCTTTTGGATTGTCATTTATTATTTCTTTGCTAATTTTTCTATGAAATGTAACTAATTTTGAAATGTATATTATGATAATATTGTTATCTCTTGGTTTGTTTGTAAATTCCATTTGATTATTTGAAAATACTTATATAACCAAACCAACAGATGGCCCATTTTAAATTAATTTAAGCATTCAAAAAATGGCCGTCACATGAACTTCGATGTATCGAAGTTAAAAAATATCGAAAACATCGATATTGGCCAACTAATGGCCCACTCTGAGTTAATTTAAGCATTCAAAAAATGGCCGCCACATGTACTTCGATGTATCGAAACATCAATGTATCGAAGTTAAAAAATATGGAAAACATCGATGTCGGCCAACATATGGCACATTATGAATTAATTTAAGCATTCAAAAAATGGCCGCCACATTTAATTCGATGTATCGAAACATCGATGTATCGAAATTAAAAAACATCGAAAACGTGGATGTTGGCCAACAGATGGCCCACTCTGAATTAATTTAAGCATTCAAAAAATGGCAGCCACATGTACTTCGATGTTTGGAAACATCTATGTATCGAAGTTAAAAAAATATCGAAAACATCGATTTTGGTCAACATCGATGTTTCTCCAGCACTGGTATATAAGTATATATCAGAACTCGCAAATGACTGTCCACCCATTTTTCCAACCTTTGGGGGGGTCCGAACCTGAAAACTGCCCGTGGCTGTGCCACTGCTTAAAACTTTTTTTACTAGTACACTCCATATGGGTGTCAGGCACAAAAGAAATACAAAATTTTTTTAATATTTTAATATACTTTAGTCTATACAACGATTTTGGTTACTGTAGCCGTTTCGAAAAAAGTTTTACTAATTAGGGGGCTCCACCACTGCTTGCTTCATACGCCAATGCACGAGCGAATTCTACAGTCGGGATAATACCGAGATTATCTGTTAAGATTATTTGTGAAAATTTTGTACTTAAAGGCCCATACGCAGTTCGAAAAATTTCGCGCGGAATGACAAAACTTCATATAAAAAAAAAGTCCCAAATGGGATTTCGAACTGCGTAGACCCCTTAAGAGTAAAGATAAGATATTTGAGGGCGCTTTTAAAAAATACAGTGCTGCTCAACATTATAGGACACCTTCATTTTTTATGTGCACTTGAAAATATCTCTTTTTGTGGGGGTGCTCCACCAAAGCTTTATTTGCCACAATAACTGTCTATTATTGGATCTTTCGATTTATCGTTAGATTATTGCTTCACACGATTTTTCGTAATAGGTGATGCATTGACATGCGACTTTTTCTACAATCTCAAGCGTGTCATTATTATAGAACAGTAGTCTATTATAAGAAAATTAAGTGCAAGTATGGATCTCTGGCATGCATGGGAGACCCTCGAAAGTGCTTTGGATTGCACTCGGCAAAATTTTTTCTTAAAAATTGCTAACTACTGCCGTTTGTACTCACCCGTTGGATAGACGACAATTGTGGTGGCGCGATTTTTATTTCCGGCGGCTATAAAAGTGGCCACCGTCTGTGCATCCACTCCAATGTGGCTAACTGTGCTGGCCGTGCTGCTTGTGCTGGGCAAGCGTGTTATGGCCGCTGCGGCTGCCTGGCTTAGAGCGGTGCTGGCCGCCGTGGTCGAGGATTCAATGAAACCGCTTATGTTGCTGGTGGTGCTGCTGCCAGCATCTGGAATGGCGCTGCTGAAGACATTGTACATGTTGTTGTTATCGGTGGTCAGGCTGAGATTGACATTGAGATTATTCGTGTTTGTTGTGGTGATGTTGCTGCTGTGGTTCAGTTGCGGCATGGTCAGATTTTTGCTGTGCAACAACAGTGTTGAGAGCGTATAAGGAGCAGCATGCTCCTTGGTTTGAGCTTGGGCGGTGCTGCTGACTATTGTATTTATGGTTTCGTTAAGCAGACGCTTCATTTTGTTGCTGCTGGTTTGCACGAACTGTGACGTCAGATTTGTGGCAGTTGTTGTGGCCAGATTATTAATTATGCTGGTTGTTGTTGCAGTCATATTATTTAATAATTTCGCAGCATAATCGTAAATTTCAATAAGCATCTGGTTGAACACACTTGCTGCCACATGCAACACATTAAAAGTCACAGAGATACAATTGCAGATACGGATACGAATACGAATACGGATACAGATACTTGCAGCTATGTCTATGTTTATGCAATGCGGGCGTTGGTTACAAAGCAGGCAAAAGTCTGCAAGAGAAATAATTGTTGGATGCACTCACACACACATGCACATACTTAATTGTTTTAATGCCTTTTGCAGTGTCCTTAGGAGTTAGCTAAGTGGATACTATTTGGGGTTATGGGGGTCAATTGCTAACGCTGCAGCAGTTCTGTGTACACTGTCTTCTGTTTGTTTAATATGAGTGCTTTGGCCAACTGACAGTAGCAGTGCGTTACCTATGGTAAGTATTGCCATCACTGCACTACACTTCGTCAGTCATTCGTTAGTTCTTTGTTCGTCTATCTTAAGCAGAGCTTCGAGCTATAAAAAGCCCTGCTTTCTGATTAAAGGCCTATACCCAGTTCGAAAAATTTCGCGCGGAATGACAAAATTTCATATTCCATATTCATAGTCCCAAATGGGATATTCCAAGTGGGACTTTTATATGAAGTTTCGTCATGGGATATCCCAAATGGAACTTTTTTATTTGTTTTATATATCCCATTTGGGAGTTTTTTTTATATGAAGTTTTGTCATGGGATATCCCAAATGGGACTTTTTTTGTTATATGGAGTTTTGTCATTCCTAGCAAAATTTTTCGAACTGCGTATACCCTTTAAGGCCCATACGCAGCATGTCAAAATTCCGCACGAAATGTCAAAACTTCATATAAAAAAAAATAACCCAAAAAATGTCAAAACTTCATATAAAAAAAAATAACCCAAAAAAGGGAAATTTTTTTTTTTATATGAAGTTTTGGCATTTCGTGCGGAATATTCGCATGCTGCGTATGGGCCTCTAAAGCAAATTGCCACCGCCGCACTACATTTCGTCAGTCGTTCATCAGTCCTCTTTGAGATCATTGGCTTAAGCATTCCGCAACAGGACGATTGCCAGCGTTGCACTACATTTCAACAAATATTCGACTGTATTTCGTCAGTTCTTTTCTTTGTGCCTTTAGCTATGCTGCTGTTATGAGGCGCATTGCCACCGCTACACTACACTTCGACAGTCGTTCTTCAGTCCTATTTGCCTGCGCTGGCACAGCCGCAACAATTGGGGCCAATAAAGCTATCCACAAAGAAACTAATGAACGACTAGCAAATTGTAGTGTTCAGATAGCAATTGCCGAAGGGACATTTCGCTGAATCGGTCAAATTATGTAGGATAAATACATGGTATACGCCAGTGGCGGATCCACGGGAGGGTCTTCGGGTGCAGACCCCCACAAAAGTTGGAAAAATAGGTTGAGTCTTTGGCGAGCTCTGCTATATATATGCTTTGTACAACACCTGCTATAAGCTTTATCTAGTGCTATCGATTCATCATTCAATGACTTGTTTCTAGTACAAAATAAAGACCAAGATAAAGTGAATATTTTAGCCAAAAACTTATTTCGATTATAAACAAATCCAAAAAGCAGATATGCTCATAACCAGAATAATGATGACGATAATGAAGCATACAATTCCGCTCAAGGGCGAAACACAGTCAAATATAATGACACAGTTTTCAATAGAACTTTAGCTGCTGCACTGCCGGGGGGTTTAACTTCAGAACAAGTAGCAGACCCCCAGGGAGATTATTATATGTACCTATATACCGAATGCTATATTTATCTCATACAAATCTTGAATGGGTCAACTTAATGGAGTTGAATGCAGCAATAGCAACTACCACCAAAAAAAATAAGTAAAAAGACAGAAAAAGTAACGAAAAGGTTAAGTTTTTAATGCCGAATGTGCAATGCACTACTTTGGATGTCTCTAGAAGAGGGTCAGAAGATCTTTTGCAATATTAGTTAAGTGGTACTTTGAAAAAATAAGCTTTAAAAAAGGCTTTAAGCCTGAAAAACAAAATGTAAAATTTTTAGGCCTGTTTAATACTTTGTAATGTGTGCAGGGGGCTGCGTTGCCTGCGCGCTTCGTAATTGGAAACCTTTTTTTGTTTTTATCGGCCTTTTAATCGACTTATTTAAAGCCCCTTTTTTGAAGGATTTTTTAAATTTTTGTAGTGGCCTTTTTTGCGCTGTCTTTAGGGGGCTCAACAGACTGCACGCTTCCGCTTATTGGTTTTTTTTTATTTGCTTCTAATCGACTTTTTTTAGCTCTCTTTTGAAGGCATTGAAATTGGAAATATTTAACAGGGGCTCCGCTGCCTGCGCGCTTCGCCAACTGGAAACTTATTTTAAGCCCCTTTTTTGAAGGATTTTTTTAATTTTTGTAGTGGCCTTTTTTGCGCTGTCTTTAGGGGGCTCAACAGACTGCACGCTTCCGCTTATTGGTTTTTTTTTATTTGCTTCTAATCGACTTTTTTTAGCTCTCTTTTGAAGGCATTGAAATTGGAAATATTTAACAGGGGCTCCGCTGCCTGCGCGCTTCGCCAACTGGAAACTTATTTTAAGCCCCTTTTTTGAAGGATTTTTTAAATTTTTGTAGTGGCCTTTTTTGCGCTGTCTTTAGGGGGCTCAACAGACTGCACGCTTCCGCTTATTGGTTTTTTTTATTTGCTTCTAATCGACTTTTTTAAGCTCTCTTTTGAAGGCATTGCGATTTGTAATATTGAATAGGGGCTCCACTGCCTGCGCGCTTAGCCAACTGGAAACTTTTTTTGTTTTTATCGGCCTTAAAATCGACTTATTTTCAACCCATTTTTTGAAGGATTTTTAAAATTTATGCAGAGGCCTTTCTTAGCACTGTCTTTAGGGGGCTCCGCAGACTGCACGCTTCCGCTTATTGGATTTTTTTTATTTGCTTCTAATTGACTTTTGATGGCATTCCAAATTCTAATATTGAACAGGGGCTTCGCTGCCTGCGCGCATAGCCAACTGGAAACTTTTTTTGTTTTTATCGGCCTTTTAATCGACTTATTTTAAGCCCCTTTTTTTGAGGATTTTTTAAATTTATGCAGAGGCCTTTCTTTGCACTGTCTTTAGGGGGCTCCAAAGACTGCACGCTTCCGCTTATTGGTTTTTTTTTTATTTGCTTCTAATCAACTTTTTTTTTTTAGCTCTCTTTTGAAGGCATTGCAATTTGTAATATTGAACAGGGGCGACTTAATTTTGAACCCCTTTTTTAAAGGCTGTTTTTTAATTTGTGCAGGGGGTCTTCCTTTGTGCTGCTTTCAGGGGCTCCACAGCCTTTATGCTGTTACAGCACTTTTTGTCGGTAACCATCAGAGTGAAATCTTTAACTCAAAATCTTTCTCAACGTACTATAAAATAATATATTTCTTATAAAGTTCTTACTTTGTATGCTTACTAAGCTAAGCACTTACAAGCCTCAAATACCCGCCCAAAGAGTATTACTATCAAAACCACTCATACGAATATGTATGTCATATGTGGTATTTGTTACAGACATTATCGCATCATGTTGAGCGACCGACTTATTAGAAAACTACAAAAAAAAAAGAAAAAAAAACTTAAATTGAAATGTTTGACAAGGACAATAAAAAAAAAATCGTATAAAAGGAAATTGCCACCACATGACACAATTATAATGGCCAGGCACAACACACAAAAGCACAACAGAACAATGGGCATAATGGTCAGTTAGTCATTCACTCAGTTGCTCAGTTGGTCAAGTCCATCAACGGGTATTGACCAAACAACTGTAATTGAGCCTAAAGGCAGCAGCAGTGTAGGCCAGTTAGGGTTCTGGGGGCTCAGAGCATCCTCGAAATACTTTTACTAGGAAATTGGCACATGTTCTTCAAAATTTTCTTTTTCGAATGCGCTTCTGTTTTGGGCAGATACCAATCTGCCTCTTTTCTAAGTGCTTCTGGCTAAGGAAGGTCTAATTTTGATTTGGAGCTTGTTACCCGACAACGGGCTTATGTGTTTGACCTGTATGTACATCTGTTTTCTCGTATCTTCTAAGCCGTTTATTATAATTTAACAAATGAGCTATCCTTAAAAGCGTCTTGATCGTCAGCTGGTTATAGGCTATGTGACGTTATAATAAATTGAATTTGGCTCGCTAAAGAGAACAATAAGTATTGATCAATAAATCTTAATGCGCATATTTCGAAAACATTTCTACAATTGTAATTTCAATAAATTCAATCAAAACAAATTTAAAATTATACATTCAGAAGGAGTCGTGGCAGACCCCAAATGCTTATCATAACCTCGGGTAGAGATTGTGCCATGTCCGTCTGTATGAATACCTACATTTCGAAGACTATAAGAGCTAGAGATACAAAACTTTAGCAGCTGGTGCGCATATTTACTAAGACGATGAAGTCAATATCTTACCCGTTCCCCCGTAGTAGATATTCGTGGTTTTTAGCTACACCGTTTCATATTTTGAGCAAAAATTCCGCACGAAATGTCAAAACTTCATATAAAAAAAAAAATCCTTCTGCATGGTGCAAATCCCAAAAAAGCGGAGTGTATATATATCAGAACTCGCAAAAGACTTTCAACCCATTTTTCCAACTTTTGGGGGGGGTCCGGACCCGAAAACCACCCCCGTGGATCCGCCACTGGCTTCTTCACATATTGGTCTACTACTGGGATACAAATTTTTGTAGTTTTAAATACAGCTTCTATCAGATTTCGCACGCAATGACAAAAGCTAATATAAAAAAAAAATCCCATTTAGGATATTTTTTTTATATGAAGTTTTGTCATTCCGCGCGAAATTTTTCGAACTGCATAGACCCCTTTTGACGCAACTTGCGATCAGGAATGGTTAATATGTAATTGCAAGCAACTGGAAAATCTGCTCCATGTCCTGCTGACATTCCCTTGACATTTGATTTAAAAAATTGAAAGGTATCACTAAGTATCATTACCAAAGGAATCGTCAAAACATATATTACTATGAAGCTCGAGAAGATTGGTCCTCAGCAGATAGATTCTTGAAAAACATGAGGCATCGCTCGAAAGCCATTATAAAATCCAAACGCAGCCTTATCAAACATAAAAAGTCCAAAAAAACATTTTTTTTTAACAAAATTCCTTATTTGGTAAAGGCCCATACGCAGCATGCAAAAATTCCGCACGACATGTCAAAACTTCATATAAAAAAAAAAATTCCCTTTTTGGGATTTTATGCTGCGTATGGGCCTTAACAAGTGTCCAAATAATTTATGTGCGTAAAAATCGCTCAATTTTTAGTTTTGTTAAGTTTTTATGCATATTGTTTGAAATTTTATGGTTTATTATTGTATAAGCATGTAAGGAAAATGTTATATTTTCAATATTAAACCAAAATTTTTAAACTATCATGTCTACATCAAAAGTTATTGGGCTTCAAAGTGGCAAATTCGAAGTATCCGAATAATTTGTGTGCTCTCCGTATATTATATTTCAATTGAGAATATTCTCATTTTTCTTACTTTTCAGAGTGTGATTTTTCAGTAGTCGAGTTTGAGTTTTTTGACCATATCGTTTTTTTTGTCAAGAAAAAAGTCTAAATTTTGTATTTAAAAAAAAATATATAATGAACTTTTAAGAGTTTGCAAAAAGAAACAAAAATAATCAAGCGGTAAATAAAACTTGCAGTTCCCCGCTCCGAAATAAAAGCAAAGTGCTATGTTTAAAAAATGACCCCCGATGTCTTATCACTTTTTTTAGACAGTCTTCTGCCTCTTGTCTGTATCCTCTTTACGTCTTTACGTGGCCAGATTTTGGCCAAAAGCCCTTCCGACGAAAATCGAAATTTGGACAAAATGACAATTTAATATTATTTTAAACATATTAAGGTATCCTGTGAAGAAAAAATTTTAAATTATAATTAGTGGTTTTTAAGTTATTGGCAATCAAAGGTGATATTTTGTATTTTATGAGCTTTCGTGAACATTTTCAGAAAAAAAACCTGCATTTACCATGATACATACAGCTACGAAATCTTCATTCAATTTATTATGTATAAGTATAACTTCAGAAAAAAAATGAAACTGAGCTTAAAAACTTTTCGGTTTTAAATATATTCGTGTAGTGAAAAAGATTTTTTTGGCTTTTTTATCATTTGGCTGCTTTGCTTTAAGGGTACCTCCGACTACCACTCGATATTTGTTCGAAACATTTTTTATAAATTTTTTTACATGTTTTACAAAAAAATGTAATTTCTCGCGATTTTCGGAACTTGAATTTTGTATCCAAAAGTTGAATTTCAAAAATTGACTCCCAGGAAATTTTACTATTGTTTGAATTTTTAAGCTGCCTAAAAGTATGCTTCAATAACCATTTTTTCAAAGGTTGTACTAAAATGTACAAAAAATGTACAATTGGGAAATTTTAAAGCATACTAACAAAGATGCAAATCAAAAAATGTAAAAATGGTCAATTTTGACGAAAAAATGTAAGAATTATATATGGACTTTTGAAATTTTTTTTGGGAAATTAAAAGAGCGTGCAAAAAAAAATTATAAAAGTTAAAAACCAGATGGATTGGTGGTGACGTCTTTTTGTAATTTGCTTGGAAAGCTGAAACTATTTGGGGCTATAACTCCACAACAATTCAATATATTGGGTATGGGCTATTTTTTCAATGTATGAGGAGCTCATAGCTACCTCTGTATGAAATATGGCCCAATTCCAATCAAGCGTCTTTTTTTTTTTTAATTAGTTACAAAAAATGTTTGGTTTTTTTTTAAATTTTTTTCCAATTTTGGTTTGAATTATTCATAGGAGGAGGCTCCAACTTCGCAGAAAAATAGTTCAATCATTTAGGAACACGTGTGTAAAATTTCATCACTTTAAAAAAATTATTATGGAAATCACAGAGTTTTGGCCAAAATATGAAAATCTGGTCCCCCACAGTGCATTGTGTAAACTCATAATAATTCTGTTTTTTTTTTTTTACACGACTTTGAAATAACACGTTATAGAAACAAAAATTTTAAGCACGATTAAATTTCATTGTAATTTTAAAGAAAATAATTTTTAGAAATTTAGTTCGGGTATTTCCCTTTCTAATTTATTTCCTAGCAGCTTGAGAATTTGCTGCATGTCTTTTGTACACTATTTAAAAACAGAATTAGCAGTATAAAAGTTTTAGTTAGTTAAAAAAACAATATACGTGTGAAAAAAAACATCCTAATAAAAATGGGATATGCTTCAATTTACTCTACTTGTTTAAATCTATAGCAAACGCTTATAACTCCAAAATATACTCCAAAAAAAAAAGGCAATCCTTTCAAAACAACTATTCCGAACTATCAATCGCGCTTATCTCAGCTCACAAAAATCTTATCTCAAAGCAGGCGCGGGAAATTGGTTGCTATATATGTACCTCTAAACATTTTCTTCCTCATCTACCTCAATTTCCCTTAGCACGAAATCTAAGCTTACTCAAATCATCTAAATATGCAGTTCCTTATCAAAAAACTAACTTTATCACGAAATATAACAATTTAAGATTTCAAAGAAGAACTCTATGTATATTGAAAAAACCCAACAGACTTTTCTAAGAAGGTTCCTTTTAACCCTTCGTCGAACACATATTTTTAAGCCTTCGGACGGACACATGATGCCTGGCTGGACCCCTATGTATTTAGATACATTTGTATGGGAATTTACCTCATGTTTCGGCTCAATTATATACCAGTAATCACCATTCTGTATCGATTTGGCATATGTTGAGCTACTTTCAAAAATATAACCAAAGTTTAAAAAAACACATGGTGTATAAAATTTAAAAGTCCCCCATTTCAAAATGCTTCTTTTTCTAGTTCCGCCACTGTTGTAGCCACACAAATTGGCCAGTGTTGACTAGTGAACGAACTAGTTATTTTTTTGGGTCAGTGTGCTGGGGCTGGCAAGTAGTGATCGGCAGACCGAGCATATTCTTCATACTAAGTAACTTTTATTGTTAGGCACACACACAGTTACAAAAAAAAATGTATTAGCAAACACATACACAACAAAAAAAAGGCAACACAAACAACACACACACACACACAGACACTGAATGTGTTGACAATTCTTAGTGCGAGGTTTTTTTTTTAACACATTTTTGTGGCATACTTTGCGGCGCGCTTTAGCACGATTTTGTTTACGTCTTTTGGCTTGCCTTTATTGCTTTGCCTGCCTCCGTTACTTTAGCTCGCGTTGTCGTTTGTCGCGCGTTCGTCGTCGTTATGTTTGCGCCGCTTGTTTGTGCACTCGCTTTTATAGCATTTGCTGAGGGAAATTTGCTCAGCTTTTTAAGAGTAAAATTTCCCAAATACTGGAAAGCATTTTCCATGAGTGTTGGTACATTTGCTCTGGCAGCAGCGGCGGTTAATTCAAATAATTTGCAAGCAAAAAGTTGTTCAAGTTTTTGTCTTAAGAGTTCATAGTAGTTTCCCCAACTATTATGAATCGCATTATAATAGATTATTATAAGCTTTAGTGCTAAAAGTTTTACTAATTACTAGTTTAAGATTAAAACAATTTACAAAATTTGAAAAAGTTTTTGCTACTTTTATTGCAGCAGCGTATTCCGTGGTATTTTTGTACACTATAACAGAAGGGTAAGGAGTATATTTAGTTAATGTAGTCATATTAGTAAAAGCTGACAAAGTGTATGCCATAAAAGTAATCGATTTGGGTTTTTCCGTCTGTCTGTCTGGTTTTTTTTAGTGTTGGTTAATAGTTTTTTTTTTTTACACTGTAAACAAAGGGTATGGCATATATCAGCTGCGGATACAGAATTTCGTCTTATGGGGGGGGGGGATACACTTCGAAGGGTCCCGAAAACCCCCCGTGTATCTGCTACTGACGTATATTATGGGAATATATACACTCATTTTTCTAGATAATTTTTTGTAAATTCTATAAAGATCTGATCACATGGATCTATGTGCGTGTCGTGCGCTTCATTATTTTAAGACCGAATATCTCGAATTGAATTTTTTTTTTAAAAGTACTCTTTTAGTGTTTTTTATACCCTGTACCTACAGCTACAAGGGATATACTAGATTTGTGCAATGTATGTAATGGACAGAAAGAGGCATGGCAGACCCAAGTCCTTTGTACCAAAATGTTCATCATGGTAGCGATTGAGCCATGTCCGTCTGTTTTTTCGAGACAAAAGGTACAGGGTATTCCACTGTCGGACACCGCCTCGACTGTACAACATTTTTTTTTTTTGCTTTATGAACCTAAGGTAGCTTTAGTTCCAGCACTTTTTTTTGAAAGCCCGATTTCTAAGAACTCCAAAAGTCTATTTTTTTTATTTATTAATTCTGTTTTTGAAAAACTTACCCTCAGTCCCTCAACCAAAACTTTCTACTTTTACAAATCGTGTCGATTTGGGTTTTTCCGCTTGTCTGTCTGTTTTTTTTTTTTAGTGTTGACTAATAGTTTTTTTTTACACTGTAACCAAAGGGCATGGCGTAAGGTGCGGGCTCAGGATTTTTTCTTAGGGGACCCGCTGAGATTATTTTTTCAAAGTTCCTTTAAGATCTGGATCTTGGATCTATATCCGCATTGTCCGCTTCACTTTTGCGTAAAAGGTACTATGGAGTGTTTTTGGTACTTTATGAGCTCAAAGGTGCTTTTTTAAAATGATGAAAAACCTTTTTCTAAGATCTTCAAAAAACTATTTTTTTATTTGTTTATACTCTTTTGAAAAAAATTACAAAAACATTTTCTACATTTACAAATTCTGTTTCAAATCGGATCAATATCGCATGATAACTATATAAATAAAGTAAGGTACAGTGTATATAATAGTCGCTATATACCGACTGTAATTTGATGACTTGTTGGTAAGCTAGACTTTTACTACTAACTAGTTTTCTGTGAAGATCTTTAGGCTTAGACTTCTTATCCTCTTATAAACGTATATGATATGATATATCTCCCGAATGGGATATCCCAAGGAAATTTTTTTTTTTATATAAAGTTATGTTTTTCAGCGCGTAATTTTTCGAACTGCGTATACGTCTTAAGTGTATGAATAATTCGTTCATGTACATACGCACACATTTTTTTTTCGTTTTAATATTTCTTTTAGAGGTTCAACATTTTTAGATCCAAAAACTTTATTGTAGTGCAGTTTTTGACATTTATAGCATGTTTTTATTTAAAAATATTTTTTTTTTGTTATTTTATTTATTTTTTTTATTATTATAGGTATGCATAGATAATGACGTCTTGTTGCCTAAGCAGTAGCTTTTTTATCTTCATAAGCTGCAAATAATTTAAAAAAGTCCTAAAATTTTTATGAGTGTATAAAAATTAAGCCATAAACTTCTGAAGCAGCAAAAATCGAATTTTGTGGCTTAAATTTTATGTGAATTAAATTTTTCTTGTTTTTAGACTTTAACTTTTTATATTTTTTGTATTTTATTTATTTTATTCTAGCGTGTTGACATCCAGCACATCACAGAAGTAGGCGTAGAGTAAAGGTTGTATTGTTAGTATTTTATTTAATACTATATTGTAGTATATTCTGCCGTGCTTTCGAAAACGAATCCGCAGCTTTTATGTGGATTTGAAACCAAATGTTTGCTACTCCCAATTGTACCAAACCGAATTTTTCATGTGGTTTTAAAACGTATGTTTTGCTGCAAGAGGAATTTAAACGAATCGGCGAAATAGTTTTAAAAAAAAAAAACAAATCTTATACTGAGATAATTTTTTGAATATTCTTTGCTATTCTTAGATTATATTTATGCCAACTTAAAGTTATATTTTTATTGATAAAGGTGTATACGCAGAATGCAAAAAAATGTCGCACGGAATGACAAAACCATATAAAGGCCTATACGCAGTTTGAAATATTTCGTGCGGAATGACAAAACTTCATATAAAAAAAAAAAATCCCAAATGGAATATCCCAAATGGGATTTTTTTTTTATATGAAGTTTTGTCATTCCGCGCGAAATTTTTTGAACTGTGTATACCCTTAAAAAAAAAAATTCCGAATGGGATATCCCAAATGGGAATTTTTTGTTATATGGTTTTGTCATTCCGTGCGAAATTTTTGTGCATTCTGCGTATAGGCCTAAAAAAATCCCATTTGGGATATACCATTTTGTCATTCCAATTTTTCGAACTGCGTATAGGCCTTTACACATAAAAAATTTCCCTTATAACAAAAATAGCTAAGTCGTGTTTAATTTCAATAAATGAAAAGGAAATGTGAACAACATACACAAAGTAATAAAAAGCTGCAAAGCTGCGACAACATAAATAATTTCGCGCCAACACAACATAAGAATTTATCGGAAATATAAGGGAAAAATACGAATTTAACGACAGTTAAAAGGGAAATATCGACAAAAAATTCTTTTTCCGCAGCACGCAAAAACGAATTCGAATAAAATTGTTCGGTTTGGTTTTTTCGCTTACCAGAGCGCGGCTGATTATCTCCGTTGCTACAATACAATTTTTTGGTGTTCCAAGTTTTAATCGCTTGACTATATCATATAGCCCTTATGGTACCGATCGGCAAAAAAACTTTTTTAGGGCATAATTCGTCGATATATTCAAAATAAATTCTTTTTTGTGCAATTTCTTGTATTTAAAAAGTGTCCAGCGTGCAGAACTAAGTAAGTATTTAAATGGATGTGACTCATATTTCTACTTCTGTCTTGTTGCAACCGGGTCAAAATACGTCATAGATCTACTTATTAGAATTTGTTTATACATCAATAATTGCATGCGGAACATGCTACAAAACAAATATACGTGCCGTTTAATAAATTTTATGTGTACAGTGTACATTGATAAAAGTACCAAAATAATTCAATTTTAGCATCATGTAAACATGCGAGGGCAGGCTGAAAAGTTATTGACCTAGCAACGGATGGTTGCGCATAGTGCTGTAGAAAACATCGATGTTATATCGATGCATCGATGTATCGAAGTTCAAAATCTCTCTAAATCGATGTTGGCCAACAGAGATGCTTCTCCAGAACTTCTGCACTCATCAAATGGGTGTTTAGTAGTGCTGGAGAAACATCTCTGTTGGCTAACATCGATATATAGAGATTTTAAACTTTGAAACATCGACTCGTTGATATAACATCGATGTTTTCTCCAGCACTAGTTTTCGCATTTTACGAAAAAAAAATAAATAAAGCTGTTTTACGGTCAGTACGGTGCAACGGCTCTTCAATTTCGTATGCCTGACAAAAATTATTATCTCCAAGGCATATAACACATAGAGGACCCAGGGATTGGGATTTTATTATTTCACCATTTTAATTATTTTCAAAGAAGATATACGATACGCTACACTACTGAAAGGAAAGGAGTACCACTCAACATCATAGCAATCATAAAAGCGATGTATGATGATGCCGACCTGGCGGTACTGCACAATGGACGAACAAGTGTACCTTTCCAAACGAACACCGGCATTAAGCAAGGCTGTCTTCTATCGCCTCTACGCGTCAACATCGTGGTCGATGAGTTCATGAGAGAGATATGCAAGTCCAAGCGTGGCATCACGTGGAGCTACATCAGACACCTTGAAGACTTGGGCTACGCGGACGAAATCTGTCTGACCTCTCATAGACTATATGAAATCCAGACCAAAGTAGATGACCTCGTGAAACCAGCCAGCAGAGTCGGGCTCAAGACTAACGTAGCAAAAACCAAAGCAATGCGCTTCAATCACACCAGCCAAGGAAACATCACCATAGAAGGGAACCCAATCGAGTTCGTCCAATACCTTGGCACCATTATCTCCAGTAGTGGTGATGTTAATGAAGACGTTTCAAGCCGACTCGCCAAAGCTCGATCAGCATTTGGGAGTCTAATTCGCATATGGAGAAACGGGCATCTAAGCCGACGTACAAAACTGCGAATCTTGAATGCATGTGTTAAGTCCATACTAGCGAGACGTGGTTGACCACAGGAAGAATTGTGCAACAGCTGCAGGCTTCCAGCAACAAGTGGGATATTCTGGCCAAACAGAATATCAAATGCAGAACTGTGGCACATCACTTGTGAGTCCCCTATGCACCTACAAATCAGGAAACGTAAATGGACATGGATAGGTCATGCTCTCAGAATAGAACCAAGCAGCATTGTTAGGATGGCACTAGACTGGAATCCCCAAGGAAGCAGACGAGTAGGACGACCAAAAGCAAGCTGGCGGCGGACTGCCCTTCAAGATCTGGCGCAGGAAAACATAACATGGGCTACAGCTAAACAAACAGCGCCAAAAAGAGTTCAATGGAAAGCTCTTGTAAAGGTCCTAAGCTCCCAAGAGGACTAAAACAGGAAAAAAATACAATAAGCAGTCGGCCACGGGGCCCAGAGTGGCTCTCGGCGAAACTGCATTACGTGTAAAGCTAAAATGCAGAAATGGCAAAGAATGGCCTGCATATGTATGACAGGAGCAATGCGGACCTGCCCTACTGCGGCCCTAGAAATATTAATTGAGGTTATACCGCTACATATCGTTGTAGATAAGCGGCAGAAAGCCACCTTAATGAGAATTGGGAGGGTAGGAGATGACTTCTGCCTTACCAAGAAGGATGCTGCGGATCTAGCAAAGGACATGCCTATGCTTCTGCAACCAAGGGATGAAATGCTGGCTGAGCATAAGTTCAAGCAGAACTTTGATATCAAACTTAACACGAAAGAGACCTAGACATCTTTTACGGCAGTCCCTCCAATGAAACCACATACAATAAAGAGGTACATAGACGGATCACTCACCGCTGAAGGGAGTGGCCTGGGGGTAGTGGGACTCAAGATCAAGTATTACGAATCACTAGGCAGACACACCAGCATTTTCCAAGCTGAAGTCTGTGCTATTGGAAGATGTGCAGAATTCAATCTGCAAAAGAACTACCACGACAAGGATCTCTGTATTCTTTCAGAGAGTCAAGCAGCGATTTAGGCATTGAGCAAACCCAAGATCACCTCAAGATTGGTCAAAGAAGTGAGAACTTCACTAGAGAAATTAGGTGCCAGGAATAAGCTCACAATAAGGTAGGTTCCAGGACATAACAATATTCCTGAAAACGAGCTGGCAGATAAACTGACAAGGTGCAGCAACACCGCTAATCGGACCTGAACCACACTGTGGGATTGGTAACCCTGTGGTACGGGACCCACTGAGAACGTAGGAGGAAAACAAACGGCTGCATCACTGGGCACTGATACCAGGACTTAAGAAATCAAAAACTTTCCTCTCTAAATACAACCATAAAAGGTTCAAACGTATGATAACCTACGGAAAAAATACCGTGAGGATCCTGACTGGCCTCCTGACGGGACATTGTAGGCGGACAGTGGACTATGTCGCTTCTGCAGCATGGAGGAAGAAACTTCCATGCATTTATCATGTGGGCATGTACGTTCTCCCACCGAAAATCGTTGTTACCCTAAGTCCAAACAAGATGCTGGAATACATGCAGGCCATAGGACTTTTGGGAGAGCTCTGAGCCGCGAATGGGGTACAATAGATCCACCTGGGTCGCAGTACACTTTACACCCACACATAAATAATAATAGAGGTTTTCTCAGCGGGTAGAAACTTTAAAACAAAAAGCAACATTTTTATTAACTTCTCAGCCTGCCCTCGTACATTGTATATATAGCAAGAAAAATACGAATTTAACAGTTCTAAGTGGTATAGTATAAATTCAAACGAATTATTTGGCATGACGCTGGACACGAGCGCAGTACACAATCCTTATGAACTGCGGTATGGGTGCCACACTAACGTTTCATCGACCACCACCAGGTGGCTAACAAGACAGTCGGTGGTTCCTGCCAAACCACTGACAGTGGCTATCCTCTCTATCTCTCTACTGGAGCCTTAACCTTATACGATTTTTGGTTTTTATTGTTTTTCAACGCCCCGCACAGTCAACATACAAACAACTCATGAAAAATTGCAAATTCAATTTTTCAATCATGAATGCAATCAATTAAATTTATAAATGCAAACAGCAGCAGCAGCAGCAACAATATGAGACATGCAGCATGTGGCATGTGTGGCATGTTGTGTTGTGCCACAAGCAACGAGGATGTCATTGGGGAGGCTAGGTAGCATGTTCATGCTCTGCATCCATAGCGTCGAGAGTTTTATAGATTTGTGCAATGTCTGTAAAAGTCAGCAGGCGGCGTTTGTTCTGAATTTCGAAGAGGTGCATAAGCAGCTACGTTTACTTTATTTCTCAAATTTGATATGTGAGCCTAACAAGCAAATGTTTACTTTTTGACTCTTCACTTATTAAGCTCGATTGAATCGTGTATCTAAGAATCAGGTAAAGTTTGTTTTGTTGAAAAAAATCCAAGTAATTGCGACAAAAAAAAGTTAACCAGTGCATTCCAATTCCAATCTTTTAAACATAATTGCATTTGTTTTGGGACCACAAATGTAAAAGCTTTCATCCAAACTGCTTTTTGCACTATTTCAGGCGGTTAACCAAGTGCGTCGCATAGAGTTGTTTAGACTAGAACTCAAATCCAGCCAGGCTGCAGCGCCCCCTGCTGGCCAAAACCGAAACCGAACACAGTTGGGGTTAAAACAATGTTAGAGGGCGGAAAATTAAGTTTGGGGGGCATTAAGTGTATGGAAAACACAAATGAATTTTCATTTTACCATTGCAAGCACTTTAGCTATTGCAACTAGAAGGGATTTAACGAGATATTAAAAAAAAATGCCCTATAATAAAGTATATTTGGACGGCTGCAGCTTAAGCTCGCCTCCGTTCGTGTTAAGAGAAGACTTAAAATATGTATTTGTCTAGCTATTTATATACTATTTTGAAACGAGTCCAGAATATCCCAAAAAAGGGAATTTTTTTATTTGAAGTTTTGACATTTCGTGCGGAATTTTTGCATGCTGCGTATTGGCCTTTACAGGTAAACAAACAATCCTACATAATGTTAAAGTTTATTTTTGAATTTAGGAGCCGAAAAGTACTTTAGTAAAAATTATTCGATTGTTGTTAAGCAATATTTTCAAAATGGGCATTAGTGGGTTAATATAAGGATTCGGAATAGACATTCTAAAATTGAGTTTGCTGCTCAAAAACTCTCAAATTAAGAATTTCTATCTACGCATTTGTTCTTAAAATTATTCGAATCATACTATATTCAAATTTAGCATTTTACTTTAAGGGGTACGCAGTTCGAAAAATTACGCGCGGAATGACAAAACTTCGTATAAAAAAAAAAACCCATTTGGGATATCCCATTTGGGATTTTTTTATATAAAGTTTTGGCATTCCGCGCGAAATTTTTCGAACTGCGTATAGGCCCTTACCAAAAAAAAAAGTTACAAAACTTTAGTTTCAAGATCAAACTGCAGTTAGAGTATTCGAGTTTTTTTATGCAAAAGTTTCTCAATATTTTCTTTTTGTTTTTAACGGCATTTGTCTTTAAGTGTGTGTGAGGTTCTATGTGGGTGTGTGTGTGTGTGTGGCAGTTTAATCGTAAAGCAAATAAATTGCACAAAAATATCCATCCGAGTGTTTATTTGTTTCGTAAGCAACACACGCACACACACATATACACACTAACAAATTTACACTCACACTTACACACACACATACAGAAAGAGAGACAAAATGTAACACAAATAGTTCATATCTGTCGGTCTGTTTGCATTCAATGCTTTTGACCATTTAAATTTCTCTCATGGGGTGTAAGCACTGCTCCTAGCCAGTGTGTACACTTAGAAAAAAAATGTGCAACAGTCGAAGCAGTGCCTCATAATGGATTATCCAGCTGGGATAAGAAAAGTAAGTTTTATACCTTAGCGCCCGTTTCGAAACGGACACTACCCTCTAGTACGGCCGGTGGCTGTTGTCCTCCAGTAAATACTCACATCGTTTGTCACAGGTAGCTGCCTACATTGCAAGCCCCTGGTAGTTCGGTCGACAAACGAAATATGACAAACAATAAACGTTAAGCGAATAAAGAAGAAAAAAAAAAGCAATTCGCCTCCTTTTCTTAATATAAAGTAAGGCGCAATTTTCGCTATTCTTTTTGTGTGTATTCTGCGTATTCGTCGCGACTTTAATTTACACAAACAAATGTATGCCAATTGCGGAATTTTCTGGAATTTTGTTTATTTTCGAAACGAAAGCAGTCCAAAAGTCTATGAAGCAATAATCGGTAAGCTTATTAAAGCTTTCATTAGAAATATTTTCAGCGCTAAAATTAAAATTTCATAATTTCAGATGCAATTGAAAGTGAAGCTGGATCGTCAGAAGTCGACCTGAAAAAGGCCCTCCAGCTCCAAAAAAAAAACGCGTCTTCAAAAAAACAAGCGTATTAAATAAAAAAAAATATAAATGTTGATAAATAATATTAAAATATATGTGTGTTTTTAATTTTAATGAATTCAGTAGGTATTAAATTCTGGCGACTACTACGCTGTCCACTAGTATACAACAGCGTAAGCTAACAGCGATACCGCTGTCTACTGGTAGAAGAAGGCGTTAGGAGCGAAGCCGCTGTCTACTGGTAAACGGGGTGGTGGCGATTGCCTACCGCCTATGACATTTGTTAATTATATGGAAATGAAGAGGTAAATAGCAAAGTAAGTACTGGTCATTACCTAGTGCCTACTGAAATCGCTAGTTTTGCGCCACCCACCTGTACTAGAGGGTAAGTATCCTGTCCTGCCATTTTTTAACTTTATCCGATAGAATAATTTTCGTCCGAATTCAACCGATGTAACCGAGTGGAGTAATAATAATTTTTTTCGATATTATGCGATACAGAAATAAAATGTCTTTCAGTTGAAGCACTGCCTGATACCGGAATAGCATTCTCTAGAGCTGAGGAAAAAGAAAAGAGATACTTATGCCTTACTTTTTTTGATATTATCCTATGGAATAATATCCAATCAAGAAAAATTGTATACGACACAATAATAATTGTATCCGATCTAGAAAAACAATGTCTTACAGTTGAAGCAGTGTCCGATAACACTAGTCGACAGATTTAACACTTTTTTTTCTCCAGAGATGAGACTTATTTTTTATGTTAGGGCAATGTTTTAGCATTCAAAACCCGATTTTTGTTTTATCCTTCCATGACTAGTTTTATTTTTATGGCTATTTTTGTGAAAAAGGACATTTTTTTAAATACGGTCGCACATAAGAGGTCATAAAAACTGTACTAATTGGAATATTTATTTTGATTTTTCTGAAAACTAGAGTAGAATACCTTTCCAAAATGCGCCCGATTTTTGTAACCTTGAAAAAAAAGTACAACCGAAAGTGTGGGCCCAAAACCCCGAAAAACGCAATATTTTGGTGACTTTTCGTACAATATATATCTTTCAGAAAAAGTCTTACACACTTGAAGAGTTACCTATTTTATGTAATTGGTCATGATATAAAGAGGCGATTTCTGTATAGTGTCGCCATTTTATGATACAAAATGACTGATTTATTGAACTTTCAGTAAAAATAAAAAAAAAAATACAATTTTTTAATATTTTCAACTGCATTCAAGCTCTTGGAAGTGGTTGATTTGTCTATATTTGGAGCTTTTAAATAAAGTAGTAGTAATAAGTAATTTTTCATGAAATTCAAACTGTCCATTAAACATCACCAACTCAATGAATCACCATGAGTACACGAAATCTCATGATTTCACCAAAAATATACGAATTTTTGTTTATAATGGTGTAATGGAATTCTTTGCTCTAGAGCTGTGATAAGGAAATCAAATTTTATATCTTCCGGCCGTTACGAAACGGAGACTAAGTATCTCGCGACGGTATTTTTTAATTTTATCCGAAAGAATAAAATATTTTTTCGATTTTTTCCGATAGACTAATTTTCCCAGATTTTATATTATTATTTTGTTCCTTGATACATTGAAGACAACGTATCGCTTCTATTCGGAGCATAGGGCAAAAAGACTTTATATAATCCAGAAATAAAATGTCTAACAGTCGAAGCAGTGCTGTAGAGCTGGGATAAGAAAAGCAAATTCCATGTCCCACCCTGACGGATAAAATAATAGTTTTATCCAATTTTATGCGATAAAAAAATGCATTTTTGGGCACCAAAGAATCTGCAACAAACTTTACGACTATTATTTTAATATTAGTAAGTACAGTAAATCTAGAGTTTTATCTGGAAAAAAGTACTTACTTAATGGATGAAACTTTCGGGGATCATTAAAGAACTTGTTCCAAGTCTAAAATCTGTTTACCACTGAAGCAAATTCTCAGGATATTTTTGCTTGGACTCGCAGACTTTATTCATTATTCTTTAAGTACCCACTCGTTGTTTCATTTTAAAAATAGTCTTCTTCTCCCAAACCCTTGTTTACCCTTTTTCGGACTCGCTTATGCTCCTCCTGAGGTGTGGGTATGCGATCTCAGCATTCGTCTGCAGGCATTCCGATCCTGGATCATGTCATCGCTGAGACCCATTCGTTGCTGATGTTTTTGCATTTGACCGATCCACGTATTTTTCGGTCTGCCTGTCCTACGGCCGTTACCTGGAACTACGGTAAGTATTGCCTTCTTAGCGTGGTTCTTCGGCGGTCGCCTTTGAACATGGCAATACCAACGCATCTGACCTACTTTGAGCGTTTCAGTTATGGGTTTTTTAACAAACAGGCTGCCTCGGATGTGTTTGCTCTTAATGTGATCAAGCTTGGTCACACCCGCCGTCGTCCTTAGCATTTTCATCACAGTCGCAGATAATTTACTATCGTACGTTTTGTACATCGTCCAACATTCGGACGCATACAAGAGTGCGGGTCAAACGACTGTCGCGTACAGCTTGCCTTTCAAAATCCGTGGCATTTTCTTGTCGCAGAAAACGCTAGAGTTTTCTCGCCACTTCATCCACCCAACACTGGTTCGATGTTTGATGTCATCATCGCATGTAGCTTCGCTATTTACAACTGAGCCTAGGTACTTAAATTTGCTGCCTATAATCAATTTTTCTCCGCCTATATAGATATCCGGATTTGGTCTTTCTGGATCATCTGCGAAAAGAAGGGATATTTGGGTTTCGTCGTCGATTTGTTTTAATAAGTAGGGCATGATGATATTAAACAGCGTAGGACTTAACACACTACCTTGGTGGACTCCCACCTTAACACTGAATTCGTCCGACTCACCAGCTGTGCATCTGACTTTAGTCCTGGCGTCATCATACATGTCTATAATCATGCGGACGTAAGCTTCTGGTACTTCATGTGCTCGCAAGGCCAACCAAATCAATTCACGAGGGACTCTGTCGAAGGCTTTCTCCAAGTCGATGAACACAAGGAACAGGTCTTTTCGGGCGTCCCGGTATTTTTCCATCAGTATCCGAAGACACTGAATAGCATCAATTGTTGATTGACCTTCCACAAAGCCACATTGATTGTCTTGCAACCTTATAATGTTTTTTAGTCGGTTGTTTATCATTTGCTCGTAAATTTTTAAGGTGTGTGATGTTAGTTTTATTGCACGGTAGTTGATCAGCTTAGGGGAATCCCCTTTATTTTTGTAGAACGGGAGTAGATAGCTTTTCCTGAACGCATCTGGCATTGGGCATAGTCTAATCTCAAAACAAGCTTAAACCTTCTTAAATACATTTTTTTTTAATTCGAATTAATTGGGGTGTTTACGTTGTCGTGCATAAAGGCAAAAAGGCAAAAATACCCGAGTAACGATGTGAGCAACAACAAGGCATAAAGGCAAAAATACCCGAACGCAAATTAAAAGTAATTAGAGCGTCTGCTAAAAAAAGGTTTTTTATAAAAGATATTCTAAGGCATAAAAGCTAAATAAACCCAATGCTGTTTTAATTCGGTCCTTTTTACACGGTTTTGATATAAAACGATCTTTAAAAAAAAATTGTTTTGTACATGTTTTAAAAACAATCTATTTTTGGCGTATGTGTACAAACAACTGTTTTATTTTTATATTTTGTTCACCTACTAGATATTGGCGCATTTTACAACACTCTTTTGGGCAAAAATGTGCTCTGGATTGGACATAAATGTACATTTTTTTTTAAACATTTATGTCCGACAAGTAAGCACCCCAAGATTTTGATATCAAAGTTTGCCAAAACTCAACTTTATATATTTTTGTACTTTTTCTATTTGATAGTAAGAAATTGTTTTCTCTCAGTGTATCTGTATCTCAGTAGCCATGTATATGCAAAAGAGAGTGTGGCAACAGCCATAGAAGTTATTCAATTAGAAATTTCCAATGCCAGCTAAATCTGGATAATAGGCATGGGGCAAATGGATTTTTGTCCACATTAGAAGAAAAGAAAGTCGAATTTTCCCAAGTCATAAATTGTGTTAACAGACATAAGAATCTTTTTGTTTTAATTCATCTTGATATTTATTTATCTACATATGTAAATAAGGCTGCATATTGCTTATTTCTTAGCAGCTCTGTATATAGTATAGTACATAATGATACATATATAGTATAGTACATAGTACTACATATGTACATTTCTGAGTTTAACAATTAGTGTTCGGAAAACATTTCGACTGATGTTATACTTTATTATGGCCAGTACCGAAGTTAAGGGGTATATAAAGTTTGTGGAAATGTATGTATTAACGTAGAGCAGTGGTCGGCACAGCCCTATCTCGCGTGTATAGGGTTTAGCGACGTATCGACACACGTCATGTGTTATACCAAAGAATATAGAACTACAGTAGTAGTATATTCTATAGTAGTTCTATATTCTTTGGTTATACCAAAACGCATGCATGTGTGAGTGCTTTTTGTACTGAAATTTTCTCTGCCACAGTGACGTAATGAGACGCTGACGTTGGCAAGCAACAGACACGAAGTTGATGGTGCGTGGCTTCGGCTCTTGTTGCTCTGGTATTGTTTTCTCGGTTGCAGTGGCAGTAAAGCAGAGGGTCATGACGTTTATTTGAAAATTTGTGTCATAGTCAAATGTCAACTCAGAAATGCGTTAGGATGCGTTTCCGGATTCACCGCACTTCCGAATTCACCGCACTTGCCTATATATTTTATAGCTTGCCTGCAAGAAGCATAATTCGTTGGTTTATCAAGATATCGTAACTAAATTTGGCATTCGAAAAATCAAAATCGGTATAGTTGCCAAAGGATCGATTGGTAAAAGTAAAATTTTAGATCATAAATCGTTTGTTAATAAAGATATTCTAACCAAATTCGGCAATCATAAATTTTTGTAAGTATCTAAGCACTATGCAATGTAGAATTGAAATCGCTTTATTTATTTGTGGTGATGGTACAGGGTATCTTAAAGTCGGTCACGTTATTGTACAAAGGGTATATTAAGTTTGTGCAAGCTGAAAATGTCTGTAACATACAGAAGAAGAAGTCGGTGACCCCCTCAAAGTTATCCAAAGTATGATCAGGGTGACTAGAGAAGTCAATATACCGATGTCCATCTGTCCGTCTGTCTATCTGTCTGTCTGCCTGTCCGTCCGTATGAACGCCTAGATCTCAGAGATGGTAAGAGCTAGAGAACCCAAACTTTCCAAAAATCCCAAAGTCGTCCGCGCCCGACTTTAACGAACGCCATCTTTTTGTTTATAAAAATATCGGCAATCAAATTACTTTAGGAGTTCTTAAGCAATATACCAGATTTGATTGCAATGTGGTGGTACAGGGTATCCCAAAGTCGTACGTGCCCGACTTTGACGTACGCCATATTTTATAAAAGCTTTTACTTTATTTATTGGATCTTCTCGAATAGAGACTTACAATAAGTGATCACATCTTATTACAATAACTCGCTGTATGATGTGGCTGCTTGCGTGACCCCATAGCTGAGAGCCATAGGTCCAGATTGGCTTTATAGTTGAGCTATAGAGTAAGACCATAAAGTCCAGACAAAGGGGAGATCGAACACATAATTGCCAATGGAGACTGCTAGCATTTGGAGCGACTAAGAATCGCAGTATCATCGGCAAATGTTGAGATTGTCAGTCGCAGGCTTGTTGGAATGTCTGCAGTGTACAGACTTATAATGTCGGTCCGAGCACGCTGCCTTGTGGCACTCCCGCTTTTATGGCATAATCGTCCGACGTGGTAGCGTTGCATCTTACTGAGAATACTCTGTTGTATAGGTATGACTCAAAAAGCTTGTGAGTATTCCCAGGGAGCAACAATTTGATTTTGTACATGAGGCCAAGAGGCGGTTTACCTGCTCGATAGTTCCATGGCTTTCTCGAAAACCAAATTAATGAGCTGGAAGTATGTTGTGAGTTCTCAGGTGAGGTGCGATGAGCTTTAGCTTAAATTTATTTACCGATTATTAAGCAGCCAATATGGGGTTTAAAAAAAAGACATTTGTATTTCTATGATAAAATACAATATTTAATTAAAACTGAAATTTTCGGATTCCGCCAAATATTTAAAAAAATTTTACTAAGAGTCGTATAGCTTCGAAAAAAAATAATAATAAATAATAATAACAGGCGCTGTTTCATAATAGTGCAATATTCAACATCTCCCAAAAACCATTGTTGCCAATTTATGGCTTGACTTAAGCCCAATGAATACTTTGTTAACGGGCAGGATTTAAGCTGGTTAGGATTTTTAAGGTTCATAAGCAAGAACTGCCATTAGTGACCACAAGATAAAAAAATTGTTATACTTTTTTTTATGGCAGCCTATGCACAAACCAAGCAGCCAATGTAATAGATGGTATTATAGCTGGTATAACAGTTGCCCAATTTTTATGCCTTAACGTTTTTATAGCCAACTGCGGCGAATTTAAGTTGAGTATGTATTTTATTAGCAAAGCAAGCCATAAAGCAATCCTAGAAAATGTTTGTATGTCAACAGGAGTAACTGTCTGTCTGGATATTCTTGCATTTTTATAAGAATTTTTTATAGCAAGTGCTGCACTAAATTGAGCTCTAGTCATAATTTCTCTTTACTTTGTGTTGATAGTAAAAGGCTGCACTGTACCATTGTTTTAAGTTCGAAAGCAAACTGTATTTTATTCTTTGTTGTCAGTACATATATATTAATTTAAAAGTTAGTTTCATGGCTTACAATTCACAATCGATTCAAGCAGTAGTTGCTTAAATATGTTTCTTTTTACGTATTTACTTTACAATTTTTTAATAGGTGTATTAAAGCCTCATTATAGGACCGTTTAAGCTTACATATACTGTGTATACTAGTATTTTATTATGTAGCAAACAAAACTTTTTTTTAGCTTTAAGCCTCATACATTTGTATTTTTTATTGTTAAGCTCTGTGTTACGCTTCTTTTGAACTTTTTGACAACTAACCATCATAATGTAAAAAAATCTTATACAGTCGAGGCAGTGCCCGACAGTGTAATACCCTTTACCATTTTTTTTCGAAAAAAATTTTACTCCTGCTTAGTTCTTCTAAGAACTTTCCAATTGGAACATTTTTTTTTGTTGCAAAATGATATTTATATCTATCAAGTTTTGATGAAAATCGAAAGTTACGTCAAAGAAGCTATTTAAAGCAGCGGTGGGCACTCAGACGGCACGCGTGCCAAAGAGCTTTCACAGGTACGAGAAAAGAGCTTTTTACCGTAAAAGCTCTCCTCGTACGTGTAAGCTAGAATCTAGCTAAATTTACAATGGAACGTAAAGCAGATCCGCACAGCAAAACACAAAACAATGCACACACTGCATGTTTTTGGTTTTTGTTAGTCATTAAAATATAAGTGTATAGCAGGCGTCACTTGCAAAGAGTAATAATATGGTATGAGCAAGTAATATTTTTTTTGCAAAATTTTTAGGCGAAATTGCACTGCTCAAATGCACTCACAGATCACATTTAATTAATTTAATTTAAATAAAATGTTGGGCATCAGAAACAAAAGTCAATTATATTATCGAATTAAATGATAACAGCAAATAGATCTCAGCTATGCCAAAAAAAAACAGTTTTGGCCCATTGTACGTCGGCATTTTCGAAAGCTCTTTTTTGTTCACGTACACAGGCACAAAAAAATTGCATTAGTAGTTTTGCCCACCGCTGATTTAAAGTATATGGGACAAGTTGATATGTTGAGGGGTGTAGTTGAAAACACGGTTAATCAATCGATTGCGGGGGTGGGGGTCTCCATCGATAAAATTTGGATGTGGAATTGTTAATTGGAGCCACATGAATCAGCTTACCAAAAATTGTGATTCTATGTCACTTGTATCTATAATTACGTAGAGTCTAGTATTGACGCAGTCTATAAAAAATCTACTACGGGGGAACGGGGGAAGATATGGACATGATTCAACAAACTTCATCTTCTCAGGAAATATGCGCACCAGCTGGTAAAGTTTCGTATCTCTAACTCTTATAGTCTCCGAAATCTAGGTGTTCATACAGACGGACATGGCTCAATCGCTACCCGATGTTATGACAAGCATTTTGGTATAAAGGACTTGGGGTCTGCCACGCCTCCTTCTGTCCGTTACATACATTGCACAAATCTAGTATACCCTTTGTACCTATAGGTCCAGGGTAGTACTGCAGAAAGCATCGATGATCAAAGCCTAAAATATCTATATATCAATGTTGGCCAACAGAGATGTTTCTCCAGCACTTCTGCACTCATCAAATGGGAGCTTAGTAGTGCTGGAGAAACATCTCTGTTAGCCAACATCGATATATAGATATTTTAAACTTCGATCATCGATGTTGTCTGCAGCACTAGTACAGGGTATAAATATTGTCAATTCAAGATTTAGCTTTTTTAAAAGTTCAACTACAAATTAGTTAAGCTTTTTTATATTTACTTCTTGCGAATTTTATTTATTTTTTTTTTATTATAAAAAAGTTTGTATATCATTTAATAAAGCTAGTTCCCTACTACCAATCATGGCAGCTTAACCTAGATGTACATAAAAAATAAAATAAAAACCAATTATAATTTAAGGGTTCTACATACGAAAAAAATAACAAATAATAATAATAAATTTACAGGAATATATACAAATTTATATAAAGTTTAAAAACGTTTAAACTTATTTATAAGAATCTCGTAGGAAGATCCCCTGGATGACACCTTTTAAGTCTTCTGTTTCTAGCTCTCAAGGTCAGCCGCCTCGCAAGCGCATTTGGATGTATTTCAAGGCGTTCGATGTATTTTTGAGCTTGCGACCGTATGACGTCGCCAACTTTAGGGATTTTCAGGTCTCTTTCAATGTCCCTTGTGCGCATGTACCAAGGAGCATTGGAAATTCTTCTCAGGATTTTGCTTTGCACCACTCTAATTTTATTAATGTGGGACTTCGCAGCAATACCATACACTTGCAACGCGTACTTCCATATTGGGCTCAAAATGGACTTGTATATGGTAACTTTGTTGGAGAGGGAGAGCAGCCATGATATTTTCTTAGCTCTTGCAAAAACTGATCGCTGAACCATCGTTATATGCCTGTTGAAAGTAAGACTTCTGTCCAAAATTACACCCAGGTATTTATGTGCAGGCTCATGCTTGAGAGTGGAGCCCAGCATCAAATTTCCGGGGCATGATCGACTTCTTTTGGCGAATGTAACACATGCGCATTTGCTGGCGTTGATTCCTATGTTCCAATCTAAAGCCCACTTTTCAAAACTATATACGTATTGCTGCAAAGCCTCCGTGGCAATGTCAATTTCTGAGTTTCTCGTTAGCACTGCAGTGTCATCAGCATAGGTAGCAATTAGAGTGTTATCCACACCAACTCTTGTAACTGCACCAGACGTAGGCATATCTGCAGTATAATGCGAATTTTATTGGCAGTTCAATTGAAATCAGGGGAGTTCTGGAATCAGAAGTTTCTTACCTTATCTTAATTTTCGTTCTTTAATCGTAGCGTTTTGTTACCAAGTGCGTTTTATTATAATGTTTTGCTAGGTCCAGATTTCGAAGCATATAGCTTGAGCCAACCTTAAAGCCCATACGCAGCATGCAATAATTTCGCACGAAATGTCAAAACTTCATATAAAAAAAAAATCCCTTTTTTGGGATATTTTTTTTATGAAGTTTTGAAATTTCGTGCGGAATTTTGCATGCTGCGTATGGGCCTTTAAATAGTAAATTTTGATGTGGCAAGAAAGGCAAATCCTATGAGCTTAGAAATTCAGTCGTATACATGTTTGCTGTGTCTTTGTTGTTTAGTTAGTTATTTGCTTTATTTATATAATTTAAACAATTTTGCTTAAAGCTAGCTAGTATAAGGTGTCTTAGTTGTTTAAGTTTATTACAATTTCATAATTTTTGTTGTTTATTAGCAAGTTTTAAAACCAGACAAGAGACGGACAATATAAAAAGAAGCCAGCATAATAATATGTACTACGCCAAATGGTATCAAACAAAAAGAAATAAAAAATTTAAATGATTTGTATACGAATCCTAAGACTTATATAGAGGATAACTTTTTTACTGGTATATAACAACTGCTGATTTAATTAGCAAATACACAAACCATAAAACCATTTTGAAAATTTAAATTGCGCATGTGCAGCGTATAACAGCTTATATAAAAGATTTCAGATAACAACTGCTATGTGTATAACAATTGTTGCTTCCATAATAAGCAAATTCTCAAACCAAAAGACAAGCAGTGTATTTCAATTTGTATAACAGTTGCAAACGAAAAAGTTTAGAATAAAGGGGTCTACGCAGCTCGAAATATTTCGCGCGGAATGACAAAACTTCATATAAAATGTCTTTTTCGCAAGTCCCTTTTAGTTTTAATTAGACTGCAGGAAGAAAAAGTTGGATATCCCGTTTGGGATTTTTTTTTTATATGAAGTTTTGACATTTCGTGCGAAATTTTTGCATGCTGCGTATGGGACTTTAAGACTTTAAGTTCGAAAATTTTCGCAAGGAATGACAAAACTTCATATAAAAAAAAAATCCCAAACGGGATATCCAACTTTTTCTTCCTGCAGTCTAATTAAAACTAAAAGGGACTTGCGAAAAAGATTTCAAGAAACTCGATGGCCATCAGACAAAAAACGATATAACAAAGCTGCGGCTGATCTTAAGAAAAAACTGGCCGAACTAAGAAATGAGACCACTGCAGAATATTTCGGAAGTCTTGATCCATTGTCTAATAATTACGAACACAGCCTTTGGAGAGCAACCAACCTGAAAAGACCAGTAAAAAACGTTGCGATCAAAGATACAAATGAAGTCTGGTACAGATCTGATAAGGAAAAAGTTGAAGCTTTTGCACAATTCTTACAGTCTACGTTTCAGCCTAATGAAATAAGGGATTCAGATGTAGAAAATGTTGTCGACAGCATTTTGGACACGCCTTGTCAAATCAGCTTACAATTTCTGAGGTGGCGGAAGAGGTAAAATGTATTAACAATAATAAATCGCCAGGATTTGACAAAATTGATGGGAAAACAATTAAAAACCTTCCCCAAATTTGCATGCGCCTGTTAGCTTATGCTTCGTCTGGATTATTACCCTACTAAATGGAAATGTGCCGAGATAATTATGATTCCGAAGCCGAAAAAACCTGATAACGTAATTTCCTCATATAGGCCGATTAGTTTGCTGGCAATTTTCTCGAAAATATTTGAAAAACTTCTTTTGAAAAGAATGTTACCAGCACTGGACGAACTAGCCATCATACCGGAACATCAGTTTGGGTTCAGGAAAGGTCATAGAACTATGGAACAATGTCATCGAACAGTCAACATTATTACGGATTCCCTTGAAAACAAAAAAATACTGCTCTGCGGTTCGACAGGGTTTGGCCGAATGGCCTGCTATACAAGATAAAACCTTGGCTTCCTGCTCCATTCTATCTGCTAATAAAATCAAACCTAAAGGGTCGTAGGTTTTACGTCCAGGAACAATGTGAGTCGTCCTCGCTTCAATGTATAAACGCAGGAGTTCCTCAAGGTAGTGTTTTGGCTCCAGTTCTGTCTCCTGTGGAAGCATCTCAACTTCTGCAGTCTCAGTTGAGTCTGTTAGAAAAATGGTTAACTGAATGGAAAATAGTAGTAAACTCGCAGATATCCGTCCAAACTACATTTGCTTTAAGAAAAGGGAACTGTCCATCGGTTCGGTTATACGGATCTGAAATGCCTCAAAGTGATATTGTTAAATACCTTGGAATGCACCTGGATAGAAGACTCATATGGAAGGCGCATATAAAAGACATTTCATATGAAGTTTTGTCATTCCGCGCGAAATATTTCGAGCTGCGTAGACCCCTTTATTCTAAACTTTTTCGTTTGCAACTGTTATACAAATTGAAATACACTGCTTGTCTTTTGGTTTGAGAATTTGCTTATTATGGAAGCAACAATTGTTATACACATAGCAGTTGTTATCTGAAATCTTTTATATAAGCTGTTATACGCTGCACATGCGCAATTTAAATTTTCAAAATGGTTTTATGGTTTGTGTATTTGCTAATTAAATCAGCAGTTGTTATATACCAGTAAAAAAGTTATCCTCTATATAAGTCTTAGGATTCGTATACAAATCATTTAAATTTTTTATTTCTTTTTGTTTGATACCATTTGGCGTAGTACATATTATTATGCTGGCTTCTTTTTATATTGTCCGTCTCTTGTCTGGTTTTAAAACTTGCTAATAAACAACAAAAATTATGAAATTGTAATAAACTTAAACAACTAAGACACTTAATACTAGCTAGCTTTAAGCAAAATTGTTTAAATTATATAAATAAAGCAAATAACTAACTAAACAACAAAGACACAGCAAACATGTATACGACTGAATTTCTAAGCTCATAGGATTTGCCTTTCTTGCCACATCAAAATTTACTATTTAAAGGCCCATACGCAGCATGCAAAAATTCCGCACGAAATTTCAAAACTTCATATAAAAAAAATATCCCAAAAAAGGGATTTTTTTTTTATATGAAGTTTTGACATTTCGTGCGAAATTATTGCATGCTGCGTATGGGCTTTAAGGTTGGCTCAAGCTATATGCTTCGAAATCTGGACCTAGCAAAACATTATAATAAAACGCACTTGGTAACAAAACGCTACGATTAAAGAACGAAAATTAAGATAAGGTAAGAAACTTCTGATTCCAGAACTCCCCTGATTTCAATTGAACTGCCAATAAAATTCGCATTATACTGCAGATATGCCTACGTCTGGTGCAGTTACAAGAGTTGGTGTGGATAACACTCTAATTGCTACCTATGCTGATGACACTGCAGTGCTAACGAGAAACTCAGAAATTGACATTGCCACGGAGGCTTTGCAGCAATACGTATATAGTTTTGAAAAGTGGGCTTTAGATTGGAACATAGGAATCAACGCCAGCAAATGCGCATGTGTTACATTCGCCAAAAGAAGTCGATCATGCCCCGGAAATTTGATGCTGGGCTCCACTCTCAAGCATGAGCCTGCACATAAATACCTGGGTGTAATTTTGGACAGAAGTCTTACTTTCAACAGGCATATAACGATGGTTCAGCGATCAGTTTTTGCAAGAGCTAAGAAAATATCATGGCTGCTCTCCCTCTCCAACAAAGTTACCATATACAAGTCCATTTTGAGCCCAATATGGAAGTACGCGTTGCAAGTGTATGGTATTGCTGCGAAGTCCCACATTAATAAAATTAGAGTGGTGCAAAGCAAAATCCTGAGAAGAATTTCCAATGCTACTTCATATAAAAAAAAATTTCCCACCATTTGGGATTTTTTTTTTATATATATGAAGTTTTGACATTTCGTACGAAATTTTTGCATGCTGCGTATGGGCCTTAATATAAAAGTGTTATACTTTTCTTTTCACAGCTGTTTTAATTTACTTATTCCTTCCTAGATTCCTTTATCGTGCCTGTCTAACAAAGTCAGCATGACGTCATTTTTTCTAGTTATGGCTTAATTGATAGTCATCAAAGCTTAGTAAAAAAAAAAATACCTCACCAGCAGCACACCTTTCAAACGGCCAAGCATTTGTAGTACTGTTTTTGTGGAATACTCCTGTTGAGGTCTTAGTCCAAGGCCAGCACTCTAAGGCCTTCCCGGTAGAGACGGGAGTTAAGCAAGGAGATGCTCTGTCCCAAGTTATATTTAACCTGATGTTACACTTCGCCATAAGATAAGTAAATAAAGGCGGAACACTTCTCTATAAATCACCACAAATCTGTGCATACGCTGCTATTGCAATTCTTGCGAGCAGCCTAAACGAACTCAAGAACGTATTTGTATTAATCCATGAATTAGTTAACAGACTCGGGCTGCAGATAAATGAAACGAAAACGAAATATATACTTAGATCCTCAAGGTCAAGCCAGCCCCAAGACCTGAGGATAGGTCTCTTTAGCTTTCAATCAGTCACCTCTTTCAAAATATTTGACATACGACTGCGAGGTATGGGTTCTCCGTAAAGCTGACAGTAAGCAGTTAGCAGCATTTGAGAGAAATATTCTACGAAGAATTTACGGAACGGTGATAGATGGCAACATCTATAGAATGCGCTATAACTCAGAGCTCGTGCGCTGTTCAAGTCCCAGCGGCTACGGTGGATCGGGCATGTAGTGCGCATGGGTGATAGCTCCACACTAAAGTTTATCTTGAAAGGGCGGCAATATGGAACGTGAGCAAGAGGGCGATCAAAAAACCGTTGGCTGGATGCGGTGCTAGCAGATTTGAGTAAAATGAATTTCCAAAACTACGAAGTCCAAGCAATGGATCGAGTGATATGGAGGGGCATCGTGATGGAAGCTTTAACCCACCTAGGGTTGTTGTAATGCTATGAATGATGATGACTCCTGTTGAGCGGCTTATGGCAGCATTCCCATAGTTTTTAGTGTTCGTCTCGGCAATCCTATTTAAAAATCGAAATACTATGAAAAATTCATACTTTTAAATTTTTTAAAGTTATACTTAATGGGCAGTGTAATAAACAATCGAATGAAATGCAAAATAAATGCTCGATTTTGTGCAATCAGAGTGAGACGGCAAATAGAAGCAATCCCACAAAATTTTTATTAAGAAAATCAAAAGTTTCTTGCAAAAGCAGAAGAACTCTTAATATAATATCGGGATATTTAAATAACTAACTACCTCAATTACGTTTTAGCTTTATAGCAATTAGAGTAAAGTTATAAGGCAATTTCCATACGCTTTAATTAGTTACAAAATATAGAAAGCTGGCTCTCATAATTGAATTAGTTACAAGGGAGATGTTTGAGGAGAAAGGCAGCAACAATAAACAAATAACAAAACCATAAAATTGTACCATCAATAACAGCAACATTAAATTGTAACAGAACACCAAATGTTATATTGATCTAGCCTATTGTCTGTTAAAAGCTAATTGATGTTAAACACAATACATGTAAGCCTTTCCCAGCACTATAATGTTAATGGTAACAGTTATCTCCCACAACATGTAACTTAGGTGTAAGACAAAATGTAAACTTAACATAAAACACTCTCAAAGGAACAGTCAAAGAAACAACACGTATTAAAAAGAACATATATAAAAAACTGCACAACCACGTTTTACTAAATTACAAACACACTAAAAATCAAACGTTTTGGGAAATCGACCTCCAGAGCTAGGTCTGGAACAGGAGACTTACAGTAAAAATTGCAATTTGTCACTCTTAAGTGACAAGGCTAAAGGTGTACAATATAACTATTTCATATTATAATCGTTTTGCTATTGTACAAAATTAACAGGTTTTATAAATGACTCCAGCCGTATTGTCCACACACTGGAAAACATATTTGGGAACTGGGAAACATATTCACAAAGCGTCTGCCTTTGTAAGTAACTTAACAGATCGATAATTTCAGCTAATTCTAGTCTAATTGATTTTTGAAATCATTCGGGTAGTATCTTCTTTACATAATCCGCTATATGCAAGACGCCATGTTTTGGCGAAGCAATATGCAAATTCTGCGCAGAGCAGTAGTCCGTATTGATGTGTGGATTGTGCAGCTCGGTGATCAGCGTGCTGCAAGCTGTAGATGAATCGCCTGTCGACTTGAGCATTTTCTGTTAGCAAAAAAAAAAAAATATTACTTTAAGAGTTTTGAAAATATCTTACTGCTTACATACCATCCAAAACTCATTACCCGGCAAAGCATTGCCATCCCAGGCATATGAAACAAACAGCAGCACATTTTTATGCTCCAAGCTGTTAAGTTTTTGTGCCGGATTGCGCTTGGATATGTGCACACGTATGCCGCCCTGCGGATGCGCCTTACTTTCTATGATGGCGCCCTCATGCATGCCAGCCCATTTGGTTAGCGTAAACCAGGAAAAGTGTACTGCACAAATGTGTGTCAATTTGTTGGCCAGCACGCGCAAACGTTGTTCAAAAGTTTCCAAAAAGATTTGCTCCTGCTGCGGTGCCACACGCCAAACGCCCAAACCAAAGCCAACAACATGTATATAAGCTGGTTTGCCAGCAGCCAGCGCACGCGCCTCGCTCTCTAGCAGCAACATGTCAAAGCTTATGGCATAACGTCGCTTCATTATCAGATTATCGAATACATCCTGTTTATTGCCCGATACACCAAAGCGCTGCTGATCGATGCTCACCTCACCGTGCACATAATCGCGTGACTCGTAAAAACGCTTCCATATGCGACGATAGTCGCTGGCACGCGTTTGTGCAGGCGCACCAATATGCTGGCCATAACCATTTGCCTTGGTATTTTGTGTGCGTGCTATGACAATATCCTGAAACTCCATAAGATTACGTCGTGACAAGCGTGCGCCTATTAAGCCCATTATAATGCCTTCTGGCTCTATGTTGGACTTATTGCGTTCCACATAACCGCAATTGTTGCGCACGCCATCGTTGATAAACTCCGTGTGCGAAGAGACGGACAGCAGCGCGGACAGTTTAACCTCATCATAGCTAAGCACGTTCTGCAGCAGCAGTGGCGCCTGCTGCGTTTCGCTGCCAATAGGCTCAAAGCCACTAGCGCCACGTTCTCCGCTCAGCAGCAAAAACTTATCGTTGCGTGCAAAAAAACTAACGCAGCGCTTTTCCAACAGACGCTGTACAAAGTCAAGCAGCGAGATCTCTGTATAGACATCGCTTTCAATTTCATTACCTATAAATGAATTACACCATTAGTAGAAATTACGCAGCGCCATTGCTGCGTTTGTTTTGTTTTACCCCAAACAGACTTGTGCTCCAAAAATTCCAAATACAGTGATAAGGTGCGCTCGTGCAGAATGGGATAGACCGAAGCAATCTGCTCTGCGATGCGCTCGTGTCGTGCCCTTGGTTGACTCATTACACGACAGCTATCAGTGGGAAACTGGTTTTGAGACACAATGTTATTACATGATATGTAAACAAATTGCATATACTCACCGGCACAGGGAAATCCCTGGATTTACGCATAAACGCTGGCAAATCTACAGGTGCATTTGGTTTTACCAGCTGCTTACATTCCAGCAGCAGACGCTTACCAAAATCACTTGGTGTTACTAGGCCAGCATCAGGATTTGGCCAGATTTTTGCAAACTCAGCTCCAAATGTGGACATTTTTATATGAGGCGTTAGCTCGTTGTTGCTTTTGCAATTTCACAATTCTATTTAGACGAAACATGGAGACAACGCGGCATTTTATGTGCACTTCAACTTGTTTTGGTTTGTTTTGCTTTATCAGCTGTTTGCTTATGTGTGTTGTACAATTTCGCGCTTAGCAGTGCTGTACAGTGTAGTTGGCGCGCAAAGCAGCAATTTTTGAATTACTATCGGCTGATAAGTGTTCAACAACACTGCACAAAACAACAGCTGTTTAGAAATACGCGCTGCATTTAATTGCGTTGCACATGTGTATTTAATTTAATAAAATTGTTTTACTAAACATTATAAAAAGTAATATTATAAACTAAACAATTTTATATACTTTATATATAATTTTTCTATGGCAGCATTTGGCTGGCATAGCTTGCAATATGGAGCACGCCATGCTCCAGTGAGGCAATATGCAAATTTTGGCCATTCACATAAGTCTTGTTAATATGTGGATTTTGTAATTCAGTTATAAGCGTGCTGCAGGCTGCTGCCGGATCACCGCTGCCTTCAAGAGAACCCTGCAAAATAAAGGTTTGTTAAGTAGCATTTTAATGCATACGACTGTACAACTTACTTCCCAAAATTCATTGCCCGGCAAAGCATTGCCATCCCAAGCATACGTTACTATAAGCAATGAATCCTCAGGCTGCAAAAAAAAAAAAAACACACACAAAATTAAGCAATACACACACATAACTTAAAAAGCTCTGCGAACTTGCCAATTTTTCGGCAGGATTTCTACGAGATACGCGCACCATAATGCCGCCTTTTGGATGATTTCCAACACACACGCGTTTTCCATGGCTTAAACCATGCCATTCCGGAATATGAAACCAGGCAAAATGCACGCATTCAATGTGCGTTAGACGTTCACCCAACGCACGCATACGCTGCTCAAAGGTTTCCAGAAAGATTTTCTCCTGCTGTTCAGCTACCTCCCAAACGCCCAGACCAATGCCTACAACATGTATATAGGCTGGTTTGCCAGCAGCCACCGCTCGTGCCTCACTCTCCAGCAGCAGCGTATCGAACGTTATAGCGTAACGTTTCTTCATGACCACATTGTCAAACTTGCTCTTAGACTCATCCATGTCCATGTACTCGAAACGTTGTTTGTCCACCACAGCCTCGGCATAGCTAAAGTCTTTGACTTCTTCATAGAAGTTGCGCCACAAACGCCGATAGTTGCCTGCACATGTATTACCATCGCTGGCCCTGCCATAGCCATTTTCGTTTGTATTTTGAGTTGGCGATATAATAATATCCTGATATTCCATGACATAGGGTCGTTCAAAGCGTGCACCAATAAGGCCTATTATGACGCCGTGTGGCTCGATTAAAGACTTATCATCCTCTACACGTCCTGCGTTATTGCGACTGCCGTGATTAATAAACTCGGAGTGACAGGAGATATAGAGCAGTGCAGACAACTTGATTTCATCGTAGCTAAGCACATCTTTGAGCAACAGCGGGCACTGCTCATTCATGGTGCCTATTGTCTCAAAGCCGCCATTGCCCTCCTTTCCGTTTAGCAATTTATAATGATCCGCGCTCGTATAGAAGTAGACACAACGTTTGGTCAGCAAACGTTGCACGAATTCGGTTAGAGTCATGTTATTGTAGACGCTGATCTCCTTCTCAGTGCCTGTACAATGTTTACAGGCAAATATCAAAAAGGTTTATAGTTGTGGCCAGTGCTTACCAAACTTCTTTTTGTGCTCCAAAAAGTTAAGATACAAATACAAAGTGCGTTCATGTATAATGGGATAGGCGGAGCCCACTTGCTTGCTTATGGCATCTATGCGCTCCTTGGGCTGTTCCTTTATACGGCATGAGGCAATGGGAAACTACAAAATAGTATACCATTATTAATAGCTTGTTTTAAACGTTTTTACGCGTAAACCTACAGTGCAGGCGAAATTATCAGAATCTTTACGCAGCTGATAAAGTTCCGCTACCGAAACATCATTTTTGGGTTTTACCACTTGCTTGCATTGTTCCAGCAAATTTCTGGTAAATTCCGTCAGTTCCAGCGGCTCGCTTGACACCTTTGGCCAAACGCGATCAAATTCTTTGCCAAAGGTCGAGACAACCGAACCCGGCTCACCCATTGCAACTTTTTGCTTAAAAGTCAGCGACGAGACTAATTGGCGTCTCATCATTCCTCCAGCTTAAAACAACAAACTAAGAAACAGCTGTTGAAAGTTCAGTGCTTGAAAGCGCCTTAAGAATTTCAAATTTAAAACGTAGCCTGCTTGTAACGAAATTTGTATACCCTATACAGTGTATATACACCAATTGAGTCAAGGGCTCAATATTAAAGATTTGGGCAGACCATAAGTTTTTTGTAGCAAATTTTGCGTAGAGATTAAGTCCAGTTCTGTAGGATCTATATCTCTGAGACCCATTGGAATACGCTCACAATTCTCAACATTTGAAGCAATCGAATTAGGATGGAATTCAAATAGTTTATATACCCTGTATCTTATGGTGGAAAGGGTATATTAAGTTTGTTCAAACCGAAAATGTGTGTAACATATAGAAGGAGACGTCGGAGACCCCCCAAAGTTACCTAAAGTATGATCAGGGTGACTTGAAAAGTTTGTCTGTTTGTCTGAGATGGTAAGAGCTAGAGCAACCAAACTTTCAGATTAGATGCCTCAATATTTTATTTGCTTGATATCGGGATTCAATTATATAGCTCTCATAGGGTGTGTTTCAGAGGCCCTCGAAAAAAAAAAAAAAATATTAGGTGTGCAACTAAGTTCTCCTTGTTTTTTTGATGAAAATGTAACTTTATTGTAAAAAAAATGGTTACCGATGACTCATTCAAAGTATTGCCCATCGCTAGCTACAACTTTTTCCCATCTTTCTAGTAGAGTTCGAATACCTCGACGGTAGAAGTGTTCGTCTTTTGAGGCTATCCACGAATCCACACGTTTTGCGATATTTTCATATGAGTGGAACTGCTGATCAGCCAGACCAAGTGCCATCGAGCGGAACCAGTAATAATCGGACGGCGCAATATCTGGGGAATACAGCGGGTGGGGTAGGACTTCCCATTTGAGCGTTCCCAAGTAGGTTTTAACAGGATTGGCAATGTGAGGCCGAGTGTTGTCATGCAGTAAAATCACTTTTTCGTGCCTCTGCTCGTATTGTGGCCGTTTTTCTCGCAGTGCTCGGCTCAATCGCATCAATTGAGTTCGATACCGTTCCCCAGTGATGGTTTCAACAGCTCATAATAAACAACACCGACCTGGTCCCACCAAATGCACAGCATAACCTTCGCAGCGTGAATATTTGGTTACAAGTGACATAGAATCACAATTTTTGGTAAGCTGATTCATGTGGCTCCAATTAACAATTCCACATCCAAATTTTATCGATGGAGACCCCCACCCCCGCAATCGATTAACCGTGTTTTCAACTACACCCCTCAACATATCAACTTGTCCCATATACTTTAAATAGCTTCTTTGACGTAACTTCCGATTTTCATCAAAACTTGATAGGTATAAATATCGTTTTGCAACAAAAAAAAATGTTCCAATTGGAAAGTTCTTAGAAGAACTAAGCAGGAGTAAAATTTTTTTCGAAAAAAAATGGTAAAGGGTATTACACTGTCGGGCACTGCCTCGACTGTATAAGATTTTTTTACATTATGATTGTTAGTTGTCAAAAAGTTCAAAAGAAGCGTAACACAGAGCTTAACAATAAAAAATATAAATTTGTGAGGCTTAAAGCTAAAAAAGTTTTGTTTGCTACATAATAAAATACTAGTATACACAGTATATGTAAGCTTGAAAAACGGTCCTATGATGAGGCTTTAATACACCAAATAAAAAATTGTAAAGTAAATACGTGAAAAGAAACATATTTAAGCAAGTACTGCTTGAATCGGTTGTGAATTGTAAGCCATGAAACTAACTTTTAAATTAATATATATGTACTGACAACAAAGAATAAAATATAGTTTGCTTTCGAACTTAAAACAATGGTACAGTGCAGCCTTTTACTATCAACACAAAGTAAAGAGAGATTATGACTAGAGCTCAATTTAGTGCAGCACTTGCTATAAAAAATTCTTACAAAACTGCAAGAATATCCAGTCAGACAGTTACTCCTGTTGACATAAAAAAATTTTCTAGGATTGCTTTATGGCTTGCTTTGCTAATAAAATACATACTCAACTTTTATATAAGCTTAAATTCGCCGCAGTTGGCTATAAAAAAAAAAATTTTCGAACTTAAAGTCTTAAAGTCCCATACGCAGCATGCAAAAATTTCGCACGAAATGTCAAAACTTCATATAAAAAAAAATGTCCCACCATTTGGGATTTTTTTTTTATATATATTAAGTTTTGACATTTCGTACGAAATTTTTGCATGCTGCGTATGGGCCTTAATATAAAAGTGTTATACTTTTCTTTTCACAGCTGTTTTAATTTACTTAATCCTTCCTAGATTCCTTTATCGTGCCTGTCTAACAAAGTCAGCATGACGTCATTTATTCTAGTTATGGCTTAATTGATAGTCATCAAAGCTTAGTAAAAAAAAAAATACCTCACCAGCAGCACACCTTTCAAACGGCCAAGCATTTGTAGTACTGTTTTTGTGGAATACTCCTGTTGAGGTCTTAGTCCAAGGCCAGCACTCTAAGGCCTTCCCGGTAGAGACGGGAGTTAACCCTTTCAGGCCCGAATTAAAATGGGAGGACTTAAAAAATATTTGACCTTAGAATTATCTTAATATAGCCACAAATAGTCACAGAAAAAAATTTCAAGGTCCTGGGTATCCTAGTTTTGCCCCACCGAAATGTTGCCTATAGGCAACATTGGGCCTGAGTGTTACATTTTTATACTGTACGTATACGCAATTGCTAAATACAATTTTTTTGCATTTTAATATATGTTAATAAATTATTTGGATGGTTTTTTTATATCTTCAATTATATTTAATCATTAATTATGTGTAAAATGAAACAAAGAAGTTTTTGAGTGAATTTGAGCAAATATAGAGTCGTCATTAAAGCATTTTGGGTGGGGATATCCAGTTTTTTACAGTTGCCACTGTCCTTTTGGGCCCCACTCAATCCAATAATTGAATTGATCACACGTGATCGCTTTAAGAGTACCCAGGGCATATTTTTAGAGTCTAGTTTTGGAGTTGAAGTGTCAAAAATCGCATCAATTGAGTTCGATACCGTTCCCCAGTGATGGTTTCAACAGCTCATAATAAACAACACCGACCTGGTCCCACCAAATGCACAGCATAACCTTCGCAGCGTGAATATTCGGCCGAGCCAGCGACGTGGAAGCATGACCGGGTTGTCCCCAAGATTTTTTCCTCTTTGGGTTGCTGTAATGAATCCATTTTTCATCACCCGTCACGATGCGCTGAAGAAAACTCTTCCTTCTTTGTCGCTGGAGCAGTTGTCCACAGGCGAAAAAACGACGCTCAACGTCCCTTGGTTTCAAATCATAAGGAACCCAAGTTCCTTGCTTTTGAATCATTCCCAACGCATGCAATCGCTTGGAAATGGCTTGGCGGGTAACTCCTAATGCTGAAGCAAGCACTTCTTGCGTTTGGCACGAATCCTCATCGAGCAATGCCTCCAATTCAGCGTCTTCGAAGGTTTTGGGTCTTCCTTTACGTGGACGGTCGTCAACATCGAAATCACCGTCTTTGAAGCGACGGAACCAATCACGGCACGTTGTTTCGCTTAAAGCAGCATCTCTGTACACTTTTTGGAGCTCTCGATGGGCTTCAGCTGCCGTTTTCTTCGAACGGAACAAGAAAATCAACACTTCCCGCTAATGACGATTTTTTGGCACAAAACTAGACATTTTCACACAACCACAAGTAAATAATGCAAAAAGAAATTCACTAATGTGCCATAGCAGTTTGCTAACCATATGCCTAAGCTTCGTTTATGAAGTTTTGGGTATGTCAAAATCGACCAGAACTTTCTGCTAAAGCCATCTATTGACAAACAGCGAGAACTTAGTTGCGCACCTAATAGATCAGTAAAAATAGACAAAAAATGGGGTTGATCTGGAAGAAGTTGCACTCTGGAATTTCTCTTGCTTAATGAATTAAGGACCATCCAAAGCGTCTAAAACCAAAATGGTGACCTCTCCCCCCGTAGGGTTTTCCGTTTTTTTTGGACATTTGTGTCGGCCCATTTATCTCGAATTCTATAAGTTGTACAACAAAATTTTCAAGGCAAAAAATTTTTAAAATTGAATTTAAAAACTTATTTGTAACGGAAGGTATACCCAGAACATCATTCCAGACGGAACGGGGTGTAGGTGCTGGGGTTGTCGGACCCAACACCAGAATCTCTATTGCAATGGGTATCTGGCCCAGTGTCTTTCAAGCAGAGATTCACACCTTAGAGTTCGGCGCCCACAGTAACCTCCTTAAAGGTACTAGGGGTGCTAACATTTACATATTTACAGATAGCCAGGCCGCTATCAGCGCATTGTCTTCGTGGAGAATCTCCTCCAAGCCGGTTAGGGAATGCGTGAACAAAATCCAACTCCTGTCCTCGAATAACAGAGTCACAGTCTGTTGGGTTCCTGGACATTCAGGAGTGGAAGGTAATTCAACAACTGATGAGCTCGCAAGACTGGGTTCCTCTTCGCCCACCACTTGCCCCGCGCCCTTCTGTGGCATCAGCTGGTCAACATTGAAAACTATGGTCAACAAATGGGCCTTAAGTGAACATAGGAGATATTGGTTCTCTTTACCGAATTTAAGACAGGCAAAAGTGCTTGTCTTACCCTCGGATGCAAACCGAACTATAGGTCTTGGTAGAGCGGACTTAAGGCTCCTGGTAGCCTACTTGTCTGGGCACCATACTGTAAGTTATCACTTACAAAAAATGGGTCTATCGGACTCCTCAGAGTGCAGGCTTTGTTTTGAAGACGACGAGACGACCAAACACATCTTGTGTGACTGTCCAGCAATAGTGTGGGACAGAGTCACACATTTGGGAGCTGAACGGATCACCCCGTTTCAGCTACGCCCAATCCCAACGAAAGACTTACTGCTCTTCATAAGGAAGGCAGATGGTCTTTTGTCCTAAAAGAATGGGTAAGGTACAATAGATCTTCAGGTCGCAGTGCCCACTCTCTCTTGTGAGAGAACCTTACTATTAAAAAAAAAAAAAAAATATAACCCTTGAACCCTACGGTGGGGAGAGGTCACCATTTTGGTTTTAGACGTTTTGGATGATCCTTGAAACATTAAGCAAGAGAAATTCCAGTGTGCAGTTTCTTCTAGGTCAAAACCTATTTTTACTGTACTAAAAGTTTGAGATGGATAATTCGTTTGTTTTGGAGTGCTTTAAAGTTCCCAAGCACTGTACCAAATTTGATCAAAATCGGTTGACTATATCATATAGCTGCCATAGGACCGATCGATCAAAAAACGTGTTTGTTGCAAAGTTCGTTGTGTTTTGGAAAATAAATATCTTTTGGAGTTAGTTCTTAAGCAATATATTAGATTTGATTGCAATGTGGTGGTACAGGGTAACCAAAAGTCGTTCGCGTCATCTTTTGTTTTGGCGACCGCGCCACTTTTTTTTCTTAAAACTTATAGCTTACAACTAGCTCAAAAAGTAATTAAGCCATTATTAGGTTAAAGTGGCTGAGCTAATATCAAAACAAATAAAAAAAAAGATGACGAACTCAACTGATAAACGAACAACAAGGGCGTTCACGCCAGTTGAGTTTTTGTGCAACAGCAAGCGTGAATACCGAAATTATTATTTTTGAACAAAGGCAGACTTAATTTCAAAAAATTAAAAAAAAAAAACGAAAATGAATTTTTAAAAAATCATTGTATGCTTGTATTAAGAAACACAGTAAATTTTTTTTTTTATTAGAAGTTTTCTTTATTTTCGAACTTTTTATTTATCTACAACACCCATCAAATGCCTTTAATATTATATGTCCACAAAAAAAAAATTCTTACTTTCTTGCTGTATATGCATGTATATGTATAGTAGTTGTATATAATGTACAAGTATAGTGCTTGCGGTTTAAGATTTTAAACATTTATTTTATGTAGTTTATTTTTTATTTTACAAATGAAATTGCTTTTCATAGTATTTGTTTTTAATTAAAATAATTAAAAGGGCTTTGCTGTTTGTTTGTTGACAAAAATCTAATACGTTTGCTTGTTATTTTTTATTTTTTGTTGGTTTAAAAAAAGTTTTGCTTAGCTTAAAAAATAATTACTTATGTTAGAAAATAAATGTTGTTAAACGAAATCAATTTGCAAGCTTGCGCTTAAAATTAATGCCAAAAATAATTGCTTTAATTGAGGGAGTTTTTTTAGTTTTTGTTTTTATTTTTATATTTTGTTTAAGTTTATGTTTAATATACCGGGCAAAAACAAAACAAATTGCTTGTTTTTTAAAAAAAAAAAACATCTAAGTATAAGTTTATAGCTTGTAGTATATAATCATAAGTTCATACGCAGCATTTATTTTTATTTTTTTGCATTATTTTTTAAGTTCTTATTTCTTAACATTCATTGTTTCTTTGCTCACTTGTTTTGTTTTTTGTTTTAAACTATGCTCATTAATTTATGTTAAAATATTTAAATTTTTTTTTATACAATATTTTGAAACTTTGCGAATTTAAATTAAAAAAAAAAATTTTAATTTTTAATTTTTTTTTTAAATTTTTTAATGATTTGTATCATTTGTTTTACTCTCATTTTAAACTATAGTACAAAGCAAGGTGGCCCCGAGTCTGGGTTACCTAGTAACAGTTACGCTTTCATCTAAATAAATTAACAAAAATTTGGACCTAAATTTAGTATATAGTAAGTATGTATGTAAATCATACGCATAGGCTATGCCTGGTATGTAATAGTTCGAATACAATTAAAATCATTTTTCGAGTTGCTTAAAATTTAACTTTGGGTTCGGTTTTGTTTTGGGGGCGGTTTTTCAAGCATACAAATTGGCACAAATTACCAAGTTTTGTTAACGTCTTCTTTTTTTTTGTTTTTGAATCTCAATACCAACAAAAAATTGCCAATAAAAACAACAGCAACTTGCAGCGTTCTAGTTTTCGGGCTTTGGGGCTTAGTTTCGCAGAGCTTTGCCAAATTTAGGCCGCGTGCATGTAAAATATTTTTTTCAAGTGTATATAAAATGAAGTTAGTTTAGTAATTAAAAATGTTTTTGCTTATCACACATTTATATAAAACGCTATATATATTTTTTTTTTAATAGTTATAGTTTAAAGTAAAAGTTAAGTATCAGTTAAATTAGTTTAGTTTCAATACCTTGTATGAGTTAACTGAATGTTATTACATAAAACCTTTCTTTGTGGTTTTTAAACATAACTTTTAAATTTAGTTTTAGTTTATAGCACAGAGTTTATGTTGCTTGGGGCACATTCAAGTAAAATAAACATTTAACTTTAGTTTTACAAGTTTTACTTTAATTTGTTTAAAAGTATTTTTTGTTTTTTTTTTTTTTGTATTTTTAAGGGCAAGCTTAAGTGTCAACAAATACAGCAAATATGTTGAAGGTACATATTAGTTATAGCAGCTGTTGTATTAAGTGCAAGTGAACGACCCTTGCGGTGTTGCAAAGTGTTGTAAACTGTTGCAAACTAGTGCTACTCTTGTTAATTGTTGCAAACTGTTGCAGAATGTTGCTGCGTTTGCAACAATTATAAATTGTTGAAAAATATTCAATCAAATGCAAGGTTAGTTTAGGTGTAAGAGGCTGCTCATTCAAGAGATCACACGGAGACCATAGGCTCCATTGTATTGCCTATTTATAAAGATGAAGAAGGAAGCAAGAAGAAGGACAGTGGAAAGGGGAGAGTGGCGAGTGGACCTCAGAAGTTCGAAGCTGTTGGGTTTTGCTACTCTTCTTAGTTTCTTTGCTTGTAGAACCATTTTGAGGGTTCGATGAATGAAGCCAGTTCCACTATGGGCACATTCGCCAGACTGCCCAGATCTTCAAAGAATGGTTTACCCAACAAATGCAAACTATTGTAAATTATTGCAAACTTTTGTAAACTTTGACAAACTGTTGAAATCCGTTGCAAACTATTGCACACTATTACAAACTGTTGAAAAATGTTTCAAAAAATGCAAAGTGTTGTAATTGTTGAAAACTGCTGCAACTATTACAAACTGTTGCACCAACTATTGCAAAAACTGTTGAAAACTGTTGAAAACTTTTCTAAACTATTGTAAACTGTTCTAAACTGATACAATCTGTAATAAAATGTTGCTAACTGGTTTAACTATTGCCAACTTTGGCAAATGGTTGTTAGCTGTTGCAAACTGTTGCAACTATTGCAAACTGTTTAAAATGTTTCAAGAAATGCAAAGTGTTGTAAATGTTGCATACTTTTGTAAACTGTTCTGAACAGATACAAGCTGTTATAAAATGTTGCTAACCATTTTAACTATTGCAAACTGTTGCAAAAAATGCAAACTGTTTTAAACTGTTCTGCACTAATACAAGCTGTTATAAAATGTTGCTCAGCGTTTTAACTATTGCAAACTGTTCTAAACTGTTGCAACTATTGCAAACTGTTGCAAAAAATGCAAAGTGTTGTAAACTGATGCAAACTGTTGTAAACTGTTGCAAACTGTTGCAACTATTGCAAACTGTTGCAACTATTGCAAACTGTTTAAAATGTTTCAAAAAATGCAAAGTGTTGTAAATGTTGCATAATGTTGTAAACTGTTCTGAACTGATACAAGCTGTTATAAAATGTTGCTCAGCGTTTTAACTATTGCAAACTGTTCTAAACTGTTGCAACTATTGCAAACTGTTGCAAAAAATGCAAAGTGTTGTAAACTGATGCAAACTGTTGTAAACTGTTGCAAACTGTTGCAACTATTGCAAACTGTTGAAAAACTTTTGCAAACTATTGTAACTATAACAAACTGTTCTAAACTATTGTAAACGGTTCTGAACTCATACAAACTGTTATACAATTTTGCTAAGGGATCATCCATAAACTACGCGATGCTAATTTTCGTCAAAATAGAGCCCCCCCCTCCCCATCGTGACACTGTGACAGAATATTTTTGAAGATTTTCCATATGGTCGTGACGCTTCGCCAGACCTGGAGCGTCACGTAGTTTATGGATGATCCCATTCAAATTGGTTTGAAAATAAACGCTTTGTCTGTTTGTGGCGTAGCCTAAGTAAGCACAAACGGCATGGGTATTCAGTCTCCCGCAAAAGTTTTGCACTGGTTTGAGAGCTGTTGTTAGCATATAGGATGTCTTACAAACGTGGTTTCTGAACTTTAATTGGTAGGCTTGTATACAAGAACGTATCCAATGTCTTCAAAACCACGACTACTTAAGCCTTGTAGCCTCTCTAGAGTTCTCACTATGAAGGCCAAAAAAAAATTTTATTTGCCTATATCAAAGCGGAAACCTATGGAAATCTGTAATGAAAGGAGGTCCCTTGCGTGAATAAAGTAGGTAGCCGAGCGTCATAAATCTCTTGCAAATTTTGAATATTTTTAACAAGTTAAAGGTTTGGTATTTAGTGAAGTTAATTTGCTGCTGCTTTGAGTGCTCTGTACTTAAAAAAAAAAAAAAAATACCACTAAATACCAAAAAATACTGCACTAAATACCAAAAAAAAAAAGTACCTACAGTATTCCTCAACAAAATAATTTGTTACAAGTTTTGATGGCTTTTTTTCTTGTTGGTATATAAAAATTTTGTTTGCAAGCTTTGCACAATACAACAGCTGCTAGAACTAATGAATACCCTAGATTTCTTTTATTTTCATGGTTTAAGCTGCTTTGGCTTTGGAAATATACTAATGCGTCTTGCATTCTTCAAAAAAAAAATGGTAATACTATGTATGTGTATATTATATACGACTATGCTTATAAAGTATACATTTATTAGCTGCATTCTTAAATACAATAATGCACTTAAAACTTAGTTGACATTCATTTAACGTTTAGTTGTATGTATTTCGATTAGCCTGTGGAAATAGAGATTTGGCCTTGCTATGGTATATGGTATTTATGTATTATAAGTTTCGTTTAGCTGCGGGTACTTTTCAAAACTATCAAACATGCAGACAGCTCATTATTTCTTAAATAGCTTTCAATTCTTAAAAAAAAAAAAAAACAAAAAAAATTCAGCTCGATTTCGGTTCCAAAATAAATGCTTCGGGTTTGCTATTATTTCTGTCTTTCGAACTGTTTATGCTTTAAGGCCTATACGCAGTTCGAAAAATTTCGCGCGGAATGACAAAACTTCATAAAAAAAAAAAAATCCCTTTCGGTACTTTTTTTTTATACTACATTCCCATTTGGGACTTTTATTTTATATAAAGTTTTGTCATTCCGCGCGAAATTTTTCGAACTGCGTAGACTCCTTTAAAAGTTATTTAGTATTTTTTGTTATTTTTTCAAATATTTTTGGAACTGCTTTGTTTTTTTTTTTATTTTGTTATAATATAATATAGTTATGTATAACTAATTGTGTGGGATTCTTGGATAGTCAGTTTGTATTTTCAATGTTTATTTGTTTTTTTTTTTTTTTTGTTTTTCTGCTAAGCTTATATATTCAATAATATTGTTAGGTGGAAAATTGGAAACACACTCAAGTCGGTTTATTGGTATATAGTTGGTATTTTTTGGAAATCGTTTTTTGTTTATTTTGTTCATTTTGAGTAATACTTTGTTATGACTGTTTTTGGGCTTTCTATATATATATATATATATATATATCGGTGTACCGTTTGCTACAGCTACACAAAAGTACATACAATTTTTTTATATTTTTTTTTTGCAGCTTATTTATTAGTTTTATTTTCTTATGTTTGACTGGGTACAATTTCAATTTAAGAGGTCTACGCAGTTTGAAAAATTTCGCGCGGAATGACAAAACTTCATATAAAAAAAAAAATCCCATTTGGGATATTCCTTTTGGTATTTTTTTTTCCCATTTGGGATATTCCTTTTGGTATTTTTTTTTTTTATATGAAGTTTTGTCATTCCGCGCGAAATTTTTCGAACTGCGTATAGGCCCTTAGGCCTAATTCATTTTGCATGTTAAATACATGCTTTATGTACATAATATAATTTTCATTTTCATTTTAATTTTTTTACCAACAACTTAAATAAATATAAAGCACAAAGTGTTTACTTTTATTCATTCAGTTGAATTCAAGTATGTACTTGTATACACCTTTTTTGCTATGTACTTTGCTTCAACTTCAAAAGTGTATATAGTATATGTATGTGTGTATGTATAAAGAAGTGTGTATATTAGTAGCTCTATATAAATAATATATGTGTTTCGTTAGTTTCACGTAATTTCAAGTTTGCTTTTGGTTTTGTTTGCGTATATTTTTTGGTATTTTTGTTAGTTTTTTTTGTATTTTTTTCTATTTATGGTATTCTGTAATTTTGCATGCATTTTAGGCATAGAACTCCGTCTTTCCTTGGGTCTTATAGGCCTCCTCCTCGATTTTGTACATATCCATTAGCTGTTAATGTATTTTTAAGTGGATTTTTGGGCACAGCAGCATGACATGATATTAAAAAAAAAAGAAAAAAGTTGCAAAAAGTATTTGGTTTAGTTTGGCATGATTGGCACAATATGTTAGACGTATGTGGTATATTTTTGGTATTTTTTTTTTTTTTTTGGGTGGGTTGCACAGATCTAAAGCTTTATGAAAATACAATGAGAGAGATAGAGAGACAGCGAGAGTGAGAGTGAGAGAGAGAGAGCGAGAGAGTTAAGAGTTATTTACAGCAGTTACTATGTTTTTGGGCTCGGGTCTGATACATATGAACCGGCAGTTACATACATTATATAAAGCAAAAACACAATATACATTAAACATATATTGTGAGCAAAAAAATCAAAAAACAGCTTTAAGACCCATACGCAGCATGCAAAATTTACGAATGTAATGAAAAAACTTCATATAAAACAAATAGTGTGCAAATTCGTGACTATTTTTGTATATGAAGTTTTTCATTACATTCGTAAATTTTGCATGCTGCGTATGGGCCTTTAAGTTCTAGAGCAGCAATTTTTGTAGGCGTTCAGTTAAAAGCAGGTGATATTTGTTCTCTTTGCTCTTGAGAAACAGATGTGCTGTCATTAACATATAAGGACTGTTCCGGTTGTTTTTTTTTTTTTAACAAATTTCAAAAACTTAAAGATTTTCCCGCAAACTATTATTTGAACCAAAAAAACTTATACCAATGATTTTTAAAAAGATTTGTAAGAAATAAATTTTACTTAAAAAAATGTGTTTCACATTTTAGGCCTATACGCAGCTCGAAAATTTTCGCACGGAATGACAAAACTTCACATAAAACAAAAATCCCAAATGGGATATTTTTTTTAATATGAAGTTGTGTAATTGCGTGCGAAAATTTTCGAACTGCGTATGTGCCTTAAACTACATATTTTTGAATCAATATTGTTTTTAATCTTTGTTGTCAATGAGAGGCTCTTTAAAATATTTTTTTTCTTTTTTTCTTGTTTTATATTTTTTGAATATACTTAAATAGGAGAAGACTTTTGCATAAAGCAGCATGTAAAAATTCCGCACGAAATGTCTAAACTTCATATAAAAAAAAATTCCCTTTTTTGGGATTTTTTTTTTATATGAAGTTTTGACATTTCCCCAAAAAAATGAACTTTTTTTTATATAAAGTGCGAAATTTTTGCATGCTGCGTATGGGCCTTAAATACGAATACAATTAATTAATTGCAAAATAATTTTGAATAATGAAAACTAAAATTTATAATAATTTGTTTAAAAGGGTAAACAATTTTTTTTAAATTCAATTATACAAAATTTTGTTTTTTTAATTATATTTTTTTTTGTATTTTTTAATATCTTTAAATAGAAGGGCTTTTTGTTTAAATACGCAATAAATTGCAATAAACTTAAATAATAAAAACTAAACTTTAAACAATTTTTTTATTAGTTGAAACATATATGTATATTTCAGCAGACTTCAAAAATTATAATTTTTTGTAAATATTTAAAAGTTAATTTCATACAAAAGATTACATAAAATTAACGAGAAAGGTCGTCTAAATTTTTTTTTGCTATTTTTCAGGGATCGCAAGTAAGTTTTTTTTTTTTTAATTTTATAAATTAACTCTTATTTTTTAACGTAAAAATAAAAATTATGCAACAATAGTTTAATATAAATTTTTATTTAAAACTCGCGAAAAAACTTATTATTTGCAAATTTTTATTTTATAAATTAAAAATAGTAGTTATCATGCAATTTTTTAATACAAATTTATATTTAACTATTTTTATTTTAAAAATTGAACATAATGCACAATTTAAAAATAAATTTTAAACAAAAAAATTAATATACATTTTTATTTAAAACTCGCGAAGTAACTCTTATTATTTGCAAATTTTAATTTTATAAACAAAAAAAAATAGTTATATATTAACTATTTTTATTTTATGAATTGAAAATAATGAACAATTTAAAAATAAATAAGTATGAAACAAAAATAATTAATATCAATGTTTATTTAAAACTCGCGAAATCTCTTATTATTTGCAAATTTATTTTATAAATTAACTTTTATTTTTGACGTAAATAAAGAAATTATTAAACAATAGTTATATACAAATTTTTAAATAAAAAATGTCAAAATAATTCTTAATATTTGCAAATTTTTTTTATTTAAGGCCCATACGCAGCATGCAAAACTTTCGCACGAAATGTCAAAACTTCATATAAAAACAAAAAAAATCCCAAAAAAGGGAATTTTTTTTATATGTAGTTTTGACATTTCGTACGGAATTTTTGCATGCTGCGTACGGCCCTTTAAATAAAAAATAAAAGTTATACGCCAATTTTTTAATAAAAATTTATTTTTAACGATTTTTATTCTATAAATTAAAAATTAGATTTATACTGAAATTTTTTAATAAAAATTTATATTTAACTATTTTTATTTTATAAATGGAAGATAAGAGTTACGATTCCTGATATTTTTTGCAGAGAAACTAAATGATAGCTTAAATAAAAAAATATTCTTTTTTTACAGAGCCTCATTGCTTGACAACATAGAATTTTATAATTTTTTTCTTAAATATGTTGCTTGAATATATACATTTTTATTTTTTTTTAATACATCTTTCAATCGCTTGCTTATATGGTTTAAGTATAAATCAAGTCGATTAATAAAATTATAATTAATTTTTGCAAGATACAAGAAAAACAACAAACACATATTCAGTGCTTACATGTTGTAAAAACTTTTTGATTTTGAAGTTAAATATTAAAAAAATAATTTTGCACAAAAAATTAATTAACTAAAAATTTTTTTTTTTTTTTTAGTTATAGTTGAAATTAAAAAAAAATGTTTTTAAATGGTTCAAAAATATGCAGTATTAATTTTGTAGTTAAATATTAATTTTGCACAAAAATTAATTGGTTAAGAATTTTTTTTTTTTTTTTAAATAAAAAAAATATTTTTTAATGTGTCATCTTGGCTGAAATGGTTAAAAAAAATCAGTATTAATTTTGAAGTTAAATATTAAAAAATTAATTCTGCACAAAAAATTAATTAACTTCAAAATTTTTTGTTTTTTTGTTTTTAAGCTACAGTTGAAACTAAAAAAAAAATATTTTTTAAAGTGCCTTCTTGGTTGAAATGGTTTAAAAATATTGAGTATTAACTTTGTATTTATATACTAAAAAATTAATTTTTCACAAAAACTTAATTGTTTAAGAAATCTTTTTTTGTTTTGAATTAAAAAAATATTTTGTAAAGTGCCTTCTTGGCTGAAATGGTTAAAAAAATCAGTATTAATTTTGAAGTTAAATATTAAAAAATTAATTCTGCACAAAAAATTAATTAACTTCAAAATTTTTTGTTTTTAAGCTATAGTTGAAACTAAAAAAAAAATATTTTTTAAGTGCCTTCTTGGTTGAAATGGTTTAAAAATATTAAGTATTAACTTTGTATTTATATACTAAAAAATTAATTTTTCACAAAAACTTAATTGTTTAAGAAATCTTTTTTTGTTTTGAATTAAAAAAATATTTTGTAGTCTTTCCTTCTTGGCTGAAATGGTTAAAAAAATCAGTATTAATTTTGAAGTTAAATATTAAAAAATTAATTTTGCACAAAAAATTAATTAACTTCAAAATTTTTTGTTTTTTTGTTTTTAAGCTATAGTTGAAACTAAAAAAAAAAATATTTTTTAAGTGCCTTCTTGGTTGAAATGGTTTAAAAATATGAAGTATTAATTTTGTATTTATATACTAAAAAATTAATTTTTCACAAAAACTTAATTGTTTAAGAAATCTTTTTTTGTTTTAAATTAAAAAAATATTTTGTAAAGTCTTTCCTTCTTGGCTGAAATGGTTAAAAAAAATCAGTATTAATTTTGAAGTTAAATATTAAAAAATTGATTCTGCACAAAAAATTAATTAACTTCAAAATTTTTTGTTTTTTTGTTTTTAAGTTACAGTTGAAACTAAAAAAAAAATATTTTTTAAAGTGCCTTCTTGGTTGAAATGGTTTAAAAATATTAAGTATTAACTTTGTATTTATATACTAAAAAATTAATTTTTCACAAAAACTTAATTGTTTAAGAAATCTTTTTTTGTTTTGAATTAAAAAAATATTTTGTAAAGTCTTTCCTTCTTGGCTGAAATGGTTAAAAAAAAATCAGAATTAATTTTGAAGTTAAAAATTTAAAAATTAATTTTGCACATAAATTAATTGTTTAAGAAATCTGTTTTTGTTTAAGAAATCTTTTTTTGTTTTGAATTTAAAAAATATTTTTTATAGTGCCATCTTGGCTGAAAAGGTTAAAAAAAATCAGAATTAATTTTGCACAAAAAGTAATTGTTTAAGAAATCTCTTTTTGTTTTGAATTTATAGCTGAGATTAAAAAAATATTTTTTTGAGCGGCTGAAATGGTTCATCAATATTCAGTATTAATTAATTAATATTCAGTTTTAAAATTTTAATTTTCTGAAACTTTTTTTTTTTTAATATTTGCTGCATGCTTTGAGTGAAATTTATTCGTAATTTGCGAAATCCCATCAAAATTGCGTGATAACCGGAACAGACCTGTTTTTATTTTTTTTCGGTTTAATAGTGCTGCGTGTTCAAAATAAACTAAAAAATAAAAATAAAAAACACTTAATTTGGTTTAACCCTTAGGTTGTACTTTTCACGTAGCGCAAGTTAAGCAAGTCTAAATATTTTTAATATATGCAGTAAATATTCGGGTTCAGCGACAACTAGTTCTCTAAAAAGAACTATAAATGAACTAGAAAAATGCTTTTCATGTAAAGGCCTATAAGCAGTTCAAAAAATTTCGCGCGGAATGTTAAAACTTCATATAAAAATAAAATCCCAAATGGGATATCCCAAAAGGAATTTTTTTTTATATGTAGTTTTGTCATTACGCGCGAAATTTTTCGAACTGCGTATAAGCCCCTTAATGCAAGTCTAGTATTTTTTTAGTTTGAAAGTCAATTTTTGAAGCTTAAATATAATATAAATATATATATTTATTGGATAACGCAATAACTAGTTTTCTAAAGAACTAGAACTGAATTTTAGCTTCAAAGCCCATAAGCAGCATGCACAAATTTCGCACGAAATGTCAAAACTTCATATAAAAAAAAATCCCAATGGAAGGAAATTTGTTTTTTTTTTGAAGTTTTGTCATTCCGCGCAAAATTTTTCGAACTGCGTATAGGCCTTTAGCTGAAAAGTAAAAACTTTTTCGATAAAGTTGATTAGCTGGTATCGATTTAAATTCTAAATAGCAAGTTCGAAATTTCCTTCTTTTTTTTAAGAAAATCAAAATTTTAGCAAATTATTTTTCTTTATAGACTTTATAGCAACAAAAATTTCAAAATTTTCTTTAGGACATGGTACTTTTTTACAAAAAAAATGTTTTGCTTACGTAGCTCAAAAAACAGAACTAGTTCTTAAATAAATGCCACAATGCATTATGTAAAATGTAAACTTAATTTTTTTTTTTAAATGAGCTATAAGTGGAGTTGTAAAAACTTCTGCTTCGAGAATCCGAATTGGGGCTCAATTAATTTTTTAAATTTAAAGCAGCTGATTTTTGAAATATGTGAGAACGAGTTAATAGCTTAAAATTATATGAAATTGGAAGAATTCTTAGTTTTTGAAGATTTTGCTCTTCGCTCAAAAATTTACTCACGTAGCTACAGCTACGTGAAGCACACAACACAATAAAAAAAAAGAACATGTTACATAATGTTTAACATAATACATACACCAAAAACAGTGTTAATGACAACAAATAATATGAACATAAATACATTAATAAATATACAAACATATACATATACAAGTATATAGAAAAAAATGCATATAGATAATTACATCTTAGCAGTTAGTTAAAATTTAGCCGGTTACTAATTTTTTGCCTTTTTATTGGCATTAGAAACGATACTTTGTTCAAGTCAAAATTATTATTATTATTGGTAATGGGGATAAACGGCACTCGCAACTCGTTACTCGTTACTCTTTACTCGTTACTCGTTAGCTAGCTACTATGCGTTTGCCCCTCTCAAAGAAGTGCTGCTCTCTTTTTGTGTCTAAAGTACAGTCTCAATACTGGTTATAGTGTCGATTTGCGGCTGTGTTTCGTTTAGTACCTTTTGCACATCAGTACTAAACTCCTCGATCTGTTTCGAATGCGCCAACTTAAGCTTTTCCATGGCGCGTCCTTGTTTAACGCCAATTTGCTAACAAAACAAAAATACATATATATTAGTATGCACAGCTTTTGGATTTGGCAACAGTAGCACCTTTTTCTCCTCCATAAAACGCTTGACATTGTTCTGACGTTTCTCGCGTAGACGACGATCCTTTTCGTTCTTGGTCTTTAGAGTCTTGTCGTTTTGCACCTCCTTAGCGGTATCGGCGGATGTTTTGGCCTGCTTAGCATTCAACTCTTTCAAATCCCTGCAAAAAATACAAAGTAAGCTACTATCGTACACTACGCGCTGTGTGCAGTCTCCTCTACCTGGCATGCCGCTCCTCCAGCTGCTTTATCTGCGCCGCCTGCACGGTTAGCATAAGCGCCTTCATGGCATCCTGCGAGTCTTGTACATGCTGACGCAACATATCCCATTCCTCCTTGCGATGACGTGCAATCATATCGGTCCACTGCTGGGTCTGATCGTTTATGGCATTCTTGATGTTTGCATCGTTGCGTATATCATCTTTGCTCTTGCCCTTGATCAGCTTATCTATGGCCGCATTTTGCGTTTTTTGCACCGAAGTGCGCTCCTTGGCATGCTTCTTGCGCAGCGTATCCAGCTCCTTAATTTGCTTCTTGCCCACCTTCTGGAAACCCTTCTCCTGACGCAACGACTCCAGCGTTACTGGCTCAAAGACCAGCGGCGGTTCTTTTTCTCCTCCTCCTTGGCTTTGCCCGCATCACGTGCAGCGCCACCGCTCTGCTCTTCAATGCCCAGCGCCTTCATTTGCTCATTCTGCTGTTTAGCTGCGCCCGCAAAACCGCGCGGATCCGACAACATGGCCATAAAATCCTCAAAGCCATCAGGTACATAAATCTTCAATTCGATGTTCACAAACAACATGGGCAAGGACATCGGAAAATTGGCCTCTGTACGCAGCGAGACATGCCGATAGCCAGGCTGCAGTCCATCCAGCGGCAATATGCGCTGTCCAATCATTTTGCCGCTCTCCTCATAGACGCCAAAGCGCAATACGGCCAAATCCGGTAGTACCACCTTACGGAATACAAACGGATCCTCGTTGTAAACAGGATTGAGACCATTGTTGGGCACCAAGCGTGTGCGAAACTCCTTTTTAACCGTATCCGAGGGCAGACCAAACATGTCCACCTCTACATAGGTGCCCACTTTTTTGTCCGACAAAAACTGCCCAGCAATTACCTTGACCGAACACATGGCCGCTATAACACCATCCACGGGCGCATCAGCAAATGGATCGAAATCTTTGTCAGCGCGACGCATGAAATCCGGCTTAAGCAGATAACCACAACCGCCATTGTACTCAAATTTGCCTTGATTCAGCTGCATGGGCAAATCGGAGGTTTGGAAATTGAGTGAGACCATTTGGCAGCCGGCGTTCCAAAACACCTGCGGCATATAATTGGAGGAATCGGCACGTGTGCCTTTTGGATAGATGCGTGACATCTGACGCTTGTTATAATTGACAAAATCAATGGAGCTCTGCTTCAGATAATTCATGCCAGCCGATTCCGCAAACGAGGACATATTGTGAGCAATGTTTTTCTCTAGAAGATTAAGCAGTTTATAGCAGTAGATAAAGGGGACGACGGCTGACTTGCACTTACCGATTGCCTTGTCAAAGCCCTGAAATTTAATGGGCTGCGCATAATTGACCATGGAGGAAAGCCAGGGATGCACATTTGTGGTTGAACCACTATAATTTGCTGCAGCAGCTTCAGCCTCACCGCCGCCACCTTCAGCAGCGGCCTCACCACCGGCGGCAGCTGCATCTGGAGCTGGAGCCGGCGCAGCAGCAGCCTCGGGCGGCTTACCAGCGCTGGCATCCTCCACAGGATCATCGTCGGTCTTAAGCTCACCCTTAAGCCAAAGCTCCAGTTCAACTTTTTCAACCTCGGGCTTCATGCGCTTGTTCTTAATAAGTATCTTGCGTTTTAGCTTGCATGGTGGTGGTAGTGGTAAGCCCGGATCCAGCTGCATTAACAAGCAAACAAATTACTAACTAGTTAGGATAAGCTTAAAAATTAAATTAGTTACAGGATGATCGGGCAACGGTTCCTTCAGCAAAAGATCACCAAAAAAGTCATCACAGTATTTAGCTAGTTTATATTGCTGCGCACGATTGCAATGATTCTCAAAGGATAATATGACCGGATATTCCGATGAGACAAAGGCGCAGTCCGCAATGGCTTGTATGCAATCCTTAAATGTTAAATAGATAGTAGGATTAATTAAGTTTTTTTGACGCAACTATTTGTTCTGGTGCATACCTTGAACAAGATCTCAGTGCAGTAGGCGTGTCCGTGCGTAACAATGGGCTCCTCATCCTCACCCTTGCCATTCCAACAATCCAGCTCGACACAACGACAACCAGCCAACAAAGTCTGGCGATACATTTCCACAGAACTCTTGCCACCAATTTGACGACCCGACAAATAAGTATTATGCGAACTATTAATATAGTAATGCGCCAAGGGCTGATCCATTTCCATATAGAAATCCAAGCGATCCAAAAATACGGGCGCATTCTCATCAGACATGAGATAACGCTTAAAGCCATCCAAAGATAGTTGCACTAGAAGCATATGCAAGTCAGTATATAATCTATATAGTCATAGCAAAAATATAGTTAGCCACCATTCTTTTTCTTCTCCTCATCCAATTCATAATCATTGACAATCTCCGTGCAGCGTTTCTCTTCATACAAAGGAAATAGAATTTCATTCATGCGCGGATCACGTTGTTTATCATTCATAAATTGTATAAACTGCTCCAGACTTATAAAGTCCTGCTTGCCCTTGGTGCTATAAATTACAAAAATAAAACAATTTTATTATTTACTTCACTTTAAATTTAAAGCACATAACTTACATCGATGTAAAGAGCTCCTCGATATCGTTACGTGGACAGACCTTATGATACAAAGCATAGAACTTATCGAACGTAAACTGCTCCGTAGTCATTGTAGCACTCTTATCTTCCGGCAGACCCGCATCTTTGATGCAGGTGTACACCAATTTCTCAGTTTTACCCGATGCAAAAGTTTTGGCCAAAGACTTGACCGGAATTTTTCCGCTTTTCTCCACGCAATAGCTCAAGCGCATCCAACTATGGCGTGATTAAAAGAAAAATAAAGGAATAATTGTCAGCATTTTGTTTTTTAGGAATTTTAACGAAAACTTTTTATAGTTATGTACATACACACATATATAGTAAATTGATATTTGTACTTACCTGAAATTTTTTTATATCGCTTGATCTTAAAAAACTTACTTGGTTAATTTTAAATAAGAATAAGTTAATGGATTTAAGATTATTTTTAAGTCAAAACTTAAGGTCCATACGCAGCATGCGAAAATTCCGCACGATATGTCAAAACTTCATATATAAAAAAATTCTCTTTTTTGGGATATTTTTTTTTATATGAAGTTATGTCATTCCGCACGAAATTTTTCGAACTGCGTATAGGCCTTTAATTAAAACTTTTTTTAAGGCTGTAAAGGAAAACTTTCGGAACTGTCCGCATAGTCACGATAAATCGATAGGCAGAGCTCGTGAACTTTTAAAGGGTGTTTTTTTAACAGCGTGCGGATTTTCGAAGGGGATATCTCTGAAACCAGTTTTATTCAGTAAGGACTAACAATTCATTATGGTAAGATGTACACCACAACAACGTCTTCAAATCTTTGAGATTAACAATCAAAATCAGTGTTCTCCTGTAAAAGAGATTTATGGATTTATGGACCGAAAAATCGTCCATAAGAACGTGCTATTCGTCGTGTTCTTGATCATGTACGAACTCATTTGACATTCCACAATATCTGACCAGCAATCAGAATGAGAACAGCACGAAACGAAGAAAATATTGCTGTTGTAGAGAAAAATCCAAATTACCGATACGCAACGTGTTACCATCAATGGTGATCGATACAGAGCGATGATCAATGAATATTTGTTTCCGAAATTTACGTGACATCGATGTCGAAGAGTTAGTGCGTAGTCTCGAAATGTGCGTAAAAGAATGCTCTTTCACCTCAAAGGGTAGGTATATCGACTTCTCGAGTCACACTGATCATACTTTAGGTAACTTTGGCGGGTCTCCGACGTCTCCTTCTGTATGTTACATACATTTTCGGCTTGCAAAAACTTAATATAGCCTTTGTACCATACGGTACAGGGTATAAAAATCCAAAAAATGTATTTTATTCAAGAATTTCGTTCTAAAAACGAAATACTTGATATGAAATCTTAATACTACTTCTTAGGATTCTCCAACTTGATTTACTAAGTTTAAGCACGAAGTACTTAATTTTATTAAATATTGAGCTATGATAAACGATTTTTGAAATGCCGATTGTGCGTAGACAGCGACACGATTAATTAAGGGGAGTCTTTGCTCTACGGGCGGTTAATATATAAAAAATTGAGATTTTGCTAGTCATGAGTCGTGGTCCAGCGTTTGAGAGCCGCCCACTGCACCTACAGCTCGTGGGAGTGTGTTCAGCAAAAACGGAAAGTTTTTATACGTTTTTTTAAATGTTTTATTTGTTGTTGGTTGTTTAGGTCCTTAGTTTGGTTTTAATCCTTAACCCTCTGTGACTGACGTGGTAGTCTGACAGACACCAAGAAACAGAAAAACACGTATTTTACCGTCACCTTACAAACATCGACTCTCGCGCTCTTAGTAGCTTTCTATTATGTTCTCTAGTGTGCGTTAGTGTTGGACAAGTGATCGAGTCGAGCGCACGTGTCCTTTTGAGAGAAAGTATGTTTAGGTATGTGTCTGAGAGATAACCACCTCAGTATATTTGTTATATACTCATAGTGTCTCCTACACAACACGTCAGTGAAATTGTTTCGCTATGTTCTATTAAGTGTTGGTTTTTTAGATGGATCACTTAAAAATAAGTCAAGGCTCTCACGTCTGGAACTTTTAAGAGCAGCGAGGAGCAGATTCAACAGTGGTTAGAAGAAGAAAGCAAGGACGACTTCAGCGCTCTTGATGATGAAGGCGTTGACTCGGATTTTTTAGCGTGAAAGTTAACTTTTTGATGATGACGAAATTTCAAATCAAAAATCAGATCAAGAACTATGCATCACCCTAAGCGACAACCCACAACTGAAGAAGCGGTAAAGGAACGTCAAGCGTATCAACTGAATATTTTAATGATAAAAATGGATTTACATGGAATAGAAAAGAGTGCCCAAGAACATCAAAAACCGAAGCTACCTACATCTCATTTTGAAAGCTATTTGGAACTTTGGCTCAAGCTTTTTGACATATGTATGTTGGAAAATTTGGTTAAATTTAGAAAGAAAAAACTCAGTACCTACCGAGCACAGTTCAAAACTAGTACAAGGGTAGAACTTATGGATACAGATGTCACAGAAATGAGAACGTTCATTGGTCTTATGTACTACAGTCAAGTGCAATGACAAAGCAGCTTTTAAAACTGAGCAACGATAGGGGGACACTATCTTATTGGTAGACACGCTTACCGATTGGGGGTGTCTCATTTTGACTACTGCAGAAGTTGTCAGGAAGTAGAAGAGCAGGAAACAGTGGAGTATCTCTTGTGTGGATGCATGGCACTATGCAGGAGAAGACTGTACACACTGGGTTCCGAACTTTTTGGGAATGTAACTGAATTCGCAGGAATCAGAATAAATAAGATCAATTCGTTTATTAAATCGACAGGTTGGTTCAGAGAGGATCCAGGAGAGTAGAGAGACTATCCCTAGTGGCATCACAACGGGCCTTTTACAGGCCTAGGTGTGTCGTAAGACAGCCACTTGTACCTACCTACCTACCTACCTAGATCTTCAAATCATATTTGCCACCGACGCTAGTGGTCATGAAATATTTATAAATAATATTTATTCTTTATTTATTTATGTTTAATTAATATTATTAACTAGATATTGTTGCTATGATTGGCTAATGCCAATTTGCCTCCGGTGCTCTAAGCCACTTTGTGAGACCTGCCAAAACAAGCTGTAACTTTTTATTTAACCATTTAATTGATCTATTTTTTTCAAGGCTGATTACTTTAAGTTTGAACTTTAATTAAAGCAAAACGTTTGTTGAAAAAATTACAATATGGAATATATTTTTGAGTTTTTCTATAGGTATAAGTTTTGAAGGGCCAATTTAATTAAATTTAACATGAAATGTGTTTTCAAATCTAATAATTTTTATAATTAATAATAAGTTTAATGCTGTAAACTAAAAATAAAAATCATTTTTGCAGGTACGCAAAATGGAACTTGACTAATATAAGCTGACGAATTGGTGTCTGGTATGCTACCACGTCAGTAGAATTGTAAAAATTAGGTCACGTCAGTCACAGAGGGTTAATAGTAATTCGTTTAATAAACGCAGAATAATAAATCGCTTTAATGTTTAATAAACGACAATATCTGCTGCTGATGAGGACGGGGACAAGGCAAAAACGGAATGTGCCAGAATGTTCTTCTGCTCGCTGTTTTACGTATTCAGCTCATGAGTTAGAGACAGACGACGATATACACACGCCTGTTGCAATAGTTGCCGTCTTTGTCATAATTTAAACGTCAACGCCACCTGCTGTTTTGCCGCGATTTTCTTAGTTGCAGTTTGTGCTGCTTACGACATTCTTGCCTGACCATGGGTGGCGTTGGGTTTGCGATCTAGGGGGTGCCATACCGTGTATGGTAACTCGCTCGCCCGACTTCAATTCACCGGACATATTTATTTGTGGGCATATTTAATATCTAAAGTTTTTATCGATAAGCTTCGGACTTTGGCTTAACCCTAGGATGTGCAACAACCTAGGAGGCGGTAAGTGGTAATACTGGGCCTCACGAGGCCCATAAGCCATAGTCAGCTGTTCTTACGATTTTAGTCCAGCTATGTATTCCATTGACAGCTAAGAAATATTGTATGATGGTATAACTGTGTGTGGGTGTCTTTAATAGGGTGGTCTCTTAAGAGGGTGGGCGGTTGGAATGCCTTTAAAAGTGAAATTATTGTTTCTGTAAGGCACAAATCAACTTTTGATTGATTTATTAACATAAATTAATAGTGAGGTATATAATGATTGAAGTAATGGGGACTGTTGAATTGCTTTGTGCTCATTTTATGATACTTCAGTAGCACAGCCATGGCACAGAGAAATTTTCTTCACAGGGCCGTGTTCAAGACACATGCATTTTTAAAATTTTTCACACGACAGGAATGTTTTGCGCCGCTTTCTGGCGTGCTGAACATTGCACCACGCATAGTCCTGTCCTCAGTGAGCTGCTGCCGGTCTGTCGGCAGCCTAGAAAACCGTTGACGCCTATTAAGGACCATATCAAGGTTTTCCCACACTTCGTCGTTTATTCCCGAAATTTGAAAGCAAAAAATCGAAGAGCGCAAAAGGAAACACAGTAAAAACGCAACACAAACGATCAATGCTAAAAGAAAACTGCATAGATCTCACCAAAAGCTCATATGAAGCTAGCGAACATGTTTTGTCATGTAGCTTACATACATTTCCCATACATCATACGTGCTGGGCCTCGTGAGGACAGTACATAGCGCCTTCAAACAAAAAACAGATCAGGTTTGCAAATAATCTGTAGATGGTTTCGTTACGTCTAGAAAACATGAGCAGTAGTTGGCATTAAATATTTCGGCGCTCAGGGCCAAGAAAAATACGCAAAGTCAAAATGGGCCTCGAAAAGCCCAGTCGCACATCCTAGGGTTAATAAGACTAAGGCTTGAGAAGGTAATGGTAAATGCCTCAAAGAGCCTATATGAGAGCACTTGAATCAAATTCCGCATAAATAGTAGCTAACATTTATATCCTTTACAACTATTTCTTTAAAATTTTTTCAAAAAACCAAAATGCATCACATGCAGATGAGCCACCCTGTTTTTTCATTATATAGGGTTTTCCAACAAGAGGTGTTATTTTGAATCACCCGGTATTTCGGTAGCTGTCACTTTTGAAGCTCTTATTCCTTGACATTTGACAAGTAGAAACGACGTCATTACTAAAAATGGAACGATACACGCTTCAACAACGCATTGAAATTATTAAAATTCACAACAAAAATGGTGAAAATCTTGCAGTCATAGTTTGCAAAACTAACAGGCCTGTTCTAGATTTCGACTCGTTTTGAATAGTCATAACGAGTGCATTCCGACAAATGGTGTTCTAGATTTCGACTGAGTTCGAATCGATTTCGAATCGTTTTCATTTCGAGTGCTATCGATAACCTTTTGTATTGAACAGCTGTGTGATATCGATAAGTTCATATTGTAGAGCTGCCACAAGTTTTCGAACAACTAACTAAATAACTTATTTTTCTTTTTGCCAACATTTTTCTGAGCGAGAAATATTTTTTATTTATTTACAAATTTTGTACAATTTATTTTATATATATATTTTAAGCCATCCATTAATAAAATTAACTTCGAATTTACTTGTGCAACACGACATATCTTTTCGAAGTTCTGTTTTGTCTAAATCCAGAACACCTTACTTTCATTCCACTCGTTTTGGTTTTGCATGTACACACAATTTTCATAGAGATTTTTTGTAATAAAAATATATAATGAAAATTAACCTTGATTAGTTCAAGTGAGCACATCTAAATTTTCTTAAAGCATTAAAAAATAATACAAAATGAATTTTAGTGGCATTAATGCGTTTATTTAAGTAAACAAAGCAAAATACTTTTCATTTCGACAGCTGAGAGCCAAACTTTTCAAAACGAGTCGACTCTTGTCGGAATCGAAATCCAGAACACCTTTCATTTCGATTCCGACAGTTTTTGTCGGAATCGAAATCTAGAACATGCCTGTAAAGCATTTTTGGTGCGAAATTGGTGGAAAAATTCAAGCTGTTGGGACAAGTTAGTGATGTGAAGAATAAAACCCGTGCACGTCGCTCAAGAACAACTGAGAATATTGCTGCTGTAGCCCAATGTGTTGAAGAAAACCCAGGTTTTTCCTCGTCGTTCTTTGGAATTGGGTACACCGTATTTTGCATAAAGACTTGGGTCTTAAGGCTTATAAAGTGCAGTTAGCACAAGAACTCAAGACGGCCGATCATCAACAACGTCGTGTCTTTGCTGATTGGGTCCTTGAAATGCATGAAAATTATCCGGAATTCCATCGAAAAATCATCTTGACTCATGAGGCCCATTTCCATCTCGGCGGCTACGTCAACAAGCAAAATTGTCGCATCTGGAGCGCGGAGAACCCAAGAGTTATTGTTGAGAAGCCTCTCCATCCTCTCCATCCTCAACGTGTGACTGTTTGGTGCGATTTATGGTCCGGCGGGGTCATTGGACCTTACTTTTTCGAAAATGAGGTTGGATCAACAGTTACGGTGAATGGATTGCGCTATCGAGAGATGATTAATAATTTTTTTATGGTCGGAGTTGGATGGTATTGATCTGGACAACGTTTACTTTCAACAAGACGGCGCTACGTGCTACACAAGCAACGAAACCATTGCTCTTTTACGGGAAAAGTTTCCGGACCGCGTTATCTCTCGAAGAGGTGATCACAATTGGCTACCGAGATCTTGTGATTTAACACCTTGCGACTTCTTCCTTTGGGGCCACGTGAAAGATAAGGTCTACGCCAACAGCCCAGCGTCGATTCAAGACCTCAAAGATAGAATTCGTGAGGCTATGGAGGACATAGGGCAGCCACTTTGCGATTTAGTTATGGAAAATTGCATGAAAGGGATATGGTCCTGTAAGCGTGGTCATGGTGGCCATTTGGCATTTTTCTTTGAATACCAAAATAACATCTCTTATTGGAAAACCCTTTACAAATTAATGCATAGTTACTATGCTTAAAGCCTTTTTGCTAAAGCTACAATAGGCTGCTAACGCATATTTACTACCAAGTATTATATATAAGCTGTTTATAAATAAATAAACATATAGCCACAAAGTGAGTGCGTGTCCAATAAACAATTACAGGTAATAATTGTAGTTGTTTCAACCTTCGGAACAAAATGTCGTATAAATTATGCAATCAAATGGACAAGCTAATTTGTCAAGTAGTTTCGAATACAAATATGAAATTTAATTTCATATAAGGTTGGTTGGCGGCCAAGCTGCGGTTTTTCCAGTGCAAGGATGTCTCAATGTCAATTGCCAATACTGCGCCACAGTATATTGTACAGTCACCAATAGTTAAATAGGAACATCTGCTGGCTATACACTTTACGCGAAAATATTAAGAAAGTTCGATTTCCCAAAAGTAGCGCGTAGCAGTAACCTTAAATGTTGGTAAAATTTTTCGAAAAGCATTATTAATTATTGAATATTTTGCGGCTGCATTATTTTTCATTTATTATGCCATTTATTATTTCAAACACTAAGTGATTTTAAGTACGTTAAGACTTAGTGAAGTTTCAGTGTTGGAAACTTTTGAAAATGGCACTAAGTAGAGGCTTTGTATAAAGAGCGTAGTAGTCCTAGAGCAAAAGGCATTTAAGATTCGTGCGTCATGGACTTGAATACATGCATACTAGTGTTATATATATATAGGTACATTAAATACATTTTCAACGTCAGCAGGGCAATTGACAGCAATTTGTGTTCTATTTCCACATCATTGGGAGAAACTGCTCCTAAGGCAGTTACAAGCACAAACAAAGTAAAATATGCTGAAAAATTGAGCGCGGTCGAACTTGTGATACTCTTTAGCTACACAACTTGTCATCAGCATATGTAGACGTCTGTGGATGAAACTCCAAGGCACTTCATCAGCGCACACCACAAAAAAAAAGCTTAACTCTTCTGAATCCATCTGTCGTACTTGGCAATGAGCTTGCGGACGTGTATGTCAAAAATGGCTCAGTGTTATCAGTTCCTTTAGTGGTTATCCCCTTCAGGATGCCATATAGGGGATACAGTAGTGCTGGAGAAAACATCGATGTTTTCTTCAGCACTAGGATACAGCGTTCGAAAGTCCTAAACACTCTGGTCTTGGTACATTTCAAAGTTTGAGGTTTCTTGAAAAAAAAAAAAACAGCTAAAAAGATGGTAACAGAGCACTGCACCATGGGCCTATAGCCAAGCGGATTTATTTTCACCAACACGACTTCTGCTATGAGTAAGAGATAGAAAGTTTCTATTAGAAACTATTTAACAACTGACTGTCCTGCACTGCTTAGGAAATTCGTTATCTGAGAAAGTACTTCTGTTAGATCTGGGCTATCTGACAAAGCTGCCCTTAGTAGACAGCGCTCTTTTTATTAAGTACCCAAAATGGTTTAGCAAGCTTTAGCTTTTTCTTTTTTTTAACTTTCTCGGCTAGCTGACAAAGCCCATAGTAGGCCGAGCTATTTTTGTTGGATCCTTAAAATGGCTCAATAGAGCGTGTAAATTATCTCAGGTTATTCCAGACACCGCCATCACACAAACCCACTCTTTTTTCTTTCCGTTTTCGGTGTAACAATTAGGCTACAAAATTGATGATTGCGTCTTGAGCCGCACAGTCTATGCAACCGTAACGAAGCTATCTATATACATAATATAAAATTTTATTATTTCGTTTAATAGTAACTACCAAAAAAAAAAAACCGAAGCTCCAGCCAAAAAGGTGTTCGAAACGAGATTCAACGACGGACGACGAAGAGGGAGACCGCGTCTCCGATGGTAGGACCAAGTGGAGGAGAACCTGTCTACACTTGGTGTAATAAATTGGAGAAGGCGCGGTAGAAGCAGAGGCTCCTGGCAAGAGCTCTTGAGGTCTGCTGTAGCCCGGTAACGGGTTGTGAAGGCCTCCTAAGCAGGTAAGTACAATAAGTAATTACCAAATCAGCTCAAAATTAGCTCAAAAATTAACCAACATAATTGCCTCCGCAGAGGAAATTCGGTAGATCCTGTAGCGGAAATAAATGAAAACCTTTAAACGACTTTAAACTAATTAAAGCCTACACGAACAACTGAAAGCCTTAGATTAAAAATTTTAGATGTTGCTATAAAAAAAATTGCGTCTCGACAGGGACACGAACCTGGAACTCACACTGAATTTAAGTTTTCAGATCTAGTCTCTAAAAAAAAAAAAAAAAAAATTGCAATCTTCTACGATACTTATGGTAAACACCCATTTGATGAATGCAGAAGTGCTGGAGAAACATCTCTGTTGGCCAACATCGATATATAGATATTTTAAACTTCGATACATCGATGCATCGATACAACATCGATTTTTTCTCCAGCACTAACTGTTTTATTCTGACCATGACTAATTTTTGAGATATGCTAATTTTTCAAAGCAGTCAATTTGTATCATATTCAAAAATGGTGGGGTAAGCCCGACCGTCTATTTTTTTCGCTGATTTAGCACAGATTTGATCTAAATTTAAAGGTTTTCGATGATAAAACAAGAGAGCATGTTGTTATTTTACGAAACTGCATGTATTTATTCAAAATAATCATAATGTTTAGAGCCTATAATATCGAAAGCAAAGTTGAATGAATGTCAATAAAAAATGATTAGCTTAAATAGCTAAATAACTAATCAGAATTATTTGATTTGCTGTCCAAATAGCTTGCTGTCGTATTTTTGGTTCGAGCTGGCCCTACTATTTACATGTCGGGTTTGCCCCACTGTATCATTTTTCATGACGACACGAATAAAAAAAGTTATACGAAATTTCCAACCAATACTATAGATGCACTATATGCGTCTATGTTTTTTTTTTGTCGATCACTTTATCTAAACTAGTCCTTGTACGGTAGCCAAATGTCATCAACGATTGGTTTGATTTTGTTATCCGAGGCTGTTTGTTTGACGATTCGGTAGCAAGAAATGTTTCAGGTAGGCAGGTTGCTAGCCCGCCTACCCTAGATTGGTGATAGTATCTCTATCTGCACCTTTAAGCAGGTGTTTTGTCTGTTTTGACCCTGCATAGTGCTGAAAATTCCCCAAGAACAAGAAAACATGTGTAATCAAATATTTACAAAAATTTAATTGAAAATCATAAAAATATACTTTTTGTGCTTTGAGCATCTAAATGTAGACTAACAGACAACTGTCATGCTACCATTTTGCGTATTTTTAATGCTCTACATGACAACGATAATATAAGCTCGCTCAGTATATCCGTTTATGAGAAACAGTGGTAGGTCGGGTTTGCCCCATCTTACCCTACTAGAGCGCTTTGAAATTATTTGCGGCCGAAAGGAAGCAGGGCATAAAAAAATAAAAATTTTAAACAGCCAGCACATAGTATATGTAGTCTAAGGAGTTCAAATCTAAAAATTGGTTATCCCAGCTTTTATAAACTCCAAGTTCTAGCTGTTCATACAGACTCCTTCTGACCATTTTGCAGCTAACTTTGTGACGTCTACTATTCTAAACATAAACATCAATTTGCTTAAACCTAATATACGCCTTACCGTTAGGTACAGGGTATCAAAAAAAAAAAACAAACAAAAACAACTGCAAGCTGCAGCTACATTAAACTGTGTAGGTGTAACTGAGTGAATATATGCATATGTGTGTAGGTGTTGGTGAATGTATACGTGCGTGTGTGGGTGTAATGCATACACAAGCAACGCATATTTAATGACATTTGCCATTTGTTGCACTTCCATTCGTTCCCACCAACTGCCTTCCAGCACCATAGCCAGTCAACTTTTTTCCTTTCAACTGCAGTCTCTCTTTGAGCTCGTGTTTATTTTTTGATTTTTTGCTCTCTTTTATACAGGTGTGTCTCTCCATGGACCAACTGCAGATGGAAAGCCATACTAGTATTATATATGCAAGTACATATTAAAGCAGAATGAAAAAAGAGAGTTAATTTTTTTTTTTTTGTGCACTGATGTAACTTTTGAATTAAGAACAACTTTAAAAATCGCTTTTATAGCACTCTGTACTCCAAAAGCTAAAGGGTTTATTTATTTTGCATATGAGTATGACGTCTCTTCTGGCCTACAGATCTGCTCAAGATCAGATTATATGACCACGGAACTTCTCCATAATAGGAAATTTAGATCTCTCATTCCAAATCTCGAGACTTGGACTGAAGGCAACCTCTGTGGCAACCTTCGGTGCCAGCAATGGTTTACGGTTGGTTCCAAGACGGGACAGGGTGTAGGTGCTGGAGTTGACGGACCCAACACCAGAATCTCTATTGCAATGGGTATCTGGCCCAGTGTCTTTCAAGCAGAGATTCACGACTTAGAGGTCGGCGCTCACAGTAACCTCCTTAAAGGTACTAGGGGTGCTAACATTTACATATTTACAGATAGCCAGGCCGCTATCAGCGCATTGTCTTCGTGGAGAATCTCCTTCAAGCTGGTTAGGGAATGCGTGAACAAAATCCAACTCCTGTCCTCCCGTAACAAAGTCACACTCTGTTGGGTTCCTGGACATTCAGGAGTGCAAGGTAACTCGACAGCTGAGGAGCTCGCAAGACTAGGTTCCTCTTTACCCAACACTTATCCCGAGCCCTGCTGTGGCATCAGCTGGTCTACAATAAAAATTATGGTCAACAAATGGGCCTTAAGTGAACATAGGAGATATTGGTTCTCTTTACCGAATTTAAGACAAGCAAAAGTGCTCGTCTTACCCTCGGATGCAAACCGAACTATAGGTGTTGGTAGAACGGACCTAAGGTTCTTGGTAGCCTACTTATCAGGGCTATCACTTACAAAAAATGGGTCTATCGGACTCCTCAGATCAGGCCTTGTTTTGAAGACGACGAGACGACCAAACACATCTTGTGTGACTGTCCAGCAATAGTGTGGGACAGAGTCACACATTTGGGAGCTGAACAGACCCGCTCCAACTACGCCAAATCCCAACGAAAGACTTACTGCTCTTCATAAGGAAGGCAGATGGTCTTTTGTCCTAAAAGAACGGGTAAGGTACAATAGATTTTCAGGTCGCAATGTCCACTCTCTTTTTGTGAGAGAACCTAACAATCGTTTGCAAGCAAACGAGCTCAATAGATTCAAGTCCCACTGTTCGTATGTATGCCTAGATCTTGGAGACCATAAGAGTCGTAGAAATCCAAAACATTTCGACCGTAAAGGATATAAGCATTTATGTATTATTTCAAGTCTCTTTCTTTGCCAGCGTGTATTTTTAAATGAAGATCTGTTTAGTGCCGATGCTTTTTTTGTTGCTGCGTACTGGCGCTTTAAAACACATTATTTTTAAATCGGTTTGCAAAAAAAACTGCAGCATAGTATAAATATTTTTTTAAATGCCATGATTATTAAATATATTTCAAATACGTTGAAGTCCTATACAAATTTCAGTAGAGTACAGTGTGTGTACCGTGTTGTCTTAATTATATAAAGGGTATTTTCAAGTGCGCCTGGGGGCTTGAATCCTTTTTTTTGTTGTAGCATGTTTATATTTACTGTCCGACGTAGCAAGTTATCTGTATTTAATATGTTAAAGGCAAAATGTCTGCTCCACTTTGGTAGATATACTGAATATACCAAGCTCCAGAAGGATAAAAGGAATGAAATATGTGCGAATATGATGACCAACTAGGCAAGCAACCATTTGACCCATTTCACACGAATAGCAATTTCTGGACTGAAAAGTGATTTTATTTTTAGCGTAATTTATTTAACAGAACGCAAATAATATTGTATGCAAATCTAACCCAGCTGCCCGTCTAAGCAAACTAAATAAGGACAAACAAGGATAAACATGGCGGCAGGCTAAACAAACAAATCCAGTTCCAGAACTGATGAGCTTTAGTTGCCGCATTAATGGGCATATCTTTTCGCTCTTGAAATACTCTTTAGGCATTTGAAAGTGTTATGCTTTGGTAAGACTTTTTGTAACGCTCAGAAAAAAAATATCTCATATCATTTAAGTAGTAGAGTTGGCAGTTGCGTTTTGAAGTTGCCCTACGTAACGAGTTGGCAGCTCTGTAGCAGCAGCAGCGTGGAGTACAACCACATCGAGAAGCAGCAGTTGCTCTTATAGCTATAAGAAACGTTTTGAATTTTTTCATATTAATCATATAAAATTCATTACAATAATCTATCTAAAGTTGTGTTCCAAAAAAATCGCTTCGCTAAGAGTTGGTTCACAAATGGAGAGATTCCCAAAAATGGATTTCTGAAAACAAATATTCAGCCGTGCTCTGAAAAACGAAGAAAACCAAACCGAACCATTTTATTCGGACTAGTTTTTGCGTGCTTCGGAAAACGCATTATTTTTGTCGATATTTCACGGCCGATTGTTTGCTAACAAATCTTTGTAGATTTTATTTGGAAATTATGGGTCAGCCAAGGTTTGGGAAGTGCTGTTTCTTCCATTTTGCTTAAAAAATCCTTTTCTTTTTAAAACTGTCTGCCCAGTGCCAATTTTCTTCTTGTCAGCAAACGAGCTGTGCGATACTATACCGTAAAATACTGAGTTGTCAACTACTCAAATTGCGATACCATGCCGCAAAAAACAGAGTTTTTAACTACTCAAATTCGATACCTTACCGCAAAAAATCGAGCTGCCAACCGGTCAATTGCGATACTTTACCGCAAAAAGACGGAACTGCCAACCGGTCAATTGCGATACTTTACCGCAAAAAAACGGAACTGCCAACCGTTCAATTGCGATACCATACCGCATGACAGCTGACCGCAAAACAAAACCAATCACAACCGGTATTGACCGCATTTTACCGCATGAACGCAAGTGATTTGACCGCATAGTGACTGACACCGCTTTAGAACGCAAAATTCAAGTCCGCTGTGAATAAAAAAAAGTTACCGGCTGCAGTTCTCTGGTGACCACCATAACCGAAAAATAAAAAGTTATATACAAAAAATAAAACTTCTTAAAAGTTATTAAATAGAACAGTTTAAAGCTTTTCTTACAACTGAGCTTGTCAGATGCCAAGAAATCGAGCTGGATAGCTAAAAGTTCATATTCTGATGAAAGCCTAATTTTAGTTTAATCTGCTTTTATCATTTGCAAGCTTATAAGCATGGCGTTACGTTACACAAAGTAGTTGTTGGTTTTGTCATAGATTACAGTCTTATACGTCTTTATTTATAAAGCTTTTTGTTCTAACGATTTGAGATAATGCTATTTAAATAATTTAATACTTATAGGTATTACCTATATATTATATTGCATATGTATAATAATTTTTTTTTTTTTTGTATAATATTAAATGCTTGGCGTGACGTTACTCAAATTTCCACTAAAAATGTATATTTCATAACTTTTTTTTTAACTTTTTAACTCAAGCAAATAAGCTTTTTTAATTTGATTTTTTTGTAACGTAACGCCATGCTTACAACCTTTTATCGATAAGCTCGCATTGTAGTAATTTGAACTGAATATATTGCTATTTTATGGCTATGCTAAGTGTACAAACAACTTTTTACAAATTTAAGCTATTTCCTCCTAATTTTTATTTACTTTAACTTATAAACGTAACGTTACGCCAAAATGAATGTACCCATATCTGTACTAAGCCAAGTTCAACGTATCGATTTTAAGCTTACATTTTTTTTCCACGTTTACCTATATTTCGCAGAATAAATTTTTAATTTGTAAAAAAAAAAATGCCTACTTACATAATATACGCCTGTAGCGGCATTGCACTAGACTATCATCCCAGAGATTTTGGGTTCGAATCCCACGTAAAGCCATGGTCCAGCACTTTCCACTTTTCATATTCACCTAATTTTTCCTTTCCATTCTATATTCTTAATACTTACTCCCATTGTCGGTATCACAATGGGCCTACTCTTGGCCTAAGTGAGTTGGAACGCTTAGTCCCAACTGCCGCCCTAACCCACCTACCTACCTACCTACATAATATACAATGCTGCAGTAAGTGTATATAAACTTCGAATTTCTAAAGCTAATTGCTATCTTCTACAATGCCTTACTTTGCTTTCTTGTTATAATATTTTTGCTTTTATTTTTATTATTATTATTATTTTTTTTTGTTTGCTACTCTTGTTTGACTCGCTTTTGGCCTGGCTCAAATAGTTGTGGGAGCACAAGCCCAGATGAAGCCCAGCGAGAAATGCAAATGAAATGAATTTATTTTGTGTTGAAATATACCGGGATAACCAAAACAACAACAACAACGAGAGTAACTAGGACATTCAGCAATGCCAACTATTCATGAACATAGTCAAAGGACACTCGAATGAAGGAATGAGTCAGAAAACATAAACAAGAAACAGACTTAAAAAAGACAAAACGAGAAAAAATTGCTTCTAATTTTGGGAATAGATGAAAGCCACGTATGGAATGAGATTATTTTGAGGCTTTTAGTAAGACTTACTTTAGTTATTTCAGCGGGAAAAGTAATGCGAATATTTTTTAAAAATTTGCAACTTTTTGTTGCAATTTATATTTTTAAGTAATTTAAAGCTTAGACGGAAAAATAATAATTCCCTGACTTGACTATTTATTCAGTCGCACCAAGGTGGAGCATGGGGATCTCTCGAAGAGAACAGGGACCTATGGTTTATAGCCGAATCCGAATTCCCGTATTTTGAATCGGGATATTTACCTAAAACCGGGGTATTATATACATATATATATATATATATAGACAGAAGAGGAAATTTTTGTACCCTTTACCGTATGGTACAAAGAGTATATTAAGTTTGTGCAAGCTGAAAATGTATGTAACATATAGAAGGAGCCGTCGGAGATCCCCCAAAATTACCTAAAGTATGATCAGAATGACTAGAAAAGACGATATACCGATGTCCGTCTGTCTGTCCGTTTGAACGCCTAGATCTCAGAGATGGTAAAAGCTAGAGCAACCAAACTTTCAGTTTAGATCCCTTATTATTCCATAGGAGACAAGTTTATTTTACTTTTTCGATATCGGGGTTATATTATATAGCTCCTATAGGGGATGTTTCAGAGGACCTCGAAAAAACACAAAAGTTTTAGATGGATAATTCGTTTGTTTTTAAAGATATCGTAACCAAATTTGGCATTCGGAAGTTTTTTAGGGTTCCCAAGCAGTGCACCAAATTTGATCAAAATCGGCGACTATATCATATATAGTCCTTAGGACCAATCGGTCAAAAAGCGTTTTTTGTACAAAATTCGTTGTATTTCATTTGTTTATAAAGATCAAAAAGTAATCAAACCTCACATTCGAAGGTTTTTTATAGTTTCCAAGCACTGTACCAAATTTGATCGAAATCGGTTGACTATATCATATAACTCCCATAGGACCAATCTGCCAAGAATCGTTTTTTTTCAAAATTCGATATTTTTCGTTTGCTTATGAAGATATCGTAACCAAATTTGGCATTCGGAAGTTTGTTAGAGTTCCCAAGCAGTTCACCAAATTTGATCAAAATCGGCGACGAAAAAACCATGTTTGGTCTAAGCTTCGTTCTGTTTTGTTTGTTTAGGAAGATTTCGTAACCAAATTTGGTACTTGGAAGTTTTTTAGAGTTTCCCAGTACTGTACCAAATTTTATAAAAATCGCCTTATATCATATAGCTCCCATAGGACCAATTGGCCCAAAAAATGTTTTTTCGTACAAAATTCGTTGGATTCCGTTTGTTTTTAAAGAAATCGTAATCAAACTTAATATTCGAAAGCTTTTATAGTTTCCAAAAACTCTATAAAATTTTATCAAAATCGGTTGACTATGTATCATATGAATGGCTCAACTGCCAAATCGATTAGCTCCACTTTTTGAATTTTTGCGAAATTTTAAATTCAAAGTAATTTGGGATCATCCATAAACTACGTGACGCTGATTTTCGTAAATAATAAACCCCCCCTCCCCCTTGTGACACAGTGACGAAATATTTTTATAACGTACGCCATCTTGTTTTTTTAAATTTTTTCCAAGCCCATCTTCAAATTAATCCTTGAATATTTTCTAATAATATAACTAATTCGAATAAATAGATAGATCAGTATATGCGATTGGTTACCGGGTCTGGAGACAACCGCCGGTGTAAAAGCAAAGTCCATAACTAACGAATATCCATACACAAGTGCCAAAAACCTCACCTTTTTCAAATGCAAAAACATCAGCAACGAATGGGTCTCAGCGATGACATGATTTAGGATCGGAATGCCTGCAGACGAATGCTGAGATCGCATACCCATACCTCAGGAGGAGCAGAAGCGAGTCCGAAAAGAGGTAAACAAGGCTTTGGGAGAAGAAGAAGAATAAAATGTATAGTCATCCTATTCATTTTACTACTCTTGCCTTTGAACAGCAACAAAATTTCAATCTGCGTAGATATTTGGGGCTCTCACTGGCAAGACTGCCTGAATAACGATGAGAACAAGTCTTACAACGAGGCACAAAGGCAAAAATGCCCGATCAACAATTATGTAAAGTAAGCAGAGTGAATGCAAATTTTTTGTAGTGTAAATTGTTGTTGCACACTTTGCGCTTTTAACATTTTGCCATAATGCCAGACCAAGTAAAAACTTTAATTGTTATAAAAAATACTCTTCTTCTTTTTTTATTGCTTTAACTCCTTGAGGAGCATAGGGCCGCTGTAAAAAATCTAAATCCTATCCGGTTTTGTGCCAATTGCTTTGCTTCCCTTTAGGAACGTCCTGATTCTTTAGTTTCTTTTAAAACAGTTCGGCGCCATGTTGTTCTGGGTCTCCCTCTTCTTCGGTTGCCCTGCAGGTTCCTGCAATCAAGGGCCTGACGACAAACTTCATGTGGTGGCTTTCGCAAAGTATGCCCAATCCATCCCCATTTGCGACTGGTAATTATGTAGTATGTCTCAGATGGCTCAGAGTTGCTGATCGTATTTGACCACCAGATTTTCAGAAAGCGTCAAAGGCCTCTGCCAACAAACAGCTTGTAGTTTGCTAAGAATAGCTTCTGCTGTTAGCCAAGACTCACTCCCATAAAGTAAAATGGATAGCCAACGATACAGAGTCACCAAATGTGCAAGTTAACCGCATGCGGCCCTAATTAATAAAACCACAATGACTGTTTGTGCGTCAGCCCTCGCAGTTTTCTGCCACACTGCATTACCACAGCTAGCCTCAATACCATTCATAATTTAACTTTCGTAGAACATTAAAATTGATTAAAATTTTCACAGCTTAACAATGTTCATAAATTTTTAAGCCAAAAATATTTGAACTTTCCAAATGAAAAGTCTTTTTAAAAGCAGTTTGCTGTGTACACACTGTTATGAAATTTTAATTGAACGGTCACACTAATTTCATAGTTTGCAAATTTTGTGATTTGATGTTGTTTTTGATGCTTAGTACTTACCAAAACAAAAATAGTAATAAATACTGTAACTTGACGCTTTAGTAAATGCTTACAGTTATACATAGCTAAATATAAATTTGTATATAACTTACTGTTTCATTAGATTAGTGCGTGGGCAAACATTGGTAGCTTTATTATTATGCGTTATCTGACGCAACATCTTTTGCCAATTCTTTTATGTTTAGTATTATTTTGGTATATCAAGTTGTTTTCATTTGTGGTGTTAATTGTTAAACAAATACAAAGTAGAAGCACGTGTAACAAGACATGCAAGAACAATAAATATATATACATAGGTATAAAAAAAACAAAAACATAACAAAATAACAATAACAAATTGTTGCAATTATATACATAGTGTGTTTATGCCGTGAGTTCTTAGAACGTTATTAATCAAATGGTAATGAAATTGTTAACAGGAACAGAAATGTGACGCAAAAATAGAGAGACAGAATGTAAAAGAAACAAACATGAATGTCACAAGAAGCAACAAGAAGTAGAAAAAAAAAAAGACCGTGCGTCATGCAATACAACCATTATGCGTTAGTTAGTTATATAACTCTATGTATATTGTATATAGTATAGTAAGTAGACTTGGTTGTTATAATTGCGTGCAACAGAGCGGCATGGAACAAAGTGCGTGGAACGCACTGGTGTTGAAACACTAACGGTAAGAAAATAACGCTTTAACGACGCATAACATTAACTTACTGTTTTCTCAGACACATCATGGGGCAAATATTATTCGCTTTGACATTATGCGTTATTTTTCGTATGCCATCTAACCAGATCTATAAAGAGAGTCAAGTAAGGGTATATAGCACTAGCTTACAGCTGTTTGGGTATGTACTCTAAATACTATTATGATTTTCTAGTTTTTTTTTTTTTTTTTGGGAACAATACAATTTTTGTTCTTTAAGGCCCTTAAGCAGTTTGAAAATTTTCGCACGAAATGACAAAACTTCATATAAAGGAAATATCCCAAATGGAATTCTTTGGGAAATGACAAAACTTTATATAAAGAAAATATCCCAAATGGGATTCTTTGGGAAATGACAAAACTTTATATAAAGAAAATATTCCAAATGGGAAATGACAAAACTTTATATAAAGAAAATATCCCAAATGGGATTTTTTGGGAAATGACAAAACTTTATATAAAGAAAATATCCCAAATGGGAAATGACAAAACTTCTTATAAAGAAAATATCCCAAATGGGAAATGACAAAACTTCATATAAAGAAAATATCCCAAATGGGATTCTTTGGGAAATGACAAAACTATATAAAGAAAATATCCCAAATGGGATTCTTTGGGAAATGACAAAACTTTATATAAAGAAAATATTCCAAATGGGATTCTTTGGGAAATGACAAAACTTTATATGAAGAAAATATCCCAAATGGGAAATGACAAAACTTCATATAAAGAAAATATCCCAAATGGGAAATGACAAAACTTCATATAAAGAAAATATCCCAAATGGGATTCTTTGGGAAATGACAAAACTTTATATAAAGAAAATATCCCAAATGGGAAATGACAAAACTTTATATAAAGAAAATATCCCAAATGGGAAATGACAAAACTTCATATAAAGAAAATATCCCAAATGGGATTCTTTGGGAAATGACAAAACTTTATATAAAGAAAATATCCCAAATGGGAAATGACAAAACTTCTTATAAAGAAAATATCCCAAATGGAGTTTTTTTTTTTTTTATATGAAGTTTTGTCATTCCGTGTAAAATTTTTCGAACTGCGTATGGGCCTTTAAGCTTTAATCCTACATTTTAAAAATTATTTTTTGCTAAACGATATTCTATTTCGAAATAAAAATTCTCGCACATTGCTTTAAAAATAAATTATGGAATGGTTTTTTTTAACACTCATGTTTAAAATTTCAGTTTGCAAATAGTTCGAGTAAAGTGGGGAACTTCTATAGGTTACAAGCCTAAAGAAGATCTGGTAAGCTCGACCTCATAGATAACCAGATAGACTATAATAAGAGGCCACCTCTTACCTGAGGAACAGACGCCTTTTGCAGCCGCACGCTCCGAGACAGACGCTGCAGAACTTCGGGGGACCTAAAGGTCCCCAAATATGACGAAGAAGCCCCTCCCGAAGCTCCCTCTCTCGTTTGCCCTGACCGTACCTCCCATGCGGTTTGTTTACCTCATCTTCAGTACGGTTGCTCAAAATACCAGGGTGTACCACTGGGAGGTGAGAGTAGGGATTGAGTTATAAGATTGCTGATAACAGCTACCTCAGTTTCTCTTAAACCCCCTTTACAGGCCCTAGTCCCACTGGGGATAACAGGAATTGAGAGAAAGATTATTTGGAAAAATGAAAAAACAATTTTTTTTTAGCTATACGATGCTCTGAACACAGACTTTTTCGAAAAAAAACTTTCTCGCACATTGCTTAAAAAATAAATTATGATATGTTTTCGGTTTTTTTTTTTGGGAAAAACTAGTTTTTTTTGTTTCTGGAAAAATTTCTACGCATAGTTTTATTTTTAATAGAACATTTTTTTTTTTTGGCGCTTTTTTTTTTTTTTTGTTCTTGGAAAAAACTATCTAACAAAACACTTAAAAAAAATAAAATAGATTTGCAGCTCTCAAAAGTATACCCCACATTATTTGCATCTCTTAAGCAGCTTAATGGATTCCTTAAGTAGAGTTTGCAGAAATCGAGAAATCCTCAAAAAATTGAAATTTAAAAAAAAAAACCATTACATAAAATTTTTCTTTTCGAATTTAGTTTATCAAAATATACTAGAATATCATATTTTATTGTTTTATTTGGTAAACAAGGCTATGCATTATAATGAGCTGATGGAACTGAACTCCTACACAATTTTTATAATTTATACGTTTTGCAACTTACCTTGGCCGTAGCCGCATCCGGGCAAATAACATGATGATATGTTATATTGATATAATCCGTATTCGAGCATATGGTCAAAGAACGTTTGTCCAATTCAACTAAATTCGTTCCATTCTTCTTGGTTACTTTATCGAGTATCTTTGGATCCTGTAAAAAAGGGAAGAGTTAAAATGTACGTTAATAAAAATGTGTGCCTTTCAAAGCGATATTTGATCAATGAAGTACAAAGACAAAAAAAAATAAAATGGCGTACGTTAAAGTCGGGCGCAGACGACTTTGGGATACCCTGTACCACCACATTGCAATTAAGTCCGACACATTGCTTAAAACCTCCAAAAGATATTTTATTCGGCAAATTAAAAAAAAAGAAATCAGTCGAATTTTGCACCAAACAATTTTTTTGACCGATCGGTCCTATGGGGACTATATGATATAGTCAACCGATTTTGATCAAATTTAGTACACTGATTGGGAACTATAAAAAACTTCCGACTGCCAAATTTGGTTCCGATATCTTCAAAACCAAACGAAACGCAATGAATTTTGTAAAAAAAAGCGTTTTTTTGACCGACTGTTCCTATGGGAGCTATATAATATAGTCAACCGATTTTGATCAAATTTGCTACAGTGCTTGGGTACTCTAAAAGACTTCTTAATGCCAAATTCGCCAACAATATCTTTACAAACAAACGAAACGCAACGAATTTTGTACAAAAAACGATTTTTTGACCGATTGGTCCTATGGGAGCTATATGATATAGTCAACCGATTTTGATCAAATTTGGAACAGTGCTTGGGAGCTCTAAAAAACTTCTTAATGCCAAATTTGGTTACGGTATCTTCACAAACAAACGAATCACAACGAATTTTGCACAAAACACGTTTTTTTGACCGATTGGTCCTATGGGAGCTATATGATATAGTCATCCGATTTTGATCAAATTTGCTGCAGTGCTTGGGAACTCTAAAAAACTTCCGGTTGCCAAATTTGGTTATGATATCTTCATAAACAAACGAATTATCCATCTAAAACTTTTGCTTTTTTTCGAGGTCCTCTGAAACACCCCTATGGGAGCTATATAATGTAACCCCGATATCAAAAAAATAAAATAAACTTGTCTCCTATGGATTAATAAGGGATCTTATCTGAAAGTTTGGTTGCTCTAGCTCTTACCATCTCTGAGATCTAGGCGTTCATACGGACAGACGGACAGACGGACATGGGTATATCGACTTCTCGAGTCACACTGATCATACTTTAGGTAACTTTGGGGGGTCTCCGACGTCTCCTTCTGTACGTTACATACATTTTCGGCTTGCACAAACACAATATACCCTTTGTACCATACGGTACAGGGTATAACCAGATAATTTTTGAATATTTAAAAAAAATTAGGCATAAAATGTCAAATATTAGTGAAAGTGAACTTGCAATGAAATTAACAATTAAAAATTATTGTTATGAAGTTACTGCCAAAAAAGAAATTGAGTCATCTGTCTGTCTGTTCTAAAGGCCTATACGCAGTTCGAAAAATTTCGCGCGGAATGACAAAACTTCATACAAAAAAAAAAAAAATCCCAAATGGGATTTTTTTTACATGAAGTTTTGTCATTCCAAATGAAATATACCAAATGGGATTTTTTTATATGAAGTTTTGTCATTCCGCGCGAAATTTTTCGAGCTGCGTATACCCCTTAAGCCTGAGAGCTTAGTGAACTTCTAGAAGCTCCATTAAAAATAAGCTATCAGAAAATCTTGCAGTGATAGTTACTTTAATAAACAAACATTGAAATACCATTTCTGCAGCTCTTCAAAAAAAATTTTGTTCAATCTGCCATCCAACGTTTTCCACAATTTTGTATCTCATAGTAGGGGCCTTGACTGCAACCAGTGCACTACACTTTCCCAACAACCCCAAAAAAAAAGAGACATTTACAACATTCTCGTATTTCATTACGCAACTTCTCTTTACTTTATCCTTCAATTATGCAACACATAATTTACATGGAACTTAATTAAAAATATAAATAACTCGAAATGGTTACCGAATAAATGACATTCGGTAATTTCATTCGATTTTGTTTTTCATTGGAAGATTGAGGATTTAATTATGTGCAATTTAAGCCTTGTTACACCATCACCAATGACGTCAATGAGTTGGTTTTGCATGGTGTTGACATCATTGCCACAAGCAATCCGCCTCTTGTTGCAGAGCAAAATATCTCTGACGTGCGGTTTGGTATAGCACAATAAATAAGTTGGCATGCTACAGTCGGGACAAGCCGACTATAAAATACTCTACACCCTTGGCAATTATTATACGAAAGGGTCTAGCTAGATAAGGCACCAAAAATTGTTACAACATTTTTGAAAACTAATAACACAAGACGAACATGGTTTAGTTGTTGGAAAGCTATGGGTCATTTTCGAAGTAATTTACTGTGTAGAGTCCGAATCCGTGGTCAGAATTGGCTTACCATGTCAGGATCTTGAGATATTTGAGGTTATTTACCCGAAAAACTAAGTTTTTTTCCTACTTTTGAGGTTATGTACAGGGTGCAAATAATTTTTGTGGTCTGTCCCCCAGTTACATCATTTAGTGCCACTCTTACCCTTTAATTAAAAAGTTCAAGCGATCATTTATTTTTTTCGCAAAGTTATTCAAAGTTACGAAATATATCCCTCGACGTCATTATCATTTGCATTAAGCCTTTGAGACAACAACACAGGCCAACTGGTTTAGTTGTTGGGAAGCTAAGGGTCATTTCCGAAGTACTTTGCTGTGTAGAATCCGAATGCGGGGCCAGAATTAGCCCATCACGTCAGGATCTTGACACATTTGAGGTTATGTACCCGAAAAACCGCGTTTTTCCTACTTTTGATGTTCATAACCTCAAATATCTCAAAATCCTGACGTGATGGGTCAGCAAATTACTTCGGAAATGACCCCTAGCTTTCCAACAACTGACATGAACCCGGTATTTGTAGGCCTGTGTAATTCACTCATAGGTAAGCAAAATTTTTGTAAGTTTTAATTTTTTAGATTTGAAAAATGTGTTTTTCACTTTTGATTTAATTGTGACTAAGCTTCTGCATATTTTTGTAGCATTTTTTTTTATATATTTGTTTAGGGCTCTTAAAAAAAATTTATTACACTAGCTTACACGCAAAATGAACCTGCGTAAAAATTTGTTTTTGGGGTAATTTTGGGTTGAGAAACACGAAAATTACAACTTGGTTTTTTTTTTAAGCACCGTTTTCGATATTTTTTCGAAAAACATGTTTTTTAAAAATGATTGAAGTTGCAAGCAACCAAAGTCGAAAAAAAGTGAAATTTTCGAACATTTTTCAAAATTACAAATTTTCGATTTGCTTTTTCTTAACAAAACCAAAATGTTTAAAAATTATGTTAAGCTTTTTAAGCCTAGTACGCAGCAGTGTAAAACCGCGTGAAAGAAAACAAAACTTCATATAAAAAAACACTGTCAAAATTCTTAGCGCCAAGAATTTTTTCATTGGTACGCAGGACCAGTGCTGCCCATTTTTCGTGAAATTGACATGTAGATGGTGCCGGCAAAAAGCTCAGCTTTCTTTTTGCGCGCTTAAAACAAAACATTAATATGCAGTAACTTATTTTGATAGGGGAAACAATGCCACGTAGGCAAAATAGTTGCACAAATTTTACTAAGACGCAGAAAATTGTCGTTTAGGGATCATGTGGGGCTCCAATAATGCAAGCAATGTCTTGAAATCATGCGAGGCCATGTGAAAATTTTGCGAAAATGCTGTCGGATTCTGTACCATGGCTTTGAAACGAAAATTTTCCGCAAAATGTAAAAATTTGAATTACAATGCTAATTCACTTCGAATGCGTAGGTCTCTACAAAATTTTTCACACTCAGCTTTGTGTAATAAATGTGAGTTCACCCTCATATTCCTTTTATCCTGAAGTTTCGCAAATAACTAGGCAATAATAGCAATAATAATAATAAATATTAAGTAATATTTTCATATGGTAATTCATTTTTGCACTTTTTATTATTTTATACTCTTGTTACCAATTTGAACAAACAACTGATTTTTATATTTAATTTTTGGCGCCATCTATTGTTAGTAGCGCCATCTACATGTCAATGCCCCATACTTGGGCAGCACTGTTTGGTCACAAACTCTACCCATACAAGTTTTTTGCGCACAAAATAAGTTCAGGCGGTTTTACACTGCTGCTTAGAAGCCTTTAAGCTGAAACATTTCGAGTCTAAGATCTTTTAAATCGTATAAGAATTGTAGCTGCTATGGAACCATGTACGAAAGTTCCCATCTTCACTCAATCACACTTTTGTATGAAAAAAAAAATTGTTCACTAAAAGTTTTTCATTTGCGTTGATGTATGCAGCTGCAGTCGTGAGTTTTCGTTTCTTTCCTTTTCCTGTCGCTACAGCGCTTTGTTCACGCGATATTGACGAATAAGTGAAAATCGTGCCCAAAAACATGTTTTTCGAAAATATCTCGAAAACGGTGCTATAGAAAAGAAAAATAGGTTATAATTTTTGTGTTTCTCGACTCAAAATTACCCAAAAAAACATTTTTATACGAAGATTTACTCGATGGCCCTTAAACTTGTAAGCTAGTGTTATTTTTAACTTTGGCTAAGCTGCTGCATATTTTTTAAGAATTTTTTTTTTAATCTAAAGACCTATACGCAGTTTGAAAAATTTCGCGCGGGAAGACAAAACTTCATATAAAAAAAATCCTAAATGGGATATCCCAAATGGGATTTTATTTTTTATATGAGATATCCCAAATGGGATTTTTTTTTTATATGAAGTTTTGTTATTCCGCGAGAAATCTTTCGAACTGCGTATACCCCTTAAGTTGTTAATAGGGCTTTTTCATAAAATTTTTATATTTTTTTTTTTAACCAATACATTTTCTAAAAAAAAAAAATTTTTCAATTGTTTTTTAAGCATGTCTTTTTATCCAAACTTTATATGGTGTAAAAATGCATCAAATCGATTTGAAGCAAAAATGTAAAAACAAAAAGAAATTAAATTTAAATTTTTAAATTTTTTTTATATTAAAATTTTTGAATTTTTTTCAAATTAAATTTTTTTAATAATTTATAAATAAAAAATTTTGTAATTTTTTAAAATTCAAATTTTTTAATTTTTTTATAATTACAATTTTTTTTTAATTTGTATAAAACAATTTTTTTTGGTCAAAAATTAAAATGCATTTTTTTTATACTTATAATTGGTTTATTTTTTAAATATTTTTAGCGCTATAGTTTATTTGGCAAAGTTTCTTTAAATGATCCATAGAACCTGAAAAGCTGCCCTAATGTATATAGCTGCATGTACAGAAAAACAAAATATTTTTCATTAAAAATGAAATATTAATTTTCATCACAGAAAATATCAAAATACAATACTTCAGTCATAATTGCATTTGATTTCAAAAAGAACGCCTTGACATGCTAAACGTTGCACTGAACTTACATTGTGAACGAAATTGAGAACCTGCCGGAAATTTTTTTTTTTAATTACGACCCTGAGCGTCAAATATTTGCAATTTTAATTGTAGTCGCAAATATTTCAGCCTTTGTGTTTATTTAACATTTGTGCAATTTATGTGCTCAAACTGAAAGACAAAATATTCCAATATCGAAATATATCTATCTAGTATAATCTGTAGGTGTACCATATACAAACAATTGCAACTATTTTATGAGCTACCTTATATGTATTGCAATTTGCTTGTGCATGAGAAATCAAGTCAGAACATTAATCTTCGATCGCATCATTAATCAAGGCAACAACAACAGTAGCGTACATGGGACAGCTAAGAAAATAAGGCGTGGCCGCAAAGGGGCGGGGAACGACCGCTATAAACATTTATCAACATTTGAACAATGAATTAAAAACAAATAAATCTTTGAGTAAATTCCATTGAAATAACATTTTAATTTCATGTTTGACCTTGTCTCTTTATTTGTTTTTTTTTTTGCGTGTGTGTCCTTGCACTTTTGCCTGCTCTGTACGTGTCTTAAAATTTCAGTAGCTTGCACAGTTTGCTCAAAAATGTTTTTAAAAAAAACTTTAAAACTTTAACTAAGCTTCAAAATTATCAAATTGTGATGTTTACTTGGCGTAAAAAATACAAGTGCTGAGTGCTGCAATATGAAAACTTTCAAGTAGCTTTCAAGCCTTTGTAAACTCGACTTTTATCAGTTTTTGAATGCACGTTGAATGCTTAAATTAATGCAATTAAAATGTGAAATATAGCATGCTTTTTTAAGGGGTTTATGCTTAAGAGCTTGTGCGTTAGTTTTCACGTAAGCCTGGGATTAAAGTTACGCCAAAGCAAGCAGTCCAAGCAGTGCATTTTTGGTGTTAATGTTTTTAACGAACTTTGAAGTTTGGCAAGAAAGGTTTTACTATATCTGGCATTGTGTTCATTAAAAATTCACTCTAAAAAATAAAAATGTGCATGTACACCCCGACCCAGACATTCTTGCTCAAAAGAGTGTTTTAAAAAGCGCCAATATCTACGAAAGTAATCATATATTTTTTTTTTTCATTGTTTTTGATATTATTTAATGCTTTTAGAGTGTTGGGCGTTATTCTATATAAAGGGTTTTCCAACAAGAGGTGTTATTTTGAATCACCCGGTATTTTGGTAGCTGTCACTTTTGAAGCTTTTATTCTTTGACATTTGACAAGTAGAAACTACGCCATTACTAAAAATGGAACGATACACGCTTCAACAACGCATTGAAGTTATTAAAATTCACTACAAAAATGGTGAAAATCTTGCAGTCACAGTTCGCAAAACTAAAGCATTTCTGGGTCGTCATGAAGCACCTTGTCGGACCGCAATACAGAAATTGGTGGAAACATTCGAGCTGTTGAGACAAGTGATGTGAAGAATAAAACCCGTGCACGTCGCTCAAGAACAACTGAGAATATTGCTGCTGTAGCCCAAAGTGTTGAAGAAAACCCAGCTTTGTCCATTTCTCGTCGTTCTTTGGAATTGGCCATTCCACAAACGCCATTACACCGTATTTTGCATAAAGACTTGGGTCTTAAGGCTTATAAAGTTCAGTTAACACAAGAAAATGATCCGGAATTCCATCGAAAAATCATCTTGACTCATGAGGTCCAATTCCACCTTGGTGGCTACGTCAACAAGCAAAATTGTCGCATCTGGGGCTCGGAAAACCCAAGAGTTATTGTTAAGAAGCCTCTCCATCCTCTCCATCCTCAACGTGTGACTGTTTGGTGCGCTTTATGGTCCGGCGGGGTCATTGGACCTTACTTTTTCGGATATGAGGTTGGATCAACAGTTACGGTGAATGGATTGCGCTATCGAGAGATGATTTATGATTTTTTATGGTTGGAGCCAAACTAGTCAGGCTAGTCTGCATTACTCTGGAAAACACCACAGCAAAAATCAGGGTACGAAACAATACCTCAGAACCCCTCCTCATCGAATCCGGCGTAAAACAAGGTGATGCTCTATCTACGTTGATATTTAACCTGATGTTGCATAAAGCAATAAAAGAAATCGAACGTGAAGGAGTCATACTCGCCAAGTCCACCCAAGTATGTGCATATGCTGATGATCTGGCCCTGCTAGCAACAAACGAAAGAGAGCTAAAAGAAACATTTTCAGAGCTAAACAAACATGTGAAAGAAATGGGTATGAAAATCAATGAAGATAAAACGAAATACTTCTTGAAATCAAAACGCCCGCCTCGAGAAAGTTTCTTAGAAATTGAAGAATATAAGTTTCAAGCTGTACAACAGTTTAAATATCTCGGCGTTGCGTTCTCAAGCACTGATGACTCGTCATGCGCTGTAAATGACCGTATTCAAGCCGCAAACAAAGCCTATTTTGTGCACTCAAAATTGTTTAAATCTAAAATGATCTCAAGAAATACGAAATTCAACATATACAAGTGCCTCGTTCGACCAGTGCTAACATATGGTTGTGAAGTTTGGACCCTGAAAGCAGCTGAACTAAAGCAGCTCAGCATCTTTGAAAGAAAAATTATGCGAAGGGTGTATGGTCCACTACGATTAAATGACGGCACATATCGACGCCGATACAATGACGAAATAGAAACCATGATGAGAGGCGAAACAATTGTACGGTTTATAAAGTCTCAAAGAATGCGATGGCTCGGCCACGTGCTACGCAGGAGCGACGAGGCACCGACAAAAAAGCTCTTACTGTACAGAGATCTAGGATGCCGAGCTAGAGGCAGGCCGAAAAAGCGTTGGATCGACGCGGTAGAAGCGGATTTGAATTCAATGAGGGTCCAGAACTACAAGCTAAAGGCGTTGGACAGGGACGCATGGAGAAAGATTGTGAAGGGAGCTTTGGCCCACACCGGGCTGTGATGCTAATAATAATAAATGGTTGGAGTTGGATGGTATTGATCTGGACAACGTTTACTTTCAACAAGGCGGCGCTACGTGCCACACTAGCAACGAAACCATTGCTCTTTTACGGGAAAAATTTCCGGACCGTGTTATCTCTCGAAGAGGTGATCACAATTGGCCACCGAGATCTTGTGATTTAACACCTTGCGACTTCTTTCTTTGGGGCCACGTGAAAGATAAGGTCTACGTCAACAGCCCAGCGTCGATTCAAGACCTCAATGATAGAATTCGTGAGGCTATCGAGGACATAGGGCAGCCACTTTGCGATTTGGTTATGGAAAATTTCATGAAAAGTATATGGTCCTGTAAGCGTAGTCGTGGTGGCCATTTGGCTGATGTTGTTTTTCTTTATTAACGGCATACCTTCCTCTTTATTATGAAATAAACATCCAATCATTAATCTAAAAAAAATGGCATTTTTCTTTGAATATCAAAATAACACCTCTTATTGGAAAACCCTTTATTATGATACTTGTAAACAGCTCATTTGTTATTGCTCAAGTTATTAGTTGGACATAATATAGTTTGCCCGATCGAGTATGAAAAGTATAGGGTGGGCCATCTGTTGGTTTGGTTGTGAAACACTCATTATTCGGAATATATACGTCCAAAACTAACACAATTTTAGTCATGGACCTTTTAACAACCAAACCACGCGTAAAAGTGGACAGGTGTACTATGGAAATGTTCGTTCTGTAGAGCCAGCCGTGGCGGCCATTTGGGCGCTATTATTTTTAATACATAAAAGAGGCGTTTCAAACATACACCAAATACACATTTTGTTGGAAATTATACGCACTTAATGCAAAAATTAGAAACGAACCGACAGATGGCCCACCCTATACTTTTCGTAGTCTACCGGGCATTATTACATTTTTGTCCCTTTGTTAGTGTTGCTCACATCATTACGCGTGCATTCTTGTCTTTGGGCAGCTATGCCCGACCAATTGAGCAGTCAAATTTTACTATTATTCCCTTTTTGAACCAAATAAAATAAATTAAAATTTTTCACTTTGTACGAAAATTCCTATTATTTCTACATCTTTTCTCCGATTTTGATAAACAACCACACGTTTTTTTGCGTAATCGATCAAAGTTTACGAGCCATAAAAAAACGGTATGAAACAATTTTCTAAAATTTTTAATTGTACGTTCGAAATATATATATTTTTTTTCAAAAATTTGCTAAAAATTACGAAAAATTTCATATAAATGCATAAATAAATAAATGTGTTTTAAGTATAATGAATTACACAGGCCTACAAATACCAGGGTCATCCGAATCCGGGGCCAGAATTGGCCCATTACGTCAGGATTTTGAGATATTTGAGGCTATTTACCCGAAAAACGGCGTTTTTTTAAATATCTCAAAATCCTGACGTGATGGGCCAAGCTTTTAAGTAAATACATACACTTTTTTTTAAATTTCGAAAAATGGTTTTTTCAAAATATCTCGAAATTCGTTTTATAAGAAAAATATTTTGGACTGAACTTTCAGTTTCGCAAGCCATTTTACAACGGTATGTTGAGGACACCAAAGTCTTTTAAAATTTGTTAACTAGTGTTTTGAATTCAAGAGCTTAAAAGCTTAAGTTAAGATCTTCTATTCTTTCACTGAGATCATACGAAATTATAAATAAAATGAAAGCCTTATTGCAGTTGCATGAACTTGCTCTTAGAATTCTAATAAAAAGTTTTTAGACTAATTTTTAAATTAAATAATTTTGCAGTATTTTTGACAACGCCAATTTGGTTTCAGGGCAGTACGTGCGGTTTAAAGATCAAAATAAGAATTAAACATTAGCTATAAAGTTCGTTATAGATTTTTGCATAACATTTTGTTACCTTTTGCTAGCCTATTTATCATAAAACTACTAAACATAATGAACACAAAACAGCTGTCAGACTGCATTCCAATTGAAAAAACGAACACTTAAAAAAACACCCTATGCAAGTTGGTAAATATAGTATTCGAGCGCAAAAACTTTTTGACTTGACTTAGAAGTACAAAGACAACAAAGAGAGAGAACTAAAGACGTAAAACACACAAGCTGTAAGAAAGTACCAGAACAATCCGCATTTAAAAAAAAAAAAACTGTGTGCTACCTGCAAAAGTTTTATGCACCGCAAAATTTTGACCAAAACAAAATGAAAAGCCAAAAATCGAAAAACTTTTCTTTGGCCATCACAGACAAGCAGCACACACAAATACATACATACACACACTCGGGTTGTGTGCTTAAAAACTCTAGAGGTCCTAAATTCCATGAAAAAATGCTTTGATGATAGGATTGAAAGACCCCTTGGAACCCAACTGATTTGATTTTCAGCTGAAATCGCTTGGAACTGCAACGGATTGCTATCCTGATTAGATTTGTTTGTTTAAGCTTTTGCGCTTTATTTCAAATTTCTTGGAAAAATTTTCTAGCTTGTTGTTTGGTTCAGTTGAAAAAGATTTCTGACTGCTTTGCAAATACCTGGAAATACCTTTAGCATGTAGCATGGTTTTTTGCTTAAAATCTTACTACGACTAATTGTTGTTTGCTTGAAAGTTCGTTGTAAGAGATTTCGAGCTTTACTGCAAAGCTCTGGAAAAATGTGTGAATGCACTTTTCTGAAGCATACTATGCTTGATAAGGGCTTAAATCGGTTTGTTTGATTTGGTTTGCTTCAATTTTGGTTGCAAAAGATTTCTGGCACAACACCGACTGTATCTGTGCTTGTATGCTGGCATCACTTCAAATGGTTGGTCATCAATATTAAATCAGTGAGCACACACACACACACACTAACACACTTAAACACATACATACATGCTAAGATTCACACACAGACACACACATGAAGCGAAAGAGCAAGTGAGAGGTTGGGACAGAGACAGACAAAAAGCGAGAGCAAGACAGACAGCTCGTAAGTGGCAGCCGCACACAATCAAAAAACATTACACACAATGAACCATTAAAAGTTGCTTCGTTTTTCGTTTTCTCTCACAAAGTGTGCCAGCAAGTATTGAAAACGCACAACAACAACAATAACAACAACAAAGACGATGAGCAGAGTACAAGGCAAAGCAGAGAGAGAGAGAGAGAAAAATAATCTAATGCAGCATAACGAAGAGAAAATGCACTTAAAATGCTGAATTTTTAAGCTAGACTGAGTTCATGTTGCTATAAATTTTACAAGGTGACGCAAAGAAGCGCTTGAGTTGTAATGCGCAGAAAGCTGGTTCAATTTTTGTATGGCAGCTATATGAAAAAGTCGAGCAATTTTGTTGAAGCTTCACACATATTTTTAGCCTAAAACTGACATAAATTTGGTCAACATGTTTTAAAAAATTGAACAATTTTTTTTACATATATTTATGAAAAAAAAAAAGAAAACTGGTTCAATTTTTGTATGGCAGCTATAGGAAAAAGTGGACCAATTTTGTTGAAACTTCACATAAATATTAAGTCTAAAGCAAAATACAACTGACTGAAATTTGGTCAATTTTTTTTGAAAAATACGAAAAATTTTTTAATATAAATTTATGAAAAAAAAAGAAAGCTGGTTCAATTTTTGTATTGCAGCTATATGAAAAAGTGGAGCAATTTTGTTGAAACTTCGCACAAATATTAAGTCTAAGACAAAATACAACTGACATAAATTTGAAAGATACAAACATTTTTTTAGACTAAATTAATGAAAAAAAAGAAAGCTGGTTCAATTTTTGTATGACAGCTGTATGATATAGTGGAACAATTTTGTTGAAACTTCACACAAATATTGAGTCTAAAACAAAATACAACTGATATAAATTTGGTCAATATATTTTGAAAAATAAAAAGAGATTTTCTTGGGCAAATAGCGTCTTTGAGCTAATTAGTGGGAAAACCTGGCCGCAAAGGAGCTCAAACAGAAGCAAGCAACTTTTAAAACTAAACAGACTTGACATAAGAGCAACGACAGGAGCTCTTACTGGACATTGTTTGATTGCTAGGCACGCCAATAGATTGGGAGTGCCTTATTATGACTACTGCAGGAGTTGTCAGGATGTAGAAGAAGCGGAAACAGTGCAGCATCTACTGTGTGGATGCATGGCGCTATGCAGGAGGAGACTGAATACACTGGAATCCCCGAATTTATAGGGAATGGAATAAATAAGATTAATTCGTTCATTTAATCAACAGGTTGGTTCAGAGAGCATACAGGAGAGTAAGGACTAGCTCAAGTGACATCACAACGGGCTTTTTGCAGACCTAGGTGTGTCGGTAGACAACCACTTCTACCTGTCTACCTAACATCATCATCGTTTAGCTCTACAACCCAGGGTGGGTTTTGGCTTTCTCTACAATCTTCCTCCATTCGTCTCGATCTTATGGAAGGTCCTTCCCATTTCTTATACCGATTGTTCTAATGTCATCTGTTATACAATCGATTAGTCTTTTTCGCGGACGTCTCTTTTTTCTGGTGCAAGTTGATTTAACGTGAGCTATCCATCTTAGCCTTTGAGATTTTATAAATTTGACGACATTGTGATAGCTCTAGCAATTCTGCATTGTATCTTAACCTATATTCGCCTCTTTCATTGCGCTTTGGTCCGAATATTTTTCTTAAGATCTTCTTTCTTAGCATAACAGTCCTGGGTGGACCAGTGCTTCCTCAACCAATTTTTGCCATCTGATTCTATCCGATGCCAAGTTTTTCCAATCTCTCACGCGCAGCCTTCTTAAGTCTTCTTCAATTGTCATCTAGCCACCTCTTTCTGGGTCTACCTCTTCTTCGAGATCCAATTAGGTTTCTCACAAGCGCTTGCTGATCGTTCCTGAGTCATACGTTGAACGTGTCCTAGCCATCTTAGTCGTTGTGATTTTAGGTATCGTATTACGTTCTGCTTGTCGATGGCGTTTTCTAATTCATGGTTGTAGCGAATACGATATGTGCCGTCATCTAAACGTATTGGACCAAAAATCTTTCTTAGCACTTTCCGTTCGTGGGATAGTAGTTGGTATGTTTCGTTGGCTTTGAGTGTCCAAACCTCGCAGCCGTACGTCAGAACCAGTCTAATTTGGCATTTATACATACGGAGCTTTTGTTGTCTCGATAAGATTTTAGATTTAAAGAGTTTTATATGTATATAGTATGTCTTATTTGCTGCCTAAATTCTATCTTGTATCGCAGCTGATATGTCTTCTTTAGAACTCAGTACTACTCCAAGGTATTTGAACTCTGTCACCGCTTCAAAGCTAGTACTGTCGATATTGAACTGGTTTCTACAGACTCTGGATTTTGAACTCAGCATATATTTTGTTTTTTGGTGGTTGACTTTAAGTCCAATTTTTGAGGTGGCGCTCTCGAGTTTTCTAAACGACAATATTAAGCGTTGGCGCTTCTAGCCAATATAATAATATCGTCGGCGTAGCCACAAATTTGGATGTCGCTGTTAAAGAGGCTTTTATCGACGTCCATTTCCGAAAGTCAACTGTTAAGCAGCAAATTGAATATTAGGGAAGAAAGTGCATCACCTTGTTTGACTCCTGATTGAACCCTGAAGGGGTCTGTTAATTCACGTTGAACGTGTACTTTACTTGTTGTATTCTGGAGCGTTAGTATAATTAGGTTTGTAAGTTTTATTCGAATTCTTAAGATCTACCTAACACATATTTATATATTTTCATGCATTCAAATTAGTCTACACATTTGTGTCAAGTTTGTTTAAAATGGATCCACACTTGCAAATAGCTACCTTTAAAAAATTAAACTTGTATTCTCATTTTAGAAGAGACACAAAAAACGAAACTTTGCATTACGCCACCTTCTAAGTATTGGATGATGAACTGAGTTTCCCTATTTCCAACAAGAGCTGCAAATGTTTGCCAAATCTTATTTATTTAGTGAAATTCTAAAAAAGTTAACATAAAATATACAAGCATAAGCATTTGTAAACAAAATCTAAAATTTGTTGGTTCACCCTAAAACGTGCAAAATGCATTTATGGTAAATATAGCTGATACTTGTTGCTCGAATTTTAATTAAAATTACTTAAAAATTATATTGTTATTAGGGCCTAAAAGGTCTTTAAGAATCTGAGATCTATAATTTGTAGGCGCCACGAACATTTGCATCTCGGCCAGTAGTGCTAGAGAAAACATCGATGATCAAAGTTTAAAATCTCTATATATCGATGTTGGCGAACAGAGATGTTTCTACAGCACTTCTGCACTCATCAAATGGGTGTTGAATAGTGCTGGAGAAACATGTCTGTTGGCCAACGTCGATATATAGATATTTTAAACTTCGATCATCGATGTTTTCTCCAGCACTATCGGCCAGTACATGAAAATAAATAAATTCACTAAGAAAATAGATGGGAATAAGCTTAAGCTATGTCTTCAAATGCTCTTCAATAACAACGCTAAAAAAAAAAAACCCCTATTATATACACTAACAAAGAAAAACACATTCACATTTCAAGTTCGAATTTGCTCAAAACAAGATTATTTCAGTCTAGATATTATGAGAATTCTTCGTTCCCTTATTCTTCAATTAAGTAGAATATACGCTGAATGTCAGTTTTATGCTCCTTAAAAGTACAGGGCTTTCCAACAAGAGGTGTTATTTTGTATCACCCGGTATTTCGGTAGCTGTCACTTTTGAAGCTTTTATTCTTTGACATTTGACAAGTAGAAACTACGCCATTACTAAAAATGGAACGATACACGCTTCAACAACGCATTGAAATTTTTCAAATTCACTACAAAAATGGTGAAAATCTTGCAGTCATAGTTTGCAAAACTAAAGCATTGTTGGTGCGCCGTGAAGCACCTTGTCGGACCGCAATACAGAAATTTGTGGAAAAATTCGAGCTGTTGGGACAAGTTAGTGATGTGAAGAATAAAACCCGTGCACGTCGCTCAAGAACAACTGAGAATATTGCTGCTGTAGCCCAAAGTGTTGAAGAAAACCCAGCTTTGTTCATTTCTCGTCGTTCTTTGGAATTGGGTACACCGTATTTTGCATAAAGACTTGGGTCTTAAGGCTTATAAAGTTCAGTTAACACAAGAACTAAAGCCGGCCGATCATCAACAACATCGTGTCTTTGCTGATTGGGTCCTTGAAATGCATGAAAATTATCCGGAATTCCATCGAAAAATCATCTTGACTGATGTGGCCCATTTCCATCTCGGTGGCTACTTCAACAAGCAAAATTGTCGCATCTGGGGCTCGGAAAACCCAAGAGTTATTGTTGAGAAGCCTCTCCATCCACAACGTGTGACTGTTTGGTGCGGTTTATGGTCCGGCGGGGTCATTGGACCTTACTTTTTCGAAAATGAGGTTTGATCAACAGTTACGGTGAATGGATTGCGCTATCGAAAGATGATTTATGATTTTTTATGGTCGGAGTTGGATGGTATTGATCTGGACAACGTTTACTTTCAACAAGACGGCGCTACGTGCCGCACCAGCAACGAAACCATTGCTCTTTTACGGGAAAAGTTTCCGGACCGTGTTATCTCTCGAAGAGGTGATCACAATTGGCCACCGAGATTTTGTGATTTAACACCTTGCGACGTCTTTCTTTGGGGCCACGTAAAAGATAAGGTCTACGCCAACAGCCCAGCCTCAAAGATAGAATTCGTTAGGCTATCGAGGACATAGGGCAGCCACTTTGCGATTTGGTTATGGAAAATTTCATGAAAAGGATATGGTCCAGTAAGCGTGGTTGTGGTGGCCATTTGGCCGATGTTGTTAATCATTATTGACGCCATCCCTCCCTGTTTATTATGAAATAACCATCCAATCATTTATCTCAAAATATTGAATATTTCTTTGAATACCAAAATAACACGTCTTATTGGAAAATCCTTTACTACTTAAAATCATTAAAAAAAGTTTCAATTTAAGATTAAATTCTTGAATTTTTTCCTATAACTTATTGGGTTTTAGCCGTTTTCGTACAAGAAACATTTTTGCGATCGTTACTAAAACTTAATTCGTGTGATCGAATTTCTTGCTCCGAACCAGAGGGTCTTCGAAAAACAGGCACCCCGATAAAATTTTTTTTTCCTCAGTATAATTTTTTACATAGATGAGTAGTTAGGAAAAGCTTAAATATGTCGTGTCTTGCGATCGTAACTAAAACTTAATTCGTGTGATCGAATTTCTTGCTCCGAACCAGAGGGTCTTCGAAAAACAGGCACCCCGATAAAATTTTTTTTTCTCAGTATAATTTTTTATATAGATGAGTAGTTAGGAAAAGCTTAAATATGTCGTGTCTTGCGATCGTAACTAAAACTTAATTCGTATGATCAAATTTCTAGCTCCGAACCAGAGGGTCTTCGATAAACAGTGGGTCCTATAGCATTTTTTTCTCAGTATAAATTTTTCCATAGATGTATAGTGTGAAAAAGTTCCAATTTGTCGTGTTCTGTGAGCGTAACTAAAACTTAATTCATATGATCAAATTTCTAGCTCCGAACCAGAGGGTCTTCGAAAATACGCCCCGATAATATATTTTTATATCAGTACAAATTTTTTCCAATAGATGTATAGTGTGAAAAATTTAAAATATATCGTTTCTTTTGATCGTAACTAAAACTTAATTCGTAAGATCAAATTTCTTGCTCCGAACCAGAGGGTCTTCGAAAAACAGGAGTCCCGATACAATTTGTTTCTCAGTACAAATTTTCCCATAGATGTATAGTGTGAAAAAGTTCAAATTTGTCGTGTTCTGTGATCGTAGAAAATTACTTAAAACTTTATTCGTATGATCAAATTTCTTACACCGTACCAAAGGGTCTTCGAAAAACAGGCGCTCCAATATAATTTTTTTTTGTCAGTACAAATTTTCCCATAGATGTATGGTGTGAAAAAGTTCAAATTTGTCGTGTTCTGTGATTATAACTACAACTTAATTGATATGTTAAAATTTTTTTCTCCGAACCAGAGGGTCTTCGAAAAACAGGCTTCCCGATAACATTTGTTTTCTCAGCTCAACGCCGGACATAGCTGAATTTAGAGCTTTGGTACTTCGAGCGTTTATTTTAGGCAACTTTTTGTGCATTTACTAATCTTTGGGCATAGTATTGAGAATATGGCTGCTTTGAATTTTTAAAGTTACAATTTATGTTTTTTGTTTTGTAGTTCTAAGCTTCATATTTCACGAGCTAGTAGTTTAACATAAACAGTGCTCATTATCTTATATGCTTCTATTGAGAGTATCTCAAAAACAGAAAAGAAAAATAAATTCAAGCTTGGCTGCAATTTTTGCTTGCCTTGTCATTTCTTGCTTTTATTTTTGGACTGCTGCTTTTCAATAATGCACGAGGAGCATGGAGCATGAATGACGACAAGGGCGCCTCCGCACATGCCTCTCCCCTGCTACAACCATGCCACAATGCCACGATGTCGATGCTGATGAGCATGTCGCATTCAATTGAAGCAGCAGGCAACAATAACAACTTGAACAGCAGCAACAAAAGCAGTAACAAAAACAACAACAACAATAACGACGAAGAAAGGTAATGGAAGGCAAATGGCAAAAAACTTTTTTATAACATTTGCTTTTCACTTAAGTTTCGTTTGTGTGTGTGTGTGTGTGTGCGCGTGTGAGTGTATGCAAGATGGTTCTTGGTTAGCGCTCATAAGTAGGCAATACTTTTTTTTTGTCGCATATTTGGAAGTTCACATATTTACCAAACAAAAAAAAAGATATTTAAAGCATTCGTTAAAAAATAAGTGAGAAAACTCTTAAAGACTGCGTTTTATTTGAAAATAACTATTAATTCTAAAATATAGTTGCTATGGTGTTCGTTTTCGAGTAAAAGCTGCGGAATAAAAATTGACAAGCTTGTTTTAATACGAAAATTTCTACGACCTAAGCATATCTCGATTGATTTGAATCCGCGGCAAACAAAGATAACCGAACACTCTCTTTAAGTATTCTCATATAATTGGGCGTGCTCTGAAAAATGAATCCGAACATTTTATTCGGATTCGTTTTGAAATCGATTGTTAGATGCTACCAATTTCACCAAACCGAATTTTTTATGTGATTTGAAACCGAACGTTTTGTTGCAAGTGGAATTAAAACGAATCGCCAAAATAGGTTTTAAAAAAGTTGGATCCTACGCTGTATTATCATAATAAATAATGCCGCAGCGGCCAACCAAGACCGAATTTAAAATGAAAAATACGTAACCTTAAAGCTCTGTTTGAAATATAGTTATATAAATTGACTTGCAACAAATGGCTTAAATTGAAACGTTGCTGAGCCAAAACTTAAATGAAATATTTCAGGTTTTTATATTATAGCCCAGTTGCGTAGCAAGTTGAGTTGCAACCAAAGGCTGCAAAAAGTATGCAACACATTTTTTGTTGTCTTTTAGTTTTTCCGAAGCGAAGTTTTCAATTACGAAAAACATTTGTACAAAGTTCAGCTACGTAATCAGTTTGATGTTTGTATAAAAGTTTCAGCACCAAGGAGCATACGTACATAGTATATACTTGTATATAGACATATATATATATACAGACACACAGATACGCACTAATACTAGAATAGCTTCATGTCGCAGTGTTGTTTGCCGAAGCATAAAAGTATGCTACAATTTGGTCAAAGTGGGCGTTATGTCAACTGGGCGTGTTTCATTGCGTCAGTTAATGTGTCAATATGTCACTTTTGCTCTCAATTGTTTTAGCCCAGACATTTTGGGCGCACACACAAAATCACAGATAAAGTTTGAGAGTGAGAGAGATAGAGAGAGAGAGAGAGACAAGAATAGAGACACGCACACAGACAAAGAATTAGAAACAATGGACATGGTTGGAATTTATTGCTCACATGTGCATGACATGCGAGTATTTGTCGCTCCAAGAAAAATTTATGGCCGCAGCCAAATGGCAACCCAACTTGCATATCCCTTACATGCATCATCATCTTCAGCGTTAGCTTCATGATTTCATTATCTTCATTATTATCATCTTTAGCGTTATGATCATTATAGCGTCATTCAAATTTTTATCAATAGCTTCAATATCATCATCTTTATTTACTCATTTTCAGCATCATCATCATCATCTTCAGCGTTAGCTTCATTATTCCATTTTTTTCATTACTATCATCTTTAGTGTTTTGATCATTATATCGTCATTCAAATTTTTATTAATAGCGTCAATTTCATAACTTTTAGTTTATCGTTTTCAGCGTCGCCGTCTGACTACCTTTCATCATCATTATCATCTTGAGTTCTGTCATCATCACCTTATATGGCTCACCATCATTATCATCTTTAGTACTGCCATCATCATCTTATCATTGAACCATCATCTTCAGCAGCAGGTTATCATTCATTGAAATATCATCACCTTTAGTTAATCATTTTCAGCATCATTATCTGCCTAATTTTCATCACCATCATTATCATCTTTAGTACTGCCATCATCATCTTATCATCTGACTATTGAACCATCATCTTCTTCAGCATCTTCTTCAGCAGCATCAATATCATCGCTTTAACATCTTATAATCATCGCTTTTATTATCATCACCATTATGATCACCATCATCTGACTTTTGTCACTATCTACCCAACCAAGACCTTTTTTCGACTTGCCAGCACCTGCCGATAGACATTACACTTCAAACGCAACCCACCTATCTGTACCTTTGTCATATTCAGCACCTCTTCATGCTTCAGTGGCTTCTTTATCATCGCCACAATCACCATCATATTAAGCAGCGCCATCGTCATTATCTAAAGCGTCTTTTGCGCCCATTTACTATCATTTTCACCATAATTTGACTTTTGCCACCACCTAACAACCCAAAACCTAGTTATGACATGCTAGCACCTGACGATTGACATACTATAACAATCAAAACACAATCCACCTCTTCAGCACCTGCATCATTATCATCATCTTCAGAGCTAAAACCATCATAGACATTATCTTCAAAGCACACATTATCATTCATCATTATTTGCTACCTTCTCTTCATTTTGAGCGCCTCTATTATTATCATCATCTTCATCTATCATCATCTCACTCTTAAATCCACTCAGCTGCCCTTGTCTAATTGAGATTTGCCAGCACCTGCCGATTTGATATAACACTCAAAACACAATCCACCTATCTGTATAATCATCATCTTCAGCACCTGCATCATCATCTTCATAGGTAACACCATCATAGACATTTCCATTATCAGTATTTGCTACCTCCTCTTCATTTTGAGCGCCTCTATTATTATCATCATCTTCATCTATCATCATCTCACTCTTAAATACACTCAGCTGCCCTTGTCTAGTTGAGATTTGCCAGCACCTGCCGATTGATATAACACTCAAAACACAATCCACCTATCTGTATAATCATCATCTTCAGCACATGCATATCTTCATCTTCATCATCTTCATGGTTTACACCATTATAGACATTATCATTATCAGTATTTGCTACCTCCTCTACATTTTAGAGCGCCTCGATTATAAACATCATCTTCATCTTTCATCATCTTTCTATCATCATCTCATTCTTAAATCCACTCAGCTGCCCTAGTCTAATTGAGATTCGCCAGCACCTGCCGATTGACATAAAACTCAAAAAACAACCCACCTATCCTTAAAAGCCTTAAGTGCGCTCAACTTTTTAATGAACTAAGCCCAGTCAGCTTTCACCAGCCAAGCCCTTGGTCTTTTCATGTAAGTGCAACAAGCAGCCGGAATGCTACGGGCGCAGGGAGCTTCATACTACGCATCTCAAAATGATGTCATTTTCATTTCAAGTTTAATAGCTTTTTGACTTGTTCGCTCGGATTGATGATGACACGTGCAAAAAAGAGTGATTTTTCTGCTGTTGCCTTTTTCAGGCGACGTTGCCAAACTTCACTTTGGCATATGAGCTGACTCATTTGTGCTTTGTGCCTTAAGTACAACAATAAGTTGCATTCTCATTTCATTTTAGTTCAACATGGCAAAGGAACTTCTCGCCACATGCCTGATTAATGCAACTTTTTTGATTTCGTTTGAAAAAAGTTTGAAGACACTTGTAAGTCATATCGCTGCGAATCATATTTGTGTGAAGGCTCGAGAATACTATACGGAAAAAATTTGTATACTATATTGCAAGCACTTTCTTTTGAGATGCTACGCCAGTGCAATAAAACCTCATAGAAACTATCGATTATCGATTAACAGAAATTGCGTGCACATAAGTTTTATTAAAAATTACTTACCTTAGGTGTGCCGCCCGCTCTTATATCGCTCACTTGACAGAGCTCGATGACGTCACCATCCTGAATAAAAGTATGTGAACATTTTTTTGACTCAAATTTTTGAAATCTTTAACTTACCCGGCCTTCACTTTTCCAGTACAAAAAGAAACCATACTCATCGACCTTAAACAATGCATCACGTTCAAAGTCATTTTCTTTCGTTTCCTTTTCATTCTCGAACCAGCGATCAAAGGTGGCACCGGTTGTTAGTTCCGCCGGAACCGGTATGATCCAATCGAACTCGTACTTCTTAGTCATTATTTACAAATGGGTTTTACTGTGCTTGTTGTTGTTATTGTATTTGCGAATCATATATATAGGAAAGCCAGTTAAAGCTGGCTGAGTTGTTATATTTTGTTTTTTGTTTTTTTTATTCTTGTACAGTTAAGTGAGATATATATATATATATATATATATAGATATATTGTATATATATGTATATAATTTGTATGCTATTGAGTTATTTGGTATTTTATAGATACTTGGCTTGGTGTTTGGCTTTTTAGACACATGTTACAATTATTGGTGTTATTTTATGGCATTTACTATGTTGTACATATGTATATATATATATATAGAGTATAAACATATATATATGTATATGTATTTAGCAGTTATTGTAGTTCACATTGTTGTTAAGTAATATAGCTAGATACATTGATTAATTGAACTAAATTGTTGGTGTTGATTTTCACTGAGTTTGTTATATGGTTTTTGAGATTTATCTAGTTTTAGATGTTGTCCAAGTTTCAGTTTAGCTCAAATCGAATTGATTTATAAGCGTAGTTTATTGGTTTTTGGTTTTCCTTTCCAAATTAAGCTGCAAGTGAAGAACAATATAAAGTATGCTGTTAATGTACAGTCGGCAACAAAAATTACGTCTTTTAAATACGTATGTGTGTTATAAAGTATTGTGTTATTTGAAAAAAACAAAAATAAGTTTACTTAAATTCAATCTCTAAATACATTTTTTTTTCAGCTGATAGTGCCATAAACAAAAAGTTAGGGCACGGCTCAAATAGTAGCTATTGGCACGATAATTCTTATTTTTTTGGCACAGTTTGTTCCGACGTCATGACGTCACACGAGCAGAATATAATTCTCAAAAGTAACATGCATCAGAATTTATAATATCTACGTTAGGTTAGCTTTATAGTGGTAGCTAGCTTATCAAGCCATCACACTTAAGCCAAGACTGTCACGTTTTGATATCACGCGAATCTCTATTTAAACCCGTCTCCAAAAAGTATTCTTAAAGCGAATCCCAGCCTGTTGCTGCGATATAGCTAGTTGGAAGACAACGCTCGTAATGACTTTATAGCTGCCTGGCTATCGGAGTATATATTTATTTCACCGGTTTCCAGGCCGGTATTGCGGAAGCATATTAAAGCCTCATTTATGGCTAGGATCTCCGCCTGAAAAACGCTACAGTAATCCGGTAGTCGAAAAGACTGCCGTATGTTTTATTGGTCAGAGAAGAGCCCGCCCCCAACCTGGTTGTTGGGCTTGAAGCCATCTGTGAAGAAATTTATGCGGTCGCTTAGATCTGGTTGGTTTTCCATCCATGATTCCCTAGAGGGGATGGTGGGGAGGTACACAATAGTCTGTACCTGACACGTTTGGGTCTTCCTTTAAGATGGACGACTGCCCATGTCTTGAAACTGTCCAGCAATTGGCTTCCTTGAGACGCCTCACTGTCAAGGTGGCAATTTCTTTTGCCATTAAAAGGATGGGTGATATATAAGTGATGGCATTAAGCACTTCACTCGAGGTAGTTCTGAGGGCACCTGTTATGCATAATTGTGCCGTTCTTTGTACCTTGTTTAGTATTTTAAGCTTAGATTTAAAGTTTAGGGCTGGCCACCAGGTAGACAACCCATATAAAAGTATTGGTCTTACTATGGCTGTGTAAATCCATCTAACTACTTGAGGGGACATACCCCATTTGAGTACTATCGTCCTCTTGCAGGCCAAGAGCGCTGTATTGGCTTTTTGCACTCTCTCTTTATAATATCTAAGAGATGACAGCTTTTTTCTTAAAGATGATAGACAATAAACTGTTTTTTTGTCTCTATTGAATTCGTTTAAATATTTTTTTTTTAGTACTGAATATGCGAATATTTGTTTGTCTTTGCTAACAAGCTGTAGAAATTTGTTTTCCAAAAATACTTTTTATTATAAATAAAGCATAGTTTTTGTTTTTAATTCATTTCTAAACACTAACTATTTATTGGCGAAACGATAAACTAAAACAGCATTAATAAGATTATTTGTTTATTACGAATAGATGAAATGAATGTAGATGATGATGATGATATCTTTGAGATGAAACATTATTTCTTCCGTTAATAAACATTAACTTAGCGTTTAGCAACAATTCATACATCATCTTCTTTATATTGCTAAAGATGACGAAGTGAAATTAAAAATATATGCATTTATTAACTATTTCTATGCGAATAACGATATTTAGGGGGACGACTTTTAAAATTTTCAAATGTTTTTAAAATTTTTTTAAGAAAAGTACCACCGTCATCAACGATTATTGTTTGTTAAAAAAAATATTCTTTAAACAATTTTTCTTCAGTTAATAAACATTATCTTAACGATCAGCAACAATTTATACATCATCTTCTTTCTACTGCTAAAGATGACGAAGTGAATTTGAGAAAAATTTCATTTAATCACTATTTCTGAGCAAATAACGATATTTGGGGGAACGACTTTTAAAATTTTATTCGTCATCTTCTTTACACTGCTAAAGATGATGAAAAGAAATTTAAAAAAATCATTTATATTTTCAAAGAAAAGTGTCGCACAAAGTCATCATTTATATTTTTTTGTTAAAAAAAAAAATGTTCTTTGAGCATACTTCTTCTTCTACTTCTTTGGTGGACCAAAGCTTCCGCAACAATCTCACTCCATTTGTCCCTCTCTACAACGACATCTCTCCAGTGTCGGACTCCTATTTTTCTGAGATCGGCTTCTACAACATCCAGCCATCGTTTCTTTGGACGTTATATTCTTCTTCCTCCAATCGGTTGCAATACAAAGGCCTTTCGAGCTATTCTTTCCGTGGACATTCTGAGCACATGACCCAGCCACCTTATACTCTGTGCTTTAATAAATCTGATAATTGTTTCATGTCCTGCTAGGGATTCTAGTTCATGATTGTATCTTATCCAGTAGTTTGATAGGGCCATATATTTTTCTTTCGAAGCGCAACAGTTGAGCTGTATCTGCGTTCTTCAAGACCCAAAGTTCGCAGGCATATGTGAGTACTGGTCTTATTACCGTTTTGTACATTCTGAATTTTTGGCTGCGTGAGAGAATCTTTGATCGGAATAGCTTTAGATTTGCGTTGTATGCTTTGTTCGTGGCCTGTATTCTTTCCTTAATTGCTACTGTCGAGTCTTTTATAGCAGATAGCATTATACCCAGGTATTTGAATTCTTCTACGCTCTCAATAATAGAGCAGGATCGAACCATATATTTTGTCTTATCAGTGCTAATTTTTAGCCTCGCCGCTTTGGAGTTTCGTTCCAGATTTTTGAATACATTTGCCAGTTCAGACTTGCTTTTGGCCATTATTAGTGCATACATCATCGGCAAATGCACAAATCTAAAAGATTTTGTTATAGATAGTGCCATTTGGATTGATTTGCGCGACTATTGCATGCAGAACTAAATTGAATATAAGTGTAGAAAGAGCATCTGCTTGTTTAATACCCGATATTATTTGAAACTCTTCTTTGCACTGGCCTTGTACCAAAACTTTTGCTAAAGTGTCGCTTAAGGTCATCATAACGAGCTGTATAATCTTCGAAGAAATTCCCAGGGATTGGAGGTAGTATTTGATCATTTTGCAGTCTATGCTATTAAATGCTTGCTTGAAATCTACGAACAGGCAGTAAATATCGATTTTGTATTCCGAGAATTTTTCGAATATTTGGGACACTACAAATCCTTTATCTATTGCTGACCTGTTGGCACGGAAGCCTGCTTGTTAGTCATCAAGTATATCCTCTGCATAGATATTGAGTCTATTGAAAAGCACGTTTGTAAATATTTTGTAGCCGCCGTTAAGCACTGATATGCCACGATAGTTACAACAATTTGCTTTGTCGCCTTTCTTATGTATCGGTACGATTAGGCATGGCAGCCATTCATCGGGAAGGATGTTAGAGTTCCATATTTTCACTATAAGTTTGTGAATGTGCTCTGTCAAATTTCTCCTCCGTATTTTATCAATTCCGCAACGATTCCATCTTCCCCGGCGCTTTTGTGCATTTTAAGCTACCGTATTGCTGTTTTCGTTTCTTCTAATCTGGGTTCGTCTATGGAAATTTCTGCGGTTTGAAACTCAGGCAATGTTTTATTCTCGCTTTGGGTATTAAGGATCTCGTTAAAGTGCTCTTTCCATCGATTCAGGATTTGTTCTTTGTTACTCAGAACTTCTCCATTTTTATTTTTGCATATATTGGTGCGGGGGTGAAATGCCTTCGATTGCTGCTTTATAGGTCGGTACATTTTTCTAGTATTTTTGTTTTGGAAGCATACTAAAGTGTCTTATTGCCTATAGTTCTAAAGCTGAGAATCTATATATTTTTTTTTTTTTTTTGCGCCTTTATATTTTTAAAGTCTGAGCTTTCTTAGATATTTTTTTTTGTAACGTAACATCAAACAAAATGCAAATCAATGAGAAAATCTATTAAATTCAGGAATGGAACTGAATCATTGAATCAAATAAAAACCTTAACTAAGACTCTGGAGACAGACGTTGAACATAATTTTGCTCTCATTGTCAAAGCTACCTCTAAATTGTTTCGTAATAATTAAAATCTTTTAAGATAATGTATTATTTTGTACGTCGTAATTTAACAAATTTCTATTTGTAGTTTAATTTTTGCAATATTTGTTCAAAGACTCATATATGGTTCTTAAGCCTGCAGAAGAGAAATTTTTTGGTCTTCAATAATAACTTAAGATTGCTATCAAACCATTTACGCAGAAAAAATATTATCATGTAAGTTTAAGTTATTTTATTAATAAAAACAAAATAATATTACATTGTAAATAGTTTGTAGCTGCAGCAAAGGCCTTCAGGCTGACATAAGTTTTATCTACAAGAGTTTTTAAGAAGATTTTTGTGGTCGCCTTATATAACGTTGACGTATTTAATATACACCATTTTGTAATATGACATATGGAACCCACTGGACCCTGCAGCAAGACTGGAATCACTCGACTATGCAGATGACAAGTGCGAACTCTCGCATAGACATGTTGACATGCAAAAAATGTTACAGGTTCTATCACTCGAATCAGCAAAGGTCTGCTTTAAATGAGAATCAATGCGACGTCAGAAGAGCCCTTAAAGTTATACGACCGACAAATTGAAAGAGTCGGTGAATTTCAATATTTGGGAAGCGCAATAACAGCGGAGGAACAATGACCGATGTAACGGCAAGAATTAAAAAATCAATCGGTGCTTTTACACGACTAAACAAGAACGGGTCATCGAATTGTTATAGCATCCGAACCAAAATCTCGATCTTAATATCTTGTGTCTTGTCCGTACTCCTTTATGGCTGCGAAACATGGCATTTAACATAACAAGTACAGCAGAAAATACGCATCTATGTCAATCGATGTCTTCGTAAGATCTTACAAATATTTTTGCCTAACCGAATATCAAATGAAGAACTGTGGTCAAGAACTGGCATATTGGACGTCAATATAGAAATTCGAAGAAGGAAGCTCGGCTGGATCGGCCGTACATTGCGAAAACCACCGAACGACATCACATATAGGTTACTTGCAATACAACCCGCAAGGCAATAGACGAAGATACCGCCCGAAAATTACCTGGAGACGATCTGTCCTGAACGAGATCAACACCAGCGTGGAACGTGGCAGCAGGCAATATACTAATATCATCGAGCTCAGGGAAATCGCGCTACGAAGAAGACAATGGAGACTACTTGTGGAAAGCCTATGCCCAACATAGAGGCAGTTTGGAATCTTTCGATGCCAAACAAGGCTTAATAATAATAATATATAATAATATGACGCATTTTTTAGTATAGTCTCTTTTTTAATAGAAAACGCTTTCTTCTAGCTTTACAATAGAAGTTCGTATCACTTTAAATGGTGTTACTTCCATAATAGTTATTGTTAGACACTTTGAGGCAAGATTTTCGATAACGTTGGCATTAACTATCTTTTAGTCGCGATTTAAGACATTTTAAATGGCTAACGACTACCATGTCATAAAACATTTCTCTAGATCAACCAGTTTGTATCTAGAGCACGACATCAAGCAGCACAATTGGTCGAATATGATCAATCCAGCTCATGTCTTTATACCACACATGCATCTTTTTGCCATATTACTTTAGTTGTGTTACCTTTGCGAATCTGTTCATATATTCGCTTCTATTATGCCAGTAATCTCTGTGCCCACTGATTTTGGCCTTTTAGCTATTATTTTTTCATTTTGGCACACAAAAAATGTAAAAACTTACACAAAGTATTACGATACGTCATAGCGACGTACAACTTGTGCATTGCCGACTGCGTAAACTAAAAGAGAGCACTACATGCTGCGACAATCGTGAAAGAGAGCGTAGAAAGTGAAAACGTGTGCACCTTAGAAACTTAAGTTATCTTAGTAGGGTTAAAAATGGGGTTTCCCAAATGGGATTTTTTTTGAATATGAAGTTTTGTCATTCCGCGCGAAATATTTCAAACTGCGTATAGGGGATATATATATGGGAGATGGGATATCCCAAATGGGATTGTTTTTTATATAAAGTTTTGTCATTTCGCACGAAATTTTTCGAACTGCGTATACCCTTTACCTTTTTCAACCTTTTCGAACGTCCTGTTCTATTTAAGTGGCAGGTAGTTGGCAACACTGTTGCTTAAAGAAATGCTGGTATGTTATTTTATTATATGGAAGCTATTTAGTTGAGCGCCAGTATAGTTTTTACTCAAAAACATAAGGTTTTTATGTCTTACACAAAAAAAAAAAAAACACATAAAATGCAGAAATGTTGACTCTGATTGGGTAACCCGTAAGTGGGTCAAGCATTCCAAACATGACACAAAAACAAAAAAAAAAAAATACACAAAAACTTTACCAAACACCAAAATCAAACAGGAGAACAGAGAGAAAGATAGAGTGTGGGAGCGCTACTCGAATTCAACCGGAATTATATGAAATTTTTGTGCGTGTGTATGTGCGTGTTGTGTTTGTGCGTGTTCATTCATGTTCACAATGATTGCATACTTGCAGGCGAATAAAAGAGAGACAAAACAATAAGCCAAGTGCCACCGGGTTTAGCACGAAATCCAATCTAGAACATCTAACTCTTTTATTTATTTTTCGGTTTTAGTAATTAATTTTTATTTTTTGTTCACTGCTGCACTAGTCGCACTTCTAGACGCACTCGCTGTCAAATGAAACTGAATGCATGAAATATTTTATACCATATAGCATAGGGGCATGCCCCACACTTGGGGCAAGCTGGTAATTGCCAAAAGCAAAGCTAAGCCAAACAAAGTAAAGCAAAGCAAATTAAATAAAAATAATTTCCGCTTGCATCACAAGTTCCGTAAGCGGCAAGCTCCCCCTCCGCTTGTGTACCTACAGCAATAATGCTATTAGGCATTTGCCAAAGCATACTTTAAGGGCTTCCTAGGTGTCCAAGGTCCAGCGACATAGACCTTGCCAGAGTGAACGCGCCAAAGACCGAGACATTGAAGAAAAAACAAAAAAAAATACCAAAAAGAAGAGGCCGGACAAAGCTTGTCCTAAATACACTGGCTAACAAACATGCAGACACTGCAAGAAATTACGTTGAAATATGGTTAAATACATGCAGGCAGGCAACAATTAAAATTTAACTCATATGAGCTCTTTTGGTTCCCGTGAACTTATGGTTCGTAGTTGGCTATGCTAATTTTGTAGGAGAGCCATGCCAGAATAAGAGAACATAACTTACTAGTGTTGGTAAATATAAAAAGAAAATTAGGGAGAAGTTCCATATTAACAGAGAATTTGGTTGATTAAACTGCCAAGAAAGAATCGTATTGGTCGACCAAAAAAAGGTAACGACTCCAAAAATGGTAAAAAAAATTCACAAAAGTGTATTTGATGAACGTCGATTGAAAATTCGTCACCTTATAATTATTAATCAGGTCCTATGCTCCAGTGGGAGTTTCATCGATGATGATGACGATATACTTTAAAAGCTCAGAAAAGCTACACTCTAAGCCCAAACACACTCTATAAATAGCACGACGATTCAATGAATTTGGGTTATAAACAGAGCTCTTTTTCAAGACTATGCGTTAGGCAATTCAACATAATTCATAGAAATTTAACCAAAAAAATGTAATGTTCAGGTAACGCTCATATGCCTTATAATGTCGAAAATGCTTTCTTTTAATATTTTTGTAGAGTGAATTTTAAAGCCAGAATGACCTGCCGGACTATATTGTGTTAAAGCCAAAGAGATCATATCAATGACTCTATGTCCGTATAAACGCCCAGAACAGTACACAACCAAACTTTTTTATATTTCTCTCGTCCGTCCTATTTTGGAATATTGTTCCTGCGTTTGGAGCCCTCAATACCACCTTTATCAGGACATGATTGAGTCTGTACAAAAGCAATTTCTCCTTTTTGCACTTCGTGGCTTAAACTGGTACCCAAATATCCGACTCCCGCCATATTCCGATAGACTTCGGCTTATAAAGTTGCCTTCCTTAATTCATCGCAGAACATGCCACGGCGTGTTATTCTTGCATAAGCTGTTACTCGGTTTTATCGATTCCAGCGTACTGCTTAGCAAAGTTACCATTGTCATACCGTCTAGAGTAACTCGTACTTTTAGACCTTTAGCCTAACAATTTTGTAGATCTAATTACGCTTTGCACGATCCTTTCCGTGTCTTATGCTCTAACTATAACAACCTTAACAATTTCCTCTCTTTCGAGCGGTCTATTCAATCTATCACTTTTTCTATCTTAAGTCATCTTGACTTGCCACTACGAGCATCCTTGACCTACCCTATATGATGAGTCACCCACATGGTCAACGGTGATCTATTGGCTCCTTTTTTGATATAATGTTTAATTTTTTATCTTGTTTCCTCTATAATATTGTAAATCCAAGTGTCTGGCCAGTTCTTGATGTGAGTTGGTGCATATCGTTAAAAAGTTCACCCACCGGGCTAGAGACGCGGATTAGTAATATATATTCCCTCTATCTTCTTTTTAATAATAATTTATACTTTTTTTTTTTTATAATACATATAAGGTCAACTGTACTTAGTTGTACTCCTTTAATTAAAAAAATAAAAAAAAAAAAAACACCTACAAAATATAATCAGAAGTTGCATCCTATCCATATGCAAATGAAACTTGTCGTTTATCAATAACATAGGCACACAAAATAATCCATCTTTCAGTTCTAGATGTTAGACTACGTTTTTCGGGGTCTCTTAGTCCGAATCTGTAGTCAAATAAGCCCTAGCCCAACAGCGTTCCGGCTTAACCTCAAAAATCGTATTAAGCAAGTTATTTTGATGGTTATCTTAGAATCTTGTTGTGCTGCAGTTTTTCGAACCTTGGATTCGGATGCAGCAATCTCAAAAACAGATAAAAATTGTATAACTTTGTATTTTTTTGAGGACGCCATATTTAATTTAATGTAACATCACATAGCTCATAACCAGCAGACGATCAAGACGTTTCCAACGATACCTTATTTGTCAAATTACGAATATCGGTTTAAAAGATACGCACAAACAGACGTACATATCAAACCTTTTTGCTTCATCGTGGTTTTCTTTTATTTATAACATAGTATACTCTTGAGGGCGCCGTATTAAATTTAATGTGACGCCACATAGCCCATAATCAGCTGACGATCAAGACGTTTCCAACGATATCTTATTTATCGTATTATGATTATCGGCTTAGAAGGTATGAGGAGACAGATGAAAATATCAAATGCATAACCCTCCCTTTTGCTTCGCCTTGGACGGTTTTTAAACTATGCAAGGTTAGGTTGATAAGGCTGCTCCATCAATAATTGAGATCACACAGAGACCATGTGGTGATGTCTAATTGTGTTAGGGTATAAAGTAGCATGAAAGAGGAAGAAGAGGGAAGGGAAAGAGGAGTATTATTTTGATGGTCAAAAGCTGTTAGGCCTTTCTAGTAGCCTAAGTCTCTTTTCTTGCAGTACTTATTTCGGTATTCGACAAAAGGACCAGTAACGCTATGGACGCATTCGCCTAGACTGCCCAGGTCTACAAAGAACGGTTTACCCAGAAACTGGGTTCATCTTCTTCGAAGCTACGCGCAATCACATAACAGGTGCTGAATGCTTTCTATCTGCTCCTCATCTCCGCAGCTGCGGCAGAAGTAATGATGAGGAACGTGCAACCTCTCAGCCATTGTTGCAGTGCCCCGTTACAACCCCTACAACAACCTGTTCCTGTTCTTATGAAAACGCAGGAGTTCAGATGTTTGCTTTGGATTGTACCGTGGCCAGAGAGCTCGGAAGATGCGACAACCGTACGCAGTGTCTCATTCTCTTTCCTCTGACCGTTTGATGTCACAAAATAGACTCTTAAACGTGTAGCTGTTGTTATAATTGAAGAGGAATCCTTCTAGCATATACTACCGGAGTAGATTCGAATCTCGATGCGCGATCTTAACAAGTCTGAGCTATCCCATATAATTAAAATTAAGGATCACATTATTATTGTTAGCTTAATCTTACATAGTGCCTATTTCTTTTGATCGCATGAATTCTTTTTTTTTTTTGAGTGTATCTCTGACCATGTTTCTGTGTATGTATGTATGCCGTACTTTGTTGGCTTTTCAATTTGTTGCCAAAAATTGCTGAACCTGCCCAACCTGCCCAATTGATACAAATATGTACATACATATGGATATATTACGTTCGTGAATTTTTGGGCAGACATAGCTCTTGCCATAAGACAAACTGGCTTATATGTATGTACATAAGTGCGTGTGTGTGGTTGCTTTGCATTGAAAAATGAAAAGTTGCTTGTGACATTTATGCGACAATTGCCATATAGGCGACCTCTTTACACAAACGCACATAGCTACACACAGATACATACACTGACTGATTGCTTTTGACGCTGCTCGCAGCTCGTTTTTGGGCAGCATGTATGTGTGTGTGTCTGTGTTTATGTGTGTTTGTATTTACTCTGCTTACACATGACTTCAAATTCAATGAGCTGTAAAATTTTGGCTCATTGTTAAACTTAAAGCTCGTTAGCGGGCAACAAGCAGGTAAACAACAGACGTAACAATAGCAACAAAGCAGACTACAACAACATCAAAAGATACAACAACAACAACAACAACAAATCAACAACTACACACATATGTGTATGTCATAACTGTGCTTATTTATTAAAAAGGTTTCATAAATTTACGCTCTTTGAGTTTTTGAACTTTTCGCGGCAAGTCAACGCGTCGTATACTTGATATGTCATTAAAAGTTCAAGCATGACAAGCTACGTTTTTTGCTGCTACACCGCAGCTGGCATATACTAACAATTTTTTTTCTTATATTTGTTGTAATATCTAGATCTAGTTTGCAGAACTGAAGGAGTTTAAGTTAGCAAGTTTAAGGTAAGGATTCTACAAAATACACTGACTATGATCAAATAAAAATGGAAATTTGTTTGGACTTATTGTGGCCACTGTCAAAAAACGCTTCTTTTTTGATTCCAATCTAATCTTTGGCGTAATATTGTAAAGCAAATTTTTTTTTTATACTTATTATAAAAGGGACAGTACAAATATAAATTGCTAAGTCGGAAAGTGGAGCCAAAGTCTACTTGAGCACATGGTATTAAGCTAAGTGCTCTTTAAATTTTTGAAAAAAAATACGCCAATGATTTTTCTTCAAAGTCCTGAAAGTCAATATCAAAAATGTTTATCAACGACTACTTTGAATCTTATCAAAACGATGTCACTGGAAGGGTTTCTGTTTTAAGGCCCATAAGCAGCATGCAAAAATTCCGCACGAAATGTCAAAACTTCATATAAAAAAAATCCCAAAAAAGGGAATTTTCATATAAAAAAATCCCAAAAAGGGAATTTTTTTTATATGAAGTTTTGACATTTCATAAGGAATTTTTGCAATCCCAAAAAAGGGAATTTTTTTTTTATATGAAGTTTTGACATTTCGTGCGGAATTTTTGCATGCTGCGTATGGGCCTTTAGTCAAGATTCTTATTCGGGACTTCATCCGAAAGGAAATCGACAAAAAAAACTATTCAGCCACAGTCTGAACAATAACTTAATTCACACATAATAGCCTACAAATCTGCTCTAACTTAGTTAAGCTAGTCAACTTGTTACAAAACGTGCGCCCCAGTCATACATGTATACCCTGCAAATAGAGCACAACTACGCATAAGGACCAGAGCATAGGATACAATCCCAATACTCCGTAGATTTTCATTAAAATTTATGCAAACGAAAATATTTTTTGCTCAAAACATTTGTGTTTTGTTGCTTCTTTGCAACTTTCGTCTACATCTGTTTTGCTGCTGTTTCTTAACTTCTCTTTCTATGCTGCTTCTGTTCGTGTTCGTGCTAACTGTGCATTAATTAGCTGAGGGCTGTTGAGTATGTAAGCAATGCTTAGGAGCAAGTTTTAAATCAAAGTCACCAATGCTTACAAGTGGCCATAAAACGCACACAACTTGTTGTACTGCAGTACCCACAGTGCGTATACTTAGTGGCTAGCATTTTGGGCTATTGCTGGGTATCGATTGGTCCCGATTGCCAATCAATTTTCTAGCCCTGTAAACGGTCGTCTAGCTTTGGTTTTTTTGAGCTCGGATTCCGTAGTCAGTCGCTCTGTTATATGATCTACACTTCAATAGTTTTCCATCGATAGGATTCATATTATGAATTCCACAATAAAAAGATTGATTTCACAACCAAACCAAGAACATCTTTTTATAAAAAATGTATGTCAAACATTTAATTTTCTTATAAGAAATCGCGGCTTACGGACTAGTTTGCCGTACTGAACTAAACACACACACAAAGACAGAGAGCGCCAAAATATATATAGAGAGAGAGAGAGAGGCGAAAGAGTGAGTTTTATGAGCGTGCCAGCCGTAAAGTATGCAATAATAAATTGAGCTATTGTCGTTGGGCATTATTTATGTGCGCCCAAGGCGGGGCGCGTTGAGTTTTGCGAAAGGGGTTTTTAGCGCCTCGAAATAAATTGGCGCACATGTAATGCACATATTTGTAGCATACTTTTGTGCGTTCTACGTGCGTATGTGTGAAATACTATCTGCCCGTCTGTCTTTGTTTGTGTTCACTTTTGCTTTGAAGCAAAGTTTTGTTTCGTTTCGGTTGCAAGTTTGGGCAAAAGTTGATTCTTTCTGGAATTGAGATAATATTGACAAAGGTGTTGATGCAGCAATTGAGCGGTACACTGGAGGCTGCCACACGTGCACACACACACATACGCGCACACACACACGCACACCCATGGGCCATAGTAGTTTTCTGGTTTTTTTGAGCATTACACTTAAATAACTCTTTCCCAGAAGTTGCGAAAAGTTTTTTTTTTCAAGCTATGTTTATGAATGCAATGACTTAAAAAAGTCATCAAACTTCAAACACAGCAAGAAAAATGCAGTTCAGAAGTTAAGAAAATTGTTTAAAAGACTTTGGTAGCTAAATGCGTACTAACTTCGACTTGCGAAAATTCAACGTCAAAAGCTACTAAATTTTGATTTCAATTGCAACGTAATTGGTGAAGCATCTACTTCGGGTACATATATGTATGGGCCAAATTTGGAGTAACATGTTAGGAAACAACAAACAGAAGAAAGTATTTCGTAAGATCTTTGGATCTTGGTGACGACACCAATCGTTAGGCCCATGTCGAAGGAGCGGTAGCGGAGGAGCTCCTAGCGCGCCAACGTTAACGTCCACAGACTTCCAGGAAGCTTACTGCCACTTTGTGTTTAGTCATAAAAGGAAGGTAATTCCCACTAAGCTCCCGCCTTGTGCTTATGCCTATTGCGGAAATCCTGCGATAGAATGACGAGCTGTAAAAACTGTAGCCACTGGCTGGGCCATGTTGTTCGTATTAATAAAGAAGTTCCACTGAGTAAGGTTTTTGTAGCAACCCGTAAAAGCAGTAGACCCTTGAAAGACTTCGGTGTAGATTTAGTAGAAAGAAACAGAAAGCCAACTAGCCAACCTTGGAATCACAGAGTGGATTAGCCGTGCGCTATGCACAGACGCCGTAACCCTATAAAGGCTTGTTATGCCCTATAATCGTGGAACAAGGGGTGTGCTGCGAGTCGAGCTGCAGGCAACCGGACGGGTCACTGGTTGCAGATGGTGAAATGCCTTTAGATATAAAGGCTAGTTGCGAATAACTAATAAGCAGTCCCAGACAGCGTTCAGCGGTTTGGTGGAGACAGTCATAGAGAGGTTTTCGGGCTGCGCCGATTTCCTCATAAGTTCTGAGTGTCTTTGATCCTCCTAGCCTCCGCTTTACTAACCATTCATACTTACTATCTATGCTTTGATGCATAGTTAACCCCTACATGAGTCGTTAGGCTCATGTCGAAGAAGCGGTAGCGGAGGAGTTCCTAGCGAGCCAACGTTAACTTCCACGGACTTCCAGGAAGCTTAATGCCACTTTGTGTTCAGTCATAAAAGAAAGGTAGTTCCTTGTATTTTTACCTATCGCGGAAATCCTACCATCTTGAACAAGAGTTAATATATGCATGGATCAAAACATCAAGACTGGAAAGTCTGCAAGGAGTAATCGTGCCACGAGAAATCCCCCTGCTCCTGCAGCCTGCACATTGGATTTGGAGGTGCAAAATTCATGTAACCTTAAAAAGAGTTCAAATATAGCATAAACATCAAAAAGCATAGTTGCAATATGAGGCCCTTAACTCCAGTGGGAGATATAGGAATTGATGATGATGGCCAGTTAATAAGTTAAAAGAAGCTGTTCATATAATTACCCCAAATAGAATAGAATAGAATTGAAAATGTAGCACACTGACCAGCCCTAAGAGCAAATGGAACGATTGGTAGATTTATCGCCATTAAAATCAATATTTCACCACATGAGCCACGATTCTATTTCGTCAAGCATATCCTCAGCGGAGGCATCTTAGAGACAGTTTTTTTTTCCTCGTATGGGTTACTCACAAAGAGATGGGGCACTGCAACCAGAAGATCTTTTGTACCGTACCCATACATTAATGCAAAAGACTTTCCGTATGAATAGCAGTAGGTCTTTTGATGGTGTTGACCTAAGATGAAAAGGACTGATGTTTTCCTTTCCCATGTGACAGGCTCTGTCCCATACCAGCGCTGGGCAGTCACAGAGAAAGTGTCTGGTGGTTTCATCGTCTTCGAGACAGAGTCTACACTCTGAAGAATCCGATAGGCTCCTTTTTTGTAGATGGTATCTTGCAGTGTGGTGCCCAGATAGGTAGGCTACTAGGAGTTTGAAGCTTACCATGGTCACAATTGCGGACCAACCAATATCACAGAAAGGTGCAGGAGATATAATCGGGGTGGAGGCACCCTGTCGTGCTAGATCATCAGTGATCGCGTTTCCATCCATTCTCAGTGTGCAGGTACCCAACATAGCACAACTCTGTTTAGGGAAGACCGGAGTTGGAGATAATTATGGCATACTTTAACCATCCTGAAGGAGATGCTCCATGATGATAGTGCCCAGATAGCAGCTTGGCTAACTGAGTAAATGAAAATGTTTTCTCCCCTAGTTCCCTTGTGAAGGATACTGTGGGCGCAGATCTCTATGGCATGTTTCTTTGATTGAAAGACGCTGGGCCAAATGCCTATTGCAATAGAGATAAGTATAGGCAGTTACAAATGCATTCAAAAACGAACGAAACTCCAAAGCGGCGGGGCTAAAAATTAACACTGATAAGACAAAATATATGTTTCGATCCAGCTCTATCACTGACTCTAGCAATCTAGCCATTGGCGACTACGTTTTTGAGAGCGTAGAAGAATTCAAATACCTGGGTATAATGCTATAGACTCGACAGTAGCAATTAAGAAAAGAATACAGGCCGCGAACTAAGCGAACTACGCAAATCTAAAGCTATTCCGATCAAAGATTGTCTCAGGCAACCAAAAATTCAGAATGTACAAAACAGTAATAAGACCAGTACTCACATATGCCTGCGAACTCTGGGTCTTGAAGAACGCAGATGCAGCTCAACTGTTGCGCTTCGAGAGAAAAATATGGCGAAAAATATATGGCCCTATCAAACTATCGGATGGCACCTACCGGATAAGATACAATCATGAACTAGAATCCCTAGCAGGACATGAAACAATTATCAGATTTATTAAAGCACAGAGTATAAGGTGGTTGGGTCATGTGCTCAGAATGTCCACGGAAAGAATAGCTCGAAAGGCCTTTGTATTGCAACCGATTGGAGGAAGAAGAATATGACGTCCAAAGAAACGATGGCTGGATGATGTAGAAGCCGATCTCAGAAAAATAGGAGTCCACTGGAGAGATGTCGTTGTAGAGAGGGACAAATGAAGAGAGATTGTTGCGGAAGCTATGGTCCACCGAAGACTGTAAAGCTAAGAAGAAGATGGGCAGTTACAATGGACGAGTCGCCAGCATCTACGGGATGCCAAGAAAAGGAGCAAGAATCTAAAGCAAGTATTGGTTGCTTTCCGATAACATCATCCTGAGCCACGCTGCAATGAATTGTCTGTCACATAAAAATGGAACCTGCGCTCTCTTTACCTTTTAATTATGAAACCATGAATATGAGCAGTTAAAACATTTTTAAGTTTTTGTAAAAGTCCTACATACCAGAATCGTTCAAAAGCTTATTAAACATCTAAAAAAGTTCCAATGCCAAAAAAGTTCCAGTAACATAACGAAACCAAAAAATTTTGTGTCCTTCAAACATAGAAAATATTTCCTAGCTATGCTACAGATATTTCTAGATGATATTTATATGGCTTGCAATCCGTTTAGCCCATAAAAAGTTACAAAAAAAAAAAAAGTAAGAGCAAAACTTTTCATAAATATCGATTTAAATCATCGGGGCTTAAAGCAGAAAGTATAGCTGCCAAAGAAATTGAACTGAAGAACAAGTTTTAGTATGCACTTAGCTCTTGTGCGTGCTAAACTTTTCTTTGCCTCATTATTATTACATTTGCTCTTCCTGAAGCATTTTCGTCGTTACACTTACGAAATTGAATTTTTGGCCTTAGTAGTACCTGCTTGGCCATATTTGTGAAATTGGCAAGTAAATATTTGATGAGCGCCCAACAAGGGGCCAGCATAGCAAGGCCAAAGTCTGCGCTGACTGTACTTTCGATTGTTCTATTGAAATATTGAGCGCTCTGTTATCTAAAAGCTAGCAGACGAAATGCATTTCAGCAGGATTTTATACGCTCGCTTTTCAACCCTGCTTATCTCTAAAGCAACAGACATTGCATTTCACCTGCATTTGCTTGAAGCACGCTCAGTCTCTTTGCTCTATTCTAGTTTCAGTTACAATCAATCAAATTGAAAGCAATTAAAACTGACAACGTTGACAATGCGTGCGTTTGCAAACAATCAATCAAGCATTCAATCCCTTGCCAAGTCGCTCTCTTGCTCCCTCGCTCTCTCTCGCTCTCTTTATCGGCTGTATCCCAGGCACTTAGCACGTCAATATATACACAATGAGTCAATCAAGTCTAGCATGATGCATCATAACAGCTCCATAACGCACCACATCACATCAATCAATATACAAACATCTATGCAATGCATAAAGCTTAACTACTAGCACCAAAAGTTGTACCAAGTGGGACAAGGGAGCAAGCGGAGGAGAAGCAGCAGCAGGAGCAGCGCGTGCAGAATGACCATGGCCGAGTAGTTATGTGTAATGAAAAAGTTTATATAGAGAAATTAGAAAAACTAATTGTAAAACATAGAAAATGTGCTTGTCTATGGCCTGCGAGGGCAGGCTGAAAAGTAATTGAAGTATGGCAACAACGTGAGCCATCCTTAGGGGGGTCTTTGTTTTTTTTTTTTGGTCAAATTTTCTGCTTACGTACAAACTTTTAGGCAACTGAAATTCGACACGTTTTTCTATTTTTTCCGTCTTACAAGCGCAATTTATTTTATGCAATCAACCCTGGCGCACAGCTCAGTTATCGATATGGCAATGTGTGTGGGTTGAATCACAAAAAAAATCATCGAAAATAATTATTAATTATTATTATGTTGCAAAAGTGCGTTATACAACGTTACAATGGCGTCAACTTGGAAGTACTTCATACAGATCTGGGGTATGGCAGCTCGCTTGCATCGCCTACGTAGCCAAACGTTTCAAAGTAAGATCTTAGATTACAAATTGTGATTGGTGCGTAAGAAATTCGAGCTTGCACCATGGCCTCAAGCTGGAAACCTGGAAACGTATTAGCCGCTACAATGAGAGACTCGGAACTCAGCGTAATAGGCTTGCAAAAGTGCTTCCTAATGAGAATACAATAAAAAGGTAGAAAAAAAAAAGTTTTAAAAATCTGATATGAACTGAGACTCCACTGCAAGATGCACGGTAATGTTGACCAATTCTTGGCCTTCTGCTGGCTAAGCCGCTGTGACCACTTTTATGATAGAGGAAAGTGGGATGAATTCGGAAGTGGGTTGAATTCGAAAACGCATCCTGACGAATTTTAGAGTTGACATTTGGCTATGACACCAGTTTTCAAATAAACATCATGACCGACGATTTTTGATAATACTGCGACGCGAGTATACGTGTTTTTCTGTTCAGTATAATTTTTCTAAACAAAATTTTACCTTGAAAGTTTTACTTTAAGTTTGTGAGTCGCTAAAATTTCAATGTAGGTAGGTAGGTTAGGGCGGCAGTTGGAACTTAGCGTCCCAACACACTTACGCCTAGAATAGGCCCATTGTGATACCGATACTGGGAGTAAGTGATAAGGATATAGAATAGACAGGAAAAATTGGGGGAAAAGGAAAAGTGGAAAGTGCAGGACCATGTAAGTATATCCACAATATTTTTTAGACTCTACACTAAAAAAATGCTAAGGGCTTCGTTTCGATTTTTGCAAGCCACCAGATTGACGGAAGCTCGATTTGGCGTGAATTCGAAAGTGTCCAAAAGAGCCAAATAATTATTATGAATACAATTTCAGCACGGATTTTAACTATTTTTGTTTCAAAATGCCGAGAACTTACAAAAAAAAAGCGAAACCAATCCAATACGTTCTGATGATTTGTTCGAAATGCTGAAGGCAGTGAAAATCGACAAAACGAGTGCTCTTTCAGACGATTTTCGCTCTTTTTTTAAAAAAAACATTTTTTCATGCCATTTCAATAGGCAACAATTGAATGCCCCAAACCCACACAGCTTTTAGTTTGGCAAAAAAAATTTTTTTTCTCACTCCAAAAAATCTACGACAAAAATTTTACCGAACTCACCCCACTTGCCTCTATGTCCGTCCGTCTGTCTGAACACGCAGATCTTGCAGTTAAAAAGAGCTTCATTCATTTCAATGTATTATTCAGCCTTTTTTTTTAACAAAAATAAAGAAATAAAGGGTCATCAATCTTGAGGTTTTTTTTTTTAAATGCAAAAAAACACAAAAATATTAAATGAATCGGAAAATCTTTATTATCAATAGAAAGAACCATTCTTACCATTCACTTTTTCAAAGATAATCCCTATTTAATGTTGACCGCAACTGCGTCGTAGCTCGTTCATGCGGAGGTTCCAATTTTCGAGGACGCGTTCGAGCATAAAAAATAATAAGGCTAATGTTGGCCTCTAATGCTTCAATCGTAGATGGCTTATCCACAAACACTTTAGACTTAAAGTAGCCCCAAAGGAAAAAGTCTAACAGTGTGATATAACACGATTCTTAACAGAACGCTAATTTTCGTCATATGAAAACTGATTAAAAAGCACATGACAGTACTCACGTGAGATTTATGAAAAAAACTCAATTGAAAAAAAAATCTCAAGATTGATGACTCAATTTTTTTTTGCGATGATATTTTATGACGATTTTTAACAATTTTGGACACTTTCGGATTTACACAAAAAAAAAATGGAAAATCACGAACTTGGCATTTGGCTCAAAGATCAATCTACCTGACAAAAACTTTTCTTTTCGATCTGAAATTTTGATACAATGTGGCTTATTCAATGCCCTGAGCGACACAACTTTCAATTTTGAACAACAAAAAATCAACGAAAAAATTCTTCCGAACTCACCACACCTGTTCTTATACAACGCATTCAAACTAGTTCTCTACAACCTATCTTGGCAGCTTAAGCTAGATGTACATAAGAAAAAAAAAAAAAAAGTAAAAACCAATTATGACCAAAGTGTTGTACATACAATTACACAATATTTACAGGAATACAAACATACATATAAACATGGATTACATTTGTGCTCATTTATAGCATTCCCCTTCCCCTTGATGACACCTTTTAGGTTTTCTCTTTCTAGCTCTTAAGTTCAAATTTTGAAAGATTTTGTTGGTTTCTACATTTAATTAAATTTTAGACTGCCCTCGTATTTCGAAAATGACAACTACTACTACTGCTACTACACACATATACACACATAAACTCACAGCCGCACTTGCACAAACAGCTTATATGTTAAATGGCCGTGGGACATAAATTTTCAAACGCATTTTGCTGTCAAATGAACGGAAATATGTCAAATGACTCGCTCCCGCTCTGCCTCTCAACCACACGTACAAACACTCTCTCCCACACACACTCTCACTTATTCGCTCTCTGTTGCTGTCAGTTTGCAGTCTGCTTGCAGCTTCCAAGCAGTGCCGTGGGCTGCTTAGGGGGACCGTTTAGTCAAACAACTTATCATATTCTGCTCAGTCTGTGAGAGTTTACAGAAATCGTTGCATACCTTCAGGATTAAGAAAATAAAAATTTTTGTTTTCATAAAATTAAAGTGAGTACACATGTATGTACATATTTTCGCGCACTTTCAATCGAACTCTTTGTTTGTATATATATATATACACGTATGTGTGCGACTTAAATATTTTATAAGTCTATATTGATGGAACTGGCTTGCATCGTGTTTATCCCAAGTGTATGCCGTGTGCAACAATGTGTATCCCATGTACATATATATCATATGTATCCCCTGTGTTTCGCATAAGAACTCTCTGTGTTTTGCAATTGTGAGCTACTGAAACAATCAAAAACCGCTTGCCAGGATTTCAGCACAGCTTGGTTTAAAACTGTCAGCAGCTGTCACAAAAAGGTGGACCAAGTGCTGGGAAATGTTGAAACCCCAAAAAAACGGCATGGTCATGATGATTTTAATGTATCAGTAAGTACTTTCACTCTGTTCACCTTTCATGTACGTTGGTCGGGCATTCTTGCCTTTATGCCTCGATGTTAGGGCTTGCTCAAGTCCTGACACGCGCATTTTTACCTCGACTATATTACTTCGAATCATATTGCTCTGAAAACTCTTCTTTGGTCACTCTATCATTTTCTCTTTTAAAGATTTGAGTCCTATTCATTGCGCAGAGCTACCCTATCTTTGTACCTTTGGCTACAGGGTAAAGCAAACTTAATATACCCCTTACTCACAGAAAACAGTGTATAATAAAACACATACCATGCATACCAAAAAAAAAAAAACAAACAAAAAGAATCCTTAGCTCAAACTGTGTGCAACCGAGCTGCCTTCAAAACATTGACATAAGGGACTGAGTCATGGCTTTTGGCTCGAGTTTACATTTGGCTCGAAAGGTTTTTATACACTGGCAAACATTGGGGGAAGCGTATATTAGATTTGTAAGCTGGTATGTAACAGGCACCAGTAGGCAGTGCTGGGCAGCAGTCAAAGTCTTTAAAACAACATGCTTATCATAAACTCGGGTGGTTGAGTGTATGTGCCTCTGTATGAACAGCCACATCTAGCCGACCACAAGCGTTGAAGAAGTTTTAGCAAAAGTTGTTGAATCAAGTCGATATCCGGTGCATCTTTAGCCCAGCAGGATTTCTTAGAACATTATGTTCTAAAACTTGACATACAATAGATACGGTCGCAACTCTACTAATCCAATAAAACTTCATCGAATCTCGACCATATGTAAAAATTTTTATGCAGGATCTAGAGTCAAAAAATGTTTTATGTAGTCTCATATACATAGTACTAAACGTAATTTTGATAAACTAAAACACTTTGTAAAGGAACTAATTGGACCTTATCAGTGTGGCTTCAGATGCGGAAAATCTACGATAGATCAGATATTTACATGGCGACAAATCCTGGAGTAGATTCGTGAAAAGCAAATTGACACTCACCATATCTTTGTCGACTTCAAAGCTGCTTTTGAGATGGCTGATAGAATGAAGTTTTTTTCAGCGGCGGTGAGAAACTCTTGCAGTTTCGTTTTAATAGGAAAGGATCTCGCCGAACCATTCGATGCCAAGCGAGGTTTACGGCCGGGTGGATACACTATCATGCAACTTTTTCAATCTTTTGTTGGAAGCCATTCTGCGGCGCACCGATGTCAACAGGTTAGGGATTATCTTTTATAAGCGTGCCATGCTACTAGCGTATGCCGATGACATTGAAAAGAGTCGAAAAACATGGGCTTGGCGGTAAACATGGATAACCTGAAATACTTTCTATCCACAAGTAAGTGCATGACGCCACAGTTACAACTTCGAAGTTGTTAAGGATTTCGTATACTTGGAAACAAACCTCAGTGATACAAAAAAAACGACATCAGCAAGGAGATACGTCGCCGGATAACTCTTGCAAGCCGGTGTTACTTTTAGCTCAGTAAGCAGTTCAAGAGTAGAGACCTCTCTCGACATATAAAAATAACCCTGTACAGATCGCTGAGCGCTGAAGCATGTATATTGTCAACAGCCGATAAGGCAACATTAAGTGCTTTTGAGAGAAAAATGCTTCGAGGAATCTTCGGACTGACAAATGTGGATGGTGATGTAGGAGCTTTACGATAACACTGACCTACAATTACAACGTCTGCGCTCTTTTGGGCACGTCATTCGTATGGATGAGAATGCTCCAGCTAAAAAGCTATTCCGAACGAAAGTCACTGGAAGGTTGTCAAACACAGGGACGCCAGCCCTGGGGAGAGAAGAATCTTTAACAATCGGCACCGGAAGTCAGACGATAAGAATCGCTGGCGAGGGATAATTTCCGCGGCCAAGACTGATAACCGGCTGTAATGGCCAAATAGATAGATATAATGCTTATAAATAAAAACCACCTTGATGCCCTCGACCTGCCCACCAGAAGGGAAAAATAAACTGGATCTGGCTTGAGACCAAATATCAAGTTAGGACAATCCTGCTCTTACAGTCTTCAAGATTTAGGCATTCATACAGACGAAGGGACATATCTAGATTAATGACTTTTGTCCTGCTGACCATATTGCAACTGCCCACCAGAAGGGAAAAATAAACTTGATCTGGCTTGAGACCAAATATCAAGTTAGGACAATCCTGCTCTTACAGTCTTCAAGATTTAGGCATTCATACAGACGAAGGGACATATCTAGATCAATGACTTTTGTCCTGCTGACCATATTGCAGTAAACTTTGATGGTTATCTTGCGTCACCTTCTCTACTTCATCCATCAGAGAGATCGAATACAGGAGATCCTTAGCGAACAGACCTATTGCTGACTGACCCCAACCCCAACCCCAATGTTGTCATATTAAAGTTACGGCAGAAAACTTTTTGTCGCGAAAAAATTTGCAGCGAATTCCACTGTCGGATACCGACTTCACTGTATCACCTTTTTTTTTCTCGTTTTTGGTTGGTACTATGCGACAACTTGGTTGTGATTTCTTCCTTTTTTTCCAGCATTTTTTGTTTTGTTTTTGTTTTTTCTCACGACCTACAAAACACGGCACGTAGCAGGCGTTTATTTTTAGCGACGCTTTTCCCGAATCCCAATGAAAACAATACATCATCGGTGATTGAGTTGAAAACCAAGATACAGCACTCCCTTTGAAGGGTTGGCAGGAGGTTTGTATTGGTAAAAAGTTTATGCTGCTGTTGTGCTTGTTTTTTTTTTTTGTTGTTGTGAAATTGTGCATATTAAATATACGACGAGTATGACAATAAGAGCGTGCTTCAATAAGTAAAGAAAAAAGTTTCCGCTGGCATTTTGGGTATAGCTTTGAACAAAACATAAAAAAAAACAAAAAAAAACCACACCCCCCCCCCCAAAGAAAATCAAAAGCTGCGTGTTTTTCTTTGAGTTTCTCTACATTTTTTTTATTCTCTACGATTTGACGAGTGGTTTTTGGAGTTGGGTTAACTTGAAGATAGCAAAACATAAAGCATTTATACTAATTTGTCGATAATTTTGTTTTCGTCGTAAAATTTTCGTTTATGGTTAGCATAAAGCGGAAATTGGCCAGTCGCCATTGATATGCGGCAAAAAAAAAACCTTGTCAAGTTCGGCGGGTGTGAGGACTATGAATTTTCCGGAACCGTGCGTTGCCAGGAGTTACGACCATATGTGTGCGTGTGCGGATAAAAGTTGAGACACTTTCAAGCAACTCTTATAGCAGAGCATTTATTGATTTTATCTAACTGCATACAAAACGGTCAGACACAACATGATAACGAAAACTTTGGGACGTGGTAGAATGAGAGAGAGAGTGGGCTTACCAAACTGCGCGGATGAGTCATGCTTAAAGGCATTTGGACGGAATCGAGAGATAAGCTGAATCTTAACAAGTGGTCCAAAAGTTAGATATATAAAGATAAGATCTATTGCAATTTATCATCTACCCTATTGCGGCAACTATCTCTTGTGAAAGTTGAAAAATATAATAGATGTGTCTGGCATGACACTGATGCCTCTTATATTAAAGACAACACGGGTTGCTCCGTAGTTACAAGATAACAAAGATTTGATTGCAGCTGTACTTCTTCCCAACTACAGTTGAGGCATTCGATGTTCTCTATGCCTGCAGCTTTAACCATATTAACACTAGGGAGTACCCCATCAGCCTTTTGACTTTAGAAGTATTCAAAAACTTAAATTGCCGCAACTACAAAATATCGGGTATCCGTAGTCACTGCAACCAACACCCAAGGGCTTTATTTTGGCTCCCCAGGCCTTTAACTCATAAGGGCAAGCGAATAAGCCAATGCAGCTGCAAGCGGCGAAGCTCCTACTTTAACAAAAACTGTCAGAAAGATAAAGGCTTGAGGCGATATGTTAAACCAAACTAAAAACAAAAATATATAGAGTATTGGAACACATTCCAGAGATTGAATTGTGCAGAAACAGAAACGATGCCAAAAAGTTTTACGACAAGGTGAAACGTCGAACTGAAGGTTTTAAGCCTGGGCCATCTTTCTGCAAAGACGAAAACGGAAATCTAGTCACAAACGCTGAGGAATCGCTAACACGATGGAGGGACTACTCCTGTAAGCTTCTAGCAGGTGAAGATGAACAAAATTCCACCGATACAGAAAGTATCCAACCACTCCCAATCGTAAATGATGGTGTTAACATACCACCGCCCGACTATAACGAAGAACAAAACAGCCATATCTAGGCTGAAGAACGGCAAAGCAGCAGAGGCAGATGGCCTGCCAGCCGAGTTGTTCAAGACTGGTGGCGAAGAGTTGATCAGGAGCATGCATCAACTCTTGTGCTTGTGAAAAGCAAATCGACACACACCACCTATTCGTCGACGTCAAAGCTGCTTTTGACACGCCTGATAGAGAGAAGTTTTTCGTAGCCATGTCTGAGTTTGGTATCCCTGAAAAGCTAGTTCGGCTTTGCATGATGACGTTGAGTAACTCCTGCAGTTCCGTCTTGATAGGAAAAGACCTCTCCGGCAGGGTGATACACTATCATGCGACTTTTTCAATTTACTACTGGAAACTATCCTGCGACGTGCCGATGTGAACAGGTCAGGCACTATCTTTTATAAGAGTGTCATGCTGCTGGCGTATGCCAACGACATTGACATTATTGGCACAAACATGCGGAGCCTTCGCAAAAATTGAAAAAGAGTCGAAAAACATGGGTCTGGCTGCAAATCTGGACATGACGAGATTCCTGCTATTTACAAGTAAAGAAACGACACCACTTGGGAACTTGTACTTGGGCACCAACATTAACGACACAAAAAATTACGTCAGCATGGAAAAACGTCGACGGATTAATCTTGCTAACCGGTGTTACTTTGGGCTAAGTAAGGAACTCAAGAGTAAAGCCCTCTCTCGGCATACGAAAATAACCCTCTACAAATCCTTCATCATACCCGTGCTTCTCTACGGCGCTGAAGCATGGACATTGTCTTCATCCGATAAGGCGATTTGAGGAGCTTTCGAGAGAAAAATCCTCCGACGTATCCTTGGACCGATAAATGTGGAAGGTGATTTTCGTATTCGAATGAACCACGAGCTGTATGAGCTATACGGCGACACTGATCTAGTTCGGCGAATACAGCTACAACGTCTGCGCTGGCTAAGTCATGTTGCACGAATGGATGATAATGCTCCAGCCAAGAAGGTATTCGAGCGGAAACCACTGGAAGGTCGACGACGACAGGGATGCCCGCCTCTGCGATGGGAAGATCAGGCAAATTAGTAGTAGGAACACATTCCAGCACAAACTCAAAGCATTTAACCGGGATGGCTCAGGGGCTATACAACGAGCTCGAGGATTAGAGTCTTCCAAACATCTCTCCACAACCTTAAAACAAAAATACGATATTCTTTTCAATGCTGTCATCTAAAATGGAGATAAATCCCGAGCATCGTTACGCCATTAAGCTCTACGTTTAGTAGAGACTCTCGGAGACACTCGCAATGAGACGCTCAACCGTGTTCGAGTTTCGAGCTGTTTCGTCAGAAACGAAAGCTCGTCGAAGACTATCAGCTTCAATAAATAGGTCCACGTTGTTCCAAATAAAAGCATAGGGCCTCCCATCAGCTTCAAGAATTGATGAACGTGAATGCGCCCCTGGACTCTGAACGGCGCACAAACATATATTATTACGGAAGATTTGGCCAAAATTTGTGCGCAAAGTTTGTGCCAAGAGTCCTGAGTGACTAACAGAGTGTGAATCGTATGCCACATAGCCCCACTGACGCTTCAGTCAAGACCTGAACCGCCGGACTTCTTTCTATCTTCGCGGCTCAAGCGCGAACTCAAAGGAAACCGAAGCAGCTCTGTGACGGCATCTCTGAAGGGGATACCAGAACGTCGAAACACAAGTGTGCTATTTAAAGGACTACTTAGGATCTTCACTACTATTGTATTTTGTTGTGTGGATTTTGTCAGCAGTTACCAGGATTGGGCAATTTCAATCCTACCCAATACTATTAGGCTGTGATTATTGCAATCGTAGGAATCATAATGAACACTTAGCTGATTTCAAAATACTGAAAGTATCGTTACTTACATTTTTTCATGTTCGGGCACACCCAAATGGTATTATATGAGTTGCCTGTAATTAAATTTAAAAAAAAAAACATTAAAATAATATCTACTATAGTATATTAAGATTTTTGACAATTTTATGATGGGGAGTATGCAAAAATCTTATAAAGAACTTAATTTTTTGAAAATAAAACCAACAACGATGAGGTCAGACGAACTTTTTACCTACAAGTTTTAGACATTTTTATACTCTGTACCAGTGGCGTATGTGGATACGGGTAGAGGGTTTCGGGTCCGGACCCCCCTCTCCCTAAAGCTGGAAAAAGGTTAGGTTAGGTTATGTTATAGTGGTTGCCAGTCTTATAAGGCCCTTTGTGATGCCACAGGTAACACTGTTCGAGAGCTGACCAGGGATGTCTCTATAACTGCGTATACAGGCATTCACGGTCAGCACCCGGTCGCTCTGAAGAAGAACAGGCACGACTATTCAACTGTAACCATATTATTGCTGAACCAGCCTGAAAGTTCAATGAACCTGGCAATATCCCTGGAATAGAGATTTGAGAGGTTAATAGGGCTGTTCAGAAAAGGTAGGGAGGGGCACTGACACATAAAGTGCAAAACGGTTTCCTCCTCCTTTTCGGATCCGCAGGGGGCGCGCATTCTTTCGGCATGCCTGCCCATAAGGTAGTGTCCTGTTAGAATGGACACAGTGGTCGATAGCTAGTTGCGAGTTAATGTGAGCAACTTTCGGGTTATGTTGCCGTCCATGTTTGGCCAGGTAAGTCTTGAGGTGCGACAGGAGTCCTCATTGGACCAAGCAGTGCGGGCACTTGCCAAAAATTTCTGTTTGGTGGCCAGTTTGACTGTGGCGAGGGGTGTGCCGATGTCATAAACGACGGGCAGAGAGGTGCCTTGTTTGGCCAGTTCATCCGCCACACAGTTTCCCGGTATGTCCCTATGTCTTGACAGCCTTTTGCGAGCTCACATATAAATACATATCGAGGTGAAGAACCCCCCTAAGACCAAATCCTGGATCCGCACCTGCCCTGTACCAATGATAAGCGGTTTTTCAAGTTTCTACAAATGTTTGTAACATGGAGAAGTAGACATCGGAGACCACCCAAATTAATCTACAATATAGACCGAAGAACAAAAGAAATTACAACTAGACATATTCGTTCATCAGTCTCAACGCCTAGATCTTGGAGACTATAAGAGTGCTATATTATCTAAAATTTCAAAGTTAATGGCTTCAGTTGGTCAAAATAAAATTTGGGAATTTCATCATCCAGCACTATAAACATCAAGCACCTGGAAAAGAGTACATAAGGCTAGCTCAGCTGGTTAAGTTTCGGCCTTAAAGCTTAACATCATGAAGTCTTGGAACAAGGTGCGCATCCAGGATATATTCTTGGTGGTGATTTTTCACTTCGAAGTATATGCATATACATATATCAGAGCTTGCAATAAATTGTAGGCGCATTTTCCCAACTTTTGGGGGGGTCTGGACACGAAAATCCCCCGTAGTTCAGCCATTGCTTGAGATGCAACCGAGGCAATTTTTTTTTTCAATTTTTTTTAAACAAAGACATATTGATGAAAAAAAGAAAGCTAAAACTAACACAATAATAGGGAGATAGATACTTTTCAAAGCACTTTGACAAAAATTCAAAACATTCAGACAAGCAATATAGAAGCTAAATCTAATTATCTCTCTCTGTCAGCGAGGGTTCATTAAAAAAAAAATAATTTCTTTTTTTTTACAACATTTACAAGCAGCCCCAAAACAAATTCCGCCTGAAAAATAAGCCAGCACAGCGCGACAGCTCTCTAACCAAAAAAAAAAAAAAAAAAGTTTTAATACCCGGAACCCGCTGCGCAGCAATCCCCAAAAGCCCCAGAACTTGGGTTTGGCCCGCTGCGACAATCATATGCTGTTTGTACGAGGGCGAACTGAAAAGTAATTTGTTTGAATCAGACAATACTTTCGTAAGCATTTTATAAAATTATTTTTGTTAGCACTTTGTAGCAGATAGTTGTTTGGGAATCACGTCTCGAAAACCAATTTTGCGATGCAGTTTTTCAAACAGAAAAAAATAACGAAAAGCCGAATTTAAACAACCGTGTGAGTGGCACAAAAAACATCAGCACCAAAAAAGTAGTTAAAAAGTTGGCCGCGTATGACTTTGGATAACCCTGTAACACCCTCCAATTTGAAATTAAATCCAGTATATTACTTTAGAACTCCAAAAGACACATAATTGCTAAATTAGGTTACGATATCTTCATAAACAAACAAAGCACAACAAATTTTGTACAAAAAACGTATTTTTGACCGTTTGGTCGTATGGGAGCTATATGCTATAGTCAACCAATTTAGGAATTATAAAAAACTTTCGAATGCCAAATTAGGTTACGATATCATCATAAACAAACGCATTATCCATCTTAAACTTTTGGTATTTTTTTTTCGAGGTTCTACGTTTTATATCTTCATAAACAAATCGAAAAAAAAAGAATTTTTGTTCAAAAAACGTTTTTTTGCCCGAGGGTCTTATATGATATAATCAACCGATTTCGATCAAATTTGATACAGTGCTTGGGTACTCTAAAAAACTTCCAAATGTCAAATTTGGTTATGATATCTTCGTAAACAAACTAAGCACAAACAATTTTGTACAAAAAACGTATTTTTGATCGATCGGTCCTATGAAGCTATACGATATAGTCAACCGATTTTGATCAAATTTGGTGCAGTGTTTGGGAACTACTTATAAAAAACTTTCGAGTGCCAAATTTGGTTACGATAACGTCATATATCCATATCCATCTAAAACTTTTGGTTTTTTTCGAGGTCCTCTGAGACATGCTTCTGAAAGCAATATAATAAATATTACCCCGATATCAAAAAGTAAAATAAACTTGTCTCCTTTGACATTATAACGCATCTTATCGCAAAATTTGGTTGCTCTAGCTCTTACCATCTCTGAGATCTAGGCGTTCATATAGACAGACGGACAGACAGACAGACGGACATGGGTATATCGAACCTGATCATATTTTAGTTAACTTTGGGGATCTCCGATGACTCCTTCTGTATGTAACATACATTTTCGACTTGCACAAACTTAATATACACTTTGTAGCTTAAGATACAGTATAAAAAAGCGGATGTTGTCGACTGGCCAGGAAATTCACCCGACATGAACCCTATGGAGAACGTCTGAGAGTTTTTGAAATCTTAAGTTAGGATGAAAGCTCTTGCAACTAAGCAAGAGGTTTAAAAGATCCTTACTGCTACTTGGAAACACAAACTAAAGTTGCCTCGTCGCGTTCAAGCTGTGTTGACTGCAAAAGCTGGTCACACAAAATACTGATTTTTTCGAAAAAATATATTTTTCGGAAGTAATTGAGAATTAACTGCTGCGATAAAGATATACGGAGATATGTGCACATGTAAACATATTGCAAACTTTATACATTGCTTTAAAATCAATTATGAGAGCTGGTATACGGGCGGGTCCTCGGGTCCAACAAAAGTCCTTATCCTAGCAGTAACAAACTGAATTGTCTCCCAAATCTTAATTCTCAATACCTCTGCAGTTGCTTTAGTATTTTCATCATTCCTTTCCATACGACACTTGTAAACTGCTAATTGTTGTTACTCACTTTGTTTGTCGTGCACTTTTGCATTTCTGCCTTAGCTTTTTTCCCAAAAAGTGTGCCCTTCAACTACTTTTTGGCCTGCCCTCGCAGCTTAACGTACTGCATTGGAAAATTGTTTTTGTGGCTTTTATTACCACACTTCCACCCCGTTGGCCTGCTGCCTTAAATTTTGTTGTTATTTTAACTTTCAGCGCATTAATTATATACGCACGCACAGAGGGATGCTGCTATAGCTGCTGCTGTTATATAGCAGTCAGCAATTTTCCGCATGCCTTTGGCATTTTCAACCAGACTTATCCGCGTCGTCGTTGTCGTCATCGTCAACTTAGTTTAAGCTCCCCTTAAGCTACGTCTATGTGCTGTTGCTGCTTTGACGGCGTCTGTGGAGCAGCTCGACATTTTAATTGAATAATGCACGGATGGAGCATGACATGAAAATGCATTGGCCAAAGCCATTCAACAGACGACGATGACGTTAAAGTAAAGGTATCGCACGTCGAATTGTATCCGTAGTATAATAGCAGTCTACATAATAATACTATGCCATATAGTATATACTTGCTCTTGTTTGCTTTTATGCTTCATTGTCAATGCCGCATACGCCCCCCTCCCTGCCGCCGCACACATTTTATCTGTTGTATCTGGGGGATGCATACAATAAAAACTGTACTGTATTAAAGTGCACAAAATATATTGCTGTTTATTTCATTTATGCGCTTATTGTCACCGTACCCGGAGTTCTTGTTGTTGTTGTCTGTTGTCATCCGCCCGGAAGGGGTTTATAGTCTAGAGATAAGGGTAAGCTGGTAAGCTCATTGTATTGAAACTGAGCTGGACTCTTGACACGATGGCATAAGGGCTTGTTCTTGGGTTTGGGGCGCTTGTTCACTACTCACAGCCCCTGGCTGTGTGGGGTAGGTACTAGCAATGCGTCGTCCCCATGACACAGTGCCAGGGCACTTGACACTGAAGTACGACTAGAGCTTGTGGATTCGAAATGTGTGAGCTCAATTTGATTTGTATTGTAAAAGGTATCAATGTGTACCCTGTAATTTGTTTGCTGACGACTAGTTACTATTGGGCACGTGTATCCGTATGTTTTTGGTGGGGCACTGCGACCAGAAGATCTTTTGTATCGTGCCCAGAAATTAATACAAAAGACTTTCCGCTTTTTGCATCAATAGCAGTAGCTCTTTTGTTGGTATTGACCTAAGATTTAAAGGACTGATTCGTTCCCTGTCCATGTAACGGACTCTGTCCCACACCAGCGCTGGGCAGTCCCAGAGAATATGTCTGGTTCATTCTGAACAATCCGATAGTACCATTTTCTGTAGATGGTATGTTACAGTGTGGTGCCCAGCGAGGTATGCTACTAGGAGTTTTGAAACCGCTCTGCCAAGACCTTGTGTCTTGACAAGCGCTTGTAAGGAGAGCCAGTATCTGCTATGTTCTCCTTCAGCACATTGGCTTACCATGGTCACAATTGCGGACCAACTAATAACACAGAAAGGCGCAGGAGATGTAGTCAGGGTGGAGGCACCCTGTTGCGCTAGAGCAACAGCGATCGTGTTTCCATCCACTCCTGAGTGTTTAGTTACCCAACATAGCGCGGCACTGTTTAGAGAAGACCGTAGTTGGAGGTAATTATGGCAATCTTTAACCATCCTGTAGGAGATGCTCCAAGATGATAGTGCCCTGATAGCAGCTTGGCTATCTGAATAAATGAAAATGTTTGCTGCCCTAGTTCCCTTGTGATGGAGGATACTATGGGCGCAAATGTCTAAGGCATGAATCTCTGCTTGAAAGTCGCTAGGCCAAATACCCATTGCAATAGAGATTCTGGTGTTGGGTTCAGCGACTCCAACACCTACACCCTGTTCAGTTTTGAACCCATTCGTGAACCATTGTTGCCACTGGAGTTTTCCACAAGGGAAACTCTGCAGAGTTTGTTGTAAAATTGTCAACATTTTCTTGTTTATTGGGCTTACATGATTCTACATACCGAGTTCTGTGGCTCTAGCTTTGTTAATTGTGAATATTGATGCATAGGATATAGTTTTGCTAAGCTTTTTTGAAGTTTCAACCGATGTCAATAATGTTGGGTATAAATTTTTGCGAAATTCTGTCTTTGGAAACGGGAAGAGAAACAAATACCGCCATACATCGAACAGCTTCAGGTGTCTCTGTCTGGTATGATCTACGAGATGTAGGCGCTCATACGCATAGATGGATCTTTTTTGAAGTTTCATCCGTTGTCAATAATTTTAGCAACATATTTGTGTACAAGTTGCTTTTATCGGGAACAAGAAGAGAAACAGATGCCGCCATAAATCGAAATCGAAGCAAGTTATGGCAATATAGAGAAACAAATACTAACATGCCTCGATCAGCTTCATCTGCATCTGAATAATCTTTAGTTCAAATTTTGTATCTCTGGCGTGTATGCTCTCTGAGATGTATGCGAATAGCCAAGCATTTTGGCATAAAAAACTTGTGATCTGTGACGTCAGCAGTCATCTGCTATACACACACCTGTCAAAAATAATAGATATACAACAAATAACAACATAACATGTTCTACAGTCGAAAAATTATTTGTAGAACTTTCAAGGTGCAAAATTTTTATTGGTAAATATTGACTTTCTTTGGTACAAGGTATTTATAGAAAATATGGGTGGAATATTGCTAAGTTCTATAAATGGCTTTGTGTTTTGTTAAGAAGACGAATTATGGATTCGCTTTCGATCTTTATTGGGCGGCCTCGATAGCCTAGCGGCAGTGCACTAGACTATCATCCCAGAGGCTGTTGGTTCGAATTCCACGTAAAGCCATGGTCCTGCACTTTATACTTTTCCTATTCCCCTAATTTTTCCGGTCTATATTAAATGCTTATCACTTACCCCCATTATCGGTATCACAATGGGCCTATTCTTGGCCTAAGTGAGTTGGGACGCTAAGTCGCTACCTACCTACTGTTTATCGAAACTGTTAAATTTTTCGAAAACCAAATAAATGAAAAGGATCTACACTTATAAAACAAAGTTATTTATTTATTTATTTATTTATATTACAAATAGTATAAAAGCTTTATTTTTTTTTAAAGCTATAGCGTCTAGGCCTTAAGCTTACATACATAACAGGAGTTTATTATTTATCTTATTGTTATATTATTACATAATATTATTATTTTTCAGAGTAATAAACACGAAAAAAAATTATTCAATGAAAAAAAAATGTAAATCACTCAAAATCGATTTCGGTTTATCGATGCACTCAAATCTTATGTTGCTTAGATTTTAATTTAATTTGGATGAATTTATTGGATCAGGATAAATTTTTCAAAAAGCACTCTGTTAAGCACTTTTAGGGGTATACACAGTTCGAAAAATTTCGCGCGGAATGACAAAACTTCATATAAAAAAAAAAAGTCCCATTTGGGATATCCCATTTTCATTCCGCGCGAAATTTTTCGAACTGCGTAGACCTCTTTAAACAAAAAAGTTCCAATTCAGAACTATCAGCTATCGAAATCAACCGTGCAATTTGGCTAGCTCTGGTCACACTGTCCGAGCTCACAGCTCCACAAGTATGGCCGTCATATGGTTGTCATGCTAAAAGCAAAAACCACAAAAATAAGTCGAAAAACAACTACAGCTGCTCAAATTACATCCAACTACATTAAGCCTTTAATACACTTCGTGGAACCAATTGCATCAATACACTGCAATAAATATTAGTGCAGTTAAATGCTTGTTAAATGCAGCTGCTTTTATCACAGAAACTGCATTGATTAACAAGGCCACCGAATGGCGGCGGTCTCTTTGAAATGACAACAACGGCAATACTTTGAAGTTGCGCACTCGCGCATCCACAATCGCGATAGTTGCGAGGGTAGTCTGAGTAGTAGCTGGCAAGGCAAAATGCCTTTTATCCAACTCTTTTTCGGGAAACTAACAATTTTTTAAAGGAAGCAATCTATCATATCCATTTTCTCACAAGATGATAACACAATAGCTTGAGATTGGCCTATTCTAACAAAGACAAATAACTTCATTATTATTACTTTCATAATAGCTAATAATAAAAGAAATTTAAAAAAAAAAAGTCCCCGACACTTGACATTCTTTTTATGATGATTGACTAAGAATTTCTTCCACACAAGATAATCCCACAATTACATTTGACCTTGGTGAAAACTAATAAGGACATGGGAGTATAAAACAAAAATCATCGGTTTTTTGAATGCTAAGACGCTAACATATAAAATAAGTTTCATCTCTGGAGAAAAAAAAGTCTTAAATTTGCCGACTAGTGTTATTCCACTATGTTTTAAAGCATTGTATACCAAGAGCCAAATGCTGTTATTTACAATAAATGAATAAAGCTTTTATAAATCTTGTCTAAAAATACATAGACAAATACACAGTCTTCGTAAAAACCCGTCATCTTAAGGCCGCCACTGCTTTAACTTGTTATGAATTATAAGCACACTAACTGAAATATTTATATATTGACTATAAGCTTAACAGTTTTGTTTGTTGGTCATGATATGTAGATGCGATTTCTGTATAGTGTCATCTTTATACCCTGTACCTATGGGTACAAAGGGTATACTAGATTTGTGCAATGTATGTAACGGACAGAAGGAGACGTGGCAGACCCCAAGTCCCATGTAGCGATTGAGCTATGCTCGTCTGTCCGTCTGTATGAACGCCTAGATCTCGGAGACTATAAGAGCTAGATATACGAAACTTTACCAGCTGATGCGCATATTTCCTGAGAAGATGAAGTGAATCATGTCAATATCTTTCCCCGTTTCCTCGTAGCAGAGTTTCGCGGATTTTAGCTACACCGTTTAATATTTCAATCTGAAACTTAACAGAGCGATGCGTTGCGGTTATATGCATCTGTATGTCAATAATGAACAAAATCGAAAAAATACAACAAAAGCCATAGTCTAAAATGTACAAATTTCACCTCCCCTTACCAATAAACTGCATCAATATTTGACTCTACGTTATTATGGTAACGAGTGACCTAGAATCACCAATTTTGGTAAGCTGATTCATGTGGCTCTAATGAACAAATCCATAGCGTTTTTTGTAAAAGCTGAACGGATTTTTCTACCAAAGCTTTATTCAAATTTTAGCTCAATGAGTTAAGATTGGCTAAGCAAATGGTTGCTTACATGGTTTCTTGGCTAGTCTTCTTACTTCTAGGCCCACCCTCGTTGTATATTGACGTTGGTTGGTTGGATGGATGGATAGATAACCTTCACCTGACTGACGCCAGCACGCCAGATACACGCAGATGCACAGATAAACGGACGTACTGCCGACGGACGGACAGACAGACAGACAGATAGATACAGTACAAGGAACACCTGACCCCTGGCTGAGCGAGTGCATATAATTGAGCACCCTCTGGGCCATGCGCACATTTGATTAGCCCAGTTGAGTGCAGCAGGTATGCAGTAACTCAATGTTTTTACCACGCCTCATTCAACTGCCGCACCCTGCTGCAGGGTTGCATAAGCTCATGGCCAGCGATTTGGCCCGGGCATTTCCAGTGTTGCTAGGCGATTTGGATATCTCGTACTTATATTGAAAATAGTATCTATGGGGGGTGTTTGTGGGTTTATGGCTTGTGTGGGTGTATGGCTTGTATCTGTATCTGATAGCAGTGATTGCATTACACGCACGTAATCAGCTTAGTTGCTGTCATTTTAATCAAATAATCATTACTTGCTCTTAGGCAAGTTGAGCGCACATCAAACTTCCAATTAGTTGCTGTCACATTTTATTCATTATGCGTCCATGTGATCTAGCTATCTCTTTTTGACAAATACAGCTTCAGAGCTATTTCTTTTTCACTTCTTGCTAGCTCACTCTCACTAGCCCTCCTGTTGGTTGCATCACAAGCTATCTAATTTCTTTTCAAGCGAAAAATATAACCAGCCCTAAGCTATGCAACAAAATTAAATGGCTTCTTCCACTAAAATTGGGAACTACTTATATAATAATACCTACGCAGTTCAATAAGTCTATCGATAACTCGATAAAAAAAATCGCAATGACATTTGTAGTTCCAAGCCAAAAGACAGATATATACATATACCCCAAACAAAAGACATACATATATACATAGTACAATGTTTTTTATAGTTTTATTTCGAATCTTTTTTCAGAAATCCAACGTACAAAAGCTTTCAGCCTTAAATTCCAATGATATTTTTGGCAAAACGACAGATGTCTTTAATCATAGATTTTTCCAGCAGAACCCAGTAGACATATGTAACATAAATCATAAAACTTTTATTAACTACAGATGAATAGCACAAAAAATTTTAAATTCTAAATTTAGACAGCACAATGACGGAGCATTCTAGAAATCCTGAACTTGGCCACATTGAAGATTTAGACTTCTCCGACAACCTAGAGCATCTCGATATCTCTAAAAAATTCGGCGTTCCTTCGGAACTCCAAAACGATCTACAAAGATCAAAACTGCTGCTGCAGGAGACTCAGGCAGAGCAGCCTCAAAGACAAATGGCGCCAAGCCCAAGTTCTTTATTGAGTCAAGCCAAGGAGAGTCGAGTGGAGTTAATTAAGCTCAATCAACGAATTGTAGAAATGAAAGAGAACTTTGCACTGATGAGAATCTTGCTGAAACAGGCGAATAAACGCATTGATGAACAATTGGAAACAATGGAAAAGGAGGAGAACAAAGTACGAGAAGAAACAATACGAGTAGAAACTGCACGAGAAGAAACAGCAGGAGGGGGAAACGCACGAGAAGAAACTGTACGAGAAGAATCAGAATGAGAGAAAACTGTTCGTGAAGAAACTGTTCGAAAAGAAAAATATTTCCTACAGAAATTGAAATCCATCTAGATGATCACGTATAAAGATCCTGCAAAATAGAGGCTGTATTGCTGTATGGACTACTGGTATTGGTACGTAACTTCACCCTTTATCATGACTGGAGAAGGTTTAAGTACAAATTAATAGGCATTACAATAATCTTCTTTGACGTCTCACCGTAGCAGATTAGTGAGGCAACACATCAACGCGAATCCAAAAGATTTAGAGTGGGTCCTTCATAGACCTTCTCCCTCCACCCCTTCACAACTGCTGCAAGAGAGACCCATTATAATATGCTGTAAGCCTGCTGTCTTCTGGATAAGAGAGAAAACGTAATGCTATCAGTCTACTCTTGGTTTTTGCTTAGAAGAAATGAAGCTATATAAATATATAAAAAATTTTTATACAATATCTTCGGATCAGCCCCAAGTGACTTTTTTCTGTAAGAGATTTCAGTTGAATAAAGAGATCATCATTGAAAAAAATTCCATATAAATATATATAAAATTTTAATACGATATCTTTAGATCAGACCCAAAGAAGAATATAAGACATTTCTGTTTATTAAAGAGATTATTAAAGAAATTCATATTTTGAGTGACTTAAGAAAAGATATAACTTGGAAGGAATACCAGAATTGGTTAATGTCTGGACGGTAAGTATCGAGCTAAAAGAGGAGTATTTGGAGAAAAAAAACTTTTTTTGAAGAAATATCTTTCTTCTGGGTAAAGTATTAAAGGGAAGCTACCAGTGCTTTATTATGTTTTATTTATGTTTTGAGCAGCTTAGGAAACCCTATAGCTTGGAAGGAATACCAGAATTGGTTAATGTCTGGACGGAATACATCGAGCTAAACGAAGAATGTAGAAAAAGGAAAATTATTTTCAAAAATTCTCTCTTTCTTCTGGCTAAGGCAGCCAAGGTGAAGCTTCCAGTTCCTATATAAATGTTTATAAAATTTTAATACGATATCTTCGGATCAGCCCTAAACGTCTATTTTCTGTAAGAGATTTGGGTTGAATAAAGAGATCATCACTGAAAAAACATATATGTTTTGGAGGGGCTTGAAAAAACCTTTCATTTAAAAAGAATACAAAATTGGTTAAGGTCTGGACTGAATGCATCGAACAAAAAGACTTTGTGGAAAAGAAAAATTCTTTCCGAAAAAAATATCTTTCTTCGGTCTAAGGGAGAAAAGCTGAAGTCCTTATATAAATGTATAAAAAATTTGTTAGGTTAGGTTAGGTTAAGTAGGCAGCTCAGTTAACTGAGATCACCCAGAGACCATGAAGTCTATTGTGTTGCCTAATTTGAGAGAAGGAAGAAAGGAGTTGGAGAAGGGGGGAGGGGGGTGAGCAGAATTAAAACTGTAGGACATCCCTAATCACCTAAGACTCTCCTATTACAAAACCATTTTGAGGATTCGACAAACGCAGCCAGATCCGCTATGGGCACATAAGCTAGACTACCCAGATCCTCAAAGAACGGTTTTCCCAGAAACTGGGTTCGTCTTCTTAGAAGCGCCGGGCAGTCGCAAAGCAGGTGTTGGATGCTTACTGTCTGCTCCTCGTATCCGCAGCTTCAGCAGAAGTCGTGATGGGGAACATGCAGCCACTCATCCATATGGCCAATGGTGCAGTGCCCCGTTACAACTCCTATCACCATCCTGGTCCAATTTTTATGAAATCGCAGGAGTTCAGATGTGCGCTTTGGGTTATACCTAGGCCAGAGTGCTCGGGAGATGCGACAACAAGGTTAGCTGCCAGCGCTGATCCGTTCCTGGCGAACTCATCAGCCTCCTCGATACCAGGGACGTCTGAGTGGTCCCGGTACCCAGCAGAGGGTGATTGAGTGGTAGTGGATACGGTTGAGCGCAAGCGCCGTCTTACGGATCAGTTTGCTCTTTATGGTATGCGATGACAGAGCCTTGATTGCAGCCTGACTATCAACCAGAATTAGAACGTTCCTTGGAACGACATCTTCTGATCGAAATTCAGCGACTTTTTCCTTGTGGCAAACCTGAAGAAATGACTGGACGCTAAGGTTTTTTAAGTTGAGCGCCCATTTCGAAAGCTATTTACTTGAAAGTAATAACAATATTGGTTAATCTCTGAACTGAATTAGATTTAACAAACTTCACCAAGAATCCATACGGATATGCTGAAACCTATCCACCTCTGGCTTATATACAACTCTTTTAAAATGTAGATATACGCCACAAATCTTATAAAGTTACAACAAACCTTGATAGATTTCAGCTAGTCTAGCAACTACAATAGTCAAAAGTACAAAAAAACTACTCAACTAAAAGGCTCTTCCAGAATTGCTTCCGCCGAGGTCACCATTTCAAAATTCAATGGAAAAAAGTGACTTTTTCACAATAAAAACTAGATTACGCATACGCCGTGTATGGCCAATGCAATTATTATGATACTGCCACTCCCACTGCGCCCACAGTGTCATAACGTCAGTGCTGCAATATGAAATTGAGTTTTATTTGCCTTGTGACTAGACTATTTATAGCTGTCATTCAAATGGTATTCCGGAGTCAGCTCCCCCGTACATAACATAGTTCCAGTGCCCAGAAACAGAGCAGTTGGAAATCGTAAACAAATTTTTAGTTACACGCGCGGACAGTTTGTTTTTCACTTTTATTGTTTTATTTTTTTTTTTTAAATACACTGTAAACAAAGTGTAAGGGATATATTGAGTTGGTACAAAACAAATTTGTGAAGGTAACGAGTAATATCTCACAACGAAAATATAGTTGGGGACTAAAAGGGGTTTAAGGGAAGTGGTTTGCAGCAACTAGAGATATTTTTTTTTTGTTTATTAGGCTCACATGAGTCACCAGACGAAATCTTGTTGCTATAACATAATCAGTATTATCATGTCTATGAAAATTGGCGCACAGGGAAGATGATCTGAAATTTTAAGATAGTTGAGCGTGACTCTCAGCATAATATCCTTAGTACCAAGTTGTAAGACTTAGCTGTGATTCTTCCTGATAGATTATATGATTTCAGATTTTAATATGACTCCCTAAAAAAATATGCGCTTTTTTTTACAAAAGTTTGTCTAAAGTTTTTATGTTGTTTCTGATTGAATGGATGAACAGACCGATATGTCTTATTAGCGATATCGGAGAAAATTGGAGGAGACAATATTTTGCTGATGCCCTAGATGATGGGAACCTGAAAACGTCCACTATTTTATTATCTTTATTGGAGGGCACGCACGAGGCCAGCTGTGCGAAAAATTCAACGGTAACATTAGCCCGCAACGAAGGCTGTCCGTGGTTGGAATTTAGATCAGTATATCCAATCAGGCGCCACTACTTGCTGTTGGAACATTTGGTTTGCGTCCCTCATATTTTGAGGAATCAAATGCATCTCTGCAGAGAACGGCTGCTAGACGCAGCTGACATTGCAGAATCTACGAGCGCACGAGGCCAGCTGTGAGAAGAATCCAACGGTAACATTAGCCTGCAACGAAGGCTGTCCGTGGTTGAAATTTAGATCAGTATATCCAATCAGGCGCCACTACTTGCTGTTGGGAACATTTGTTTTGCGTCCCTCGTATTTTGCGCAAGATTTTGGGCCGCCCTCGAATCAAATGCGTCTTTGCAGAGAACGGCTGCTAGACGCAGCTGACTTTGAAGAATCTACGAGCGCACGAGGCCAGCTGTGAGAAGAATCCAACGGTAACATTAGCCTGCAACGAAGGCTGTAGCATGTTGTTGCCCAGTGGTGAGTTACAGCAACATACCTGCTTGTTCCAGCTACGTGGCTTGGTGGAACAGCGGCGGGAGCAGACACAGCAGCTGCAGCTGCAACTGGCAGCGCAAGAGCGGACCATCAATAATCAAAGCTGTGAATTGGAGAACGTGCACAATCTTCTATTATTCTATCGGCTAACATGTTCAGCTATAGAGAATATTGGCGTAAATTGGAATCGCATTTGTTTTGCAGAGTGTACCAGGAGCCTTCCTGTGGCAATTGTTGTGATTAGGACAAATTAATCACCGCAACTGACTGGAAAATGTTGTCAAATCTGAAGGATTCTCTGCGCAGTCAGCGTTGCCCTATGCAGGTGATCGATGCAATGATTTGTAATAGTCACGAAGTCAACGCTTCTGAGTTTCTACATGGTGATCAATATCGGCTTCTACAGCCTTTAAGCTCGGGCAAACATGGCGTATTGAACTTTTGAAGATGGTTTTGTGAGTTCTTCAGTAGTAAATAATGTAGTTGTAATAGTGTAATAATGTAACTAGTGAAGCAAATGGCCAGCCAGATGGTAATGATACGTGCAGTAATGGAAATACTGCGGTCTGGATCTAAGTTCGGACTCGTCGTGCTGCCTTCGTGAGTTGCTGTTGATTCTCTCGCCGTGCGTTGGCAACGGGTTTTAGGGTTGCCATGTAGTTTTTAATAAATTTTGCCTTATAAAATAAAAAAGTGCCAGCAAAAGATTTTGAATAATTTTACATGTGTTCCTATGTGATATAAATCAGAATGGAAAATATATTTTTTAAGCTGTAATATTTTTGTAAAAAATTGTAAGAAAAAAAAAATGGCGTACTACTTTAGGGCACGGACGACTTTGGAATACCCTGTACCACCACATTGCAATCAAATCCGGTATATTGCTGCAGAGCTTCAAAAGATATTTATTTGCCAAATTTGGTTACAATATCTTTATAAACACACGAAACAAAACGAATTTTGCATTAAACATTTTGATTTTGATCAAATTTGGTACAGTACTTGGGACCTATAAAAAACTTTCGAGCTCCAAATTTGGTTACGATATCTTTATAAACAAACGAAACATACTAAATTTTATACGAAAATCTATTTTTGGCCTATCGGTCCTATGGGGGCTTTCGATAAAATTTTGTACAGTGCACAATGGGCCAGATTTTGGCCCAAAGCCCTCCTGATGAAAATCAAAATTTGGACAAAATGACAATTTAATATTATTTTACACATATAAAGGTATCCTGTGCAGAAAAAATTTTGTAATTATAATTAGTGGTTTTTAAGTTATAGACAATCAAAGTTGACATTTTGTATTTTATGAGCTTTCGCGAACATTTTCAGAAGAAAAAAAACCTGCATTTACCATGATACATGTAGCTACGAAATCTTCATTCACTTTATTATTTATAAATATTACTTCAGAGAAAAAATAAAATTGAGCTTAAAAACTTTTTGGTTTTAAATATATTCGAGTAGTTATAAAGATTTTGTTGGTTGATTTCTCATTTGGCTACATTGCTTTAAGCGTACCTACGTCTACCACTCGATATTTGATCGGAAAAATTTTAAAAATTTCTTCACATGTTTTACAACAAATTGTAATTCCTTGCGATTTGCGGAAATTGGATTTTGTATCTAAAAGTTGAATTTCAAAAATTGACCCCCAGGAAATTTTACTATTGCTTGAATTTTTAAGCTGCCTAAAAGTATGCTTCAATAACCATTTTTTCAAAGGTTGTACTAAAATGTACAAAAAATGTACAATTGAAAAATTTTATAGCATACTTCCAAAGATGCAAATAAAAAAAATGTAAAAATTATAAATTTTGACGAAAAAACGTCAAAATGAAATATAGATTTTTGAAATTTTTTTTTCTAAAATTAAAAAAGCATGCAAAAAAAAATTATAATAGTAAAAAACCAGATGGATTGGTGATGTCGTCCTTCTGTAATTTGCTTGGAAAGCTGAAACTATTTGGGGCTATAACTCCAAAAACATTTAATATTTTGGGTATAGGCTATTTTTTCAATGTTTGAGGAGCTCATATCTACCTCTGTATGAAATATGGTCCAATTCCAATTAACCATTTTTTTTTTTAATTAAGTTAAATTTTTTTTTTGGTTTTTTTAAATTTTTTTTCTAATTTTGGTCTGGATTATCTATATTTCAAAATAAATCTGAGGAGGCTCAAACTTTCCAGAAAAATAGTTCAATCCTTTAGGAACACGTGTGCAAAATTTCATCACTCTAAAATAATGATTATGGAAATGACAGGGTTTTGGCCAAAATATGAAAAACTGGGCCCACAGTGCCCTGTACCAAAGGTACCAAGGTATTATAAGTTCGTGCAAATGTATGTAACGTGCAAAAAGGGGCTTGGCAAACCTTTTATATATTCTTGATCAGCATCAACAGTCGAGTCTATATAGCCATGTCTGTCTGTCCGTATAAACAAAAGGATCTCAGAGTAGACTTAGATTCATAGAGAGAAGCGGAGAACAGCTTGGGTACAAGGTATTTTAGAGTCAGGCAGGCACTACTGTAGCATTCTCAAACTCTTAAAAATTAAGGAAAGTGCTCAGGATGACGCGAAATGAACAAAAAAGGCCTTCCAAGGTTAGCGTGCGCAGCAAGCAGGAGCCAACTCGTTTTTATTTAAATGTTGCTTTTGAGAAATTCTGAGATGAGTTGGTAAGGCCTTTGCCTTAGAACTTCATTCGTAGGCCATTGAAAATTAGCTTTTTTTACTTGTCTTTCGTTCCACATAAAAATCGCGTAAGCTTTTGAAAGCAGCTGATTTCCTAGAAGCTGCCTAAAACTAGGCTAACTCATATCCATGTCTGGTTAGCACTGGCTAAACTCCTATAGTTCAAAGTTTCACCGAATTACAGTGTATATTATAGTCGACTCGTTTCAGCTGAAAGCAATCCACTTGCTTAATTTAGTTTTGTTTTTGTTTAGTTAGTTTGCCAATTACATAATGATTTATTTTTGCGCAACAATCTTGTATCTATTTTTGATTTATTTATTTTGTAGCTGATTTATTACAGATGTTTGTGTATGCGTGTGTATGCGTGTGTGTATGTGTGTGAACTATTAATTTAATATTATTGAAACTTAAAATCCAAATTTACTTAAACTTATTCACGCTCGTTAATTTATCAGTATACGCATAAAAAGTGCTGGTTTTTTTTTTTATAGCTTTTGTTATTGTTTCAATTAGCAAAAAAAAAAAAAAAAGTTATAAAAAAACTATATATATAAATAAATAAAAGAAATCTTTTATTGATTTATTTATTAGCTGTCTATTATTTGTTTATAAACAATAAATGCGCAAAGAATGCGCATTTGAGGTTTATTAATATTTCGGGCATTGTACAAAATTTTTAATTTATGGCGCATATTTATTTAACAGCTTTTTAGGCGCGGCGGCCAGGCCAAAGTACACAATTCGAGGTCATTAAATTTGAAATTATTAATGTTGCCTTAATCTATCTAAAGCTGAAAAATCGAAGGTATCGTATTGCTTATTAGTGCACTAATGTGTTAAAAGCAATTCTTAGAATATATTTCCATCATTAGGTAACATTAAAAGGTGCACAAGATACACAGCTGATGGATTATGTACATTCGTTTGGAAATACACTGTAATTGATTTTTTTTTTATTTTATTCACTAGTTAGACGAGGCAAAAATTTCAACTTGCATAGACTTTCCTTAAAATATTGACTTTTTAAGCAATAGCTGAGTATTTGAGTTGGGATTTCAGAAACAAATGCAGATATTTGAAAAATGCTGCGTTTGCTTTTTTTTTAAACATCTTTTCGGGGCAGAATCATCAATTGCTCAATAACTAAGCATAATCATCATCATCTTATCTTCTAACAGCATCATCTTTGCAGCATAATCAACTTTTAAAAATTTTGTTTTATTTTTTACTTAATATTTAAACTTTTTATTTTATTCAAACAGTTCTAGAGTTATAGCAAGCTATATAGGGCATAACGAGTATGATTATGTTTATGACGATTATTGGTAGACAATCAAATACACCGCATCTTTTATTTAGTCTCTTTTTTCTACATCATCTTTTTTTTATCTTAGAATTTAAATCAACAACTTATAAACTAATCATAAGAAATTTCACTTTTCTCCATAATCTTTATTTGCAATGCTGTCATGAAGAAGAATCATAATCATTTTAGCTTTCTTCCAATTTGGTTGTTTCTTTAGTCTCTATTTTCTACATCATCTTTTTTTATCTCAGTATTTAAATCTGCAAATTATAAAAGAATCATAAGAAATTTCACTTTTCTTCATAATCTTTATTTTCAATCCTGTCAAGAAGAAGAATCATAAGCATTTAAGCTTTCTTCGAAATTGTTTGTTTTTCATAAAATACACCGCATTTTTTATTTAGTCTCTATTTTCTACATCATCTTTTTTTTTCATCTCAGTTTTAAAATCTGCAACTTATAAAAGAATTATAAGAAATTTCACTTTTCTCCATAATCTTTATTTATTTCTACATCATCTTTTTTTATCTCAGTATTTAAATCTACAACTTACGAAAGAATCATACGAGAATTCACTTTTCTCCATAATCTTTATTTCCAATACTGTCATTAAGAAGAATCATAAACATTTTAGCTTTCTTCCAATTTGGTTGTTTCTCATAAAATATACCGCATCTTTTATTAAGTCTCTATTTTCCACATCATCTTTTTTTTGTCTCAGTAGTTAAATCTACAACTTATAAAAGAATCATAAGAAATTTCACTTTTCTTCAGAATCTTTATTTTCAATACTGTCATGAAGAAGAATCATAAACATTTTAGCTTTCTTCCAATTTGGTTGTTTCTCATAAAATACACCGCATCTTTTTTTAAGTCTCTATTTTCTGCATCATCTTTTTTTTTCATCTCAGTATTTAAATCTGCAACTTACAAAAGAATCATACGAAATTTTACTTTTCTCCATAATCTTTATTTCCACACCCTGTCATGAAGAAGCATCATAAACATTTTAGCTTTCTTCCAATTGTTTGTTTTTCATAAAATACACCGCATCTTTTATTTAGTCTCTATTTTCTACATCATCTTTTTTTTATCTCAGTATCTAAATCTGCAACTTACGAAAGAATCATAAGAAATTTCACTTTTCTCCATAATCTTTATTTCCAATACTGTCATGAAGAAGAATCATAAATATTTTAGCTTTCTTCCAATTTTATTGTTTCTCATAAAATACACCGCATCTTTTATTTAGTCTCTATTTTCTACATCATCTCTTTTTTATCTCAGTATTTAAAGCTTTAACTTACAAAAGAAACATAAAAACTTTTGCTTTTCGCCGTCAACTTCATTTCCTTAGCAGTATTTTCATCTTTATCATAAAGTCTCTATTTTCTACATCATTTTTTTTATATCTCAGTATTTAAAGCTTAATTTTACAAGAGAAACATAGCAACTATTGCTTTTCGCCATCAACTTCATTTCCTTAGCAGTATTTTCATCTTTATCAGCAGTTTACTTCTCTTACAATTTCGTTATACGGCCATCCCATTCCCATCTCACTAAGAAATCATTAGCAATTCTTCTCCATCATCTTTTTTTTAATCTCAGCATATCAAACTTCAAAATTTTTTGTTTTCATGGCACAAATCAGCTTCTCAAATTAAACATTCTGCAGTGTATTTAATAGTCGCTAACTCAAAATTTGTACACTTTTTTAAGCGTTTGTTTACTTTGTTCTCGTTTTTTTTTTTTTTGTTGGCTTTTTCTTTTCTTTCTTTTCTTTTACGCTGTTCTTGGCAGCTTCATTAGGAAATCAAATTATGCTAAGGTATCAAATTATGGGGCTGCAGGGCAAACAAAAAAGCCAACGCACAGTGGTTGCTGCCATTGGCCCAAATTACAAATTCTAACCTATTTTAGTATTTTTGACACTCTTGGTGACAAAGATTATGTCAGACAAACACTTGGTCTAAAGAAATTTCGTAGCATGTCAGAAACATTTTGAACTTGGCTTATTAATATGAGTCTCGGCATACAACATCTTTTGAATTCTTTCAGCATTTACTATTAAAAGTAATGTCTGCTTGTCTCTTGATGAAAACAGAACAAAACAATTTGTTATAATACTTGACTTGGAAGAAATTGAAGAGATTCTTTCTACAAGGCAGTCTTTAAAATGTTAATACATGGATAGCTCGCTGAGTTAGCTGAGTTGGATCTTGAAATAAAGACATTACAATTTGTGCAAAAGAAACATGAAAAATTTTGCTTTTCGCCATCATCTTTATTTCCATGCCAGTATTTTTATCTTCATCATAAATTAGAATCATAAGCAGTTAAATTCTCTTACAATTTCGTTTTACGGCAGCTTTATTGCAATCTCCATCTTTCTGTAGAATTCACGTAAACAAAAAAACGTAGATTTGGCATATCAGGCTGCCTGGGCACTTCTCCATGCCAATTAAACAGGCCTACAAATACCGGGGTCATGTCAGTTGTTGAAAAGCTAAGGGTCATTTCCAAAGTACTTTGCTGCGTAGCATCCGAATCCGGGGCCAGAATGGGCCCATCACGTCAGAATTTCGAGATATTTGAAAAAATTTCGTTTTTCGGGTACATAACGTCAAATATCTCAAGATCCTGACGTGATGGGCCAATTTTGGCACCGGATTCGGGTTACTTTGGAAATGACCCAAGCTTTCCAAAAACTAAACCATGTTGTTCAGTGTTAATTACCGCCTTAACGTTTTCATAAGCCAAATAAGATCTTTACCAAGTCCTGAGCTTTGAATTACGGCGGTAAAGCAGTCTGTTTAGAAAATATGCTAGAACATCTCCAAATGTCTGTAGACAAACTTTTCGAATTCTGCCAAGGACTGAAGACTATGAGAACCACTTTTATATATACATATATATTCCTTCTTTTCCATTACATTTTCATATTTAAAGCAATAAAAATAAAAAATTGACAGCCTTGTGGCTTGCACACTTTCTGTACAGCTTAAGTTAAGTATTAGCTGCTTTGTCTTATGAAAATAAATAATTAAATAATATAGTTCGCAACACTTATAGTGCAATAATAATTTAATTTAAATTTTTTATTTCAATTCAAATTTATAAATTTAATGTAGCACAATAATATTGTCCCAAGCTGACTCACAGCAACTCTAACGCCGATCGTATTTGCACATCGATAACACTCAATAATCGTCTATCGTTTTAAAGTTATAGCAAACAGCAATTGTCTGTGTAACAATAAGGCGTCAAAGCAAATGCTTGGCTATGTAAAGCGAGTTTAGTCAATTAATATGTTGAATTTGCGAAACTTTAAAGAGCAACAAGTTCAGTTGATATTAAATCTTATGAGCATTATTTTATGGTTCAACTTATTTTCCTACTTTTTTTCCCCCCCGCCCCGTATGGGTTCCACACAAAGACGTGGGGCACTGCGACCAGAGGATCTTTTGTACCATACCCATAAATTACGGCAAAAGACTTTCCGCTTTCGGCATGAATAGCAGTAGCTCTTTTGTTGGTATTGACCTAAGATGGAAAGGACTGATCCGCTTCTTGCCCATGTGACAGGCTCTGTCCCATACCAGCGCTGGGCAGTCACAAAGAATATGTCAAGTGGTTTCATCGTCCTCAAGACAGAGTCTGCACTCTGAAAAGTCCGATAGGCCAATTTTCTGTAGATGGTATCTAACAGTGTGGTGGCCAGATAGGTATGCTACCAGGTGTTTTAAGTCCGCTCTACCAAGACCTTTTGACTTGATCATATCCAGAGGTTTGACAAGCGCTTTTGCTTGACGCAGCCCCGGTAAGGAGAGCCAGTATTTCCAATTTTCTCCTGCAGCCCATTTGTTTTGATTGTGGACCAACCAATACCACAGAAAGGCGCAGGGGCTGTGGTCAGGGTGGAGGCACTCTGTCGTGCTAGATCGTCAGCGATCATGTTACCCCCCACTCCTGAGTGTCCAGGTACCCAACATAGCACGACTTTGTTCCGGGAGAACAGGGTTTGGAAGTAATTATGGCATTCTTTAACCATCCTGGCGGAGATGCACCATGATGATAGTGCCCTAATAGCAGCTTGGCTATCTGAGTAGATACAGATGTTTGCTCCCCTAGTTCCCTTGCTAAGGGCGCAGATCTCTATGGCATGAATCTTTGCTTGAAAGATGCTGGGCCAGATGCCCATTGCACTAGAGATTCTGATGTTGGTCCCAACGACTCCAACACCTACACCCTGCTCAGTTTTAGACCCATCCTGGAACCATTGTTGCATTGTAACCTACTTAGTCATTAAACATGCTTACACGACAGCTGTAGGTCCATATGTCTATCAGCAGTATTTTATGCAGCTGTTTTTAACCACTGTGCACTGTAGCGTATACGCACTTTGCTGTAGTCTTGTTTTTGTTGCTGCTGGTCACCTGCTGCGTATATTGCGTAAAATTAATTGCAAATCAAAATAAGAAAAAAAAAAAAACAACAAAGTGAGCCAAAAAAAAAATATTATGTATCAATCACATCGAACGTGGAATGCTCTCTACCCTCACTTCCCCACACCAAAAAATAAAAGAAAACAAATAAATAAATAAACGAACCAGTTTCAAAGCTATGAGAAAAAGATACTCAAAATAATTTACACTTGGCGTATTTGAGTTTTCTCGAGCTGCTCCACCATTATGAAGAAAGAGTATCGAAATCGAAAATTTGCTTGCTCCAGCTCCAAGCTCTAAGCATTCAAAGACAAAAAGAAATAAACGTAAGCTGCCAAATCTTCGAAATCTTTAATTTGATTATCGTAGCTCTAATAATTTTCTAGATCTAAGCTTTCATACAGACGTTAAATTTATACTACTAACCATATTGAAGCTAACTTTACAAATTTTCTTATCTTTGTCTTATGTCTTATCTTTGCTACACCTCAAAGAAATCCAAAAACTGTCTGCGAAAAAAGCGTAAACTCAGAAGACTTTCCAGAATCCCTTTTTGTATGCACGACCGACTTACAGCCGTAGTAGACTTAAAAAGTATAAGCGTTAAACAATTTTTAAGTAAATATAATCAAATTTTTGACGTGCTAAAAGTTAATGGGCGGCCCGGAAATCATTTTCAACGCCTTGAAATGAACACCGCCAAAAAACAACAACAACCCGTACAAATGTAACACGCGTGAATGTCTTTTTCTTTTCTACTCTCTCTTTCTTGCTTTTCCTTTCTTTATGTTTGTCTTTTATTTTGTCGCGCATATTTCTTGCTAGCTTGTTTTGGTTGCTCTTCTTATATTTTGCTTGCCACAATTCAACGGTACAACGAACTTCCTTCCGTTGCGTATTGCATTACAATTGCTTGAGATGACCGAAAGGAAGTAAAGCTGTTTACTTTTTGAGTGGTTTTGGCAAAGCTCTAAATTATTTGATCCTAAATAGGTTTCGATTTGTACAAAAATTTTAACTCGAAAAGCTTCCAAGAAATCTCCTTCCTCAGATTGAATTGTTTGACTTTGTAAGATGAAGAATATTGAGATGAACAAAAGATGATCAAAATTTTTGAGCATTTTTTGACCAAATAAACTCACAAAGAAAATTAAGAATCGCAAGTGTGCTATAGAGCCCAGAAGAAGATGAAGCTTTATGCTTAATTGTTTACTGATTGATTGTAGTACCATAAGCAGATGAAAGCTGAGATGAAAAAACAAGAAAAGATTTGTTCTTTGAAAAATCAAAATCGCATCCATTAACAGCTGCATGAAGTAGAACAAGGTTAACTAGCCTTTAAATGTTATGTCAAAGTTCTTTTCACTTAGCTGTAGCGAATATGCGTGAAATGTCTTACACACACACACACTGATACAACACATTGATATTGTAGAACCCTACAGGACATCAACCAATGACAAATAATTAATTGCGTACATTTTAAGCATGTCCATTCCCACACACAAAAACACATTGAGAAGGCACATAAGCCTTGTAACCTATCTATCTATAAGTGAGACATGGAAACATACATGCACACAGATACTTACACAGATACACTTTTGTGTGCATTTGTGTAAGAGTGTGTGCGTGTGTGTGCTTGCCAGTGTTTGTGCGTAGGCAAAGGACCTTGGCTGCTTGACTGTTTGGCTTGGGCTGTCCATTACAATTGCTTTTGCTGTGCTTGGTGTGATGTTGGGCAACGGTTCGTATGAGTGACATGCCGCAAACATACTCACACACACACACACACACACACACACGCACAGCAACGAAACTTACACAGATACACTCGCACTTGAGCAGACACAACAAGCCAAAGCAATTAACTTGGGCGAAACGTGTAAATAATGTGATACACACACACTTATACATGCTTACGCAAACACATACATATATGTATATGCATTTACATTTACACTGAACAAAAATTTTTGAAAGATAAGATTTTTAATGCCGCAGATGTACGCAGCTAGAGACGGATTAAGCAAATTCAATGCCGTTCAGCTTGTCACGTAACAGACATTCAGTATTCTAAAGCCGAGCCCAAAAGCATCTTGATTTCTTTAATACTCAAATTCTTCAAAGCTGTGGTTGGTCCCAAGGCTAATCCTCTTAAGAAACGGTCTAGAGACCTCGTCACGTTACAGACATTGTGTATTCTATATGAGCCCAAACAATCTTGATTTCTTCAATTTTCAAATTCTTCAAGGCTCGAGTCCTAAGCCGAACCCTCGTTAGATCCGGTCAAGAGACCTCGTTACGTAGCAGACATTGTGTATTCTTTATACCAGCCCGAAGGGAACTTGTTTTCTTCAATACTCAAATTCTTCAAAGCTCGGGATCCATCTGTGGTGGGTCCCAAGTCCGGTCTAGAGACCTCGCCAAGTAACAGATATTGAGTATACTTCAATATATCCGAGCCCAAAAGCATCTTGATTTCTTCAGTATTCAAATTCTTCAAAGCTCAGGATGCCTCCACGGGGAATGCCGAGCCTAACCCTCTTTAGGTCCGGTCTAGAGACCTCGTTACGTAACAGACATTTAGTATTCTATAGCTGAGCCCAAAGGAATCCTGTTTTCTTCAAAACTCAAATTCATCAAAGCTTGGCATGCATCTGTGAAGAATTCCAAGCGTAATCCGCTTTAGATCCGGTCAAGAGACTTCGTCACGTAAATGACATTGGATATTCTAAAACCGAGCCCAAAAGAAAACAAATATTTCAATACTCAAATTCTGTAAAGTTGTGGTGGGTCCCAAGGCTAACCCTCTTAAGATACGGTCTAGAGACCTCGTCACGTTACAGAGATTGTGTACTCTATGTACGAGCCCAAACAATCTTGATTTTTTCAATTTTCAAATTCTTCAAGGCTAAGGATGCCTCTGCGGGGGATGCCGAGCCTAACCCTCTTTAGGTCCGGTCTAGAGACCTCGTTACGTAACAGACATTTAGTATTCTATATCTGAGCCCAAAGGAATCCTCTTTTCTTCGTTAATCAAAGTCATTAAAGCTCGGCATACATCTGTGAAGCGTAATCCTCTTTAGATCCGGTCCAGAGACTTCGTCACGTAACAGTCATTGAGTATTTATATTCGAGCAGAAAAGAATCTTGTTTTCTTCAATACTCAAATTCTTCAAAGCTAGGGATGCCTCTGCGGTGGCTGCGGTGCCTAACCCGCATTAGATCCGGCTTAGAGATAAAATCACGTGCCAGTCGTGGAGCGCGTCCCGAGCCCTTTCGAAAAAATATTTTTTCAACACTCATGCGCCCTTCAAAATATATTTTTGAAGCAACTGAAGATGCACTCAATCCAATGCTGAAGATTCTTACGTGCTAAAAGAAAAGCCCAACACTGTTGAGAGACCGTATCTTTCCCGGCCGTCACGTAACGGACGAACGTTTGTGTATTCCATTTCAAACCCGTCTTTTTGCTTTAATGTACATACTTTTGGACAAATTTGCGCTGATAGTTTCTTCGATTGCTACGTTTTCAGTACTGTTCAAGTTACCAGTGACCATTAGCAATTTGCTCAGTGTTTTGTATTTGTTGGAGCTTAAATTGGCATTGACAATGCGCATCAATGCGATATGATTTGATTAGAGCTGATATGTTTGTAATTCAGTTTGCTTAGTGCGCATAAAGAATAAAAAAAAAAAAAAATATATAATCATGTAGGGTACACTGATGATGATAAAGATGACGACAACATTGAAGTAGATGATGATGATGATGTTAATGACAAGGTTTTTGACATTGATCTGGAAACGTCGATTAGCAGCCATGCTTGTCTTTAATTGGCATCATATCGAGATTAAAACAACAACAGCTGCGACAGTAACAACAACAACAACAAAAGTATTTTCTAAGCAACATCTTGATGCTGCGCTAATGCAAGCAGCTCAAAAAGACTAAATATATACAATGGCTGCCATATAACAAAGAGCAAAGCTCAGCATTCACAGCAGCTCTATCGCTTGCTTTATCTACAAACACTCTTTCGCTCTCGCTCTTTCTCTTTCTCTCTTACTCTCTGGAAAGCAAACAACGCACAGCAGGATATTTTGTAAATCATTAGTCAAGAAAATGTTTTGTATGCGACAACGCATCGTTCCACGTCGTCACCCAAAGTCTAAGTCTCTTAGTGCTTCACATCGAAACTTTCTGTCTTTCTATATCTGCGTGTGTATCTATGTGTGAGCTTAAGTGTGTATGTGTATGTTTGTGTCGTATTGCAATATGCTGCGTTTGTCATTAACAACAATTCCAAAGATATGTCAAGTGAGCTTCATCATCTGCATCATATTTGCATCATCAACAACATTTAAGTTTCTGAAAGCTGCTTTACCATTAAGCTTAATGCAAATGCAGTGCAAACTGATATTAATGACTGTACTATAAAGTAGTCGATTAAAGTGAAAAGTTATCGAAAATGTTATCGAAGCACAAAACAACGTAATTGAGAAGCTAACACAGAAGTAATTGTTATACGTTGAACACTATTCCAAAGATGCAACATCTGCATCATCAACCAAATTTTATTCTTGCACGATGCTCTACCTAAGTTTACAATTCCTCAGTTATGTCAGTTAAACTTTATCATCTTTGCATCATCTGCATCATCTACCATGTTTAAGTTTTGAAAGCTTTAATGGCTAATCGAGCAAGATGAAAATGTATTTATTATTTTATTTACTTATAAATTGAAATTTAGATTTCTTTGTGCTAATCTTCATCATCTTGCTTAATGTGTTTAATTAACAACATCAACTGCATCATCTACCAAAATTGCACTGCTGAAAGCTGCTCTATTCAACAGATTTTAGTCGAATGCTGTCATCTGCATAGCAAGCTTGATTAACAGCGTCATCTGCTGCATCAAGCAAATTTTACTTTTAAAATCTGCTTTACCTTAAAGTTTACAATTTCTCAGATATGTCAGTTAAACTTTTTAAGTTTTGAAAGCTTTGATGGCTTATCGAGTAGTACTAGTTCAGATATCACCATTCCACAGATTTGTGCTATTCTTCATCATCTTGCTTAATGTGTTTAATTAACAACAGCAACTGCATCATCAACCAAATTGCACTGCTGAAAGCTGGTCAATTCTACAGATTTTTGTCGAATGCTGTCACCTTCTGCAGCATCAAGCAAATTTTACTTTTGAAAGCTGCTTTACCTTAAAGTTTAGTCAGATATGTCAGTTAAACTTTATCATCTTTGCATCATCTGCATCCACGTTTAAGTTTTGAAAGCTTTGATGGCAAATCGACCAAGATGAAAATGTATTTATTATTTTATTTACTTATAAATTTAAATTTAGATTTCGGCTTGCCACAGATTTGTGCTAACCTTCATCATCTTGCTTAATGTGTTTAATTAACAACATTAACTGCATCATCTACCAAAATTGCCTTGCTGAAAGCTGCTCAACTCTACAGATTTTAGTCGAATGCTGTCATCTGCATAGCAAGCTTGTTTAACAGCGTCATCTGCTGCATCAAGCAAATTTTACTTTTAAAATCTGCTTTACCTTAAAGTTTACAATTTCTCAGATATGTCCGTTTAACTTTTTTATCTTTGCATCATCTGCAGCAGGAAGCACCTTTAACTCTTGAAAGCTTTGTTGGCTAATCGAGTAAGATGAAAATTTATCGAAAAACAAATATTAATCGTAGTAATTCAGATATCACCATTCCATAGATTTGTTCAAATCTTCATCATCTTTGTTAATTAACAACATCATCTGCATCATCAACCAAACTGCTCAATTCTACAGACTTTGGTCAAATGCTGTCATCTTCATAGCATGCTTGATTAACAGCATCATCTGCAGCATCTATCAGTTCAATGCAAATGCAAAGAGCTTAAAATTAATAAAGAGAGCAAATATTAAGTTGTGCTGATAGGATATTGTAGCAGAAAACTGATTGAAGAACCAATTAAAGATATAAGCCTGTGATCAAAAACAATCAAGCATAAAGCAATCGTTTAAAAGAAAATAGAGTTGCAGCAAAAGTAACGTTGCCAAATTTCAGCCTACACAAAAATGTGTAAAGCCCAAAAATAAAGCTTTCAGAAGATGACAGTAAGCGGTCAAAGTTCATACAGATATTTCAAATAGCTTTCCCAGAAGACGCGCATGGCCTGCATTTGCGTTGAGCCTGCGGCGTTGTCTTTCTAAGAATGCCTGATTAAGATGGATAGACACTTTATTTATTTCAATGATATAATCTATTATTTCCGATAAAAATTTGTAGCTGACATTTGAGAGCAGAAGGATCTCCTTCTAGCAAAGAGCGTGACAGGACATTTTTTTGTTTTTAATACACTGTAGCCAAGGATTAAGGAGCATATTAAGTAGTTGCATACAAATTTCGCTCCTCTGCTTGTTCGTAATGCCTCTCTAATACCATTGTTACTCTTCAACTAGTTTCTTTATATTACCAAAAGTCTTCTGTGGTTAGAATTTTATTAAGATCGTTGAGGACTTGTGGAGCTACTCATATGAACCTTTAGAGTAGATGCTTTGGTAAAAACTACTAAATTAATCTAGTCACCAAAAACGGTTTAAAGATCCATGTGCGCTTAAGGGGTAACACCATTTTTTTTTAATTTATATTTTTGAGAACCCCTACATGGTTCACTTGCTTTTGGTCCATAGATTAGGAGGAAAAAAAGCTGCAGCCGTGGAGGCCTCTCCGAAAATTACTTGTTTGTTAAATCTCGATGAAATAAGTGAATGTGTAGGGTATCTGGTAGTCGGTTTAATACATTAGTAATCGTTTCTCTTATTTTTTTATATAACACGTTTTAGCTATGCTTTGGCCTTTACGCACACACATACATCTTGCGTGTGTGTGTGTGTAAGTGTAATGTCAGTGTCATTAGCCGCCGCACAACGCACACTCGAAAACATTTCCCATCGACCTCGACAACGGCCTCAAACTCATCCCTATCCATATACATATGTACATATCCACATTCACATGCACAACCTTATTCTAATCCACGACCATGGCTTTAACTCACCTTTTCGTTCTGCTCTTTGCTATACACCATTTTGTTTTAAACATTTTAAGAGCCCGCTTATCTCACACTGCCTTGCTTGCTATCCTTCATTCCTGCTTGCTTGCTATCCGCCTCTAGCTTTTCTCTCTCTCTACGTTTATTTCGCTTATTTTACAGCTTTATTCATGCACTCAAGTGCCTGACTATGTTTAGCACTTTTTTCCTTTTGCTTGTTGTCTTTGCTATTGTTGTTGTTGTTGTTGGTTTTTTCTCTTTTTTTTCTGCCACTCACTCTCTTTCATTCTTCTGCTGCAGTTAATTTCAAGTTGCTTTTAGGTTGATTCTTTTTAATCTGCCTGCCAGTTGGACAGACAGCCTGAAAGCAGCGGCTTCAGCAGAGCGAGAAAACTTGGATAACAACCCATCGAGATTTTTGCCAGCTACAACAAAACAGTCAAGTTTTATTTAATTTAGCTGTTGCAGGCGCCAAAACATTTGCAATTGGAAACTTGTCCAAAAGTTCAATTTGACGCTTTTCAAAACTTATTTTTCACAACTCACTGACGTGCTTTCTTAAGTAGTTAACTATGCACAGAACTCAATCAATAAAGTAACCTATCGGAACATTTGTTAGTTCAGCCATGGATATAAATCCAAAATCGCAGGCATTAAACAAAATTTTATGGCTTCAAAAAAAACTTGCACTGAAAACGTAGCAATCGAAGAAACTATCAGCGCTACAAATTTGTCCAAAAGTATGTGCATTAAAGCAAAAAGACGGCCTCGAAATGGAATACACAAATGTTCGTCCGTTACGTGACGGACGGGAAAGATACGGTCTCTCAACAGGGTTGGGCATTTCTTTTAGCACTTAAGAATCTTCAGCATTGGATTGAGTGCATCTTCAGCTGCTTCAAAAATATATTTTCGGAAGGGTTCGGGACGGGCTCCACGACTTTTACGTGATTTTATCTCTACACGGGATCTAATGCGGGTTAGGCAGCGCACCTACCACGGAGGCATCCCTAGCTTTGAAGAATTTGAGTATTAACAATGTCTGTTACGTGACAAAGTCTCTTGACCGGATCTTAAGAGGGTTACGCTTGGAATCCTTTACAGATGCATGCCGAGCTTTGATGAATTTGAGTATTGAAGAAAACAGGATTCCTTTGGGCTCAGATATAGAATACTTAATGTCGTGACGTAACGAGTTCTCTAGACCGGATCTAAAGAGGGTTAGGCTCGGCATCCCCTGCAGAGGCATTCTTAGCTTTGAAGAATTTGATTATTGAAGAAATCAAGATGCTTTTGGCTCGGATATATTGTATTATACTCAATGCCTGTTACTTGGCGAGGTCTCTGGACCGGATCTTAAGAAGGTTGGACTTGGGACCCACCACAGATGCATCCCGAGCCTTGAAGAATTTGAGTATTGAAGAAAACAAGATTCCTAGGGGCTAGTATATAGAATACACAATGTCTGCTACGTAACGAGGTCTCTAGACCGGGTCTACCGAGGATTCGGCTTAAGACTAGAGCCTTTAAGAATTTGAAAATTGAAGAAATCAAGATTGTTTGGGCTCTTATATAGAATACACAATGTCTGTAACGTGACGAGGTCTCTAGACCGTATCTTAAGAGGGTTAGCCTTGGGACCCACCACAGCTTTGAAGAATTTGAGTATTGAAGACACCCATTTAATGAGTGCAGAAGTGCTGGAGAAACATCTCTGTTGGCCAACATCAATATATAGATATTTTAAGCTTCGATACATGTATGCATCGATATAACATCGATGTTTGCTCCAGCACTAGCTTGCATATTATTGAAAATTTAAATTTAATAATTGTGCCTAAATTGCCTAATGTTTAATCATGAGTTTTGTTATGCTAAGCATGTTCTTTCCAAATTTCGTCAAAATACCATAAACCTTACACAAACATCTTTTATAAAGGGTCATCAATCTTGAGGTATTTTTTCAATAGGGTTTTTGGATGTCACGCGTGAGTACTGTCAAGTTGCCATGTGCTTCTTATTCAGTTTTCATTGCCATTTTATCATGGAAAGACTTACACCCGAACAACGTTTAAAAATCGTACAATTATATGACGAAAATTCGCGTTCTGTAAAGAATCGTGTTATATCACACTTTTAGACTTTTTCCTTTGGGGCTACGTGAAGTCTAAAGTGTTTGTGGATAAGCTAGCTACGATTAAAGCATTAGAGGCGAACATTACCCGTGTTATTTGTCATCGAAAATTGGAACCTCCGCTTGGACGAGCTACGGTGCAGTTGCGGCCAACATTTGAAAGCGATTATTTTTAATGATAAAAAAAATTCTCCGATGCCTTTGAAATTTTTGTGTTTTTTGCATTAAAAAAAAAAAAAAACTCAAGATTGATGACCCTTTAGTAGCATCTGGTACTTAATGATTTTTATCTTTAAGTTTGTTACAGCTTACTAAAATTACCCAACAAAATTTCCCAATGTCAAATATCGAAATTTCTTCAAATAGGTTTAATTTTTAATGCCAGGAATTTCACATAAATCTCTGTTGACTAAAGCTGTTTAGTCAGACTTAGCATAGGACATACCTATGCCTCTGCAACCAAGGGATGAAATGCCAGCTGAGTACAAGTTCAATCAGAACTTCGATATTAAACTCAGCACGAAAGAGGCCTGGACAACTCTTACGGCAGTTCATCCAATGAAACCACAGACAATAAAGTTGTATACGGATGGATCCCTCACCGATGAAGGAAGTGTCCTGGGGGCAGTAGGACCCAGGACTATAGATCGTGAGTCACTAGGCAGACACACCAGCATCTTTCAAGCTGAAGTCTGTGCTATTGGAAGGTGTGCAGAATTCAATCTGCAAAGGAACTGTCTGACAGTCAAGCAGCGATAAAGGCAATTAGTAAAGCCAAGATTACATCAAGGCTGGTCAAAGAAGTGAGAACTGCACTTGACAAATTAGGTGCCAGAAACAAGCTGACAATTAGATGGGTTCCAGGACACAACAATATGCCTGGAAAAGAGCTAGCAGACAAACTAGCTGCAGCAACACCGCTAATCGGACCCGAGCCATACTGTGGAATTTGCAACCACGTGGTAAGGGATCTATTGAGGAAAGAGAAAGAAAACAAACGGCTGCTTTACTGTGCACAGATACCAGGACTACTACTACTATTGTCCTCTTCCCCCAGTGGGGCATAGGGCCTCGACGATTCTCTTAAATCTGACTCTGTTGGGTGCTGCTGTGCAGATGTCATTCCACGTATATCGTGCTTCAGCTAGTTCACTCTCGACAGTTCTTCGCCACGTTTTCGCTAGTGCAGCAGGTCTTCTACTGCCTTGCGGATTCCATGTTAAAGCTTGTCGGGCGATATAACTTCTAGGCTGTCTGAGTGTGTGGCCTATCCAGGACTAAACCAATCAAAAACCCTCCTCTCTAACTACAACCGTAAGAGGTTCTAACTCATGATAAATCACGTGAAAAATACCGTGAAGATCCTGACAGGCCTCTTGATGGGACACTGTAGGCTCCGCAGCCACTTAAATAAAATTGGACTTTGTCGCTTCTGTAGTATGGAGAAAGAAACTTCAGTGCATGCATAGCACTCGTCAACAAAAGAAACAAGCTTCTAGGCATGTACGTTATCTCACCGGAGAGCAAACAAAATACTGGACTTTTGGGAGAGCTCTAATCCGTGAAGGGGGTACAATAGATCCACTTGGGTCGCAGTACATATTACTCCCATTACAAATCATAATTATCATGAATTTTTTTATAGTAAAAAAAACTGAAATTTCCTGAATTAAGTTGCAGAGAGTAAGTTACCAAAATTTTATTCAATAAGCGTAATTTTAAATGCAAGAAATCTCAGGATGGAACATAAGGCACACTGAGAATGTAAGGCAGATGATTGTTTTCCATACCAAGCGCTACAAAGAGCGTCTAGAACTTAATGTTTCATTAATTTTTTTAAGAAAAAGATAAAGACTACACATCAAAGTATTTTAAGTTAGTAGATGCCAAAACTTACTTAAATATTTATAATTTTGAATGCAACTAATGATTGAAGATAAGGCCCAAAACAACAGAAGCACTTTCAACTAGAGTGCACACTTAGTCGGGCACAAATGCAAAAGTGCCCCAAAATAACTTCAACTAAAAATATATCGCATTTCTGCCCGACCCAGAGTCCTAATTCCGAAAAGCAGCTTACTTCATCTCAAAAGAGGTTTGTTCAAACGTTTATATCTGCGAGTGTGCAAATATTTTATACTAGGGCTGGTGACTATCTATAAGAAATACAATAAACAATAATTGTAACATGGAAAATAATGCATGCTTTCAAAATTATGTGGTATATTCGAATTATTATTAGGAGCCTTTTAAACAACTGATAGGCGTGGCATATTTTGTTAGTCGGGCACATCTACATTTTTTTTAGGGTTGCTCACTTCATTCGTTGCGCACTTAACACAATCAAATTTAAGGACAAAAAAAATCGATCAAGATAGTAAGAGCTTAAGCAACCACACTTTCTTATAACTTCCCCTATTATGTGTCTTATGTCTTACGATACAAGTTTATTTTTTTCGTTAGTGGGGTAATCCAAGGTTTTCCAACAAGAGGTGTTATTTTGAATCACCCGGTATTTCGGTAGCTGTCACTTTTGAAGCTTTTATTCTTTGACATTTGACAAGTAGAAACTACGCCATTACTAAAAATGGAACGATACACGCTTCAACAACGCATTGAAATTTTTCAAATTCACTACAAAAATGGTGAAAATCTTGCAGTCACAGTTCGCAAAACTAAAGCATTTTTGGGTCGTCGTGAAGCATCTTGTCGGACCGCAATACAGAAATTGGTGGAAAAATTCGAGCTGTTGGGACAAGTTAGTGATGTGAAGAATAAAACCCGTGCACGTCGCTCAAGAACAACTGAGAATGTTGCTGCTGTAGCCCAAAGTGTTGAAGAAAACCCAGGTTTGTCCATTCCTCGTCGTTCTTTGGAATTGGGCATTCCACAAACGTCATTACACCGTATTTTGCATAAAGACTTGGGTCTTAAGGCTTATAAAGTTCAGTTAACACAAGAACTCAACCGGCCGATCATCAACAACGTCGTGTCTTTGCTGATTGGGTCCTTGAAATGCATAAAAATGATCCGGACTGATTAGGCCCATTTTCACCTCGATGGCTACGTCAACAAGCAAAATTGTCGCATCTGGGGCTCGGAAAACCCTAGAGTTATTGTTGAGAAGCCTCACCATCCCCAATGTGTGACTGTTTGGTGCGGTTTATGGTCCGGCGGGGTCATTGGACCTTACTTTTTCGAAAATGAGGTTGGATCAACAGTTACAGCTATCGAGAGATGATTAATGATTTTTTATGGTCGGAGTTGGATGGTATTGATCTGGACAACGTTTGCTTTCAGCAACACGGCACTACGTGCCACACAAGCAACGAAACCATTGCTCTTTTACGGGAAAAGTTTCCGGACCGTGTTATCTCTCGAAGAGGTGATCACAATTGGCCACCGAGATCTTGTGATTTAACACCTTGCGACTTCTTCCTTTGGGGCCACGTGAAAGTTAAGGTCTACGCCAACAGCCCAGCGTCGATTCAAGACCTCAAAGATAGAATTCGTGAGGCTATCGAGGACATAGGGCAGCCACTTTGCGATTTGGTTATGGAAAATTTAATGAAAAGGATATGGTCCTGTAAGCGTGGTCGTGGGGGCCATTTGGCTGATATTGTTTTTCATTATTAACGGCTAACCTTCCGATCATTTATCTCAAAAAATAGCATTTTTCTTTGAATACCAAAATAACACCTCTTATTGGAAAACCTTATATAAAATAGCTCCCATAGTGGAATCCCAAAAAAAAAACCAAAATTTCTTTGTTTATGAAGCTATCGTAACAAAATTCGCGTTTGGAAGTTTTTTAGAGTTCCCAGGCAGTGCACGGAAATTTTATTAAAATTATTAAATGAAAATTATTATATCGATATCGTAACCAAATTTTTCGTACGGCAGTTTTTTATAGTTCCAAAGCACTGTACAAAATTTGATCAAAATTGGTTTACTATATCATATAGCTCCCATAGGACCCGTCGATTAAAAAAAATTTTTAACGCGTACGTAAATCGTTTTTCAATAAAGATATCGTAAACGATCTGTGGTACAGCGCATCTTGAAATCGTCCATGGCCGACTTTAACGTGCGCCATTTTGTTGTCATGTTAAATGCGAATTTCAAGAGTATGTAAATTTCGAAATTAGCATTCTGATTACATACTCTTTTTTTTTTTTTTGTTGAATATTGGAATTTTGCCGTGTTTATTTTTGGACACGCATACACATAAACAATACCACAACATAACAATGGAATGGCTTGGAATGAAGGGAAACTTTAAAAAACTGCCCGCCAGCTATCATCTGGTAATCATGGGAATGGGCTTACCCAACAAGATGACGAGGCCAACCAACTATGCTCATATGTAAATTGTGGGCTACAATGTTTATGCGTGAAACAAAATCGCAATAAATATGTACACACTTGTGTTTAAATGCCATAAGCTAAGTTAAATCCACTCATTAAATGATACATGCGAGTTACGCAGCTCGGACTAACCTCTGAATCTGAAAATCGATTTTTTTGTGTCCGAAATTGATTTTGCTATGTTTTTAGGAACGCTGCATACAAATTGTAGATATAAAAAAAACCCCAACAAGTTAGCTTACAAAGATCTTTTGCGGTTTCTTAAACCCTGCTGGAACATAGAGCATCAAGCCTCAGTATAAAAAACATAAATGATGAGCGGAAAATAATTATTTTTTTTTTATTATGCGAATTTTTCGTAATATTTGGCTAGTTTGGAAGGCATAAACTATTTTGTTGTTATATATATTCAAAATACGACATGTAACTGTCATAATCATGACTATGTCACCCACACATAGATACACACACACACACGCTGACAAACAAAGACACAAACACACTCATTTGTACTTTATGCACGACATCTGAGGCATAGTTTAATATCTATTTAACATGTCAGTGCCGTAGTCTTTGTCTCCGTTTTGTTAGTGGGTTTTCGAGTTGGGAGATTGGGTAGGTCTAATGTGCGGTATGGGGGTTTTGTAAGTAGTTGAGGTTGGGCAATGGGTTACTCTTCATTGTGCGTTGTTGTTGCTGTTGCTGTTGGCTCGCAAAATCCCCAAAGTGATTATATTAATACAACATGAGCCACAAGTGTGTTGCATATATTTGAGGCGTGCGGCTTCCTTGAAAGCGAAACGCAAACAACAAAACTGTTGAAAGTTTTAACCCGCACACACACACAGATACAAGCACACGCACACATGCATAAGCGTTTAATGTTCTTGCCTTGTAACTGTCTCACACAGTCGTTTATGCGACAAAGCATAAAATATTTTTCACACATGGTTTGAGTGTGTGTGTGTGTGTGTGTAATAAAATAATAATATTTATAAAATAAAAACTCGTTCTATTTAAAAAATGAGCAAAACGCCTGGAAAATGAACAAAAAGCGGCAACAACGAGCGAGATAAAAATTGCATGTGACAGCGCCTAAAAGTATGCCGCAAAAAAAATAAAATAAAAACGAGAAGAAAATTAACTTTTTTCTTAATGTGCCTAAAAGCGACACACACTTATACACACACTGACACATACAAACACGCTCTTACTTCACTGCAGTACTGTTTGGTGGCGATTGTCAGCTTTAAACTATACACTTGTATGGGTACCTAGCTATTGAACTAGCTCAACAGAAAACGAATAAAGAACTAACAAAAGTTAAAAAAAAAAAAAAATAAAAATTTTGATTTCATCTTTTTATATTCTGACTCATGGCTTGTCATTTCTTTTCCAAAACATAGTTAATTCAAATTAAAATAATATAAACTTCGATATATCGATACATTGATGTTTTCCAGTTAAAAGCATCGAAAACTGGTAACAACTCTTTGTTGCAACAACTTAAAGTTTTTAAAAATACTAAAATTTTATTTATTATTATACATATTCAAATGTGTATGAACAAAGATTTAAAAATACCATGTAAAATATAACAATCAGCCGAGTTCCGGAAAACGAAAATACCAAACCGAACATTTTTATTCGGTTTCGTTTTTGCGTGCTCCGGAAAACGTTTTTTTTTTTTTGTCGATATTTCCCTATCTTTATTTTCGATAAATTCGTATAATTTCCTTATTAAGGGTTTTCCAATAAGAGGAGTTATTTTGGTATTCAAAGAAATATGCCATTTTTGGAGATAAATGATCGGATGTTTATTTCATAATAAAGAGGAAGGTATGCCGTTAATAATGAAAAACAACATCAGCCAAATGGCCACCACGACCACGCCTACAGGATCATATCCTTTTCATGCAATTGTCCATAACCAAATAACAAAGTGGCTGCCCTATGTCACGAATTCTATCTTTGAGGTCTTGAATCGACGCTGGGCTGTTGGCGTAGACCCTATCTTTCACGTGGCCCCAAAGGAAGAAGTCGCAAGGTGTTAAATCACAAGATCTCGAGAGATAAAACGGTCCGAAAAGTTTTCCCTTAAAAGAGCAATAGTTTCGTTGCTTTTGTAGCACGTAGCGCCGTCTTGTTGAAAGTAAACGTTGTCCAGATCAATACCATCCAACTCCGAACATAAAAAATCATAAATCATCTGTCGATAGCGCAATCCATTCACCGTAACTGTTGATCAAACCTCATTTTCGAAAAAGTAAGGTCCAATGACCCCGCCGGTCCATAAACCGCACCAAACAGTCACACGTTGAGGATGGAGAGGATGGAGAGGCTTCTCAACAATAACTCTTGGGTTTTCCGAGCCCCAGATGCGACAATTTTGCTTGTTGACGTAGCCGCCGAGATGGAAATGGGCCTCATCAGTCAAGATGATTTTTCGATGGAATTCCGGATAATTTTCATGCATTTCAAGGACCCAATCAGCAAAGACACGACGTTGTTGATGATCGGCCGGCTTGAGTTCTTGTGTTAACTGAACTTTATAAGCCTGAAGACCCAAGTCTTTATGCAAAATACGGTGTAATGACGTTTGTGGAATGACCAATTCCAAAGAACGACGAGAAATGGACAAAGCTGGGTTTTCTTCAACACTTTGGGCTACAGCAGCAATATTCTCAGTTGTTCTTGAGCGACGTGCACGGGTTTTATTCTTCTTCACATCACTAACTTGTCCCAACAGCTCGAATATTTCCACCAATTTCTGTATTGCGGTCCGACAAGGTGCTTCACGACGACCCAAAAATGCTTTAGTTTTGCGCACTGTGACTGCAAGGTTTTCACCATTTTTGTAGTGAATTTGAAAAATTTCAATGCGTTGTTGAAGCGTGTATCGTTCCATTTTTAGTAATGGCGTAGTTTCTACTTGTCAAATGTCAAAGACTAAAAGCTTCAAAAGTGACAGCTACCGAAATACCGGGTGAGTCAAAATAACACCTCTTGTTGGAAGGCCCCATATAACTTCAAGTTGGCAAAAATATAATCTAAGAATATCAAACAATATTTAAAAAATTATTTCAGTATAAAACTCATACTTTTTTAAGCCTATTTTGCCAATTTCAAAACATTCGGTTTCAAATCACATGAAAAATTCGCTTTGGTGAAATTGGGAGCAACAAACACTCGGTTTCAAAACAAATCCGAATAAAATATTTGTATTATTTTTCGGAGTACGGCGTAATAACAAAAAATATAAGAACTTGTATGTTCGTAGAAGAATTAGAATTGAAGTACAAAAATAGCATTGAGCGTGGAGCACTCCCTATAAGCCTTCGATTATCGATTTTTTCTCCAGCACTAGTTAATTGATTAACGTAAGCCGTCTTTTAGCTAGTTACCAACATTGCTGGCGCCTGTCCCCATGTACCAGGACAAAGCATTGGTGTTGGTTTAATGGTTGGTGGTGATAGTCTACCGATACCTATTTCAGCACCCACGAACTGGTATGCAGTACTGCAGGGTTGCTCACCCACACTCACATTTACTCACACACTCATTTACATGCGCTCTTATGACAAATATTATAAGAAGCAGTATGACAAACAAGAAAAAAAAAACATTAAAATATATTTAAGCTTAAGTTGGGCAAGAAAAAATATCGCTTGTGAGCGCATGAACTGTGTTCACGGTAGATATATTACTTTATATACTTTAACTTTGGTAGAAAGAAAGCCTCTCAAAAAGCTTTGACGAAAGCATATCTCCTTGAAGAGACGTTTTATAAAATATATAATATAAATTATGCCAAAAGACAAGTTTAATTTTTAAAGCACTACTAGCAGACCCGCCAGACGCCCCTAAAAGCTAAAAAAATTTTAAAAAAGTTCTTATATTGGGCCTCACTCACTGCATCCTTATATGAGACTGACCATAGGCCCACCAACAAATGTTCAGGGCTATTCGTATGGATTTCACAGACCAACATGGTTTAGTTGTTGGAAAGCTAAGGGTCATTTCCGAAGTAATTTTTCTGCGTAGAATGCGAATCCGGGGTCAGAATTGGCCCATCACGTCAGGATTGTGAGCTATTCGAAAAGAGACCGTTTTTCGGGTACATAACCTCAAATATCTCAAGATCCTAATGTGATGGGCCAATTCTGGCCCCGGATTCACGCGTGGGATTTATCAAAAAAAAAATCCTGTTGGAAAAAAAACCTCAAGATTGATGACCCTTTAAATGGTGTGAGCGCATTAGTAAAAATCTTAAAATTAACACCCCTACTAAGGCGAGGGCAGTTCATATTAATTTGGAGCTGGAGTCAGGGAGTCACTTGGTATATTGCGTTTAGACTCTTTTTGGAAACTTTAGTTTTTAGGAAACCATAAATAAGAAAATTTTTACTTACAACTTGGCTCAAAAAAGTGAAGCTCTGCTTTATCTCTGCGCGAAGTGCATTAACTGTAAAGAGAGAAAATAAAAAACAAATTTTAATTATATAATTAAGACATAGTGTCTATAAAAAGCAAACAAATATGATTTCGCAAAACGAAAATCTTGGATGAGAAAAAAACAAGTTTACAAAAAAAAAACTTAAGTAGTCTCCATCGAAGAAACTCCCATTACAGTAATTATAAGGAGTTATTGCGAATGAAAACTTTGTATTTGGACAACTTATTTTATTTTTTCAATATCGAAGTTATAATTTATCACTCCCAGAGAGAAGCTCTTATAGTCTCCAAAATCTAGATGTTCATACAAACGGACGGATGGACGGACAGACGGACATGGCTACCCGAGGTTATGATAAGCATTTTGGTATAAAGGATTTGAGGTCTGCCACGCCTCCTTCTGTCCGTTACATACATTGCACAAATATATTTAGTATGCCCTGTGTACCTATAGGTAAGAAAACCTCAAGATTGATGACCCTTTAGTAAAATTTTTTTTTTTAAAGCATGTACAAAGTATGCCATTGTTGGGCAACACCCCATTACTGATTTACATTTTTTCCATGTTTTCCAACTGAACTGAACGCCCCAAAAAGTAGGCAATGAAAAGAAATATTTTATGCGACGGCATAAGCTACATGAACTTTTTTTCTCGCAGTGTGCCAATTTTTAAAAGTTCGAGTTTATGCTCACAACAGCTTGTGAATGAGTGTGTGTGTGTGTGTGTGTGTGTGGGTGTGATTTGTTGTTGTTGCTGTTATTGTTGTTCTGTGTTTTTTTTTTTATTGTTCGATGCTGCTCAAGCAGCACGCCCTAAATTTTCAAATCAAACAATGTTATGTTGAAGAAAGAAAAGAAAATGCGAAGCAAGGCAAGCAGCTTGAAGATAAGAGAAGAGAGCATAATGTGTTTGGCAGAGAGAGCGGGAGAGAGAGCTCGAGAGAGAGCAGTGAGGTAGCGCAGGCAGCAGCAGCAAAGAGTATAAAACATAAAATTTACACGCAGAATAAGTTTTGCTTTTAATTTTTTAAATAAAAATTTTGTAAGCTACTTATGAAAATTATAAAATGAAAGTTGTTTCGTAATTTGTATTTTTAGTTCAAAAACAAGAGTTAAAACTTGAAGGTTTTTTTTTCGTTAAAGGCCCATACGCAGCATTCAAAAATTCCGCACGAAATGTCAAAACTTTATATAAAAAAAAATTCCCTTTTTGGGATTTTTTCTTTTAATGTCATAAATGTCAAAACTTCATATAAAAAAAAATTTCCTTTTTGGTATTTTTTCTTTTATATGAAGTTTTGACATTTCTTGCGGAATTTTTGAATGCTGCGTATGGGACTTAACAAATATTTTATTCGGTTTCGTTTTAAAACCACAAGTTGTTTGGTGCTGCCGATTTCACTTAAGGGGTAACACCAGTGTAGAATCTTCAAGAAATCGATCATTTTTTTTTTTTTTTAGTTAGAGTTGTGGACAATTAAAAGATAGGTAGATTATTAAAAAAAAAAATTCCCCCACTTATGGTCGTCGCGCGCATGGGACCCCGCCTTGAGATCGGGCCACTTTTAAAACTTTAAACACGTTTTTCACGAAACCACTTTTTTTTCAAATGGCTTCACGAATAACTGGGTCAATTTTTATCCGATCGTTTTGAAATTTTGACAAAGTCTTTATAACACAATTTTCTAGTTATTTTAGTTATAATCAAAATAATAAAAACTGTTTATTTTACAACTAATTTTTCATGATTTTTTTACGAAAAAATAAGTTTTTTTTTTATGCCATTTCTTTTTAAATTTATATTTTTGAAAACATCTACGTAGGTCACTTGCTTTTAGTGCATAGACTAAGAGGAAACAAATTTTTTTATGTTTTAGTTAAAGGCCTATACGCAGTTCGCAAAATTTTGCGCGGAATGACAAAACTTCATATAAAAAAAAAAGACCCAAATGGGATATCCCAAATGGGATTTTTTTTTTATATGAAGTTTTGTCATTCCGCGCGAAATTTTTCGAACTGCGTAGACACCTTAAATGGTGACGTCAAAAATCTGCAGCCATAGAGACCTCTCCAAAAATTAGTCATGTACTCGTAGCTCTCTACAGGCGCCATTTGGGTTTTTTTTTTTCATATGAAGTTTTGTCATTCCGCGCGAAATATTTCGAACTGCGTATACCCCTTTACTTTTGAGTAATTCATTTTTGTAGCTTAATATCATAACCTTTTTGGATTTTGAAATTAAAATAAAGTTTCTTTGAAAAAAAAAAAAATAAAAATTACCCTAGAAAATTTTGTAACCCCTAAAAAAATTTTTTATGTGGTTTGAATCCGACTAATTTGTTGCAAGTTAAACCAAATCCAATTGACTGAAATTATTTTTTTAAATATTCTTGAACACAATAATCATTTGAAAAACATTCATCTCTGATACAATTATTATTTTGTTCCGTCATTTTGTAGTCGGTTTTAACCAGTGTTCATTTCTTAAACCCAAAGAGAACCCACTGACGTTGCCTATCCGATCGGGTTTTTTATACCCTGTACCGCTGAAATGGTATGTAACATACAGAAGGAGACGTCAGAGACCTCCCAAAGTACCCAAAGTATTAGGGTGACTAGAGAAGTCGATATTCCGATGTTCGTATGAACGCCTGATCTCAAAGATGGTAAGAGCTAGAGCAACCAAGCTTTCAGATTAGATCCGTGATTAGCCTACGGGAGACAAATTCATTTTATTTTTTCGATACTGGCGTTATATTTTATAGCTCCCATAGGGGTGTTTCAGAGGACCTTGAAAAAAACAAACAGTTTTAGATGAATAATTCGATTATTTATGAAGATATAGTAACCAAATTTGGCACTCGGAAGTTTTTTATTGGTCCCAGGCACTGTACCAAATTTGACCAGCATCGGTTGACTAGATCGTATAGCTCTCATAGGAGCAATCAGCCAAAAAAAAATGTTTTCTATTAAATTCGTCGTATTTCGTTTGTTTATTGAGGTATAATAACCAAAGTTGGCATTCAGCTTTGGTTGCCTATATCATGAAGCCCCCATAGGACGGATCGGTCAAAATAACGTTTTTTTTACAAATTCGGCATGTTTCATTTGTTTATGAAGATATCGTAATCAAACCTCATAATCGATAGTTTTTCATAGTTCCCAAGTACTGAACCAAATTTGATCGAAATCGGTTGACTTTATCATAAGCTTTCATAGGACGGATCGGTCAAAAAAACGTCTTTGATGCAAAGTTTGCTTGTTTATGAAGATATCGTAACCAAATTTGATAAAAAAAAATATCTTTTTGCAATGTGGTGGTACAGTCTATTCCAAAGTCGTCCGCGCCCGAATTTAACGTACGCCAACTTTTTTGTTTTAATTTACAATATGCTGCCATAGCAACATAACAAGTTGCTGCTATAATCGCTAATGCTCTCTCTAAGTATAGAGTATTAAAAAAAAAAAAAGCAAAAAGCACAAATTATAAAAAAAAAATACAAAAAATACAAAGCCGACAAGCAAAGGGCTTTTTATGCGCTCTGTGTTTGTGTGAGTGTGAAGGTCGAACATGTTGCCAGGCTTCAGGCTGGCGTTGCACTTAAAATGTTGCCAGTTTTCACTTGCACATACACGCACACACACACACACACAGATACACAAACACACATTGAGAAACATCGCCTGTGTGCCTAATGAACTAAATTTGTATTCCTTTGCCTTTTGCATCTGCTGCTGTTTATACCCTTTACTCTCATACTCATAGATTAAAAGGTTTTACCAACTACGTCACCATGTATGTAGCAAGGAGCAAGATATATTATGAAGCCTTTTATCAGCATGATAAACCAAGTGGTTATACACATTTTCGTTGAGGTCTCAAGATCTTAAGGGCTACAGACGAGTGCTGGAGAAAACATCGATGTTATATCGATGCATTGATATATCGAAGTTTAAAATATTCATACATCGATGTTATTCCAGCACTACTAAACACACAATTGATGAATACAGAAGTGCTGGAGAAACATCTCTGTTGGCCAACATCGATATATAGATATTTTAAACTTCGATACATCGATGCCTCGATATAACATCGATGTTTTCTCTAGCACTTCTACAGACGTCAAATCTTGGAAATTTGAAACGTTGCGGTATTCGCGGTTCTAATAACAAATATGAACGTTTCTAGACGGATAAGGAACAAAACCATTTTTAAAGTCAAAGTTGGAAAATATTTTTTTACAACTATCACTTTTTTCAAAAGAAAAAAAAAAAATTTTAAATTTTGTTCCTAAAAAAAAAAGGATATGTCAAATAAGGAGTTGCTCATCATAACGTCGATTGAGCCAAGTACTTCTGTTCCAGACTTCGATGAGAGCTAAATATACCACATTTTAGATTATCCGCACACAGCTCAGATCTGTCAACTTCTGTAAGCCTAATAAACATTAAAAAGCTGATCTTTTTCTTGAAAAGATGGGCATACCACTGTCGTCCAAAGCCCCAACAGATTTAAATTTATTTCCTGTGTTTTTAATATACTACTATGCTACTGTCAGCATCTCTGTACATATTCAAGTGAACGTGAGTGTATGCTGCCGCCATGTTTTCTGCTTCAGCTGTTTTACTGCCAGCCTGCAGCATTCTGCAGCTATGCTTTGACCGCCCGTTGCACCACCTTGCCCAGTAGCGCCTTGCAACATGCCATAGCTGCTGACCCACAGCATAATGCGGCTTAACTTGGTGCAACGGAAATACAAATACAATATATGTAAATACTTTATATCAAAGGTAACCAGGTAACCAGGATAATTCTCAAAGTGAATTAGGACAGCATGTAATGCCCAAAAAGAGAAAGAGCCAGAGGGGCTTTCAAGCATATACAAAGAAATTAATTTAATACATAAGTATTATGCAGTTCTGCGACTAATTGGCTTAGTAGATAAAGCTAAGAAAATTGTTTGGAAAGCATGAAAATTTAAAAAAAAATTTTAAAATATACAGCCGTGCTGCGGAAAACGAATCCGAACATTTTATACGAATTCGTTTTGAAACCGCATGTTTGCTGCTACAAATTTCACCAAAACGACTTTTTCATGCGGTTTGAAATCGTATGTTTTGTTACAAGAGGAATTTAAAATAATTTTATTAATTTCAAGTTCGTTATTTTTCGGGAAATATACGAACTTTTTTGAAAATAAAAAGCTAAATATCGACAAAAATAATTCGGAGCACGCAAAACCAAGTGCGAATAAAATTGTTCTCATTAATTTCTTCACGAACGGCTCCAAGCTCAACAACCATGTTGGGGGGGGGGAGTCTACTCTGAGGAATTAAATATTCGGCAGTCTTTCCGACTTCCGGACCATTGTAGCGTTTTTCAAGCAGAGATCCTTGCCATTAAAGAGGCCTGGAAACCGGTGCGATAAATATATTCTCGGATAGCCAGGCAGGCATTAAGTCACTTCGAGCACTATCTTCCAACTCGATGACAGTCAACAACTGCCGCAAATCTCTTCAAGAGATGGCACAGCAGTTTGTTTTTAGCCTCATTTGGGTGCTAGGACACCAAAATATAACAGGCAATGAAATAGCAGATGAGTTGGCCAGACAGGGCACGACCTCTACCCTCCTACCGGACAAGGAGGATATTCGTATGCCAATGGCCACTTTTAAGCTACAAATACTGGACACTGGCTTGTCGGGACACATGCGATCAGCATGAATGTTCCGAGCCATGACTTTTGCAGAAGCTGCAAAGACGAGGAAGAAGTTAAATCAGTTGAGCACTTCTTTTGTTCCAGTGAGGCTCTCAGTAGACATAGGAATAAGCAACTGGGAAACTACTTTCTTCATAACCTAGCGCAGCTAGCACATATATGTCCGAGGAGTATTGCAAGCTACATCGCAGCAACGGGATGGGAATACTTTAAGCATGTCTATCTCAGGAGAAGGGTTGAAGAGAGATTCGCGGTGTCACAACGGGCCGGTCCAAGCCTAAGTGTGCTGGTTTTTCAAGCCAGCAGCCGCCCTTAACTAACCTAACCTAACTCAACAGCAAGCAAGCATACCCCAAATGTGAGCTTTTATAAATTCAACTGTATAAAAGAAATAAGTCTTGTTCATTTTACATACTTAATTAAGCAAATTTTTTGTTTAAGCGGCTGAGCTAATACCAAAACAAATAAAAAGAAAAGATGACAAACTCAGCTGATAAACTAACAAAAAGGGCGTTCACGCCAGTTGAGTTTATGTGCAACAGCAATTGTAAATACCCAAATTATTACTTTCAAACAAAAGCAGATCACGATTTAATTTCAAAAAGTTAAAAAAAATTATGAAAATGATTTGTTTTTAAATTTAAATTAAAAATTGTTGATACAAAGCTGTATAATGTGATGCTATAGAGCATTTCAAAGTCGGCTCTGTGCAATTTTGCAGCTAAGTATATATTTTTCCGTTTTTTTTTTTAATAATTCTAAATAATATTAAGAAAAACAGTCGGTTTGTTGTTTTATTAGCAGTTTTCTTTATATTTTGTAAATTTGCTTACAACATGACGTCACAAAGCAACTAAAAGTCGACCGCGTCACATTTTTCTTGCCTTAAAGCTTATAGTTCACAACTAGTTCAAAAACTAGTTGATACTTATTGCGAGCTCAATACATGTTAAATTTCAGTTTTAATATCTTAGTGGTCTTCTAGTTTAAATATATTTTGTTTTATTACAATGGTCTAGCGTATTTAAAGAATATAAGTTGGTTTATAATACATGTTTGTCATGTGGTTTGAAACCGAAGTTTTTATTGCAAGAGGAATAAATAATCACGAATTGTATACTGACATAATTTTTTTTTTAGATATTTTTTGATTATATTTATACAAATTTTAAGGTAGATATTTATTGACAATTATTTTTTTTTTTTTTTTCTAATTCACTCCATGCTATTTGGACCAAAACAATTTTTTTTGTGTTCGTGTATGTGCACGTATTATACACGAACACAAGACAATAAGTGCGACAGGGTTGCCGCGTTACACAAAGAAAATTAAGCTGATTTCGAAAACAGCTGACTCTTTAATTTTCATAAATATTGTTGCCAAAGTAATATTTTAGTGTAATTTTATTTTAAGGGGTATACGAAGTTCGGAAAATTTCGCGCGGAATTCATATAAAAAAAAAAATACCATTTGGGATTTTTTTTTTATGAAGTTTTGTCATTCCGCCCGAAGTTTTTCGAACTGCGTATAGGCCTTTAAAGGATAGAATAATAAAGAATGAATATAGTGATAAAAAGGAGCAGAGCTGCGGCAACCATGTCAGCTGTTTTGTATCAAACAAAAATTATTTCGCGCCAACTCTTACATGCTGAAAGAGATGCCAGAAAAAGATGCGCGGATAACAATATCGGCGCCACTCCTAAGGGAAAAGGCTATGGATGCGCGATGAAAAAATAAGGGAACGTAGGGAAATTAAGAAACAAATAACAACTGTGCCTGGTCAAAACGAAGACCTAGCGAAGCAGCTAGAAAAGCCATACCGTCATCTGCAGAAGTCAGTACAGCGATCCGTACGTCTCGACAAAGGACGATATATAAATGACCGAGGATTCCCGTACTCTGTTTAAAGTAAAGGCCCATACGCAGCATGCAAAAATTCCGCAAAAAAAATATGAAGTTTTGACATTTCGTGTGGGCCTTAACAAAGAAAATAGTCGATAAAAGCATGAGCATTGACCACCCTATCAGAGATACTAATGGCAATCTTTTAATCTCCGATGATGAGCAGTTGAACCGTTGGAGAGAGCATTTTTCGACCGTGCTTAATTGTGTTCTGGATCCATCAAACGACGCATACCCCTTCACCAATCAACAATCGCAATAAACGCTCGGATTAAGACTACACCACTAAGTGTGACAGAAATCGCAGCGGCGATAAGACAATTACCGAATGGTTAGGCCGCTGGGATAGAAGGCATGCCAGCTGAGCTTTATAAAGCCGATTGGATCAAGAGTCTTACCCGTCTGTGTGGAAGGAAGTTATAATCGTGAAGCTGGCGTAAAAAGGTGACCTCAAAGATTACAATAAATGGAGAAGTATTTGTATTCTTCCTGCAGTCGCTAAGATCGTCACCCGTATTATCCTGGATCGGTTGAAAAACCACTTAAGAGGCATCGATCAGCTCTTGCCAAGCGGAATTCGCAGTGGGTCTTCCTGTGCAGACCAAATCAATACGCTTCGAATAATTATCGAACAATGCACGGAATTTAATTCCAAACTACATCTTCTATTCATTGACTTCGAAAAAGCGTTTGATAGCGTCAAGAGGGAGTGCATATGGGCTGCGCTGCGGAAAAGAGGTATATTTTCCACAAAGGGAAATTGTCGGCGCCTTTCCATGTGCTAAGTGGAGCGCATCAATTCTTTTCTTGCTAGTCATTGAGGACGTCTCTAGTGCAGCTTTCGCCGATGTAAGCCAAAACCGTGGTATCCAGTGGCAGATTAATAATACCTATCTTAGCTTATGACTCAGGCAACACAAAGTGAACTTAAACCAACCGGACTCAAGATCAATGAAGGCCAAACTAAAGCGCTTTTGGTACACAGATGGCTCCAAAACGAAAGAACGAGTATGTGCAGGGGTAGTCGGTCCCCGCTGCCATATGCACATCTCTCTATGTAAAGAAGCAAAAATACTCGATGCTGAACTGTTTGCAATAAATTCTGCAACTCAGAAACTACTAAAAATAAATATTCTATCTGATAGCCAAGCGGTACTCAAAGCCCTCAATAATTATAAATTTATGCTCAAATCTGTCCTCGAATGCCACAACAACCTAAACCCACTGGCAACCCATAATAAGGTAAAACTTATTTGGGTGCCTGGGCACAAAGGTTTTGAAGGTAATGAAGCAGCAGATACACAAGCCAGAAAAGGGGCGGAGGTACTCTTCACAGGACCTAGCCCTCTGTATGGCTTCACAAAAAATGATATCACAAACATCATTTCAAAAAGAAGACCAGAAAAGAGGCAAAAACCTACTGGGATAATCTGGAAGAACTCCGTCATTCCAAAAAATTCCTTCAGTTCGACTCAAAAAAGGGGGCAGAAGCCCTAGAATTCACAACAAGAGGACCTACCCATCTTATGCGGTGCACTTACTGGCCACTTCCCATGTAGATACCACATGGCCAAGCTAGGTCTATCGGATACTGTAACTTGCAGATTTTGCAATGAAGAGTAGGAAACCATGGAGCACCTTTTAGCCAACTGCCCAGCGCTAACCAGACGCAGAGCTAAATTCTTAAACAGCTATACATTGGATGAAGAGGACTACAAAACCCTATCACTAAAGGGAGTAACTGCCTTCGCCAAATCAATAAACGGCGATTAGTCATATACGGGTGCACAAAAGACCTACATGCTGGTCGCAATGCAGAAGAAAGTCAATACCTTACACCCTATTCACATCATACAAAGCGCTTTGTCTCCGTGCACCCTTTTTTAGCTTGGGAGTATGATCACCGCGGATGGCGGAAGTGAGCTTGATGTTGCATGCAGAATTAACAAAGCCAAGGCCTCCTTTGACAATCTGGCATCACTTTGGCAAAATTATAGCAAAAGGCTTAACACCAAGCTTCGAATATTTAATGCTAACGTTAAGTCTGTCCTGCTCTATGGCTGTACCACCAGGAAAGTTACGTCAGCAATAACAAAACGACTCCAAGTTTTCATCAACCGCTCTTTGCGCCGCATTATGAGAGTCTTTTGGCCTCGCATGATAACAAACACCGAGCTGCTTAGAAAGGCAAGTTAGTTAGATGTGGCAACAGAAATTAGGAAGTGGTAATGGCAATGGATTGGCCACACGCTAAGGAAAAGTGATGACAGCGTTGCAAAATAGGCGTTGCGATGAAAGCCTTTCCAGCAAGCAGGTCGCAGCATTGGTAGACCGCGCATCACCTGGCTACGCTCAACAGAGGCCGAAATGAAATCTCTCAATCTAACATGGAGTGAACTCAAAGTCCTTGCACAAAACCGAGTTCGCTGGCGAAGAGGAGTAGTTGACACCCTATGCTTCAAATAGGAGTTAATGGAGCATATATATATACATCAACATACGAATTTATTAGAAAAAAAGGGAAATATTCAAATTTATGGAGAAAGAAAGGGAAATATAGACAAAAAAAATCAGCACGGCTGATAACATACTGCCGAAAAACGTTAACATTTTCATCGTTTTCGTTATGACGTGCTGTCAATTCCACTTTTTTTCCGTCGATAAATTCTGAAATTTCACTTACTGCTAGTAAGCAAAGCTCTGAAACTTTCGATTACTTTATATCGCTATTTTGTTTATTTTAAATACGGCTGATAACATACTGCCGAAAAACGTTAACATTTTCATCGTTTTCGTTATGACGTGCTGCCAATTCCACATTTTTTGCTGTCGATAAACCGTGAACCAAAAATTCGTTTTAAAGCTTAAACACGTTTAGTATTTTTCACTCCAAAGCAAATACTATCAAATACAGCTGAAAAATGTAACCAATTTATTTCGTTTGTAAAGAACTTGTTGCCAAAAAGGTGCAATTTTTGCGTTTTCAAAATTTCGAAACCTTTTAAATCCGAGTTACAACAAATATTCCACGAAATTTGACAACTAAATTCAATGCCAGTCTCTTTGTCAAAATTGTTAAAATCATTCTCAGGTTGGCAGTTTGACCTTTTTTTCTTTCTGCCTCTCTCTGTGGCAGATTTTAATGGCAACAATAAATTTAATAAAATTTTGCCTGATGCCAATGTCTAGTCATGTGTCTATATGTACGAGTATATATGTACAAATTCCTATAGCATTGAGTGTTTGTTGTTGTTTGCATGTCTTCCTGTTTTCAGATTTGATTTTCTACAATTTCAGCCATCAAAAAATCCCATTTACATAAGTATCTAAAGCAATTGAAAGTAATGCGATATACTTTTCCTTGTGAATATATGTATAAATATGTAATAGATATTTTTATGTAGCATATAATCGAAATTTGATTTTCGTTGTATGTAGCTAGATACTTATGTAGCTTATAAAATTTGGCAGCAAAAGCATACCGTATAAATCAGTTTGACAATGCTAGACGCATAAATAAGAGTAAGAACCCCCTAAGGTTTAAAACGAGTAGATTACAATAAACGAAATTCGAAAAGAGCACACCAAAAGAGTAAAGCATCTAGCACGTGACAGCTAGCAGATATTTATGAAAATTTTCGTAATTGTTGGCTTTAAATTAAGTTTAGTTCCGATTTGCTGAAAATCTTACAAATTTTTGACATAAAATTTAACACTTCAACTTTCACACTAAAGTTTAAGCTAATACTATATAAAAATGTTCTTTCAACAGGGGTTTTTTTTTAGAGATATAGCTTAATCAATAAAAAAAAAAAAATGTAGAACAGCCGCGGTGTGAGCCGACAGTGTAATACCCTGCATGCACTCTTCCCCAAAATAAGTTACTACACTGCACTGTGGGCCCAGATTTTCATATTTTGGCCAAAACCCTGTCATTTCCATAATAATTTTTTTAGAGTGATGAAATTTTACACACGTATTACTAAAGAATTGAACTATTTTTTAAGGAAGTTTGATTCTCCTTAGATTTTTTTAAGATATACATAGATAATCTAAAAAAAAATTGGAAAAAATTTAAAAAAAACAAAAAAAAAATTTAACTTAATTAAAAAAAAAATCTGTTTATATGAATTGGACCATATTTTATACAGAGGTAGATATGAGCGCCACATGCATTGAAAAATTGGCCTATAACCAAAATATTGAATTGTTTTGGAGTTATAGTCCCGAGGAGTTTCAGCTTTCCAAGCAAATTACAAAAAGACGTCATCACCAATCCATTTGGTTTTTAACTATCAACATTTTTTTTGCATGCCTTTTTTAATTTCAGAAAAATAAATTTCAAAAATTTATATTTAATTTTTACGTTTTTTCGTCAAAATTGATAATTTTTACATTTTTTGATTTGCATCATTGTAAGTATGCTATAAAATTTTCCAATTTTACATTTTTTGTACATTTTAGAACAATCTTTTGGACCTTGATTCAGATCATCTGCCGCTATTAATCAAGCTTGCTGCCAACGCTGCTGTATATGATAAAAATCGGATGCTCCTACATCCATTTGCGAATATAGAGACCTTCCAACGTCGCATTAATATGAAAACTCATCTCGAAATGGATATCACTACCAAAGAGGATATTAATGAAGCCGTTGAACTGCTCCAAGTGCTCCGATTCAAACTGCCAATGGCCTCTGGTGTCGTTCTGACCGAGCCCGTGCTGAAGCTTTCGCCCATCACCTGGAGGATCGTTTCACTCCTTTCATTCTGAACTCAGTTTCTGAGATCGAAGAAACTCTGGAGGCATTATCTATACCGCTTCAACTGGACCTGCCAGTACGCCCCGTACGTCCTAATGAAATTGTAGACCAAATAAACGCGCTTAATCCCAAAAAAGCACCTGGTCTTGATAAAATTGACGCCAGAGTAGCTAAGGCTCTTCCTATGGCGCGCATACTCGCTCTGACCAAGATATTCAATGCGATTATGCGTCTGGCATATTTCCCAAAGGAGTGGAAATGTGCTCAGATTGTAATGATTCTAAAGCCCTGCCAGCCTGCAGCCTCCATTTCATCCTATCGCCCGATAAGCCTACTGCCGGTATTCGCGAAAATTTTTGAAAGAATCTTTTTGAGCAGAGTTTTGTCATTATCCAGCGTGACGAGCCTAGTCCCAGCGCACCAGTTCGGTTTTCGTCCGAAACATGGCACACCTGCACAAACTCACAGAGTGGTGCAGCACATCTTAGACTCCTTCGAGCATCGTCGCTACTGCATGGCAGCTTTCTTGGATGTCTAGCAGGCTTTTGACAGAGTGTGGCACGAAGGGTTGCTACAAAAACTTAAATGCGCCCTTCCTGCTCCCCATTATGAAGTCCTAAAATCATTTCTTGGAAATCGCTCTTTCAAAGTTATGGTGAAAGGTGAGCTCTTGGAACGACGAACCATTCAAGCTGGAGTGCCGCAAGGAAGCGTTCTTTCGCCATTTTTATTCACCGTTTTTACTATGGACATGCCGAGCTCGACGGGCAGTTCTAAACTTATAACGGCAACATATGCTGACGACACTGCCATACTTTCGTCTTCCTCTAGCGTTCAAATGGCTGCTGATGCCTTGCAGAACCAGTTGGACATTATCGCAATTTGGGCAAAACGCTGCGTTTTATTTTCATTAAGGAAAGACCCAAGTCCTGCGCTCACCTTAAATGGAGAGATAATTCCAATTAAATCATCGCACCCATACCTTGGCATTCATCTTGACAAAAAACTATGCTGGAAACAGCACATTAAAATAATAACAGCAAGGTGCAGAGCGAAACTTGGCAAAATGGAGTGGCTACTTGGCAGAACTAGCAAGCTGTCCCTAGAAAATAAAAGCATCCTGTATAAGAGCATTATAATGCCAACTTGGTATTATGGCATCCAAGTCTGGGGAACCGCAGCTAAGTACAATATAAAAAAATTCAAACTTTGCAAAATAAAGCCTTGCGCAAAATTGCTGATGCCCCATGGTATATCCGTAATCGCAATCTTCACAAGGATCTAGGCATTCCATTTGTGGGTGACTTGTTGAATAAACTAAGCAACCGATATGCGGATCGCTTACGATCCCACCCGAATTCCCTTGCTTGCGCCCTGGCCGGTCATAGACCGCGAAGACGCCTGAAACGTCTCCCACCCATGTGACCTCAGAAGTCGTCATATAATCTAAAACACTATAAAATAATCTCGATGTCATGTGCTCTCTTGGATCTTTAGTAGATTCAGTCGAATCTATTTGTAAATTTTGTTTTTTGTAAATATTGTGTAAATATGTATTTAGTAATTTAAGCCCTATAACACACTTAATTTTATTATTGTGTAGCGATTAATTTTTTCTCATCAATATTGGATCATAAACCATCTTTCTCGGTTGATTGCCAATAAAAATATATATAAAAAAAAAAAGAACAATCTTCGAAAAAGTCGTTATTGAAGCAATACTTTCAGGCAGCTAAAAAATTAAAAAAATAGTCAAATTTCCTGGGAGTCAATTTTTAAAATTCAACTTTTAGATACAAAATTCAATTTCCGAAAATCGGGAGGCATTACATATTTTTGTAAAACATGTGAAGAAATTTAAAAATATTTTTTTTCGATCAAATATCGAGTGGTAGTCGGTGGTACCCTTAAAGCAAAGCAGACAAATGATAAAAAAAAAACAAAAAAATCTTTTGAAATACTCGAATATATTCAAAACCGAAAAGTTGTTAAGCTCAGTTTTATTTTTTTTCTGAAGTTATATTTATAAATAATAAAGTGAATGAAAATTTTGTAGCTACATGTATCATGGCAAATGCAGGTTTTTTTTTCTGAAAATGTTCGCGAAAGTTCATAAAATACAAATTGTCAACTTCCATTGCCAATAACTTAAAAACAACTAATAATTTACAATTTTTTTTCTGCACAGTACCTTAATATATGTAAAATAATATTACATTGTCATTTTGTCCAAATTTTGATTTTCATCAGGAGGGCTTTTGGCCAAAATCTGGCCACGCGGGCCCATTGTGCAGGCTATAACAACTAGAGAAGCAGTAAAGCTTGCTATCACCCAATAAAAGTTTATACATACTAATATTCTAAAAGTTTTGCTTGAAAGTTGATTGATGACCCAATCTGATGCAAATACTCTAAAGAGTGTTTCAGAGAAAAACACAGTCAAGTGGATATGTATGCTACGACTACGCTGGCTTCTTAGAATGTTGCATGTAGCTGAAGAAGTTCCTGGAAAAAAGAATGTTGAAGGAAGACGTTAATGACGGCAGTTGAAATCTGAAGTGACGCCCTCCCTACCTAAGGCCGTAATCCGGTTAAAACATATTACAAAAATAATTTTATTTTTATTTTTTCATTTGTTGCTATAAATATATGCAATGGCAATTCAAATATAATAATAATTTGCTATTTATTCTAAGCCCACTCTACCACTTTTCCACGAACTTGTTGGACAAGTACAAATATTTATTTTGCATACAATATTTACAAAGGAGCATATTATATGCATATTAATTTTTGTACTGTTTGATTTTATATGCTATTTTTAGCACACTGTTGACTATAAAAATAGTATTGAAATATTAATGTTAAATTTATTTATATTTTTTTTTAAGAAAGAGCAAACAGCTACTCCTAGATGCCCTCCCTGGGATTGCCACCTTGTCGTGGTGGGAGGGCCTAGTAGGTGTAAGGAACCTAAGAGCGATGCCGGCGGTAGGTAGTGTCACCCATGCCGGTAAGGTCGAGGGGGAGCATCAAAGCTAAGAGCAGTCCAAACCTGCCGGACAGGTATAAAACGAACCTGCCGTTTTGGTTCAAAAACGGATCTTTTTCTTCTTTTTTTTGCTTTTCATGGAGGTCTTTGAAAATAATAAATACACTTACGGTGCAGGGAGTCGGAGACCCAGTACCGACGGCGGATAGGGATGAAAAAGCAGGCCCCACGGCGTCGACATACAGCGACTGCAATAATCACAGTTTGGGGGTGGACCGCTTGGCCCCCTCACTGCGTTCGGCGGCAAGTGAAGGTTGACTCCAAAGGCAGGATGGAGTAGACATGGAGCCGGGCATCGCAAATGGCGAGTTTGTGTTCACCGGCCCGTCAATGTCGGCAAATGAGTTAGCACTTGTGCTTGCTCGCCTGCCGATAAACGACGAGCCAACGAACAAAAACGAGCCTACAGCGACCCCAGGCTTAGTGGTGAAGCAAGAAGTGCAGGAAGCGGACGCTCACCGGCGCAAACAGCGCTGCGGATACAAGGTCTCGCTAAAGTATCTAAGGACACTTAGCGGCCGAAATCCGGAATCGCTGACAGCGAGGGAGAAAGCGTTAAAGAAGAAGCATGAGTAAAACGTGTGGCGCTTTGAGCGGCTCACTAACGGTGGCGCAACTCAAGCGCCAGCGCACAGTACGATTGCGAAAAAGGAGGGGCACCAAGAAGGAGAAACGGCTACCTCGGTAGGGAAGGAGCTCCCTTCCACATCGAAGGCAGCCGAAACTACTAGTGAGGCCCCGTTGAAGAAGCGCACGAGTGCGCCCTTAGCGTCGACCACACTCTTAAGCAAAGAGAGATCGGACGGCAAAAAGGATGGTATCTCGAAGCGCCAGCGATCGGATGACTCACAGAAGGCCTCGGAAAACAAGCGTGCTAGACCAGACAAGGGTTTAGTCAGTTTAAGCTCTAGGCCTGAACTCCACAGAGCCATTATCGAACGTAACGACCCGGAAGGGAAAATTTCGGCCGAGAATTGGCTCATACTGGAGAGGGTCATAATGCAGCCTATCCATGATGCCATGACTCGAAGTGTGGACCCGTTCACCGCTGAGTTTGATGGCATCAAAAGGTTTAAGGGAGCTAAAGTCGTTGCCTGTGCCAACGAGGAGTCGCTTAGATTCCTCACAGACACGGTCACCGGCATAAGCGACCCCTGGCCCGGCGCTAAGATTAAGGTCGTCACCATTGACCAAATTCCGTCCCGGTCGATTATGAAGGTATGGATCCCACCTCCAATTATGGAGGACCCAACCATCCTTAGTATGATCAAGGGTCAGAATGCGGAGTTTGGTTCCGACGACTGGGTGATGGTGAGAGGGCTGGCTCGCGACGCTGGAAACGGCAAGAATCTCTGGATCAGCATTAGTCGAGAAAAGCCACATCATAGCGAAGCAGGGCCAGCTGAAGCTTGGAATGGGTTGTTTTGGGGCAATCGTTTTAAGCTGAGATGCTAGCCGCCCAAAGTCCATAAGGGGTGCCTGTGTCACATGTAAAGTTTACATCACTTTTTTTTGTGAGCCTGTGAGTTATAACAAAAAAATGTTCTGTTCCAGCCAGAATTGCAGTCTCATAATCTTTAAACTAATATGAGATCCCTTTATTGTGGTTATTAAGTAACATCATGTCAACGTTTTTTGATTTAAGCGAACTCCGCTTATCGCTCACTAGATTGCCAGCCTTGCTAAACTTTAAAAAGAAGTACCTTCTAGTAATTCAATCTTAGTTTTCGACATTAAAATATTGTCAAAGTGCCAAAATTAAGTCAATCCTACAATTTCGGATCTTTTGAGATTTGTTTTTTTCTAAAAAGCGAAAAGTGTCTGCGACGTGAATGCCGTTGATTGCCCATATTTTGTCCGTAATGGGATTTGGTCGATAATCGAAATAAAATTATCGTTGATAGGAACATTTTCTTTTTGCCCTATGAATCAAACTGCAACATTAGTTTTCAAAAATCGCTGGAAACAGTTTCCAGTACCTTATTCAACTAGACCCTTTATGCCAGTTGTACTTAATTTCAGACTAAACATTTATGTGTAGTGTATGCAAATTGTTCCACTATTTCATATAGCTACCATACAAAAATTGAACCAGTTTTCTGCACAGTCAAGCTCGCGAACTTGATTTACAGCTCTGTTTGGAAATTCGAAAATTTTTTGAAGTACATGCATAGTACTTGATTAAATTTGAACAAAATGGAGTTATAGGACAAAAAAAATTGTCACGTTATTCATTATAAGTTGGTTTTTCATTTGTAGTATCTAAGCACTATGCTTATTTGGCTTGTTGTACACGGGTTACAGTGTATCTCAATTTCGTACGCGCCCAAATTTAACGTCTGCTATATTTTTTTTTTAATAATGTTGCCACCGTATAATTGCGCGCCAACTGTTCGGGCCCAACTCCAATAACCAACAATATCAATAGCAATTCCCAGACCAAGGCACAGGCCCAGGCCCAGCACCAACCCAATCTCTATCCTTATCAGCGGCAAGCAAACGTTAGCTGCTGTCAACGCCATCACCCCTAACGGTTTATTTGTAAAACGCTCAAACTGTCAAAATGGCAGCATACCGCAAGAACAACAACATGGCGGACTACAACAACAATGGCTACAACAATGTCAGTAAGTCAATAATGTAATTTTCCCTTATGATATTTTCATTTTAATTTTTATACACTGTATTGGCATAGGGGTATTATAGATTTGTGTATGAACAAGTGGAACTCGTAACCCATCGAACAATTTTAGAATAATATGCAGTTTGGTAAGTTGGTAAGAGTTTTTTTTTTTCGATAGTCTGCTATTAGGGATCTAAGATATTTTACCTCAAACATCTCAAAAGGGAATCATACCATTTAATAATTGAACTTATTAACCCCTAGGAAAAATTTAAGTTTTAATTCATGTATTAAGACTCTTGTGAGCCTAATAAACCAAACACGAAATTGCCTTCTATACAAAATTATTTAGATTTTTTGGTAAAACTGATTGCAGAGTATCCAATTTTCGGACACCGTCTCGACAGCTTCACATTTTTTTTTTCTTTGTGTATGTGTGTGTGTCTTTGTTTTCTAGCATGTCCGCGAACCTCGCGTTATATACTGACAGGCCCAGAATACACAAACACAAACACATACCACAAGCACACGCTCATAGGCAAGTACAGTCAAACCTTTAAAAAACAGATTTTGCGCGAATTTTTATTAACTATTGGAAAAAAACTTATTTCTTAATTTTTCTCGTTTCTCAGTGATTTTGAACCACATATTTTTGATTGAAACGTTTAGTTTTTGGAAGATTTTGAGAATATCTAAATTGTTTAAAAAAACGAAATATTAGAGTAGAACTGTTTTACATTTTTTTTAAGTTTTTAAGAATATCTAGATTTCTTATTGATAGAATTGTTTTTTTTTTCCTCCCCCTACAGAATGTCGTTAACCTAAATAGAATTTTTTAATATTATAATTTATAATTTATTCAACCTATAACACTAGTTTACAAATTTTAGGTTCATTGAGTGAACCTTGAAAATAAAGAGTTTTTTAGGGTAATAATAATAAAATTATTGAAGTAACAAGCAACCAAAGTCGAAAAATAGGGAAATTTTCGAACATTTTTCAAAACTACAAATTTTCAATTAGCTTTTTAAAAGTTTGTTTAAACTTTGAGCTGGAAGAGATTTCTTTTACGAACATCTCGAGCCTAAGATCTTAAAAATCGAGTAAGAACAGCATACGCTATGGAAACATGTACGAAAAATGCGATAGTTCCAATTTCCCTTGAATTACAAAATAATATTTTTTTCCGAATGCACCACTGCTACACGCTAAGGAATCGCTACGCTGTCACAGTTTCACAGTTTGCGACAGTGTAAACATAGCATAAATAAATACTTTTACAAGCTGAAGTCAAAAAAAACTTTTTGCCCAATGTCACATGAAATTTTCGATCATTTTTCCAAATTACAAATTATCAGTTTGCTTTTCATAAACAAGATACAATTTTTTAAATTATTTTAAGCTTTGAGCTGAAAGAGAACTCTTTTACGAAAATGTCGAGCCTAAGATCTTCAAAATCGGTTAAAAGCTGTAGACACTATAGAGAAAAAACAAATTTCCCTTCTATCACACTTTTGATTGACAACAATTTTTACATTCCAAGTTTTTCGTTTGAGTTTAGTAAAATTACTAACGACTCTAACTTGAGAACAAATTTTTGTTTTTTTTGGTAAAAATCAAAACTACAAATTTTAATCTTAATAAAAACCAACAAAAATATGTCTTAAGGCCCAATAAACAAGTTATAAATTTCTTAATAAAAAACGAAAATCAAGATTTTGTATATATTTAAATTTCTTATATTTTAATTATATTCATATCTTGTTTCAATTGTAATGGCTTCACATAACCAAGAACGACAGCACAAAGTAATCCAAAATCTTTCAAAAATCGGTTAAAAATTGCGAAGTGTCATAAAAAATAGTATTCAAATTCAATTTATTGATTGATTTTTCACGATATGCAACGTTTCAGCATAGGAAGTTTATAATTTCCAAGCATCACAAAATCTAGTTAAAACTGAAAGATTTCACTTCAACTGAAAGTCTTTGCTTAGCTTAATGAACCTAAATCGAAGATCTAAACTTTACGTCAACTTTAGTGCTTAACTTTAGCTTTAATAAGCCCAACTCGTTGATTTAAGCATTTCATCTCAACCGCGCAGTTCATCTTTACATGATCGTCTTCAGCTTTATTCAATCATCTGCCATCATCTGGTTTATATACGTCATCATCTTAAGCTTAAATTAACATAAATTAATCATCTAAACATTTCCTCCCAACTTAATTTCCAACAGTTATTCTCTGTTCAACTTAAGCATCAATAATGATAACTTGATGATCTGAATTTTTCATCTCAAATTGATTTACGACAATTATTATCTACGTGATTATCTTAAGCTTTAGTTTACCCAACTAGATAATATGAACTATTTATCCCAACTTAATTTACGATAGTTCTTGCCTACTAGCTCATCTTTAGCATTGTTAACTTAACTCAATGATCTAAACTTTTTGATTTGCAACAATTATTATCAACGTGATTATCTTAAGCTTACTTACTTAGTTAACCTCACTCGATGATCTGAACTTTTAATTTTAATGCCAGTTCTTATCTATTAGATTATCTTAAGCTCATGTTAAGCTAACTCTATAAACTGAGCTCTTCAGCTCAACCTGATTGACAACAGTTGTTATCTATTGGATCATCTCTAATTTCCCAATACGATGATTTAAACCATTCATCTCAACTTATTTTACGTCAGCTCCTATCTACGAGATCATCTCTGCTTAAGTTTAGCTAGCTCAATGATTTGAACCTTTCATCTCAACTTGATTCATAATAGTTCTTATCTCTAGATTTAAATAAACCTTACTCGATGATCTGAACTTTTAATTTTAACGCCAGTTCTTATCGACTAGATCATCTCTAGTTTTCGTTAACCTTATTCAATGATTTGAATCTTTCATCTCAAATTAATTTACGACAGCTCTTATCTACTAGATCATTTCTAGCTTTAGTTAACCTAACTCGATGATCTGAAACTTTCATCTTAACTTGATTCACGATAGTTCTTATCTTCTAGATCATCTCTAGCTTTAGTTTACCTAACTCGATGATCTCAACTTTTAATTTTAACGCCAGTTCTTCTCTATTAGATTATCTCTAGCTCATTTTTAGCTAACTCGATGAGCTGAGCTTTTCAGCTCAACCTGATTGCCAACAGTTGTTATCTATTGCATCATCTCTTAAGTTGACCCAATACAAAGATTTAAACCTTTCATCTCAACTTGTTTTACGACAGCTCTTATCTACGAGATCATCACTGCTTCAGTTAACCTAACTCGATGATCTGAACTTTTCATGCCAACTTCATTTGCAACATTTATTAAATATGCGATCATCTGAAGCTTTAGTTAGCCTAAATCGATGATCTCAATTTTAAATTTAAAGCCAGTTCTTATCTACTAGATCATTTCTAGCTCAAGTTTAGCTAACTCGATGATCTGAGCTCTTCATCTCAACTTAACTTACGACAGTTCTTATCTATTAGGTCATCTCTAGCCTTAGTTAAGCTAATACGATGATTTGAACCTTTCATCTCTCTTTAGCATTCTCTTCAGAGCCCAAATCGTACTAGCAACATTGCGATAAACCAGTTTCCTCTCATTTAAGTGCCAACTGTACCTACCCACGGACACATCCAGTTTTGAGGGCACTTTTGATAGCCTTTTGATATTTGCTGTACCCAGTTCTGGACAAAAATTCCTTTACTAAAAAGCAACTATGCCAAGGATGAACAGGACATGCTTTGCATTGTAACCGATGCGGCGCTCTGTTTTTAAAAACCAAATTTATTAAAGCAGACAAGTTTGTAGAGCACAGAACTCTTTAAACTAGCTACCAAAAAGTTTTTAGTCAAAATTCAAATTAAATGTAAATTTTCTATTATTATTTGTTCATTGGAACGCCCAAGTATCGATTGCGTTCAGATGATGAAGCAGGCGGAGCATAGCAGGTCTATGTTGGTGCGTTGCAATGATGTCTATCCGCAAGAACAACTTGAGAACGTGTGCTGTAATATGTGTCCACAGGAGAGGACAGCTTTAAAGGTGACGCAGTTTATAAGTCGTTTATTAGATGGTTTGAATAAGCGCAGACAGGCGGAGGTGTTCTCATTACAGCGATTACTACAGAAGTCCCAAGACCAGGTAAGTACCAGAGCATGTTATCGTTTAGAAACTTATTGGCTAGTGGAACAGCTTGCTCGCAGCCAAAAGGAGATTGTTGTGCTTGAACAGCATATCTATGCTAATAAACAACGTGGCACGGAACTGGATGCCAAAAAAATACAAGCTAGTTGTACTGAAGAAGAAGAGTTCGCTAAAAACAAAATGTTAACTTCCAAAACGGATAACGATACATTGCAAAGAAGAAACAAGCGTGAGAAGATTTTGAAAGAACTTATCGACAAGCAGCACGAACAGAAGAAGTTACAGCAAACAAATGCTCAGCTAGAAGATCAGGTAAGTCTAAGACTGAGCGTACAACAAAAAATTTTACTACTAGAGTCAAAACTGCAGCTATATGATTTAAAGGATCGATTAAAGGAGCAGCATGACTGGATAAATGTAACATTGGACAAGAAACAGCAGAAGATTAATTTGGAAAGTGCAATTTTTCAGAAAATTCAAAACGAAACTCTACAATTAGAAAAGTAAGATTTGATGCTAGGTTTACACTGCTTTATAATGTGACACAGACAAGCGAAAAAATTCAAGTTTTTTTTAAACTTTGTGTCAGTTTCATTCAATTTTTTTCGCGTGTACTAAGTGAAAGTTTGATGCTTCGCTGTCACAGTGTCACAGTGTGAGATAGTGTAAACATAGCATAAATACTATAAACAAGTTTATTATAACCTTATTTCTGTCTTAGGGAAAATATTCAATTGCAACAGTGGAACGACAACGATTTGGTACTGAAAGAAGAATTGTTGGCACTCTCTGCTAGCAAAAATATTTGGCACAGTTTTAAGAACGTGGCACTTAAATTCTTTCATATCCTTACAAGGCTTGCGCTTGCATTATAGCTATAACTACTCCTTAAAAACAATCAAACGCTACAAAGGTTCCATTTCAAAATTTAAAATGTTGTAATAATAATGTTGTAATAAAGTATTTATAATTATTTATATTTTTTCGAAAATTAGTTATCTTTCCAGATTAAACTTAGATTAAAATTAGTTTGCATTTCGAAACTAATGTTTTTCATTATTGATTTATGCATTATTCGAAATACTCTTAGTAAAAAGATGAGTTTTAGCTTTTTGTTTAAGCCAAACTTCTCATATTTGCATATTATTTTACTAAAAAATCAGCCAGGATTTCCATTTTATTTTTAAACTTAATATAGTAATTCAAGATCTGAAGGTAACCCAACAGACAGAAATTTTTGATATAACTCAAATGCAAAATTTAGCAAATATTTCAAATTCTTTGCCTTCAAAAACTCAAAAGTGTAAGCTTAAGCAAGAAAAATGTTAGAAGTATAGGGTGATTTTTTGTAAAAAATTTAAAGATTTGCTATTGATAAGACGCAGATAAGTCAATATACGACATTTTGTGGCATAGGGAAAAGTATCTGGAGTTAATAACTTTTTTTTTTTTTAAATATGGTTGAAGCATAGGGTGAGTTTTTAAGAAAAATGCAAAGTTTTATTTGTTGAGTAGAGTCACATTAATAAACTTACGAAATGTAGTGGGAAAATGACAATATTGTTCTATTTTATGAGGGAAGAGCATCTGCAGCTTACAAATGTTTTCCTATATGTGGTAAAAGCATAGGGTGATTTTTTGTGGATAAGTTTGGTGGCATATATTTTGAAAGAAAGAACAACATTGTTGCATGTAGAGTATTTTGAGCTAATAAATTTAGACATATTTTGTATGAAAGGACAACATTGTTGCAGCTTGTGGGGAGCTGATAAATTTTTTCTATAGAAGTATAGCCTGATTTTTTGTGAATAAAATAAAGTATCGTTGTAGATAAGGTTCCCTTGGTGGCACATATTTTGAAAGAATGGACAACATTTTTGCTGCTTGTAGGGAAGAGCAGCTGGAGCTAATAACTTTTTTTTTAGAAATATGGTAAAAGCATAGGGTGAGTTTTTATGAAAAATGCAAAGTTTTGTTTGTTCATTAGAGTCAAATTAAAAAACTTACGAAATGTAGTGGGAAAAGGACAGTTTATGAGGGAAGAGCATCTGCAGCTAACAAATGTTTTCCTATGGTAGAAAGATAGGGTGATTTTTTGTGGAAAAATGTAAGTGTCGTCGATTAGGCTTATATGAGTCAACACACAGAATTAAGTTGCATATGTAAATATATATTGAAAGAAAGAGCAATATTGTAGGATTAGGGCTTATAGAACTAGTGTTTTTTTTCCATATCCCATTTATTTATGCGTTCATAAAGGAAAGCCTTTGGTTCTTCTGTAGGCTCTCGGAGTAAAAGTCAACGTTTTATTGTTTACTAGGATCACATTACTCTGCAAAACAGAATATTTTTGCAGTTTGTGGAAAAGTAGATCTTACAATGGTAAATGGTAATGGTTTTCGTTCATATATAAGTACCTATAAGTATACAACTGAGCCAACTTTCGAACATATTTAAAAAAAAAAGTTTTGTGACTTCAGCTCAAGTTCTGGTCTCTGAGTTTTAGATCTTGTGACAGACAGAAAAGTTACTAGAGATTTTTATATAATTAGCTTAAAGTTACATAACTTTTACTAGTAAGAACTTTATAAACTTTTGTCAAAGAATTTAAAGTCCAAGGTTAACAAATTTAGGGCTTGTTTTGGATGTATCTATGAAAACAAAAAAAGTTATTGATTATTATCAGTGGCTGTCAAAATGCATTTGAATGCTTTTATCCACACTGTCACTCTCAATTCACTTAACAGAACGACTTTTTGCGGTTGCAATTCACTAATTAAATTATGAACGTGTTCGCAGCACATAATATTGTATATTATTAATATTACGCATACGCCACGTTATACAAAATGCAAATTAAATAACGCGCGAAATGACAATATTAACAATAACAACAACGATGGTAAAAATTAATACATAATAATACGAGTAATAATTATCATAGTAATTGTAAGGGGAGCGGATCTGAGCGGGCAGGGGCAACGCTGGCGACCGCATTAAACAACTTTTGACATTTGCACAAAGCAGAAAGAACAAAAAAAAAAAAAAAAATTTGAGACAAAGTAGAAACGTTGGTCGACTTTGGAATACTTTGTAAACATTTTCAATGCTAAAATTAAAAATGAAGCCTATAAATGTCATATTTCAGTTCGTTGAAAAAATAAGCTGCGTTATAGTAAGGCTTGACTGTACTTGATATGGGCTTTGGGCATAGTGCGTGTTACATAGCTGCCTCTAAACTTAATATACAGAGGTCTATGAATATCATATTTCAAGACAACAGACTTGTACAAAAAAAGTTTTTTGAAAAAAAAGCTGCTTTATAGGCAAGCTTGACTGTACTTGATATGGCGTTTCGGGCATACTGTCTGCTGCCTGTTACATAACTGCCTCTAAGCTTAATATATCCTTTTTGTTAAGGGTATTCAAAAACAAAAGGTAAAGCCAGCCAGCACACTCTCATTAGTTTAATACATATGAGCGAGATAGGTGCAAGCCACAACTTTAATTAAACAAAATAATTTGTAATTAGTTGTTGTCAATAGAGACGACAATAGACAACTTTGTTGGCTGCGACGCAGGCAGCGACGTCAACGTTAGCAGCGTCATCAAATAAAAGCGTAATTCAATATCCATGTGCGTAGTTTGTAGCTGTGTGTGTGTGTGTGTATCCGTGTGTGTGTGTATCTATGTGTATGCCTATGGAAAACAAAACTGTCACCAAACACCTGTCGGGTATTTGCACTATATACATATATACATACATACATAGGCATATACTCACATACATACTCTTTACATAGTTGTGCTCTCCAAGTGTATGTGTTCGTGTGTGTGTGTGTGGCATAGTTTTTGTTTTGTTTATCGCGCGCCTTTGGCTCTTGTTGACACTTAATGCGACAGAATGCCAACAGCCGACCACGAAAGCTTCTCCATTAGCTATATTATTACTATTACTATTATTATTATTATTGTTATTACTATTATTAATAATTTTGTGCTATGAACGCGGTGTGAATTTGTTTAATTGTGCAAGGTTTATCAGACAATTGCTTAAGTTGCTTAATTAGAGCAAAGTTGCCGCCTGCCAAACCGTCGCACAGTGGTCGAAATAAACAACATTCTACAGCTGGATGACAGGATGCTTGTTGATTAGCCAGAGAAGAGACTAGCTTAAAGATAATGCTTAAGATAAGGAAGAAGAAGATAAGCAAGATTGGCAAGACTAGAATATTTAAAGATGACAGATACAGAGATTAGGCACATTTGGAAGCTTATAATTGTGAACTGCCGAATTATCGCGAAATAATTATGAAAAATGTGCTGCTGCAGAATAGCCTGTAGACGAGCTGCTGTAGAATGATCCGACGAGAAGCAGTTAGTCATTTTTAAAGATGATGCTTTAAATGAAGCCAGAAGAAAGACTTCAATGACAATTGCCAACGCTGTAGAATGGCCAGATGAGAATCTAGCTCTAAGATAATGCTTAAGATGAGCTGCCGGAAGAAAAACTAGAACCCCTAAAAGGTAAAGAATGAAATGAGCTAATTTTTAAAGATGACAGAAGCTGTTATTAGGCCCATAGAAAGATGATGCTCTGCTTCAGAATAGCCTGAAGATGAGCTGCAGCAAAGTGTTCAGCTGAGAAACTAGTAATATTTAAAGATGACGCATAAAATGGGATGCCAAGATTAGGCAAATTGAAGATAATGCTTAAAATGAGCTGCTAGAAGATAAACAAAAACAATTTACAGATGACGATCAAACAGGACTGCTGCTGCTACAAAATAGCCAGAAGAGAGAGATTAGATAATTTAAAGATGACAGAAGCAGAGATGAGGCACATTGAAAGATGATGATTGCTAACAGAATGAAGGCGACCAAAATATCGATTAGCGCTAGTAAAAAATTATGATTAAAATTAGGTATGTGCAGAATAATCTATTGACGAGCTGATGTAGGATGTTCAAATTAGAAGCTAGTTATTTTGAAGATGATGCTTAAAATGAGCTGCCAATTGAAAGACTAGAATGACGCTATAGAATGGCCAGATAATGCTTAAAATAAGATAATGCTTAAAATGAGCTGCTGGAGGATAAACAAAAACCATTTACAGATGACGATTGAAAAGGACTGCTGCTGCTACAAAACGGTAAGAAGAGAGAGACTAGATTATTTGAAGATAAAAGAAGCAGAGATGAGGCACATTGAAAGATGATGATTGTAAACAGAATGAAGGCGACCAAAATATCGATTAGCGCTAGTACAAAATTATGATTAAAATTATGTATGTGCAGAATAACCTATTGACGAGCTGATGTAGAATGATCAAATTAGAAGCTAGTCATTTTGTAGATGATGCTAAAAATGAAATGCCAATTGAAAGACTAGAATGACGCTGTAGAATGGCCAGATGAAAGACTAGCTCTAAGATAATGCTTAAAATGAGCTGCCAATTGCAAGACTAGAATGACGCTGTAGAATGGCCAGATGAAAGACTAGCTCTAAGATAATGCTTAAAATGAGCTAACGGGGGGAAAACTGGAACCATTAAAAGATGACGATAAGATACTAAATTATTCGAAGATGACAGAAGCTGAGACTATTGCGAATATATCGAATAGAGCTATGTTCTGCTTCAGCTAAACTGAGGATGAGCTGCAGTCAAGTGCTCTGTTGGAAGAAAAGTCATAATGAAAGATTATATTAAAATGAGATGCCAAGTGAGGCTAGATAAAAGTGAGGATACGATAAGAAACTTATTTTTATTTTAAAATTTGTATTATAAAAATCGAAATATAAGAGTTATTTTGCAATTTTTAATTAAAAATTGGCAATTAAATATTATTTAATTATTTTTATATTTTAGGTCAAAAAATAAGAGTTAAGCTTGATTTTTTTTTTGATAAAAATTAAGAATAAAAATGTATCCTTATTTCGGATAGTTCTAGTGGCTTGCACTTTTATCCAAAGCAGTTTTTTCATAACTCTTATTTGCGATCCCTGTATGTAACAAAGAGTTCTATTTGTGGAAAACCACAACTAACAGTTGCCTTTGAACAAATCGCTAAAATCGTATTAGCGGGAATATTCGTGTAACCAATAAAAATAAATGAATATAATAATAATAAAATAATGTTTTCTAATTTAGTCTTTTTGATTTGTAAACATTTTTCTCTGAAATTCTTCTATACCTATGTTTTTAATATTTACTTATAAAGCTCATCACTTTAACCACTGTGCATCGCCATCGCAGCTGGCATTACAGTTTGACAGTCGCTGCAAAAGTGAAAGCTGCAGTAACTGTGTACAGTTTGGCATGAATTAAGCCTGCCTACTCAGCACAGTCAAGAAACCAGTGAAGTTACTTTAAGGGCACTTTAGAACATTTTTTTACCATTGAAACTTTTAAAGTAAGGACATGACTTTTAAAGTATGGCTAATTGAAGCTCTTAACGAGTGATTATTAACGCAGGATTGGCCGCTGCAATCTAATTGCTAACTAACCTAATTAGTGTATATTGCATTTATTGCATTTCTTAGAAATTCCAATTATTTTTGCAATTCCATTTAATTGTTTGCTATTAGCTAAAACACAAATTTCTTAGAAAGCTTGAAACACATATAATTAAAGCTTTCGAAACATGAAATATATCCAGGAATTTCAATTGAAAATGTCTGGCATAACCAGGGCCGTAGAGAGAAAACCCGGCCCCGGGGGGACAATGTATCGGTCCCTCTATTGCACCTTTAGCTTGACTCACGACAGTACGACAGGCCCTCCCTCTCGTTGGGCCTGGGCATAACCTTAAATCTGTGGTATGCAAAAAATCTTGTCGAATTTCCAAACAACCCTTATTTATTTACTTGAATTCGACTGGTTGGATTGACAGTTAAATACTCTGCACACAATTTCTCTGTCAAAAAGTTAACTTTGCAAAACTTTGTATGGGTCAATCAGGAAGCATCGTGGATTGTCAGAAAAAAATTTCTACACTTTTTATCAACACACACTGTTCTGAGCGTCAACTAAATTGCGCAATTTTGAAACTGATATTTTAAAATTTACAATATGAAGTTTTGGAAAAAATTTAACTTAAATTTCTTGTTGAAATCACTACCCCATCCATACGGAGGTCGGTAGAAAAACTTTAAAAAGTATTAATCATCATCATCATCAATTCTTATATCTCCCACTGAAGCATTTAAAAGCACTAAATGCTGCTCAAATCTACAATTGGGAAAAAGCTTAGGTCTTCAAATTGTGCAGATTCAAAAAGTTCTTAAATGCCAAAATTGCGCTACACAAATTGCCATAACGCAGCTGGATTTATTATCAACAAAATTTTCTGGAAAACTTAAAGAGGTATGTTTCAAGAAAAAATTAACATAAATAATACCATACAGAATTCGAAAAAATTCATAGGTATATGGATAATGCACATTTTTTGTTGCATTGGTCAAGGTGTAAGGTCATACTGACAGACGGAGATAGCTAAATTGAGACCCGTTTTGTTGCAGATAATCATTAAAAAAGAAAACGTTGATCCCTAGGGCTTTCTTCTGCCCGCTGCACCGGAGTTTTTACTACAAAAAAAAATGTGCAACTACACCTAATTCAGTTTTTACACAGTAAAAAACTGTGTGGGAATTCCCTTACTAAATTTCTAGAAGACTAGATTAATACAGATATTTTTTACAGCCTGAAGACCTATGTTGCTCTGGCTTCAATTACTTTGTTACCTCGAATTAAGTTCTAATTTACAATAATAAATAATAATAATAATAGCAAATATTTTTCTTCAAAATTTCAATCAAATAGCTTTTATTAATCGTGCTAAATCAAGTAAAATTGTGTAAAAATAGCTTTTCTAGACCGTGTTATTGCTAAACCGTGTAAAACCCGAATTGGGTGTATTTGCATGTTTTTAAGGACTGCTCTGAACTCATAGCCCCAGCCAAAAATGTCAATTCGAGGCCGATCAGCCTATTTGAGCATTAAGGGGTCTACGCAGTTCGAAAAATTTCGCGCGGAATGACAAAACTTCATATAAAAAAAAAAAAATATCCCATTTGGGACTTTTTGACAAAACTTCATATAAAAAAATATCCCATTTGGGACTTTTGTTTTATATGAAGTTTTGTCGTTCCGCGCGAAATTTTTCGAACTGCGTATAGTCCTTTACCAGAAAGTCAACCCGTCTTTTTTTGCTGCTGTATTTTAAGCCAACATCGGTATATGGTGGACAAGGCCTTAAGTTTGCAAAGCGCTGCCAGCGTAGCCAAGGCGGCTAATTGAATGAACCAAAATTAATAAGATATTCCAGCGTTTGTATTTTATTTCGATCTCTTAAGCTATCGTCACCCTATATTAAGGAATTTGCACCTGCCGGGCCCCTTAAGCAATAAGCTAACTACGCCACTGTCACAAACAAACACATTCCCAGCTATGTACTTACTGTTAGTTCGCTCTTTCTTTTGCGCGCGCTCTCAGCTCTTACGCCACTGACACCTGCTTCTTACTGTTGTTGTTATTGTTGCTGCTGCTTTAGTTGCTGTGGCAACAGCGGCCAGCAGCTAATTTGTTGCACTTTTGTGTTGCACAAACACACACTTGCACTAAACAAAAAAAAGAACAGCAAAAAAAAAAAACTTAGCTTAAGAGAAAGCACAAGATCGTATATATCCTGAGTGATAAAATTCGCACAATGTGGCCCATTAAAATTAAATTAATTTCTTTTAATATTATTCTTTTTCTTTTTGTTTCCACTGACCAAAACGCACAGCAATTGAAACACGTTGCTGCTCGCTTGCTCCTCTCGGCGCTAACTAACTAATTGCCAAGTGCAAATGTGAGTGCGACTGCGATGGCAATTGATTTACGTGTGTGTTTGTGTGTGAGTGCGCGCGATTATGAACAGACTCAAACATATGTAAGTATGTACATAACGGTAAGAGTTCTGCTCTAGAGAGCCAGCGAGCGAGCGAGCAAGCAAGTGAGCGCGCATCGCACGCACGCATTGCAATCGTTTATCAAAGAATGGCACAATGAAAGCATAACGAAAGCTAAAACCAAAGAGCAATGAGGAAAAAAATTGTTTAGCTTGTACTTGTTGTTGTTGTTGTTGGTGTTATTGTATTGCGTGGGCGCCGCGATCGTTGGTGAGTAAGAGAAAAAGAGTGCGGCAGAGAGATCATGCACAGTTGGTACAAGAGAGAACTCTGCCTTGCCAATTTGATTATTATTGTTGCTCTCATTGTTGCCATTGAAATGTACAATGTGCATGTAAACAAACAGTGCATTAAATTAGTTTACACACAGCGATGTGTTTAAAGTTTACCTGTTGAATAACATGACTGTTAACAAATATAATTACATAACGTAACAAGTATTATGTAAATATATAGAAGTATGTTTATGATAAAAATTTAAGCGATCACAAATTGGATTTAATATCAACTATTGTTTGTAAAAGAAAACAAATAAGACTCCAGAATCTTTATTCCAAAATAATCAGGACGACAAAACAAATCGATTAAGCCAAGTCCGCTTATGGTCTAGTTCTTCACTATTATTCAGTTTTTTATATTGGCTAAAGGGTGGCCCAATAGAATTTTGCTGTTTAATGTCACTTATTTTTTTAAGCAACAAGATTTCAAATGTATTACATATTTAATTTTAAAATCATTTTGGAACTTTAAAAGTTATAGATTGCTCTAAAGAGTCTAAAGTCTTATGTAGATGATGGAAAATGTATTTTTCAGTTACCAGGTAGTTGAAGAGGATGGAGATGCAAGTCTGCTGACATGCAAGTATTTTTGTAACGAGGCAAGTATTAATTATTATTTTACTTATTTAGAAATTTTTTGATTGATAATATAGTAATATCAAATACATAATACTGAAATAAGCTCTGAATGTGCATACATATGTACATATGGTAGCTACTAAGCGTCCATATGATATGTGTAAAAAATGTTGCTTATTTCCAAAATAAATAAAGTAACAATTGTTTGCACATTTTTGTATACATCGATAATTTCGCAGAAAAAGAGAAAGACATATACATATAAGTCTACATATTTTAATATTTTTATTATTTATTTTGTTTACAAAATACAATACCATAATTTAATCTAAGTTTATCATCAAAGCGATTTACTGGAGTGTGCAAAATAACTTTTGCTGCAAATTTTGTTTACCTCTATCGAATTACTGCCGAGACTTTTGAAAAGTTTATTAACAACGTGTAAATAAATTTTCTTAAGAATTTCTTTGAAGATATCTGGACACTGAGTCATGGCAACGGTGCGTGCCGTGTCCCACAGACTGCATAGCATCCATTGCAATAAAGTTGATTTGGCTGTCTTAAGACAAAGTGATCGCAAATTGTTTTGTATCATTTATACTTGTGAAGAATATTTAATGGTCAAGTATGTATTGATAGAAGGTTATCGCCGAACGGATCGACAGCTTTGCATTTCAAATGATGTGTAAACTTATTTTCATCATAACAAATAACTTTTAAAATATGTTTTAACAAAAATTACTTTGAAAAAATTTGCATTCAACTGCTACAGTGCGTCACAACTAATTTGAATCATCTAATGTTTAAAACAATAATTTTGTTTTAGTTGTTGTAACAAAACGATGTGGCACTTATTGGTCTACATCATAAAAACAGGGGAAAAGGTTTAACAAAATGGTAATGGACATTTATTAAAAAAATTGAAAACTTTAAATTTAATAAAAACAAAAACATATACATGCGATAAAATATTGAAAATTTTAAATTAAAAAAAAAAAAAAATACAAAATTAGAAAATTTTACATTTATCAAAAAAAAAAATATATGAAATTGTTAGACTTTTTGTTGATAAAAAATGTTCAGGCATGTTCTAGATTTCGATTCCGACAGATTTTGTCGGAATCGAAATGAAAGGTGTTCTAGATTTCGATTCCGACAAGAGTCGACTCGTTTTGAAAAGTTTGGCTCGCAGCTGTCGAAATGAAAAGTATTTTGATTTGTTTACTTAAATAAACGCATTAATGCCACTAAAATTCATTTTGTATTATTTCTTAATGCTTTAAAAAAATTTTGATGTGCTCACTTGAACGAAACAAGGTTAATTTTCATTATATATTTTTATTACAAAAAATGTCTATGGAAATTGTGTGTACATGCAAAACCAAAACGAGTGGAATGAAAGTAAGGTGTTCTGGATTTAGACAAAACCGAACTTCGAAAAGTTATGTGTTGTCGTGTTGCACAAGTTAATTCGAAGATAATTTTATTAATGGATGGCTTAAAATATATATATAAAATAAATTGTACAAAATTTGTAAATAAATAAAAAATATTTCTCGCTCAGAAAAATGTTGGCAGAAAGAAAAATAAGTTATTTAGTTAGTTGTTCGAAAACTTGTGGCAACTCTACAACGTGAACTTATCGATATCACACAGCTGTTCAATACAAAAGGTTATCGATAGCACTCGAAATGAAAACGATTCGAAATCGATTCGAACCCAGTCGAAATCTAGAACACCATTTGTCGGAATGCACTCTTTATGACTTTTCAAAACGAGTCGAAATCTAGAACAGGCCTGGTTAATTGAAACTAGTATAGGGGAAAGGCTTGTAAGTTGCCATACCATAGCTTTTTATGGCTATATCACGACATTGAATACACATTAGGATGGCCGCCGCTGATATGGCATTTTTTTAGGCCGACGATATCAATAACTCCACCGCCTAAAAAGTTTCCCTTTTGCCTGTATATAGCGCCTGTAAAATTTAAAGACGATCCAAAAGTATTTGATGAGCACGGAAATAGGTAAAAAATTACGAAAAATTTCATATGAATGCATACATAAGCGATCATTTATGAAAATTTATTGATTTTAAATGTAACTGAGCATTAAATTGAATTTTAAAAAACAAGAAAATTTTACTTTCCAGAGAAGTCAAAATTGCGGTGTTTTGTGATCGGTACCAAAAATGAATTGTAACGGAAAATATTGAAAAAATATATTCTTAAATGGCAGAAAAATGCACTAAAATCAACTAAAATTAGTTTCAATGATAATTCCACACAATAAAACAGTCATATAAATAACATAGCAATTAAAAAAAATGAAAATAGATGTTTGGCAACTTAGAAGCCAAAAAGTATGGCAACTTAAGTTCTTGAAGCCATTTTGGAATGTATTAAAAAAAATTTGTCTGTTCACTGTATGTTCGTAAACCATTTTTGATTAAGACCTATACGCAGTTCGAAATATTTCGCGCGCAATGACAAAACTTCATATAAAAACCAAAAACCCATTTGGGATTATATGAAGTTTGTCATTCCGCGCAAGATGTTTCGCACTGCGTATACACCTTTATGTAAGATCATTGAATTTCAGTTTCAGCATATATATTTACCTTGATTTTTCATTTTGATTTGATCACTTTTTGACCGCAATCAAAAATAATGTTTTCTATTTTCTAATGTGGAATTTTGGTGTTTTCGTTGCTCGAACTTACAAGCCCTGGCAACTGACAAGCCTTTCCCCTAATATACTTCATATCCTCATAAACAAATGAAACAGAACGAATTTTGCACCAAACACGTTTTTATGACCGATCCGCCATATGGAGGCTATATGATATAGTCAGCCGTTTTTGATCAAATTTGGTACAAAGCTTGAGAACTCTAAAAAAACTTCTGAATGCCAAATTTGGTTACGATTTCATAATAAACAAACGAATTATCCAGCTAAAACTTTTGGTTTTTTTTTGAGTTGCTTTAAAACACCCTTATGAGAGCTATATAATATATCCCCGATATTAAAAATACAAAATAAATCTGAAAAATTTGTTGCTCTAGCTGTTACCATATCTGTTATCTAGGAGTTCATACAGACAGACAGACAAACGGACATGGGTACTAATGCATTTTCGCCTAGCACAAACTTAATATACCTTTTGTACCATAAGGTACAGTGTATAAAAATTATAGTGGATAAAATCGGGTAAGCTATGAATTGATCTGAATGAATTGATCTAAATAATTAGTTTTTAAACATCGTTGAGGGCACTTTTATGTTCCCAAAGTTGAAGCCATTTGTTATGTTGCTTTTATATTATTTTTGTGGCTCATGCGAAAACATAAACTTTGTTAACAGCGCAGTGCCTAAACTTTTGCGACGCACTGTATGCACATACACAAAGCAATAAGTGAGAGCAAGCAGCAAAATGAGCGGAGGCTTCTGCTGCTGCTGCTGCTGCCACTGTAACGGCAGCAATTGTTTGTTATTGTATATAGTTTTATTGCACAACATAACACAACCCGCCTCAAAAGCAAACAAACAAGCCGTGTACAACAAAAGTGTGATACAGTCCAGGCGGTGCCCGAGAATCGGATACACTGCACCCACTTAGTATTTTTAGCCAGCATTTTAAACTAATTGTTAGAAAAAGGGTATTACCGCGACGAACTGCTCTGATCGTATTCAGATGCAGAAAAATTTGAATTCGAAGAAAGAAGAGCATCATCAGCTCATTTATTATTTATTTATTATAATTCAACAAACTTCAGCTAAAGTTTCTTGAGGTTTTTTTATATGGACGTATATCGCTCAATCTACAAATACTGCACAAATCTATAATATACGAAATATCTTATTGTTATAGTGTACAAAAAATCAAATCAACTTAAAGTACAGACAAAAAATAACAAATTTATTTATTTTCTTTCTGTTTTATGTTAAACGCTGGAGGAGAATGCTACAGCGGCATTGGGTTGGAGGGCGTCGTTAGTTTTACAAAGTGACAAAAAAGTGGGCGTTGGTCAAAAATTTCAAAGACTAAAATCAAGTAGCTGCGGTTCCTGTACAGAAATTGTGCACTCATCTTCAAAAAGGGCGTTGATCAAATTGTGTATACACTGAAAAACTTTTTACCAATATTTTCTAAATCTATGCCCAACTACTTTCATTTGAAAAATAATTTTTATCCACTTAATAGCCATCTCCCAAACGACTTTTCTGTTTTTTATTCAGAATAAAATGCCAAAACCTGGCTCAAATTTCAACTAATTCCTTGGAATCATTTTTCTTCATGTTTTTTTGAAACTTCGATAGCAAAAAAAATTGACTTTGAAGAATTATATCTTCTGAGCTTGGTTCAACTTAAAGAATTCCATATTATTGAGAGTAGACGGCCAAAACGTAATTACTCAGCATTTCAAAAACATGGCAAGGCTAGGACTAAGTAGATAACTGTAATCGCTCCAGTTGTTATTTTTAAAACCTTTGATTGGAACCAAAACCTTGATGCAGTCTTTGATTGACTAACACCTAAGTTAGTCCTTGTTTCGAGCTCTCGAATCATGCCTTAAGGGGTGTACGCAGCTCGAAATATTTGGGATTTTTTTTTTATATGAAGTTTTGTCATTCCGCGCGAAATATTTCGAACTGCGTATAGATCTTTACAATAAATAATCCTAGTACCAGGTTGCACAACATCAAATGTAAGTAGTTGCGGATATGCCCAAAAATGTATAGTCACGGGATAGAAAATTTTTTTAAGAGCTTGCTATATGCTCGTACAGCGCTCTCTGTAGCTCCGTAGCTGCGGCTCTCGGCACATCTCAAAGTTATGTTAATCGGCCACAGAAACAATCTCTTTCATCTAAGTGCATTCTATCTATTATCCGTCGTGGAAAGTTCCCATCAAAAAAGCTTGGTCATTCAGCTATGCCTTACTAAATATTTGATATTAATGGTGCAGATTAGCTTGATTTTGATCTGATCAGCACAGTACATACAGATTTATTAATTTTTCCGAAAGTTGTAAAATCCCATCAATTCCCGGCAGTTACCCTTTTGCCTAAGCCATTGCGGTGCTCCGTAACGCAGTGTAAACCCAGCATCAGGACTTATGGTATTTATTGTTCTGCTAAACATGAAGCTTTTGGGAAAATATGAGAGTAAAGAGAAACACACATGGCTTTTTTCTTTCATTTTTATGGGCTTTTGGCACAATTTAAAAATTTGTTACCCCACTCACTCTTCATCACTAGCATTAGGTGCGTATGCTTGTAGTTATACCCTGCACATAGAAGTTTAAGGGGCTTATAGATTCGCTCAAAGAAATATAGTTATTCTCAACTTGGGCCCGATTAATAGCAGCTCAAGATATCTTATTGATATTCATATTTTTCTCGCACACTACTTCCCTATAGAGAAATATCGTACCGCACAGCCATACAACAAAACACAGCTATTCGATTTTTGACTATATTCTTACTAAAAATAGTATTACAAAAGGATAAAAGTTTGGAAAATTAATAGAAAAAACTAAAAAAATTTCGACTAACTTCCCTCATAAATGGAAATAATCAGCCGTGCTTCGGATAACGAAAAAGCCAAATCGAACAATTTTCTCGGTTTCGTTTTTTGTCTATATTTGCCTTTTTATTTTCGATAAATTCGTATATTTCCCATATTTTTTCGATAATGTATTGGCGCTGAATTATTTTTTTTTCATACAAAACAGCTGACATGGTTGCCGCAGCTCTGCCTCTTTTAATCACTATATGTTTTTTAAATTTATTTTCATTAAAATATTGCTAGTTCTTTACTAAACTTTGTATTAAATAAGATTACCCAAAAATAATACTTTAGCAACAATATTTATTGAAATTAAATACGACTTAGCAATTTTTATTACAAGTAAAATTTGCTTTGTGTAAAGCGGCAACCCTGTCGCAACAATCGGTTCGTGTATGATATCTACACACGAGCACGAAAAAAAATCGTTTTGGCTGTGCATGCTACATTTTGAGTTGACTCAGAAAAAAAAAAAATTTTACATAATTGTCAGTAAATATTCAACTAAATATAATCTAAGAGTATAAAAGAATATTTAAAAAATTATTTCAATATAAAATGCGTACTTTTTTAAGCCTATTTTGCCGATTCGTTTTAATTCCACTTGCAACTAAACATACGGTTTCAAGCCACATGAAAAATTCGTTTTGATGAAATTGGGAGCGCCAAACATTCGTTTGTAAAATGAACGACTCCGAATAAAATGTTCGAATTCGTTTTCCGGAGCACGACGGAATATTTCACTTTCTTTCATCTGCATATACACTGACAGAAAAACTCGAAATCATGTTGAGAGAAAAAATGAATAAAAAAATTGGAGTTCGAAAAGCAATAATAAACACACTAAAATGAGTCCGAAAAGCAAAGTCGTGTTCGGAAATGGAAGAAACCTTTTCAATTTCAACTTCTATGACAGAATTTCGAAATTTTTCCATATCACTCCAAAATTGTGCAGTGGACGTTATTTTATTTTGGATTCTGTAACTAAACTAAATTATTTTGAGCATTTTCGAGTAAAACATTTTTAAGTTCAATACTCTACAACCATTTTTTGAAGTCTAGTAGTGTAAGAAATTTGTTCTAATCACAAATTTTTACTCGTTCTTCGAAATTTTCTGCAGTGATATGAAAATTTCTGGCTTGCCTTAAGCACTTGTCCAAAGTTTTCAACAAAGTGCTCCAATGTTCCAACTTACTTACGTTATGTAGCGTAATGTGAGTCAGATAAGCATTAAAACGTTGACGTTCTCGCAAAGCACTAACGCAATTTTGCGGCCAAAAGCCATGTTTCTTGAATACGCCTATTTTGCTAAACTTATTAGTGCAGTTTGAAAACTCTTTTAGCGTTCTGATGAAATATTGTTTTTTTTCTAAAAAAAACCTACACCGAAATAAAGTAAAGGCTTGGTTAATTCTTTGGGAAGTGTACACAATCAATTTTATTAGTTAAGAGGTAGTTGGTCGGCTAAAAGAGGTTCTCTCTCCAAAAATTGTACTTGAAATCCGGAATGCTACTGAACGATTTGAGAAAATATAAGCTACGCACTTAACAAACTACCTCAAAGCTACACACACCGTATAAGGCATGCAGCATAATGTGAGCCTGATAAACAATAAAACGTCTACATTTACGCAAAGCATTTTCACAAATTAACTCATCAAGCATTTTCTTTAAGTACGCCTCAAAATCTAAACGTTTGAAAGATTACAATGCAGTCAAAATTCCTCATATCGAACTTCTACCTATTTAGGTCAAGTACACTGCGTATTTATGGATTTGTATAGGGTGGGCCATCTGTTGATTTGTTTGTTAATTGCTTTTTTTTGGCATATTTTGCAACAAAATAGGACAAATTTTTTGGTATATACACCCAATGTAAGTTTGAAATCGAACATCGTAATTTTCGATATTTTTTTTTGACGAAAACTCAATTGGCTCAATCTTTCAGTCATTAAACGCATTAGCGACGCTGATAATGGTGCGTATGCTTCAACTGTTGCGTCAGTTGTAACTTGTAAGCGTGTCAATTCAGATCCGCATGCAAAATTGAAAGCAAAGTGGTCCTAGCAAGGTGTATTTCTTGTGAACGATAGCGCGTCAATGTTCCCGGCAACTCGTCGACACTCTCCTCAGTTATTTTTTTTTCACAGAACGAGCATTTTCATAGTAGGCCTGTACCAAGATCCATGACTAAAATTGAGTAGTGATGTACATTCACTTTAGATGCGTATGTTTCGAATTTTGAGTGTTTAACAACCAAACCAACAGATGGCCTACCCTATATTTCCCTATTTTTTTACGTATTGCACGCATTTTGTTATTGCTCTGTATATAACGAACTTTTACAATGAAATTTTTTGTAACGATTTTGCATTAATGCCATCACTTACAATCTTTTGACGAAGATTTTGGAAAATTTTGTAGCGCAAGAAAAGTGATTTATAGGGTATACGAGAATACGCAACCGCCACGACTGTTTCACAATTTTTATTTTTTTTGTTTTTAATTTTTTTTTTTTCGTGTGCGCAAGTAAATTTCTTTTAATTTAATATTTTGTTTACATTACTTATTCATTTACTGATTTCGTTGGGCCCCGGCATTTGTCTTTGTGCACACCAACACGCATACGCTCTAAATTTGCGGCTTATGTGTGTGTGTGTGTGAACGTGCGTTTGTTTATATCGGGACCCCGCGTGGTACGTCCGAGTGACCGACCTTTGCAGATCCCAGACCACTCATTGCCCCACTTGTGGCTGCGATGCCATCAACCTCGGCCGTTGTTATAAGCACGCGATGCCTGCCTTCGTCAACCAAGTTAATGAAACCCCGTACACCAATTTGGTATAGTCGCTCCGAATTGTACAACTTAAGCCACAAAAATTCAAAGTATACGGCTATTAGAGCGCACAATACGCAGCGCAGGATTATCACTACGCTGCTGCCAAGCAGTGGAAAAACTTTCCCAAGCAGTTTAAGTATAACATACGCCAAGGATGACGCTAGCATATCGCAAAAATAGTGCGCTCTGAAACTTATATAGCTTCGAAATGCTTGCCAGAGCATTAATCTCGACAGATCCAACAGCATAATGGCCAGCAAAAGCTCCAGTATGTGTTGCAGTTGCGTGCTTAGAACCCAGAGGTGTCTTAGCCAGCTGAAGAGCTGACAAACTTGCCTAAGAGCGGCCATCATCAACATGGTGCAAATTGTGCCGTCCACAGGGAACAGCGTTCGCAATACTGGGCATAGTGCATGGAGACCTCATAGAGGAGCAGCAGAAAAACTACAACAATGGCGCTCTAACGCATCATGTTGCAATTGTCCTAAAAGCCGTCAAGTTTGGAATTTTCTATGTTGTTTTTTTTTTTCTATGCAAGGTTATGGCCAAAAATCACTACAGTGTTTTTCAGGCAGAGGTCACTGCAATCCGGGAGGCTCTTATAAAAATAAAAAACTGATCTATAGTTAATAGAAATATCTGTATTTATTCAGATAGCCAGGCGGCCATTAAGTCACTCGCCTCTTTGACTTCATGTATGAAGTCGGTGAATAACTGTCGCTCGTCTCTAGAGGAGATGGCAGAACAGTTTTCTCTCCACCTCATATGGATCCCGGGATATTGAGGGAAATTGTATTGCGAACGAACTGGCAAGACAGGGAACTACTAGCATCCTCCTTCAGGATGAGGAGCGTCTGGGTATTCCTATGGCCAGCTGCAAACTAAGCATAATGACCCATTTCGCTAACTCTGCAAACGAAACGTGAAATCGAATTTCCAACACGTGCAGGATCTCACGGCAAACTTGGCCGGTGTACTGCAGGAAAAGAACCAAGGAACTTTGCTGTTTAAGCAGAGCCCAGTGCTCGAAAGTAATCCGTGCAATCACTGGACACTGGCTGGTGGGAGCTCAAGCATTAAGGCTTAACGCACTTCATCATGATTTCTGCAGAAGTTTTGGTGATGAGGAAGAGCTGGAGACGGTGGAGCTCCTCTTTTCTCACTGCCCGGGACTATCCAGAACAAGGTTCCGCTTCCTTAAGTCACACTTCCTAAATGACTTATCCCATCTCTCAGAAAAGAGTCCGAAATGCCTTTTGAGGTTTATTGAGGCCACCGGATGGCTGTGAAGTAGAGTATCTTGAGGACCTCTTTGGTGGGGTAGGGTGGAGTAAAGCCCACCTGCGGTATCACAACGGGCCAATTTTTATCTGGCCTAAGTGAGTTGGGACGTCTACGTCCTAACTGCCGCCTTAACCTAACCTAACCTAAAGTTTGTACAATAAAGTCAAGGACAGTTTTTTATTTTTTAATTTTGTTTTAATTTAGAGGTTATCATTGGCAAGCTGTTAAGTTTCCAAATTTGCTAACGTACTGCCTGTGTAGCAGTTTAAACTACTGCGCAAGCAACTAGTTCTGAACAGGTTCAAAAAGGAATAGTCGTGGTATAGACAAAGCAGCTGAGCAAACAAAAACCGACATGTCAACTCTCCGTACTTTTCTGTGCTTTTCATGTGCATCCATAGATCTCGGAAACCTTAGGATTGAACAATGCTAGTTAATATCTGAAGCTATTCCAGCTACACTGATAAAAAAAAAACGCTACGGTTTCAAGATTTTGACTTAAGACTTTTATTTCTTAATTCAAGAATTTCAATCTTATTTCAAGATTTTTTGGCCTTATTTCAAGAATTAAAATCAAGAATGCAAAAATCTTGAAATAAAATTGTAGGTTTAAAATTGCTCTATAAAAACCTAGCTATACACCCTTTTTATGCTGCAAACTCTCAAGATTTGTTGAAAATTAATTTAAAACTCTCTTTATTTTTTAGATATATATATTTCTATAGTCGAACTTTTCTATAACAAACTCCCTTCTTTAAAAAAACTTGTTCTATTTTCTAAATTTTCAAGTACACTGCTTATAGTGTAATTTTCGAATAATCGGTCGTGCTCCGAAAAATGAATCCGAACATTTTATTCGAATCCGTTTTGAAGCAGCATGTTTGGTGCTCCCAATTGCAGCAAATCGAAATTTTTATGTGGTTTGAAATCGAATGTTTTGTACCAAGAGGAGTTAAAACGAATCCGCAAAATAGTTTTAAAAAAGTACGAAGTTTATACTGAAATAATTTTTTAAATATGCTTTCATATTCTTAGATAATATTAGATTATTATGCCAACTTAAAGTTATTTATTTAGTGACAAATATTTTAAATTATTTTTTTTCTAACTCAAACCAGACAAAACCATTTTTGATGTCGATAGGTGCGACAGGGTTGCCGCTTTACACAAAGAAAATTTTCCTTTTAACAAAAATAGTTAAGTCGTGTTTAGTTTTAATAAATATTATAATAATAAGTAATATTTTTTTGTTATTCTATTTAAAAGCTAGAATAATAAAGAGTTTGCAATATTTTAATGAAAATAAAATGTAAACAAGGTGCACAACTGCGACAACCATGTCAGCTGTTTTGTATAAAAAAAAAAATTGTTTCGCGCCAACATAAAAGGAGAATTTATCGGAAAAATAAGGGAAACGCACAAATTTATCGAAAATAAAAATATCTACCAAAAAAAGTCGTTTTCCGGAGCACGCAAAAACGAATCCGAATAAAATTATTCGTTTTGGTTTTTTCTTTTTCCGGAGCACGGCAGAATATTTAGAAATTTTATTCTTCTTTTTCATTTATCATGAAAATTAAACCTTATGTCGTTGATGTCCTAGATCTCAACAAATTTTCAAAAAAAATGTTTATACCCTGTACCGTATAGTACAAAGGGTATATTAAGTTTGTGCAAGCCGAAAATGTATGTAACATACAGAAGGAGACGTCGGAGACCCCCCAAAAGTTACCTAAAGTATGATCAGGGTGACTAGAGAAGTCGATATACCCATGTCTGTCTGTATGAAGGCCTAGATCTCAGAGATGGTAAGAGCTAGAGCGACCAATTTTTCAAATCAGATGCATAATTATGTCAGGGGAGACAAGTTTATTTTATTTTTTCGATATCGGGGTTATATTATATAGCTCCCATAGGTGTGTTTCAGAGGACCTCGAAAAAAAACAAAAGTTCTAGATGGATAATTCGTTTGTTAATGAAGATATCATAACCAAATTTGGCACTCGGAAGTTTTTTAGAGTACCCAAGCACTGTACCAAATTTGATCAAAATGATTGACTATATCATATAGTCCAGATCGGTAAAAAAAAATAGTTTGGTGCAAAATTCGACTGATTTCTTTTTTAATGAAAATATCGTAACCAAATTTGCCGAATAAAATATCTTTTGGACGTTTTAAGGAATATGACGGACCTAATTGCAATGTGTTGGTACAGGGTATATCAAAGTCGTCTGCGCCGACTTTAACGTGCGCCATATTTTATACAAACTTTTTTAAATTTGAAAAATTCTTCAGTTCTAAAATCGGCCTTAAGCACCGCATATGCTTTGCTTATATAGACGGAAAACTTTTTCTTCTTATAGTTATCGTTATTTCAGAAAAATTTCTTTTGAAACCGAAAATTTTATACAGCCAAAAACAGCTTAGTCATTTTTTTGTCATAATCAAACGGGCTCACACCTGTTTTAAAGTTTCGAAGAAAATGCTCCAGCTTAAAAAAAATGTTTAAGCAAATTTAATAGTTAAAATATATTTCCCAAACATTAAGATAGTTCTGCGGCTGTCAAAAAGTCGACAATGCACAAAAAAACGTTCTATAGAACCTAAAAACTGGCCTGTTGACAGAGGAGCGCAAAGGTGGGACTTTCCCTGGAACCGAAGCTTTCTAAAGGCGATCGTAGTTAAAAAAAAAAAAAAACATACAGCATTGAAGTTTCTGGGAAAAAAGCAGTGCGCATAGGCACCGTTGATTGTTTCCATCGGGTCCCCGATCTGTTCTTCCTAAGGCCCTGCCTAAACCCAAATATAAGTGATATACTGGGATCAGGTGCAGATCTAGGCCTTGGTCTTCACTTCGAAGTGTATTTAGTATATCAGGGCTTGCAAAAGACTTTTAACCCAATTTTCCGGAACCCCGTGGTTCCGCCACTGATTGGGATAGTGCAAAAATAATTTGTAATGACTATCAGGAATTGAGAAGCAGCCCCTATGCTCCTCAAGGAGTTATAGAAATAAAAGAAAAGAAGAGATACGGAATTAAGTATGCATACACATACAGAAATTAATCCAGAACTGTCCGTCAGGATCGCTTGCTTTACAAAGCCCGAAAAAGCATAAGATCCTGTCAGATGATGATCTAGTACTTTATTTGCATTATTTTTTTATGATTGAACGGTTAATTGAGAGTAGTTATCTTGAATTTCGACACAGATGTTTCAGTTTTATTTTTTAACCATATATGGATCTTTGGGAATTTAGCGCAAAAAAAAATTCTTATTAAGTTATTTTGTCAAAGAATCTCCGCTTTTTTACATTTTTTAATCTGTTATTAAGAAAATCTTTTACATTTTGGGGATATCACTGCCCAATTATCCGCAAGACTTTTTTACTCCAGAAACTTGATAGTGGATGCGAATAATAAAATAGTCTCGAAACGTCCATATTTTTGAAAACTGTGGAAATTAGGGGGCGTACCTTGTCGGGATGTGCTGAATGTTCCAATTCTTCTGAACCGTTTAGGGAGCCGTCTCGTCAAGGGCAATACCATAAGAAGATTAAAAAGAAGCCGCTTCAGAGATCATTGAAAAAAAGTGCGCTGACTGATCTATAAATCTCTTGATGTCCTGTAACATGTTCTATTCGAACTCTATTTCCCCTGTGCCCAATTAATGATAACTTACGGAATTATGTCTAAAGGCAAACCGTGAAAAATGGGAAGCGTACTGGGTAAGCATTTGCTGAGTGTTCTAGTTCTTACTCATTTTTCAAATTACATAAATAAAGGGTGTTTTTTTAGAGTTACACAAGTTTAAATCATAATAAAGCAAAGTAATATGATTTTAATATCAATGAAACGGGCTTTATTGGATAGAAAATTTTATGACATTAATGTTTAAATATGATTTCGGTCATGTAGTCACCATGGCTGGCGCGTACAAGGCGCAATCTGGAACACCATTTTTCACAAACTTTTCGCAGCATTTCGCCAATAACTCTTCGAATGTTGATTTCCAGGTGTTCCAGGTTGTCTCTGGTATATCGACGTAGACAAGTGACAGTAATTTTCTGTGGGTGTAATGGTTTTTCGACAAAAGCTTGTGGATTACACTGGCCTACAAATACCGGGGTCATGCCAGTTGTTGGAAAGCTAAGGTTCATTTCCGAAGTAATTTGCTGCGTAGAATCCCAATCCGGGGCCAGAATTGGCCCATCACGTCAGGATCTTGAGATATTTGGGGCTATGTACCCGAAAAACGTAATTTTTTCAAAAATCTCAAAATCCTAACGTGATGGGCCGATTCTGGCCCCGGGTTCGATTCTACGCAGCAAATTCTTTCGGAAATTACCCTTTTTGCACCCTGTGCATAACCTCAAAAGTAGAAAAAAACGCCGTTTTTCGGGTAAATAACCTCAAATATCTCCAAATACTGACGGGATGGGCCAATTCTGGCCCCGGATTCGAATTCTACGCAGCAAATTACTTCGGAAATGACGCTTAGCTGTCCAACAACTAAACCATGTTGGTCTGTGCTATTCTCACTCCAAATGCGATAATTCTGCTTATTTACGTACCCATTCTACCAAAAATGGGCTTCATCGGAGAACAAAATTTTGAATTTTGACGGAACCATTATTTTGATAAAAAAAATTTCAACAATTTGCAAGCGTTGCTCTGGTGTAAGTCTATCCGAAATGAAATGTCAAGCCAAACTCAATAAAAAGCAACTATCAGCTGTTAAATGGGTTGTCAGATAAAGCAGTGTTGCCAGCTCAAAGTTGTGAACCTCTAAAAAAAAACACGCGTTATATAGGCACAGTTTAAGGAGTAGTTTCTTTAATATCAAAACCATAAGACGGCTGCAAAGGAGGTCCTTTCATTAAGATGAATAGTAAGCTAGGAGACAGGAGCTCAACTGCTTGGAGCATACTCGTTGCTAGTTAGTTAATGTCCTAGCTTAGGATTCTAGTTGGAGCAAAGGACCTCTGACTCTTTTTTACGTTCCCAACTATAATTAATAATAAAGCTATGTTCTAAACTGTGGAAACTTAACAGCGTACTGCTTGGGCATGTCCTGAATCTCCCAATTTTTTTTTCAATTTTAAAATACCAGAAAAGATTGAAGATGGTCTCGTTAACCTCAACCTTAACCCTTAAGGGGTTAAGTTTCTTGGCTTGCAGCTTATTTTACTAACTGAAGAGAAGTCATAAAAAACTTAAATTGTGAATATGAAAAAATCCTTGGAACGAACTAAAGATGCTAGCAAAACAGGGCACCAGATGGAAATGCTTTATTAAGACGCTATGCTGCAGTGGCAGATACAGGAAGCCATTGATGATGAGGATAATTTTCCGGAAATAGCAGAGCACAAACGCATTACGACAGTTCGAATTGCATTGATAGAGACAAATTTGGCTCGTTTTCCGGAAATTACGGATATGCGGTTTCGAAACGTTTTGATTCGAAACTGCTTTGCAGAAATGACATAATAAATTAAAAAATTTAAATAATTAAAAAAATTGCAAAATATACAAGGCAAGCAATGTTGCAGCTGGCAGCTTGTGTAGGCGTGCACACGTCCAAGGACGCCTGGTAATGATAGAAAGCATGGCGGAGCAAAGAGCTGGCTCAGAAACTGTGGGAGGTGTTTATACTAATTGTATGCCACACAGTTTTGTTTGGGTTTCAATAGAATTTAGCAGGGCATGCCCCAAAAGCAGGCAACAAAAACTGTAATTCACACACGCACACACACACACACACATGCATTATAATTGAAAATTTGTTGCTTTTGTTTTTTTGGGAAAATGAGTAGGGTTTGGCTGCTTACTTGGTGACTTCTAGAAGTTATGCTCCTTAGCCGTATTTGTTATTGTTTATTAGTTTTGTTTTGACACTGCACTTTACTTTATTTACACTTTGAGTTTGTGCAACTTGTTTGTTTTGTTTATAGCTGTACGTTGAAAAAAAACCACATGGAAAAAATTTGCAAAAAAAAATACAAGTTCAAACAGGATAACGAGAATTCGAGATTCTAGCTGGGTTTTGATTACACGCGCCACGCGAGATGAAAATTATTTTTTGTTGATATTCCTGCCTTGCTGTAAGGACACAGCAAACAGCAACAACAACAAGCTTGTTAGGGTCTGCTTGTTATTGCTGTTGTCTAGCGTTGCTTGCGCGCGTTTAAGGACCAAAACATTCAACCCGCCAGCCTTTGCCTTGGTTTGTTTTGCTTTTTTGTTGTTCCGAATTTATTTGTTGGATTTCTACAGCTAGCAACTTTTTTTATTTTTTGCTTTTTCCTTCAAAGAACTTTGTTTGTGGCGTTGCGCTGCGCAGCTCCCGCGTGGCATCCGCCTTGTGTGAATGTCGTTGGTGAACTGAACTTGGCTAGAGCCGCGCAGCTGTAAGCAAAACACATGCAATTACCGCTGCTGCTGCTTTCAGTGTGCGGAAGCGTGAGTGAGAGTGAGAGAGAGCGAAAGCGAGAGCGTGCGAAAGCAAGGGAAAGAGTAGCTGTGGCCGCACTCGCACAGTGGTCGATATGTGCTCGAAAAGGATACAAAAAAGCTCTGCGTTGTTAAAAAAACAGCAAATAATTTTTAATTACTTATGTTTTATGCGACAGCCATAGAGAGCCGTAAGTCGATGTTTAAATATTATTATTATTTTTTTTTTTTTTAATATTTTATTACCTGTATTTTATTTATAAGGCCTAGAAATTGTGGTGTCATATCTTTTAAGGTTTCTCTTTATTGTTCAGACTTTAAGGTGCAGTTGACAGTCAGTGCTTAAAGCATCTCCGCTTCGTTGTATTGCGCATTCTACGTGAAGCAATTTTTTGACTTTTTTACACACCAACAATAATAAGAATAATAAGAAACCTACGGGTACGGAATAAGACCATCTGTATCTATTCGGACAGCCAGGCGGCTATTAAGTCCCTAGCTTCATTTACATCGAGCATGAAGTCAGTGAATAGCTGCCGCTTGTCTCTTGAGGAGATGGCTGAACAGTTTTCAATCCACCTCATTTGGGTCCCAGGACATAGGGATATCGAGGGCAACTGTATTGCAGATGAACTGGCTAGACAAGAACTACCAGCATCCTCCTTCAGGACAAGAAGGGCCTGGGTATACCCATGGCCAGCTGCAAACTGAGAATACAAAATTACTTCGCTCTCTTTGCAAACCAAACGTGGAATCGGGCATCGAACACGTGCAGCATTTCACGGCAAACCTGGCCGACATACAGCAGTAAAAGAACTAAGGAACTTTGCTGTCTGAACAGAGCCCAACTGTCATTCGTTCTATCACGGGACATTGGCTGGTGGGGATACATGCATCCAGGCTAAATGCTCCCCACCATGATTTCTGTAGAAGCTGTGGCGATGAGGAGGAGCTAGAAACAGTTGAACACCTTTTCTGCCACTGCCCTGGTCTGTTATGACAAGATTCCGTTTTCTAAAGTCATACTTCCTTGATGATTTATCTCAGCTCTCCGAACAGAGTCCAAAATGCCTTTTAAGGTTCATCCAGGCCGCCGGTAGGCGGACTCATTTGGTGTAGGGGACCTCTTGAGTGGGGAAGAGCGGTGAACGGTCCACCGTAGCGGTATCACAACGGGCCTATTCTGGCCTATGTGAGTTGGGACGTTGGTCCCAACTGACGCCCTAACCTAACCTACACACGAACAAAATTATGAAATATGAAAAAATATGAAATCTTTCAGCCCAATTAGACGCCTTGAAGTTGTTGAAAATTACTCAAAAATATTCTTTCAAATAGATACAGTTGAAGCTTAGAGTAGAAGCACAACAGAACGGTCTTGGGATAAATTCTCAGAAGACTCAAATGCTGCTGTTCACTAAAAAATACCAGATCACTTAGGACTACTACATACTATTGTCTCTCAGTGGATCGCAACTTAAAAGATCTATGACGGCCAAGTAACTAGGTGTTTTTCTGGATTCCAAACTCTCTTGGAAGAGAAACAAGGAAAAAACCATAAAAAGAGTGTTAGCTGCTTACTACACTTGTACAAAGACGTTTGGTAGGAAATTGGGACTGCAAGCGTATATCATTCAATGGATTTACACAGCAGTTGTCAGACCTATCCTAACTTAAGGAGCGTGGGTCTGGTGGAAGGCGGCTTATACCAAATATCACCTTAACAACTTTAAGAGGGTACAAAGGCTGTTAAGGTATTACCGGGTCCTTGCGAGCCACATCTCAGGGTTCCCTGGATGAATTTCTGAACCTGGATCCAGTGGGCACCAGTATACTACCTGAGTTAAGCGTACTTGCTGGCACCGGACGTAGTGACTACTACTCCACGGTTCTGAAATGGAATGACAAAGAGAAAATTTTCTCTCTCCCGGAGAGAGAAGATTGGAAGCAAACAACTATTTATAAAGAGAACGAGCTAACGATCTGTACTGATAATGCGAAGACGGAAGAAGGCACAGGGGCAGTCATCTTCTCTTAAGAGCTTTCGACGAAGCTTTCATTTCGCCTTCCCGAATGTTGTAGCGTTTTTTAGGCCGAGATATATGCAATCTGGCAAGCGGCTAGAATAATTGATAAATTAGACAAAAGTCCAAGTCCACCAAAAATTTGAATAGGTCGTGTTTTTTTAATATGCCGGTTTGGTATTCGAAAAAGGAGTACCGTCAAGAAAAAATATTTATGTCAGGGTACAATTTGTAGGGTTGGTGGGGTCGGGCTACATTTTTGTTTTGAATTCGTATAAAACCCTTAATATTTTAGAAATGTTCAAAAAGTTAAGAATATGAAACGCCGAAGACACAAAAGAAAAATTTCTAGACTTCGAAAGACTTAAAAAAAACTGTGGATGCGTTATATAAGGAATCAGTCAAAATATTGTCAAATATATGAAGCGCTTAAAAGATTTTCAAATTTCCAATTTACAATATCAAGGTCTTAAACAAACTTTACATGAACAAAATATAAGCGAATTCTGTTAAAATATTTGCTTAGTTATATTATGTCGAAAACAAAAATCGGAATTTTAATTTGTACAATGAGACAGCTCTTAGCATTAAAGCTCTGAGGCCAACTAAGAAGCATTGCTACCAAAATTGGAACGTGGACCCATAAGAATTATAATATACATAACTGCTTCTTGGGGGTACCGCCCCTAAGTGCCAGTGAATAATTTTATTTTATTTATAAAGAAGAAATTAATTCTAGAATATAAAAAAAGAATTTGTAACCATAGCAACAAAGCCAATTATTTTTCACTGTTTATCCCAAAAACGAGATCTCTCGAATGCAACCGACTCACTTGTTGAGTTTTTAAACATGGTCTTGACAAACGAAAGATTCTTTTTTAACAGCAATTAAAAGCTTTTGTTTTTAAGCATCTCAATTCCAATTTTTATTTTAAGCATAAAAAGCTTATTTTTATGCGCAGTCTGCGCGCTAACGCCCACTGTGCCAGAATGCGTCGCTTGTCGTTCATATATTGTTGTAGTTGTGTGAGCAAAGCTTTTGCGTCAGACCCTCTCTGTGTTTATGTGTGGCATGTGGCATGCCGCTCTGTATACGCGTCCCTTGGATGATGATGATGCCGCTGCCGACGCTGCTGCCACCAAGTGGCATGGTTGTTTGGCTTCCAGCTACCCCACGCAAAGCTTGCGAAGAGGCACAAACATGCACAGATACAATTGTAAAAGGAAATGTGCATTCAAGGTGTGCAAATGTGTTGTGTATGTGTTGGGTTGTACTTGAAAGCGTGTGGGAGCGCGTGCTTTTTGTGCTAGTCTAGTGTTGGACAACGTTTCAATGCGTGCCTAGCAGTTGAACCATGTAACGTTAATCGCATGACAATTGGCTTTTACAGTTGCTTAGCAGCGTTGTTGAGTTTTTTCTTTTTTTGTTTCGTTTCTTTTGTGCTAACAATGGGCAAAAAAAGCGAAAAATTACACAAATTGAAAACATTAATCCGTGTATTGTGGCGAAAATGTCAAAAGAAACGCGCTAATTGCCACAGCACGTTGTTGTTGTTGTTGTTTTGGAAGGTGGTGGCGCTGTTCATTCACATTGACCTTACCTTCAACTTCTACAACAACTGCTGGTGCTAACCCTTTACCCTACCCAGCGCAACTTGTTTCAACTATAAGAGGTCACGAAATGCGCAGGTCCGTTTATGCGTATCGCTCTGACGTCACAAATTCAATTTTATGCATAGGCAAGAATCTGTAGGACAGCTATACCCAGCATGGGTTCCTTACAAAGAGGTGGAGCACTGCGACCTGTAGATCTTTTGTGCCGTACCACTTTCCGCATGTATAGCAGTAGGTCTTTTGTTGGTATTGACCAAAGAGGGAAAAGACTGATCCGTTCCTTTCCCATGTGACAGGCACTGTCCAACACCAGCGCTGGGCAGTCACAGAGAATATGTCTGGTGGTTTCATCGTCTTCGTGACAGAGTCTTCACTCTGAAGAATAGGATAGGCCCATTTTTTGTAGATGGTATCTCATAGTGTGGTGCCCAGACAGGTATGCTACCAGAAGTTTTAAGTCAGCTCAGCCAAGACCTTTTGTCTTGATCATATCCAGAGGTTTGACAGAGCGCTTTTGCTTGTCGCAGCCCCGGCAAGGAGAGCCAGTAACTATGTTCTCCTGCAGCCCATTGGTTTACCATGGTCTTAATTGTGGACCAACCAATACCACAGAAAGGCGCAGGAGATGTACTCGGGGTGGAGGCAGCCTGTCGTACTGGATCATCAGCGATCGCGTTTGCATACACTCCTGAGTGTCCAGGTACTCAACAATGCACGACTCTGTTTAGGGAAGAAATGCTCCATGATGATAGTGCTCTGATAGCAGCTATACGATATAGTAGATCGATTTTGATCAAACGCAACACTGTCATAAAGGGTCTAGCTGGATAAGGTACTGGAAGCTACCCCCAGCGATTTTTGAAAACTAATGATGCAGTTCGAAACATAGGGCCCAAAAATTCTGTATTTAAACTTAATTGAAAAAAATGTGTTTTTCGTTTTTATTTAATTGTGACTAAACTACTGAATATTTTTGAAGCAATTTTTGTTTTTAATCGAAGACAAGGCTAAAAATATATGATAATTTTCTTAAGTTTTTTAAAGTATGTTCCTTAATTATGTCAAACCCCCATTTTTTTTTAGACACTTGTTTTTATACGTGTTTTATTTGGTGTGAATATAAATCAAACCGATTTGGTGGAACAATGCTAAAAAAATTAAAAAAACAAAAACATTAAAAAATGTTGGTTTTATTTTTTAAACATTTAAACATTTCAAAAAAAAAAAAAACATTAAAAAATGTTTAAAAAAAAAATATTTTTTTTGTAAAAAGATGTCAAAAATTATAATACATTTTTATCCATAAACTAAAATAAAAATAATAAAAAAAAATTAGATATTTTCTTGCTGGTTGATTAAAATAGGCTCACAATACAATTGTTATAAAGCTACGCTACGAATAACCATAAAAATGGCATCCGTGACGTCATTTTACTGAAGCTTTTCTGCGCAGCCAAATTTGTTCGTTTTTTTTGCGTCAGCTTATTAAATCCATACCATCATGACTTCTGCTTCTACTACACCCTCGCATTCCGCTGCTTACATGTGTAAGCTTTCTGCCAATTGGCGTCATTGTTTGAGGTTATGTGCTCGCCTCGTTGGCAAAGTGCTTGGGCCCGTATACGCGACCCTGACAATGAGCGATTATAGGTCTGTGCAACATTACTTGGTTTTCGTTTAATTTAATTTGTTGCAGCTTAAGCTACTTAACGGCCAAGGGCTATATAGTATATACACACAAATAGACAACGGAAACAGAAGGCAGCCCCTCCAACATTATAAGACAACCTAGCCGACTGGCGGAAATCCAAATATTTGGTATTTGATGTGTACAATCAGCGTGACTTGGTTTTGTCTAGTCAGCGCCGCATAACAACATTTAATGAGCTCCCTACGGCCATAGCTAAATTCAAATCCATCGTCAGACTCTTTGCCGCCTGCGCCAAGGAAGTACCACTCGACTTCAATATCCTCTGGGATAACATAGTTTTATCACAAGATAACACATCGAAACGTTTTGTATGCCAAAAGTGGTTGCCAGCTCCCAAAGATGCAACCTGCTTCAACTCTGTTCCGTTTAATCCAAACCGATGATTAGCTAACTGGCAAGAGTTCTTCCCAAAGTTCATCGTAAATCCCATTGAACACATCGCGACGATTCCAAACCGGCATGATTTGTATTAATGTTTAACATGCGTTTCCCATAATATGCCAACCTAACCTACCTACCTCAACAACAACAATGGCAATCATTGAAAAAATTCTGTTTTGTAGCAATTGTCAAGTCTTTATTTACTTAAAGTCTTACATTACATACATTACATAAGTATATGTATGTACATGACTTTTTAAATGCACTTTTCTAAGCTAAGCAGAAAGATAAATACGCTTTTCTGCATTATTTAAATCTAAAATAAACTGACAGTTATTTGAATAAAAGCCTATTGAATAAACATTTTTTTGAATTTGAACTTGTCTAAGCGCGCCAAGTGGCACGCTTTGAAGTGTTTAATCAACACTGCACACAATATCAGCAGCCAGCGCCAAGTGGCAGAGCTTTTGAGGCGCTTAAGCAGCTGGCACTAAACAAATATATTTTTAAAATATTCTACAAAACGTTTTTTGTCAAGCTTTAATGGTTTAGAACGCAACAGTGTCTTAATGTGTTGCCATTTTAAACATCAATTTGAAAATTTAAAAGCGCGCCAAATGGTCGCACTGCAACAATATGGCAACATTGCCGCCCTTATTTAATGTCGCTGCACAACACTGCGCCGCGCCGCTACTCCACATGTCAGCTGTTTTGCACTTGCACAACATACACGCATAATAGTTTAAATAAATTTTTTCAAATAACTTTACAAAAATGCGTTTAACTAATGTTTTATTCAAAAAAGTAAAGAGCAAGTAAGTTACTAACTCATTTATGTTATGCCATTTAACAATAAGTTATCAACAGACGCATAATGGTCGTGCTGGAGAGCGTTGTCAGTGGACATCAATTTAATGCGTTCCGTGAACGTCTGGCCGATAAAATTGAAACAATACGCTTTGATCCCTACAGTAAGTAAATAGTTATTTAAACAATTTTTTGTATTTATCATAAATTGTTTTCCACAGTACAAAAGGAGAGCCTGTACCGTGAGCGCAAGAAAATTCGCAGTGCCTAGTACAAGTTCCAACGCCTCACGTGTTGTTTTTTTTTTATATGAACTTAAGTGCTGCAAATATATGTTTATGCTTTAGAACAAATAGTTTTATTACATACAGAGCAACAAAAAAGTTGTATTTTAATGCGCTGCGCCTGCAAAGCTAAACACAAAACTGATAGACACGTCTTCTGAGCCGAGTCGTGGAAGCGTAAATTACAATATGTACAAGCTTAACAATTAGGTTTTGCTATTTTGATTATTTTTTTAAGACTATGGCAGTGCTTGCAAGCAAGCACACCCAGCCACTGCCATTTACTTGAAAGGCTTTTCAGTCATAAGTAGTCCACGTTCCCACAGTGCTGTGGCGACCTCAACTTTTTTCTTGTCGCTGTTAAGCGGCAGCTGCGATATGGGTGTATAAGCTGGATAAGCATGAATCAGCTGCTGAACGGCTGCTACTTCCGCTGTTTTGATCTCCATGAAATTGGCATCATACTTGCAATACTCCAGACCGTTGTCCACATAGTAGTAAATGCGCTTTTTACCATCCTCTGCCACCAGACGCAAAACATTTGCACGCAGCAGACGCACTGATGTTTGCACGGTTAGCTCATAATCGCACAGGCAATTACCATTTGCATCTGTTTCGCTACGTGATCCATAAACCGTGCGTTTCTTCTCCTCAGGGTGAATTATAAGTGGCAGCGCTTCATGCTGAAAGCGTTTGGCTAGCTGATCCACAGCTGCATCTATTTGCTTTGTGCTGGGCACAAGGCACTCCGATGCCAAATTCTGCACGTTGCGCACAAAGTCAGCACGCTTTTCGCTCTGACTATTGCCATGTACCAGACCTGCATGACGCCAGGTGTTGAGCGGCAAGCCACAACGCAAGTTAAGATTAGATTTGATGGCCTGCTGTAATACCATAGGCATAAGCTTCTCCATCAAATCGGCGTAAGACTGCTTTTGGTAAACGCTTAGTGTTATATGCAATGAGTGTTGATTTTTCATAGTAAGAGCCTGATGTACGGTTCCGCGCGGAAAGTACAATAAATCTCCGGGGTTTAGCACCTGCAGAAAACAGCGGTTAAGATAACTAATAGTAAAACCGAGCTTAACTTACCTCATCAAAAATGGGCTCGCCCAGTTGCTCCTGCTGATAGTTGCCCGAAGACTCGCGTGCCAGAACATCGCTTGCAAGTGGCGGCATATAAAGACGCCAGCGCTTGCGTCCCTCGACTTGCAGTACAAAGGCTTCAATATCATCGTAATGGGGCGCAAAGCCTTGACTGTTGGGCGGCGTTAGATAAACATTGGCACCAACCAGACAATGAAAGAATTCTTGCAGCGTACTGCACACGTTGCGTAAACCCTGTAAATAACTGGATGGATTTAATATGCGAACGCTGCAGCCGTCTTCGTAATAACCCCAAACTGTGGGTGCCGTTGCGCGCCCTTCCGGATTATGAGTCTCGCGCACACCATTTGTATAGGAAGTCACATCTATATTGGTTGTAAACTCCAAATGATTGTTCATAAGCAAATCATCAATTAGTCTGAGGGATACAAGATCTGCAAAATATTTTGGATTCTTACGAGAAATCAAACAGGCGTTTTGTTCCCAATAATCCTTAAAAAATACATCTACCGATGCAGGACTTAGTATCCAGTCTAATATGCGCTTTCCCTCTTCAATGCTGTTTTGTTTGGGCACCTCGGGGCGTCCATCAAACGGATTTTTTGGGGAAAGGCTTCGCTTAGATGCTTTGGCAATTTCTTTAGGTTTAGCCGACAGAGGACATGGTTTAGCTGCAGCTGGCTGCGATTTACGCACTAGCGGGCAGGCAGGCGCTGCGGTATCACTTTTGTCTTTTTTATGGCCTTCACTTCTGGCTTTTTTAGAGCTCGGTGGTTTATAGCTATAGAAGTCATTAAGAGTTGAATAATTGCTGCGACGTTTGCCGGCAGCTGCCGCGCAGTTAACCGAACAGCTGGGTCCAGAGTCACTAGAGCTGTTTTTATGCTCCATGCATGTCTTGGTGGTGTTGTCGGACGCATTGCTCGCGTTGAAGCTGCTGTTGGTGTCCTTGCTAGTGTTAACGTCGCTGTTTGAATTTTCGCTCACGCTATTGTTGAGCGTGTATACGTTGTATGAGCTGCTCTCGCCGTTTTTCTTATTTTTATAATTATGTTTTTGATAGACGTCCACATCATCTTGGCTTTCGCTCGAGAGCGTCTGCAACTCTTGCTTCTTCTTATGCTGCTTCTTTTTCAGCATCTTATTTTTAAGAGCAGCCTTTAATTTAGATGAATCAGAACTACTTGTTTCTCTATTTCCATTCATTTCACGCGCCTCTTTGGCAGCACGTCCATGCTTTTGGTGTCCAACTGCGCCACGCTTCCCCGAACTTTTTCCTGACTTTGTAGCGCCGCCTTTGTAAGCCGCAAATGCTGATAAGTTTTGTGACATGGCTATAACTAATTATATAACTACACTCGCACACGTAATCGTTATCTTTTGTATAAGAAATATTTTTAACCAGTATTTAAACAAAAAAAAATATTTAATCAAATAACTGTGCCGCACCACACGTGCTTGTTACTTGAATTTATCAACGATAAATTAATGCTTATCGCCGCTCAACTCGATAATGGTGCCATGGTGCTATCGATAGTTCTGCCAGCAGCTGTTTGCTGCCAATCGCCGGTATTTTCTATTATTTGCGTATTTACGCAAATTTTGCAATGGCCGAAGCTGCAACAGCGCAGGCAGACTTACCAAGCGATGAAATTGCGGAAAAAAGATGCTTAGATGAAGAGCAACAAAGATTGGCGCAAGAGAATGAGGAGTTGGCAAATATAGTTACGGCTGAGGAGTATCTCATGCGCAAAGATGTTGTGCTGTTGGATTATGAGAAGCAAATGTTTTTGGATCTGGTGCATGCAGATGGGTTGTTAGTTTGTGCCAAGTAAGTAATGATAAAGTAAAGTAAATCCAATTTTAAACGCTAATTTGATACACAACAGAGGTCTAAGCTATGAGCGCGTGCTTCTAAACATACTGAAAGTTAATTGCGATGCAGGAAACTTGCTGTTGGTCATCAACAGCTCCGACTGGGAGGAGCAATACTTCAGTTCGAAGCTGGAGAGTAAGTTTGTGCATCAGGTGGCCAACACAGCTACAGAGCGGTAGGTATAATAATATATGCAAATATATACATATGCAGGCCTATGTATAAAATGCTTTGTTTTTTTCTTTTGCTAAATTTAGTGAACGCGTCTATCTCGAAGGCGGCATACAGTTCATTAGCACACGCATATTGGTAGTGGATTTGTTAAAGCAGCGTATACCCATTGAGCTTATTACGGGCATTATTGTGTTGCGCGCCCATACCATAATCGAAAGTTGTCAGGAGGCTTTCGCCTTGCGTCTATATAGACAGCGCAACAAAACCGGCTTCATCAAGGCGTTCTCCTGCAGCGCAGAGGCATTTACAATTGGCTACGCCCACATCGAGCGCACTATGCGCAATCTGTTCGTTAAGGAGCTTTTTATTTGGCCGCGTTTTCATGCCACAGTGCGTGCCACTTTACAGCCTTGGCAGTCACAAACCATAGAGCTGCATGTGCCATTGACAGCAAAAGTTACTTCAATTCAAACGCACATACTAGATATTATGAATTATTTGGTTCGCGAAATCAAGCGTATCAATCGCACCGTCGACATGGAAGCTGTTACTGTGGAAAATTGCGTGACCAAGAAGTTTCATAAGATACTGCAAGCACAGCTGGATTGCATTTGGCATCAACTTAACTCACAGACTAAGCTAATTGTGGCCGATCTGAAGATTTTGCGCAGCTTGATGATGTTAGTGCAAATGTCGTTATGTTAGGTTTTTATACTAGTTAGTAAAGATAGCTCAGGAACAGTATTTTGTATACAACATGCAGTACCACTCAGCACAGCATATCTTATTTTATGTTTTTTTTAAAAGCTCTACCATATACCACGACTCGGTAAGCGCTTATGCCCTGATGAAACGCTATCGCAGCAAAGAGTATGCTTTGAGCAACTCGGGCTGGACGCTGCTAGATGCAGCCGAGCAGATTTTTTTGGTATCCAAAAGTCGTGTCTACAATGGCCAGCAAGGTAAGCGCTTGAATTTAACAATATTACGATGTATTTAAGCTTTTATGATTTGTGCAGAATTTGAACCCGAAGCCTGTCTCAAATGGGAAGCGCTTAGCGAGCTGTTGACACAGGACATACCCACAGATATGAAGCGGCGTTTTGGCGCACAACACACTGAACAGCCCAAGGTGCTAATACTTTGTCAGGATGCACGCACTTGCTACCAGCTTCAGCAGTACTTGACCCAGGGTGGCGCGCGCTTTCTGTTTCAGCAGGCGCTGCGCCATGAGGTGCCCGTGGGCAAGCTAAGTGCTAACTATGCGCGTGAGACGCAGGACTTACCCACAGCCACTCAGTCAGCAAAGCGTACCAGCGATCAATCATTAAAAAATGTAGAAACACAGCCAGAGGATGAACTCACACAGCTGCTGAGTGGTTTTGACTCTGTCGGTGTGGAAGACGAAGTGCAGGTTTTCAAGGAAAGCTATATGCTTACCATGACGCAAACACAGCCTGCGGCAACAGCTGCCGCTACTTCTGCAGATGACTCAATTTTTGAGGCCTTCCCCGAACTAGAGCAGTTGGATGTTTCAGCCGCTTTGGCGGCTCACAACCAGCCCTTTATATGCATACAAACATTTAAGACGGAGCGTGAAGGTGCCATGGCAGTGGAGCATATGCTCGAGCAGATGCAGCCGCATTATGTTGTCATGTACAATTCCAATATAACAACCATACGCCAGCTGGAGATATATGAGGCACGTTGTCGGCATTTGCCCGCCGAACGCATGAAGGTTTTTGTGTTAATACACTCGCGCACAGTCGAGGAGCAGTCATATTTAACAAGTCTGCGACGAGAAAAAGCAGCTTTCGAACTAATTATTGAAACCAAGAGCGTAAGTTGATATCAATTATGTACAGGTGTATTAAGGCCCTAAGCTTGAACGTTCTCTGACATATTTTACAGAAAATGGTCATACCCGAGTACCAGGACGGCAAATCCGACGAGGCCTTTGTGCTTTACAAAAGCTACGACGACGAGGTTCCCAATAATGCCAACGCACAGAGCCGTAAAGCTGGCGGACAGGTTGCAAGCAGCGTACAAACAACACCAAAAGTCATTGTAGACATGCGGGAGTTCCGTTCCGATTTGCCCTGCCTTATACACAAACGAGGCTTAGAGGTGCTACCCGTAACCATTACTATTGGCGACTATATACTCACGCCCGAAGTTTGTGTGGAGCGTAAGTCCATTTCTGATCTGATTGGCTCACTCAACTCAGGACGCCTTTACAATCAATGCGTGCAAATGCAACGTTACTATGCCAAGCCCATACTGCTCATAGAGTTTGATCAGAATAGACCCTTTCACTTGCAGGGCAAGTATATGCTCTCACAGCAAACCACGGCCACCAATGCGGACATTGTGCAAAAGTTACAGCTGCTCACCTTGCACTTTCCCAAGCTACGCCTAATTTGGTCGCCCAGTCCATATGCCACGGCACAGCTCTTTGAAGAACTGAAGTTGGGTAAGCCCGAGCCAGATCCACAACAGGCCGCCATAGTGGGTAGTGATGAGGCTGCAGGTGGCGCCGGTGAGCCGCTCAACTATAATACACCCATATATGATTTTTTGCTGCGTCTGCCGGGTGTAGATACGCGCAACATACACAGACTACTTCGCCAGGGCGGCAATTTGCGTCAGCTGCTACAACGCACCCAAGAGGAGCTCGCAGATTTGTTACAATCACAACAGAATGGCAAGCTGCTCTGGGACATACTACATGTTATACATTTGCCCGAAAAGGATGAAGTATCTGGAGCAGCAGCGCTGTTGGCAGCTGGCAAACAATTTGCAAGTGGTTCCCATAATCGCTTTCGAAAAGCTGCAGCTGCAAATCGTGGAGCTGCTCAACGTGGCAAACGCGGCAGATACTAAGCGACATATGATGGGGTAATGGAACTATATAAGTTTTGGAAATCGAAGGAGTGATGCGTCTGTCTATATAATTTTAAGTGCCGCCGGATGATATAAAGAAAAGTTGCGACAAAAACAAATTTCAATGGATGTTTTAGTCTGTAAAATAAAAGTATGGATTCAAGATCATAAACACAAAGGATTAAACTAAAAAGTGCGGAATTTTGTGAATTTTTCTGTTTCGGCCTCCAGAAGGTTTTTAAGTATTAAGTGAAGACGAATCGCAGGCTTTGGCATGCACTCAGGTGCTATAGTCTATAATTGACTGCCTCTTTATGGATGTTTGATGCACAAACTGCAGAGATTGCAGTATCATGTTTTGCTTTTCATCTCTGAGACGGAAAGTTGCCACCATGATCATTATTAGGCGACTAAGTTGATGCATCCAAATATTTTCATTGGGTTGGGCTATACGCTCGTTTATTCATAAAACAAAGTGAAACATTTTGTCCAAAAATTTGGAAGTTTTCATCCGATCGTAGTAGTTTTTACAGCATACTAATCTAAGCAAAAAGGTTTGTAACTGCGCCCAGACAGCTTAGCTTTTATGGTGTGATTAAAATTCGCAAAACTCTCCCACGAATCAGATATGTTTAGTATGTATCTTTCGGAAAACTTTTCTAAGAGCTTCATGTTCCACGGACAGACGGGTTGTATCGCAAGTTGAACTTATGGTCTTTAAGTGGGATTATTTTTTTGGACGAACTCTTATATATATGCTTGTGTTTGATTTGTTATCAGAGAAAGTAAGGGAGTTCTGTGAAAAACCAAGTTGGAACGAGGCTGGCTAGGATGTTAAGATGTGTTAAGTACCATGACGTTATTGCTGCATACGGAGAAAGTGGTATTAAGGGTTGGGTCTCAATAATGGTGTTGGATCTTGGTAAGTTTTTTTTTTGCTAGTCTAGACAGTGCTTTGAAAGTAAAAGATGGCATCGTTGGTAGACAGTTTGCTTCTATAGATGAGGAAAAGGGAAATTTTAGCATCGATAGAGTTGTCCAACTTCTTTTAAGCGGCTGAGGATAAAAAAAATATTTTTAATTTAAGGAATTTAGGATGTGGCGTTGATTAGAGAAAATATTGAAAATAATCTTGTCTACTACGCTGACGTTGAGTTCAAAATCAATTCCTACAAATAAAATCCTCACATGCACAAAAATATGCTACGTATGCTTAGACTAATATTTTTAATTGCGACTAAAATACAAAAATACAGGATTACAAACAAAATTCATTTTATGCGCCTCGTGTCTTCAAAGCTAAACACAAGACTTTTATGCATCTTGTGAGCCGATTCCAGGGCGCATAATTACAATTTATGGATATACATTTTGGATTTCTTTCTTAAAAGCTAAGGCAATGCTTGCAAGCAAGTACACCTAGCCGCTGACAATTACTTTAAAGGCTTTTCAGTCATAATCAGTTTCATTTTCCAGAGCACTGTGGCCAGCTCAACTTTTTCCTTTTCGTTGTTAAGCGGCAGCTGCGATATGGGTATGTAAGCTGGATAAGCAAGAATCAGCTTCTCGATGGCTGCTACTTCCGATGTTTTGATCTCCATGAAATTGGCATCATATTTGCAATACTCCAGACCATTGTTTACAAAGTAGTAAATGCGATGTTTACCATCTTCTGCCACCAGGCGCAATATATTTGCACGCAGCAGACGCACCAATGTGTACTCGGTTAGCTTAGACCCACGCGAACCGTTACCATTTGCATTTGTGTCTTTACGTGTTGCAAGGACCGTGCGTTTTGTCTCCTCAGGTTGAAGTGTGGGTGGCAAAGCTTCGTGCTGAAATCGTTTGGCCAGCTGATCCACAGCTGCATCTATTTCCTTAATGCTAGGAGCAAGACATTCCCTGGTTAAATTTAGTACGTCTTGCACAAATTCAGCACGCTTTTTGCTGTCACGATCATCAGCATGTACCAGACCTGCATGACGCCAGGTGCTTAGCGGCAAGCCACGACGCAAGTTAACATTGCATTTGATAGCGCTCCTTAAAACCATGGGTATAAGTTGCTCCATCAAATCGGCATAAGACTGCTTTCTGTATACGCTCAGTGTTACATGCAGTGAGCCTTTTTTTTCTCTGTTAATAGCCTGGTGCACGGTTCCACGCGGAAAGTACAATACATCTCCGGGGCTCATCAACTGCAGAAAACAAAAGCTAAAATAACTTACTGTAAAAGCGAGCTTAAAGCTTTACATACCTCCTTAAAAACGGGCTCGCCCAGCTGCTCCTGTTGATAGCTGCTAGAAGACTCGCGTGCCAGAACATCGCTTTTAAGTGGCGGCATATAAAGCTGCCAGTGCGTGCTTCCTTCGACTTGAAGAACAAACGTTTCAATATCATCAAAGTGGGGCGCAAAGCCATAGCTCTCGGGTGGCGTCAGATAGACACTGGCACCGACATGGCAATGGAAATATTCTTGTAGCGTGCTGCACATGCTGCGTATATCTTGAAAATAACTGGACGCATGTAATATGCGAACGCTGCAGCACTCTTCGTAATAAGCCCAAACTTTAGCTGCCATTGCACGCCCCTCCAGATTATGAGGTTGGCGCATTTTCTCGGTATCCACATCTATATCGGTTGTAAATTTCAAATCATTGTGGCTAAGAACATTAACGATTTTCGGGAGGGATACAAGACTTGCAAAATACGTGTGCTGCTTGCGGGACACCATACAGGCCTTTCGTTCCCAATATTCCGCAAAAAATGCAGATGCTGTCATTGGACTTAGCATCCAGTCCAATTTGCGCCTGCCCTCTTGAATGCTGTTTTCTTTATGCACCTCGAAGCACTCCATTAACGGAGCCACTTGCCGCATACTTTTTGCTGAGTTGCTTGCCTTTAAGCCAGCAGCAGCACTGGGTTCAGTCGGCATGGGGCTGGACTTCATTTTTTGCTCTGCTTTCGGCTGCATCGGGCAAGACTTGGGCAAGTTCGGCTTAGATGCTTTAACGTTGTTTTTTGGATTATCTGCACGCGGATTAGCAGCAGCTGGCAGCGACTTACGCACCCACGGACAGGAGGCCGCTTTGGTATTCGTAGAGTTTTCATTATTGCTATCAGATTTGGTGTTCAGCTTTGTTTTAGATAACAATGGACCCGTTTTTGCTGCAGCTGGCAGCGATTTACGCACTAGTGGGCATGAAGGCGCTTTGGTACTACTTTTCTCTTTACTTTGGCTGTTAAATTTGGCATTTCTGGGGTTCGTTGGTTCGTTGCTGCTACGTTTTCTGGAAGCTGGCTTGCCATTAAACGAACAGCTGGGCTCCGAGCCGCTGGTGCTATTGTAAAGCTCCATGTTTGCTTTGTCGCTGTTGTTAGATGCTTTGCTAGTGTTGTCGCCGCGGTGAGAGTCTCTGCTCGTATTGGCGGTGCTGTTGAGCGTGTACTCGCTGTAAGAGGCACTTTCGCTAGCTGAATCAGTTTCTTCATCATTTGTATCAGAATCATCCTCACTATTGCTACCGCTCTCTGAATCAGTTTCATCACCATTTGTATCAGAATCATCCTCACTATTGCAACTGCAATCTGAATCACATTCATCGCGTTCTGAGTGAGACTCACTCTGATCATCGTCGGTGTCTTGCTCAAGATGTTTCATTACGTTACGAAATTGCTTCTCCGTACGCTTAATTTCTTGCTCGAGCTTATTTTCAAGATCAGACGATGTGTTGGACAAATCAGAGCCACTTGAGACCTTGCGAACAGGACCGTTTATTTTACTCGCGCCTTTAGGAGCACGCCCGCCATTTTGGCGCCCAGTTGCAGCACGCGCGCCCAAAGAACCGTTAGATTTTTTAGCAGCCTTTGAAGCAGCGCCTTTGGAAGCCGCAATTGCTGATAATTTTTGAGACATGGCTAGTTAAAATTATAAAACTTTTCACTATTACACTTAAACGTCGAATAACATAAAATAATTCTTATTAATGTTGAAACATATAAAACTTAATTCAAATACATGTGCGGCACAAATACGTGCTAATTGCTTGAAGTGTTATCTTTGACAGTGTATCAATTTATCAACGATAATTTAATGTATTATCGATAGTCTTGAGCAACAGCTGTTTGCTGCTAATCGGCGGCATTTTGTTTGGGGCGAAATTGAAAAGCAGAGCTACCAAGCGTAGAAAGCAGACCATATAGGTTTTGGAAATCGTAGGTATGATGCGTCTGTCGAAGAAATTTGAAGTGCCGCTGGATAATCTAATTTGAAAAAATTCTTGCGTATTTTTTTCCTTGTTAAATTTGCTTAAGTTCTTGTTACTGTTTTCAAGCTCTTTTTTTTGCAACAAATATGCAATTTTAATTTCACCGCAAATAAATTGTAAACACCGCCGATTCATAGCAAGCAGCTGTTGCGAAAGCTATCGATAATTGATCGAGTCGTGCGGCGATAAGAATTAATCTACTGCAACTGTAAACAACTAGCATGTATGTTGCAATATATTTATTTGAATAAATTATTGAGCATTGTTTAAAAAAATACTTTATTTTATAAAAAACGTCGATTGTACAAGTGAAGTTTAATTGTTTTAATTAGCCATGTCCCAAGACTTATCATCATTAACGTCTCACAAAGGCGCCGCTGCAATGGCAGAAAATAATTCTAACGGTGCTTCTGTCACGCTTGAAGCAACGGGGCTCCAAAATGGCGCGCTTGCTGCCAAGAAGGCGTCTTTAACAAATGGTTATGAAAGCGATGCCACAAGTCATTCTGATTCTGAGACGGTGGGGTTGAAGAAGACACAACTTAAGCAGCAGAAACCATGTCCAAAGTCTGCTAAAAAAATGCTGCACGCCAAATGTGAAAGCGATTATGACAACAGTTTTAACGAAACGCCCTACTGCTCACTAATGCGTAGATCGCTAGCAGTTAACACTAAACCGTGTCCATTGTCAGCAAAGCCTAACGCGTCCAAACAGAGCTTGCCCAAGAGTTGGCTGCCTAAGATTTACTTGCCCAGAATTTGCCCGCCACCATCGAGTGCAGTACCAAATATGAAATGTTACACTATGCCGACAAATGTGCCTGTGCCAGCCTGCTTGAATATGGACTGCATTTGACTGCGAAGCCGTTCAAAAAGCTTTGACTCTGCTTATATAAAAATCTAAGTACTAAAGCACCAATTGTTAAACGACTAAAATACATTTTTGCTTCAAATTGTTATTGTTGTGGTTGGCGTCTAAAAATTAATTTTGTTTGTAATTCTGCATTTTTATATTTAAAACAAAATAAAAGACACAAATGCAAATGGCAACGGTTGTCGTGGGTCTAAGCTAACCGAGTACACATTGGTGCGTCTGCTGCGTGCAAATATATTGCGCCTGGCGGCAGAGGATGGTAAACATCGCATTTGCTACTTTGTGAGCAATGGTCTGGAGTATTGCAAATATGCTGCCAATTTCATGGAGATCAAAACATCGGAAGTAGCAGCCAACGAGAAGCTGATTCTTGCTTATACAGCTTACATACCCATATCGCAGCTGCCGCTTAACGAAAAAGAAAAGGCTGAGCTGACCACAATGCTCTGGGAAATGAAACTGACTATGACTGAAAAGCCTTTAAAGTAAATGTCAGCGGCTGGGTGAACTTGTCTGCAAGCATTGCCTTAGCTCACAAGATGCATAAAAGTCTTGTGTTTAGCTTGGAAGACAGGAGGCGCATAAAATGCTTGCACACGGGCAATCCATGGCGCAGCGCCTGCTGAAAAAGAAAACGTGCGCCACCCTAGGTCAAGTACTGCTGAAGCTGGTAGCAAGTGCGTGCATCCTGACAAAGTATTAGCACCTTGGGCTGTTCAATGTGTTGTGCGCCAAAACGCCGCTTCATATCTGTGGCTTTGTCCTGTGTCAATAGCTCGCTAAGCGCTTTCCATTTGAGACATGTTTCGGGTTCAAATTCTGCACAAATCATGAAAGCTTATTAATGCGTCATAATATTGTTAAAGCTAGAAGCTTCCAGCCCGAGTTGCTTCAGGCATACTCTTTGCAGCGGTAGCCTATACGTCTGCTCAAATTCAATTTTTGCTACAAGCAAATAAGAAATGCCGCCGATAGCAATCAGCTGTCAGCAAGACCTATCGATAGTTAAATAGTTGCCGTACTTTCGATATACTGTCGAATTTAAGCTAATATCGTTTTATTGTTTAACATCACTTAGCTTTTGTCACATACAGTTTGCCGTTTTTGTTTCAAATTCATATTTTTGCTTTGAACGTTTGGTACAAAACTTAATTGGAAAACTTAATGTATTGTCTAATTTTCTGTCATGAAGCTGCAAGTTATGCTTAATTTAATTACTGGCATTCGGTTAATTCTGTTGTGGAGGCCCAGTACTGGCGCAGTAAGCATAAGACAAGAATTTCCGCTGTAGCGCTCATATTTGTTTTACTTACTATCATAAAACTTGAAACAGATATTTATTTCCTTATTATTTATTGTTTGAATATTTTATTATTTGTGTCTATATGTGTATAGGCTTAAAAGTTTCCTTAACTATTCCAAGTCTCATTAAGCAAATTCCAGTGAGCACCACACACATGTCTGCTGTGTATAAGCGTGCTTTGTTTTTGGGCCAAACTCGAAATGAAACTTTTGACAGTGTCAAAGCATATTTGCCAGCTGGTTGCGTTTGAGCGTCAAAAATTGCGCTTGAAAATGCCAACTGGCAGCTGAAAACATATCCCCAAAGCTCACGGATTCCATCGTTAACATCGTTTGTACGTCACAACAGCGCATTACCAACACCAAGAACCAATTCAGGCCAAAACCGTAGCGGACCATCAATTAAAACCCCATTGAAGTGCAGCTCTAAGCTTTATTGTGATTTCTTTGAACTTGTTTGGGCCCCCCAAATTGCCATTCAAAGTACTTCCTCTATAAGGCTCTAACCCTCTTGCCCTCAAAGACTCTGTTTGCACCAGCTGCGTTCTTTGTTAAAAGCCATGAACAGAGGCATAGTGACTTTAGTAGTTTGCCTTTTTTTTTGCTTTTGGCTATTGCTGGGCCATTTTGGCCACAACAAACGGCAATCGAGAATAGTTTCTGACTAAAGCCAATGGACTGATTTTGTGCGAAACTTGGAATGGTCTTTGATTTGAAGCTATTTTGTGAAGCCCCAAATTTGTGCGTTGGGAGCAGAAACTATCAAGAAGTTTGGTTTTTTTCGTTTTCCGGAGCACGGCTGATTATATCTTTTGTTTCTTAAGCTATGAGGTATATAAGAACTGATGTTAAAGTAAAATATCTGCATCCACACGTACCAATAAAAAGATTACAGCATAAAGGCACTGATAAAAGAATAATAATAATTGTATTGTATTTTATTATTTTATTTTGCTTTGGGTTTTTTGTTCAAAAACTGCTACAATACAAATTTTATTGGAACCGCACAATGCGACTCACTTTGGGTTAAGAGTATGAAATTTTAATGCAAATATATAAAATGTATTTACCATTGATATATTTGTATTTAAGCAGCTTACATATGTACACACTCTGAAACAGTTGGCTTCAGTACCTCGGACTAGCTACCGTGTTTGGCGTAATGTTAGTTCCTTTTAGTACAGTAAAAATATGCCAAATTTTTGCTTGTGGTGGAAAAAATTTAAAAACTGGAATTTCAATGGCTTAATGTTTTCAGGAGCATCCAAAATGGCTTAAAGCAAAAGGTGTAGCGCTTTTTATTATTCGTACAAGAAAAATAGGTAAGACAATTTAAGGCTTTTTGGACCACGAGTTTGAATTCGGCGGCTCCAAATCCATTTGAGTAGCCCTGGCACATGTAAAGTTCCTAAAATGATCTGGGCTGGTAAATCTTGCTCATAATATCGTGATCGAATAATTACGAAAACTGCAATTTATTTTGCCAGCAAAAAGTAGGTACTGCTCATTTTTTGGTTGTTGTGTAATTTACGTTAGATGGCGCCAGCGATAAATGCAACTAAATTTAAATGTGCACTACATGGAAAAACTTCTTTTGAGAAACGTTTCAGATTAAAATAAGCCGGTAAATATCGAAAATCGTGAGCAAAATCTTAAATTGGAATTTTGAACAATCTTGAAAAACGAACATAAAAATTTTGATAATCTTTCATGTTCAAAAGAAAACGCATTTTAAAATGGTTTTATTTTATTTCTTTTTTTGAAACAACAAACTTTTTGTTATCAACAAAATTAAAATATAAATTTCATAATAAATACATATTGTAGTATGTAAAGGGTTTTCCAATAAGAGGTGTTATTTTGGTATTCAAAGAAAAATTCCATTTTTTGAGATAAATGATCGGATGTTTATTTCAAAATAAAGAGGAAGGTATGCCGTTAATAATGAAAAACAACATCAGCCAAATGGCCACCACGACCACGCTGACAGGACCATATCCTTTTCATGCAATTTTTTATAACCAAATCCTCGATAGCCTCACGAATTCTATCTTTGAGGTCTTGAATCGACGCTGGGCTGTTGGCGTAGACCTTATCTTTCACGTGGCCCCAAAGGAAGAAGTCGCAAGGTGTTCAATCACAAGATCTTCTACGTCATAACCATAGACCTATGATTCGTCACCAGTTATGACTCTCTGCAGCAAATTTGGGTCGTCACGGACAGAATCCAACAGCTCCTGAGCAATGTTAAAGCGATGCTGTTTTTGGTCGAAATTGAGTAATTTTGGTACGAATTTTGGGGTAATCGGTGATAATCGAATGACACGAGCCAATCGATATATTTAGGTCCTCAGCAACTTCTCTGACAGTGATTTGACTATTGGCCAATACTAGTTTCTTTACTTCATCAATGTTTTCGTCTGTTGTTGATGTGCTCGGGCGTCCGGAACGCTCTTCGTCGCTCATATCTTCTCGGCCCTCTGAAAACATTTTGTACCAGCGATAAGCGTTGCTTTTGTCCACAGTAGCTTCGCCGTATGCAACAGTCAACATTCGGAATACTTCCGCGCACTTTATATTTGTTTTTCACACAAAATTTGATGGAAATTCTTTGATCCATTTTTCGGGATAGAAGCTAAAACACGTCCACGCACAAAAGCAGAGAAAAACTGACTGAACATTCAAAATAGCCGAGATTGTCCACATAAGTGAGGGTCATGAGTACCAACATAACGCCACAAAAAGATCGAAAATCGAACATCCGTAGCCCAGACATCTTAAATTCATTTTCAATGCCATGCTTCGACTCGATCACTACCCATGCCAACAGAAGTGCGCTGAGGTAATCATGACATTATAACCCAGCAAGCCAGAACACTGCCCTACTTCATACCGTCCGATCAGTTTGCTGGTAACTTTCTCTAAAGTATTTGAAAGGATACTTCTTAGAAGAATATTGCCTGTTTTGAAGGGGACGTGGTACTCCTGAGCAATGCCATCGAATAATTAATACTATAACGAGTGCTTTTGAAAGCAAGCAGTATTGTGCAGCAGTCTTTCTAGATGTTAAGCAAGCTTTTGACAAGGTTTGGCACCCCGGTACTACTTTTTACTCATTAAATTTTAACTTACCGATTGAAAGTTCTATGTACATGAAGCAGTTGCAACATCTGAGTTGTACTGTATGAGCTCTCCAAGGGAGCGTACTAGGTCCTGTCTTATATACAATATTTACAGCTGATCTACCGACTGCCATTGTAACTAGGGTTGTTGTTGTAACGAGTCCGGTAGTGAAAAGTTGGTTGGTTGCTGTGCCTGTGTAAGACACTTTTGGTTTTCCACTTCCGTACTCGGGGTTTGGCAATAGTATTCCTGCGTCGACTCCGGGACGAAGACCCGATTGCCGTGGGAGGCGATGTAACTAGGGTTGCAACATATGCTGATGATACAACATTCATTGCCACAAGCGACTATATAAATGACGCTTTACTGCGCTTACAGCAACAGCTTACTATGGTTGAAAAATGGAGGATAGAAATAAATACGCAGAAATCTGTTCAAATGACTTTCTCATTAAGAAGCGGAAAATGTGTCTCGGTATCATTAAATGGCTCCATCATTCGCGAAAGTGAAACCGTAAAATATCTCGGGGTATATCTCGAACGAAGACTGACGTGGAAGGCCCTTATAAAAGCGAAACAAAAGCAGCCAAAACTAAAAACTAAAAAGATGTACTGGTTTTTAGAGCCACGATCGCAGCTCAGCCTAGAAAACAAAGTTCGGCTATACAAGGTATACTAGACGTATGCCATGCAGCTCTGGGGGACGGCGAGCACCTCAAACATTGAAATCTTGCAAAGTTGCTGATTCCTTCTCAAATTTCTAGCCTACACCTGCACATGGTGGCCCTGCTAAACCTAGCAACCTTGACAAAGATTGGGTAACCAACCCCAGTGGGCAGCAAGGTAGGTAAACAAAGAAGGCCTGGAAGACCACTATACATACATTGGCTCGGTGTACTGTGGTATATGGCTGTGGCGGAGGAACTTCAACCGAAGTCAACGGCAGCGTAAACGGATTCAGTTAGGTAATCTATTGAGCCGTATATTCTGAGCCGGGGCTAGTTAGAGCATGACGACACCAGGGTAGGATGACGGTCAAGGGTTTGGTGGCGGTTGACCCATATCGATATGAGCAACGGCGGCAACCACAGTCTTAGTTAGATTAGGATAATACCCAACATGCGCTTGGTCAACAAAGGGTTGGTAGTACCCACCAAGCTCCAGTTTTTGCGCTTATAACCATTGCCTGGATTAATACCAAATGACAAATCGCCAACATGAGAGAAAACGATATGGAAATACAGTCTCCAGGGGGTAACATTCGGCGGCACGCACACCGTATCTGGAGCTGCAACATTCATGCTTAACCGATCAGTCAACTATAGCTGAAACCGAATTTGAGGCCCTATGCTCCGCTGGGAGTTAAAGGAAAAAATCATCAAAGATATCAATCTATTATACTAAGTAGCATTGCAGGCGCTCCTTGCTATACCAAGAAATACACAAAGACATAAATGTTCCTTACGTCAAAGATGAAATAATCAAAACATCACGAAGATATTTAGAGAGACTTTCTAACCATGAAAACTCGCTGACAATTAAACTACTAGACAATAGTATGGATGTTAGACGTCTGAAAAGATTTCAAATTCTAAACCTTCCAGATCGATTTGTATAATAATTGTTTTATACAAAATATTCGTTTATTTACAAGGTTATGCCACAAAATGCTATGGTACCCAAAGTGCGTAGCATAATGCAAATCGGATTTACTATTTATCCAAATTTTTTTTTTCTTATATAGTAACTTCAAAAGAGTCTATTCTAAAAGAAGACACAAATGTGGTAACGACAGATTACTGTACTCCCTTAGAGCATCCATCTACATTATTCACCACCGATATCCCCTCTAGGAAATCGTGGCTGGAAACTCGGCCAGGTCAAAGTGACTATTAATTTCTTCACGGACGGCTCCAAGCTCAATAACCATGTTGGGGGGGAGTCTACTGTGAGGAACTAAATGTTCGGCAGTCTTTCCGACTTCCAGACCACTGTAGCGTTTTTCAAGCAGAGATCCTTGCCATTAAAGAGGCTTTAGTCTGCTTACGCAATACCGGCCTGGAAACCGGTGTGATAAATATATTCTCGGATAGCCAGGCAGCCATTAAGTCACTTTTCGAGCACTATCTTCCAAATCGATGACAGTCAACAACTGCCGCAAATTTCTTCAAGAGATGGCACAACAGTTTGTTATTAGCCTCATTTGGGTGCCAGGACACCAAAATATAACAGGCAATGAAATAGCAGATGAGTTGGCCAGACAGGGCACGACCTCTACCCTCTTATCGGACGAGGAGCATATTCGTATGCCAATGGCCACTTTTAAGCTACAAATAAGGGAAAAATTTTGCTCTCACGTACAAAGGCTGTGGCATAATACACCCCATTGTACAATCGGTCGCCAGATATGGCCTAAAATCGACCCAAAGCGATCCATAAGGCTCTGTGAACTTAAACGGTTGCAGTGTTCGGCAGTTGTCAGAGCGATCACTGGACGCTGGCTTGTCGGGACACTAGCGACCAGCATGAATGTTCCGAGCCGTGACTTTTGCAGAAGCTGCAAAGACGAGGAAGAAGTTGAATCAGTTGAGCACTTCTTCTGTTCCTGTAAGGCTCTCAGTAGACGTAGGAATAAGCAACTGGGAAAATACTTCCTTCATAACCTAGCGGAGCTAGCACATGTATGTCCGAGGAGGATTGCAAGCTACATTGTAGCAACGGGATGGGAGAATCCTTTTAGCATGTCTATCTCAGGAAAAGGGTTAAAGACAGATTCGCGGTTTCACAACGGGCCGGTCTAGGCCTAAGTGTGCTGGCCAGCAGCCGCCTTAACCTAATCTAACTTCAATAGAACTTATCTTCTCTGAATCCTGCCCACGCCTTAATCCAGGACAATTCAGTTATGGCTCATAAGCTAGACTGACGACTCTCAAATTGTAGTGCATTGGTAGAAATTGACTCCTGTTGGCACAACACCCTATCCACTAAAGGTTAATAGCCGAACCTTGCGTACTGAAGGCCTTTTAAGCATTTTATAGTAGCATGACCTACCCCGAGAGAGTCACATCCCCTACGTGTTTACATGTCTGCATTATTAAAGCGGATTTTTTATACGCTGCAACTAAAGGACAAAGGGTAATAAGGATTTATGCAACGTATGTGCAGGCAAAAGTGGGCATGTTAAAACTTTAAGTGCTTTGGATCAAAATAGTCATCATCATCAAGTTGCAAAGCAATTGAGCCATGTTCGTTAGTCCTTATGAACAGTTACATCTTGAAGACTTCAAATTAAGAGAAACCAAAAATGCTCATTTCTTTTTAAAAAGATTTTAGTGGCTTGTGTAGACTCATGTGAGCCTTATAACCAGGAAATCGTAAACATTTTCATACAACAGTTTCATGCCCCTAATTGTCCTTCCCCGTTTAGTTGGTGTCCTATATTAGGTTCCTAGTTGGAGCAAAGGGCCTCTACAAACTTTCTCCAGTTTTCTCTGTTTTTCGCAATCGCTTTTATTTTCCGCCAGCTTTTTGCAGAAGCATTAACTTCCCCTTCCAGCGTCCGGCGCCATGTTGTTCTGGGCCGCCCACGCCTTCTGCAGCCTTGCGGATTCCAGTCCAGCGCTTCTATTGGGAATTCGCCTGCTGGTTTACGTAAGGTGTGACCAATTCATTTCCCTTTGCGGCGGCGAATTTGGATCAGCACCGGCTCCTCCACGCATCTGCTCCAAAGCTCTGAATTCGAGATAGTCCTTGGCCACCATATCCTCAGTATTTGTCTTAGGCAGCGGTTTATAAACACCTGAAGTTTCCCTTCCCAGTTTAATCTTAAAAAAAAGATGTCGCAAAAATAACATTGTTTAAGTATGAGTGCTTGCAGTGTATCTCACTGTCGAGCATCGCCTCGATTTTTTTACATTTTTTCGTTATATATCTTTTTGCGTATTTTTATTTTAACGATTTCTCTACATATATGTAAATTTTTCCCATTGACATTCCCCCCATTTATTATGCAAAACAAGCGCTTGTTGCGCATAACGCATACGCCACGTGGTTCGTTTCCTTTGCGACCCTGCAACAGGCTCTGCTGGGACTCCCACATACGAGGCACGCAAAGCTCATGTTGGATGGAAAAAAAAACCGCCTACATACGGCGTATACGTTATATAAATACAAAATATATTAAATTATTAATAAACTAAAAGAAGTCGCAAGACTTTTGTGGTTTGCTGGTTGTGACAGGTTTTGATTTGAAGTAGGGGACAACTACCCTGTCCAGTAGTACCTGACTACAGGTAACATCTTATATGCGATATATATAAAAATTTCATTTCATTTCAGCTGCATGTTCCAGACCCCTGCATTATGCTGTAAAGTTTTTGGCTGGAGTCGAAGAAAAACAATTTTCACAAGTTCGCAAAGTCGTTTGATTTCTGTTTTGAAGAAGACAACGAATTAAGATCAAAAATGTATTTGCTCAACCTTTCAATATTAAACAACTGAATTATTTCAATCACTTATACTTAAAACTAAAACAAAATTGTAAAGAAATTGCTAAAAGTTTGTTAACGAAAAAGTTTTTCACACAAACTATAAATCCTAAAATATAATTTATAATCTTATTGCTGATTATTGAAAGCTTAAACTATACAAAATATGTATATCAGAACACTGTAAAGAAAAACACTAAAAGAAATATATATAAAATATTTAAAAACTATTGAAAATATCGACTTGGCTCGGCTTCTTTTGCGACTGAATTTGCGCCGTGATGAATTTAAGTTATGAAAGCACGCATAAAACTTGCAAAAAATTTTGCCCTTACCACCTGCAGGTCTGCGTTGCGTATAAGTAATTCAAAAAAAATGTTAAAAATTACGTATAAAAAAATCTTAATGCATAATTTTTGCATACATATACCACCTACTTAAGGCTACATGACGTATGAGTAATTTAAAAAATGTTAATAAGCTAAGTATACGCAAATTATAAAAATCTTAATGATAGAATGCATTAATTGCGCACAAACCTATACATATATCACCTATATAAGGCTATATTGCGTATACGTAATTTCAAAATCGATTGCACGCATAAAATTACGTCTATTTTAATTAAGAATCTTAATGATAGCACGCATAAAATATGCACGAACCTATACCAATAACTATACCACCTATGTCAAGCTACATTGCGTATACGTAATTTAAAAATTATTTTTTTAATTTTAAAAAGAATTACGTCTTTGTAAATTGAAAATTTTAATGATAGCACGTAGTGCTGAAGAAAACATCGATGTTATGCATCGATGCATCGATGTATCGAAGCTTAAAATATCTATATATCGATGTTGGCCAGCAGAGATGTTTCTCCAGCACTACTAAACACCCATTTGATGAGTGCAGAAGTGCTGGAGAAACATCTCTGTTGGCCAACATCGATATATATATATATTTTAAATTTCGATACATCGATGCATCGATATAACATCGATGTTTTCTCCAGCACTAATAGCACGCATAAAATTTGCACAAAGCTCTACCAATAACTATACCATATTTATATAGGTAAAGCCACATTGCGTATACGTTATTTAAAAAATCTTAAAATTTACATATACGTAAATGCAAAAATCTAAATAATTACACGTATAAAATTAAGCTATTCCATTCTATAGTCTATAGCTTTTTCATCTATATAAAGCTACACTGCGTATACGTAGTTTAGAAATGTTAAAAGTTATGTATACGTAAATGTAAAAATTGAAATGGTTGCACGCATAAAATTTGAACAAACTTATACCCATAACTAGTGCTAGAAGTAAAATCGATGTTATATCAATGCATCGATGTTTTTTTTTTTTTCCGATCATCGATTCGATTATCGAAAAAATCCCATTACGGACAAAACGGCATCCACGTCACAAACACTTTTCGCTTTTTAGAAAAAAACAAATCTCAAAAGATCCGACTTTGTAGGGTTGACTCAGTTTTGGCACTTCGACAATATTTTAATATCGAAAACTTAGATTCAAGCATGCGCCCGTTGAATTACTAGCAGGTAATACTTTTTAAAGTTTAGCAAGGCTGGCAATCTAGTGAGCGACAAGCGGAGTTCGCTCAAATCAAAAAACGTTGACATGATTTTATTTAATAACTACAATAGAGAGATCTCAAATTAGTTTAAAGATTATGAGACTGCCATTCTGGCTGGAACAGAACAGTTTTTTGTTATAACTCACAGGCTCACAAAAAAAAGTGGTGTAAACTTGACATGTGAAAGAGGCACCCCTTATGGACTTTGGGCAGCTGAATTCCAAAAAACCCCGAACCAAGGGTTCTCGGATAATATCCAAATTGTCTCGTTTTATGGGATTTTTTGGTGGTTATCTTGTAATCCATGTGTAAAGGAGTTTTTTTGGTCTTCGGATTCAGCTGCTTAAAGTCCATAAGGGATGCCTCTGTCACTTGTTAAGTTTTAGGTAGGTAGGTAGGTAGTAGTGGTTGTCCTTCGAAACACCTAGGCCTACAAAAGGCCCGTTGTGATGCCACTTGAGCTAGTCCTTACTCCTGTCGATTTGATGAACGTATTTATCTTATTGATTCTGATTTCTGCCAATTCAGTAACATTCCCAATAGTTTCGAAACCCAGTGTATTCAGTCTCCTCGTGCACAGTGTTATGCATCCACACAGGAGATGCTCCACTGTTTCCTCTTCTTCTACCTCCTGACAGCTTCTACAGTAGTCGAAATAAGGCACTCCCAATCTATTGACGTGCCTACCAATAAGACAGTGTCCAGTAAGAGCCCCTATCGTAGGGGCTTATGTCAAGTCTGTTAAGTTTTGAAAGTAGCTTGGCTATACTCAAGCTCAATTGCGGCCAAGTTTTCCTACTAATAAGACAGGTTCCAATTTGCTCCCATCTATAGTTCGCATAATTAATGATATTCTTATATATTAATAATTTACACGTCGCTAGCGGCATAGGTATCAAGGCCATGTTTGGCTGAAGTGGTACCATTGTACCCCGTCTGCTTTATCTGCTTGGCAATTGCCCACGATATCTCGGTGCCCCGGGACCCAAAGCAGCTAAATGGTGAAGAAATTTGCTTCTAGTAAAAGCTCATAGCATTCCATCACTGTTTTGGATGTGAGCCTTACTGATTGTAGTGCTTTTAAAGCAGCCTGACTGTCAGATCAGATCTGAATTTTTCTGTAATTTTAATGAATTTTTTGAAAATATAGTTATCTCTTGGTTTGTTTCTTAGTTCCATTTTATTATTTGAAAATGCTTATATTACCAAACCAACAGATGGCCCACTCTGAACTAATTTAAGCATTCAAAAAATGGCTGCCACATGTACTTCGATGAAACATGGATGTATAGAAAGATCAAAAACATCGATGTTGGCCAACTATACCATATTTATATAGGTAAATCCACATTGCGTATACGTAATTAAAAAAATCTTTAATGTTACGTATACGTAAATGTAAAAATCTAAAAAAGTGCACGGATAAAATTTGCACAAACCTATACCTATAACTATCCCATATATATAAAGCTACATTGCGTATACGTTATTTGAAAAAATTGTTTTAAAAATTACGTATACGTAATTTTTTTTTTAAATCTCTTAGCATGCATAAAATCTACACAAAATAGTAGCTTTACGAAATTGCGCGCTAGAAATTGTGAAAACTAATGTCTTTTTTGTAGGAATATATTATAAGTGATGGCGTTAGACTGCTGTCAAACGAAGTCATGCAAGTCAAGGTAATGCTTAGGCAAAATGCACTTATTAAGTACTGGACTTTAAGCAGAGCCTACAGAGTTTGTTACTTCTGGCGTACTCACACGTACTCAAAAACAATTAAAAGTTATTTCATAAAAGTCAACTTTATTATTTTTATCAGCTTTTGATACAACAATATAAACCAAAATCGGTATGTCTCGACTGAATTCGTTTCACGAGCATTGGCATGCAAAAAATGCTGTGGACGGAGACATCTAGTTTTATTGAAATTAGAATCAGCAGCGGTGTCTGTATTAGGAAGCTTCTTATTATTTTGAATTATTAAATAAGTTGCTTCTCAAAGCAAAAGTCACTGGGCTTTGTTTATAAATTACAATAATAATAGTTTTCCATTATTATTTTATTTTTAAATTTTTGTTCATTTTTTTGTATATTTTTAAAATTGTAGACATTTTTAAGAATAAACTTTTTTGTTTAATGCAAGTAATTTACTCATAAGCACAGCCCGTAATGGCAGCTGAAATTTCGTGCCACATTTGTAAAGGGCATCTTGAGTGAACTCAAACTTTTCCAAGAACCAACATATTTATGAAGCAGTGGCAAATTTGGACAAAAAGTTTTTATAACATGTTGAAGTAAACACTTGAATAATATTTTGACATAATTATATATTGTGCAAAAGTTACTTTTTGCTTCAAAGAACATAGGTACGTATTTGGATAAAAAGTTTTCTATTTCGTAGTACAACAGAAAAACAATTTACAAAAGAAGGATTTAATAAATATTTAATATTTAACAACTTTTTTTTTTCATATTTTCTTACATTTCTTTGTCTACTTTTTTCTATTTTCAAACAGCAAATTGTTGATTAGAGTTTGCAAGCTTATCAAAATTTCAGGGTTGTCAACATATTACGAAATTGTCATGCTGCAGCTCGGTACTTAAACAAAATATAGCTAAAATGAAGATATTGCTGCAGGAATTTTCGCTTGTTATATAGTTCTTGAGAACGAACTCCATATAGCCCCCGGAATATAGTTACTTTTCTAGCTGCTCTCGAATATAGGATAACAAGCGCCGCGTTATAAGATTTTATTTAATTTATGTGCGCTGTAAACAGTTCTCGCACTGAGAGTGAGACAAGAGCTACAGATAGTAAGACAGGTAGTGCAAGAAGAAGGGGCAGCACTAGGCGGCGGAAAGAGAGTAAGGACGCGAAAAACAGAGAACCAGACGAGAAGTCGAGTCAAGACCCAGTCGCCGTGTTGCTGCTGCATACGCACACACATATAATTCACGGCTTACACATACGTAGTACACCTGTCCATATTTGATTTAAGATACAGATACGCACACACACAGATACACTTAGATACAAAAAACTAGCGCAGCTTACATTAAGTATGAGTTATGCATTTTTATTTGAACTTGCTTAGTTTATGCTGCATTTTGCAATTTTCTTTCGATTTTTTTATACCCTGCACAGCTATAGTATCAAGAGTTTTATAGATTTCAGCAATATACGCGAAAAGGCCTATGACCTTCAGCTTGGACCAAATATCAAAATATGCGCATCAACTGTGCTCAGTAGTGCTGGAGAAAACATCGATGTATCGAAGTTTAAAATATCTATGTATCGATGTTGGCCAACAGAGATGTTTCTCCAGCACTTCTTCACTCATCAAATGGGTGTTTAGTAGTGCTGGAGAAACATCTCTGTTGGCCAGCATCGATATATAGATATTTTAAACTTCGATACATCGATGTATCGATATAACATCGATGTTTTCTCCAGCACTAGTGCTCGGGTCAAGTAACTAGCAACATATTGATAGCTGACTCATAGCTAGTGTGCCCATCCCATTTTTACAACACCGGCACAAGCATCGATATTCCCGTACATGGGCTGAGAAAAAATGCACCAGATGGTCACACTTTTGATTCTAGCAGAACTCTGGGACATTTTTTTTGATATGGTGGGAGCACAAGCATCAAAATTCCGGAACATCTCCAGAGTAGAAGCGACAGATGGTCACACTATTCATACTAAAGTCATATTTCACTAATGCGAATTCGGAAGGTACAAAAATTCTTTAAAAAGAGATCCCATACTTAAAAAAAAATATGAAAAAAAAAGGTTTTCCAAAGAGGCTGGGTAGTTTTTGAAATGGCTTCCGCTGTGTGACACTTAGCGTTGTCCTGGTGGAACCAAATCTGCATATCGTTAAATTTCGATCAAAAAAATCGTTTCGTTTAAAATAAAAAAAAGGCAGAAGCAATCAACATTTACTGGGAATCAATTGCATTTGGTTTTATGCCGAGACAAATTGGTATCAGATCGACGATAGATCGTTCATCAAAATGTCGCTATAATAGATACCTTCAAAATACTCGATTTCTGAGATATGTGCTTGGTATCGTTTATTCTCAGTCTAAATTTAGTATCTGGTTTTTTTGCCTAGCTTAATTGGGTTCGGATCCGTGATATATAAAGAATCAAAATATTGGTATTGAATATTCAGTGTTCACCCCGATATTTTCGAAATATCGACATATGGGCTCGGTATCGTACATACCTAGACAAAATTTAGTATTTTTGGTATTTTGCCGAGACAAATGGGTATCGGATCAATTATATGTTAAGTATCAAAATATTGGCACGAATATTCACTGTTCATCTAGATATGTTGGATTTTGCAATCAATTATATAATATATGTTTCAAACATTGGTAACGAGTATTCAGTTTTCACCCCTATATGTTTGATTTTCGAAATATTGGCTCGGTATTGATCATGCCTAGTCAAAATTTGTTATTTTTGGTATTTTGCCGAGACAAATTGGTATCGGATCAATTATATGTTAAGAATCAAAATATTGGCACAAATTTTCACTGTTAATCTCAATATGGTGGATTTTCGAAATATGGGCTCGGTATCGATCATTCCTAGTCTTAATTTAGTGTTTGATTCGGATCGAGAATATATTAAGTTTCAAAACATTGGTATCGAATATTCAGTGTTCACCTCGATATGTTAGATTTTCGAAATATGGGCTCGGTATCAATTATACCTAGTCAAAATTTGGTATTTTTTTTTATTTTGCCGAGACAAATTGGTATCGAACCGCTAATCATAAGAATCAAAATATTTGTATCGAATATTCAGCATTCACCCCGAAATGTTCGATTTCTGAAATATTGGCTCATTAGCGATCAGTTTTAGTTTAAATTTGGTATTTTGCTTAGACAAATTTGTATCATGATGTATTCTAAATCCAAGTATCGGTATCGAATATTCAGTGCTCACGCCGATATGTTCGATTTTCTAAATGTGGACTTAGTAACGCTCATAGCTAGTCAAACTTAGATATTTTTGATATTCTGACGAAACAAATTGGTATCGAATCGATAATATATCAAGAATCAAAATATTAGTATTAATTATTCAGTATTCACCCCGAAATGTTCGATTTCTGAAATATGGGCTAATGAGCCCAGTCTTAGTTTAAATTTGGTATTTTGCATTGACAAATTGGAATCACGATATATCGGTATCGGAAGCTAATTTTTAATTCTCAGTAAAGGCAAAAAAAAATGTGGGCATTTTTATCTGATACTATGAATGCCTAAGGTTAGTGCAGGAGAAAACATCTATATATCGATGTTGGCCAACAGAGATGTTTACCCAGCACTTCTGCACTCATCATATGGGTGTTTAGTAGTGCTGGAGAAATATCTTTGTTGGCCAACAACGATATATAGATATTTTAAACTTCGATTCATCAATGCATCGATGCATAACATCGATGTTTTCTCCAGCACTACCTTAGGCAGAATAAAACCAATCTTCAAATTATATATCAGATGCGGAATATCATCTTATTTTCGATTCTACAATCCACATAATGCGTGGGGCTATCGTTTTTGAAATTATAAATACCGCTGTGATCTTTAAAGTAAAGAAATTTATTTCGACAAATTAAATTTAGTTGATATCTTGTTTTGTTTTTACATCTGCCTTCTGCTTGGAATCACTTTAGTATAGAGTAATAGTAACTCACCAAAGCGTATTAAAGATGGCCATAACTTACAGTTCTAGGAGCAGAAAGAGGATTGAAGCAAAACCAAATGAAATGAAATAATGAAAACAATTTTAATGGGACTCTTGCATTGAACTGCACTGAAACAAATAGCGTACGACTGAGACGGGGGCAGAAGAGTGTGCCGTAGGAACAAGACAAATCAAAGAAAAAGTAAAGAGTAAGCGAAAGAAAAATCTTTTCATAATATCCATTAGTTATGCTATGTGCATTTTATAGGTATTAGTGCAAGGCACCGACTGGGCACGACCCTTTCCAAGCCTTTCACTTTTAGCATTGGGTTTGTTCAAAGCGCTGCACAGTGGTCGAAATGGTTATTTAAGCGACAAAATTGATTTTTGTGTTTTTACTTTTCAGGGAAATTTGATCTTTTCCTGCAAGTCCCCAAGCAGTCATTCGATTCGTGTTTTTTTTTTAAGTTACTTTGCACACTTATTTAAATTTTTTTTTTTTTATTTCTGCTTAATATATAAATTTGAAGCTAATAAAATCTTTTAGTCGAAGTAAAATGAAAGCAAAAATAATTTATTATTTAATTTAATTTTTATTATTTATTATTATTTATTATTATTTATTTTTTTTACTTTTTATATAAAGTAACAAAGGGACAAGTTATATAAGAAAAAAAATACAAAATTATTTATTATGAAATTGTGACCAATCTACAGCATATTTTTAAAACAATTTTTTTTTGAATCAAAAACTAAAAAAATATTTTTTTAATCAACATATTATCTAAAAAAAAACAATTTTATTAAAAAAAAAACATTAAAAAAAATAATATTTTTTTTAATTTTAAAATTAGTTTTTTGTATTTAAAAAAATGTTGAAATATGTATTTAAGAGCCTTCTTGACAAAGTTGATTATAAAATTGGTTCAAAAATATACATATAAAAAAAAAAACATTAAAAAAATTTAAATATTTTTAATATTTTTTTTAGTTTTAAAATTAGTTTTTTGTATTTAAAAAAATGTTGATGGACATATTTAAGGATCATACTTAAAAAAAATATATATAAAAAAGTCATATTTTTTTAAGAAATATATATTTAAGAGCCTGCTTGACGAAGTTGATTAAAAAAGTGGTTCAAAAATATATTAATATTAATAATATATTTAGTTTAAGGTATACAATTTTATTTAAAAAATTTGATTGGCATATTTAAGGAACATACTTGAAAAAAAAAAACATTTTAAAATATAGAATTTTTTTATTTATAATTTATTTTATAATACTTATTTGAGAAATTTTGAGGAAAAAATATGCAAAACGTTACAAAGTGTCAAGTTGTATTTGAAATAAAAAACTGCCCCAACGATTTTTAAAAACTAATTATGCAGATTTTCGAGAAATTCAATTTTTTAAAGGCTTAATTAAAAAAAAAAATGCTATCACTAACAATTATTTAATTATGAGTCAACTACAGCATATTTTTAAAACACTTTTTTTTTAATCAAAAGTTTTAAGAAAATGATTTTTTAATCAACTTATTTTCGTATAATAAATTTAAATAATATATATTGCTGACTTTGCTACTGGCTATTTTTTTGAAATATTTTATATTAAAGGTAACTCAATAAATTGTTATATAAATAATGTTATTTATTATTATGTAAATAATTAAAAAATCCTTTGTTCAAGAATGCGAGTATTTTAATATTTACCTAAAATATTAAACTTTTTTTTTTTGCATATAAATCTTAAATATATATTCTATTTATTAAACCAAAAATATGTTAAAATTTTTGATGTCTTTTAACGAAAAAAAATTTAAATTTAAAAAAAAAAATAAAATGTATAATAAATTTAAGTTTTTTTTTAATGTAAAAATTCAACAAATACAAACAAATTGTTATATTCGAAAAAACGTTAAAAAATGTATAATAAATTTAATATTTTTCTTAATAAATTTTTTATTTTATTTTATATTTATAAAAAATGTTGATAAACATATTTACGGAGCATACTTTAAAAAAAAATATATATAACAATGCCATATTTTATTTTGCAGGGCGCAGGGTAAAAAAATTTTCTAAAAAGTCTTATTGATAACTTCGATTTAAAAAAATGATTCAAAAATATTCATTACTTTAGTCATTTAAAAAAACAATTTATTGTTTCTAACTAAGCTTAATGAGTTAAGTTTAAAAATTTAAATTTTTTGAAATTTTTTTGTAGCTGTGAATCGATCAAGTTTAGTTTTTAAAAATCGTAGTTTTTTTTTCCTTATCTAGCTCTCTTCATACAAAAAAATTATAATCAAATAAAAAAAAAAAATTCGGAACACCCGTCCGGATCTCATCTTTAATATTATTTAATCCTATATTTTTACAAATGTCAACTTTCAAATATAGGCCTGGTATATTTTCAAAATCGATTATATCGAATACCTTATGTAATAGGGTCAAACAAAGTGCGGGTTAAGTTCCAAATCCAAAAACAGGCACTCACTCCCCAACCTGAAAAAATTTTTCATTTTCAGTGACTGTGCTTAAGATTGTCCATTTCGACCACTGTGCAATGCTTCATTTGAGAACGCAGCAAATGGGTTTCTGTTGCCAACTGTACCTTTAGCTAACCAATCATTCGGATACATATGTATTATACATACTACACAATACATAGTACATACACATTAGAGCAAATTACTTCGAGAGAAAGACAAAGCCAGCTGTCAGACCCCGTGCCCTGTACCTGCTCTGGTTAGGATTTCTTCATTTCCGCAAAATGTCACGTACAGCAGCAACATGTCCAAACATGTTGGCAACAAACTAAACTGTTTCACTTTAAAGCATCTACTCCTCCGGGTTGTTATCGTAACCGGAACTGCCGGAAGTGCTGACTTATTTGAGATACTTGCCGCGGCTGCAACACGTCCGCTAAGCCAAGCAGCCAAATGTCAACGTCAGGGCCAAAACTATGTGGCATAAAGTAAACGCTACCTGATGCACCACGTTGACTGATCATCAGCAGTCATCGGGCACGCCCCGAGGCTGGGTTACGCCTTAGAACCAAGAGCCCCATACCTAAAAAAAAAAAATGAAAATAATGGAGGCAAAAAGTATAACACATTTTGGTTTCAATTTTCAACACACTTGAACATGCTTCCGCACTTAAGCTCGCCCAGCTTGTGTCCCGGCTCAAGGGCTGTAGAGCAGCAGCAGCAGCAAGTGGCACGAGCTGCATGCAACTGCACTGCCAACGGGAGTGGGTCTTCGAGTGCACACTTTACACGCCTACTAAGTTCATATTACTTACTTAGTTGCATTTTATTATGATGAGTTGTGGAACGATTGCCAAGACGCTGGTAAAGAGAGCGGTAACCGAGTGTGTTAGGAGTTAGCAAGTACCGGCTTGTAACGCACTGAAAAACTTGTCAATCTCAAACGAAGCAAAATATATTTATTGCAGCACCTTGAAAATCTCTGAGAGAAACTAGTGTGTCGCTTACGGAAGGAACATCCTAACTACAATATAAATTGTACTTGCCACAGTACCGGCTTCGGAAGTTAACCTCATTCCATCTCTAGCCTATGACGGGGCTTTAATCAATGATTCATTCCATAACACCTCTTGACGACTGAACTTGGGTGTATACCAATGGAATAAAGGTTTCGGCTTCAAAACATAACATCGTCACAACTCCAAGCAGAACACCACCTCATCCGCTTAATTGCTCATCACGACATAGAAGAAATTTATCCGATGAAGTCTCTGGCAGGGCTTTTTCCGATGAATCATTCAACACCCCTCTGGATGACTGAAATTGGCTGTACACCGATGGAATAAAGACTTCGGCTTCCAAACTAAACATCATCTCACTTTCAGCTAGCAGAACACCGCCTCATTCGCGTCATCCCACATCAGAACATTGAAGAAATATCCCAAAAATGATCCGATGTAGCCTATGGCAGGGCTTGTACTGATCATCCAATAACCCTTTTGACGACTTAACTTGGCTGTATACCGATGGAACAAAGCACACGAATGTAACTGCCATCGCCTAAGTTCATCAATCGGGGCGATTAGATAAGCTGGCTGGCAGCCAGGGAAGTTAAGAATATGCATAGATCCTTAGTAGTGCTGGAGATAAAATCGATGTTATATCGATGCATCGATGTATCGAAGTTTAAAATATCCATATATCGATGTTGGCCAATAGAGATGTTCCTCCAGCACTACTAAACACCCATTTGATGAGTGCAGAAGTGCTGGAGAAACATCTCTTTTAGCCAACATCGATATATAGATATTTTAAATTTCGATACATCGATGCATCGATATAACATCGATGTTTTCTTCAGCACTAATCCTTAGTATATACAGGCAGGGAAACTCCATGGCACGAGTCACGGGCTTGACATTCCCGCCTTTCCCGAGTCGCGGCGCAAGTCGAATGCCGAAAGCCTACGAAAAAAGCGAGGCCCGGACGCTGGCTATGAAAAACTGTCGAGAAACGACACATAGGAACCCTGCCTTGAAGTATTGTTTATCGCTGTTCCGGGGTAGAGTAGGTCCAAAAGAAGGGGTGGAGCTTTAGCTCGTGCAAGTCGGGCTTCCTCTTTCGGGACGCTGTTAGTGGACGCGTAAGCGCATTTGTTCCACCTCTTAGTATATACGATTTAGAAAAATTTTTGGAAGAAATTTCAAATCTTCGTACTGATATATAATATCACCAACTGAGCTAATGTTTTATCGGGCAATCCATGATAAAATACCGGAGCTTCAAGATTTACTGGGTCAACTCACTGACTCAGCCCAGAAAGACCGTAAAAGTATAAATAAAGAGAACAGAAGAGAGATTATGAATGAGAAGATAAAGGCGAAAGATTAAAGTTGTTAAGTCTTAAAGTTGTTATCCTTTGAAGTCAACTCACATTAAATTTTAATTCATGCGAATATCAGCTGGTACAAAGAAAGGGTAACAAGTAAAGCTAGCTGAAGGAGTTAGAGGCGTCATTAAAAAAAGATTCCTGAGCCTTTGAGACAGTCAATTAGGCATCATATTCGACATCATGATCTCTGGGCGATCTCGGCATAGACTGAGCAGCCTAACTAACCTAACCTAACCTATCCGAGACAGTCGGCCGTTTTAGATACGCAAACAGACTGCCTATCTCCAGCAAAAGGGTTGACCCTTCGTTTTCATGGAGCTGTAATGCCGAAAGAACAGCTGGCATTGGATGAGGACATGAACGACTTGGCAGATGGCTTGCAGCTGAAGTTGTTGAGAAAAGTAGGGATGTGAAGACCCGTGCCATCGAGCAGCACGGGCCATTAGGAGAGCGAGCCTGTTGAAGCAAATGTTAGCGAGCCTCCCTCAATAAGTTAAGTGTATTTGGAACTGTCAAAGTGAAGAGGTCACAAGAAACAGAGAATATTGTGGAGTTAAAGACTTGTTATTTATTTGCTATACGACCCCAAAGTATAAGTTTTCACAGTGGTCCCTACAGTAGAAGCTATGACCCTTCCTCTTGCAGTTCCAATGACAGAAGGGAATATTTTGAATTTGCAAGAATAGACTTTCTGCTATAGAAGCTATTTAAGATCATGCCAAGTATCAGGAATACATGCATTTAAGTCTTCAGCTAGAACTTGAAACTACTCCGTACCTAGTCGCCAAAAGGATGGCTAACAAAGAAACAGCAGATGTGACTACTGAACTCTCTCTGTCAGCCTGATCTTCAAAAAACACGAAAGAAAATCCACTGGCTATATATCGGACACTGCCAACACTGCGAGCATATCTTAGCCCCAATCAAAATCTGCACTGGATTTGACAGGTTTAAGGTTCAGGTGCGGATCTAGGATTTTTTCTTGGTGAGGTTCTCTTGGGGAGGTTCTTCACTACGAAGTGTAGATAAGAGTTCGCGAAAGACTTTTAACCCATTTTTCCAACTTTTGGGGAGGGTCTGACCCGAAAACCCCCCTTGGTAAGGTTACACCTTTTTCCAAACCTATCACCATCTTTACTTGCTTTGTTGAATGAAAATAGCATCGATGCTATAATAATTCCCTGACTGACAATTTTGTCAGTCGCTCCTGGGCAGAGCATGGGTATCTCTATTAATAACTGTTCGAAGAGAACAGGGACCTACAGTTTATAGCCGAATCCGAACGGCGGTGTCTTGAATTAATTGAGATTTTTGATGCTATAATTATCTATTTATCTATTTTTTTATTCCTCTTGGGAGCTTGATCCTCTACAAGAGCCTTCCATCTGAGTAATTCTTTCTCTTGTGTTGGTTTCAGTAAACGATGTTTCAGTAATCAGATGCGACTTATCCCAAAGTTGGGGTTGTCGTCTAAGGCCAACTGAGCGTGGCGTACCTTGGTGATTGGCTATCAAAGCTCCCAGGGGAAAAAGCTTTTCTTACAGGGTTAGCACACTGTTGCTCGCCGCGCCATCTATTGGCAAAGATAAGAACCAAGATGGCAATGGTTTGTGCCCTTGCTGATCGCATTGAGCTTGATGGAGCTTGTTGAGCTTTTTACAACATCATCTTGGTTTACTCTTCCTTGCAAAGCTGTATGCTGAATTGACGCTTGCTGGTGGAATAGAGAGGTTGAGGTGTGTTTGGTTAGGAAATATTGGAAAAACAGGAATAATATGGTTATGGTGATTTTGGCGCTGGACAGATCGCGGGTGCGAACCAGGGTCCTTTGGGAGAGGAGTGCAGCATTCCAACCCCTGTAACACCAAGGCCCCCATTACTAGTAATCCAATACAAAATTTTAGCTTTATCTCGTATCTTAAAGTTCTCAAAGTACACCCCACCACTGAGCAGTCTCAAAACATAATCGATTAAGTTCTCTTTTGGGCCACAAGCTGGGGGAGGGAGCACAATAGTGTCAGTGCTACAGCTGCCTCGAAAAAGTGCACGAAAAAATAGAACGTTACATAACGCAACGTCTTAAAAAATTTAATTACGTAGTAAGTTGGGTGGTTGGGGGCAGCTAAAAACTGAAAACGAAAGCACAACCCCGTGCCGTGTTGCAGGTGGCAACTGACTTGGGGGGCGCCACCAGCACTAATCCAAACAAAGCAAACCTAAAGCCAAATTTTCAACATTAACGAAATGCTTTTAATTGTGCACTTAACGCTCGTAAAATGTGATTTAATAGTTGCTTTATTCTTTCCTGTTCTGCTTCTTGTTTTAGCTATTTCCCCCCAGACCAACGCCATGGAAAACACTTGGCGGGGTGCAGGTCCGGCGGAGTTGGAAGCTTGTGTGCCGCTTGTTTTGCTGCGGATGCGGAAGTGGCACGTTATACTTACATAAGTTGGCACAGTTCCTATTTAAACGTGGAGCGCAGCCAGGCAGCAACATGCCACACTGACAGCGTCCAATTTGGATTGCTGCAACATCAACAAAAACAACAACAACAACGGTGTCTAGTAATAGGTGTTCCTGGTTCCTGAGCACTTATCAGCGCATTGCCATCTGCTTGGCTACTTCTTGGTGACTTTGGGGAATTCCAAAATGGCAAAAGCCTTAAAAACTTGCCAACAGGAAGTAGACAATAAAGCGAAACACTAGCAATTGCCAAGGGGTGCGGCGACGAAGAAAGAGAGTACGTTTTTTTTTTTCGTTTAAGCAGCCAGTAGGGTCAACAGTTTCGTAGATTTTTACAAAGTTGCTATAAGGAATATAATCAACTCGGGAAACAATTTAACCAGATCAGACTGCTTTTGAGCTGAGTAACCATAAAAGCTGGATAGCTAATTCTTACCATAAAAGTGTATATATGAGTAAGCATGAAATTATTTGCTAGAAGTATCTAAGAATATCAAAGAATATTTAAAAAATTATTTCAGTATAAAATGTGAATTTTTTTAAACCTATTTTGTCGATTCGTTTTAATTGCTATTGGAACAAAACATTCGGTTTCGAACCATATGAAAAATTCAGTTTGGCACCAGACACTCGGTTTCAAAACGAAATGTTCGGATTCGATTTCGGGAGCACGGTCGATTATAAAAATAACAAAAGTCGTTAATTTCTATTGCAACAAAACATTCAGTTTCAAACCATATGAAAAGTTCAGTTTGATGAAATTGGAAGCACCAGACACTCGGTTGCAAAACGAAATGTTCGGATTCGTTTTCGGGAGTACGTCCGAAATTTGGAACCAAGCTGAAATCTCAGCCATTCCGCACATTCTAAAATGATTTCCTGTTTTGTTCGTGAGGATCGGGCTAAAATCCCTTACTGATACTTTTTTTTTAACCTGCTGGTTTTTTATTGTTAGTTTGCCAAGCACATACATATATAATATAATGGGTGTTTTTTTTTTTTTGTTTCTTAGTTTAATTTAGATGTACTTTGGTATTAATTTTAAAATACTTGATCTTAAGAATAAAAACTGAAACGATGTGAATATTTTGAGTGTTTTAAATTTGAAAAAATACATAAAAAATTATGCCTTTAATGTTCTTCTAATTTCCATATGATCTACGCTCAACTTGGAAGCGTATGCTGCTTCTTCGAACTCCTATATCGTAGATATTAAGTCGTTGTTGGTGGATCCTAAGTCGTAAATCGTAAGACCTATTAATTTTCAATAGAAATCTAAATCCCATGTGCTATCACTCAGCAGGTACCGCCCATTCATGATCTTGAGAAAGCCATGTGTCCAGCCTGCTGTTAAAGTTCTGTCCACATCGTAACGCACTTCTTTAACATCCATATTCTGCATTTCGGAGACATAATTACAAACTTCTTCCAAACTTAGCGGATACTGGAAAATTTCAAAAGCGCTGACGATGCAATCCATGTATTTATATTTCGACATGCTGGACAGTGTTTAAGAAATCCAAAGAGCCGAACAGAACAAAAGCAATAATTTTTATAATTTTTTATTATTTTCTAGACAAGTTCAGCTGGGCTTGCTAATAGCAGCTCAGAGATTTTTTCAATTTGAAATAAAGTTTTGAATGAGTTTTAAGGAAATTTGTGCTAGCCGAAAATGTATGGAAAGGGGTCTACGCAGTTCGAAAATTTCGCGCGGAATGACAAAACTTTATACAAAAAAAAAAGTCCCAAAGGGTAGTTTTGTCATTGGGATATCCCAAATGGGATTTTTTTTTATATGAAACTTTTTCATTCCGCGCGAAATTTTTCGAACTGCGTATATAGGCCTTAAAATACAAAATGAGTTATCGGAGTCCCCCAAAAGTTAACTGAAGTATGATCAGGCTGACTAGACAAGCCGAATCGATTGCAATGTAGTGATACAGGGTATCCCAAAGTTGTCTACGCTCGACTTTAACGTACGCCATCTTTTGCAATATACCATATATATATAGGGAAGAAGATCTACAACTGTTGATTCCACGCATATCAGCTGCATTGGCATCGCCAGGAGTCAACCCGGATAAACCCGAACGAATTTGATATTTCCTATTGTTTACCCATTTTAGTTTCTGTTCCTAAAGTCTCTGAGTTTCAAATTCAACCAAGTCAAGGTCTTTATCGGTTAGGTCTTGGACGAATGCTTCTAGTTCTCAATTGCTTTCAATAGTTGATCTGCTTTACTTTAAAACTGGATAAGAAAACTAGCATAGCTCTAAATCTATCTTTGACTATTTGGATGACACAAATTCACAAATTTAAAAAAATATTTTGGTATTCTCAACATTTTTTTAGATTTAAAAAAAATTCCAAGAAATTTGCCTTTTTTCATCATGGAGTTGGGATCGGAAGGGAAAATGGTGGTAGTGAAATGGACAGGATTTTTTATGATCCAGAAATTCCAGTGAGCCAACAATTAAGAGACGGATTCCGAAGGTCTAAAATTTTATTATTTGTTTTGATTTCCCATGATTTCTTCAATTGATTTTTTTTAAATCTGTCTTAAGTCCCATTTCAAAGCGTGTATAAACTGGAGCTGAGCTTTAGACGAGAATCTCATGGGGAATGCAGCGTGTTCCACAAAAATCAGCGAAATGGACAGGATATGAAAAAATTTTAAGATAAACGCTAAAGATGGGATTTTTCGTTCATTTCAAATTTCCAGTGGGCCATCCAATAAGTGCCGGGACCCGAAGGTCTAGTTTCTACTTTATTATAATTTTACAAACAAGTTATTATTATACCCTTTTTCATATTATCAATTTCCCATGCTTGCTTCACATGATCTTTACCACGAAGTAGGATTTTTAAAAAAATCTATTACACACTTAAAAGCGGGTATAAATTGGAGATGGGATTTAGACGAGAATCCCATGGGAATGCAGCGTGTTCCACAAAATAAATGCCGAGTCCCGAAGATCTAATTTTTATTTTATAATAATAAAATTTTACAAGCTAGTTATTATTTTTTATCAATCTATTACATGCTTTAAGGCGGGTATAAATTGGAGATGGGATTGAGACGAGAATCCCATGGGAATGCAGCGTGTTCCACAAAAATCAGCGAAATGAACAGTATAAGAAACAATTTGACGACGCGGTATGGATGGGATTTTTTTTCATTCCGTATTTCCAGTTACAGTTCCCAAAAGTTTTGTTTTTATTTTATTATGGTTTTTACCATAAAGGGATTTTGTTTAGAAAATCTTTATAAGCTTTACACCGATGAAAGATAAAATCGGGACGGTGAAGGATTTCCAAAACATAAGAAATAGGCGGGCATTTTTTTTTTCACCCAAAGTTCTAGTGAGTTGCCAAAAACTCGGTTCCCAAAAGATTTTTTTTTATTTTATTCTTATTTTTTATTCACCATATGTTCTTTACTCCAAAGGGAGATAGGGTCGGAACGGAAACCTTGAAAGATGGACAGAACATGAAAGTATTTGAAAGCGTAAGAAATTGGCGGTAATTTTTTTTTATGATACAGTAATTCCAGCTGGTACACACTATACTGTCAGGTAGTGCTGGAGAAAACATCTCTGTTGGCCAACATCAATATATAGATATTTTAAACTTCGATACATCGATGCATCGATATAACATCGATTTTTTCTCCAGCACTACTGTCAGGTATCGGAGTTTTAGAAGAAATTGTCAATTTTTTAAATCTTATAAAGCATAGCTGCTGATAACAAACCCACAGCTTCTAAAAACATTTTTATAAAAAAACTTGGTTGATATAACTTTCTGGAAGCGCCACTGCAATGATGCATTTTTTTGCACTTCCGGTAGAGCTTTAGTTTTGCCGAACAGCTTAACTTTGGTTAGATAGTGTTATAAGAGCTCGTTTTTGCGCTCCAATTTCTACCATCATTAAGTTTTGATTTCAATCTTCTCATACCAAAAGTAAAACACACGCCTCCGTCTCCGCTCCCATCCAGCCGTACACACCTTTCGTGCCCACGAAACACTTCCGCTATTAGGAGCATGCTCCAAAAGAGACCAACATCTAATGTTTATGTTTATTGTTATTTTGTACGTTTGCTTTGCTGTTTGTTGGTGGAACTAGGGGTACACCCCCAAAGTTAACGCCTATCTAACACCTCACAGCGCCCGTCCCCCCAGCCGGCACCCGCACAAGATGGCGTTTTCCCTATAATTTCGTTTACTGCTACACCAAGTGCAGTTAAATGGGGGCGCTCACTGTTTTCACCCCTCACCCGGTCCACAAAAGTTTTGGCTAACAACATTTGGCAACACGCTGCCCCCTCCCCAGCACCACCTATCATGCTGGCCCATTCACAGTCATTTGGCCGTTGGCCTATTTAGCTTCTTGTTCTGTTAAGGACTTTAAGATCTGGCATTTATGATAAGCGAAGGCGCAACTAAGTAAGTGGAGAATGCTTTAAGGCTTAAAACGCCTTTAGCTCTGTGTTATGTTTAAAGTGCATTTTATTTCGAAATCTTTCAAAAGGGCAGACTCAAATTTTGTGAGCTTTAAAGTAGTTTGTGAAGTGTTGTTTTTTTGGAGCTCGAGTTCGGATGCAGCGATCGCAAGAACATGTCTAACTTTCCGAAATTGCACTATAAACTTGTATGCCCTGTAGTAGTGGAGCCCATTTCCATCTCTCTGTTTATGTCAACAAGCAAAACTGCTGGATATGAGAGCTGAAAATCCTAAAAAGTATCTCACGAGAATACACATCCATTTGGTGCGGCAGCATTGGGACGAAATCTCAAGATTTCACCAAATATATACGAATTCGATTTCAAAACGAATCGGAATAAAATGTTCGGATTCGTTTTCCAGAGCAGGGCCGAATGCTTGTAAAAATTTTGATTTGGAATTGATTTTCATGTCTTGCTTCAACGCAAAGGTATAAATAAATCAAATGCATAGAAAGTATATAAACATATTTATAAACACAAACGACATATACATTGGTGCATATGTGCTTACTTATAAATGTACTTATATATATATGCAGCACATATTTTATATAAAGTCACTTTGAAATTGGTAGAATCACATGCATTATTTCGTGCAAGAGCGCCCAGCAAATTTATAGTGTATATATATAAGTGCTTATAGTACCCCGCGCACACACTCCGCGAAGCCACCGAATCCCCACAAGCATTCTTTGGTTGCACTTTCTTTGGTAACACAATTTGTGTGTGCTTGATCTTATGATAGCTGCTGCCTCAATGATGCCACTGTCGACGTCGCTGTCTGAACGACTTTGCCACTAACTACAAGCTGACTGTCGCTATAATTTTCGAAAAGGATTTACAATGCTAAAATTACTTCCTAAGCCATCCAACCATGTCGTCGTTTCGTACGTTCTGGAGCAGCTGAAGCTGCCTCTGCCTGCGACTTTGGCTTTAGACTTGCCAGAAGACTAGACAGCGACGGAGAGCGAGGTAGTTCGAGTGTGCCCGCTATTGCCATATTTTTTTATACACTATAATCTTGGGATCGAGGGTATACTAGACTATAAGTAGAAAGCTGAGTCAAGCTGAACCATCGAGGACAATGGAACAGAGTCTTCAGGGAATGAAGCAGCTGTTGAACTGATGTACATACAACCAGACAGCTGCAAAGAGATGAAGAAAGGAATAGTCGGGAAATGGACTGGACCGATACGCAGGGCCTACGGCAAGCCAAGCAATCGCTTGATGCCTACAACTCGAATAGGTTCCAGAAAATATCCCAAGTGGGCTAGAATTCCCTGAGGCTACTGACTGGGTTACTGACGGAACTTAGCAGACTTAGGAAACATCTGTGTATTTAAGCTGAGCACGAAACCTTCTAGCACATACTTGCAGAGTCTGATGTCCTTGCCAGAGGCAGGAAATCCCTTCTTGGCGGGCATAAAATATCGATGTATGATGTCACCCGATAAGAAACATCTCCAATAATTAAGTCTCTCACAGACATTGGGCTAGTCATAGAGTTCTAGCGCTTGAAGGGAACACAATAGTTCATAAGGTACGCATTAAACCATATATTGATAGGTACTTCAATAGGTCGGTATGAACACCTAGATTTCAGAGGCTACACATCCTAGTGCCTTCAACTACGCATAAGCTACTACTCAAATAATTAATAAATAATTAAATAATCACCTACAAAGGTGTTCCACAAACTTTTGTTTCTAGTCAAATTATTGGTAATTAAGTGTTCCATTCCATTTTGTTTCAATGAAGAGTCATTTCGCCAAAAATTTTATTATTGGCATTCCTACCACTGTGCACATATTTTTATATTTAACGCTAGACCTGTCATTCATCTTACCCATCCTAAGTGCTCCGTAGTGTATTTTTTGTGGAAAAAATTAAAAAAATATTTAAATTTGAAATTCATCTGGGGCCCTCAATGCCCCAAGGACAGGTCTGGGGTTAATTATATTTTGTAATATATTGGATATTATAAGTGTAAACAACTGCCAAAGGATTGTAAAACCTGTTTATTTAAGGCCCATACGCAGCATACAAAAATTTCGCACGAAATGTCAAAACTTCATACAAAAAACAAAAATCCCAAATGGTGGGATATTCATATTAAAAAATCCCAAATAGTGCGATATTTCTCACGAAATGTCTAAACTTCATATAAAAAATCCCAAATGGTGGGATATTCATATAAAAAATCGCAAATAGTGGGATATTTTTTTTATATGAAGTTTCGACATTTTGAGCGCAATTTTTGCATGCTGCGTATGAGCCTTTATAGTAAATCGCTTGAAATCGTAATTTCTTTGCAATGTAAGATTAGCAATTATACTTTTATTTGTATAGACAAATATGCTAAACCTTATTTTTGATGCTTTTTAAAACCATTTTCATCTTTGAAGGAATAAAGCAATACAGCACACTTATAAACAGCTGTTAATCGTGCACTTTTGCATTTCTGCCTAACATTATATGTAAATGTAGATAACCAAATGCGCAATGTTATCTGATGTAAGCCTTATTAACTAAACTTTATTGACATTTTGTTGATAAAGCCCGCACATGCCCAGAACTAGTCATTATTGGCCGTTTTGACACTCAAACAAACATTTGCTTTCAACGGGACACTGCTTGTTAGACTGCAAACAAGCAGTAAGGCTGTTTTTAAGCAGTCCGAATTTGTATAAAGACCTTATATATGCCGAAATTTAGAAGAATTCAGAGCATGCCCCAGTCTGTCACAGTCTTGACTATATTACTTTTTTTTTTTGTGAATTCTCTCTTCTCTTTACTAAGCGCAAATCCTTACAGAACTGCTTACATTTCGTTTGCCAGCCTGACTGCCGCCTGACTGCTTCTGCTTGCCACTTGACTGGGGCTGACTGAAAAGGACTTGTTTGTTTTTTGCTTTCTAACACACATGCCAATGGTTCGTGCTTGGGCTTTCAGTTTTTTGCGACGATATTTGGATTTGTTAAAATTCACTTTTAAAGAGCATATAGATATGTTCAAGATGTTTGACACAAAATATGTCAGAGACTTGTTTATAAAATTTATTTGATAACTAGATGGAATTATAGATAATATGGTGTCGGAAAAAATTAATGATGACGATTTGATCTCGAAGTATAGTATATATATTATAGTATTAATTTAAGATTAAAAAACTAGGTTTGGTAATAAAAAATTTTTGTAATTTAAATAAATAGTATTGAAAAAAATCATGGCATAGCTTTTAGGGCTGCCTTGAAAATACTTCGGAATATATTTATTTTCTGGCCTTTCTTGCTTCTAAAATGTTGTTTAAAAATACTAATTTATCTTTTTTTTTTTTGGCAAAAAAGTAAAGCCAAGAGTATTTAAACTTGAGTTTGACTAAGTGAACATTTCTTTTTAGACCATTTTAAAGCTTTTTTTTGGATTGTCAGTCTTAGGCTTTTGGCTATGTTAACTTTCACCGCACGCCCACGCAACGACATCTGCTCCAAGGCTGCTTCATGACTGCTCAATGACTGCTCCTTTTTAAGGAGTTACAGCTGCTAAGCCCCTTTCCACTCTTAGCCTTCTTGCTTTCTCTCACTCTCACACTCGCTCCCACTATCTTTGTGCGTTTCTCGGTCTCTATCTAACCTATACCAAGCTGCTGTTTGCTGTTGCCTTTTGAACTTTAATATAGTGCAACATTTATGCGCGCATTTGCGAATCTCTCTCTCTCCCTGTCTCTCTCCATAAAGGGTCTCTCAAAAGCTATGTCAAAACTTTAACAGCTGGCAATGCTGTTTTTGCAAAATGGCAACGCCGTGCCTTTTGACGCTTTGAACATTGAAAAACTTTACGAAATTTCTAAAATTTGGAAATTAATCCAAATTTTTTTTTGAAAATTTTGACTTCAGTGATGTGGCACATTTTTGGTCAAAAGTTTATTCTAGGATTCTCCAGTGCTTGGTTTGGATTTTGTTTGGGTGGCATCATTGGATCATACATCTGTTGAACTGGCCAGATGGTGATTACCCACTGAAAATGTTATTAGCTTTTTTTGGCCCCAATAGGAACTGAACTGGACACGTAATTGTAGCAAGACGTTATTAAAAGAAATGTTCTTTGAGCGTTTTATTTATAATATCAAATTTCCCATCTGGAGCTTTGTTAAGTCGCTGGCTTATGGAACGTCCATTCACAATTGGACCACTATGGAAAAACATTCTGTACGACATATTCAGAAAGAGTACTTAAAATGTGGATCTCTGGATCAAGACCCAGCCCAACCTCACACTCATGTGATCTTATTAGAATTAAAATGTAAATCTTCAAAAGAATTGCTGCAGTTATACAAATTTGACCTAGTTGGCGCTTGTTTTCTATCATAATTTTTTAGTTTTTTTAATTTGCATCGTAATGGGCTTGCATGATATCAAACTCCGAGCTGCTTAGAAAATCAAACCAATTAGATGTGGCTACAGAAATTAGGAAGAGGAAATGGCAATGGATTGGCCAAACGCTAAGGAAGAGCGATGACAGCGTTGCAAAACAGGCGTTGCGATGGAGCCCTTTCCAGCAAACAGGTTACAGCCTTGGTAGACCGCGTATCACCTGGCGACGCTCAACAGAGGCCGAAATGAAATCTCTCAATCTATCATGGAGTGAACTCGGAGTCTTTGCACAAAACCGGGTCCGCTGGCGAAGAGGAGTAGTTGACGCCCTATGCTCCAAATAGGAGTTAAAGGAACATATATATATACATATAAATTTGCATCGTAAACACCTCTGAACTGGTTCCTTAACTAAAATCCATTGAACTTCAATGCAACTATTGAAAACGATGAGAATTATGTACAATTTATCTTATTTCTGAAATAAAGGAAGTTTTATTTATATATACATTATATTATTTTTTGCATATTTTAGTATTTGTACCTATTTTCAGATATAGCTCACAAAAATATAACGATACAAAAAACCCAACGAACTTTTTTTTCCAGCCAATACTTTCAAAAACAAAGAATATTGCATGTACTTTAATTCGCAGTAAAAATGAAACTCTTTTAGTAATGATGCACTTAAAAGAACACCCTGTATAAGCACATCCATGTGTTGGTGCGTATGTGTGCAGCACAAACGACAGCTCAATTTTACAAAGGCGTTGATGTCAGCTCTAATACACACAAACAGATAGACACACTCACACACACACACACACACAATCGCTCTCACTCACACACACACACACGCAGACAAAGCTGTCGCCATCTTCTAGCAGTTGTAACAGTAATTCCATTTATAATTTACTGTCGTCGATTTATAAATGAGCTCAAGCCCATCAACATCGAAGGCGCCATTTTGGCAGAGTTGAAAATGGCGGAGTCTGAGCCCCACGTTAGGCGCAACTGCTTAACATAATTTTAGGCGCATTTATGGCATTAACATGGACTCACACGCATACATTGACACACATAACACCTTTGTTTGCTACACGCCGCAAAAAAGTTGAGCAAGTTAAGCTGGATACAATTTCTTGACATCTTCAAAGCTTAGGGTACAATCATTTCAAAGTCTTCAAAAACGCTTTCAGTTTAAGCCTGCTTTGAAGCAATAGTTCCCCGCTTCTTGAGTTATATAACTGCTGCTTACTTTTTTTTGTCCAACTCATGCTCTTGTAAGCTATGCTCTTGAAGCGGAGCTTAAGAAGTTAGCTAAGCTAAGCTGTGCGTATATAAGTCGGGCTCTTCCCACGCATGACGTCACACACTATTGTTAGCAGCATCAGTTTTCGCTCAGTGTTGTATAAACTTAATGTAGTGCTGAATAATTATGTGTCACAGGTGTGTTGTGGTATCGTATGTGGAAACCCTTAAGCTGTCGTCTGCACTGGACTTGACTACATTGCCAGCAAGTATTTATGGCTAATTGTGCAACGTGGCGTATGCGCAATTACGTTAGCTATTATTTTAGAGCTAAAGTGCTAACGCCACTAAAATCTTAGCTTTATGGTATGACATAAAATAGTTTAGGTAAAGTTTTCTGCGTTGTTTTTTAATTTATGGTCTAATTTATAATAATGCACATAAGTTTTAATTATTGCCCGAAACGGTAGCGTTAAGTTAATTGAAGTTAATTTAAAAAATTACAAATAAATTTTAAGCAACAATGCAATAATTGCAAATATCATCTCAGACTGAATTAGAGGTTTTATATAGGGTTCATATTTCTTAATCAGGCTAGAAGATTTGTCAGAAAAAACCGTGCCTACAGGATGCTCTCTTTGCTTGCATTGGTAGGGTAGCTAGGTTTAAAAATCGTACAGCTAGTGTAATGTAAAGTGTTATGCCAATTAAAAGATAAGTTGCTTGTGGCTTAAAAAAACTAAAGGCTGCTGATTATTCTGTACATGTATAGGGTGGGCCATCAGTTGGTTTGGTTGTTAAACACTCATAATTTGAAACGAATACGTCCAAAGTGGTTGCTCTTCGACATATGTCAAGTTTAATACTACTCAATTTGGGACGCAAGGGATGCTTCTATGGACACTAAGCATCCAATTGTCAACCTCACCTTCACGTAGTGCATCCTATTTAAAACTAACCGAATCAAGGCAGTATAACCTGAGTTGCCTGCCTGAAGGCTAGTTGGCAGCCCCGCTCGCCTTAAACCAAAATGATTACCGAAACCGAAACGGCCTTCTAGTCCTTGTAGGACTTATAGGAACTTATATATAGTTTTGGTCATCGATCGTGGCACAGCAGAACTATGAAAATGGTCGTTCTGTGAAAAAAAAAATATAGTTGAGACCAGTATCGACGAGTCGCCGGGAAGCTCGACGCGTCACTTATTGGATGGGATTACAGCTAGATAAGTTTTCGTCCAAAAAAAGCCATCGAAAATTACAATGTTTATATTCGTGCCTGTGCAGTCCGCTGCGGCGGCCATTTGGGTGATATTATTTTTTATACATAAATGACTAGTTCCAATAAAATGCAATTAACAAACAAACCAACAGATGGCCCACCCTATATAGTGAGTAGTCGAAGGATGGTAGCTATTTGAAATAGTCTATCGATTTTGATCAAGAAGTTTGAGAAAGCGCATTGCCACGTTTTCCATTGACTCATTAATTTCCGATAGTTCTGCAATTCGACGTCGCTTTAATCTTCTCGAGCACTCTGCAAAGCTTAATCTAGGGCGTTCTTGAACTTTAGCTTATACAGATGCTGATGCTGACAAACTTAAGGAAATCAACTCATTTTCGACAAAACCAAACAGAGTATGTCTGTAGAGCTCAGATATTTTTTTTTTTGTTTTATAATTTAGGCGATTTTATAATTGATTGCCATTAAATGAGTAACCATAACTTTTCTAGATTTTTTAGCATTTGAACTTTTGTCAGAGCACCAAATATATGTATCTTATTTATATTGGCGAAAAAGTTCACACTGACAAGCTATATTTGGTGACAAAATTCGAACTTTATTTTTTTTACTTTTGGCCTATGACACCGAAGAAAAAATGCCTGACGATTGGTTACTGGGCACACTTATAGTCATTCCAAATAAGGGTGACCTCTCAATTTGCAGCAATTACAGAGAGATAACACTTCTACCTATTGTATCAAAAGTATTTGCAAGAATAATATTAAATAGAATTCAGTCTACGTTAAGAAAACCACAAGCCGGCTTTCGCCCCAACCGATCATATATCGACCAGATAAATATACTACGTATAATAGTGGAACAAGTCAACGAATGGCAAGTGACTCTCCTACTCGCCTTCATAGATTTTTGCACCGCATTCGACAGTATACATCGCGACAACATATGGCTAGCACTAAGCGATAGCGGAGTTCCACCAAAAATAATAGCCGTCATAAAAGCATAATACAAAGGGGTTCAACTGCAGGGTCACTCAAAACGGCCTTTTCTCCGAAGGCTTTCAAACAGAAACAGGCGTCAAACAAGAATGCCTGCTGTCTCCAATACTATTTCTCATTGTAATAGACAACGTGCGCCGAAATTGCTTGGATGACAATAAAAAGGGGTCTTCCGTGGAACTTTACTGAACACATCGAAGATCTCGCATATGCCGACGACGCGTCGTCTGCCAACGTCAAACATTCAGACATGCAACAGAAAATAAACTGTCGGTCTAAAGATAAACACGAACAAAACAAATAAACAATAAAAACCAACTCTGCGAACAGCCAGTACTTCACAATCGAAATTTAAGATATCGATTCATTTTTAATACATATCTAGGGAGTATGATCTGCCAGAAAGATGGCGCTCAAAAAGACATTTTTGCACGAATAAATAAAGCAAAAGGTGCGCAATTAAGGCAAATATGGAGTTCTTCGGCACTAACGACAAATACAAACAATCGATTTTTCAAAACAAATGTTATTCCAGTTTTATTATACCGATGTGAAACATGGCTAACGACCGAAAAGTTAGTGAATAAAATACAATCCTTTGTAAACAGATGCTTAAGACGCATTATAGCAATATGGTGGCCAATTATAATAAGCAACGAAGTGTTATATAGAAGATGTAAAATTGAACCGATGTCAAATTTCATTAAAAGACGCAAATGGCGTTGGATCGGCCACACTCTTCGCAAAGAACCATCAAAAGTTTGTCGCCAAGCGTTTGACTGGAACCCGCAAGGCAATAGGAAAAGACAGGAAAATCATGGAGTGAGCTGAAAGCAACAGCGCATAATCGTACCGGATGGAAATGTATCACTGAGGCCCTATGCTCCACAAGGAGATAAAGGACACAATAACAACATGACACCTACTACTGTGCGATGCTCTCTTTTTCAGAGAGACACGCGTAAACTGCGCATAGCTTCACCTTATAATTGTTGGATCATGGTGCACTCTACTCTCAACAATACTGCTAGTACTGCTTGCACTGCTGCAAGCGCTGTTTGCTCTCACTCATACTAGCAAAGGCAAAGGGGAGCTCTGTTTTGCGCCAGTATTAGTACGTAGGTGTGAAGGTAGGGTATTATAGGGTATCAGATCGATACGAAGATTTTTTGTCAGATAGATTGCTCGATTTTGGTCATACTCAAATGTCAACTCAGAAATGCGCTAGAGTGCGTTTGCGGATTCAACCCACTTCCGAATTCGCCCTACTTGCTTATATATATACTCTTCTTCGCCCAAACCCTTGTTTACCTCTTTTCGGACTCGCTTATGCTCGTCCTGGGGTGTGGGAATGCGATCTCAGCATTCGTCTGCAGGCATTCCGATCCTGGATCATGTCATCGCTTTTTATTGCATTTTCTTTTCTCTTATGCCATATGACTTTTGTAAACAGCTGCTTGTTGTTGCTGACGGTATTCAGTCAGGCACTTGTGCATTTCTGCACTATAAAGCAAACATACTAAAGTTTATTCAAAGACTTACAAAAGCTTTAAACAATTTACCAAATTAAGCTCATAAGCTTATACTGCTGAGCGCTTTAAAACTTAAAACCTTAGAGATTAATTAAAATGTGCTTATGGGAACGTTTGAAGTCAAGGTTGCCAAAAAAGAAAAAAAAAAGAAATAGAAATAAACTGTTCCCAAAAGATGCTCTTTAAAGCAATATTGCTTTGACAATATAATAACGCTTTAAACGCAAAATAGAAATCTACTCATTTTGGAGCAAAACTTGAGCATAATATTTCACTAATAGCCACACATATATCTATATGTATGTATATGCATGCACAAACATATGCGTAAAGCTTAGTGTAATTTGTTAAACGTAATATCCTGAAACTAGTACCTCATGCTGCTTATCGTTCTTGTCGTCCTGCTTGTGGTTGTCTGCGGGTTCCAAAGCCCAAACTTATAAAATTATGATACCCAGAAAGCAACAAATTTTAATTGCAAGAAAATTTCCGTAATTTACACACACACACACACACACACACACGTGCTAAGAGAGAGACCCACATGGCAGGCAAACTTGGAGATACAAATGTATCTAAAGCAGCGTAAGCCCGCAAGCAAGTTGGATGCTAAGACAGGCTGCCCGAGCGTAGCACAAGGGGGCAAGGCAGGTCTGCTGCTGTTGGTTAAAACAGCAAAACCAAAAAAGGTCTGAAGAACTTGCCAAAGTTTTTGGCGCTATGCAACTGTAATTTGTATCTGTGTTTGTGCATGTGTGGGTAAATGTAGCTGTAGCTAAGGGCGTAGTCAGCTTGTCACAAGAGGGGCACTAAGAAATAACATATACATATGTATGTTTATATTATGGAGTAATGTCACATCTCTCGAGCACTCTGGTAGGTATAACCCAAAGCGCACATCTGAACTCCTGCGTTTTCATAAAAACAGGACCAAGATGGTGGTAGGAGTTGTAACGGGGCACTGCACCATTGGCCATATGGCTGAGAGACTGCATGTTCCCCATCACGGCTTCTGCCGTAGCTGCGGAGACGAGGAGGAGACAGAAAGCATCCAACACCTGTTGTGCGACTGCCCGGCGCTTCTTAGAAGACGAACCCAGTTTCTGGGCAAACCGTTCTTTGAGGATCTGGGTAGTTTGGCTTATGTGACCATAGCGGATCTGGCTGCGTTTGTCGCATCCTCAGAATAGTTTTTGTAATAGGAGAGTCGTAGGTGATTCGGGATGTCCTACAGTTTTGATCCTCCTCGCCCCCCTCCCCATTCCCTTCTCCAACTCCTTTCTTCCTTCTCTCAAATTGGGCAACACAATGGACCTCATGGTCTCTGGGTGCTCTCAGTTTACTGAGCTGCCTACTTAACCTAACCTAATCTTATATTATGGAGTTCCAATTTTGTAGAGATTTTTATATACGTGTGGACGAGGCCCAATTGGTTTAGGTTCTAGCTTAACCTCAAAGCACATAACCTTTTTTTTCGTTGATGATTTTGTATATCTTTTTGGGGCTACTTTGTTCGAAACCGTGGTCAAAAATACCCCAGCATGTCGGGTTTTTGAAATAATCTCCAAACTACCTCGTTTTATGGCGTTTTTGAGGTTATGCCTGAATCCTGACTTGCTAGGTTCCAGTTAATCTCAGATTTGGCTTCAAAGACGCCAAATAATAAATAAATAGGTATGTATATATTAGGGTGTACTCATTTTTTAAAGAATTTTATGTTCGTGGGGATGAGGCCCAATGGGTCTAGGTTTTAGCTTAACCTCAAAGCACATAACTTTGTTTTCGTGAACGATTGTTCGACTCTTTGTGTTAATAATCCTTATTCAGATCGTTGGTAGTTTAATTAAGATAGTTTTTAGTTACAGCATTGCTAGTTAAAAAATTAAAAAAAAATGTGGTAAATAATATTTTATTTTGAACCCACGTTTATTAATTAAGGATATATTGAACAAAAAAAAACTAAATAATACCTCAGAAAAAAAAAACATTACTTCAGAAGCAAGTCTAATGATCCAAAAGAATACTGACAAGAACAAAACAGAGAAAATCTTTTAAATTTCCTTAAAAATAAAATACTTTATTCTTAGGGTCACACTGTTCGTTTTCGAAGGAAGGAGATGGCTTGATGACGTCAAAGCAGACTTGAAGACGATGAACGTTCGCAATTGGAAAGATGAAGCCAAAGAGAGAGTGAACTGGAGGATGATTGTTGATGAAGCTATGGTCCACCCCGGATTGTGAAGCTAAGAGGAAGGAGACAAGTTCGTTTTCGAAGCAAAATAATTTCGAGTTTTTGTTCATCAGCGTTTTTGGCTGCTGCGTACAGCCTTAAGAAAAAAAAAGTATTAACATATTCTTGTTTAACAAAGGGGGGGGGGCTACACTCACCCCTTGACTACACCCTTGTGCATGTATGTGTGCGTGTAAGTACGATCTGTTGGTATGCATTATAAATTTATTTAGCAAAAGCGCGTAAAGCGCATAAATTTCAGAGCGAAAGCTGCTTAAGGGGGTAGCTTGTGAAGGCTGTAGCGCGAAGGGAGCCGAGTGTATACGGAATGCAACCGTGTGTTAACGTGCAGCGACGTGGGTGTGCGTGTTTAAACATGTTTCAGCGTGTTTGAGCGTGTGTGAAAAATTGAAATTTATTGTTATTGTGGGCTCAGTTTGCCTTTTGCTTGTTTCCCTTTGGAAAAGCTTGTTGAATTACTTCCAGACAAAAATAATAATGTAATAATAATTTTTCCAACTCGTTAACACATGAAACGTGTGTTACACACGCACACACACACACGCACACAGACAGCAAGTGATACTGTGTCAGGGTTTGACCCGCTTTGGTAACGTTTTACAAGAAACAGCTAATGGACCGATTACAGTCACTATAAAACAAATAAAAAACACCCTGTATTACACAATTTTCATGTGATTTTGGCGTGTACTGAAACGTTTATGCTGTGTAAATATTTTGAAACTATTTTATGGAAGCAGTACCATAACAGCGTATTCGTACTTTGCAGATCTCGCTAGATGCATAAGTTCATTTTACGAATTTTTTTTTCAAAGAGACTTTAGTTTAACAATTTTCTGAATATTTTAGATTCTGAAGCAGTAGGTAAGGCTAGGTTAGGGCGGCAGTCGGGACCTAACGTCCCAACTTACTAAGGCCAGAGAATTGGCCCGTTGTAATACCGCTGGGTGGGCCTTACACCACCCTTCCCCCACTCAGGAGGTCCCCTATATGTTCGAGAAATCACGCCCATCCGGCGGTTTTAATAAATCTCGAGAGGCTTCTTGGACTCTTTTCTGAGAGCTGGGATAGGTCATTCAGTAAATAATGCAAAAAACGGTAGAGAAAAGTGGGGTGAATTCGGAAGTGGGTTGAATCCGAAAACGTATCTTAACGAATTTCTGATTTAACATTTGAGTATGAAACCAATTTTCAAATAAACGTCATGACCGACGTTGGTTTTTGATAATACTCCGACTCGAGTACACGTGTTTTTCTGTTCAGCATAATTATTTGGAAAAATTGCTATCTTGAAAGTTTTATTTTAAGTTTTTGTGTCGCTAAAATTTCAACATTTTCTCAAGTAAAATCAAATTTAAGTATATCCATAATATTATTTAGACTCTATACTTAAAAAATGCTTAAGGATTCGTTTCGTTTTTTACAAGCCACCGAAATACGCTACTCCGTTGCGAAAAAGTAGTTTTGGGGGTGAAGCCGGAAGTGTCGAAATGATCCAAATAATTATTTTGAATATAATTTTAGCACGGACTTGAACTGCGAAACAAATTCCCGTAAGCCGGTTCCAATTTCCGATGATTTGTTGGAAATGCTGAAGGCAGTGAAAATCGAAAAAAGGAGTGATCTTTCAGACGATTTCGCTCTTTAAAAAAAAAAAACATTTTTCCAGGCTATTTCTACATATTCAACTTTTTTTTTACCAAAAATAAAGAAATAACATGTTTGCGATAAAATTTTATGGCGCTTTTTATCCGGATTTACCCCTAAAACACCGAAAATCAAGATTTTGGCATTTTTTGTTCGGAAATCAATCTACCTGACAAAAAATCTTTGTATCGATCTGAAATTTTGACACAATGTAGCTTATTCAATAAGTGTCCCTTATTTCTTTTTGGTGTAAATTGTTGTTGGGCACTTTGGCCTCTTACCATTTTGCTTTTATGCCAGACACAGTGAATACCCCTAATGTATCATTATCTGACAAGAATGCGAATACTTTTTGGTCATTCATTTTTTAAGTTGTCCGAATATTTTCCGCTCTCACTGTATACACTTCATTTCGTCAAGGTGCTGCACACAAAAACCTATCGCTCTTGATACATCCCTTATTCTTGGGCTACAGGGTAAAAAAGACACGAACAGGAATGCCAAACAAATGCACTGAGCCGATTTGTGTGTGTGTGTGTGTGTGTGTGTGTAGTTTTGGGTGTAATGATGTGAAAAGTAATCAGGGTCATGTTCCTGTATGTGGAAATAAAAAGCAAACTACATCCTTGCTGCGGGTTTAACTCATGCGCGACTGATTTTAATTTATTGTCGAAGATTTCTCTTCAATATCGAAAATCAATTGAAACTGCATCAAACTGCCCGCCTTGAGATTAGTCTGTATTAAAAGTGGGCTTTATGGTTAAGCTCCTTATCAGCCATAGTCATAGTCTTGCCTTTAAGATGCGTCATCTTTGTTTACTCCAGACGCTACGTTGGCGTCATCTGTTTCAGAGTGAAACTTTTCGGGGTATGGTGACACCGGCGGCTTAAATGTTAAATCATTGCTTTCCAAATCAATCAAAAAGGCTTCAGTTTCTGCTCCGGAAAATGGAAAAACTTCAAAATCTACTTCATCACTAGCTAGAGTCTTCGGTATAATAACTACACTCTCGTTACGCGTTGGCTGGTAATCCAGACCAAGGCGTTGCTCTCCATAAGTACTGCCATCTTCAGATGATGGCAGAAGACTGACCTAAATGAGCATCACAGCTTTCCTAAGAGTACGTTGACGAAGCACCATTGTCTTCTGCTTGCTCATCTTTATCCTGCGTACTATTTATCTTGAGTACTATTGTCATTCGACTTAGCTCTCAAATCTTCACCAGCGCGTGCGCCTAGCTTCAGTATATACTCTAGAGTAGATTCTTCCTCGAGCTTATCATCTTAAGGCAGTAATTGGAACTCTGCTTTTGCGTCATCTTCAGTTTCTTAATCATCTTATTTGTGCGCCAAATTGTGTGCTTAGCTCTTGTTTATCTTCAGAGCTTTAGTACTTCTCTTTCGAGACGAAGGGCCTCCCACAACTGCTTCACCTTGAGTTTCTCAATCTTCTGCTTGTTCATCTTTGTTCTGCTACGATGTATGCAATCCTACAACAGCTCCAGCTTGAGTACTATTGTCATTTGACTTAGCTCCCAAATCTTCACCAGCGCGTGCGCCTAGCTTCAGTATACACTCTAGAGAATTCTTTTTCTTTAGGCAATAATTGGAGCTCTGCTCTTGCGTCCTCTTTTGTTTCACAATCATCTGGCTAGTGTGCCAAATTTTTTCCTGCTCCTGTTTATCTTCAGAGCTTTAGTACTTCTCCTTCAAGACGAAGGATCCACCATAACTGCTTCATCTTGAGTTTCACAATCTTCTGCTTGTTCATCTTTGTCCTGCGACGCTGTATGCAATACTGCACCAGCTTCATCTTGCGTATTATTGTCATTCGGCTGTCAAATCTTTAGCAAAGCGTGCTTCTAGCTTCAATATATATATATATATATTCTAGGGCAGTGTCTTCTTTGAGCTCATCATCTTTTGGTAATAATTGGAATTCTACACCGGCTTCATCTTAAGTATTATTGTCAATTGACTTAGCTGCCAAATCTGCACCAGCTCACGGCCAGCAGCTTCTTCTCGAGCTTATCATTTTTAGGCAGTAATTGGAACTCTGTTTTTGCGTCATCTTTAGTTTCATAATCATCTGGCTTGTTTTCCTAATTTTTTGCAGAGCTGCCATTTATCTTCTAGAGCTTTAGTGTTTTCCTTCGAGACGATATATGTATACAAACCCACAGCTGCTTCTCCTTAACTTTCGCTTTCTTCTGTCTTAGTTGTGAAATCTTCAGCGCTACGCTACTCTCATCTGTTACAGCACTTTCTTCTTAGAGTTCTTCAGCAAATGCAATTCTACATATGCATCATCTTTAGCTTCAAAAGTTACTTGCTGTTTTACTTTATTTGAAGCAAAATTACACTTCTTCTTAACCTCAGTTGTAATTGTAATGGCTTGAGAATGGTTTTTTATCAACTTATTAGCTTTCATATTTATCTGTAAATCTCAACCTTACCCATCGTTAGCCGCTGCACATCAAAATCTATTAATAAAATGAAATGACTTTCCAATGATTTTAAGAGGACTGCTAAAAACCAATTCTCGCCTCAACCACAAAACAATTTCCAGCTTATTGCGCAATTTTTCTTAAAAACAGGCAATTAATTTTGCGCCCCAAACAGCAACCCTGTGGTTACATTTTTTGATATCCGTTTCCGCGTTATTAAAAATATACGCCCCAGGGCATGACAGCACGCCTGCCCAATATTACATAGTACCTAAGGGTGTTAAACAAATTCTTCCAAATTGGCTAGACTGTCTAAGTGGATTTTGAACACAACAGCAAATAAAAAAAGTGTTTTGTAATGACATTTGTAGAATTAAAAGCTTTTTGAAATTAAAGCGAATTCTACTAAGCATACTTCGTCAATAATGTGCAAAGTAAAAGTGAACCCAACTAAAAATTTAAACTTTTTGTAGATGTATATGGCCGGTACTTATTTGTCTTTATTTACTAGGATCAGTAGGCTGCGAATATAAAGTTATTCAAAATCTGATATTCTACGCTTAGTTTGTAAATTATTTGCCGAGTCAATAGTCATAAATTATAATCATCATGGAGCAAGAAACAAATGTAGAGCTGTTCCAGTAAGTTAATTTTAATATATTAATAAAAAAACAATCCACTTCTTATGTCTTTCTGAAACTAGGCCTCAAGCCTCAAATGCGCTTACTGAGCAACAAAATGAGTTTGTTTACCAAATCTTTGCGAATATTATCCAAGGCCAGTATGATAATGCGCTGAAAATGTTCAACACCAATGGATCAGATGACCCTATGCTGCCAGAGCTACACAAGAGCGTACTTAAGCGCATCGTTTTACGCTTGCAAGCGCCGGATAGTCCAAAAATTTGTTTGCAAGAGGTGCTGATGAATGCACATCATCTGGGTGAAGACATACCCGAGGAAACTGTGCAAGAGCTCTACATGTCTGCTGTGAAATATGCGCATGAAACCCTTGTTGAGGAGCTTAAGGCAAATATTAAATACATGAAGCTGATTCTAGAGTATACTACCATTAAAGAATCTTTGAAAAACGAATTTCGTAAGAAATATGTAAAACTAAGCCTACTAAATGGATTAGCATTTTTCATACTTCTATGCGTGTTGTATACTAGTTACAATATGTGTGACTAAAATTTATTTTAAATTGTTGAATATTTTTTATAAATCATTTCATTTTTTGCTCCATAAACGTTTTGTTTTTGTACAAGCTTATTTCTTTCGTGGTTCGGATTTGACAGCTCTGTTTCAATGGCATCTGTCAAATAGAGAGACTGAAAAGAAAGAATTACAAAAATTAGCTTAGAAGACAGAGTTCCATGTAGAACATTTGAGTAAAGGCTCAAAAATGATATAGCGATAAAATAGTCGATCGAAATTCTAAACAGAAATGTGTTTTATTATGCTTACTTTCGGAGCCATAAAATGGATAGCCCTATATTTGAGATATATCGTTTATTTTATCTTAAATAACACAAAACGGCTAACTTTAGTCAAAATTGATTCACTATTTCATATAGCTACCATACAAAAGTTGAATCAGTTTTTTGCGCAGCCGAACTCGCGCACTTTCTTGCGTCACCTTGTAAAATTCATTGCATCGTGAAGTGTGGCGATATGATCGTTTCTTCCGAAGAAACAGGCGAGCATTGGCCTTGAAGTGCTAGGTACGCGCAAAACTTTTGTTGAATATGATGCGTCTTGAAAGAACCATAATGCCGATTTTGTTTAGTTTCAGGCTCATGGGCATAAATCCAGAGTTTGTCGCCACTTAGTGCTTCAAGTAATTTCCAACTTAGAGAAACTTCTTTCTGCTGCCATATGGGACGTCGCTTGTGATATGTATAAAGATTATGTTTGGCACAATAGTTGGCTTAGAGATGTTCCTTTTTGGTTATGAAGATCAACAACGAACCAATACCTTTCGAGTATTAAGCTCGACGTCACAATGCATCGCATGAAAGATTCAGTTAGCAGCATCCTGTCCAGCTCTTTTTTTTGTAAAGAAGTCTATCAAGTGTGTGTTCACACATATTGTTTTGCAAAAAGCTGCTGGGTTCAGCTAAAAGGCAGCACATTCACGTTTTAGTCAATAAAGGGATACCACTTTTTATCGTCCGAAACAGATCCAGGTCTCCAAGAGGTCCGGGCAGGACAGTTATTTTTAAAGTACTCTAACGATTGTATTGTATGAGAGAGGCAAATAAGTGGAAAGATCTTGACTTCGGTCATGCCATGATTCTCAAGGAAAACTCCCTAGTTCCCAAGAGTACGGACTATTGCACTCCGCAGGGACACTTTACAACTAACTTCAAAACCCATATCCCAACCAGGGAGGATTGGAGTTTAGGCGTACCAGGCCCAGCGGGCTCATTAAAGTTTTTCACGGATGGTTCCAAGCTGGACGACCGTGTATGTGGTGGCGTCTACATTGAGGAATTCAATCTCAGAAAAGCTTTTCGTCACCCGTACTCTTACGAGGGCAACTGTATTGCGGATGAGCTGGCTAGACGAGGAACTACGAGCATCCTCCTTCAAGACAAGGAGGGCCTGGGTATACCCATGGCCAGCTGCAAACCGAGAATACGAAACTACTTCGATCTCTTTGCAAACCAAATGTGGAATCGGATATCGAACACGTGTAGGATATTTCGGCAAACATGGCCGACATACTGCAGGAAAAGAACTAGAGAACTTTGCCGCCTAAATAGAGCCCAATGCTCGACCGTCATACGTGCTATCACGGGACATTGGCTCACCAGCCCACCGAAATTCATGCACACAGGCTTAACGCACCTCATCATGACTTCTGTAGAAGCCGTGGCGATGAGGAGGAGCTAGAGACAGTAGATCAGCTTTTCTGCCACTGCCCCGGACTGTGCAGGACAAGATTCCGTTTTCTAAAGTCACACTTCCTTGATGACTTGTCCCATCTCTCGGAGCAGAGTCCAAAATGCCTCTTAAGGTTCATTCAGGCCGCCGGATAGCTGTGACTAATCTCATATAGGAGACCTCGTGAGTGGGGAAGAGTGGTGAACGGTCCACCGTAGCGGTATTACAACGGGCAAATTCTTGGCCTACGTGAGTTGGAACTATGAGTCCCAACTGCCGCCATAACCGCACCTAACCTAACGATTGTATTTTTGCACAGATTACTTTGCCGATGTCTGTTGAGTTTATCTAAAAGGTTTCATGAAACTTCTTCGCTTGGTAACCGGAACTTCGTCATGGCAGAAAGACCGAACGTCCAACGACTTTGAGAGTATTGAGATATTGTTCGACATCGTCTGATAACTATATATTTAATCCATTTTGATTCTTAGGAGGAACATAGGGCTGTGTCCATTGAATATGATTTGTTTCAGTTTCATTAATCGGGTTTCATTCAGATGAGTGAGTGATTGGCCTAAGCATCCTAGACTGGTGCTGGGGCTGCCAGCTATAGCCACCAGACTGGCCTCTAGACATTATAAAAATGCCTGGCAACAATGGACTTCTTAGCAGTATTGGTTGTTGTTGTATACTCGCCTATATCCCGGGAGGTCAAGGTGGTAGAAGACCAGCTGGATAGGTCGCCGGCCGTTGTGGATTTCTGCTGGCTTCGAATGCTCCTCCTCAACCTTACTGGCATGGGAGGCCCTACTAGTAGCTATGCTACCGCCGGCATCGCCCCCAGTATCGTTGCACCAACTAGGACCCCTCACCACGTCAAGGTTGCAATCCCCGTGGGGTTCTCATAAATGTGCCTGTATTTATATGTGTTAGACTGAGCATGCTCCGGAAATCTGTGTTCAGAGTATTGACTCTGCTAGTCATGCTTCGTGGGGCATGTGACAGCTCCAGCTCCAGACACAAAATTTGGAAAAATTTGGAAATTTCGAAATTTGAAAAGTGCAAAAAAAAAAAAAAAAACAAGGGTGCTGTTACAGTCGTGACATTCTGACATCCTATAGTATACATTCTAGCTGCTAGGGTAAAGGCGGTTGGGTTAACATCAAACCGATTTCTTATAAGTACAGACTATTTGGGCAAAGTCTTTGCGGCGTCTTACTCATCTTACTGCACTAATCTTATATACCCCTTACCCAGCGCATACAGTGTATAAAAACAGCGACCAAAAATTCCAAATTAATTGGATAAACATTCTTTGGAGCGTCAACCCTCTAAAGCTATTTCGTGATTGATTTGCCATTCTCTTGACGCTAATAGAATTCGAAGTCAAGGCAATGGAATTTCTTGCATGCCTGCCTTTTAATTCTATAATGCCAAGTCTAGAAATTACCATGACAAGCGTACCTAGCTGGTTTCTAAATAAGCCAGGCCAAGTTTTGAACTGATGTTGGCTTACGGCTATTTGACCCAGGGCGCTTTTCTAATTATGCCACAGTAGCGGGGACGGTGCTTACCAGAAGGCAGGTTCTTGTGAATGGCAGCTACTAATTTGCTTGGAAGCCAGTAAGTGCCAACCGCAAGGTAATTTATTTTGATATGCTTTAACTTAAGCATAAGATTAGGAATAGCAGGATGAGGAAGTGAGTATGGCTATGGGTATGGCAAGCCCATAGTTGCAGTAGCTTGAGCAGCTGCAAACTCAGCTGCAATGTCAACATGATTATTCAAAGTTCTTAAATAAGATGGCATGCTACCAAAAACACAGCCAACTCCCAGGATGTGGATGTGGGTTTGGGTGTAGCATTGAAAATGCAATATTACCATTAAATATTTTTACTCCAACAAGTTCTGTACGCGCTGAGCCTGCAGCTTTGCTCCGGCAATAAAATCAAATCAACAGCAACAGGCAGCTATGTACAGGGTTGTCATGTCATTGGCATGCCAATAACCGTTATGTGTTCCAAACCAAACCGAACCGAACCGCAACAAGGCTTGAAGCAGCAGCATGCACAAAATGAAATAATTTTACCGCAGGGCAACAGCAAAAGCAATGGCAAAGGCAAAACCAGCATAAATATCGAACGTGATTTATTTTTTGCCATATCTCAATATGGTTTTCGTTTTTTTTTTTTTACAATAAGTACATGGTAGAGTATTCTATATATTATACATTTCGTTATATATTTTTTTATTTTTCCACTTTGAAGCAAAGAAAAATATTTGGCGAGTTGTAAAAACAGCTGCAGCAAAAAGCTTGCTGAGCCAAGAGTCAAGCTGGTATTGGCGGGGTGTAGCGTGGAGGACATTGGGGTATGGAAAAAGGCATAGTAAAAACATCCGTGCAATACCGAGTATTTGAAATAATAGATGCCAAACTAAATGGGTAAAGGATCTCAGTGCGCTGCTGCATATTTTTTTTATACCCCTTAACTAAAAGCGTAAGTAAGGGTACATTAAGTTCAGCGGGATGTGTGTAACAGGAATGGTGGACAGGGTTTCCAATCCAGCCAAAAAAAACCGGGGAAAAAAAATTGACAAGCGTAAAGGTCACGAGTCCTTTAACCTCTATGGTACAATCTGGTTCTTAATGATCTTTCCCTGGAGCAAGCGGGTTGTTGGGTAAAGGCAGAAGCAGACGATCTTGTTCTAATGGTGACGTGTTGCTTTCTATCTACAATCCCTAAACTAATGGAGCAGCTTCGGTGGCAACCCGAAGAAGACTCAACTGGTGTTGTTTACTCGAAGACACAATATCCCTTAGCTATTTTCACCGAACCTAGGAGAAATGCAACGCATAAGATCTATGAAAGTAGAGCTTCTGGGTATCATTTTGAGGATAGTTTCAAGTTAGCAGATGTGGACTTCAGCCGTATATCTCATGGAAAAGATACTCTGAGGAAAATTTGAAGAGAGCACAGCGTGCTTACTACACCTGCAAAAAGACCTTCGACGGGAGATGGGTTAGTCTATGGGCTAACAACTATCCAACCTAAACAGCCATCAGGGGTTCATAAAAGCGGAATTCCCGCAATTCACTGCAACCGTATATCTCATGGGAGACAAACTCTGAGGAATTTTTGAAGAGAGCACTGCGTGCTTACTATACCTGCAAAAACACCATCGACGGGAGATGGGAACTGCTACCGAAGACCTTATTCTTACCTATGGGCTAACAACTAACCAACCTAAGCAACCATCAGGGGTTCATAAAAGCGGCCCGTCTGGGCATCACTAATCCCCGTAATCCACTGCAACCGTAAATCTCATGGAAGAAAAACTCAGAGAAAAAATTGGAAGAGAAAGATGGGTGTCATCGATCATCGATAGGAGAAGGGAACTGCAACCGTATTCCATATGGTTCCTGGTTATACATAGCAGTAGTCAGGATTATCCTTACCTATGGGCTTAGACCTCTGATCCTCCTCCCTTCCCTTCCCCACCCTTCTTCAACTCCTTTCTTCCTTCTCTCAAATTAGGCAACACAATGGACTCCATGGTCTCTGGGTGATCTCAGTTAACTGAGCTGCCTACTTAACCTAACCTAACCATGGGCTAAGACCAAATCCCACGTAAAGAACCATCAGAGGGTTCAAAAAGCGGCACGTCTAGGCATCACTGGATACCTGCGATCAACCCTTAACATTTACTAGCTATCTACTTCGGATCACAGCAGGGTCCGACTTGAGATAGGCACACACGCTGAGACCGAGAAATGTGTCTGCTGCTCCACAGCTAAGATATGGAACACATACTATCCGAAGACACAAGATTGGAAGCGAGAAATTCACGGAAACAGGCACAGAAGCGGGCATCTTTTCGGAAGAAAGCTTTCATTCAGTCTTCCCAACTGATGCAACCAAGCTATCGACAGTTTGAGAAGCGCCAAGACTGATAAACACATTCGATAAGCTACCCAGTGGCGGATTCACGGACGGTTTTTGGGTCTGCCCCAGAAAAAGATTAAAAGCGCACTGGGAATGGAACTGGAAACGCTTTTCTTCAAAGAACTGGGCACTCTGGTAAATCCTCTCATAGCCGGCTCTTTTCATCGAGTCCTTTAGCAAGGACTGCGGTTACGTCGTGTATAATAGCGTCCCATTCAACCACATCACCCTCACTCTACCCTCGCCAGCTGTTTTTTCTCTCTCGCGATTGCTTTCGTAGCTGCGGAGTTATGACAAAGATAGAAAGCATACAAATCCTGCAAAGACCCTTTTTTGAAGACCACAGTTGTCTGTTATATAAGACGAAAAAAATCAAGTATTAAAGGAGCTCAAGAAATAAGAAGTAGATTCTAAGAGAAATAAGATAAAGCAACGATTATTTTGTAAATGAAAATCAACTTTATGCACGAAAGGAACTAGTTCATTTATAGTGTATCTAAAAGTCCGGATGCTTCGATGAATATCTGAAATGTTTTTTTTATTGAAATTGTCTACAAATAAAGAGCAAAAGTCAAACTAGTGCAAAAACTAAATTTGTGTTAGACTGAAATGGCACTAAACATGGAAAGGCTTGTCAGAGTGAAATGGCAATAGACGCTACGCTTAAATATTTAAAACATATAAATTTGCCAGCTGCCATTTTGTTTTACGTGGCATGCGAAAAGACAATTGAAAAATTATGTTAATTTTTAGCCAGGATCTAAAAACCGGAGACCAACGACCAGCTCCAGCTTCAGCTGCTGTCTAAAGCGTAGCTCACGGTTCACGGTTGCAGCAGCAAAGGCAATATGAAAAATCTCATAAACCCAAAGGGTTTCGTGCATTCTTGCACGTTGGCAAATAAATTGCCACGGTACTCCAACGGACCGGAGTCCAGGCGAACGGGCAGGCAGGCAGGACAGTGCGGAGCATGCTATTTAGAAATACAATGCTAGACTGATACTGGATACTGGTGGAACAAGGGGCAGCTGGCGCTAGCAACGTGATTAATGCCCGTAGTGGGCTTTTGTGCTTGCGCGCAAATTTCGGGTAATCTACTTTAAAGCCCGAGCATTGCATAATTTTAGGCCAGGGACCCAACTATTTTTATTTTTATTCCACTTTTTTTTTCTTTTTCCGTGTCTTTTTAGAGACATGTAATTTGGTCAATGGGCTGCAGCTGCTGCAGCTAAAGACAGCAAACAAAATGTTAGGGGTATAAGTAGAGCAGCACTTAAATATATTGAGTGCTATGCCGGAACTGGGATTTTTGGAAATAAAAACTTGGCATTTGTGAACTGGTAAAATACAATTACAAAACATAAAGGAATTTTGGAACAGCTTTAAGTCGTTTAATATTCAATTTGGTAAACCTCCAATAATAAAATTAAACATTTTATAAATTTAAAAAATTGTTTTCTACGACAGAGCCAATATAAATTATATAAATCAATCTTATCAGATCATTGTGAGACCAATCCATATGGTAGTAATTTATGATAATATAAAAAAGCAGTAAAAGACTGAATTAATGAGTCGAAAAAATTAAAGCAATGTTCAAAAGTATTTATTGCATCAATTTTTATTTAATTTTTTTTTTTTATAATAATTTTATAAAATAATGACTTTGATTATGCTGCAATAATATCTACATATATCATGGTGAACATAAAAGTGCAACAACTGCCTTGTGACGAACACTGGTACGGTCGGATGGCGAGAAAAAATTGTTATACAGAAATAATTTCGAACAGGAATCATAAAAACTAAATAAAAATGGGCTACTCTAAATAAATAATGTGCCTTGGCTGCATTTTTCGTTAAATTAAGGAATAACATCGAAAAGTTTCCACAAACTTGGCGATTTACACGCGAATTAAAAAAAGTAATCTTAGGCGTTGTGAGAAGGCAAATTGCCTAATTATAACACTGCTTGCACTGCTTGGCTATAGTGGTGGTGTACGCACAGTCTGATGAAATGATGATTGCAAGCTGCTGCAAAACATCGCGCCAGTTCAGCTGCGCAAAAAACTGATTCAATTTTTCTATGGTAGCTATATGAAATAGTGTACCAATATTGATCAAACCTCACACAAATGTTTGTATTGTTCCTTGGTCGCTACTGCGGCCGCTTCTAGCTGTAGCATAGGGCGGAAGCGAAACTTCTTTGCTACTTGCAACACGTTTCAACTCATTCCAGGATCCTAATCGCCTGGATGCATTTTACACGCTTCTTCTCCACGTCACCCCCTGCGTCTGGGGGTTGTATTCAAATGCCATTCTCGCTATGTAATTTTCGGGTTTTTTTAAAGCATGGCCAATCGGCTTGCAACCAAATAAATTCCACAGTTCACAAATGTTTAGTCTAAAACAAAATAAAACTGACTTCAATTTAATCGCGATATTTTTAAAAATATAACCAAATTTCTATTAAGTATTTGTATGTTTCATATTAGTCTTAAAATTTGTGTAAAGTTTAATAAAACAGCTAGATAGACACGTGTAAGCTGCGCAAAGCGTGAATTTCTTATTGTTGGATCATGCTCTACTCTCAACAATTCTGCTTGCACTGCTCTGAGCGCTGCTTACTCTCTTGGAACAATAAGGTTCGTGAGCTGGTTCAAAAAATATATGTATATTGTCGCTACTTGTTTTTCTTTATATACTAAGCTTAGTAGGCTGCTAAAATAAAGTTATTCAAAATCTGATAGGCTACGTGTAGTTTGTAAATTGTTTGCAAAACAAAAAATTATATTTTATTATAATCGCCATGGAGCAAGAAACAAATGTAGAGCTGTTTCAGTAAGTTCATTTTAATATATTTATTTAAAAACAATCCACTTCTTATGTTTTTGTTAAACTAGGCCTCAAGCCTCAAATGCGCTCGTAACACTTACTGAGCAACAAAATGAATTTGTTTACCAAATCTTTGCGAATATTATCCAAGGCCAGTATGATAATGCGCTGAAAATGCTTAACACCAATGGCTCAGATGATCCTATGCTGCCAGAGCTATACAAGAGCGTACTTAAGCGCATCGTTTTACGCTTGCAAGCTCCAGATAGTCCAAAGATTTGTTTGCAAGAGGTGCTGATGAATGCACATCACCTGGGTGAAGACATACCCGAGGAAACTGTGCAAGAGCTCTACATGTCTGCTCAGAAATATGCGTATGAAACCCTTGTTGAGGAGCTAAAGGCAAATATCAATTACATGAAGCTGATTTTAGAGTATACCATAAAAGAATCTTCGAAAATCGAGTTTCGTAAGAAAACTGAAATACTAATGCTAATATATGGATTAGCATTTTTCATAATTCTATTGGTGTGGTATAATAGTTACAATATGTGTGACTAAAATTTATTTTAAATTGTTCAATATGTTTTTATTTTTTATAAATCATGTAAATTTTTTGCTCCATTAACGATTTGTTTTTGTACAAGCTTATTTCTTTCGTGGTTCGGATTTGACAGCTCTGTTTCAATGGCATCTGTCAAATAGAGAGACTGAAAAGAAAGTATTCCAAAAATTAGTTTAGAAGAACAGAGTTCCATGTAGTACATTTGAGGTATGTTATATATTAAGGTTCAAAAATGATATAGCAATAAAATAGTCGATCGAAATTCTAAACAGAAATGTGTTTTATTATGCTTACTTTCGGAGCCATAAAATGGATAACCCTATATTTGAGATATTTCGTTTATTTCATCTAAAATAACACGAAACAGCTAACTTTGGTCAAAATTAATTCACTATTTCATATAGCTACCATACAAAAGTTGAATCAGTTTTTTGCGCAGCCGAACTCGCGCGCTTTCTTGCGTCACCTTGTAAAATTCATTGCATCGTGAAGTGTGGCGATATGATCGTTTCTTCCGAAGAAACAGGCGAGCATTTGCCTTGAAGTGCTAGGTACGCGCAAAACTTTTGTTGAATATGGTGCGTCTTGAAAGAACCATAATGCCGATTTTGTTTAGTTTCAGGCTCATGGGCATAAATCCACGGTTTGTCGCTACTTGATGCTTCAAGTAATTTCCAGCTTAGAGAAACTTCTTCCTGCTGCCATATGGGACGTCGCTTGTGATATTAAAATCGTGGTCCAGACTTAACAGCTCTGTTAAAGTGACATCTGCCGAACAGAACTGTCATCTGAACCAACAAACCGTATGTTAAGTTTAAGGTTTGCCATTTGCCACAATATGCTGCGATTTTTCACTCTTGACGCCTTGAAAACCAAAATCTGAGATATTGCCCAATGTGTGACGGAGAGCTCAGAAGAATCGAATACTCTAAGACGTTCCGTTGAGCAGAGTCCTGAGTATCAAGTAGACACCTCCCCCCCCCTGTATGGGTTCCTCACAAAGAGGTGGGGCACTGCGACCTGGAGGAGATGCTTCATGACGCTAGTGCCCTGATAGCAGCTTGGCTATCTGTATAAATAAAAATGTTTGCTACCCTAGTTTCCTTGTGAATACTGTGGGCGCAGATCTCTATGGCATGAACCTCTGCTTGAAAGACGTTGGGCCACATACCCATTGCAAAAGAGATTCTGGTGTTGGGTTCAGCGACTCCAGTTGCTTTTGGACCCAGCCGTAAGCCATTGCTGCCGTCGGAGGTATCCACAGGGGCTACCGTCAGCCCAAGTCTCTCGACTTGGGAAAAGAGAACTAAGTTTCATCATATAAAACGTTTGGGTAGAAACTGACGACTACCTAGTTTCGATACCGAAACGCGTTACCAAACTATTAGTCTCAATAATTCGCTTTATCAAAATTATTTGGTCATTGCTTTAATGCATTTACAAAACAAAGAGCGTTAGCCGGAGAGCAAAGTGGGAGAGAGAGCGTATTAAAATGTCAATGACAGGCGGACAACAACAACAGCAACAAAGCATTTGCAAAATGGCGTCGCGTTTGTTGCTTAACCGCAAACTTCCGGCTAACAAATAACACAGCACACACACACTCGCACACACACACACAGTATGCGGTTTTTGGTCTTTGGCGTTGTTTGTTAAGTATTTTATAGCCCAAACATTTGACCAAGCTTATACATAAATTTATATATGTGTATATTCAGTTTTTTTGCGTATTTATATTTTATTTATTTAAAACAAAATGGCGCACAAAAATTGCCATTTTATTTAATTTACTTGACGCCGTTGTTGCTGCCCCAAAAATGCCTGAGGCCATGCAATGACATTTCATTTATCATAAGTATGCCAACGACACTGCTACCGCCACCATGCCTGTCCTTGACGCAGACACTGTCCAGTGTCCAATGTCCTCGCTGTCCCACTGTCCAGAGTCCCATGTTTGCTGTTGGTCTGGCGATGACGCTAAGTAGTTTGGTTGGCAGCGTTGTCCTTGTCGTTTGCTGCAAAGTTTTGCTGATTTCATTTCTTTTGCACGTAGCCCTGCTTCATCTTACGTTTCTATATATACCCTGTAACCGTAGAGTCAAGGATATTTTAAATATGTGCAAGAAACGAAAGGCGTGGCGGACCAAAATATTTTTACTTATCTTTGACTTGGGATCACAGCTAGAACTCGAAGTTCATAAGAACTAGGGATGGCAACAAAATTCAGTTCTCTGTGTTAGAAGTTAAAATATGAACTGAAAATGTTGTCTGAAGTGGATAAAAAGGGGAACGTACCCATATTAAGTGACCCGTTTAAGAAGGAAAGAGGGATGTCCAAAATACGGGGGGTGGGTGGAGGTTCAGGTTTTCGTCACATAGTCAATATCCTCGCGCTTTTTTTTTATGTCTGCACAAAAGTATTCAAAATCATACTTACTTAATAACTTCGTGAAAAATAGATGGGCGGACTTGGCACATACTACCAGTGGTCATCGAGGGGGGTAAAAAATTTAAAAAAAATTGGTACGCTCCCAAAGAATTGTCGTAAATTACAATATTTTAATAAACAGAACCAAGGTCTGGCCAAGGTATAATCCAAAGCGAGCCCACGAGCTCGGATGATTTCCTAAGAACAGGACAGAAGTTATTAAACGGCACTGCACCATAGGCTTAATGGCCGAGAGGATCTACGTACGACAACACGACTTCTGTCGTAACTACGGAGACTACATAGAAAGTATCCAAAACCTGCTATGTGTTGGTCACTCTCTGTCTTAAAAAAACACACAGGGTAACTGCGGAAGCATCTGTTTGAAGATCTGAATTATCTCGCAAATCTGCCCGTAGCGGAACTAGTTCTTTTTATCGAGTCAAGATAAGCGATTGTTATTGATTCAAAATGGGGAAGCACAGATTAATTAATTAATCCTTCTCCCAAAAACTGATCCTTTACAAGGTCAAGCTAAATTTCGCTGAGGCCCAGACGCTAAACCCCTCTGTATGGAGTGTTCCCTAGTCCAGCCACGATGCCACGACTGTTCCTCATTTTTTCATTTATTTGTGTACTTGCTTTGTTCCTGCTCCACAAATACGTCCAAGCTATTGGCAGCAAATCTTGTTGCATACTTTTTTGGTCAGAGCTCTGGGTTAAACTAAACGTTAATTTATGCACTCTGTTAACAATATTTGGTAACGCAGTGTACCTAAGAAGAGCTGGCCCTAAACATAGCAATTGCAATCAATATAAGCGTCGGTTAACAAATTCCATTTACGACGAGAGCTAGCTGAGAAGTAAGAAGGTATAACAACTCAGCGATCACGGAACTGTCAAAGCAGTAAATGTCTTCTAAGGCAGCGATATCCAAGAAAGCCAAGGAAGATCTTCCAGCTAACAAAATGAGGGCAAAGGATTTTGGGTTGATTGCCTTTAATTAGGAAGAAGGAAAAACCGCAAATATTAATGATGCTGATTTAAAGAAGAATATGCGACGTTAGCAAGGAGCTATGTCGACGGATAACTCTTACTTTGGGGTCTGTAAGCAGTTCAAGAGTAGAGCACTCTATCGACATAGAAAAATAATCCTCTACAGATGCCTTATGATACCTGTGCGTTGCACAGGCTGACGGCAGCCCCTGTGGAAACCTCCGGCGGCTGCAATGGTTTACGGCTGGGTCCAAAAGCGACTGGAGTCGCTGAACCCAACACCAAAATCTCTATTGCAATGGGTATGTGGCCCAGCGTCTTTCAAGCAGAGGTTCATGCCATAGAGATCTGCGCCCACAGTATCCTTCACAAGGAAACATTTTTATTTATTCAGATAGCCGAGCATCTTCACTAGGATGGTTAAAGAATGCCATAATTACCTTCAACTCCTGTCTTCCCTAAACAGAGTCGTGCTATGTTGGGTACCTGGACACTCAGGAGTGAATGGAAACGCTATCGCTGATGATCCAGCACGACAGGGTGCGTCCACCCCGACTACATCTCCAGCGCCTTTCGGTGGTATTGGTTGGCCCATAGTCAAGACCATGGTAAGCAAATGGGCTGCAGGAGAACATAGGAGATACTGGCTCTCCTTACCAGGGCTGCGACAAGCAAAAGCGCTTGTCAAATCTCCGTACAAAAGGTCTTGACAGAGCGGCCATGAAGCATGCATATTGTCAATATCCGATAAGGCCACAACAGGGGCACCCGAAAACCCCCCGTGGATCCTCAACTGAGTGTCATAATCGAGACTGTAAGATTTCGGGCCTGGAGAGCGACAGTCTTGATCGAATATGCTTCCACTGTATTTACTAAGAAAAGCTCATAGGTAATTTAAGCACGAAAGACACTTCATGCTGATTGGCTTGAGGAAGACTTTTCTTACGAAAATTTAAGGTCATCTTCGGTTCTTCTTGGCTTGCCATGACAACCCTTGCTGTGTTAAGGTCTGCTGTGGAGAGTTACTCTAGGCTTTAAAGGCTTACGCAGACCTACACCACTTTGTGATGCTAACGATTGCTAGTGCACCCACTTCACGGTCTATGGTCTAATCTTTCGACCTAGAGTTTACTTTTATGGAGCTTCTTCATATACACAATAAATAAAATGATGAAGTCAATGAAGGTGTAGATGCGCGCAGTTCATTGTTCCATCAAAAACGGCAGTCGTTGCCAACATATAACAAAAGACTAAAGATTTTTGGGAGTACTTTCCAACAGTTTCTTCTAAGAAAAGCGTCTTGTACAAATCGCATACTCGCCAATAATTTCGACATAGTTTCGGATTTGACAGCCTATATTAAGAACCTTTTTTTTTTAACTTAAAGAAATGTCTTGGTTTTAAAAGAATATCTTCAAACAATAGGATCAACTACGAAACTACGAAACAACTTTGAAGACACAAAAAAAAAGGATACCTTGATTTAGTGTACCGCTCTGAAAGATGTTTGTGTTTATCATTTTTTTTTCTCTTTAAGCTAAGCCTGCTCTCGTTCTCCTATTTGCAACATATTTCATATATTAATCAATTTGGAGGCCAAGATATTGCATACTAGAAACGAGCTGACGCAACTAAATGCCAAAAATCACGCATCTTTAGCAAGAAGTGCGTGTGCCAAGTGTCCAGAGTGGAATAATAATAATGATGAAGATGTTGCACGTCATTATGATGCAGACTAAGCTGCCCCAGCTGCCGCATAGGGTTCAATAAACTGAGCATTGCTGTGTTTCTCGCACGTTTCTAATATTCAAAATAAAATGATATTAAAAAAATATTGTGAGCTCTCTGACAATATTAAGCTAACCACAGTGGCGTAGTTAATTTTTGTGGGTGGGGGATGTAGGACATTTTTTGTTACAATATATATTCGGCCGTGCTCCGAAAAACGAGTCCAAACATTTTATTCGGATTCGTTTTGCAACCGCACTTTCACCAAAACGAATTTTAAATGTGGTTCAAAACCAAATGTTATGTTACAAAAAATTGGCAAAATAGGTTTCAAAGTGTACGCATTTTAAACTGAAATAATTTTTTATAATAAGTTATAGAACGCTTAAGAAACAACTTTGTGTCATTGACTTTTTAGCAAAAAACTCGGACTCGGAAGGTTACTCCAAATCAGTTGTGTACAACCAGAGATATTTGCTTTTAAGTAGACACACTTTTTTTTAGTTTCGAAAAGTGTTTTTTTCGAAATATCTCGAAATCCGTTCCATGAAAAAATTTTTGGACTTCATGTTCGGATTTAGCGTCCCATTTTACTACGAAACCGAGTAAAACATGTTGAGGATACAATTCGCTGTAAACTAATGTAATCAGCCCGCAGATTCAGCTTCGTTTTAAAAAATTTAAAATTTTTACCCTCAAGTGGAGGAAATGGCAGATCTTGTTTTTTGTCTTCAAATCGACATACAAATTTTCATAGGTGCTCTTTTTGAGGAATGCAAAAAAAAATATGAATCCACCCTTCACCAATTTTAGTACAGCAAAATTGGGGTTGAATTGTTGCTGTCCCCACTGTCTACGCCACTGCATTGCAAATTGTCTGTGTATTTGTGCTTCCTATTAATTTTATGCCGCTCCCTGCTCTCTCTCTCTCTCTCGCGGAGTCACACTCTCTTTCTTACTGCACTCATTCGCTTTTATTGCTTGCACAACATTTACTTGCTCAATATAGCAAAATGTAAATGAGCAAAAACAACAACAACAAAAATAACGCAAGATAAACAAAACTTATTATAAATTGTAGCATAGAAATGCACAAGTGTCAGGCACAGTGGGCCAAATTAAACATTTAATGTGTACAATTTTAAGTTATTCAATTTCGGAGCAGAAACATTTGAAACTGGCTGAGGTGGTTCAGAAACGCCACAACTTCCTTAATAAGATGTACATCAAGATCATATTTATATACTTTGCCATACGGGGCAGACATTTTTTTAATAATAATAATTTAGAAATTGCAACCCGTTGAGATTCCTATTCACAGCCAGAGTGGTTTGAGATAACAATTTGATCTAGACTGCCTGAAAGAAGCTTTCATAAGGCAGAAAGAAAAGAGGTTCAATTGAAATTATAGATGGTTAAAAATTGAAAAATATTAAATTAAAGACACAAATAATGTAGAAAAACGTTTCGTAACATTAAACCTAAGTGGGCGAAACAAACAGAGTAAATCTTTGCAACCTGATATGAGCATGTCCCAAAAATATATATCACTAAGGGCAACCCTATGATTAACAACGTTTAAACCCAAATCGGTGCACATGGATTATCATAAATAAAGCACATGAGGCTGATATCGATTGAAACATTTTTTTTTTATCATATAATTCATATTTCATTACTACACATTATTGACCAACGATATCCCCTCTAGGGAATCGTGGTTGGAAACTCGGCCAGGTCAAAGTGACTGTATTAATTTCTTCACGGATGGCTCCAAGCTCAAAAACCTTGAGGAATTAAATATTCGGCAGTCTTTCCGACTTCCGGACCACTGTGGCGTTTTTCAAGCAGAGATCCTTTCCATTAAAGAGGCTTTGTTCTGCTTACGCAATACCGGCCTGGAAACCGGTGCGATAAATATATTCTCGGATAGCCAGGCAGCCATTAAGTCACTTCAAGCACTATCTTCCAACTCGATAACAGTCAACAACTGCCTAAAATCTCTTCAAGAGATGGCACAGCAGTTTGTTATTAGCCTCATAGCAGATGAATTGGCCAGACAGCGCACGACCTCTACCCTCCTACCGAACTAGGAGGATATTCGTATGCCAATGGCCACTTTTAAGCTACAAATAAGAGAAAAATTTAGCTCTGTGGCATAATACACCCCATTGTGCAATCAGTCGCCAAATATGGACTAAAATCGACCCAAAGCGATCCATAAGGCTCTGTGAACTCAAACGGTCGCAGTGTTCGGCAGTTGTCAGAGCGATCACTGGACGCTGGCTTGTCGGGACACTAGCGACCAGCATGAATGTTCCGAGCCATGACTTTTGCAGAAGCTGCAAAGACGAGGAAGAAGTTGAATCAGTTAAGCACTTCTTCTGTTCCTGTGAGGCTCTCAGTAGACATAGGAATAAGCAACTGGGAAACTACTTCCTTCATAACCCTGCGGAGCTAGCACATATATGTCCAAGGAGGATCGCAAGTTACATTGCAGCAACGGGATAGAAATCTCTTTAGTATTACTATCTCAGGAGAAGGGTTAAAGAGAGATTCGCGGTGTCACAACGGGTCGGTCCAGGCCTAAGTGTGCTGGTTTTTCAAGCCAGCAGCCGCCTTTACCTACCTTTTCATATTATACGAAACCTGGATTTTTTTTGCCATAACTTCAGTGTCCTACAGCTTAACTACGTTTTAACAAACATTCATATTTAATATTTGATTAAAAATATAAAGTTACAGAGCTTTCTGCCTAAAGATACACACACAATTCTGTTTTTAAACGGATCTTTTTGAAGTAAAAGTTTTTGGGCGGCATTGTAAGGGAGTAACTTTGAGATTCCGTTAAGATGAGCAAAAGTGTTAGAAAGGAACGAGAATGGGGAGTTTAACTATATCCTCTGCTAAGTTATAATTTCCAAAACATTTACCTATTGTAAATGAATAACCTTTAAAAAAAAACATATTTTATTCGAATTAGCACGATGAAAAATAAAATTTTTGATTCAAATTTAAAAAAAAAAATGTATGATAAAGAAATATTAAAAAAAAATAATAATATTTAGAGAGATTTAAATGCAAAGCAAAGCTTGACAATGTAATTTGTGACAAAAAAAAAATTAATAATCGATTCGCTCATTTGAACCACTGTGCAATGGCTGCCGGTTAGCCATAACTGGCTCTTACCCGCTCCAATGGAAAAGCTTTTATTTGCTGCTTCTGCTTTTGGACATTATTGGTCTATCGCCTATCAATGCATATCGGCTGTTGACAAGTCCAATTGGTTGATAAATAAATAACAACTGTCAAGAGTCGGATGGACAAAAAGAAACCAAATAAGTTCGATAAAAATTTAACAGCTTTTAAAAAATGAAAGCTCCAAAATTAGTTGTGCAAAAAATCAGCAAACAGAAATTGAGCATAACTTTAGTCTTTATAGAACTTGTTTTTATTATTCCAAGAAAATTATTTAAAACATGGCCGATGTCTATAGATATCGACACATATGGAGTAAAAAGCTAGATTTTTTTTCAACAATATGAATAAATTCTTATTTATAAAGAATTTATAGCCTGAGCAAGAAAGGCCTTTAATTAGTATCCTAATTAGGCTTCTAGTTGGAGCAAAGGTCAAGAAAGGCCTTTAGGCTGCTCGAAAAATAATCTTTTTGTAGAGCAAAGCACTGAACCCAGTTTTTAATGTTTACTCAGATGAGAGTTTTCAAAAAATCCTTAAATTATTAGATCAATTGATTAATCACAATTTTAATCACAACTCTTTATACAGCTAGACATTTTCGTAAGTTTGGAAAAGTTATAGAAGGCAACCAATTCGCAGCAGAGCCTCTACAAATATTGTCTAATATGTTATTAAGCTCATCAAGAGTTTTCCTTGCTTAAAACGAAAATATTATATTTATATTTCAATAATTTTTGCTTAAATAATATAAAATGTTTATTAAAAGCATAAAGAGAAATATCGTGCAGTTTGTAGGGGATTGGTTCTAAAGGGTGATTTTTTAAGAGCTTTCGGTTTTCATTAAAAAAAAAATACATAAAATTAAGAAAAATGTTTGAAATCTTTATTTGAGTCGATAGCACGATCTATATAATTTATTGTTAAAAAGATAACTTCATGTGATTTCAAATGGTTCATACGCTGGGTCCAATTTTGGCATACTGTCTCCAACATATCGGCTGGTATCTCACGAATAAATACTTCAATATTGGTTTCCCGTGCTTCAACCGTTGCGGTTTTGTTGCTATAGACATGAACCTTAATATAGCCCAAAAAAAAATTGTCTAAAGACGTTAAATCACACGATCTAGGTGGCCAATGGACCAGCCCCAAACGTAAAATAAAGTTTTCATCGAACTCGCCTCTCAATTGTGCCATTGTTTCGCGTGCTGTGTCTTATTGAAACCACATGTGAGGCAAGTTCAGCTCTTCCATTTTGGGCAAAAAACCAATCGTGTAACCATCGCACGGTAGCGCTCGCCATTCACAGTAACGTTCCTGCCTTTGTCGTCTTTAAAAAAGTAAGGTCCAATGATGCCACCGGCCCATAATCCACACCAAACAGTGACTTTTTGGTTTTGCATTGGCAGTTTTTACAATGCTTCTGGCTGCTCTTCACACCAAATACGGCAATTTTGCTTGTTCACGTATTCATTCAACCAGAAATTAACTTCGTCGCTGAACACAATTTTCCGATAAAAAAGTGGATCTTCATCCAATTTGGCCATATCTTCATCCAACTGTTCCATAACATCTTCGATTCTTACCCGATTTTAAAGATCTTAGACTCGAAATGTTCATAAAAGAATTTTCTTTCATCTTAAAGCTTAACATAATTTTGAAAAATTTTTTTTCGTTAGTAAAAATCAACTCGAAAATTTATAATTTTGAAAAATTACACTTTTTCCGACTTTGGTTGCTTGTAACTTCTTTAATTTTTTATTAATCTGTACATAATTATATATCACTGTAAAGAGCACATCAATACCTTTCGATCTAATTATCTTTCATGTCCATACCATATTTTGATCACGAGATATTGACGAATATCGAATATGCCCGTGCAGTGTCCGGGTATAGAATTTAGCACCACGGTATTCTCTGCCTGGCGTAAGAGGCCCCTAAAAGAGAACTAGTCAGATGCAGGCATACTTACCATCCCATTGAGCCTGAGGCACATTTTTAACATCTTAAAGATCTTCCAAAAATCAGTGTATGCGATTGGTTACCGGGTCTGCAGACAACCGCCGGTGTAAAAGGAAAGTCCATAACTAACGAATATCCTTACACAAGTGCCAAAAACCTCACCTTTTTTCCAGATAAGTGTAAACGAATGGAAAAAAAAGTCTAATGGAAGTCAATGCATATAATAGCACTACCCCGCTGTGATCCCAGAGCGAGCGGCGTTTGAAGGTAAATCAACAATTGATGCTATTCAGTGCCTTCGGATACTGGTGGAAAAACACCGGGAGGCCCGAAAAGACCTGTTTCTTGTGTTCATCGAGTTGGAGAAAGTCTTCGACAGAGTCCCTCGTGAATTGATTTGGTTGGCCTTGAGAGCACATGATGTACCAGAAGTTTACGTCCACTTGATTATGGACATGTATGATAACGCCAGGACTAAAGTCAGATGTACAGCTGGTGAGTCGGACGAATTCAGTGTTAAGGTGGGAGTCCACCAAGGCAGTGTGTTGAGTCCTATGCTGTTTAATATTATCATGTCCTACTTAATAAAACAAATCGGCGACGAAACTTTTATATCCCTCCTTTTCGCAGATGACATAATTCTGGGTAGCACCAATATCGTAGCCCTGCAAAATGCTGTATCAACTTGGGATAAGATATTGACGGATCATGGACTGAAAATAAGCGTAAAAAAGACGTGTCAATTTTCAGATGCGGAAAGACCAAATCCGGATATCTATATAGGCGGGGAAAAATTGATTATAGGCAGCAAATTTAAGTACCTAGGCTCAGTTGTAAATAGCGAAGCTAAATGCGATGATGACATCAAACATCGAACCAGTGTTGGGTGGATGAAGTGGCGAAAAAACTCTAGCGTTTTCTGCGACAAGAAAATGCCACGGATTTTGAAAGGCAAGCTGTACGCGACAGTCGTTAGACCCGCACTCTTGTATGCGTCCGAATGTTGGACGATGTACAAAACGTACGAGAGTAAATTATCTGCGACTGAGATGCAAATGCTAAAGATGACGACGGGTGTGACCAAGCTTGATCACATTAAGAGCAAACACATCCAAAGCAGCCTGTTTGTTATAAAGCCCATCACTGAAACGCTCAAAGTAGGTCAGATGCGTTGCTATTGCCGTGTTCAAAGGCGACCGCCGGAACCCCGCTAAGAAGGCAATACTTACCGTAATTTCAGGTAACGGCCATAGAGCAGGCAGACCGAAAAATACGTGGATCGGTCAAATGCAAAAACATCAGCAACGAATGGGTCTCAGCGATGACGTGATCCAGGATCGGAATGCCTGCAGACGAAAGCTGAGATCGCATACGCTCATCTCAGGAGGAGCATAAGCGAGTCCGAAAAGGGGTAAACAAGGGTTTGGGAGAAGAAGAAGATATTGACGAATAACTGAAATAAGTGCCCAAAACGAGTTTTTCGAAAATATCTCGAAAACGTTGCTTAAGAAAAAAAAGAAGCTTGCCATTTTCGCATTTCTCGACCCCAAATTACCCTAAAAAACATTTTTTTTACGAAGGTTCATTTTTCGTGTAAGCTAGTGTAATTCACGGTCATCAACAACACTGGCGGATACAGCTGCGATAATTTCCTCTGTCCGCACTCTGCGTATGCGTGTTGGAGGTCCAATAATGCAAATTTGCGAAATTTAGTTACAACATTCCAAATAGCCGCCTCAGAAGGTTGCCCAAAATGACCATAAAATGGAAGGAGTGCAAGATGCAATTTCTTAACCGAGCATGAATTTTGATTATAGAATTCAATAAGCTGCAAGCGTTGCACGTTTGTAAGTCGATTCATGATTAAATTATAGATCAAACTGAACATGTTTGACAGTAACACAAGACACAAAAACAGCTGAGCTGACAAAAACAGTGTTGCCAAAAAAAAAAAAGTTGCTAAAAAATCACCTTTTACAACTTATGCATTTCTGCGTACATAAATTCCAAGGGCCGGACTAAAGCCTTAGGCCAGGGGTCTCCAGGGCCGCATCAAAGCTTTAGCCTAGGGGTCTCTATATTCAGGGGTCAGCTACCTGCTAAACGAGTACATAGAATTAAAAGCTTCGAGTATTCAATAGATTTTTCTCAAAAAAAAATGTTAGAAAAAAGTACATTTTTGAAAACCAAGAAACCAGGATGGTACTAATATAAAAGGAAATAGACTGCCTTATTTGATTCTTCTCGGTTTAGAGAGGTGTTTACGCAGGGAACTCAGGTATAACAAATTTTTCAAGTCCAAAATTTAAAAAAGATTATTTTTAGTTGTTCCTAAAGTTTATATTATCCTCATGTTATTCTTAGAGTACTTACTATATTTGCAACAATTACTACAGTATTACGGCTAAAAATATTTTTAACCAATAAAAATGTCATTAAAACATTAAATTTAAACTTTAACTAATTTGTACAGCATCCCTCCCCTCTAATCAGCCGGCCTTGCGCTTCGCATTATGTTTTAATCCGCCCCTGCTTTTGTAGCTGCCCATGTTGCAAAAATCTTCACATCTATTACCTTCATTCATTTTGTAGTTTCAATTATAAATCAAAAACAAATTATTTAACAACTTAACTACTTCTATTAAGGATAATTAAATTATATAGCCCGCTTACACATGAACTAACAAGCAAATCAAATCAATTTAAGCCAAATCAAAACAAATTGATGCAAATATCTCAAGTACTTTGCTCCAAGAGGCATGCAACATTTAATTGACAAGAAAAAAGTAAATGTTGTTGCAAAAGACACGAGTTGTTTTAATTAGTGCATAAAAAGCAATTATTTTATTACACATCCTTACAATGGAATTTTCATTAGTCAAAGTCAAAGCCATTTATTAAACCTGACATCGAGTTTTGCTTGAATTCATTAAAGCGAGAAAATTGCTCAACCGTTTGGCCCAGTACACGGCACGAAAAATGCAACTCTGGCTAGGAGTACCAAATTTCATAAACAGTACATTATTACACGAGACTGCCAGTGGTTCATGGAACCTGTTCCAAATTGTTAAGAAACTCGCATATGTCAAAGAGGCGCTAGACCCCCAGAAACATGATACGGAATGCGCCCCTGCTATCATGCTACTCCTTCTCCTTGCCGACTGTTGCCCTCGCACTTTGTCTCCAAGTAAGCTGCCATTTTGCATGTATAAGTAATGACTTAGCAGCAAATTCCCTAAAATTACAGCGCCTGGAAAGAATCTGTCTCAGCAAACAATTTGGAATTGTGTTCAAAATATATAATACAATGTGAGGCAGCATTCTATAAACGAGAATAATTTGTTTCATGTTATGCCTGATAGTTCCAGGGCTAAAAAATTGAGTTTCAATTTGTTTAGACGTATAGTTAGTGATAGATATGTGATGAACAAGTGATGGAAGCGTGATAGACACGTGATCTCTATGCGACTATGCGTGAGTTTTTCGATACATTCACGTGACCTTCCTGTGACCTGCCTGTGACCTGCCTGTGACCTGCCTGTGACCTTCAGGTGCCTTCACGTGACCTCCACCATTCGTTGACTTCACTTAAATATTCAGAAGACCTCTACGTGACCTCCATATGATCCCGACGCGACTTCGTGTGACCTAAAAATTACTGCACTTGACATTCAGATGACCTGCACGTGACTTCACTAACCCACCACGTGATTTCACGTGACCACAATTTTGCCTTTTGTGAGTCATATGTATGACTTACGCGTGTTCTTCACGAGACATTCACGCTATCTACGTGTAACCACCAAGTAATCTCACGTGAACTCCACGTGACTTTACGAAACTTTAACGTGTCTTCATTTGACATTTAGATGATCTCTACAAGACCCCACGTGGCGTCACGAGCCCAACACACGACGTCACGCATCCACGATACTACTTCACTTGGCTAGAATCTTACCTCCCGTAACTTATAGATCACTTACGCGTGATATTCTTTAGACATTCACGTGATCAACGTGACTTCACTTGACCATCAGGTGATCCCCACGTGATTTCAAGAGCCCACACAGCCTTATGTGACTTCACTTGACCACCACGTGACTTCTCGTGACCACAATTTTTACTCCCGTGACTTAAAGATGACTTACGCGTGATATTTACGTGATCTACGTGTCACCACCAAGTGACCTTACGTGACCACGACATGACTTCAAGTGACTGTAAAGTGTCTTCACTTGACGTTTAGATGACCTCCACGTGACCCAACGTGGCTTCACTAGCCCTACACGCAACTTCACTTGACCAACATGTGATCAACATATGATCTCAGTATCAACCACGTTACCTCACGTGACCACAATTATACCTCCCGTGACTTATAGACGACTTACGCGGGATATTCACGTGATCTACGTGTAACCACCAAGCTAGTTCACGTGGCATCTAGTTACTTCATTTTATGAGACGTCAAGTAATCTTTAAATAAATTAAGGACAACTTCAAGTGAACTGCATGAGCCTTTTGCCTGATCTTCAGGTAACCTAACATCAACTTTAAATTCTGTCATTAAAGTGAAAAAATTATTATAGCCATTGACTTTCAGGATTTTGTCGTAGGGGGGGGTTTTTTACTTCGAATTGTATATACCTATATCAGAGCTCGCAAAAAACTGTCAACCCATTTTTCCAACTTTTGGGGGGGGGGTCCCTGACCCAAAAGTCCCTGTGGATCCGCCTCTGGTAAAGTCCGACTTTTACGCGCACTCGACAAAGCATTGTGGAGGAGAGACAGAAGATTAATAAGCCCAATAGTTAATGTCTACCATGTGGTCATCGTTTTTAGGGGCTGAATAAAAAATAGTTGATTATCTCTGAAAGGGGGCCTTGAAACTTAACTAAGCCGGTAGGATTGTTCCTTTCACCAACAGTTTGTCTAAACGCAGAGGGTGCATACGTTCTTGCAGAAAGGTGCCCCGGTGCAAGCTGATTTCGTCAAACGCTCATTTATTTGGTAACCCATCCAGTGCCGGAATATTTCAATCTGCTCAGATCCTGTAGTCTTAAGGGTACTTTCATATAGAAATTTTATTGAATGGGTTTCGTAATTTGAAAGCTTAGGTTTTTCGAGGCCCTTTAAGTTTAACTGACCAAATTGCTATTTAATATAACTTCCTTTTTTTCTCTCTCGTATTCCCAAGCTTTTCATAGCAAATAGTCTTCGATATTAACTTATTTATTTGGCCAACTTTTGTTGTTATTCCTATTGTTTAACTGCGACTGAGCCGGCCAAAGCCAATGGAGACATGTTCCAAAAAGTCAGTGCCATAGTGGCATGTAGTTAGCGGCAAGTTGATATTTTATTTGAATGCAAAGCCCAAATCCAACTTAATGCAACTACGAATAAGGCAGTCAAATCCAAGGTAAGCCCACAGGATGCACATATGTGGAGTTTACTTCCTGAGGCTCGACTTGATGAAGCTGCCATTGCTTTGTCCCTGTTCTGTGCCCGAATTATTGCAGTAGTGTAGTAAAAAAAATATGTCGAAAAAGTTTCGGCGGTGCTTGACAAAGAGATACTCTTTAGGTTGCTTTGGCAAAAAATCCACTAAGCAGAGTTGGGAACTTTTGATAAAAAATATTATGTCCACAATAACTGTTATAGATTTTAAATATCCTAGTTAAGGGCGTAGGTGCCATCAAATGAAAAGTGTGTTCATAAGCAGTGGCGGATGGGTTTTTGGGTTCGGACATTCCCCCCAAAAGTTGGAAAAATGGTTCGAAAGTCTTTTACTACCTCTGAAGAACCCATAGTCCCTGGTTCGAGCCCGCCAACCGTCCAGCGCCAAAATTCCCATAACCACCTTAGCTCAGCTCTGCTATTCCACAGCTGTGCAAGAAAACACAAAACAAGTAATGCTGTAAAAAGCTCGATCAAACTCAATGCGATCAGCAAGCACACAGAGGAGCGTTGTCATCTTGGTTCTCATCTTTGCCAATAGATGTCGCAGCGACCAAACGTGTGCTAACTCAGTAAGCTGAGCTTTTTCCCCTGGGAGCTTAATTGGTAGCCCCATCACCAAAGCAGACCCCACCACTGGGATAAGTCGCATCTGACCAATCACCTGAAACCAATACAAGAAAACGAAATATTCAGATGGAAGGCTCTTGTGAAGAGACCTTAGCTAACAAGCGGAATAACAAAGACGAAAAAAAAAGAAGGCTTGGCAGATAAAAAGTCAACTGGATTTAACTACATAATTTAATGAGTCCAAATTGCGAGTTGGGTTGTTCATTTTTTTTCCCCGCATGGGTTCCTTACAAAGAAGTGGGGCACTGCAACCGTACCGTACCCATAAATTAGTATAAAAGCCTTTCCGCTTTCCGCATGAATAGCAGTAGCTCTTCTGTTGGTATTGACCTAAGATGGAAAGCACTGATCCGTACCTTTCCTTTTTGACAGGCTCTCTCCCACACCAGCGCTGGGCAGTCACAGAGAATATGTCTGCTGGTTTCGTCGTCGTCGAGACAGAGCCTACACTCTGAAGAATCCGATAGGCGTATTTTCTGTTTATGGTATCTTACAGTGTGGTGTCCAGATAGGTATGCTACCAGGAGTTTGAAGTCCGCTCTGCCAAGACCTTTTGTCTTGATCATATCCAGAGGTTTGCCAAGCGCTTTTGCTTGTTGCAGCCCCGGTAAGAAGAGCCAGTATCTCCTATGTTCACCTGCAGCCCATTTGTTTACCATGGTCTTAGTTGTGGACCAAAAAATATCAGAGAAAGACGCAGGAGATGTTGTCGGGGTAGAGGCACCCTGTCGTGCTAGATCATCAGCGATCGCGTTTCCATAAACTCCTGAGTGTCCAGGTACCTAACATAGCACGACTCTGTTTAGGGAAGACGGGAGTCAGAGGTGCTTCATGACGATAGCGCCCTGATAGTAGCTTGGTAGTGCTGGAGAAAACATCGATGATCGAAGTTTAAAATCTCTATATATCGATGTTGGCCAACAGAGATTTTTCTCCAGCACTACTAAACAATCAATTGATGAGGGCAGAAGTGCTGGAAAAACATCTCTGTTGGCCAACATCGATATATAGAGATTTTAAACTTCGATCATCGATGTTTTCTCCAGCACTATAGCTTGGCTATCTGAATAAATAAAAATGTTTGCTCCCCTAGTTCTCTTGTGAAGAATACTGTGGGCGCAAATCGCTATGGCACTAATCTCTGCTTGAAAGACGCTGGGCTACATACCCATTGCAATAGAGATTCTGGTGTTTTTGCACCCATCCGTGAACCATTGTTGCCACCGGAGGTAACTACAGCGGCTGCCTTCTGCTCAAGTCTTCCGACTTGTAAAGAGAGATGTAAATTTCTTGTTGTGATCATAAGATCTGATCTTGCGCAGATCGATACTTCGGGAAGGGAATTTAGAAGCATGTCCAGCGTCACTTGCTTATAATCCAAATGTAGTCTAGATACGTAGTAGACTCTGCATGGCAGACTTTTTTATGAAAATGTGCAGCGGTGTAAGTCGAAGAACCGACTCCATGACAGCTGTTGGACAGGTACGCATAGCAACCAAGAGAGATAGGCATACTTATCTTCGAAGCTTGCTGCACTTCTTTATGGCCACATTTTGCTGCGACTTGGGCCAACACACAAGGGCTGCAAATGTGACGATAGGCCGTACCATCATACGGAATATCCATTCTATAATATTAGGGCTGAAGCCCCATGTACTGCCGAAGAATTTACAACATACAGACGGACATATTTTTTTCATATTGTTGACCATATTATTCATATTTCCAGCATCTTCTTTCTCTGCCCGTCGTCTATAACTGTATAGACATCGGCACACCCCTCGCCACAGTCAGACTGGCCATCAAACAGATATTTTTGGCAAGTGCCCGCACTGCTTGGTCCAATGAGGATTCCTGTCGCACCTCAAGACTTACCTGGCCAAACATGGACGGCAAAAAAACCCGAAAGTTGCTCACATTAAGTCGCAACTACCTATCGACCACTGTGTCCATTCTAACAGGACACTGCCTAATGGGAAGGCATGCCGATAGAATGCGCACCCCACTTCAACGTCTTCTGCCGCGGCTGCGGATCCTAAGAGGAGGAGGAAACCGTTTTACACTTTATGTGTCAGTGCCCCTCCCTATCAAGAAGAAGATTAAGGAGCCTAGGGTCCCCTTTTCTGAACGGCCTTACTGACATTCATTGAACTTTCAGGCTGGTTCAGCAATAGTATGGTTACAGTTGAATAGTCGTGCCTGTTCTTCTTCAGAGCTGACCGGGTGCTGACCATAAATGCCTGTATACGCAGTTATAAAGACATCCCTGGTCAGCTCTCGAACAGCGTTACCTGTGGCATTACAAAGGGCTTCATTGTGCCTACGTGCGTCTGGGCTGTTCCAAGACAGGCACCTAACCTTCCACATGTTACATACATTTGCTCAAACCTTATATACCCCTTAACTCAAGTTACAGTGTATAAATAGAGAGAGAGAGAGAACGGGACAGCTTCAGTTGGGGCTAGGAAAAAAAAAAACTGAGTAGTGCAGCTATATATATGCAGTGTGCCGGCTGCTAAAGGATTTTCTTGTCTATTTTTTCTAGCTTATGGCGGCTACCACGAAGGACTCTCAAACCCAATGTCAAGTCAAATCCCAGGCCCAAACCAAATTCAAAGTTGGAAATGTGATAAAAATATAGTGGCATATGAAAAAAATATGCATATATACTTATATATATATATATATGCATATAAGCATGAGCAAATACTGCCGCAAATTGCAGTATATAACATATATACGGAGTACACTAGTTGGGGTACGGGGCTAAGCCGAAAAGTATGGGACTTGTGTTACTTCAGCCACTAAAGCTAGCTAACTAAGCTTCGTTTGCCTGCCCTCCAGCAAACCTCACCAACATTAAGCGCTTTGTTGCAATAATTGACTGCACATTGCGTATACGCCGTGTATGTTGCTTTGAAGTGGTAGATGCGGCTTTAAAGCTACGCTGCAGTGCAAAGAGTCCCTATGAAAACTAAAAAACTACGCTGATGAGCTCTTGGCCCTTCGCTTTACCCAAATAAGCCAACAACTTCATATTGCTGTTAAGCCATGATGATGGGCATAAGCAGCAAAGTATTTGCCAAAACTATGTTATAGAAATTCTTATTTATAAACTTGCATTTTACTAAATTTACTCGCGTAGTCAGCAGTATGCTGCCACAACCCACTATTCGCGTAGCAGCCCGCCCCCACACTTACTCAACTCAAACCTTAGCAAAATGTCTTGACTTGACTTGACTCTACTTCAGCCTTGACTTGACTGTCTTTGGCATAGTTTGGTAGCAAGTTCTATGCCACAAGTATCTGTACTGGAACAAAGACGTCAGAGACCGCACTTTGCCTTTTTGCCATTTTTTTTTTTGTGCTCAGGTAAAAACTTGAGAAATTAGCAACACTGCCAGCGGCCATTGCACAACACTAAACCAACGTTAGCTGCTGCAAATATCGTTGCTTTAGTAGCTGTTAGAGTGCCCACAAAAATTTCCTTAAAGTTATACTTTAGCTCTCTCTTTGTTAGACAGAAGCAGGCTTAAGTTACATTTTGAAATTCCTCAACACTATTTTGTTGTTATTGTGCACATTGTTTGCGCCAGTTCCACGTTGCTGGCTAGGCTTGTCTTTGTCCTTTGTAAATTACACAAATTGAGTAATGACCACAGAGTATTTTAAGATACATATTTGTGTGTTTATGTCTTTGTGGCATTCTCAAACGTGCAGCAATTGGCAAGTGGCAAATTTGTAAATTGATTTGACTGCAATGTAAACCAAAATGTTTAGCCCACTCTCTTATAAATAAACGATGCTTAAACACTTTAAAGTTTAAACTAATTGAAATTGAAAAAAATACTTTTTCTTCTACAATTTCAGCTTAGAGTAGAAAATTTTGTGAGCTTTCATGAGTACAGTGTATCATATAGTCGGCAAGTCACGGCTTTAAACGGTCCACTTGTTTTTCATTTATTAAAATTTTAAGTCTGTGTTTGTTTTAACATCATCATCATGTGTGTGTGTACTTGTATGGCTTATTGGATTTTAATTAAATTAATAACTTTTCAACAAAGTTTTGACTTTATATTTATACTCTTACTGGGAGCGTATAAGCAAATGCACCTACTACTAAGTTTTTACACGTTAGATACGTTCCAAAAACAAAAAAGTTAAAAAAAAAACTGTGTATAAAAAGACCTGAAATAAAACCTTTAGGGACTAGAATAAAAAATAAATCGGTGAAAATAAATTATAATAATTTTTTCCCTCCTTTTTTTTTATTGAGTTATCGATAACTAAATATAGATTTTTTTTTAACGTTTTGCTAAGCCATAAGCAACTAAATTTATTTCAAACAATTTTTTTTAATGTAAAACTTCATACAAAAAAAAAAATCCCAAATGGTGGGAAATTTTTTAATGAAATTTTGTCATTCCGTGGGAAATTTTTCATTCTGCGTAAACGCTTTTAGGCCCATACGCTGCTTGCAAAAATTCCGAATGAAATGTCAAAACTTCATATACAAAAAAAATTCCCTTTTTTGGGACTTTTTTTTATATGAAGTTTTACTTTAAAAAAATTGTTTGAAATATCTTTAATCGCTTATGGCTTAGCGAAACATTAAAAAAAAAATTGAAAATTCCCTTTTTTGGGACTTTTTTTTAATATGAAGTTTTGACATTTCATTTTTGCATGCTGCGTATGGGCCTTTAAGGTAAAATTTTGATTAAAAAATATATACCGATTTTTTTAAACACTTTTTATGATTATTTTTTAAACGTCTTTTTTTTTGGCAAGCTATATCTCCTAAGTAGAGGTGGGATACTATCGATGGCATTATCGATAGTTATATTTTACGGATACTATCGATGATTTTGTTCATTATTTCGATAGTATACTTTTATATGTTAAAAACATTTTTGTTGGCCTTCTGCCACAAAAACAAGCTACTTGAAGATAATTTTTTATGATTGCTAATTGTTGAATGGACAGTTTTTGGATTTTTAAGATGTTATTTTAAAAGCATCACTTTTAACAATGTCATGAATAAGACGTTTCTGTTAAAAATTTTGAAATACTATTTTTGTAAGTGTTGGAATTTTCCCCACTTGCTCTCTGGTACTTATTTAAAGAATATGCACTTTTTTGTGTGCCATGTTCCACTTTGTTCGATAGTACAATCGATAGTATCGATAGTTTCAACTATCGAAGTCTAAACTATCGAGTTGTGGCACTATCGATAGTATCCCACCTCTACTCCTAAGTGAATAAAAATATTTGAGCTATTTTTTAAAGATAAAATTTTGAACTTAAAAATTTAAAAGTGATCTCAACCGCTGTCAAAAATCGCATCAATTACATTTTATGATTGCCAATTCAAGCCGAAAAACAAAAACAAAATCGGAAACTTCTATAACACATTATATAAAGGGTGCTTTTTTTAGAGTTACACACGTTTAAATCATAATAAAACAAAGAAATATTTTTTAATTTTTAAGGCACATACGCAGCATGCAAAAATTCCGCACGAAATGTCAAAACTTCATATGAAAAAAAATATCCCACTATTTGCGTATTGGCCGTTGATATCAAAGAAACGGGCTTAAGAGGTTAGAGAATTTTATGACATTAATGTTTAAATATGATTTATGATTTCGGTCATGTAGCCACCACGGCTGGCACGTACAAGGAGCAAACTGGAACACCAATTTTCACAAACTTTTCGCACAAATATTTCGCTAATAACTATTTGAATGTTGGTATCCAGGTGTTCAATTGTCTCTGGTTTATCGACGTAGACAAGTGACAGTAATTTTCTGTGAATATAATGGTATTTCGACAAAAGCTTGTGCATTATCCTCACTCCAAATGCGACGATTCTGCTTATTTACATACCCATTCAATCAAAAATGTGCTTGAACGGAGAACAAAATTTTGAATTTTGCATAAGTTTGACGGAACCATTATTTTGATACAAAATTTCAACAATTTGCAAGCGTTGCTCTGGTGTAAGTCTATACATAATGAAATGTCAAAACAAGCTTAACAAAAACAACTAACAGCTGTTAAATGGGTTGTCAGATAAAGCAGTGTTGCCAGCTCAAAGTTGTAAACCTCTAAAAAAAACACGCTGTATTTAATAATGCTTTACACTTACTAAGCCGCTTGGCCAACTATATGTTTTAAGCCGGCGCTGTTTGCCAAATATATTTGTTTCAAATTAATATACTCCTTACACCTTTCGTACAGGGTATAACAAACACATGCTTAAAAGAACAACACACACGCATTTTGGGCACAGACTAAAAAGCTAATAATAAATTTACAGTAATGAAAATGGAAATTATTTTTTTTTTCGGTTAATTTTTGTGGAAATGGTAAACAAAATGTAAATGTAACCCAAACGGAAAGCCGCTTAAACCGCACATACGGAAAACTAAACAAGCGCAAAAACCAAATACATACAGGCAAAAATTTGGGAAAAACCCAGAGTCGAATGTCGGGAAACTCTACCGCTAGCATTGGAAAAACAATCTGCCATTAGGAGCTGCCAAGTCGTTAGCACACAGTTATAACTATATTTGTTGGCCAAAATGATATGGCCAATATCAATAAGGACATTAATTTTTATTGCAGCAGTGAAAGTGCAAACGTTTTGAGTTCTTGGAGTAGCAGAAACAGGAACCAGAACCAGTGCCAGAACCAGAACTCCTTCTAGCAATGGCGGCATACATATGTACATATATCATTACCAATTGTTGTGGGATGTAAGCGGTTGAGTAAGCGGCCAAGTAAGCTAGTAGGTAGTGTAAGAAAATGAAAAATGCCGCTGGGTTGCCTAAGTTGCCACAGTTGCCGCAGTTGCCAGAGTTGCTGCTTGCACATAAATTTCTATATAATAAAAAGTAACAGAAAAAAAAAGAAGACAACAAACGAATAGGAATTTTCGTGGTCGCAGCACAAATGCCAGTAAGTAAAAAAGTTATTTTTAATGCAACGAAACGTGTATGCTCTTAAAAATTATTGAAATGTTCAAAAAATGCATATCGATTGTTAAACGATGACTATCGAAAGTTTTTCAACGCGCCTCTTAAAAGAGGAATTTTGTTTTAAATGGATAGCTCACATACCTAATGCTTATGAGTTTAAGAGTGAACTGAATAAAATCTAAGAAAAATACATACTTTATTTAAAAAAAAATACTGGGGGCTCCGCGTCCCGTTCGCTTCTCTCTTAAGCAACGTGTCAATGAAAATAATTTAGCAGAAAAACAAATAAAATAAAATGAACCAAATGGTTATAAGTTTTACAAACGAGTCGAAAGATTACAAGGGGGCTCTGCACTCTGCTCTCTTAGCTCTAAAACATCGGGTTGATAAAACAAAAACCTAATGCAAGCCTTAGGTGAAACAAATTAAAGAAAAAAACGCTTTATTTTAAACGATTACTAGTGGGCTCTGCACACTGCTGCCTAACACCGAACATAAATTTAGGAAAAATACATTATCTTAAAATATTTCAAAGTAGTTTCGCGTTCTATTCGCTTCTCTTTTAAACATTGGGTCGATAAAAATACCTTAGCTGGTTAAAAAATAAAATAAAATGAACCTTATGGTTGTAAGTTATTAAACGTGTCGAAAAACGATTACTAGGGGCCTCTGCACCCTGCTCTCTTAGCTCTAAAACATTTGGTTGATGAAAAAACCTAATGCAAGCTTGAACTGAAAACAAATTCAACACTCCGTCGGACACCTGGGTCTGGCCAGATCTATTTCGTTTTTGACCGTTAATTCAAAATATTTCTAATTTAGACTTGCGCTTCCAGGTAGCTTCCTAAAATTTTATTGGCTATCGATGCATGTATAGTAGAAATATCAAAAAAATATATCCGAAGGGTTAAAAATTTGTGTCCGACGGAGGGTTAAGAAAAACACTTCATTTTAAAATTTTGCTAGGGGTTCCGCGCCCTGTTCGCTTCTTTCTTAAACATGGGATGGATGCAAATACTTAATCTAAGCCTAAGCTGAAAATAATTTTAAGCAAAACAGTTTATTTTAAAAGTTTGCTAGGAGGTTCCGCGCCCTGTTCGCTGCACTCTTAAACATCGGGTTTAATTAAAAACCTAATGCAAGCTTAAGATAAAATTAGATTTAGGAAATACACTTCGCTTCTATCTAAGACCTTGGATTGATAAAGATACCTAATGTAAGCCTAAGCTAAAAAAATTCAAGAAAAAACTTTATTTTACAAATTTATAGAGGGTTCTGCTTCCTGCGTGCTTTGCTTACAAGTACAGTGTCGATAAAACAAATCTGTTGGTTACAAATTTTCAAGCGTGACAAAGAAAATATAAGAAAAACACTTAACCTTATGAGATTACTGCAGGGTTCTGCACCCTGCTCGCTTCGCTCAAAAGCTCTCTAAGTAAAAAAACTAAGCCTAAGTTGAAAAAAATTAATGCAAAAAACGCTTCTTTTTTAAAGATTATTGGTGATCTCTGTGCCGTGTTTGCTTCGCGCCGCTAACAACTGTCCGTTAAAAAAAAACTTGTGTTTTCGCTTTATGTCAAAGATTATTAGAGGGCTTTGCGCCCTGTCCGCTTCAGACAACTAAAAAAAAAACTTATGCTTTCGCTTCATTTGCAAAAACTATTAAAGGGCTCTGCGTCCTGTTCGCTTGCACCACAAAAAATAAAAAACTTATGCTTTCGCTTCATTTTCAAAGATTATTAGAGGGCTTTGCGCCCTGTTCGCTTTGCACCACTAAAAAACCTTAAGCTTTCATTTCATGCGCAAGGATTTTGAGAGGGCTCTGCGCCCTGTTCGCTTCGCAACACTAAGAGCACACTGAAACAAAATGTAAGCAAAACAATTATTTGAATTCAAAAGTTATTAAGGGGCTTCGCAGCCTGCGCGCTAGCGGTAGGTTTGATCTATAAGCCATCACATTATACCAAATGGAAAGCACTCTACCGTTTAAGAGTATCCGAATAACAACAAAGCATTTGCATTAAAAGGCAAGCAAACAAAGGAAAACACGAAAAAATAAAAAAAAGTAAGAATAAAAGTAAAGTAACGAAAAAAAAGGCGTAGAATGCATTTGAAGTTGCAGCTGTGGGCACTTGCGGTATTTCTGGTTGTTGTGGACCCAACCAAGTCTGTGTGTCTGTGTTTAGTTCTGGGATTGCGACTGGGGGCTGGGGGCTAGGGACTCGGTCTGTAGAAGGTTATTATCATGTTAAAACTGCACAGTGCAATAAGTTAGCTGGAAAGCCGCGTACCAGCCACGACCCCAGAACAACCGCGTTGCTAACGAAGCTACCACGAAGTCGGAGCTAGAGTAAGGCAGGCGCACTAAGAGCCTATGACCATGGGCCGCCTGCTGCTTTGGGGCCAAGATTTATTTATTTTTTGGAAAGCTCCACATCGCAGAAAATTGGGTGGGGTTTGGAATACACTAAAGCGCTGCTGTCTATGCAAAAAATATGCTTAAAGTTGTTTGCCATTTAAGCGTCCAAAGAACAAAAAACAAAAAATGGAGCAACTGCAGCAATTTTGCAGACAATGCGTCATCAGAGAGGTGCAAAGATGATTTCGCGAGTTGCTGCCAAACAGCAATGTTTGGAAATTCCAATTTTGCCAGCTCGTCTGTTTTTTTTTTTTTCTTTTGCCACAAAACTCATTATCATTATGTGGGCAATATAGAACGAGGGCGGTTTGGTCAATTACGAGAGTGAAATAAGTGTGCTTTGGCGTACTTTTTTTATAGGCACACTCCGTTTTCGAATTCACTAGCTATTATGAATTTTGATACGATTGAAATTTATAACTTTCAAATAAAACACCTACAATACATCTCCTAACATAAAAGCAGAGCTGCCTCTGGCGGATACTTTGGGCACATGACGCGGCTCCAATTTTTTTTTTGTTGTCTCTCGTCTACAGTTTGGTAATTTCTTTTTTTTTTATTTTCGGCATGTGTTTTGGCAAGCGAAGCTAGCAGCTAGAGGAGCCCTATAATTTCAATAAAAAATTAAAAAAAAGGCTATAAAGTAAAAAACTTGGCAGACCCCAAGTCCTTTATACCAAAATGCTTATCATTACCTCGGGTAGCGATTGAGCCATGTCCGTCTGTCCGTCCGTCCGTCTTTCCGTCTGTATGAACACGTAGATCTCGGAGACAATAAGAGCTAGAGATACGAAACTTTATCAGCTGGTGGGCATATTTCCTGAGAAGATGAAGTTTGTTGAATCATGTCAATATCTAGCTCTAGTGGACAAATCCACATTCAAATTTTATCGATGCGGACCCCCCACCCTACGCAATCGATTTTCAGTGTTTTCTCCCACAACCCTCAACATATCAACTTGAAACTTATCCCATATACTTTAAATAGATGCTTGACGTAACTTTCGAATTTCATCAAAATCGGTAGAAATTTACGGAACTTATAGGTATAAATATCGATTTGCACAAAAAAAAAAATGTTCCAATTGGAAAGTTCTTAGAAGGAATATGCAGGAATAATATTTTTTTTCGAGAAAAAAGGGAAAGGGTATTAAACTGTCGGGCACCGCCTCGACTGTATTACATTTATTTTTTGCTTGGATCCGTTTGAGTTACAAAAATAATATCCTATTGCTTTTTTTCTTTTTTTAGGAACTACTTAGAGAAAACTAGAGGGCTGCGACCCCTGCAGGCTTCACATGCGACTTATATTAAAAGTGGTAAACATTTTAAAGTGCTAAAAAGCATCCTCCTTTGAAATTTATTGAGCAAGTTCAGCTTCAATATTTAGTTGAGCCTATCTCTTGTTAAAGTCGATCGATAGTAATGTATGAGGTTTATTGGTTATGGTTGCGTTTCCAAGCATTATAGAAATATCGTTATCGGATTTTAAAATGATAAATATAAAGTCAAATCTTGACATCGGGAAGCTGCAATCGCAACAGACAGAGAACGCATGCTCCACCCGACTTTCAGGCTTGCTTGCCAGCCCTCTCCTATACGTGGAAACATCAGTGATATGTGTGCGCACATATCCCACTCCCTGCGCGCTACGGCGGACAGAGTACTTGGTTTCCAGCGCCGCCCACCACGGAACCCATGGTACGACAAGAAGTGTCGTGAAGCTACAGCGGCAAAAGACGTCGCTTACCGAAAAACACTGCAAGCTGGAGCTACCCGAACTGTTATTGAAGTTTACAGGACAAGGAGAAGAGAAGAGAAGACGCAAGAAAAGAGAACACGAAAGGCGGGAGTGTAAGAGTGTAGAGTATAGTAGAAGAAGGAATGATGCTTGAAACTTTTACCAGAGGGTTAAGCGTCAGACCCAAGGTTTCAAGATGGGAGCCAAGGATGATGATGGAAATCTAGTCACTGATACAGAAAACGTGTTGAGTTTATGGAGGGATCACTTTTCGAGTCTGCTAGCTGGCGAACATGGTCCGAGTACCAACGGCGGAGAAGAGGATCCACTAACCCCAATCGATGATGACAATGAGGTGCCGGCCCCGAGTCAAGGTCGCAATCTAGCGACTTAAGAACCATAAAGCCCCAGGTGCTGACGGCCTGCCTGCTGAACTGTTCAAGGCTGGTGGCGATGAGTTGGTAAGGTTCATGCATCAACTCATCTGCGAAATATGGCTTAGGGAAAGCACGCCCGAAGATTGGACCTCAGCACGATCCGTCCCATTTTGAAGAAGGGTAATGCCACACTACGCGAGAACTATCGTGGTATTAGTCTCCTTCCAATCGCATATAAGGCTCTTTCGAGCGTTATGTGTGAAAGATTGAAGCCACATGCCGAAGCACCGATTGGACCTTACCAGTGCGGTTTTCGACCCGGTTTATCAACCATTGTCCAGATCTTCACACTGCGCCAAATGCTGGAAAAGACCTACGAAAACCAGATTGACACATACCACCTCTTTTTCGACTACAAGGCTGCCTTCGATAGCCCAAGGCGAGATTGCTTGTACGCTTGTCTAATCTTGGTATCCCTGCAAAGTTAATTCGGCTCTGCAGAATGACGTTAAGCAACAACGGCAGCTCCGTCAAGGTGGGAACTAGCCTCTCCAAAATCTTTAATGCCAAGCGGGGTCTTAGACAAGATGACTTGCTTTCTTGTATGCTCTTAACCTCTTGTTGGAGAGCATTGTAAGGAATGCCGGAGTACATCGGACGGGCACAATACTTAGATAATAACAGATGTCTCCAGCTTCTTGGCTACGCCGATGATATTGATATCATTCACCGAACCAAGCGTGATGTTACTGGCGCTTTTGGCGCAATTGAAAAGGAATCGGCGAAAGTAGGTCTCGCGGTAAATATGGGCAAGACAAAGTTTATGGTGTGCTCCAGCAGGGAATCGCGACGTCTTGATTCTCAGCTGACAGCAGGAAGCTATAGCTTTGAAACGGTCAAGGAGTTTATGTACCTTGGCTCTGCACTTGCCAACAACAATAATGTCAGCCTGGAGATTAAGCGACGGATAAATCTTGCTAACAGATGCTACTTTGGGCTCAGTAGGCAAATGAATAGCAGAGCTCTCTCTCTCCACAGACGAAGTTAACACTTTACAAGACGCTTCTATATGGTGCTGAAGCCTGGACAACGACTCAATCAGATGCAGCTGCTCTTGGGGTGTTTGAGAGAAAAATTTTTCGCAAAATCTTCGGACCTATTTGTGTTGACGGTACCTTCCGCATTCGATGGAATGATGAGTTAGATGAGCTGTAGGGCGACATTGACGTGATAAGGCCAATGAGTGGCATGCGTGCATTCGGAAGCGGGGTGAATCCAGAAACGCATCGTTACCGATTTCTGTGTTGACATTTGACTATGATAATACTCAAACTCGAATACACGTGTTTTTCTGTTCAGTATAATTTTTCTAAAAAAAATTGCTACCTTGTAAGTTTTATTTTAAGTTTTTGTGAAAATCGATTGTTTTGTTTAAGTTAAATTGGTAGACAATTATGTAAGAAATAAAGTCCAGAAGTGATTTTTAAAAAAAAAACTTATTTTCCTCAACACATACGCGTCGGGCGCATGACACTCAGCCGTATGGTTGGACCAGTTTTAAAACTTTGAACGCATTTTTCCCGAAATCACTTTTTTCGAATTGCTTCAGGTATAACCCGGTAATTTTTAGGCAATCGTTTTGAAATTTTGACACAATCTTTGTAAAACAATTTTCTAGTGAAATTTTTGAAATTTCTACGTGGTACACTTGCTGTTGCTGCATAGATTTAGATAGATTAAAATAATATTCTATATGTTTCAGATCAGCCATGAAGGCCTTTTCGAAAATTAGTTATGTACACCCTTTCTTTGAAAAAATAATTGAAAAATTACATTTAAAAGCCATATACATACCATATCTATTTGAGTTCAGCCGATTTCAAAATCTGCTTGCTGACATTACTAGCAAACTACTGATCCACCCTCGTTTAGCATAAGAAGCACAACTTGGGCCAAGGATATTTAGTTGGAACTGCTCATTGTTTGGTCTTTCCAGGGCAGGTTTGTCGTTTGTTGTGTTTTGTGGGTTCTTCTTCGCTAGCTGCCTATAATATTCATAATGCACGTTTTGCAGTTCCCAAAAAAAAATAAGTATAGGGTCGTTGATGAGGCGGGGTCTCGGGTTTGAGTGGGTAGGTTCGGTTAGTTACGCCATTTTCATTGTTCATTAGGGGTAATTTTAAATGTCATTTGCATACGTTGCTGGCAATGCGCTTCCAGAAAAGGGAAATATTTTATAGAAGTGAAAAGATGCTAGATTTCAGCATAATGGCAACTTAATGGCTGTTGAAAGTAAAAGATGTTCATGCCAGGGCGGTAGATCATTAGAGTAGTTATAGTCGTTGTAGTAGAGCAGCAGGATCTCTTAAAGTGTGCTGCACTTTGGAGCATATTCAAGTGAAGCATATTCATGCCACATAACTAGTTGGTAAACTCTTTGGTATATTGATGTTGTTCTTATTTTTGTTGCTGTTACCTTATACGAGCAGCTTTCTGGGATTTGTTGTCATGTGATTCCGGACGGAGTCAATAGCTGCTGGACAAGCTTTTACGGTTTAATTGATGCTTGGCATATGCAGCAAAAAAGACAGCTTAAAAGTAGTCAAAGGAAACGGCAAACAAGTGATGTGAGTTACAGTCGAACTAAACAGATTATTTTATGCACTAGGTGTAGGTACCTAGGTTGGCAGTTCCTTTTGGGTGTCTGAAAAAATCTACTAAAATGTGAATGCCATCTTTAAGTAATTATTATATAATGGGCCGTGCTGCGCAAAACGAATCCGAACATTTTATGCGAATTCGTTTTGAAACCGAATGTTTGGTTCTCCCAATTTCACCAAAAAGAATTTTTCATGTGGTTTGAAACCGAGTGGCAAATCGGCAAAATAGGTTAGCAAAGTACGCATTTAATACTGAAATAATTTTTTAAATATGCTTTGGCATTCTTAAATGATATTTATGTCAATTTAAAGTAATATATTTATTGACAATTAACCCCAAAAATAGCGTGCACAACCCCATTTGCGACTGGTAATTATGAGGGATATCGACTTCATAGTTCTTCTTCTTCTTTTATTCCCTTTAACTCCTTGAGGAGCATAGGGCCTCTGTAAAACATCTAAATCGTATCCGGTTTTGTGCCAATTGCATCACTTCCCTCCAGGGGAAGTTCTTTCAAAACAGTTCGGCGGCGCCATGTTGTTCTTCGGTTGCCCTGCGGGTTCCAATCAAGGGCCTGACGACAAACTTCATGTGGTGGCTTTCACAAAGTATGCCCAATCCATCCCCATTTGCGACTGGTAATTATGTAGGATATCTCAGATGGCTTAAAGTTGCTGATCGTGTTTGGCCACCAGATTTTCAGAATACATCAAAGACCTCTTCCAACAAAGGCTTGTTGCTTGCTAAGAATAGCTTCTATTGTTAGCCAAGACTCACTCCCATAAAGTAAAATGGATAGCACATTAGATTTGTATAACTGGATTTTGGTGTTTGTCGACAGAAATTTGGAATTCCAGATCTTACGCAGTTGCAGTTGTTTTTTCCACATTTACCTTGAGACCATGCTTACCAGCTTCTTCGACTAGATCGTCCAGTTTACCTCGCATATAATTTGTCGAACAGAAAGGAAACAGACGTCATTAGCGTACTCTAAGTCTTCCAGCTGCTCTGTAAACGTCCAGGGAATGCCTCTATTTTTTCCATCTAGTATATTGCGCAGGATTTCGTCGATGGCAGCTGACTCACTACAGAGCTCGTTGAAAAAGGTGCAGACAAGCTTCCGTTGTGTAGAACCCTGCATTTGAAACCCTCGTAATGTGCCTTTTTTAAATTGATTAGGCTCAGGGGGATTCCAGCTTTATGCAACGCATTCCAGATGGATGAGCGATGCACACTGTCGAAGGCTGTGCGGAAGTCGATGAATGTCAGTTGGAGAGACGACTGCCATTCGTTGACTTGATCTACCAATATTCGGAGTGTGCTCATCTGGTCTATGCAAGAGCGATTTGTTCTGAAGCCTGCCTGTTGTTTTCGAATGGCATTGTCTAGTGTGGCATTTATTCGTTACCCAAAGTCGTTAAAAAGAGTGCAACATCTCATTAACATTTTTTCATCATATTGTTGTCGCCTTCGTCATTATTTATATGGCCGCTAGATGGCGCAAGCAAAGTGCTGTCGCTAGATGGAGCAAGATTAAAAAGAGTAAAGAGTAAAAAAGAATTCTTGCGCCACAATTGAAAACAAAGCTGAGAATCTACACTAAGAAAAAAAATCAAGTATTTTGTACTTAAAACTAGAAAATCCACACTTGATTTGGGTGCAAGAACGAAAATCCTGAGATGCAGAATTTCAATCAAACATGATTTCTTTAAAAATAAGGACGAAATGTTCTTGAAATGAGTAAAAAATCTGAACTTCTTCTTAAAGGCTTAGTACGCAGCAGTGTAAAACCGCCAGAAAGAAAAAAAAAATTGTATGGGTAGAGTTTGTGGCCAAACAGTGCTGCCCATGTATGGGGCATTGACATGTAGATGGCGCTACTAACAATAGATGGCGCCAAAAATTAAATATAAAAATTAGCTGTTTGTTCAAATTGGTTACAAGTGTATAGGCGTTACGCAGCAGTGTAAAACTGCCTGAAAGAAAAACGTGCTACTTATTTTGTGCGCAAAAAAATTGTATGGGTAGAGTTTGTGACCAAACAGTGCTGCCCATGTATGAGGCATTGACATTTAGATGGCACTACTAAATATAAAAATCAGCTGTTTGTATATTACTTAATATTTATTATTATTATTGCCTAGTTATTTGCGAAACTCCAGCAAAAACGGAGTACGAGGGTAAACTCTCGTTTAATACACAGACCTGAGTGTGAAAAATTTGATAGAGACCTACGAATTTGAAGTGAATTATTATTGCAATTCAAGTTTTTACATTTTGCGGAAAATTGTCGGTTTAAAACCATGGTACAGAATCCGGCAGCATTTTCGCTAAATTTTCACATGCCCTCGGATGTTTTCAAGGTATTGTTTGCGTTGTTGGAGCCCCACATGATCCCAAAACGACAATTGTCTGCTGTGCATCTATTTTGCATACACGACATTGTTTCTGCAATCAAAATAAGTTGCTGAACATTAATGTTTTGTTTTTAGCGCGCAGAAAAAAAAAGACGAGCTTTTTGCCGGCGCCATCTACATTTCAATTTCACGAAAAATGGGCAGCACTGGTCCTGCGTACCAATGAAAAAATTCTTGGCGCTAAGAATTTTGACAATGTTTTTTTTATATGAAGCTTTGTTTTCTTTTACGCGGATTTACACTGCTGCGTACTAGGCTTAAACTGAGAATTGTCTTACTTATTTTTAGATTTTTGGGATTTCAAGTAAAACACGATTTATTTTTATTTTACGTTTAATTTTTCTTAATTTAAGAGTTTTCGTACTTAATATTAGTTTTTTCGGACAGATCTTTGTTTCGTTGTCAGGGCCGTAGAGAGAAAATCCGGGCCCGGGGGAAAAATGTACCGGCCCCTCTATTGAATCAAGTCAGTGGGCCTATGGTTCTCACGTTCTGTGTTGTAACGAAACGCATGCTTGTGTGCGTGATTTTTGTACTGAAATGCTCTCAAAACTCTCTGCCGTTGCCATGCTCTTGTTGCAAAGCAACAGACACGAAGTTGCTTGTGCATGACTTCGGCTCTTGCTTAGAGAGCGTGCTTGCTTTTTTACTCTCACAAAACTAAAGCGCTCCAGCATTAGTATGCCGTGGCTTTGTTGCTGTCTAAACATAAACTGATTGTGTGTTTTCTGCCACACAGCACCATAGCCACGGCATTCTAATGCTGGAGCGCTTTAGTTTGGGAGAGTAAAAAAGCAAGCACGCTCTCTAAGCAAGAGCCGAAGTCATGTACAAGCCACTTCGTGTCTGTTGCTTGAGACGTCAGCGTCGAAATACGTCACAGCGGCAGAATATGTTTTGCCGACCACTGACTTAGACCAACTTTTTTTCTCAGTGTAGTAGCTGTGCTTCTTATGCCTGCTGCAAACTCGCTAGCCGTGGTATCTTGAGCGGGAAGGTATGACTCCCACACTTTACGGCTTTTCAAGTTGCCTCCAGCTATTTCAAAGATGACGTCAGCAAGTTGTTGCCGGTAGGTTCACAATAATAAAAGCATTTTAAAGCTGCTCAAGTACTCTTGTCAGATGCTAGCTAAAATACATTTGTTTTTAAATAGTTAAGCCCTTAAAACTAATATGAGATATTTTGGCTTTTCTGTCTGCTAAAACTAATATGTCTCTTACACTTTTAGCTACAGTGTATAAAAACTAAGTACACAACAAAGTGCTGCGAAAAGAAGGAGTACAATAAAGACAACAAGCAAAAATTGCTAAAAATGTTTTGTGCCATATTTTCTAAAAGTTCTGCCTTCTACAAAATGGGCGTAAGTCCACGCCCACTGTCATACCAACACTCACTCTCGCTGCTGCATCATAATTAAATTTTACCTGTGCTTAGTTCTAGAAGTAAAAGTTTTGCTCTCCATTTTGTTTTTTTTGTTGTACTTTTTTTCATTTTTTGTTTTGTGCTGTCCTTAGTGTGCAACGTGTGGACAATCTTTAGCTCTCTGGTTCCCTCTCTCTCTCTCTCTCTCCAACTTTTATCTCTGGTCTATTGCAATTTTCCGTGATTAATTTAATAAAAATTTTTGTTTTCAAAATCTAATTCGATTTATCTCGCACTATCCCTCAAATCTCTTCATTTAAGCCTTGATTTTTGTTTATATTTTTTTAATGCTCTGCGATTATAAATGCAATTTTAATCTCTGCTCAAAATAATTTATATATGCACTAAATTAATTGTATGCACATATTTAAATAATGCCTTTCAAAGCCTTGACAGCGCTTTATATACTTAACTACATGCTTAATAGTAATTGCATAGGATTTTTTTTTAAATTTTTTTTTTTAACATGTGTCATAAAATATTTACATTTGAAAGTATATACCTTGAGTATCAAAAGTTTTCGTACACTTAATTAAAGTATTGTCAAAATTTTATAAATCAATTATGTACAGAAGCTCATAAGCATTTTGCAAATGATTAAGTTCATTAAAAATACAATATTTGTTTGAACGTTTTTATTTTAGTCTTTTATTTTTGTAACTTCAATTTAATTTTATTTTTTTTCTTAGTATTTTTTGGTATTAGTTTGTTTTACATTTTAGATTTCATATTCTCAGCTTGTTTTTAAAAATTAATTAAAAAAATCTACATAAGCATATTTTTGCTCTATGTTAAATCTGGTCACACTTTTTCTATAATAACAAACAATTAGGGTATTCACGCTTACTTTGAAGTTGAGCAAATTAAAAGTTGAGCACTTCTACAGTGACAAAACTTCAACTCTTTTTTCAACATCCTATTCTACATTTTAGCTGTTGGTCTGTTGAGTTAGTGTTGCATAATGCCTTATTTTTTTATGTATTGTTAGGTTCTCTCACAAAAGAGAGTGGGCACTGCGACCTGAAGATCTATTGTACCTTACGCATTCTTTTAGGACAAAAGACCATCTGCCTTCCTTATGAAGAGCAGTAAGTCTTTCGTTGGAATTCGGCGTAGCTGGAACGGGGTGATCCGTTCAGCTCCCAAATGTGTGACTTCGTTCCACACTATTGCTGGGCAATCACACAAGATGTGTTTGGTCGTCTCGTCGTCTTCAAAACAAAGCCTGCACTCTGGGGAGTCCGATAGACTCATTTTTTGCAAGTGATAACTTACAGTATGGTGCCCAGATAAGTAGGCTACCAGGAACCTTGCATCCGCTCTACCAAGACCTATAGTTCGGTTTGCATCCGAGGGTAAGACAAGCACTTTTGCTTGTCTTAAATTCGGTAAAGAGAACCAATATCTCCTATGTTCACTTAAGGCCCAATTGTTGACCATAGTTTTCATTGTTGACCAGCTAATGCCACAGAAGGGCGCGGTGCAAGTAGTGGGCGAAGAGGAACCCAGTCTTATATGTAAATGTTAGCACCCCTAGTACCTTTAGGGAGGATACTGTGAGCGCAGACCTCTAAGGCGTGAATCTCTGCTTGAAAGACACTGGGCCAGATACCCATTACAATAGAGATTCTGGTGTTGGGTCCAACTGCAGCACCTACACCCTGTTCCGTCTTGGAACCATCCGTAAACCATTGCTGGCACTGGAGGCTACCACAGTGGTTGCCTTCAGTCCAAGTCTCGCGATTTGGAACAAGAGATCTGAATTTCCTATTATGGAGAAGTTCCGTGGTCATATACTTATAAGTGCAGCATGGCCTGTGTCACTTTCCACGAGTTCAGACGTGTTCCGGATTCGCAGATGACTTTGCATAGCTGACTTTTTGATGTGTATGGGCAGTGGAGTCAGTCCAAGGACTGTCTCCATTACAGCTGTAAGAAATGTACGCATTGCTCCCGACAGAGATAGGCATATCAGTCTTTGTAGCTTACTGCACTTTTTAATTGCCCCGCTTTGCTACACCTTGGGCCACCACACAAGGGCTGCGTACGTGATAATAGGGCGGACCATCATACGGTACAACCAGTCTATTATATTTGGTCTGAAACCCCAAGTGCTACCAAAGAAACTAACACTAACTCTAGGTGGGAGTTCCAGTTGAGCCGTTTATCTAGGACTATTCCTAGGTACTTAACCTGTCTGGAGAACACCAGCTCTGTTCCATTAATGGTCAGCTTCCTAAGCCTCGTGTGTATCTCTTCGTAAAGGGAACAATCACGGCTTTTGTGGGGATTGATGCTAAGTCCTTCACTTAGGCACCAGTTAAGGGTTACTTGGAGGGCTTGTTCAAACACATCTATAATGGTGCTCTCGTATTTCCCTGTCACTATTATAGCTAGGTCGTCTGCGTAGCCAATGGCCTGATAACCAAGCCCCGACAGTTTGGTTAGCAGTTCATCAATTACCAGGCACCATAGCAGTAGAGATAACACTTCTGTGGACAACCCTTTACAGCTCCTATGCTGACCGTATACTTACTGATAAAGATCAACAACTTTAAAGTAAACAAAGTGAATTTTAATCCAATTTAATAGAATAATTAATAAAATTGAAAGAGTAAGTCATTTGCATTTTATATATTTACTAAAATAAGTGAATTATATTATATTTACTTTATTTATTTGAATAATTTTGAACTAAAAATGAGTACTAAAGCTTGTAGCCAGAGCAACCTAAACCTACACGCTGTGAATTAAATAGAATTATTTATAAGTGGCTGAATGAACACCAACGTGTCAAAGTTCCAAATTTAAAATTTACAAAAATAAGTAGAGAAGAAGAAGCACGAAGTCAACTGTTTATACCAAACCAAGCTAGCTTTAAGCTTTATTATAATATGAAGAAAATAAAGCACAATAAAAATAATTTATAAACTATTTAAAAGGTATTCACGCTTGAGTTGAGTTTTTGCGCAACTTTGCAACTCTTCAACTCAATAGCAAGCGTGAATACCCCAAATATATTTAAAAAAAAGCTAAAAATAATTTTAGTTTTTTTTTTTTAATTGTGGGTTGGGGCGTGGTACCGCCACCTGGCAATATATGTTGGTACTAATTTAGAGTTATAATAAAAGTTCAAAATTGTTGTTAATAAAATTAACTATCAAACAAGACTTAATAGTTTTTTGTTAGTTCAAGCACAATGCCTGTTTAAAGTTAAAAGTTGGACATCGTGTTTGGTGTTTTTCGAACAATTTGCAAATATCTCAAATCAAGTAGGTTTTTTCGGAAATTTTACTTGCAACAATTTTATTTTGTTAAAGTAATTGAAATTGTCTACAAAATGAGTACTCCATCACTTTTCTACGTTCTGTAAGTTTCCCAGCAATCGTCTTGTTTAAGCCTTCGTTTACTCTACTAATATGCTGTATATAAAAATAAAAATAGTAACAAAGTTTGTAACCTAAAAATACCAAAAAAAAAAAAGGCTATGTAAAAATAGTTTGATTTAAATTGATAAATAATAAACTAAATATTTCTACTTTTTTTTATCGTTTTTGCTCAAAAATTTTGTTTCCGGTGTGCATTAACTTGTGAGCAACAGTGTGCTGTACTATCAATGCAGTTGGCACATAAATCAATTTAAATTTTAATGCCAAATTACAATTTTAGTAAATTAATTATGCGGGTCTTTTGCAAATGTATTATAATGGCAACAACAAAAATATTTAAAAATAATCAAAATTATAATTTAACAATTATTGTAGCACTCAATATGCAGAAATTAGCTTAATGAAATCAACGTTTTTGTTGCGGAATAATGAAAAATTAAGCAGTGCCAATAGTCACGACTATTTTATACACTGCTCTCTTAGTTATTCCATTTTTTTTGTTTGATTTAATGTCAACGTAGCTCTTCAATGCATCACTGTCATCGAATGCATCGAATTTCTTTATGTAAACCGACCGTGCTCAGTAAAACGAAAAACGAAAACTACTAAATCTTGTTCGATTTCGTTTTTGTGTGTTCAAAATTCTATATTTGTCCAAATATTTCCCTTGCGCTTTGCTAGCACAGCCATGCATCTTTCGATTAAAATCAAACACGATCAAGCTATGCTTATTACAAGGGGAAGATTTCTTTATGCAAGACATGAACCATGTGAACATATGCCAAAATTTCCTTCGATCTTGCGTATACAGGTTCCAGTCCAGTTTGCTGTCAATGACTAACCCTAGGTATCTGGCTGAGTCGCTGAATGGTAAGGTGATACCATTGAGCTTGGGATTGATGAGAGTTGGAACTTTATACTTCCTGGTGAAGAGCATAAGCTTTGTTTTGTCTGGATTAACTCCCAATCCGCTGGCCTTGGCCCATTTTGAGAGCGTACGAAGGGCGTTGGTCATGCGCTTGCATAAAATAGAATCTAAAAATATTAAAGAATATTTAAAAACTTATTTCAGCATATGTTGTGTTAACTTTTAAACCTATTTTGCCAATTCGATTTCATTTTACTTGCAACAAAGTAGTCGCTTTCAAATCACATAAAAAATTCGTTTTAGTGAAATTGGGAGCACCAAATATGGGATTTCAAAACGAATTCGTATATATAATTTCGGTTAGTTTTTATATATGAAAAAATGTAGTTTAAATTTTTTCAAATATGTTATCTCTTTGTTATATGTACATATATAAAATTTTTTTCCAACAACTTCATATACTCCTTAATATCTTAGTTACAGGGTATAATGGACACTATGCAGGTAATTAGAAAGTGTCGAAAATAAAATGCTTCAACACTTTGGTAACAATTGAAAACTAGAGCTGATTACATTATATTAACACCTAGACTGTAATACTAGACTGACCAGATCAGCATAACATATGGGGTTTCGTTTTTTTTTTTCCGTCTAGTAGACTCTTTGTGCAAAAAGTTGAACATTGGCAAGGAGATGACACTGGTTGAGATCTCAGCATATCGATTACTAGAAATCGCGTTTAAAAAGTTCTATCGCGATGCAAGCTGGAGAAAAATATCTTACCAGTAGTGCTGGAGAAAACATCGATGATCGAAGTTTAAAATCTCTATATATCGATGTTGATCAAGAAAGATGTTTCTCCAGCATTTCTACACTCATCAAATGTTATTCTTGTTGTGGGGCTGGCGAGCGAAGTAAACAGGTGGCGGAGCCCCCTACTGAAGTTAGTTGCGCTTACGCTTCATTAGCAATTAAAATAGTTCTACATTACTTTAGCGGAACTTGTTTGCTTGAAAACTTACTCGCTTTTATTTCTCAGAAGTTTTTTTTTTTTGTGAAAATATTTACAAGAGCTGAGTTAAAAATATTGTGCCCGAAAATGAGTACGAAATGAGTACATTTGTACTCTCTCCTTCTCTCTCTCATCCTATCTTTCATTCTCCCAGAAATTACACATTTTGCTTTAACTTTGCGATTGCAACAATTACAATTTAAATTGCAACAATTTTGCAGCAGCGCCAAGTGGCACCAACTACCGAGTGTACCCCACTAGCTGCCGAAACCCAAAGCCCAGTGCTTTGTCGCCAACAAAAAAGTAATCCCCAATTCAAATTTGCAATGACATAATTCAGAGTACCAGATTCGTAGTATCATTGTGGAATGGGAGACAGTATGGCGACAACTGTGGAGCCGGACGCAAAGCTTCGCACTTGGAGCTCATTTGTAATCATTTGGGCGTTAAATTTTTCTTATTGTTGTTGTTGTTGTTGTTGTTTTTACTGCCTTCATAAATCTTAATTTTAGCAGCAAAATTTTGTGAATAAACCCCGCACTTTTTGGATGCGTGTACCGCGGACTTGACGCGCGGTTCGTTTTGAAGTTTTGAGCTGCACTTTTGATGCGACGAGGGCTGCTCTTAATGTTCAGGGCTTTTTGAAACTGCTTTTTTTTTTGGCTTGCGAAACACTTTTTTCACCTGGTAGTGAGTGTGAACTTTTTGAAGGCTTCTCAGATTTCTGCTGACGTCGAAACAAGTAGAGAAGAAAAGTAGTCAGAACTTTTAGACGGATGGATTTTTTGTGAGTCGACGTGTTATCGTAGTAAAGCGCAATCCGTCTTGACCAATTTGTTTTCCTTGTTTTGCAGAAAAAATAAAATTATGAGTACCTACACTGAATTTGAAATGAGAGAAGTAGGTTCAGTTGTAGAGTTAGCCAGTTCCATGGTGGAATAATATATGGTTATGGAAAAGCTGTCCCTTATTGTATGTAGCGTGTGAGTGGGAGTGAGAAATAAAAAGCTTTTCTGTTAGAAAAGCTCTCGTGGCATTGCTTTGCAAGTGCGAATGAGAGATATATATTTTTGTTAATATTTGTTAATAAATGAGAAAGAACACTTACAGATAGAGGAAATCGGGGTGAATTCGGTAGTGCGTTGAGTCCGGAAACGCATCCTAACCGATTTCTGAGTTAACTTTTGACTATGACACCAATTTTCAAAAAAACGTCATGACCGACGGTGGTTTTTGATAACACTCCGTCTCCATTACACATGTTTTTCTGTTCAGTATAATTTTTCTTAAAAAATTGCTACCCTGAAAGTTTTATTTTAAGTTTTTGTGTCGCTATAATTTCAAGATTTTATCGAGTAAAATTACATGCAAGAATATCCATAGTATTATTTAGACTCTATACTTCAAACATGCCAAAGGATTCGATTAGATTTTCGCAAGCCACCGGAATGACGCTACTCAGTTGCGAAAAAGTCGATTTGGGGTGAATTCGGAAGGATTTTTTCGATTCTGCCCCCAATAATTAATTTTGTTTAAGTTTAATTTGTATAAGTTTGTGGTTGCGCATAATTTTTTGTTTTTTGTAAAAAAGAAACGCTACAAAAAAACAAGAGAGTGAGAGTTCAGATGACATCACTTTATTATTACACCATGGCTAGTTTTTTTGGAAAGTAACTTTTTACGCGGAACCCAAAGGAGTCAAATCTAAACCTACTGAACTTCATGCCATATTGAAAAAATGCTGAACCCACTCATACCCAAAGTTAGATACATCAATCTACACATTTGTGTAAAGTTTTATCAAAATTGGAACACTATTTTAGATAGCTGCCATACAAAGTTGAACCCGCACGCTCTTTTTCATCGATACACAAGAGTAATGAAGCTGTGCATTACGTCACCTTTTTGTGACGCTACAAAATTTCAAAGCCGCTCATAGCAGCAAGCGTTCTGAGCATATTTGTGTTAAAAAATTTAATGCACCAAATCAGAGCTGGTCACACTAAAAACAACTAGAGCTGTAAATATTCGTTGCAGCCCTCGTATAAGCTGTGCAAAAGGGATAGAGCTTATGTGAGAGCGAAGGCTGACAACGGATGAGCTAACTGAAATTTGTCGCAACAAGGACAACAAAAAGAACAATAACAAAAACAACAATGATAACAACAAAATGGCGCAAGTTTGGCGCGTTAAATTTAATGCTTGCCCGCCTTTTTTGTTTTTTAGCGTTTTTCAAGCTTGAGGGATGGCTGCCAACTGGCGTCCCAAAAACGTCAGAGAAGCGGAACCGCATCCTCACCCTCAGACTCACTCCGACAGCAAACGCCCCTGACATTTTATTACGCCTTCGGCCATGCAGCGCGTACCACTTACATACAAAATGTGCCAAAAATTGGTCATAAGAATTTCATTTTTTTGTTATTGTTGTTGTTGTACTTGTTGTACCCACTGTACTTGTTGTACTCGTTGTACTTGTTCTTGTTATTGTTGTGGGTGTCCTTCTTGATGCTGTTTGCTGTTTTAGCCGGAGGGTCGTCAGCGCATCAGCCATAGAGCAAATTTTTGAAAGCTTTTAGCTGTTAATGTGGCATAAATTTGTCTCCGTTGTTGTTGTTGTTTTTTTTTGTTTTTTTTTGTGGTGGAAATTGAAAAAATAAATATACTAAATAAGAGGCTGACTTTAAGACAACAAAATTTGTATGCTCTAGTTCAAAAAGCTGATCATCATTAGGGTTAGAGATCGAGCTAGTTCCTTCTGTCTGTTGCACGTTGACATCTTGCTGCATGCCACAAAAATTGTTTTTGCTCTAGCAGCTCATTTAAGAAGCAGTCTAGCCAACTGCTCTCTGCCATTAAACTGTACCACACTGCTTGAAAATATACTGTTTGCTCTAAAGTCTTTTCCAAGCAGTGCTCAGTGTTAATAGAGCTTCGCCCCTTGGGCAGCGTATGCTCTTAAAGCAACCAAAAGTTGTGCCTTAAATAAGCCGCCAAAGCACCCTCATTTAAAGCACAAATGTTTTTGTTTTTTTTTTTGTACACAATTTATTGATTTACATTAAAATGGCTGACGGAAGTACTAACAAATAAAGTGTGCCATTTTGGGAAGCTAATGCCAAGAAAATGGTAAATACTTAAAGAGTACAGTGGTTCACTTTTTGGCTGCTTTTTTACTTGAGAATAAAAAGTTCACACAAATTGATATTGATGACATGTCAATGGAATTTATTGACATGCAACTCACACTACGAACACAAAGTACAGCAAATGTTTAACAAAATGGCTGCCATTCCTGGTTTTTTCGCTAGTCCGGAATTTCTCAACGAACCATTAAATTGACTAATTTGTGTGCAGCGAATTTTGATTTGTTGCTCGGTTTTATGTAAGAAAAGTTGCCGGAATTGACTGATGAATGAATCACTTGATGAACTGCTGAACTGCGGCAATATCTCTTCATCTCTTGAAAGCCATGTACTAAAATAAAAGCCTTCGTAAGTGTTGCACATTGTACTAAAGTAGTGTCTGGCTGATGTTGCACTTAACAGATATTGTCACTTGCAATGATTTTTTTTAACCAAGTACACATAGTAAATGTATTTACTTATTGAGTACTACGATTTTAATGCATGTATCTATATACTTAAAAAATGGTTTTTATGTGTTTTAAGAGTTCATATGCAACAGGCGGAAGAACTTAAAAAATCAAGTAAATATATGTGGTATGTGTGTGTGGTATTTCGTATACTCTCTCTCTCTGTTGTCTATGGTCATCTGAGCTCAAGTCTTGCACAAGCTTATTCGAAGGTTGGCACAAGGTCTTTGACAGGAACGTACCCATACATTTTTTTTTTCAATTTTTTAGCTCAATATTAAAATAACTCGCTACGCCCGGACCACTGCAGTGTCTTTTAGGCGAAGCTCATGGCAATCCAGGAGGCTCTAAGAACAATAAAAAAGCTACAAGTAGGTTGACCCTCGCCTTGTTGACATCGCACATGAAGTCAGAGAAAAACTGTCGCTCGTCTCTGTAGGAGATGGCTGAGCAGTTTTCAATCTAACTCATCTGGGTCCCAGGACATAGCGATTTCGAGGGAAATTGTATTGCGGATTAACTAGCTAGACAAGGAACTAGCAACATCATCCTTCAAGACAAGGAGAGCCTGGGTGTACCTATGGCCAGTTGTAAACTGAGGTTACGAAAACATTTCGTCCTCACTGCAAACCAGATGTGGAATCGGTCATCGGATAAATGCAGGATCTCACGGCAAACTTGGCCGACCTTTTGCAGGAAAAGAACTACGGAACTTTGCTGTCTTAACAGAGCTCAATGCTCGACCGTAGTCCGAGCTATTACCGGACACTGGCTGGTGAGAATCCACGCAACCCGACTTAACGCTCACGTTTTCTGTAGAAGTTGCGGCGACGAGGGGGAGCTAGAGACCGTGGAGCACCTTTTCTCTCACTGCCCTGGACTGTGTAGGACAAAGTTTTGCTTTCTCAAGTCACACTTTTTTACTGACTTATCTCAGCTCTCAGAACAGAGTCCAAAAAGCCACTCGAAGTTAATTCAGGCAGCCGGATGGCTGTGTCTTTTAGATCATTTAGGAGACCTCCTGAGTAGGGGAAGGGTGGTGAAAGGTCCACCCTAGCGGTATCACAACGGGCCAAGTCTTGGCCTAAGTGAGTTGAGATGCTAAGTCTCCTACCTACCTAGGTCCCATAAAGCATCTGCGGTTTTTAGTTTTATTTCAGAAAGAATCGTTTCTTTTTTTTTGTAACACTGCGGGTCCGTTTGGAGAACTTCGAAGCCGGTGAGACTCCTTCTGCTACCAACATCCGCCCGATAGCTCTGTGTAGGCTCAAATCCGACCACAAAATAAGCCGGGTTGTCTCTCTGCCAATGTCAAATTCAGCTGAGCGGCGACGAATCGACATTTCTGGATGCTCTGTGATGTTGACCGATACGGTGCACATATTTTCCTCTCTTCACACCAATCTCTGTCTTGTTGGAAGGTCCAAAAGGGAGTGCTCACGGTAAATTCTTTTCACCGTGGAATGTTGTTAGTTACTTTGTTGGCTTTTGAAGTACTACCTTTGGAAAAACTATCATTGCCGGCTGGTCATCCTAAATTCCATACATTTTTCTTTCTCTTAAGAGAAATGGGTATTCATTGCATTCGCTTTGGTGATCAATCAGAAACCCTGTGGTTCATTAAGGCCTTAGAAACATAGGTGTGAAAAAGTGAGGAGAATGGACAGCGGGTTGGGTGGTGTAGTTCGGTGGGATACCTAGTGGGACGGCAAGGTTCGGAAGTGCTTCGTTCCTAGAGCCAAGTACTTCTGTTCTTTCGTGCTTCGGCTTAACAATCACTCACAATGCTTGCTATAGGTTGTGTTGGAAAAAGTGGACGCGTAAGTCGGAGTCCACTGGAAGTTACAAAGACAATAATCAGAATAAATAGAGAAGTCGATATAGACATGTGTGTTAGTCCAGAAAAAAATCCAGAAAGAATCTGGCATACATATAACTCTTCAGAACAGTGGCGGATCCATGGGGGGTTTTCAGGTTCGGACCCGCCAAAAGTGAAGTTCAAAGCTTTTTATTCTTATACACTAGGGGGCTCCGCTTTTATTATTCCAATCGAGTCAAAACGGAGAGCGCTCTCTTGAGTTTGCTGAGTAGCCAGAAGTCACACGGAGCCAAATCAGGAGAATAATCAGGTTTCAGGTTTCAATTTCAGGTTTCAATTTGACAGTAGTACACTGCGTGGTGAAAAACCCACCCTAAGATCAAATCCTGGAACTGCGTCTGGTTCAGACAAAGCTTGGGTCTTTTTTTTTCTGTTGTTGTTATTGCTTTTGTGTTGACAGTGGTTTGATTCCTATTTGTTTTACTTCAATTTAAATATTTTGTTGACTTGTCTTTTAACATACTGCAGATAAGTATTGATTTTAATTCAGATGGATGCACTACCGATAGCACTACCTAGAGCCATCATATTTACAAATGTAAGTCCTTTTGATTTGGCTGCAACTGGCCACTGCTGGACCCGTGCTGGGTACTGTAAATGGCCTATCAATAGTCTGTTTACATATTGGCATATTTAATAACAATAATCTTTAAATTAATACGTGCAAAATACAAAAAAAAAAGAAATATCAATGTAAATATAATAAATATATATATAAAAATAATAGTAATAAGCAGCATGCTTGAGCGCCTTTTACTCGTACATTGCATAAATTGCAACTCTGCGTTTACAAATTAATTAATTGCAACCATATGCTAATTAAAGGCGAACGAACTCATTCAACACATGCACACACAGAGACCTACACGTGCAACATATGCATATATACGAGTGCATATACCTTTGGTATGTACTATATACATATATTTACATATAGATACAATAAATAAATTCCTGACGCTGCGGGGAAACTTTGGCTCTTAGCCATTGGCAATGGCATTTAACATGATGTACAATATGATTATTAGCATCATTTAAATGCCATTGTCAAACGTAGCACAAATACATACATATATACAGGGTGAGCCAACTCAAGGAGTTGAAGAGTTTAAACCAACGATATATATTTGTGTAACTTTTCAAAACCAACATCAGCAACAACTTTATTGGTCATAGGGACTTTTTTTGGACAGATTTCTCGTTCTTAGCTGCTTGGCGTAAACTGTACTTTTCAAAACTTTTCAACAAAAAGAAATCGCTTGTAAATAGTTGAAACTTGTGCTGGAGAAAACATCGATGTTATATCGATGCATCGATGTATCGAAGTTTAAAATGTCTATATATCGATGTTGGCCAACAGAGATGTTTCTCCAGCACTTCTTCACTCATCAAATGGGTGTTTAGTAGTGCTGGAGAAACATCTCTGTTGGCCAACTTCGATATATAGAGATTTTAAACTTCGATCATCGATGTTATCTCCAGCACTATTACACAGGCCTACAAATACCGGGGTCATGTTAGTTGGTGGAAAGCTAAGGGTCATTTCTGAAGTAATTTGCTGCGTAGAATCCGAATCCGAGGCCAGTATTGGCCCTTCACGTCAGGATTTTGAGGTATTTAAAAAAACGCCGTTTTTCGGGTTGATAACCTCAAATATCTCAAGATCCTGACATGAGGAGCCAATTCTGGCCTCGGATTTGGATTCAACGCAGCAAATCTCTTCGGAAATGACCCTTAGTTTCCCAACAACTAAGCCATGTTGGTCTGTGTTATGGATGCTCTATAGTTACCGGAGACTATCAAAATTTCTTTTGCTTTAAAGTCTGCTCAAATTCCACTGATGTTCAATTAGTTAGTATCTATCTATCGCTTTTTTATCGATATTCCACTGGTGGTGCCGTCATTGGGAGCACACTAAGTCAACACAACTAAACGATAACTTTCAATATAAAGCGATTAAACTATCGATTGAAATTGTACTTCTTTGAGTTTTTTAAGATATGATTATTCGCTACTTTCTTGCCTAACATTGCAATGGCGCACCCTGTATATTTGTATTATAAAAAGTTACGTTTGCTTATAAGAGATTCTTATATATATTGTGTTAGTATATTATTATTATTCATGTTGGATTAAATATGTTCAATGAGAGAGAGAGTGATGGAGAACACTCCCATATCTGAAATTTATTCATATATGTAAAATAAAAATATTTTTCGCACCTCTTTTCGCAAAAATTTCCTACGCCTGAGGCTTATGCAAATCCAAGGCAAAAGGATGAAAATGTGAAAAACGTGAAAATCTGTAATGGAAAATGTCAAATGTAGAACATGTCCGTGCATGCCAAAAGGCTTTAATGTATTTGTATCAAATTGGTTTAAGGATGCTAGAAATTTGGTCACATCAAAAAAAAAAAAAAAAGGATTACAAGCAAATTACGTGTACATACATTTTTTGCAACCAGAGCGTAGTCAGTCTCTTGCAAAGGGGGCGCTTGGACAATTTTTTAAGTTCAGTTCCCAAGTTTTTTGGGCAAAATTTTGCAAACTATAAAGCTTTTAATTGCTGAAAAATTAAATAAGGAAACGCAGTTTTTAGAAGCTTTCTAGTTCTACTAGTTTAGTAGTGGATTCTTAGTGTATCTAAATCAGTGGTATACATAGGCATTTTTTTTTTACGTTTGTATTGAACATTTTTGCCGCTGTAACGTATTTCGCTTATATCGCTCAGACAGCACCAAAGCCACGGCATACTAATGCTGGAGCGCTTTAGTTTTGTGAGAGTAAAAAACCAAGCACGCTCTCTAAGCAAGAGCCGAAGTTATGCACAAGCAACTTCGTGTCTGTTGCTTTGCAACAAGAGCATGGCAACGGCAGAGAATTCTGAGAGAATTTCAGTACAAAAATCACGCACACATGCATGCGTTTTGTGTACAATACAGTACGTGTAAACCATAGGCCCATGGGATAGGGCCGTGCCGACCTCTAATCTTAAGATACTAATATGCATAAAAAGACAAAAACTTTAAAGCAACTTTACTTGCTTTAAGAAAGATTTCATTAAAAAAAAATTGTGACCTATTTAAAAAAAAAAACCATTATGGAAATTAATTTATTTGCACATGCCTGAAGCAAGAATGACAGTGAAAAATGAAATTTTAAGTCGTTCAATAATAATATTAAATATTAACTACATTTAAAAATAATTAATTTTCAATCATTTTTTCTTTTCGAATATTAATCTATTATGATTAATTTTGTCAATTCTGGGAACTATGCGAAAATGTTTGAAGTGCTCATACAGCACAAGAGCTAATTGCCCATAATTAGACTAATCAAATTCAAGCAATAAATTAAAAATATTGATTTACGAAAAGTTATGCAATGCTTTGGTTGTTATGTAGATATAGGCATATAAGTTAGGTATAGGTATAGGTGGTTAGTATATAAAAAGTTAAAGTTATGCTGCCGACTTGTTTTCCCAATTTTGTTAGAGTAAGAAAAAGTAATAGAAATGATGCATTTAATTTTACTCGCAGCTTGGTGCACAAGCGCATTTATAGGTGCTAACTAAAAATAAATGAAATCGGCAAAAATAGGTGATTCGTGATACTTTTTAAGTTAATCTTATCGATTTGGATGATTTTTACATATGCATGTTATGTACCCCTACATGCCAATTTTGTTTCCTGTTTTACTCCTCTTGGGGGCGACCTCGATAGCCTAGTGGCAGTGCACTAGAGTATCATCCCAGTGGTTGTGGGTTTGAATCCCACATAAACCATGGTCCTGCACTTTCCACTTTTCCCATTCCCCTAATTTTTCCTGTCTATTCTATATCCTTATCACTTACTCCCATTATCGGTATAACAACGGGCCTATTCTTCGCCTAAGTGAGTTGGGAAGCTAAGTTCTAACAGCCGCTCTAACCTACCTACCTACTCCTCTTGGGAGCTTAGAGCCTCTACAAGAGCTTTCCATCGAACTCTTTTTTGCGCTGTTTGTTTAGCTGTAACCCATGTTATATTTTGCTGCGCCAGTTCTGGAAGGGCAGTCCGCCGCCAGGCTGCTTTTGGTCGTCCTACTCGTCTGCTTCCTTGGGGATTCCAGTCTAGTGCCATCCTAAGAATGCTGCTTGGTTCTTTTCTGAGAGCAAGACCTATCCGTGTCCATTTGCGTTTCCTGATTTGGAGGTGAATAGGGGACTCACAAGTGATGCGCCACAGTTCCGCATTTGATATTCTGTTTGGCCAGAACATCCCGCATATAATTCGCAGGCACTTGTTGCTGAAAGCCTGCACAATTCTTTGTGTGGTCAACCACGTCTCGCTACCGTATAGCAGTATGGACTCAACACATGCACTGAAGATTCGCAGTTTTGTACGTCGGCTTTCTCCATATGCGGTATAGTCTCCCAATTGCTGATCGAGCTTTGGCGAGTCGGCTTAAAACGTCTTCATTAACACCACCACTACTGGAGATAATGGTGCCAAGGTATGGGAAGCTGTCGACGAACTCGATTGGGTTCCCTTCTATGGTGATGTTTCCTTGGCTGGTGTGATTGAAGCGCATTGCTTTGGTTTTTGCTACCTTAATCTTGAGCACGACTCTGCTGTCTAGTTTCACGAGGTCATCAACTTTGAGAGGTCAGACAGATGTCGTCCGCGTAGTACAAGTCTTCAAGGTGTCTGGTGAAGCTCCACGTGATGCCACGCTTGGACTTGCATATCTCTCTCATGAACTCAACGACCACGATGTTGAAGAGTAGAGGCGATAGAGGACAGCCTTGCTTGACGCCGGTGTTGGTTTGGAAAGGTACGCTTGTTCTTCCATTTTGCAGTACTGCCAGGTCGGCACCATCATACATCGCTTTTATTATTGCTATGATGTTGAGTGGCACTCCTTTCCTTGCAAGTGCTCTCCATATTGCCGCTCTGTCTACTGAGTCGAAAGCCTTCTTAAAATCGATGAACAGGAGGTATAGCGGAGCTCGCCATTATACAGCCTGTTAGGTAATTATGCGTACTTATGCACACTCCTGTGTGGTCTAAATCCTTCCTGTTCATCTCGAATTGTTGGCTTAATTTTTTCCTGAAGGCGCTCGTTCAATAGTGTGGCTAGTATTTTGTAGCTCGTGTTGAGCAATGTTAATTCTCTCCAATTATTGCAGTCACGAAGAATTCAGGCCACCGGATGGCTGTGAAGTAGAGTAAACTAAGGACCTCTTTAGTGGGGTAGGGTGGAGTAAGGGAGGTGGAGCGATGCGTTTTGGTTACTTGCATCTGTGTGTCAAAATCGGACAAATGCAACAAAAGTTATTGTCTAAAATGTACAAATTTCACCCTCCCCTTGCCAATAAACTGCGTCAATATTTGACTCAACGTTATTATAGTAACAAATGACCTAGAATCCCAAATATTGGTAAGCTGATTCAATAAACAATCCACATCCAAATTTTATCAATGACCCCCCAATGAAATTTGGATTTTCGTCAAAATCGGTTAAAATTTGCGGAACTTATAGGTATTTATAAAAATTATAATTTCCCCTGACTGACAATTAAGTCAGTCGCCCCTGGACGGAGCATTGGGGATCTCTATTAATAACTGTTCGAAGAGAACAGGGACCTACAGTTTATAACCGAATCCGAACGGCGGTGTCTTGAATTAATAGAGACTTTCTTGGGCAAATAGCATCTTTGAGCTAGCGATGCCAGTGCTAGGCAAATGTACCAGTGCTACTGCGGGGACTCGAACCACCGACCTTCGGTTTGTAAAGCGAGTACGCTACCACTACGCCACCGACGGCCATATGCAGGAATAAAACTTTTTTCGTGAAAAAAGTTTCTGGGTATTACACTGTCGGGCACCGCCTCGACTGTACCACATTTTTTTTATTCATTTTTCATTGGCATTTCATCATGGAAAGACTTACACCCGAACAACGTTTACATATAAAATTTTCCCGTAGAAATTAAAAACTTAACCTTCATTTTTATATTACCCAACCAAAGTTAAGCCCCTTAGTGGGGTAACTTTTGTTTTTCAATCAACAAAATCTATAAACTTTTTCAACATATGCTTTAAACGCTCCTTGTGAACATTTCGCGCATATCCGGCGACCATCGTTAGCTTGAATACCCCGTATCCTTCCGCTCTTTCTTGCTCTTTTTTGCATACCGCTCTGTTAGTGCTCTCTTTGTTCTAACAACCGGCTGAGCTGTTCACGCAAGTGCATGCTTGCCTGCAGATGCGCGCGTTCTCTCACTCTCTCACTCTCTGTCGCTGCCGGTATATCCTGCCGGCATGTCCCGTTTTCGAAACTGTTAAATTTTCGAAATGTTGCGGTACATTCGTAAAGCAACATACATAACGGCGCATGCGCTGGCAACATGTTGCACAGTTATTTGTGCCGTTGTTTTGATTTGCGCGGCTTTTGTTTGCGAATTTCTTCAGACTGAGTGACAGGTGGTTTGTCTGAGTGTGTGTGTGTTTAAGTTCGAGTGAGTGTGTGTAAGTTCTGAGGAATATTTATGCATGGCAATTGCTCAATGTCGCCGTTCACAAGTGACAAGGCTATTGTGGGGGGTTACCTTGTTTTTTGTTGCTTTACAAAAGTTAAGGACCATTGCAGCCAAAGGCAGGCTAGCGAAAGCCAATGTGGTCGCTCAGCACTGACCAGAACAGCTTTGTGAGGTTCGGCGCAGTGCGGTGCAGAGCTAGAACTACGGTCAGACAGTGAACGCATTTGTCATTGCCGGCTGGGCTGGCATTCATGTGAATGTTGCTTTCCAAAAAATATCATCATGTAGCTGCCAGACATATCTCCCGAGCTAGACTAAGACAAAAGTCCGCAGGGGCGGAAAAACAAAAAAATTGCAAGCTATTGGTGCCGGGGTTCTTGCCGTTGAATTTTCATCACAGTCCGATTTTTGACTGTACAATAAAAAGCACTACAAGGTTTCATAAAAAGAAATTACAATATTTTAGGGGCTAGGCTGTGCGAACCACCGAACCACCGAGTTTTTCACATCTGGTTTTTGCGCTAGGTGCACAGCGTACGGGTTAAAGAGATAAAGCAAAAACGGACTAAACAATGGTGGAATATTCAATGCGGTAAAGGTTAAATAAAATAATCAGTCGGGTTATAGCGACTATAATGTACCCTGCTACCATTATATGAACCAACTAGTTTTATCGTTTTGGAGGGAAAGCAGGTGCGCATCTAGGATTTGGTCTTGGTGGAGGGCTCTTCACTTCGAAGTGTTTTTATATCAGAGCTCGGAAAAGACTGTCAACCTATTTTTCCAAATTTTGGAGGGGTCCGAACCCGAATCTTTCTTTGTTGCCTATAGCTCTCACTCGATTTTAATGCTCATCATGTATAATTCAATGATTCTATTTTGAGTAATAAGGGGGTCAAAATTATTATTATTTATTTCCATACTCCTTTTAGGAGCTTAAGGTTAAACGATTTTGCCGTTTCGTTCCGTATAGTTCTTTACCAAGTCATTGATGTTCTCCCTCTTCGTCTTGTCCCTTGTGGATTCCATGTCAAAGCGGCGTGTGAGATAACGTCGTATTCTTTCCGCAACGTATGACCAAGGGGGTCAAAATTAAGGCATGTGAAAAACATGAACATAAGACACAACTTATGGAAAAATTAAATGCTTCGATTCTGTTTTGGAATCGAGATACAGGCAATATGTACAGACAGACCGACAGACAGACTAAATCAAGTTCTATTCTATGCTGGCATAAAAGTTATGGACATTTGTAAAGATGAAGCTATTTCATGGCTGTGGTATGGACTCAGTCTGGCTAGGATTAACATTTCTAAATCCCTGAGACCCAGTACGAAAAGAAGTAGACCGATGACGATGATAGGATCGGCTACTTACGGCTAGACGTTCGCTCGGCTGGGCCGAGTAATGGATGCAGGATGGAGTCCATAGACACCACGTATGCTTCGACCTAGCGCGCCTTACAGTGGATGTGGGAACCGATTGCTGGGGTAATCAAGTAGATCCGGACTGATCAACGCGTGGATGTACTCGGTTCCACCATCAGTACTCTCCTTGCCACCAGAACGTCGGAGGTGACCACTGTGCGAACGTTCCAGTGGCACCGCGGTCCACCCCACGCCGTATCAAGGGAGGTCCTCATCTAACTTTCAACATTGGTTTGCACTAGCTCAATATACTTTTATGCGCCTTGGGCATAGGGTACAAAAAAAGACGCCATTTTGCGCGCAAATGCACCTCTGTTTTTGCAGCTGTTTATGTGAGCGTGTGCGTGTTTACCGTACCAGTAACAGTCACAGCAGCTACAGTTACAGCTGCATCTGCGCCTGCAGCTAGGCTATGATTTTTACACATGCCTGGCAGCCATTTTGTTTTTGTCGTTTTACCGTTTTTATGCCCGTTACACGTTAAATAAGAGAAAATGTTTCTTTCATGTCAGCGTATGTTATAGGGAGAAGATATTATGAACTATATGTATAACTATTAATTCTAATTAAGTTTAGTTCAGTCTCGTTTGTTACCATTTTGTGGACTATTTCAGGAGTGGTGGTAACCTGGGCCGTCATAATCAAAAATGTTATTATACTTTTATATTTTTAGCTGATATTGTTGAAGCATACTCATTATAAACATAGACCCATCGTTATTAATTCCGTCTACTTTAAATAATTAACTAAGTGGTTACTTGACTATTCTGATATATACCTTAAAGCTGTGGAAAAGTGTATGAAATATTAAAACTATCGACTGTGCGGCGTTCTATTCCACATTGCTTCTAAAGCTGGAACGACGAAACAGAAACAAATGGTGAAAAGGGCTTTATTAGGATTTATCGAATATTCTGTTTGAATGGTACAAGTCCTTACAGGAATATCAAAAGATGCCCGCTTATACATCGCTTATACACTCATCGGTACGAATTCCTATATGTCTTTTTAAAAGCTGCGGGATTGGCGAATCGGAAGAAAATGTTATTTGCGAAATTATCGTGGGCTCTCAAATGGCAAATTATTTAATTTTAGATAGTTTTTTGGAAGGCTGTCTACGCCTTCCAGCAGAATACTAAGAAAAAATTATATTTCAAAATGAAAGTTTGGATCTAAAATACTGGGACCAATTCTATTTCAAAGTGAAAGTTGTGAGGAAACATTTTTTTATTATTGGGAAAGTGGCATCGTGACAATATCTTTAGGTACCAGTGGAAGAGTGTCTCTGACTTCCATCAGAATACTGGCAAGAATTCTATTTCGATGTGAAAGCTTTGAGGAAACATTTTTTGATTATTGGGAAAGAGCCACCGTGACAACATCTTTAGGTACCAGTGGAAGATTGTCTCCGACTTCTAACAGAATTCTTGGAAGAATTCTATTTCGAAGTGAAAGTTTTGACCAAACATTTTTTTATTATAGGTAAAGTGTCATCGTGGCAACTCCTATAACATTTTTCTATAATTGAGAAAGTGGCTGCGTGACAACACCTTAAGATACCAGTAGAAGATTGTCTTTGCGTTCCAGCAGAATACAGGAAAGAATTCTATTTCGAAGTGAAAGTTTTGAGGAAACATTTTTTTATCATTGGGAAAGTGACATCGTGACAACACCTTTAGGTACCAGTGGCAGGTTGTCTTAGACTTCCAGCAGAATACTGCGAAGAATTCTATTTCGAAGTGAAAGTTTTGAGCAGAAATTTTTATATTATTGGGAAAGTGCCAGTGTGACCCCTGGGATATATTGTGCTCCCCCTGCTAGCGCTTGAGCTGCTCATTTTGTCAAATTTCCGAAACAGACTAAAGTTGAATTATCTTTTGTAATAAAAACTTAAAGGAACGTAACAATAAAATTAAAAAAATTTGCTCTCTACCGACAGAAAAATAGACAAAGGCTTCTGGAAAGCAAAGAGCTTAAATTGCTCTCAATTTCGCAAAAAGTAAGTGAAGAAAAAAACAAAACAAAAAATATGAAAATGTGAGTATGCAAAAACGAATAAATATAGACTGTACTTCAGACGAATAGCATTTTATCAATTTATTTTTGCTTAATAGACCTTTACATATGTTTTAAATTATAAACGCATTAATTATACCATTGACCTTATTTGATAATATGAAATGCATTATCTTTTTTTGCGACCCTCTTAATAGAGCATCATAACATCATTTTATATTTTTTGGCGTTTCTGAAATTTTATAAATTCAATCAATATTCCATTTCAATTACATTTTTTTGTGATTATAGCTTAATAAAATGTATACACTGTTTTTTAAAAGTTTGTGAACTTTTCGTACGTCAAGCAGTTTCTGCAAGAAATGAATTTATGGGCATGGTAATCGCAATGCATTAAAATTTCAATCATTTATTAAGTAGCAGTACTTACTATCCGCCTACTAAACGAAAAGAAAGAATTTTAAAAAGTGTAACACAAAAATAGACACCCTATAAAAATGTAAAAAAAAATATCGAAACAGGTGAGTGTAGTATGAAAGAGGAATGAGTTCAAAACGAAAAGCAAAGCCGCTGCATAGAAGAAGCATAAGTTACTCTGAATAATTTTTGGATATTAAAGGGAACCCTCTTTTCTCACATTTTAAGGTATTCCAATATATTAATGCATTTCAAAATGTCTAACTTGTCTAGGTACACGGATGACCCTATCGTAAGAAAAACTTTTAAAATCAAAAAATATTGATAAAGTAATTCCCTAGGGCAAGAGCCCTTGTTGAAATTCCGAAATTTCGGACTCGGACTCTGCGACTTTCTCTTTTTTTTCTGGGTGTACGTTTTTAAGTGTCTGAAAACTTTTAAGCGCTAATGTATATTATATGTTAAGCATAAGCATTTTGTTTTTCACGTTAATATTATTTTTTTTAGAAACTACTCTGTCGTTCATTAAGCTAGGTGACAGCTCGTAGAACACTTAAAAAAAAAATGTTAATTGAATATAATATAAACTATCGAGCAGAATAATTAATTTGAATTGAAATCGATTATTTTCAATAATTATTATTATTATTTTATAACATAATTATAGCTGGCTTCATCAATAGACCAAGCCGGAAATATTCGCCATAGAAATATCAATATGAAGTGGGTTCATTGAACTGTATCTAATGGCAGAGGCGCAGCCATATGAAAATTTCAAGGCTTTCACTGACTAGCTTATTAGTTCACGTAGTGCTTCTGCTTTGAAGTTTAACTTTTGAGCATCAATATGGGTAGCTCTTTTTGCAAACTTGGTGAGCTCCACCCTTCTTAGGTTAGGTTAGGTTAGGGCGGCAGTTGGTTAGGCCAAGAATAGGCCCGTTTTGATACCGCTACGGTGGACCATTCACCGCTCTTCCCCACTCAAGAGGTTCCCTATACGAGATGAGGCCACCATCTGTCGGCCAGGATGAACCTTAAGAGGCATTTTGGACTCTGTTCGGAGAGCTGAGATAAATCATCAAGGAAGTGTGACTTTAGAAAACGGAACCTTGTCCTGCACAGTCCAGGGCAGTGACAGAAAGGGTGTTCAACTGTCTCCAGCTCCTCCTCATCGCCACAGCTTCTACAGAAGTCATGTTGGGGAGCATTTAGCCTGGATGCATGTATGCCCACCAGCCAATGTCCCGTGATAGCACGTATGACGGTCGAGCACTGGGCTCTGTTCAGACAGCAAAGTTCGCTAGATCTTTTACTGCTGTATGTTGGCCAGGTTTGCCGTGAGATTCTGCACGTGTTCGATGCCCGATACCACGTTTGGTTGCAAAGAGGGTGAAGTATTTTCGTATTCTCAGTTAGCAGCTGGCCATGGGTATACCCAGGCCCTCCTTGTCCTGAAGGAGGATGCTGGTAGTTCCTTGTCTAGCCAGTTCATCCGCAATACAGTTGCCCTCTATATCCCTATGTCCTGGGACCCATATGAGGTGGATTGAAAACTCCATCCTTCTTAATACAATGGCATTTCCTTCATCTGCAATGGAGGTGAATTCCTTAAGCCGCGTTCTTAGGGCAGGTGTACTTCGTCTTGTAGGATTCGGCCTGAATTCCTGCAGAAAAGCTACTTCTGGATCCGCTGGCAGTCTTGTGACGACTCAGGTCGATTGAAGAGCTTACTCAAATGGCACATTTTCATCTTATTTATAGTGCTTTCCGGGGCAAGGAGAGTACCCAGTACAACCACGGGTTGATCAATCCAGATGTACTTGGTGCCCCCAGCAATCGGTTCCCACACGCCTTTGCTAAAATATACCCGCAGCGTACTGGGCGTCTATGGACTCCATACTGAATCTATTACTCGGCCCAGCCGAGCGAACATCTAGCCATAAGTAGTCGGTCGCACCGTCGTCATTGGTCTTCTCCGTTTCGTCCCGGGTCCCAGTGATTTAGAAATGTTATGCTGATGTTCTCAAAGCCAAAATAACTTTTATTTAAAAAGAGCCACATTGGCTGAAAAGTGCGTAGCAGAGATCTGCAATAGTGGCAGTACAGTTTACACTCGAGTGTGCCAAGGCACCATACATAAGTACTGCAGTGTGCATTGCACTCTTGCCTCCTTCCACTCTTAGCACTATGGTGCCAAACTGGCCTGCAAATGGTTCGCTTTACACTCTAACACACAGCACAATAAAAAAAGAGAGTGTGAGAGAAAACATCAACAACTTACGTAAGAGCAGTGGTACCAAGGTGGAATACTAGTAGTAATAATAATAGTATTATTCCACCATGAGTAGTACCATGATATTACGCTTGTGTTGTAAATAGCTCACTAACACACTTTCATTTTGGCCGCTCTCTTTTTACGCAATAAGCATTTTGCTCACACCGCTCCCTCTTACTGCTCAAAAACAGTGTCATTGTCTCTCTTGAAATTTAAAAGAGTGGGTTTGACACTATTCGGCAATAGTGGCTGCAGTGTATTAGTGTAAACAAGACTATAATCATGACAATATAGTGTATGGTGCACTATTACTGCTCACACTATTATGGATAAGAGTGCGTGCGGTGTCACACCATAAGCCTAAGAAAGCAGCTGACACTGCCATTACTTTTGATGAGAGTGTGATTATTGCCACAAAACAGGCACTATTGCAGATCTCTGGTGCGTAGCATGGCATATGGATGACGTCACACACGCTGTATCCGCACTATTTTAGGAAAGTATTTTATGATAATCTGGTATTTAGCCCAAAAATGGTGCTTACACCGGGAAAGTTTAAAAAACTGCACAAAATCGTTTTAACGAACCGAGATGTTAAGTTGAAGGATTTAGCCGACACTCGAAAGATATCAAAGGAACTTATAGACTTAATTTTGTATCACATTTGCCCAAGAAAAAACTGTGACTGGCGCGTTTGCTCACAGTGCACCAAAAACAGCATCTTGTCGATCTTTGCCAAATTTCCCAAATTATACATCGATTTGCTTCCGCAACTATCTTATTCTTCGGATTTGACTGTTACCTGTTCGCAAACCTTAAAAAAATGTTCGCTGGAGAGAGATCGTTGTGCTCGGTTAACAAAGTGATGCCAGAAAAGTCGCCTTTTCTGAGAGCCTCAAAACATCGATCTACTACTACCTTTATTTTGGCCATTTAAACCGGTTATCGCTCTTGGCTGCAGAAATTATCCTACGCCAGCGATTTCTGTTCTGTGCTTGCTGGCGCCAATTGGCAATACCAAGGCTACGAAGATCCTCCGTTGCCTGATCTTCCCATCGCAGAGGCGGGCGTCCCTTTCGTTGTCGAACTTCCAGTGATTTCCGCTCGAATACCTTCTTGTCTGGAGCATTATCATCCATTCGTGCAACATGACCTAACCAGCGCAGACGTTGTAGCTGTATGTGCCGAACTAGATCAGTGTCGCCGTATAGCTCATACAGCTCGTGGTTCATTCGAATACGAAAATCATCTTCCACATTTATCGGTCCAAGGATACGTCGGAGTATTTTTCTATCGAAAGCCCTTAAAATCGCCTTATCGGATGAAGACAATGTCCATGCTTTGGCGGCGTAGAGAAGCACGGGCATGATAAGGGATTTGTAAAGGGTTACAAATCGATCTACCAAAATGGTTTTTGAATGTTAGAGATACCAATCGCTATCGAAGCAAACTATGTTGATGAATAGAGTAAAATTTTGGGGAAAAAAAAAATATTCTTAAAAGTTACCCTATCTGACCCTACCATTCACTACTTAAAGACAACATGCATATTATATAATGCGTCAGGCTATGCTATTATCTCTAGCCTAGTGTATTTCCAAAAAAAAAAATTCCAAAATTTTTCAAAACTGCGCACTGTGCGCCCCCAACTTCTTCGCCCCTGGCTTGGCGCCTTGCCATTACGGTTACCCACTTGGGCATAATTTAGAGCTAATCCAATTTTAATCGATCTCACTGTCATATGCATAATGTCAGCCACAATGAGCATACACACACACACTCACACACTCTCTCTCTCTCACACACGCACACACACAGTTGAAGTCGCCATTGTGGCGCGTTTTTTAGTCGCGAGCAAAACGCGCAAAATTATTACTGCCCGCTGTGCTGCCAACTCTTTCTGCCTGACTTGGTAAGTAGTCTCTGTCTTTCTACCCTGCCTCATTCTCTCGCTCCATCTCTCTCTTTCCCTCGCTACCTCTCTCCCTCGCTGTCAGAGCATGTCAATTTCAATTTGACATTTATTTTTGTCCGCCTGTGTATGCGTAATAAGCCACATTCATTTATTTCAAAACCGCTTCAATTGTTACACATTCATTCCGATTGAATATCCATCCGTTCATTCAACTCTAACTGCGATGCCAACTACAACTTTGGCTGGAACTCCTGCTGTGTGGTCAGCAATTTGATGTTGCGTATGCACTGCGCGTATTGTCAAACCCAAACCCAAATCCACATACAGATTCAGATTCAGATTCAGCCGGTTCCATATCAGCTAGCCGTCATCAACACTGCAAGAAAGTGGAGGGTAGTTACAAGACTCAAGGCGTCATCTTTGGAGTGAAAGACATTGGTTTTTAAAACTAACGTGACTTTAGAGACTTTACAGCTTCAGAAATGTTGTTCCTTTGACGCTATAAGTGGAAACGTGGAACTCAAATATTGCCGCCACTCTAAGGACACAGAGTGCACTAACTCAACAAAGCATAAGTTGACGCTTCTTAAAGTTTTCCTATAGTCCTCAGGATAAGAAATTTTTCGTTTCTCTCAGTGCACCAAGGACTCACTCATATGTATATGCGGCGATACAAATAAGAGCAGCCTGCAGCCACACATTTTGTGGTTTCCATTGCTGTTTTCATTGTGGCAGAAATCCTTTTTCACTCTCCTTGTTGTTGTCGTTGTTGCTGTTATTGTTTTTGTTGTTGTGGCTATGGGCTTGGACAACACAGACAGTGTCAGTGCTGTAGAGGATGTCCATGGTGTGTGGGCTGCAAGGGGGTTAGTGCACGCACGACTACATTGTCAAACTTTTGTGTGTCATTATTGTGGCTGTTGGCGGTTCTCTTATGTGTGTGTGTGTGGTGTGTTTATTTGTTGCTGTTGTTGTTGTTGTTGCCCCATGGTGTTGTTGTGGGTTATTAAAAACTTTTACCGCTCTATACCCCGCCGCAATTCCAACCCCTTGCCCGACGCCACAGTTGCTTGTTTTCATTTTCATTGTGAATGTTAATTACTACAACGGCGACAACTGGCAACCACCCGACCCCGCACCAGCGCGTACTTGCCACAGCAACCTCCTCACCTTGATTTGCAGCAGCTGCTGTTGCCAAGAGCGTAGCCAGCTACAGAAGCAGGGGTCCCAAATAAACTTTTTTTTTAAATTTGTTTGTTTACGCATTTTTCGTAAATATTGGGTTAGCCAATAAGTTTGTGCGGTTTTTATACACTGTAAGCATTGGGTGATGAGTCTACTACTATTGCCTGCGGGCAAACAGAATCTTTGTCGGGAAACAGGACGCCATTAAATTCTGCATCAATTTAGGTAAGCCCGCGTCGGATCGCTACGGCATGGCTAAGAACGCCTACTGATATGCTGTCACAAGCCGCTTAACAGTGTTCCGAGAGGAGAGCTTGTCGAAAACGATCAACGAGGCGGTTGCCCATGAACAACAAGAATTGAAGAAAAAATGGGAATTCCTACGGTAGCGTTCGAAAAATTGTTACCGAGGACTTGTCCAGGCGTTGCCATAAGTTTGTCAGCCGCTGGTGAGGCAGCTTCTGAACAAAACGGAACGAATTTGTTAGCCAACCCCAAATCTTTATCGGCATGGAAATCTTTTACGAAGTATGTAGTTCTGCCAGCGTTGCAACTTTGATCCCCCCGGGCTACGCCCTTGGCTGTTGCTGTAATTTTATTGCCGGGACAGCAGCACCATCATAACCTCAAAGCTTTGGCCACTGACGCTTCGCAACGCGTCTCGTCTCAACGCAACTACAGCCCATTGGAGTTTTGGGAGCTCTGTGGCACCACATAATCAAACTTATTTACTTTATGTGACTTTTATATGAATTAAGTTTCAGTTTCAGTTTCATGTGCGTCAAATTTAATGCTTTGGTTTTGAGGGTATTTTTTTTTTTGGTTGTATGGCAACCCTCTTTGTCATTGTTTTTGTCGTTGTTAATGATGAGGTGTGACCTGTTGTGGTCTCATTAAGCAAATCTAGGCGAAGCTCTGCAAGCACAACGCCACTGTCAGTGTGGCTTATACGTACCTGCACATATACAGACATAACAAATCTATCAGAGAGTTTAGTTTTTCATCGAAACTTTTCATGAGAGAATTCCATAACTTTTATAGCCAAACAAAAAGTCTTTGGCAAAAACTCTGCAGCAACTTGAAATAAAAAAATAAATGTGATATGGACTGAACAGTGGGATACTCTGTAACATTTTCTTAAAAATATGTAAGCTAAAAATGTCTAGCTTGCAGGTAACCGGTAACTGCTAACAGATGTAAGGTCACCGCTGAAAGATAACAGATAAGAGATAACAGACAATAGTTAATAAATAGGCGATAAGAGTTAACAGATGACACACAAAAGAGAGCATGCAACAAAGGACAGATGGCACAAGACAGATCACATCAGATCTTTTAGCAGATAGTAGGTGACAGATGAGAGGTGGCAGATAACAGATAACAGATAAAAGATAACAGATAACAGATAACAGATAAAAGATAATAGATAACAGATAACAGATAACAGATAACAGATAACAGATAACAGATAACAGATAACAGATAACAGATAACAGATAACAGATAACAGATAACAGATAACAGATAACAGATAACAGATAACAGATAACAGATAACAGATAACAGATAACAGATAACAGATAACAGATAACAGATAACAGATAACAGATAACAGATAACAGATAACAGATAACAGATAACAGATAACAGATAACAGATAACAGATAACAGATAACAGATAACAGATAACAGACAACAGAAAACAGACAACAGACAACAGACAACAGACAACAGACAACAGACAACAGACAACAGACAACAGACAACAGACAACAGACAACAGACAACAGACAACAGACAACAGACAACAGACAACAGACAACAGACAACAGACAACAGACAACAGACAACAGACAACAGACAACAGACAACAACAGACAACAGACAACAGACAACAGACAACAGACAACAGACAACAGACAACAGACAACAGACAACAGACAACAGACAACAGACAACAGACAACAGACAACAGACAACAGACAACAGACAACAGACAACAGACAACAGACAACAGACAACAGACAACAGACAACAGACAACAGACAACAGACAACAGACAACAGACAACAGACAACAGACAACAGACAACAGACAACAGACAACAGACAACAGACAACAGACAACAGACAACAGACAACAGACAACAGACAACAGACAACAGACAACAGACAACAGACAACAGACAACAGACAACAGACAACAGACAACAGACAACAGACAACAGACAACAGACAACAGACAACAGACAACAGACAACAGACAACAGACAACAGACAACAGACAACAGACAACAGACAACAGACAACAGACAACAGACAACAGACAACAGACAACAGACAACAGACAACAGACAACAGACAACAGACAACAGACAACAGACAACAGACAACAGACAACAGACAACAGACAACAGACAACAGACAACAGACAACAGACAACAGACAACAGACAACAGACAACAGACAACAGACAACAGACAACAGACAACAGACAACAACGACAACAGACAACAGACAACAGACAACAGACAACAGACAACAGACAACAGACAACAGACAACAGACAACAGACAACAGACAACAGACAACAGACAACAGACAACAGACAACAGACAACAGACAACAGACAACAGACAACAGAAAACAGACAAAAAATAGAAAACAGATTACAGATAACAAAAAAGAGTTAACAGATAACGGATTCACCTTCCCTACCTTATGAAGAAATTGTACAGAGTGACTAATATGACCAAGTTCATCGCTTTTGTCATTCAGACCAACTTTATGAAGCCCCACTTCTCTCCTGCTAAGTAAAAAACTTTTTCTACCAACTCAATATGCCCCTAACCTTTAGAGTAGAGTACATAAAAGGAAAATTTCTACTAGAAAGCAAAATAGAGATTCCCCACAAAATATTGCCAGAAGCGTATTCCACTCATAGTCAGAGCTAAAGTGATATGAGTGGAGCTCAACTTATAATTGCTCTGTAGCGGGTGAGCGCCATCTACTGAGTAAACTCCATAAAGCTTTTACTTCAACTTGTTTGGTAGTTTTGTATTTTTTTTTCTTGCACTTTATATTTCTATACTTTAAACTTATTTGCATGCAAAACTGCATGTATGAAAAAAAATCAACAGCATCAGCTGTTTCGTGGCATTCCTTTTGTCAAATTGCGCGCTCTCTTTGCGACATACCATCATACTCAACGTCTGTGCCACATGTGGCACATGCTTTATTATTGTTGCAAATATTTTGATATATGCCGCTATCTGTCTACTTTCAACTTCGTGCCGCCCGCTCTCTGTCTGGCGTATTTACCTGCCTCTTGTGGCAGTGTAGTAGGAAAACAGAGAGTGACGCACTACGTCACTTATTTTTGTGTAAGTTGAGAGATTATTTTCTTTTTTAGATTTTATTTTGAAGCTTTTAAGTAACGGCTTGAAAAGAATTACTTTTTATAAGCCATTAGATATAGTTCATAGTGATGGGAGAACCGTAAGTGTTGTACAACTACAAAAAATATTTTGTGGTTTACCAAATATACTCTCACAGACTCAATGGCTGACTACAGATAGTAAGCATAACACTATTTTGAATTATTTCAAAGCTTTTCAGTTTTGGTATTCGTTTCCCGATTCCATTCCTTGCATTCCTAAAGAGAGCCATCTTTCTGGCCGCTAGCAGGCATCTACCAAATTGCATGCACAGATTAAAAGCTAACTTGAACATGCCAGTGACCTCTGCCGCATCGTACCAAAGAGAGAGAGGAAGCCAACGCTGGCAACTTGCTTGCAAACAGTGTTGGTAACTTGTTTATTTATTCATTTACTGGCTTTGTTTGCTTTTGACACATTGGCTTGGCCCTACCTAGTATACATTTGATTTGTGCTTTAAGCCACATTTTGAAGCCATGCCGTATCTTCCGAGTTTCTGCCTCTGCCGGGAACCTGTAGTTTCCCACATTGTCTTTGGCTTTGCCTTTCACTTGGTCGACCAAGCGAACGACCAACCGGGTCGGCATAAAGTTTCCTCCAAATACTCACGTACGAAATAATTATAGCGCAAGTACGTGTTCCGCATATGCAAGCACATGCCTAGACATATGCGACGATGACGACGACGCCCTCTTAGCGGCCACATCCTACACATGCCGTCTAGAAATGTTACCCCCCTCGAGTTTGGCGCATTTTGTTGCCATATTTATTTCACAGGCCAAAGCCAAGTCAAAGCCATTTTTAGGCATATATATATATATATTTGTGTGCCAAAATAAAAAAAATACTTTGAAAATAGTTGTTAGTTGGTGGTGGCTCTCAGCTGGCTTCAGCCGCATGTCATATTGTTTTATTTGGGCCTAGATCTTGCAACGTGTAGGATTCTCGTCTTCCTATACCCTATACAGAGGGTACACTTATGTATGTAAACTATGTTTCAGTATCTTGACTAAAAATGGTATCGCAGCGGGCAATCGAATATCTGCGGAATGAGCGAAATGGAACAGAGTTTAGAAACATGTGAAATGAGTGATTTTTCTGAAGTATAAGAGGATAGGATGATGGAATGATGTAACGACACTAAATTCGGCACCCAGCCGAGATGAGGTCGGATCGAAGATCTCTTGAGTCTCGCGAAATGATAACAAATTTGAAAACATGCGGCATGCGTAAATTTAAAAGAACTCTTCTTGTGGAACGTGCGGGATGATATGGAATTTGCTTTCTCGTTCCTATATCTATTCTCTATATTCTGTAAACAGAACTAGTTTTGGGAAGCTTGCTCAAAAAACATAAGCTGCAAGTCTCTTCATCGGATTTCAATAAAATGCTATCATCGTCTATCTTAAGGATGCTTTTTTGCTCGACTCAATCTCCAATCTCTCTGCAAAGCCTTTATATAAAGACAAGTGGCGAGAATTCGGAAGTGGGGTGAGTCCGTAAAGGCAGCCTAAGGAATTTTGTGTGGACATTTGAGTATGAAACCAAGTGTTAAATAAACGTCAAGACTGACCGTGGTTTTTGATAATACTCCGACTCGAGTATACACACGTCTTTTTCTGTTCAGTATAATTTTCCTAAAAAAAATTGCTAACTTGAAAGTTTTATTTTAAGTTTTTATGTCGCTAAAATTTCTACATTTCTTGTGTAAAATCATATGTAAGTATATCCAAAGTATTATTTAGAATCTATACTTCAAAAATGCTAAAGAATTCGTTTCGATTTTTGCAATCCACCAGAATGACGCTACTCCGTTTCGAAAATGTTGATTTGAAGTGAATCCGGAAGCTCGATTTGGGGCGAAGAGATATATAGGGTTTTCCAATAAGAGGTGTTATTTTGGTATTCAAAGAAAAATGTCATTTTTTGAGATAAATGATCGGATGTTTATTTCATAATAAAGAGAAAGGTATGCCGTTAATAATGAAAAACAACATCAGCCAAATGGCCACCACGACCACGCCTACAGGACCATATCCTTTTCATGAAATTTTCCATAACCAAATCGCAAAGTGGCTGCCCTATGTCCTTGATAGGTCCAATGACCCAGCCGGACCATAAACCGCACCAAACAGTCACACGTTGAGGATGGAGAGGCTACTCAACAATAACTCTTGGGTTTTCCAGCCCCAGTTGCGACAATTTTTCTTGTTGACGTAGCCACCGAGGTGGAAATGGGCCTCGTCAGTCAAGATGATTTTTATATGGAAGATTTTCAAGAATTGTAGTGAATTTTAATAATTTCAATGCGTTGTTGAAGCGTGTATCGTTCCATTTTTAGTAATGGCGTAGTTTCTACTTGTCAAGTGTCAAAGAATAAAAGCTTCAAAAGTGACAGCTACCGAAATACCGGGTGATTCAAAATTACACTTCTTGTTGGAAAGCCCTATCTCATTTGGGATTTTTTTTGTATATAGTTTTGTCATTCCGTGCGAAATTTTTCATTCTGCGTATAGTCCTTTAGAAAAAAAAAAATTTGGTCACTCCAAATAATCTACGAAAAACTTCTTCCGATTTCACCCCACTTGCCTCTATCTGCAGTAAGCTGAAACACAGCGGCATTGTAATTTCAGATATTTTCTAAGGTATTGGGAAAGCAAAGACCCAGCTTTTTTTTCTTCTGTTATCTTGACGATAGAGACTGACAAAAAAAAATTTCCAGACTCAGTCATTCTTACTTGAAATACTTGTTGCATTCAAATATTCTGTGAAAATGCTACTGTAGTCTGATACAATAATATTTTCCCAAATCCATTATAATCAATATTATATCAAACAAAATATATATTTTACTAGAATAAATAATACTGTGAACATAATTCGATACTCCACAATAAGATGATAGGTTAGGTTAGGTTATGGCAGTAGCTGGCTTAAAAAGCCAGCACACTTAGGCCTATACTGGCCCGTTGTGATTCCGCTCAGGATCTCAATTTAAACCCCCTTCTCCAGGTAAGTGTTCTTAAAAGAAATTCCAGCCTGTTGCTGCGATATAGCTCGCAATCATTCTCGGACAGATAGGACCTAGCTCTTCTAGGTTATGGAGGAAATAATTTCCCAGGTACTTCTTCCTGCGTCTACATAGAGCTTCACAGGAACAGAAGATGTGCTCTACTGTTTCTACTTCCTCCTCGTCTCTGCAGCTTCTGCAAAAGTCATTGCTCGGAGCATTCATTCTGGTCGCATGTGCTCCGACAAGCCAGTGGTCGGTGATCGCTCTAACAACTGCCGAACACATAAAATGCTACATTCAATCAAATTCGAGCCCCAGAGCATTACTTCGTTAAGCCCGAAATATCTGTGAGAGCTTTCAAAATCGATCAAGAAAGCTTTCAAAAGTTGCCCTTTTGGAGAGATTTTTAATAATTTAAAGAGCCCCCTTTAGGGAACTATGTCGGGAACTGACAAGCGATATAGCTTAAAAGTATTTTAAAGGGTCTAGCGGGTCTGGCAACTGCTCCCAGCGATTTTTTAAAACTAATGATGCAGTTCGATGCATAGGAAAAAAATTTTCCTGAAATTTCAGTTTTTAAACTTAACGCGTTGCGGCTTGATTTTTTATTTTACTGAAAATTTTTGCATCAATTTTTTTTTAAAGCTAAGTTGCCAATAGAGCACTTTAAACAAAAATATTTCATTTTTTAACCAATACATTTTCTTAAATAAAAACTAAAGCATTTTGGCTGAATTTAAAAAAACGTGATTTCGTTTTAATGTAATTTTGACCAAATTTTGAACCAATTTTTTTCAAGTCTAAAAAATTTGTCCCGAAATTTCAGTTTTTAAACTTAACGCGTTGCGGCTTAATTTTTTGTTTAAATGTGACTAAACTATTGACAATTTAAAAAAAATATTTTTTTCAAAAAAATATATTTAAAAAAAATATTTATTTATTATTTTAAAAATATTAGAAATATATATTAAAAAAAAAAAAATTTAATATTTAAAAAATATTTAGTTTTTTTTTGTATGTCCTTAAATACATTTTAAGTATGTTTTTATACGTGCTTTATTTGGTGGAATCAAATCACTTGCTGGAACAATGTTAAAAAAAAAATAAAACGAAAATGTTTTTAAAATTTTTTCAAAAAATTTATGAAAAAAAATTATTGTTTTTTTGTCAAAAGTTGTTAAAAATTATAATAAATTGTAATATTTAACAGTGCACACACTGCTTGTTTTTATGATGAAAAAAAATGATTTATTTTGTTGGTAAATATATAGCGACGAAAATAAGTGAAGCGGGCCACTTTTCCCCCCGACCTTTTCCGATTTCGATGAATTTTACAGATTTGGTAGAGCTACTAGCCAATAGTAGCCACGTTATTGCGAAATTCCGATTATTTATCGAGTTATCGATAGCTGAAAATTGGGTTTTACGTTTTTAGACTTTGACAAGCCATATCTTCTAAACGAACAAAGATATTGACGCGATTTTTTTTTCTATGATAGATAAAATATTAAGTTTAAAAAAAAGATTTTTATTTATTTTTAAGATTTTTTTTTTTTAAATTTTTATCATTTTTAGTTTTCAATTTTAAAATTCATGCGCCGATAGATATTAACCTTTTTTATGGAGCATACAAACTTCGTTACACGCAGGTTCAAATTTGTTTTTGTTTTTGTTGCTATTGCCAAATATTGACGGTTTTTATTTTGATATTAAGTTGACAAAAAAAAAAGAAAATATAAATAAAAATAAAGAAAAAAAGCACATGAACAAGAAAATAAAGAACATTTTCCCGGACTTGGCACGAGGCGTTCTCGTTGGTAACATATGGCTGCTGCTGCGTGGGCTGCTCTGACTACTTCTATGTGCATATGTACATACACATGTATATCATATACATGTACATGTGTTGGTTGCCACATTATGAAGCTAATCTTCATAATCATCAGCAGCTTTAACTAGGCAATTGCCTAAGCATAAAGAGTCTATTGAAATTGAGCTCTTGGTTAAACCTGGGTCAACCCACAATAACTATAATAATATAATCATTATATACATATGTACATAGTATATGCTATGTCCATCTATCTATATATTTATATTACTTTAGCACATTTGAACCATAGGACTGGGCAATAACAGAAACACAAAAGCAACAACTTGTTAAACTTTTGCTGGATACCATGGGTTGACTCTGGGGAGGCACACTGGAACTTTGGGTACTGCAGCCATGTGTGGCAGCTGCTACATTTTGCGCCTAAAATACTGCGTTTAATCAACCACATAAGAAACACGCGTACACACAAAATGAAGGAGGAAATGTCGCTGTCTGATGCTTTGGTATGGGTTCCCCGGTTTCCAGTGAATGCGATCTCCAGGCGATGTTGAACAATGTGAGAGAATTGAACGCAAGTCTTAAAGGTGACGCAAAAAGAGCTAACTAAAAAAGCAAAATAAGTTCAGAACTTGAAAAAACTTTTGAGATTCCTCAAACTCTGCGATTCCTGACGGAGTAGTAACAGAGATACCACAGAGCTACTTAAGAAACTCAGACCCCTCTACGAGTAGCTTAGAATACTGGAGAATATTAGCGAAAATGGCACGTAGAGTGGCGTATCCAAGGGGGGTATTCGGGTCCGGACCCCTCCCCCCCCCAAAAGTTAGAAAAATGGGCTGAAACTCTTTTTCGAGTTTTTATATACACTTCGAAGTAAAGAACCCCCTACCAAGATCCGCAGACAATAAAGATCGATAGTGGGACTTAAGCTATGACGGGGTTTTCAGATTTCAAGTTCCATACGGATGCATCATAATTCAACTCCCAGGGGTTAGTTTGGTTTGTGTTCCCAAAGTAATGCTGTCGGCGTTGTCCTAAGAAGTAAAGCAGCTGAAGGTAGCTACCAAATCTGAAATAAGATGCTGACTAGGAATCAATTTGAAAAAAAATCTTAAACACGACGTGTGTAACGTCACGCTGACACAAGCCAATAGACCTCAAGCATACATTATGAACAAAGTATAGGGTAATTTTTTTTAATTACCGAATAAACTTCAGCTTCAAAGTGAAAGATTTTTTTACTTCGACAAAGAAAATTACATTTGGTATACGTCCAGTTACAGGGGAACTATTTTAGGGTCTTAAATTTCCATACATTTTCTCATCATATGTAACCCTAGGCCTGTACTTCATCTTACCCGTACTTGGGGCACTCAGTGCCCCGTAGTGTATTTTGTACGGAATAAGTGAAAAATATTATAATTAAAGAAATTCATCTGGACAGGTTTAGAGTTAAAGAACAATTAATTTAATGATATGTATTGCCAATCCAAAGCTTGTGGGTTCTTATCATGCCAGAAGCTCCAGTTTTTATTATTTATAAAAGCAGTCAGTATCAAGGAAACTTAACAGCGCTCTGATTTTGATAAGAAAGAGGCTTAGATGGCGTGTAAGTAAAGATAAAAAGGAGCTACCAAGGTGGGAGTCGTCTTATTTTAACAAACCTCTTAAAAAATAGCCTATTTGAGCAGAAGAAGCTGAATACACCAGATTTTTTGAAGAATGGGATGGGTACGTTTCGGCATAGGGATACATTTATAATATCAGATTTTTAGATGCCTTCTATTTGGTTCACTAAGGTACTGAAGAAATCACGAAACCATTTTGAATCAATGATGAGAGTATTTTGGCGGCTTTGATCCACTCTTCCGCTTGATGAACAATGGATTGCAGGGCTATTGTGGTGGTCCCGGGTGGATTTGTTGGACTTGTCGCGTAGATAAGATGACGATTCAAACTTCAGCGTTCAACGAAAATGATTTACAAGTCCTAAAGATTGGCCAGGGGTCTCCGCGTCGACAGAAGATCCTTCAAAGACTGTGTAGTAAGTAGGGGCCAGTACACAAAAATGAAAGTGAAGAACTATAGGAATCACTTTGAAAAAATCGCTTATGGTACTGGCTCATTTGGTCTTCAGAGAGACAGCTGTTCATGACTAAAGGCCTATAGGGATTTGGGATATTTTTTTTATATGAAGTTGTATCATTCCGCGCGAAATTTTTCCAGCTGCGTATACACCTTAAATCGATTTAATTTGTCATCCTGAATATTTTGGAATAAATACTTTTTCGTATCAATGAAAAAATACAACCATATTAAAATGTCCCAATTTCGTTATAAAATTAACTTCATGTGACTAATAGATAGATAGTTGTGCACCCAAGTGAGGCACATGAGGTTAGGCTTCGAGCATATTTTAGAGGACTAGAGCTGTTGTATAACCAAGGTGTTCATTGAAGACAAAAACTTGAGGCGGTTCTGGCCCGACCTAGGTTGTAAAAACCACTGATGATGATAATAACCAAGTTAATCCTGCTGTAGTTGCGTTCAATAGAGAAGTAACGCCTTGATAGATTTAAAATCGTTTTAGGTCGCCCGTTTTTAGCGACTTGAAATATGTTTCCTGAAAAAAAAAAAAAGAAGACGCAGGTATTCTCAAGAAGTCAAAAGCTTCCCTGAGAAACTAAGCTGGGGCAGTACCGAATGATAGCTACATGTAAGCCCCATATATATTATATAAGAATTGATGACAGAGTTGAACCTGAAGCAGAAGCTGCTTTGACATTAAAAATTTGCGGACTAGTCTTTTGTGAACTAGTTCGCAGCTAGTTACTTACGGACGATTGCATGTGATTATGCTTTAACAACGAATACCTACAGGGCTCCTTAGTGTTTTCTTGTAGATGTTAAACAGTGTACAGGGTGCAGCATATAGGGTATCAAAAAAAACTCACTCACACACACGCACACCTAGAGCAGCGAAATTGAGAGGTTCATGTATGTGGCAGGCAGAAAACTGTCGAAAGTTTTGTACCAAAGTCCAACATATGTTACAGTTCATGCATGTTATTCAGCCAGACTGCCAACTTAGTTTTAGCCGCACTCACACAAACACACACACATACACATATAGCTACACACATGGCACACATTTCAGCTGTGTAATTATAACAAGTTTCTGGGCAATTTTTCCGGCTTGGCTTAGTTTTTCTTTTCTTTTTCGGTGTTTTTTTTTTTTTTTGCTTTTTTGGGATGCGTATCTTTTGCTAGGAATAAGTTTGTGATAAGAAAGTTATGATGAGTTTTCTTCATACACACACACACACACACACGTGTATATGAGACAGATTGGAACTTGTTCGCATTGTCGTTGTAGTTGTAGTTGCTGTTGTTGTTGGGCACACAGCTGTTTATTTTGGCCAAATTAGTGGAAACACGTCTTGTTTTGAGTTGTGGTGAAACATGTGCAACTAATTTGCAGCTGCCAAGTTTCATCTGTCTGAGGAGTGACTTGTTTTTGTCCGCTCTCCTTACTTATCATTGCTGTGGCGATAATTTTGCTCTCCAACTTGCTCATTTACTGGGCAGCTCCATAAAGTATGCAACAACTAATTTGCATTTGCGGCAACAGAGAATGCATGGCGGCTAGAAGTCTTCAAATTTAGCACAGCTGTAGACTTGAGAGTTGTCGTGATTTGAGTTTGTTGTGGATTACCTGAAATGAAAAAAATTAAAAAAACTAAAGACATTCAAGCAAGCCTTGCAAGAGGGTCGGTGCCTAAGTACTAATATCAGATCAGATTTAGATCACAACTTTGAGACTCACAACAGTGTTCCTATTTTGCCAATAGAACACTAACAAAACTGCTTGGACTGCTTGGTGATTATTATTTTTTTGTTTGAAGGTCGTATATTGAATAGTTTCGCCACAAAATGAAAGAACTGGTCGAAAATCGAATTACCTAGAACTTGTTACATGGGGTTTGGGGTAATAATTTTTTTTTTTATGAGAGTTAGTTCAATTTTTCTTGCTTTTCCATGGACTCAACAAAATGGCACGAGCTTTATTGTATGGATTTTCGTTAATGATATTTTGGTGGTGGAAATCTTCGACCACAAGAGTAGCAAATGACAGTTTCAAGTTTGTATGGGTAGGTTTTTTTTTCATTAAATGGACTTACAACTTGTCATTTGGCCACTAAGAGTAGGAATTGAAGACACATAGGTTTCATTTGTATGGTGACTGTCCTCATGTTATGGACTTTGGAAACTAGGCTTGTGTACATAAAATGGGGCCAAATGAAAAGTCACATTCTCTGTTTTAAGGTAGTTGAAAAGGAATATTTCTATATGAATAACTCAACTGCCAAATCGATTAACTCCACTTTTGAAATTTTTGCGAAATTTTAAAGTCCAAATACTTGATAGATGCCAAATGTCTACTATTCATAATAAAAATCTGCAAAAAATAAAAATTTACACCACTAAGCGACTGCGTTCTCTGACTCGTAAATGGGCAAAACACTTTTGCAAAGTGCAACGCACACACACATTCTCAGAGGCCCACGTGCATCCACACACAGACGCTGGAACAGTAGCCGAATGTCAGGTACACTGAAAAAGTATTAATACGTTGGGTATTGTAGAAACATTTAAAGGCCCATAGGCAGTTCGAAAAATTTCGCGTTAAATGAATATAAAAAAAATCCCATTTGGGATATCCCTTTTACATGGCACGAAAACTTGAATCAATATCTACGCTGGCATCTAAATTGGGACTTAGCATCAATGTCTCTGAAACCAAGGCCATGCGCTTAAGCACAGTCAACACCCGTCCTTTCCTTCTTAACTCAACACCAATAGAGAACGTCGAACATTTTTGCTACCTAGGACGTAACATCACGACCTCTGGTAGCTGTGCCGAAGACATCGAAAAATGGATCAAGAAATCGCAGCAAACTTTTGGGCAGCTCAAAAATATCTGGAACTACTCATCATTATCACGCGGCACCAGAATAAGAATCTTTAACTCTAACGTCGTAACTGTCCAACTATACGGGTGCGAAACCTGGAATGCAGCTTCGCGGTCTCTGCAACGAGTTCAAGCCTTTGTGAATCGTTGCCTTAGACGCATACTAAAAATACGATGGCCAGAAACCATATCAAATGAGAGGCTGTGGGCACTAACAAAACAAAGTCCCATTAAGATAAATATAATGAAGAGAAATTGGAACTGGATAGGTCATACGCTAAGAAAAGCCCCGCTAGACATGACAAGGCAAACCATGGAATGGAACCCTCAAGGATCATGCAGAGGGGGGCGTCCAGCGCACACTGGGAGAAGGCAGTTAGAGAAAGAAATTGAAGTGAGTGAAACGAACTGGAATGAAATTAAAAGAATGTCATCGGATAGAAGTAGATTTAAGAATTTTGTTGCAGCCCGATAATTCACTAAGGAGTAAAAGAAATAAATATAGGGTTTTCCAACAAGAGGTGTTATTTTGAATCACCCGGTAATTTGGTAGCTGTCACTTTTGAAGCTTTTATTCTTTGACATTTGACAACTACGCCATTACTAAAAATGGAATGATACACGCTTCAACAACGCATTGAAATTACCAAAATTCACTACAAAAATGGTGAAAATCTTGCAGTCACAGTTCGCAAAACTAAAGCATTTTTGGGTCGTCGTGAAGCACCTTGTCGGACCGCAATACAGAAATCGGAAAAATGGAAAAATTCGAGCTGCTGGAACAAGTTAGTGATGTGAAGAATAAAACCCGTGCACGTCGCGCAAGAACAACTGAGAATATTGCTGCTGTAGCCCAAAGTGTTGAAGAAAACCCAAACGTCATTAAAACCGTATTTTGCATAAAGACTTGGGTCTTAAGGCTTATAAAGTTCAGTTAACACAAGAACTCAAGCCGGCCGATCATCAACAACGTCGTGTCTTTGCTGATTGGGTCCTTGAAATGCATGAAAATGATCCGGAATTCCATCGAAAAATCAGCTTGACTGATGAGGCCTATTTTCACCTCGGTGGCTACGTCAACAAGCAAAATTGTCGCATCTGGGGCTCGGAAAATCCAAGAGTTATTGTGACTGTTTGGTGCGGTTTATGATTCGGCTGGGTTATTGGACCTTAGTTTTTCGAACATGGGGTTAGATCAACAGTTACGGTGAATGGATTGCGCTATCGAGAGATGATTAATGATTTTTTATGATCGGAGTTGGATGGTATTGATCTGGACAACGTTTACTTTCAACAAGAGAGCGCTTCGTGCCACACAAGCAACGAAACCATTGCTCTTTTACGGGAAAAGTTTCCGGACCGTTTTATCTCTCGAAGAGGTGATCACAATTGGCCACCGAGATCTTGTGATTTAACACCTTGCGACTTCTTCCTTTGGGGCCACGTGAAAGATAAGGTATACGCCAACAGCCCAGCGTCGATTCAAGACCTCAAAGATAGAATGCGTGAAAAGGATATGGTCCTGTAAGCGTGGTCGTGGTGGCCATTTGGCTGATGTTGTTTTTCATTATAAACGGCATACCTACCTCTTTATAATGAAATAAACATCCGATCAATTATCTCAAAAAATTCTTTGAATACCAAAATAGCACCTCCTATTGGAAAACCCTTTATTTGCTTTTCAATATTAAGCTTCAGAACGTTATGTATTTATATATGTGCATATAATAAATAAAAGTACAGTCAAACTTTACTATAGCGAATTTGCTTGAGAGCAAAATATTGCTTTGCTATATCAAATATTTTCAATACGAAAAATATAAATATCTTTGATAAATAAATAGAAAAAAAGAACGTTTTTTTTATAATAATAATAAAAAAATGAATAACAAAAAACTCTTTTTGACTTGAGAAATTGGCTACACCAGTGCGGGCATGTGGAATGGTCTCACAAGAACCAACAAAATAGAAAAAAATGCTTAAATGTTTTTCATAAAACCTGCTACTTAAGGCTGCTTTAACTTGCAGCGGTTGTGAATTATAAGCATTGAAAGCATGAAAATCTATATAAGCAGATCGAAAGCACCAACTGTCCAAGATTTAAGGTATAAGGTTACGTCTAAAAAATTTTTTAAGCTACAGCGAAGAGCATTATTACTATCCAAAGCAAGTTCTTAGTAAATAGAATTTAAAAACGTTTTTTAAATGTATCCTCAACATGTTTTACTCGTTGCCGTAGTAAAAAAGCGCGCTAAATTCGAAAATGAAGTCCAAAAATGTTTTCATGCAACGGATTTCGAGATATTTCGAAAAAAAAACTTTTCGAAATTAAGAAAAAAATGTGTGTCTACTTAAAAGCAAATATCTCTGGTTGTACTAAACTGATTTTGATTATTTTTTACCAAAGTGTAGATAATTGAATTATCTATCGATTATACTTGGCACATATTTTTATCAAATTTGCGGCTTGGTCGTATCCATTCATACGAAATTTTCAGCAAATTTTTGAAAAAATTCTATTTCGAACGTAAATTTAAAAATTTAAAAAAAAACTTTCATACAGTTTTATTTTTGGCTTGTAAAGTTTGATCGATTATGAAGAAAATGAGTAGTTGTTTATCAAAATCGGGAAAAATTTACGGAATTAACGACAATTTTTGTAGAAAGTACAAGGACTCAATTTTTCTGAAAACCTAATGGGATATCCCAAATGGGACTTTTTTTTTATATGAAGTTTTGTCATTCCGCGTGAAATTTTTCGAACTGCGTAGACCCCTTAAGGAATCAAATTTAGCATTCAAAAGTTCTTTTGAGTTCTTAAGTTTGCGTGCAAAGCAAGCAGGTGACAGATCCTCCTAATATGATATATTTTATACAAATATTTATTTTTATTTTTTTATGTTAAATAATTCAGTCTTACGAAGCACGCAGGAGGCATATCCCCCTAATGTGTTACATTGTATTATATATTATCAATATATTGTGTTTTTTGTTAAGATCAGTTTTTACACTGTCAAAAAAGTCTATAAGTAAAAGGATATCAATAATACAAAAATATAGAACCTTTTTTTTAGAGTTTGTTTTTCATGGGCTTCGTGGAGTAATCCCAAGGTGAAGTTGCTGTTGTGGTCGATATTGCGCTAGCGGAGGGAACCTGGCTTGTAGGTTGTTAAAATGGCTGCTCTTAAAGAGCCTAATAAAAACTGAACAATCAGACTCCGTGTGGAGTTGTTTGTCTCCCATCTGACGCGTCCCCAGGTGGCGGATAGGGGAAGGCTCGGCACTATGCAGGGTCAGTGGGGAAATAAAATACCACTCGCGGACCAAAACAGACAAAACACCTGCTTGGAGGTGCAGATAGAGATTCTATCACCAAGCTAGGGTAGGTGGGCTAGCAACCTACTAACCTGAAACATTTCTTGCTACCGTATCGTCAATGACGCCCTATGCTCCAAATAGGAGTTAAAGGAACATATCAGACTCCGAGCATGCTTAGACTCTTCTCTATAAAATTTAGTGACTATAGCTCTTAACATCTCTGAGGGCAAGGTGTTCATACACAAGTACAGACCGACAGACGAACAAACGGACATGGGTACATCGACTTCTCTAGTTATCCTGAATATACTAGACATCTAGTCTTTGTGGGTGCCCAACGTCAACGTCTGTATGTTGCAAACATTTTCAACTTGGACAAACTTAATATACCCTATATAGCTTAAGGTTAAGGCAGTGGCCTTAAAAACCCCACGGGGGTTTTTCGGGTCCGAATCCCCCCTAAAAAATTGCAAAAATTTTTTGCGAACTCTGATGTCTACACACTTCGAAGTGAAAAACCCCCCTAAGAGCTAATACTGAATCCACGCATAGATTCAGGGTATGCAAATTATGAACGTTTGGTTAGGGCATGGACTACTTTGAGATACTCTATCGCATCACAATAAACAAGTAAAGAAATGAACCGAATTCGATCGAATTCGGCATAGTAGCTAGGTTCTACCCATATATGTGGATTGCCAAATTTATTTACGATATCATTAAAAATAAACGAATTCTGCTACTGAAACATTTTTTCGACTTATCGGTTTTTCTAGCAGTTCCCATCTCTAAGATATAGGCGTTCTTATAGACAGCTGGGCAGACGGTCGTACAAAGTGAGATGTTTAGGTATACCAATTATTTTGGTTGCTGACCATATTTGCGATAACTTTGGGGGTCATCGGGGTTATTCTCCTTCTCTTCGTATATTAAAAGACAAAAACCATGATGACATAGTAGCTATAACCTAGTCCGTCTGACTAACTGTTTACTTGAACTTTTGTACAATCCTAAGAAGTACTTAAATAACATAAAAATATGCTATCTCTTGCACAACGTAACCTCTCTTGTGTAGAGCATACAAAAGTCGTCACTGGCTTGCTATACAATTTTCTTTGTTTTTAATTTTCTTCTCTTTAGTTTCTTCGGTTGCTTTTGCTGCCTTTTCCGGCATTTTGTTTACGATTTTTGCCTGACAACGCATTCTTGTTCTCTTCCAGGCGCTGCATCAGAAGCAACATGCGACCCAGGCGGATGTCCTTTGAGATGTTGTCGTCTGTGTGTGTGTGTGTGTGTGTGTGTGGGAAAGCAGTTTTCCCTGAACGATTTTCACTTGTTTGCTGGCTGGCTTTGTTTTGCTTTTCACGGCCTCCACAGAGCACTGCTGGCTCCGCTGCTACCTCTTGTCCTGGTTCATAAGCCGCCAAGTGCAATTGTCATAAAGTGTCATTGGCTGACGTGGCTTCAGCCCCGGACCCCAGGATGTCGCGTCAGATCCCTTTGCCTTTGCAGCATTGTCGCTGCTGCAGACTGCGTGGTGAATAAACTTAAATGAGTATCCGCTTTGTAACTAGAAGTGCGCAGCGCTGTCGCCGCCATATCTCAGTTCTGGCTGGGATTGAATTTGAGCTTTAGCGTAGAGCAATAGCAATTGGCTTTGTGTACGATTTGGCTTTGTTTTCTAGTTGGCTCAATGGCAGCAGCAGGGTGACAGGAGAGTGCAAGTCCAGCCATGAGTCAGTGTGTTTTGTGGCAAGCACAACTGTACCGGAAACCAAATAAAAAAATAAAAAGAAAACCAACTGCCTGTATCGTAGTTAATCCAAAAGAGCATGATGAAGCATATAAAATATGAAAAGCTTAATCTCTAAGTGCAGCTGGCTTTAGTTTTGCAACTTTCTGAAGGCTGTACCCTAGGGTAGCCGCCGCTGGTATGTAGGATTTTTAAAACGTCGATATCAATAACGCCACCCCCTAAAAAGTTTTCTTTTTACCTGCATATAGTGCCTGTAAAATTTAAAGGTGATCAAAATGTATTTGATGGTCCCTAAAAGGAATGGCGTTATCGTGAGATGTTGTACTCACTTTCCTTGATCACAAGACTGCAAATTCAAGATACTGAAAACTTTTTGAAAATAAAGTTCCCGAAATACTTTTTTTTTTTAGGAGCAAAGGCTATTTCAATGCCATTCCTGTAACTCATTTCAATACCTGGTACGCAGAGCTGAAAAGGTTCTAAAGTTTATTGACAATGATCCACTTTGCGCCATCTGGCGTATGAGAGAAAGCCCTTGGTTCGTTCTTAACTCAAGGCTTCTAGGAAACCTCAATCTAATGCCAGCTAAACAGCAGCAGTCCTTCTTCTGTATAAAAAACGACTCAGAATCACGCGTGTAACCTCTTTGGCTTTATGCACTGTTAAAAAAACTTTCTGATTTCAAGATTTTTGATCATAAAACCGTGACCAAATGGTCACGAACGTACTGCAAGCTCTTTTTGTTGTCAGTTTAGGAATGCTGGTCGTGATTTAAGACTTTTATTTCTTAATTCAAGAGTTTTAATCATATTCCAAGATTTTTTTGTCTTATTTTAAGATCTTTTGGTCTCATTTCAAGTATTAAAATCAGAATGCAAAAATCTTAATTCAAGAGTTTTTTTTTTTTATCAGTGTATTATTCTTTCTAAAATTTATATTTTATTATTTACAACAAAATATAATAAAACCTTTCATATCTTATAGTGACCAATTAAGGGTATAAAATAATCGGCATATTTTTACATTAACCGGCCTACTTGTTTACTTTATGCGTTTTCTTTTCTTACGATTTTCATTCACATTCTGTTAGGCACTTGCTCACTACGAAAATAGCGTTATTGACGCGGTTCGAACCCCTTTCGCCCCCCCCCCCCCGTAAAGAACAGAAGGGCGGAAGACGTCTAAAAGAAAACAACAGTTATTTATGCATGCACGCAGCGCTTTGTTTGGCTTAAAGCGGCTTAAAAACTGCTCTAAGCGAATTTCGCTGCAAAAAAAAAATAAAGCACAGTTGGCGCCATTTTGTCTGGCAACCCTGGCAGAGCTCCAAAATAAAGGACCCACATTGAAAGCGACACGCGCAACGTCGAAATGTGTGTAGTGAAAAGAAAACAAAAAAAATGGCGTACGTCAAAGTCGGCTCTGATCGACTCTGGTACACTTCGGACTCAAGTGTGGGGGATGTACTGTGACCCCTTTGTTCTTCACCAAAAAAATTTAATTGTTCCCCTTTGTTACTCCTTTTGGAAGCTTAGGGCCTCTACAAGAGCCTGCTTTTTTTTCATTCGATCCAGAGATTGGCCAGATGCAACTTATCCCAGTGGTTGTGCTGCCGACTAATGTCAATTGACAAGTCCAAGCTACCAGGGGAAGAAGCCTTTCTTTTGGATTGACACACTTTTTGCTCACAGTTGTCAACTGTGCTAGGCGAAGATGAAAACCAAGCTGACAGCGGCTTGTGTCTTCGCTGATCGCAGTGAGCTTTCATCGAGCTTTCCGAGCTTTTTACAGCATCACATTTTATTGCTGTGTACTGTAGTGAATCTTGCTGGAGGAGTTGCGGGTTTTAGGTTGGTTTGCGGAAGGTACGAAACTGTGGCGGATCCACGGGGGATTTTCGGGTATGGACATCCCCAAAAGTTTGAAAAATGGGCTAAAAATTCTTGATCCGCACCTGGTAGAAAATATTAGAAAATCAGAAATAATTGGGTTTTGAAGCTGAATCGTTCGTGGATTCAAACCAGGGACCTCTGTATTTGGGAGTACTCTTTACAAAAAGTAAAATGTGAACAGAGCACAATATTTACAGAGTACGCCTAATGCGTTATCGAGCAGAATGGTTTTCCGCTCTGTTTTAAAGATATTCGGATTAAAAGATCAAGAAAGTTTGTTTTAGAAAATTCTACGCTTTGTCCAAATTCTGCTCTGTAATCTTTTTTTCACAGATTATTAATTTCAGAATTCGCTTTCTGCAAGACTCTCGGAAGTGTGTTGGAATGGGAAGCCGCATCCCAAAGATAGAGCAAATAATTATTTTCTTTGTGGAATTATGTTATATTAAGACTTCATCGCAGATTGCTTTGAAATGTCACAAGCTGTAACTCAATTCTATGGTACTTGTTGTTGCAAGGTGTAACAAAGTGAAACATGAGGACTTGCTTCGTCCACGTGCTCCACATGATGTGTCGCCAGGATGCCGCAGCAACGTCTGTTGGCATTGTCGCCGTGATAATGACTTTTTGTCTTTGCTCGAATGTCACTTGATGTTTCTTGTTGTTTGTCGTTGCTGTTGCTTTTGAGAAATGCTGTGCGGCCATTTTGTTGTTACAAACCGATGAAGGTTATTCAAGTTCAAAATGTTGCACACACAGTCATGTACTTAACCAAGCTGCCGAACAGTGCTGGAACATGTGGGAGCAAAGAACATATTTTAATAAACAAATTTTAAGGTTTCCCACGCTTATATTATATATTGGATTATAGATGGAACGTATCAGAAGTCTGTAGGGTAACCAAATTTTTGATAAAGCTCTGCTTTTGTTTTGCCTGACTGTTAAGTCAATTTTCCGTGAATCTATACCGATTGATAAGTTTTCTGTCAAAATCGGGAGATATGTTAAGGTACCCTTACTCTTTCAACTCTTTCAATTCAAGCCCAAAGCAGCTTTCTACCTTCGCCTCAAATAAATCATTAGAAGGCCTGCAAAACTATGCCAAACCCTTTTCAAACGAAACCTGTCCGAACAGGTACACGTCTTCCCAATTAAGAGTACGCCCGCATTGTTATGATTTGCAGTCGCCCAACTTGGTCATAAATTAGTTTTGGGCCAAGCAGGCTGCTGACCCATGTGTATGGAAACATTAACTATTTGGTATATTTTATAGACACAACAAAGTCAGCAAAGTCATTGTCCTTGGCGTTCCAACCCCATGTGCTCCTTTTGAAGGGTTATTGTATGGCCAAGCGATTTCCGCATACATAATAAAGCATATACCATATACATACTAGTAAGCTGGCCGACATATATCTTTATTAAGGTAATTGTTCAATGAGCTGGAAATTATATGCGTTCATTGATGCGCAGGCCACAGGCCACAGCTTGCTCTAGAAATAGCCAACAAATGTTCAAATATGCGTTGGGTCATCTTTTATTTCTGGTCTATAACCAGACACACTCCGCTGACACACATCCACGCACAAACACTAACTGGGAAACACACAAAACCAAATCGATCGACCCGTCGACACAATCAATATTTCATCATCATCTTTGGCGTATGGGCAATATTGGCTCCAATGCTGTATTGCCCAGATTATCGCCGCCACCATTGCCCATGGCTGGCAATGTCAAACGTGCTCTCCAGATATGTATACCATCACCATTGCCCACATCCATATGCCGATGTCGGTTCAATCCGTTAAATATATCCAATAATCGATCGTCGTTTAAGATTATGTCCAGCTGAGGAACCAACTGCTCTGCCAGATTCTGCGCCTCCTGCTGCAGTTGAGCCGCTTGCCTCTGCTGCGCCAGTCGCATTTCACGCTGTACACGTCTGCGTTCACGTAGCTCCTGTAGCAAACCAGCTGGAAAGCGATTCATTGCAACGTTGAAAGAATTTCTTACCAAGAAAATTAACCAAAAATTTAAAAAAAAAAGTTATTCTAAATTATAGTACTGGGAATTTTTTTTTTCTGCAATATACTGATGCGAGTAAAAAGTACTTGACAACTGAAGCTAAGCATATACCTGGGCAGCAGTTATCTGTTTGCTATGCTGTTTGTTAAGCATTAAAGTAGGCTTGGGAAAGAAAGAGCGAGCTATAATTTGGGCCACCCTAAAAATGGTGTTTCAAATTCTTTGTGCTACTGTATGGAAGGCAGCTAAAAGGCAACTTTAGTGATTAAGACACGGCTTTTTTTCCCCCCTCCAAGCGTGCCTCGCAAATAGGTGGACCACTGCACCCAGAAGATCTTTTGTACCGAAAGACTTTCCGCTTCCTGTATGAACAGCAGTAGATCTTTTGTTGGTATTGACCTAAGATGGAAAAGACTGATCCGTTCTTTTTCCCACAACCACGCTGGGCAGCCACCGAGAATATGTCTGCTGGTTTCATCGTCTTCGAGACAGAGTCTACACTCTGAAGCATCCGATAGGTCAATTTTCTGTAGATGGTATCTTACAGTGTGGTGCCCAGATGCCAAGACCTTTTGTCTTCATCATGTGCAAAGGTTTTTTTTTTTGCCGCCTCGATAGCCTAGCGGCAGTGCACTAGACTATCATCCCAGAGGTTGTGGGTTCGAATCCCACGGAAAGCATGGTCCTGCACTTTCCACTTTTCCTATTCCCCTAAATTTTTCCTTGCTACTCTATATCCTTATCACTTACTCACATATCGGTATCACAACGGGCATATTCTAGGCCTATGTGAGTTGGGAAGCTAAGTCCCAGCTGCCGCTCTAACCTACCTACCTACCTACCTATGCAGAGGTTTGACAAGCGCTTTTGCCCCGGTTAGGAGACCCAGTATCTCCTATGTTCTCCTGCAGCTGATTTATTTAGCATGGTCTTAATTGTGGACCAACCTCAGAAAGGCGCAGGAGATATAGTCGGGGTGGAGGCACCATATCGTGTCAGACCATCAGCGATCGCTTTTCCATCCACTCCTGAGTGTCTAGATACCCAACAGATCACGACTTTGTTTAGGGCAGACAGGAGTTGGAGGTAATTATGGCATTCTTTAACCATACTGAAGGAGATGCTCCATGATGATAGTGTCCTGATAGCAGGGAAAAAATGTTTGCTCCCCTAGTTCCCTTGCTAAGGATACTATGGGCGCAGATCTCTATGGCATGAATCTCTGCTTGAAAGACGCTGGGCCAAATACCCATTGCAACAGAGGTTCTGGTGTTGTTACTATACGTAGGAAATCTTTTGTGACCTTTCAAGATTGAACCATTTCTTGTATTTGTTATTTTTGTACCCCCTTTTGTTACTCCTCTTGTAAGCCTAGGGCCTTCTTTCTCTTGTGTCGGTTTCAGCAATCGATTTTATATTCATTCGATCCGGTAATGCGACTTATACCAGTGGCGTGCCTTGGTTATGGTGCTACCATACAAGCTCCCTGGGGAAAAAGCTCATTTTCTGGATTGGCACACTTTTTGCTCGCAGCAGTCATATGTGCTTGAAAGCCGCGCCATCTATGGGCGAAGATCAAAACCAAACTGATCGCAGTGAGCTTTCATCGAGCTTTCCGAACTTTTTACAGCATCACGCTTTATTCTTCTTTGGAAAGCTGGGCTTGTTGGTGGAGTTGGGGCGTTTAGATGGTTTTGCGTAAGGTGGAAAATATAAGAAAATCAGAAATAATTGGGCTTTGGTGCTGAAAGGCTCGTTAGCACAAGCCAGGGACCTCTGCAACACAATTAAAATTTTGCAATTCATAGATTAAAGCTTAGACTACTGCTTATTGCAGTGCAGGCTGAAGCGGACTTAGTCTATGTGGTACTGGAAAACATGTTGTTATGCTGTCACTGGAGGAAGCCCCACAGCGCCAGTACTAACCCCCAACAAACCAAAAATGCTTAAAAGCAAAGCGACAAGCTTTAATTAAATCACTTTTAATTAATGCAAAATGCGAAATTTCAAAAGACTACACAGCGGCTAGCCCAAAGGCCTAGAGACAGCAACGACTAAGACTAAGGGCTCAGACCCCGACCCCGACCCCCAGAACAAGTACCAGTTCCCGAACCGGAGTCAGCGCCCAAAGTCTGTGACAAAGTCAGACAACTTACAAATGACTTTACTAAAATTGCCGACAACATGAAAAACAGTGCCCCCCAAACAAGCCGAAACTTTGAAGAACAAGAGTTTCCCCGCAGCTCGAGGCAGGACGGGGGTGTCAGTACACGGCGTTTTGTTGTCGCATAATTACAACTCAATTGTAATCCAATTTTGCCAGCCGAAATCACATAAGCACATACATACATACAAATTTGTATATGGCTTACATATAAATATATACATATGTACCTACAGTATATAAATCGGATTTCGTTGTGACAAGCGACAAGAGCGAGAGACACGAGTCACGCCCTCACAGCTAAATTTTGGGGGCGGCATTGGCCTGATGCTGGTGTTTGTATCAAATTTTTGCCGTGTCAAATAAATAAACTTTTGACAGTTGGCAGACAGGCCAAAAGGGAAGTCAGGACGTGGCCTCAGCATGGTTTGGAAACGGATATTTAATGTGAAAAATGGTTTATCTTAAGGTTTATGCCACAAACAAAATTGGTTAACGATGAGTAGATCTATAGCAATGGCTGGCAAACGATTTCCGACATGTGAAAATAGAAGTAAGACTGAACTATCTAGAGCAGTGCTAAAGTAGGTCGAAAACTAAAAAAAAATGCGATATAGTCGCGACGATGCCGGACAGTGTAATAAACCGTGACTTTTTCGATGTTGGTTTCTTAATTAGGATCTCATGAATATTCTTAGCAGGCGTGGATTCAGATTTGCTCTTAGGACGGGTTTTTCACTGCAAAGTGTATATATATCAAAGCTCGCAACAAAATGTCAACTTATTTTTCCAACTTTGTGTGGGGTGGGCGTGATTGCGGAGCTTTCGGATTCTTACCATAATTATATATGTATAGCACAATTATGATTCAGTTAAGTGACCAAGGGGTTCCAAATTTTGGACTATAACTTTTGTTGTATTTGTTCGATTTTGTTCATTTTTGAGAAACAAATGCGGGTAAGCATGATGTATAACTCTGTTAAGTTTCAGATCAGCATATGGAACAGTGCACTGTGGGACCAGAATTTCATATTTTGGCCAAAACTCTGTCATTTCCATAATAATTTTTTTAGAGTGATGCAATTTTACACACGTGTGCCTAAATGATTGAACTATTTTTCTGGGAAATTTGAGCCTCCTCCGATTTTTTTGAGATATAGATAATCCAGATCAAAATTAAAAAAAAAAATTTAAAAAAACCAAACAATTTTACTAACTTAGTTAAAAAAAAAAAACGGCTGGTTGGAATTGGATCAAATTTCACAAAGAGGTAGATTTGAGCTCCTCATACATTGAAAAAATAGCCTATGCCCAAAATATTGAACGGTTTTGGAGTTATAGCTCCAAATAGTTTCAGCTTTCCAAGCAAATTACAAAAAGACGACAACACCAATCCATCTGGTTTTAAATGTCATAATTTTATTTTTGCATGCTTTTCTAATTTTAGAAAAAAAAATTTCAAAAATCCGCATTTAATTTTTACATTTTTTTGATTTGCATTTTTGTAAGTATGCTATAAAATTTTCCAATTGTACATTTTTGGTACATTTAAGTACAACCTTTGAAAAAATGGTTATTAGAGCATACCTTTAGGCAGCTAATTGTCCAAATTTTGATTTTCATCAGGAGGGCTTTTGGCCAAAATCTGGCCACGCGGGCCCATTGTGCAGTGTAGCTATAAAGCGCAATATTCTGCTAGGGAGGAACTAAGTCAGATATTCGGCCGTGCTCCGGAAAACGCATACGAACATTTGATTCGGACTCGTTGTAAACCCGAATGTTTGGTGCTCCCAATTTCACCAAAACGATTTTTTTATGTGGTTTCAAATCGAATGTTTTGTTGCAAGAGGAATTAAAACGAATCGGCAAAATAGGTTTAAAACAGTACAAATTTTACACTGAAATAATTTTTTAAATATTCTTTGATATTTTTAGATTATATTTATGCCATCTTCAAGTTATCTATTTATTGACAATTATTTTAAGTAATTTTTTTTTTTCTGACTCAACCCAAAAAATAGCATGCACAGCCAAAACGAATTTTTTTGCTATGTGTTCGTGTATGTGCAGATATCATAAACGAACACATGACGATTAGTGCGACAGGGTTTGCCTTGTAACAAAAATAGCAAAAGTCATGTTTGATTTCAATAAATATTGTTGCTTAAGTAATATTTTTGTGTAATTTTATTTAAAAAGATAGAATAATAAAGAACTAGCAATATTTTAATAAAATAAAATAAAATAATATGTAAACAATATATAGTTATAAAAAGTTGCAGAGCTGCGGCAACCATGTCAGCTGTTTTGTATCAAACAAAAATAATTTCGCGCCAACACAACAGGTGAATTTATCGGGAAAATAAGCAAAATGTACGAACTTATCGAAAAAAAAAAGTGAAACCACAACCAAAAAATTCGTTTTCCGTAGCACGCAAAAACGAATACGAATAAAGTTGTTCGGTTTAGTTGTTAACTATTTCGGAACACGGTTAATTGATATAATTCAACAAACTTGATCTTCTACTGGAAGATTTGCGCAACAGCTGTTAAAGTTTCGTATCTAATCTAGACATACGTACGCACAAACGGATGAGAATCATTTTGGCATAAATGTCTTGAGTTTTGCCACGACTGCTTTTTTAAAGCGTAGTTGTACTTTGAGTAGCAACTTAAGGGTTAGCGAGGGTTGCTATTTAGCTTGAGATGCCAATTAATTTTCAGCCTGCCCTCGCATATTGTACATCAATACTAATGCATTCCACTTAACTCAAACTAAAGGCACCCTCATCAAAGTGTCATTTGTCGTTTTTCGTTGATGGTTTTTTTCTTTTTTCCAAAAAGTTTCCCAAAAGTTTTCTCCATCTTTTTCGGAGTTTTTTTTTTTTTTGCTGCACATACTCATATATTTACTAACTTACATATTTAGTAGCGCTGTGGGAAATGCTACAACGTCACCTGAATGATTTTCCATATATCTTTAGCATTTGCCTTTTATTGAGCAAGTTGTCGGGGTAGGGGGTCTGCCAGCCCCATGACAGCTTAAAGCTTAATAAGATTTTAAAGCGCATTGCCTTACGTTGCAGCCTGCTCTGGAATTGGGTCTTGACTTGGCTAATTTTATTAATGTTGCCAATTTCAGGTAAATGACTAGAACAAAAGGGTAGTTACTTTTGAATTTTTGGGCTAAGGGGGTTTTCTATAAAAGTGCTCTTTATGCGCGCAATTAAATATGAAATATTTAAGTGCTGCCAAGCGAAGACGTTAAAAGCTTCTCTTTTTTTCAATTTTAACTGCAAACTGCAACCCCTGCCGTTTAAGCACCCCTTCTAATCAGAACAAAGCGCTCGTACTCTATTGCCGGCTAATTAATAATTTTTAGGCAATTCAGCAGGTATTGGTGGGTGCTTAGGGCGGGTGTTATAGCAGGTGTGGCAAGTGGCTGATAAAGTTTGCACGTCTTGACTTGATTAAGTTGCTTTTTAATGAAGTTCAAAGTGATTTTACTTGCAATTAATGCATAAGAAGGTGAAGAGTACAGCGGGGCAACTGAGTTGGAGATAAAGCGAAAAAGTTCAGGCAAATGTAATGTATAGCCTGGAAGGCATGAAATGGCACAGCCAGCACATGATTGATGGCTGGCATTAGTGAGGGGGAGTTATGAGCGGAGATAGCAATACGTATTGAGAAACGTTTGCATGGGTGCTCAGTAACCAAGAGAGCAGTCTCACGGCTCATGGTGGCCTTTTGTAACAGTTACACATTTTTAGAGGCATCCATCACTGGATGCAAAGATTCCAGGTCGATAGTTTTAAAATGTTGAACTTTAAACAAATAACTTTTATGGGTTAAGGACACTATGCATTAAGCAAAATGATCTGAAAGAAAACTGAAACTTGCTTAAGCGCTAAAACAAAATACTTGTTGTTACTGCTGGCGCCATCTAGCTGTCAATTGCTCAAAAATGGGCAGCACTGCTTGTTTACATGGCAGCACTGTTTTTTCTTTCAGGGCTTTGAAGCGGCTGCGTACTAGCTTTTAAGTGATAAGCCAAAATGAAACGGATCGTGAAGTTTTTAAAATATTTGGTAAGGTGGACTTAAACAAATAAAGTCAATAGCGCCTTTTCTAAGACTGCAAACAAATTAAAAATTGTATATATGTACACTTATATTGGCTTGTGCCATCGACATATATACTTTTTATGAGCTCTAATGTGTGCCTAATAAACAACCACAAATTTCCAGTTTCGCCAGAAAAAGCTTTACCTTTAATGACGTTCCCATCCGACAACGATCCAGCGATACAAAATGGATGCCACTTCCAGCTCAATGTCAAGTGAATACCAAATCGCAAACACTTAGCGCAATAGATGTCGATACAGCACACAGAGCTTTATTTCTGCGAAATTCTACCCGAAGTAAGTAGAGCTCTTATATAGATCTCTTAAGCTTTTAGACTTGCGTAACTTTTGTAACAAAAATCGCTTTAATGCCACAAAAAATTACCCAGTGACAACTGTTTTGTTTTGCATGCAGCTTCAGCTGCAAAATTATTTAGATAATTTCCAAGTAATACTCTTATCTTTTTGAGCGTCACTAATGTCTTGGAGCATATAAATATTCATAAATGCTAAGCACTGGAGGACTGCACTTTTTACCATTAACATGGAAAACAACAAAAACCAACAATTCCCATAATAGAGGTAGCATCTATAAAGAGCAAGAACCCAAAAAGAAGCAGCAAATTTTTGTGGTTTCTAGAACTTGCATCTTGCAACGCCCGAACAATTATTTACACTCAAAAGTTTTGCAAGTTGTCGACAGATATGCACACACACACACATATGAAGCTGTGTACTAAAGGGTCCACTGAAAGTACAGCAACAAACTTTTAAAGCTGGCAATGCTGTAATTTTTTAAGAACTGAAATGATCAGAATTAGCAAAATTATTGAAAAATAGCCAGTTTTGCGAAAAAGAAGCTATAGAGCGAGAACAGAGCTAGGTTAGGTTAGGTTAGGTTAAGTAGGCAGCTCAGTTAACTGAGAGCACCCAGAGACCATGAGGTCCATTGTGTTGCCTAATTTGAGAGAAAGAAGAAAGGAGTTGGGAGGGGGGTGAGGAGGACTAAAACTGTAGGACATCCCTAATCACCTACGACTCTCCTATTACAAAAACCATTTTGAGGATTCGACAAACGCAGCCAGATCCGCTATGTGCACATAAGCCAAACTACCCAGATCCTCAAAGAACTGGGTTCGTCTTCTTAGAAGCGCCGGGCAGTCGCACAGCAGGTGTTGGATGCTTTCTGTCTCCTCCTCGTCTTCGCAGCTACGGCAGAAGTCGTGATAGGGAACATGCAGCCTCTCCTACCACCATCCTGGTCCTGTTTTTATGAAATCGCAGGAGTTCAGACGTGCGCATTGGGCTGTGCTCGGGAGATGCGACAACCGGACACCGTGTCCCAACTTCTTTCCGCCAGAGCTCTGGCCGTCTCCATGATTCGCCATACGACGTCCTGTAAAGGTCTTTCTATGTCCGTAACCGCAAGGTTGGCTGCCAGCGCTGATCCGTTCCTGGCGCACTCATCAGCCTCCTCGTTACCAGGGACGCCTGAGTGTCCCGGTACCGAGCAGAGGGTGATTGAGTGGTGACGGTTGAGCGCAAGCACCGTCTTACGGATCAGTTTGCTCTTTATGGTATGCGATGACAGAGCCTTGACTACAGCCTGACTATCGACAAGAATTACAACGCTCCTTGGACTTTCTTCCACGGTGAGAGCAGAGCTACAGAGAAAGCATTTTGGTCAGATGACGTCAGACGACATGGTTGTGTGGTTCACAGAGCAGACGCTACTTCTAAGTTGTTACAAGAAGAAGAAGGTTTCGAAAGCGTGTTATTTTTAGAAGAGGCAATTAGAGATGGCACCCAAGACTCAGCGATGGTATTAGAAATGGTGATCTGACTACAGATTTTTTTTTCCTGCATGGGTTTCTCATAAAGAGGTAGGGGCACTGCGACCAGAACATCGGTTGTACCGTACCCAGAAATTAATGCAAAAGTCTTTCCGCTTTACGCATGAATAGCAGTAGCTCTTTTGTTGGTATTGACCTAAGATGGAAAGGACTGATCCGTTCCTTTCCCACGTGACAGGCGCTGTCCCACACCAACCCTGGGCAGTCACAGAGAATATGTCTGCTGGTTTCATCGTCTTTGAGACAGATGGTATCTGACAGTGTAGTGCCCAGAAAGGTATGCTACCAGGAGTTTTAAGTCCGCTTTGCCAAGACCTTTTGTCTTGATCATATTCACAGGTTTGAAAACGCGCTTTTGCTTGTCGCAGCCCCGGTAAAGAGAGCCAGTATCTTCTATGTTCCCTAGCACCCATTTGTTTACCTAGGTCTTGTTTGCAGAATACCACAGAAAGACGCAGGCGATTTTGTCGGGGTGGAGGCACCCTATCGTGCTAGATCACCAGCGATCGCGTTTCCATCCAGTCCTGAGTGTCCAGGTACCCAACATAGCATGACTTTGTTTAGGAAAGAAAGGAGTTGGAGGTAATTCTGACAGGAGGAGTTGCTCCATGATAATGGTGTCCTGATAGCAGCTTGGCTGTCTGAATAAATAAAAATATTTGCTCCCCTAGTTCCCTTGTGAAGGATACTGTGGGCGCAGATCTCTACGGCCGGAATCTTCGCTTGAAAGACGCTGGGCCAAATACCTATTGCTCTGACAATACGTCTAAGCAGTCAAAATCTTAAGTTTGGTCATCCTTACTCCTTTAAACTCTAAGATATAGACGAAATGGACATGTCTAAATCAATGTCTTTGTTGGAGCTAACTTTAGGAGCGCTTCCACTCCATAAAAGATACCTTACCTTAAGAAAAGGTGACGTCACAAGTTTTCTATCTCAGAGATTCTCTTTTTTTTCAATTCAATATAGTATTTTGTAAGACTTTCATGCTTACTGAAATTTGAAGTTCAGCTACGCTTGTTGGAGGACCCTGTAGCTTTGTATAATCAAGCTGAAAGGTGCAACGGCTGGAGTTGAAGCTGGAGCAGTAGCCAGCACTTGGATAGCAGTGCTAGTGTGTGAGTGTGGCAAGTTATGGCATGCTGCTGTGCCTAGCGACAATTGCAAAAATTATGCAACTGTTGTGGTAGAAGGCACAACAATCCTTGTGCTTCTGCATGCTGTTGTCCTTGCAGACAATTAAGCAAGGACAATGTAAGGCAAAAGCTTTATAGCTGCTCGGCATGCATATGAGAGAATATACCAGCTATAGTATAGCTCCAGCCATGGAGCTAGTATAAAACTCACCTGCTAGCTGCTGCTGCCAAGGCACCATACACAACAGCACATGGATATCCTGACAGGATGTGTTAAGCTGGCGTTGGCATGGCTGAGACACATTGAAGTTCATTGCCGAAACTTGTACTTGGGTTTTTGTTGCCTTCTAGGCTGTGGGTTGTCGCTTGTCAGGAAGCACACAAACACAAACACACAATTCAACTCCAACTCTAGCTACAGCTTAATGCCATATTCACGGACACATATTGTTGTGCCTGCCCAGCAACTGGCAGCCGGCAACCCGGTAACCGGCGACCATTATAGGCCAGCCGCACTGTTATTGTCTGCCTCTGCTTGCTGAGGATGTTGCAAATTACAAAGCATACTATGATTTACTTAATTGCAGCGTTGCTGGTGTCTCTTGTCCTTTCTGGTGCAGCCTACTACTCCAGCACTTAGACAGCTAAAAACTGATACAAAATTTACTTTAAACTAGAGTTGGGATCGATGTAGGAGAAACGATTCAGTCTGACAGTATTTGCGTGCTGGGGTTCTGTCAATCTGATCATAAGTATATAAGGGCATAAAAACCCAGTTGATTGCTTTGGCACAGAGCCTATTTGGAATATTTGCTGGACCCCAGACCAACATGTGTGTGACGTTGTAACCATACTTAGAACAATGTCTGCTGAATTGACTGCCTCGAAAATTGCAAAATTGACGCGAAAAACAATGCCTACAAAAGCAAACAAAAACCCTGCGTATACTTGATACCTTATGGTAGCCAATATGATGCAATGAGTTCTACTAGGTGACGCAAAAAAGAGCGCGAGTTTGGCTGCGCAAAAAACTTGTTCAATTTTGTATGGTAGCTATATGAAATAGTGAACCAATTTTGAACAAACTTTACACAAATGCTTAGGCTTACATAAAATACAACTGACATAACTTTGACCAAGGTAGCTTTAAAAATAACAAAAAAATTATAGCACAGCTAACATCTACGCAACTGGATCAAAATTGGTCCAGTATTTGCTATAGCTACCATATAACACATCGACTGAAAAGTTGCCGGCATGACACATATTGTGTATTTTGTTTTATTTCCTTGATATTGTATATAAATACAAGATATCGCTCCCAGTCGGAGCATAGGGCAGAACCAGTTTCTGTTTCTTGAATGTAATTAGTTTTAATGTCGGGTCACTAGCCCAACGCAACCGGCATGTCACATATAGTGTGCCACAAATTCAAAACCAATTTTTTTTGTATATTCTACGAACCTTCAAATGATTTCTGTCTAAATTTCAAAACATTTTAAACATCAGTTCACAAATTTCAAAACCAACATTCCAACCATAGAGGAGTGGAATATCGGTATACCAGGCGCAGCAGGCTCAGTCAAGAATTTCGCGGATGGTTCCAAGTTGGACGATCGTGAAGGCAGAGGCGTCTTCATTGAGGTACTCGAATGTCAGAACATTTTTCCAACTCCCGCACCACTGCAATGTCTTTTAGGTGGAGGTCCTGGCAATCCAGGAGGCTTTACAAGTAGGTAACAAGACCATCTGTATCTACTCGGACATTATTATTTATTTATTTCCTTGAACTTTAGCTTTCATATCACAGAAATATACACAAAGTTATATATTATATAATAAATATGATTTCAAAAGTCGCTCCTGGCGGAACATAGGGAAGTTACAAACTCTCTCCAGCTTTGACGATTTTGAGCTAAATTCTTGATCATTGGCTAGGGTCCTCTTCCATGACATTCCGCTCGCACCAAGCGGATCCAGGTGGTAGATGGACGACCTCTTCGTGTCGCACCTTGTGGATTCCATTCAAGTGAGATTCTTGCAATGTCATTTTGGGGCTTTCTCAAAGTGTGGACAATCCAATTACACTTCCGTCTCTTAATTTCGATTTCTATAGGTGCAGTGTTTGCCAACAGGTAGAGATCGGAGTTAGAAATAATATTTGGCCAAAAAAATCAAACATATTAAGGCTATAAAGTCCCTTGTCTCGTTGACTATCGCTCGTCTCTGGAGGAGATGGCTGCGCAGTTTGCAATCCACCTCATATGGGTACCAGGACATAGGGATATCGAGGAAAATTGTATCGCGAATGAACTGGCCAGAAAAGGAACTCCCAGTATCCCCCTTCAAGACAAGGAGAGCCTGGGTATACCTATGGCCAGTTGTAAACTGAGGTTATGAAACCATTTCGCCCTCACTGCAAACCACGAACAAATGCAGGATCTCACGGCAAACTTGGCCGACCTTTTACAGGAGAAGAACTAAGCAACTTTGTTGTCTAACAAGAGCTCAATTCTCGACCACAATCCGAGCTATTACCGGAAACTGGCTCGTGGGAATTCACGCAACCAGGCTTAACGCTCCTCATCACGATTTCTGTAGAAGTTGCGGCGATGAGGAGGAGCTAGAGATGGTGGAGCACTATTTCTCTCACTGCCCTAGACAGTGTAGGACAAGGTTTTGCTTCCTCAAGTTTCACTTGTTTACTGACTTATCTCAGCTCTCAGGCCGCCAGATGGCTGTGACTTTTTATCATATAGGAGACCTCCAGAGTGGTGGAACGGTGGTGAAAGGTCCACCCTACCGGTATCACAATGGGCCTATTCTTGGCCTAAGTGAGTTGTGACGCCTAAGCATTATTCCAAAAGTTACAGGGGTTTAAGTGACAATACTTTGCGCAATTCAAGACCAAAGACAAGAAAGAAATAGCTTTCAAGCAAAGCAGTGGCTTGATAAGTATTACCCGTATACTGCACCAGAGAAATTAGCCATTTAAGACTGGTATTCTGAATTTAAGCCTGGTCGTACAACCACCGATGATAGAAAAATTACGCGAACTGCACTTCGAATTGCTTCCACATCCACCATATTTCACAGATTTGGCCCCCAGCGAATATTACTTCTTTGTAGACCTTAAAAAAAATGCTCTTGGGAAAGAGATTTGTCTTTAATGCAAAAGTGATTGCCAAAACTGAGGTTTAGGACAAAACGTTCCACCAAAAACGTCATCGAATTGTTGGAAAGGATTGCTGTAGAAGGAAATTATGTTGATGATTAAAATTATGTTTTCCTAAAAAAATGTTTTTTTCTTTGTTGCTTGTTAAAAATTGAATATGCGCTCTCTTTTCGAAGAGACACAAATAACGAACTGCACATTGCGCAACCTTCAAATTGTTGGATCATGGTTTTCAACAAAGAGTGCACATGTACAGTCAAGTCAAAATGATAATAATGATGATGATGCATTTTAAACAGTAAGTAAACCATTCTCAAAATCAAGTCTTGGTTTTTAAAGACAATTTTCAAAATAGTAAAGCTCTTAACTTTAAAGTTTGTAAGAGCATCCCATATTGTTATACCAAATCTTCGGACCTTTTTTTTGTGGCGTGTTATGAAATTATTGCTACTGCATGCATGGTGCGATAGCAGAGCACACTTTGCATATATGGCACTGATTTTCCACTCGATCCCCCCCCCCAAAGCAACTTAACCAACAACAAAAACCGCAACTGCCGCTGCCGAACTAGCGTAATCGTTATAACGTATGCTGAAGTGGCCGGAACCACCCAATAAACAGCAAAAGGGACAACACTCCCCAAAGCAATCACTTCCTCACCCTCAAGCAGCGACTGCACTGCATTAAACTGCGGACTCCGTAGTACGCGTAGGTAGTTAGAAACAGGAACGTGGCATTTATCCGGTGACCATGCATGGTATGGCATGCAAATCGATTGATGTTGATTAGCATAAATTGTCTGGACCGCATTGTGCAATGAATAATTTTGGGTGATGTTGACACGCCTCTGTGTGGGTAAAACGCTGAGCATTTTTGTGCAGTACTACTAGGAGTAACAAGTGACAGAAAGGGTGCAGTTGTCTCCAGTAACTATCCGAAACTATTTAGAAACAACTAAATTTATACAATTGCCAAATTTGTACAGCTCAAGTTCGAATTGGGAAGTAGATACATACATCGCCTGTTGCGGTTTTCACTTTAATTTAGTGAAAATGATTTTCAATATTTTTTTTTTGTGGGGAATTATTGTATACCTACAAATAAGAAGTATAGGAATTAAAAAAAAAAATTTTTTTCAAAATCATTTTCACCAAATTTAAGTGAAAACTGAAGAGGCTGTATATTTTCTTCTGAAATCGAAGTTGAGCTGGGCAAATTTAGCAAGTGATTAATCTTCGAAAGTAAGAGCAAAAAAAAAGGTATTCGGATACCCACGCTTTGAAAAGTTTGAAAACCTTGTTAGCTTTAAAGATTTGGCCATACAACATTTATAATGTTAAATCAAGACGTATGTCTTAAAGAAGTTTTACGGAAACACAGTTTATAACGAAGAAATATATTTTTTTATTTATAATTTATTTATATAATTATAAAGTAGAAGTTGTAGCCAGAGCAACGTTGGCCTTCAAGCCCACAAGGAATTAAAAAAAAAAATTATGAAGAATATAAATAAAAAATATGTTCAAAATCCAAAAATGCATCTCTCATCAAGAAAGAAGTTCCTAGCGCTTAAAAAGGTTGTGGTCGACTTTGAGCAACTCAGTACCTACTACTGGGCCGATTTTGATGATCCATGGTTTATTAGATTCGTCTCCGCACTGGTTAACAGAGTAACTCATAAAACACAGAGTAATCACATAAAAAGAAGTAAACCGCGAAATTCTCTTACGGAGGCATGGGGCCAGATATCGACATGAATCGAAAATCTTCATGTGTGTCAATATTATGCGCATCTTTTGGTAAAATTTCAGCCCCATAGCTCTTATAGTCTCTGAGATCCTTTTACTTATTCGGACAGACATGGCTATATCGACTCGGCTGTTGATAGTGATCAAGAATATGTATTAGTAGGTAGGTATATAATAATATAATAATGATCAGAATGGAATAAAGCAGATCGTACGGGGGTTGGCGTGCGAAGCCGCCTAGGGGCCGAGCCTCCTAGTAGTAATATAAAACTATACTACTAGGAATCGAACCGTTATTTCTGTTTCTAGACTTCACGACGTTGAGTTTTTGGGGCGATTCGAATTGCCGCCTCTAAAAGAAGTAAAGCAAAGGGTGGGTCATCTGTTGGTTTGTTTGTTAATTGCATTTTACTCGTATATTTTTTTCAGCAAAATTGGGCTAATGTATATATCAAATACAAGTTTTAAACTACTCATTTATGTATGAAAAAAAAATATCGCACAAATGCCCGCCGAAACTGGCTCTACAAGCCCGTATGCGCACATCGACATTTTCAATGTCTTTATTTTTGACGAAAACTCATCTGGCTGTACCTACTGGCATCTACTTATGTTCCAAATTATGAGTGTTTAACAACCAAACCAACAGATGGCCCACCCTATACTATGTTGTTTTTTAATTTGAATTAATAATCGAAAGAGTTTTTACTTGCCACATTTTTCGGAATTATGAGTGTTTAACAACCAAACCAACAGATGGTGCACTATGCTATGTAATGAATATCTCCATTGTTTATTGAATGGCTTGCTCTATACTACGTTATGCATATCTGGACTGTTTATCGTATTTTCATAAAGAATCGAAAGAGTTTTTTACTTGCCACATTTTTCGGAATTATGAGTGTTTAAAAACCAAACCAACAGATGGCGTACTACACTATGTAACGAATATCTCCATTGTTTATTGGATTTTAGTTTATAATCGAAAAAGTTGTTTACTATCAGTGTTTTTTATTATGAGTGTTTAAGAAACAAACCAACACATGGCCCACCCTCTACAACATTATGCATATCTGCACTGTTTATCGGACTTTCATTAAGAATCAAAAGAGTTTTTACCATATTTTTTCGAATTATGATTGTTTAACAACCAAAATCAGCAGATGGCTTACCCTATAATGCATTTTAAATACCTGTACTTTTTATCGGATTTTAATTCAGAATCAAAAGAGTTTTTACTTTCCACGTTTTATCGAGTTATGAGTGTTTAACAACCAAACCAACAGATGGCGCACTATGCTATGTAACAATATTTCCATTGTTTATTGGATTTTAGTTATTATCGTAAAAGTTTTTTACTCATAGTTTTTTATTATGAGTGTTTAACAAGCAAACCAACAGATGGCCCACCCTTTACTACATTATGAATATCTGCACTGTTTATCGGATTTTCATTAAGAATCAAAAGTGTTTTTTACTTTCGACATTTTTCCGAATTATGAGTGTTCAACAACCAAACTAACAGATGGCCCACCCTATACTATATAACGAATATCTGCATTGTTTATTGGATTTTAGTTAATAATCGAAAGAGCTTTTTACTTTCCAAATTTTTCGCTACGGATTTTTGAATCCGTGAGCTTACCAAACCAGCTACCCTTACAGCTGTTTGTAGTCTACTCTATACGCTCACGCATACATACACAGCAGCAAAGTTCACACTGTTACGTAACGATTTTTCTAGCGGTCACACAATTATTTTAAAAATAAATGATGACGAGGACAACGACTGCATTAAAAAACTTTTTTATATACTAATAGAGCGAAAAATACCCAAGCTTTTAAACAAAAAAATGTATCAGATCGGAACTATCTGTTGAAGAGAATTTTTGCACAAATACAAAAAAAAAAAAAATTTTTTTAATTTTTATATTTTAAGCTATATTATAATAAGGTACCTCATTACGAAATATACGTCTCTAATCACTCTGTGTATAGTTTTGGGATCACTTCAGAATAATTTTTTAAAGGAATATACGTAGTTCGAAAAATTTCGCGGGGAATGACAAAACTTCATATAAAAAAATCCCAAATGGTATATCCCAAATTTTTTGAACTGCGTATGGGCCTTAAGTTTTTTGGTCTTAAGTTAGTGTATGTATATGGATACCTAACTGGTAGCTAGTACTCGAAATTGTCAACATCGATGTTAGTTACCGCCTAACTAGTACAAAATTGTATAGTTGCTTACTAGTTGCGACTACTGCAGGTGTGCTGTGTATATCGATGAATTTCTGTGCTGTTTATTTACATGTGTTGGCTAACGTTGTTAGGGTGCTCTGCTCTGCTCTGCACTTTTTGCCATAATGCAATTTTGTTTTGGCTAATTTAATAGGCGTCATTGTTGCCAGCTGCTAAAGTGACAGCTTGACGATATGACGATATGACACCATGACAGCATGACAATCTCGAATTCACAAACCGTGTACGTCATTTGTAGATATGCCTTGTCTACATTTTTTTTTTGTTTTTTTTTTTGTTGTATTTCTCATTTCCCATTGGCAATGCCATATTGGCATTTCCATAGTTTTTCCAAACACTTCAATACCGAGTTATTGAGCAAAAGTTTTTCTCATATAAAATAACAGCCAAAAACGCCCATAGGAAAATCTTATCATCAAACTCAAGTCATTTTAGTTTCATTTTGATTCTCATTTTGATTATCTTTTGTAGTTGAACAGCTTAGACTAATGTCTTTGTGTGTAAGTGTCTTGGTGTGATTTGGTGTCATGCTGTGCTCCAAATTAAAGGCAATACGTATCCGAAATGGAATCCCCTTCCCGCACACATGCACACATGAGAGCTCTCTCACACGCATATGTAGCGTGCTAATCTAGAGTCCACCAATAACTGCAAATTAGATTAGCCATGGTTGTATTCGCAGCAGAGCAGGGTTGCATCAGCTATGCCAAACGGAACGAAACGGAATTAAATGAATCACGACTGAAACAACCTCCAGCTGAGCACGCAAGCTTTCTTCTAATTTTTTATATAAATATTTGTATGCTCTTAAAGTAAGCAGTACTTGCAGTTTATTATTAAGTTTGTAGCTTTTGGAAATAATGTGGAATACTTCAGGAATACTTGAAAGTGCACTCTATGCAAAACTCAAAAAAAAAATTCGTTTTTTTTTAAGTTAAATCTTCACTTTGTCAGAATATTTAATTAAAATTTTATTGTAGCACGAGAAATCAATAACCAGTGACGTACTTGAAATAAGAGGATGGTGAAAAATAATAGCAAACCTGGCAACACTTTTTTTGAAACAATGTGAGACAGAGGTCAAAAAAAATGGATGGTTCTTTAAACGCTCGTCTGTCGGCTCCTAAAATAGTAAATGGGAATTTAAACAGAAACTTACTCTGCCGATTACTCAAGGTTACTTGTATTTTTAAAGCAAAGTACTCCAAATTTTATAAATAAAATAAGTTACAAAAAAAAAAACTTAGTTTTGGTTATGGAAAAAAATCTGGCTATATCTTCAAGTCTAGTCAATGATTTCTTGATAAAAGCTTTTAGAATATCAAAAAATGTACGCACCATCAGTTTTTAAATTTTGAATGCATTTTTCTCGAAACAACCTTTTTTAGAATTCACGAATAACTAAGTCAATTTTTATGATTCCATAACATCTATAGTTCCTATCCGATTTCGAAAATCTTCGACTCGAAATGCTCGTAAAAGTATTCTTCTTTTTCCAAACCCTTGTTTACCTCTTTTTGGACTCGCTTATGCTTCTCCTGAGGTGTTGGTATGCGATCTCAGCATTTGTCTGCAGGCATGCCGATCCTGAATCATGTCATCGCTGAGACCCATTCGTTGCTGATGTTTTTGCATTTGAAAAAGGTGAGGTTTTTGGCACTTGTATATGGATATTCGTTAGTTATGGACTTTCCTTTTACACCGGCGGTTGTCTCCAGACACGGTAACCAATCGCATATACTGATCTTTGGAACATCTTTTAAAAATGTTAAAAATGTGCCTCAGGCTCAATGTGATGGTAAGTATGCCTGCATCTGACTAGTTCTCTTTTAGGGGCCTCTTACGCCAGGTAGAGAATACTCGTAAAAGTATTTTCTTTCAGCTTAAAGCTTATCATTGTAAATTTCCCACCATTTTTGATTTTTTTTTTTTTTTTTGATATGAAGTTTTGACGTATGGGCCTTAAGCCCATAAAATATAAAAAAACGTGATACAGTCGAGACGGTGCCCAACATTTTTCCCAAATAAATTAATATATTTCTGTATTTTTTAACACTGCATACAAACCTCCAGCTAAGAAGCAGGGCCAAGAAACTACGAGCAACGAAATTCTACCAGGGGGGCACGGAGTAAGATATACTAGACATAATTCTAAAAACTTAAACTTTCAATGGAATATGCGCAAGAGCTAATAAAGTTTTTTGTCTCTAGCGTTCATAGTATTCGTAATCTATGTGCTCATACAGACTGACGTACAGACAGTCGGATATGGCTCAATCGCTATCCGGGTTTATGATAAGCATTTTGTCATAAAGGACTGCCACGCCTCCTTCTGTTCGTTACGTACATTGCACAAATCTAGCATGCGCTTTGAGCCTAGAGGTACAGCGTATACAAAATATATGAGTTCGTACGTTGGTCACGTTCGACATTTCGGAAATGCCTCTATATTCAGCTTAAGCCAGTGTTCTCAAAAATACTCAATACTATCGCTTTCATAAAAACAAGAAAATTGCCATATTCGTTGCTTGGATACCATTTTCTTAGTATTTCATATAAAGGGTCATCAATCTTGAGGTTTCTTTTTAAATTCAAAAAAACACAAAAATTTCAAATGAATCGAAAAATTTTTACTATCAATAGAAAGAACAATTCTTGCCATTCACTTTTTCAAGATAATTGCTTTCAAATGTTGACCGCAACTGCGCCGTAGCTCGTTCATGCGGAGGTTCCAACTTTCGAGGAGGCGTTCGAGCACAATCGGACAATACGGGTAATGTTGGCCTCTAATGCTTCAATCTTAGCTAACTTATCCACAAACACTTTAGACTTCACGTAGCCCAAAAGGAAAAAGTCTAAAGATGTGATATCACACGATCTTGGTGGCCAATTCACCGGTTCGGAGCGTGAAATGTTCACCGCGCGTAAAACATTCTTTACAGTATGCGAATTTTCGTAATATAATGGTACGATTTGTAAACGTTGTTCGGGTGTAAGTCTTTTCATGATGAAATGGCAATAAAAACTGAATAAAAAACACATGGCAACTTGACAGTACTCACGCATGATTTATCAAAAAAAACCCTATTGAAAAAAACCTCAAGAATGATGACCCTTTATATACCATATTTTTTGAAGTAGGCCTGATTTAATCTAACAAAAATTTAGTTGTTATATGTCGTATAAAATAAATTGGCAAAATGGAATACAGTGTAGAGCGAACTAATTTTAAATTTCTATCGATACGATATGCGCGTAAGTAAACTGTATTTGCAGATTTTGAATTTTTTTAGGAAATGTTTTATTTTATAGCATTGGAGGCAGTAGCTGAGCAAGCACCCGAGCCATTATCCGAGAATCAAATAGATGGAGTAAATATTCTTAGTTTTATTTTTAACTTACTTTGGTTGGCTAGGTTCGTCATAAACCCATTTACCGCATGATTTAAGTTCAGTTTGCAGACATGGCTCGATTGGAAATAAAAACTTAATACACAATATAATACTGTTTTTGGCTTAATCTATATTTTCCAGCTGTGACCAACAATGGGTGAAAGAATATCTTCACTCAAGGCGCAATTAATTCTCTAATTCGTAGAAGCTTAGTACCGCCCTCCACTTTGCACCATAACTATCACTAACGAATACACTGTTTACTGGTAAGCAATGAACTACTGTCAATGCCTTCGTGTGCAAAAAGGTATTGGTATAGGTAAATATTATTGTGGGTACTGCTCATTTTCTAGTGCCTACTGAATTGGCTAATTTCGGATTACTTACCCGTACTGAAGGGCAATATTCGGTTGCAACTCGAGTCGCTTTTGTTAACTTTTTCTGCATTTTTTTTTAGTGTACTCGTCTATCGAACAACTTCTTCAACGTATGCCTTATTTTTTTCAGCTGCCACAAAAATGTTTTCGAGCATGTTACCAACTGGACAACAGGGGACTTGAGTACAACAGCAGTTGATGGCGTGCGGCTGTTGATAAATCTCAACCAAACAAGTAATCGACACTCAAACTGCAATCCCAAGACATATTATATGTAGACATAGTAAATATATATACAATATTGTATACATATATATACACATATATAGGTATATGGCGTTCTGGCCATGAAGCAGACAAAACTAATAAACATAATTCAAACTTTTCCGCTTAGAGTTTGGTTTTTATTTATTTTGTATGACGACAAAGACGCTGGAGAAGGTTAATGGCTTATAGACATACAGTGGCGTGCCTAAAAGGGGTTGCAGTGGTTATTGGAGCAAATATGGAAAATATGATAGTAAGTAGGAAGAAATACACAGACACACACAAAAAAAAAATTAAACGTGAGCTGGGGTTGAGGCTGATGTTCTACTGCTGTTCTCAGACCTCAAAAGCATGCTTGCAGAAAAGAAATCTAGCGACTATGAAGAGATAATCGCCAAGACTGAGGCCTATTCTAAAGCAAAAGCTAAATCGTTCGACAAAAATGGTATCAAAAAGTTGGAGGCACGCTCAAGGGCCTCACGAATTCTATCTTTGAGTTCGTAGACCTAATCTTTCACGTGGCCCAAAAGGAAGAAGTCGCAAGGTGTTAAATCACAAGTTCTCGATGGCCAATTGTGATCACCTCTTCGAGAGATAACACGGCCCGGAAACTTTTCCCGTAAAAGAGCAATGGTTTCGTTGCTCGTGTGGCACGAAGCGCTCTCTTGTTGAATGTAAACGTTGTCCAGATCAATACCATCCAACTCCGATCATAAAAAATCATTAATCATCTCTCGATAGCGCAATCCATTCACCGTAACTGTTGATCTAACCTCATGTTCGAAAAACTAAGGTCCAATGACCCCGCCGGATCATAAACCGCACCAAACAGTCACAATAACTCTTGGGTTTCCGAGCCCCAGATGCGACAATTTTGCTTGTTGACGTAGCCACCGAGGTGGAAATGGGCCTCATCAGTCAAGCTGATTTTTCGATGGAATTCCGGATCATTTTCATGCATTTCAAGGACCCAATCAGCTAAGACACGACGTTGTTGATGATCGGCCGGCTTGAGTTCTTGTGTTAACTGAACTTTATAAGCCTTAAGACCCAAGTCTTTATGCAAAATACGGTGTAAAGACGTTTGTGGAATGCCCAATTCCAAAGAACGACGAGGAATCGACAAACCTGGGTTTTCTTCAACACTTTGGGCTACAGCAGCAAGCAATATTCTCAGTTGTTCTTGAGCGACGTGCACGAGTTTTATTCTTCACATCACTAACTTGTCCCAACAGCTCGAATTTTTCCACCAATTTCTGTATTGCGGATATAATAATTTAAAAGAGAAAAGATGGGTGAATTCGGAAGTGGGTTGAATCTGGAAACGCATCCAAACGGATTACTGAGTTTATTCGATTCGATTTTGACGCTACTCCGTTTCGAAAAAGTCGATTTGGGGTGAATCCGAAAATGTCGAAATGAGCCAAATAATTCTTTTGAATATAATTTCAGCACGGATTTCAACTGTTTTTGTTTCAGAGTGCCGAGAACTTATAAAAAAAGCGAAACATATCCCCGTAAGCTGGTTCCAAGTTCTGATGATTTTTTGGAAATGCTGAAGGCTGTGAAAATCGACAAAAGAAGTGTGCTTTCAGACAATTTCGCTCTTTTTTTAAAAACTATTTTTTCAGGCCATTTCACTGGGCAACAATTTTTTTTTTTCCACATTCATTTCAATATATTATTCAACCTTTTTTTTACAAAAATAAAGAAATAATATGTTTGGGAAGAAATTGTATGGTGGTTGTTATCATTTGGTGATTTTCAAATCACGAATTTGGCATTTTTGCTCGGAGATCAATCTAGCTGACAAAAAATCTTCGTATCGATCTGAAATTTTGACACAATCAATAATCCAAGCGACAAAACTTTCAATTTAAAAAAAAAAAAAACATTTTTTTGGTCACTCCAAAAAAATTCTTCCGAATTCATCCCACTTGCCCCTAAGTTTTTCGAATTTGGTTATAAGCAAAAACCACGGTCTTGGATAACTAGAAAATTAGTTCCAAAACGTATTGTCATTCAAAAATGTTGCTACAAAAAGATAAGCGGAACATCCCAAAATTCCGATAATATAATAATAATTTAATTATTATAAGAGACATAAACCCCATAATAACCCAAAAATTGATTTTTTTTTTTTTTGGGGGGCTATGTAATTTAAGATATAACATTAACTATAATCAATGGGGGGTAGCCGTGCTAGGGTCCCCTACATTTCTTTTTCCAGCTCTTGGGCCTGAACATGTTTTAATGCAGCCCCGTTTGCAGTGTAAGCATTAAGCTACGCCACTGTCAATTGTAGTCGGAAGTGGGCATTAAAATGGCTGACGCCAGTGTCGCCATATATATATGCAAGCATCCACTACGTATGCCCACTTATGGCTACCTACAGATCTACCGCCTCCAACTGGCTTTCATCACTTACACACATGACTAGATACGGGGGAGAGGGGTGGGCAGAACTTACTTTTTGGACGCTCGCTAATCGTAAAATAAATTATTTTTCTGCCAAGGATGTGGGCTTTTGGCTTGCGGATGCGTCTGATTGCGGACCATAATTCTGGCATTACTTTTGCCTGGGAAAGCATAAAAGTTTCACTTAATTGCCCAACGGGCAGTGGCGTGCGGTTGGGGGGCATGGGTGCTACTAGGAATTCAGCTAGCCGAATTTAATTGTTGTTAGTCACTTTCGAAGCTAAGCCTAATCACTTGTGCGGGATTAGTTAAACTTGCTGATATGCTACGCCCACGTGGCACATGAGGCATGCCACATGCCGCCCCATGTGAGTAACAGCAACAGTGCCAGTCATAATTAAGCGCACCAAAGTAAAACAATATGCGACTGTGTTGGGGGCTGTAGCTGCAACTGGCTGTGGGTCTGTTTGGTGGCGTGGTACTGGCGCTGTGACTGGTTAACAAAAAGTTGTGCTTCATGTGGCTGGCTAAAAAAGTTTTTAATCAAAAGTGACAGCTGCCTTTGGATGCGGCGCACTACGCTGCTCTGGACATTGGGCATCGAAAATAGTCTCTGACAGTTGACAGAGTTACACACAGATTGGAGCTTAATGCGGTTGCACTGGCAAATCCAGCCAAAGTCTGCCAGAGTTGCCAAAGACTTGCGAAATGCAACCCTACAGCATATGTGCGTATGTATGTGTGCATGTGTTTGGCTTCAGTGTGACCAGCCAATAAGTATGCAACAAAATGCTTGTTTTGCTATGGCAACCCTCAGCAATTCATCGCACTCAATTTGCTACGCTTGGTTGGGAAAATGACGCTTTGTATCTGTAAGATAAATACGTTTGCACTCAAAGTATCTACATACAATCTGATTTCAATCAGGTTCGAGTCTCTGTTTATTGCTGATGTTGCTTTTGTTGGCTACTGTTGCTGTTGCTGTTGTTATTCAAAGACTCGACGACTTTTCTTTTAATACTCTACGGGTAGGGTATAATGGTTACCTCCTAGACTTTTTTTCTTTAATTTGAATTGGATTTTTGTTGCTGTTTTTACTGCCAGCAGAAATTTACGAATTTCAGATGTGAGATCTTTTGTCCTGAACAGAGCTATGCATTGTTGTTACAGTCAGCTGTAGCCAGGGTTACTTCATATTTACCAATCTTGCATTACTGAAATGTTATATAACACTGCTTTGTGAAGCAGTGAAGTTTTGAAGTTTGACAAAAACGTAAACTAAAGTTGAAAAATTTTTCTTTAGAACAGCTTTTGAGAAAAAGAGCATTCGCTGCTTCTGAAAACAAATCCAAATATTTTATTTGGATTCGTTTTGATACCACATGTTTTTTGCCTCAAATTTCCTCAATACAAATTATTTTTGTGGTTTATGTCCGACTACTTTGTTAAAAGTGTAATCGAATTAGCTAAATAGGTTCAAAAGTGCACGTACGTTTTAATTCCTCTTGCAGCAAAACATTTGTTTTCAAATCACATGAAAAGTTCGTTTTGTTAAAATTGGGAGCACCAAACATTCGGTTTCGTTTTCCCGAACACGGCCAATAAAGTGAAAAAATGTTTTTATAGAACAGACTTTGAGAAAAAAACCTTCGGTGCTCCTGAAAATGAATCCAAATATTTTATTCGGATTCGTTTTGAAACCACATGTTTGGTGCTTCCAATTTCACCAAAACGAATTTTTTATGTGGTTTGAGTCCGACTGCTTGATTAAAAGTAAAATCAAATCGAATTGCCTAAATAGGTTCATAAGCAGAGATTGCAACTCTTATAATTTTTTGAATAAAAATCTTCAAATAATTATAATTTTTTTGATTTTTTTCATCAAAATTCATAATTCAAAACGAATATTCATTTCGAACATAAATGGTTCATGTCTTGTAAAAAAACTGTCCCTTAAAGTAAGAATAGTTTAGTCGTGGTTGATGTGCTAACAAAGAATAAAAGAAATATCGACAGCAAATAATGTGGAATTGGGAGCAAGTAAAAACGAAAACGAACAAAGTCTATTCGTTTTTCGATTTTTGTGACAAATTACTGAATAAGTCAATTTCAGAAGCCCGCTCCTATTAACTTCCACAAATTTCTTCCATGCCAGACGGATGCATGCTTCCTAGCATAGAAAATCCGCCAGAGTATCTAAGGTTCAGTGTCCTTGTCAGTTAGTTGCTGATATCCTTATTGTTGCTGTTGTCCAATGAAATTTCCTGCTATCTAAATTTTGTGTGACACGTGCCAGACACAACAACAACAACTGGAACCCTGTCAGCAACAGAGAGTGTAGAGAGCTCTCTCTCTCTCTCGCAGTTTTCCGCTTATGCAAATTTTTAAGACCCACAAGATACTCCCACTACTTACGTCGCCCAGAGAAGCAACAATAAAACAGTTTCTTGTTGCCTTGGCATAATACTGCGTATAAAAAACAATCTGGTTTTGAAAGGGAATTCGTGTGTGAACATCGCTGTGTGTGTTTGTGTGGGATGACTTTAACCACAAATCGATAAACGTCTGTTTGGTGAAACGAAAACGAAATCGAAACCATAAAATAACTTATTGATGAAAACACAAAATCTTAAAGCGCAGCAAAGTTATGTTAAGAAAATAAAGTTCGAAAACAACATTTGAATTCTTCGAGAACTATATTAGTTTCAGATTTAAGCGTAGTAGTTGTGCCAAAACACTCAAAATTTCAGTAAAAAAAATTTCGATTTTTCTAATTCGTACACTTTAAGCATGAACCCACAAGGCACTCGTGCCAGCAGACGCAAACTCATACCCAATCTTTTCAAGAATATGCTGACGGTTATAGCCGACGCAGATCATCCACTGACGCAACAGGAGATTGAAGATGCCGTCGCAAGACGTCTGGAACGCAACGATGAGGAGCTAAGGCGTCAGATCACTGTAAATCTAAATGATGCACTCATCAATGGTTACTTAAGTGTACAGGACTATCACTATTCCATGCGACTGCAGCTAGTGGATATACAGAAAATTCCAGAGCCAAGAGAACTGGGTGAGGTGCAGCAGGTCAATGTAGGAAATCAGTTGATAGTATTAAACATGGAGCCAGGCACTTCGGATTCGAATTCAGCAAGCGAGAGTTTAGATAGAATCCAAACGCAGCAGCATGTGGCACATCAACTGAACACGAATGAAGCGCAGCTTACAAACGAAAGACTGAGCACTGAGTACAATGTTGTGGGTAGAAGTGTTTATAAAAATTTACTTAAAGATGAAACAGTTAACAAGTAAGCCGACACAATCTCTGAAAGTACTACATAAGCAGAGCGGGAAGCTAAACAGATTCGAGAAAGAGTCAGCCTGAGAACAAGATCTACTAGAATTTATGACATGATCGTTTCAGTTTAAAAATATTTCATGCTACACAACAACAGCAACTTAAAGCTCCAATTTACACAAACGGCAAAATGAATATCAAAATTTAAGATGAAATGTTATTGTTTTTGTTCTTTATAAAAATTCAAGTTAGGCTTCATGCTAAATAAAATACTCCAAGTAATTATTGAAGGTTTCATCTTTTATATAAGGAGTATCAGCTAAAACTTAAAAAATAGCAAAATATTTTTTATAAAATAAAAGTCTTTACTTGCCATAAGCTCCAAATGTTTATCATCTTCATTAGAGAGATCAATAAAGTTTTTGCCGTCTTCATTACCTGCTTAATATTTAATTCCGTCTTTATCATCTTCATAAGATTTTTAATAGAGTTAGTCCCGTCTTCGTTATCTGCATAAGATTTTCAATAGAGCTAGTTCCGTATTCCTTACCTTTGTAAGATTTTGATTAGAGTTAATCCCGTCTTCGTCATCTTCGTAATACATTTAATAGAGATAATTCCGTCTTCTTCATCTTCATAAGATTTTTAATATAATTAATCTCGTCTTCGTCATCTTCGTAAGACTTTACATAGAGTTAGTACCGTCTTCGTCATTATCATAAGATTTTCAATAAAGTTGGTCCCTTCTTCGCCATCTTCATAAGATTTTCAACACAGTTAATCCCGTCTTTGTTGCCTTCATAAGATTTTTTATATAATTAGTCCCGTCTTCGTTATCTTCATAAGATTTTAAATATATTTAATCCCATTTTCGATATCTTCATTAGATTTTTAATATAGTTAATCCCATCTTCGTAATCTTCATAAGACTTTAAATATAATTAATCCCCTCTTCGTTATCTGCATAAAATATTCAATAGAGCTAATCCCGTATTCCTTACCTTTATAAGATTTTGATTAGAGTTAATTCTTTTTTCGTCATCTTCATAAGATTTTAAATATGATTAATTCCGTTTTCGTCATCTTCGTAAGACTTTTAATGGAGTTAATTCCGTCTTCTTCATCTTCATAAGATTTGAAATATAATTAATCCCGTCTTCGACATCTTCGTAAGAGTTTTAATAGAGTTAATCCCATCTTCGTCATCTTCATAAGATTTTCAATAGAATTGATCCCGTCTTCGTCGCGTATGCTGTCTTTTGCAAAATAAATCATCATCATCTTAATATACTGCTGAGACATTTACAATTATTGTGGCTAAGAAAACGTTGAGTAAGGTAGGGAAGACCCTCTCTTATCATTCGAGGTTTCAGACAAGGAGATGCTCTGTCTTCTGCAAGATATTTTGCTTTGTAAAGCTGAGTGTCTTGAGGAAGTCCGTAGTACATATGACTGGTTGTCAATTATCCAGTTGCCGGCGTAGGATAAAAACTTCATTGGTCCTATCAGCAAAGAATCTGCCAGGTTGGAGCTGGTGAAGGCAAAGTAGTTGTTCTCTTCAAGTAGAGAGACGCTGCAATTAGACGTTCGGATTACAGTTTCATGGTGGATTTCGTCTTACTTGGCAACACTTCGAGCAGAGAATAAGTCTTGGCAAACATGCTGCTTTGCTATCAGTATGTAATTGAGAAAAGCAGACGAATGTCTTGAGAAGAAAGTACTCCCTAAGAAGAAAGTACTCACAAAGTACTTCCTAAGTAATCTTTGGTGCTTCACGAGTTAATGACAACTAGATGGAAGGACGAAGTGTTGAGCTCTACAACGATAATGGCCTAGGCGACTGAAAGGACGTTTTGCTTTAGTATGTTGGTATGGGCAGTTAAGGAGTAGATGGCGTTATCCTGGAACGTGAACCGACGTATCATCTGTATTGAACGTTTGTTAGGTTAGGTTAGGTTAAGTAGGCAGCTCAGTTAACTGAGATCACCCAGAGACCATGAGGTCCATTGTGTTGCATAATTTGAGAGAAGGAAGAAAGGAGTTGGAGTAGGGTGGGGAAGGGAAGGGAGGAGGATCAGAACTGTAGGACATCCCCAATCACCTAAGACTATCCTATTTCAAACCATTTTTAGGATTCAACAAACGCAGCCAGGTCCGCAATGGGTACATAAGCCAAACTACCCAGATCCTCAAAGAACTGGGTTCGTCTTCTTAGAAGCGCCGGGCAGTCGCACAGCAGGTGTTGGATGCTTTCTGTCTCCTCCTCGTCTTCGCAGCTACGGCAGAAGTCGTGATGGGGAACATGCAGCCTCTCAGCCAAATGGCAAATGGTGCGGTGCCCCGTTACAACTCCTACCACCATCCTGGTTCTGTTCAGACGTGCGCGTTGGGTTATACCTAGGCCAGAGTGCTCGGGAGATGCGACAACCGGACACCGTGTCCCATTCTCTTTCCGCCAGAGCTCTGGCCGTCTCCCTGATTTGCGATAGGGCGTCCTGTAATGGTCTTTCTATGTCCGTAACCGCAAGGTCGGCTGCCATCGCTGATCCGTTCCTAGTGCACTCATCAGCCTCCTCGTTACCAGGGACGCCTGAGTGTCCCGGTACTCAGCAGAGGGTGATTGGCTGGTGTTGGATACGGTTGAGTGCAAGCGCCGTCTTACGGATCAGTTTGCTCTTTATGGTATGCGATGACAGAGCCTTGATTGCAGCCTGACTATCGACCAGAATTACAATGTTTCTTGGACTTTCGCCTACGGTATCAATAAGTCTAGCCGCTTGCCAGATTGCATAAATCTCGGCTTGAAAAACGCTACACCAGTCAGGAAGACGGAATGAGAGCTTCGTCGAAAGCTCTTCAGAGAAGATGCCTGCTCCTGTGCCCTCATTCATCTTTGAATCGTCAGTATATATTGTCAGCTCGTTCCCTTTTAAAGGGGTTTTTTGCTTCCAATCCTTCCTCTCCGGGAAAACTGCGACAAAATTGCCGTTCCATTTCGGAACCGTGGAGCAGTAATCACTATCCCCGGTCCCCCCAGCAGGTATGCCTAACTCAAGTAGGATACTACTGTGACCACAAGTTGATGGCGTGAGAAGATTAAGTGCCCGGAAGATGCCCACTGGATCCAGGTTCAGAATTACATCCAGGGCTGCCTGAGGTGTGGATCTCAAGGACCCGGTGATACCTAAGTAGGCTGCCCTTTGAACCCTCTGAAGGTTGTGAAGGTGAGATTAACGTTTGTTAAGAGACCGTGAAATTGGTTCAGCTTAACAAAAATTCAAGCAAATGTGAAGTTTTTGTCATCGGTCAGAATTTCTTTGAAGTGGAACTAAAGGATACAGTTTGCTTTGTAGTCTTAATTAGTGTAGCCTTGCTGGATAAGGGGCTATTGGTGCTACCTAGATTTCCTAGTAATGTCTCGCAGCTGCTCTGTCACTCCATATGCAACCTTGCACCGATCTTCCTCATGCCTGAACATAACAAATCATGACCTGAATCCGATCTGTTGCACAGCGTTCCCTCTATTTCGTTTTCTTGCCAGCAACGGCTCATCCATACATTACGATTATGTGACATAGTTTTATGCAAACCCTCAATGAAATCAAACAGCGCGTATTACATTTCAAACAATTTTCGTGTACTTGATATTTTAAAATTATTCAAGGTTCATTTCAATACTGCATTAATTTATATTCGACTTATGACAAAAGAGTTGGTGTTTAGAGATGTTTCAAAGGAGCAGAAAAAAAAAAAAATAGTAATTAAAAACATAACACGAAATAATTGATAATAGGATTTATAGCAGGTTGAACTCTCATACGGGGAGCTATGGTAAAAATTAAAACGCTTCAACTGCTACTTCATCCTAAATTTGGTTTTCTAGCGTATGCGCCAGGACAGTGGCACCTTCTCCAACTCCTTGGCACGCAAGGCAGCCTGCTTGTTGCGTTCACGGATTTGCTGCCGTTCGTGCTCGGCCACCAAGGTGTAGCGATTGGCATCCTTATGCAAGAAGCCATTATGCACTGCTTTGTGCAGGACATGGGGTATTTGACGTTTTAATTCCATCTCCGGACGACGCAAACGCAAGGCCAAAAAGCCAATCAATTCCGGATAAGTTACGGCACGATTTAGTTCTTGTATCACGCCCAAGATAGCGCCCAGATAGTTGGGCTGTTGCGGCTGACGTGCGCCAGGGTTGGGTTGATGTGCAGCTAGCTGCTGCTGCTGCTGCTGCTGCTGCTGCTGCTGCTGCAGCTCCTCCTGCTGCTGCTGTTGCTCCTCCTGCTGCTGCTGCAGCTCCTGCTGATGCTGCTGCTGCTGCTGATGCTGCTGCTGCTGCTGATGCTGCTGCTGCTGATGCTGCTGCTGCTGACGCACATTGGCATACTGTGCACGCGCTGCTTGGTTGGACTGACGCACAGCCGCATTCTGTGCACTTGTGTGCTGGCTTGCAGCGGACTGTCCAGCATATTGGTTCATTGAGCCATTCGCAAATGAACGCATAGAGCCCGGCACCAAGGACGGTGCACGTGGATTTGTATAATAAGCCGAGTGCTGCTGGTACATCATGGGCGCCTGCTGTCCACGTCCGTAGCCAAAGCCGGCATTGTAGTGCCCATCGCCCGCGTTCATGGTGCTCATGTGGTGGCGCGTAAAAAGGCGTGGCTGACGGCCTGTTGCATGAGCTGCTGCCTCGGCTGCCTCTGAACGACGTGAAAACTGATCGCCATTTGGTTGCATAGCCTCGTCATAGTCTGCGCCGTAGTACAACTGATTGCGTTCCATGGCATTAGAGTTATGTGGCATCATCGTATCTAAAGCGGGGTTTTATTTTAAAGAACAGAATTTAGTCAGACAATTATTTTTTTTGTTCAATTAAGTGTAACTGTAATAGCTATATTTTCGAATAAAACTGTCTGGATTATTTTTTTCTATGAACTGGTTTTTCAAAGCTTGCTTTGTTGGCTGGGGCAAAAAAAAAAAAAAAAAAACGAAAAAAAAATAAAAATTGTATAAACGTAATGGAATTATTTATAAGCTTCAAAGGAAAAAAGCCAAAGTGAATTTGCGGCTTCAAGTGCCCCTGGGCAAGGACAAAACACGCAAATCCGTTTATGCCAAGATGTAAAACAATATTGCCAACAAGCACAAACAAGTACAACAATAAGCCAGACAAACCCAACCCACATAGCCCATCCTATTTGGGCACATAACCGCGGGCTAGGGCCCAGCAATGAGGTGCTAAAAGAATCACAACTTATGCGGCCCTTTGGGCAAGTGTTCCCAGTTCAGCGTCCCATATTCTAATACACTTACCCTTAAAACGGCTTGATTGATAATTTGGCACTCCCTGGTCGCTACCCTTGAGCAAATTAATTCAACTGCAAAAATTTAAAAAACTATCTGCTGCAGCTTAAAGTATCTGCAGCTGCTACTCTTAGTCGTTCGAGAGATTTATTAAATTTTTTTTACGACCAAAAGTTTTTAATAAATTTAACTATTCCTTTTATTTTCTTAAATTTTTTTGAATACTGTACGTTTGACATAAGCCAAAAAGAAGTTGTGATTAAAAAGTATAGATTTAAATTTGAACTAATTGTAAAAGTTAGTGACGTCATGTTTTTTGTTTTGTGCTCTGGTACTAAACGCAAAAGTTACTCTTAAGCTAAACGTTTTGCAAAGTGCACAGCAGAGATTGCTTTATGTTGTTGCTGCTTAATGTGGCATTGTGAAAATTACGTACCACAAAATCTCATTTAGCAGCGCCAAGTCGAGTCCAAGGCCATGGTGTATGCATTGCTATGTAGGTATGTTGCATGCAAGCAAGTGCCCAGTAAATACCACTGCACGAGGGCAGGCTGTCAAGTCAGAGTTGGAATCATAGCTATCAGCTTCCTAGTAAACAAAGGCTGACCATAGTAATCATAACATCCCTACAGACGTTCCTTCATCGCGTTAGCCTTTCAACGCAGGCAAGGACTACCCCTTCGCAATGTCCACACTAAAAACCTTTGTAGCTGAAGCCGCCTCATCCAAATTTATCCGATTTTCAATTTCGTCGTAGTGGTCAGGGGAACGTAGCCATACTAAGTAACCCTTTCAGTAGCGGAGGCGGGTCTTCTAAATACCACGATTGGTCGCTGGAGCGGTTTTAAGTTTTCATCACGTAAGCAATCCTCTAGAAAAATCTCGCGCTTTTTTGGGTGGAAGGGGGGTCTTGGCATATACTACGGATGGTCAACGAGGGTGGGAGGGGACTACCCCTTCGCCGGCTTTCCGCAGCATCCGCATTAAAAACCTTTGTAGCTGCAGCTGCCGCATCCATAAGCACTACACGACAAATTTATACGATTTTCAATTTCGTCGTAGAGGTCAGGGGAACGTAGCCATACTAAGTGACCCTTTCAGGGGCGGAGGCATGTCTCTTTAATAGATACTTGGTCGCTGGAGCGGTTTTAGGTTTTCATCACGTTAACATTCCTCTAGGAAAATCTCGCGCTTTTTTGTGTGGAAGGGGGGTCTTGGCATATACTACGGATGGTCAACGAGGGTGGGAGGGGACTACCCCTTCGCCGGCTTTCCGCAGTATCCGCAAATTCATCCGATTTTCAATTTCGTCGTAGAGGTCAGGGGAACGTATCCATACTAAGTAACCCTTTTAGGGGCGGAGGCGGGTCTTCTAAATACCAAGCTTGGCCGCAGGAGCGGCTTTAGGTTTTCATCACGCTAACAATTCTTTAGGAAAATCTCGCGCTTTTTTTGGGTGGAATGGGGTTCTTGGCATATACTACGGTTGGTCACCGAGGAGGGGAGGGGTCTTAAAAATGTAAAAAGTGGGTGGTATGGGTACGTTCCCTCATATAGTTCGCCGATTCATCAAATGCAGTAGTCGTTGCCAACGCTCCAAATTCCACTGCACCTCTTAAGTACTGCTGGAGAAAACATCGATGATCGACGTTTAAAATCTCTATATATCGATGTTGGCCAACAGAGATGTTTCTACAGCATTTCTGCACTCATCAAATGGGTGTTTAGTAGTGCTGGAGAAGCATCTCTTTTGGCCAACATCCATGTATAGAGATTTTAAGCTTCGATCATCGATGTTTTCTCCAGCACTACTTTTTAGGTTCACGAAAATCACCCAGTTATCAAAAATTCGGGAACAGCTTAGCAAGCCGAACCTAATGGGTTGCAATAGATTCCGTGATAAAACAGGAGTTCTTCCAACACACGCACTGGCCAGAGGAAAGACGTCTCTCTTTGGCGGTCATAGCACACAAATGCGCCATGTCAACCGCCTAGAAACGTTCTAAATGAATACGACAGCTTCGGAAAGCAGCTCTGCACAGTCGATATCAGCCATTAAAAAACAGCTGAGTGCAGTAGGCCCTATGCTTCATTGGAAGAAGCGGATATCAGTAAGTGAGTAAGTGCAGGAGCAAACTAAGAGCACGAAACGTCAACAACCCTGTTGACATAATAACAGAAAGCATATGAAAAAAAAAAAGTTAAGGCAAATATACGAGTTTATCGAAAATCGAAAGAGAAATATCGACAAAATTCGGAGCACGCAAAAACGTATACGAATAAAATTGTGCGGTTTGGTTTTGTCATTTTCCGGAGCACGACTGAATAACAAATTAATAAGCTGGTTCCAAAAAAAATTTGAATGGTTCCGATTTATTTTCAGCCTGCCCTCGCATGTTTGCGATGGCCACATATATTACTAAATGAGTTGCACCACAGGGCACAATTGTAATGCGCTTGCCACGCTCGCTTGCTCGACCAACGAGCGTGAAAACAACGCACAACAGCACACACACTCGCACACACACACACACTCACACACCAAGCACACTTACACTCTGTATTGGGTTAGAGAGTGGCAACAGTCTAAACAGGTATTATCACACATACGACCTGGTGGTATGTGTATCCAGGTGCCAAGCAACTAAGCCAACAACAACGATTAGAAGGGTTGTAGTGGTTGCAAACCGACAACCATATACTCTGCATCCTTAAATACACTTTGCGCCTCATTGTTTAATAGTGATAGGTCGTGAAACGAATTCCGAGAAATGGTCAAAGTTTCATTCATGGTAGGGGCAAGCGGGGTGAGTTCGGAAGACCTTTTTCGTAGATTTTTTGAAGTGACAAAAAAATTTTTTTTTCACAATTGAAAGCTCTGTCGTTCAAAGCCCTATTGAATCAGCTCCATTGTGTCAAAACTTCAGATAAATACGAAGATTTTTTGTCGGCTAGATTGATGAATGCCAAATTCTCGATTTTCGACTTTTTTGGGTGAATCCGGAAGTGTTCAAAAATGATAAGAACCACCATAAAATTTCATCGCAAACATTTTATTTCTTTATTATTGGTAAACAAATGAATAATAAAGGGTGTTTTTTTAAGCGCGTCCGGATTCCAAACATAAATAAAACATTGAAAAATTAATGTAATGACCCCAAGTATGGCTTTGTTAGATAGATAATTTACAACCGCCGGTGTAAAAGGAAAGTCCATAACTAACGAATATCCATACACAAGTGCCAAAAACCTCACCTATTTCAAATGCAAAAACATTAGCAACGAATGGGTCTCAGCGATGACATGATCCAGGATCGGAATGCCTGCAGACGAATGCTGAGATCGCATACCCACACCTCAGGAGGAGCATAAGCGAGTCCGAAAAGAGGTAAACAAGCGTTTGGGAGAAGCAGAAGAAGATTATTTCGTATCATTTAATATTTGAAAAAGATCTCTGGCATGTGACCACCACGACTACGAGTTACAAAACGCATCCTGTGGGTCCAATTTTTGATCACAGTATCGAGCATTTGGGCCCGTATTTCAGTAATAATACGTTTAATGTTGGTTTCCAAGTCGTCAATTGTTGCTGGCTTGTCTGCATAAGCCAACGACTTGACGTATCCCCAAAGAAAATAATCTGAAGGGGTCAAGTCACACGACCGCGGCGGACAGTTGGTGGGCGCATTTCTTGAAATAACTTTCTCACCGAATTGAGTTCTCAATGGTTGCGGTCGCCGTATGGCACATAGCGCCATCCTGTTGAAACCAGAACTCTCCGACATCGATGCCATGTAAATTTGGAAGCTAATATTCATTGATCATCGCTCTGTATTGATCACCATTGACGGTAACACGTTGCGAATCGATAAACTTGGATTTTCCTTTACACTGGCCTCTACAACAGCAATATTTTCTTCGAACCGTGCTGTTCTCGTTCTTATTGGTAGTCAGACATCGTGGAATGTCAAATGGGTTCGTACAGTATCAAGAACACGACGAATCGCACGTTCTTATGGACGCTTATTCCGTCCATAAATTGCACGAAGAGCTCTATAAGTTTTTACAACAGAACACTGATTTTGATTGTAAATCTCGAAGATTTGAAGATGTTGTTGTGGTGTAAGTCTTACCATGTTGAATTGTTAGACCTAACTGAATAATATTAAATTTAAATTTGTCAAAAGTAACAACAGGTTTCAGAGATATTCCTTTCGGAAATTCGGACGCTGCTAAAAAAAACACCCTTTACATTGAAATGAATGTATGTGGAATAAAAGTAATTGTTGTGAAATGGCCCGAAAATTTTTTTTTTTTTTTTTTAAAGAAAAGCGTCTGAAAGAACACTTCTTTAGTTGATTTTCAATGCCTTCAGCATTTAAAACAAATCATCAGAACTTGGAACCGGTTAACGGGGATTTTTTTTGCATTTTTTGGTAAGTTGTCACTATTTTGAAACAAAAACAGTTGAAGTCCGTGCTGAAATTATATTCAAAATAATTATTTGGCTCATTTCGACACTTCCGGATTTACCCCAAATCGACTTTTTCCAACGGGTAAGCGTCATTATGGTACTATACTTAACTATCGGGAAAACTACCCAGATTCCTTTCTCTTTTCAAACGCATTTTTTCAGCGATTTGTGACTAGCTGTCGAATACTTTTAACCCTTCCCTCCTTGAAATTCGTTTCTAGCCGCGTCACTGGTATAAGGTATGTTGAAGTCGATTCATATCCACTTCAACCCTCCCAATTGTTGTTGTTGGCAGTTTATCGTTATAGACGTACAGACAAACGAATGGATATGCCTTGATCAGTGGTCGACACAAAATACGCTCACATTTTAGCTTGCGTTTGCAGTGACGTCACAACTCTTTGACACAAGCATCGGCATTGCCGCCTTGTGTCTGCTGCTTCACACACAAGTGCATGTGCATGTGTGTACGTGTTCTGTGTTGACGTCGCTGTCGCCACAAGTCACTATATACATGAGATAGGACCATGCCGAGCACTGGTCTAGATCCATTTCTGTCTTATTCCTGACCTTATTGAAGGTTACTTGGGTTGCCTCTGGCTACTGCTGCTTTTGGTTTTCAAGCAAAATGAAAAAAACGCAGAGACAGGAGTCTGACACTCTAGCCTAATATACTCTCCTGATTACAGGGTATAACAAGGAAGAGAGTGAAAGAGAGCGCGAGTGAGTGACGTAGGTAACTAAAACTTAAACGCAGTGTCATCCGTTGTGGAGCAGAGTCAACGCCCCAAAACAATGCGCCACTTGCGCTTTGTAGATGATGGCATAGACAAAGGTGCAGCTGTAGTTGTGGGCTATGTGAGCGTTTGCATGTGAATGTGTGTGTGTGTGTGTGTGTGTGTGAGAAGCTATCCGGTTTAGAGCCTTTAAATACCAGTTGGCGTCGCAGCAATCAGTGACAGTAAACAACATGACCGAACAACAACAATTTCAACAATATCAACTGCAGTAAGCCAACAACAACAGCAACAAAAATTGCTAAACGGACAACCAACTAACGGTGATAGCAGCCACAATTACAACAAAACCATCAACAACAACAACAACTACAAGTCATGACACCAATAATAACAATCCCAGAATGTAAACACTAGCACATACCTATCGTTTATCGTCAGCATATATAGGGTCTATACAGGTGAAAATTTTTTTAGATTAAAAATAAGTTAGTTAACGAAAAAAGTTTCTCTTTTACGAAAAATATGTTTCGAAATTTTTTTTGTATGTTTTAAGTGCAATTTTTTGCATATTTAAAACAAATTTAAGTGCCTAGAAAAATTATGAGAAAATATTGACAGCAAAAAATGTGGAATTGTTTGTGCGCAAAAACGAAATCGAACAAAATTTATTCGTTTACTGGTTTGTAAGTTTCTTTTTATCGCAAGAAAAAATTTGAGAAAATATTGACAGCAAAAAATGTGGAATTGGGAGCACGCAAAAACGAAATTGAACAAAATTTATTCCTTTTTCGCAGCAAGGCCGATTGCAAATTTTTTAATTTATTTTTAAGTGCCAATACAGAGAACTCTAGTTTACAAATTTTAGGGTCATCGAGTGAACATTGAAAATTAGGAGTTTTTAGGGTAACTTTGGGTCGAGAAACACAAAAATTACATTCATTTTTTTTTCTTAAGAAGCGTTTTCGATATTTTTTCAAAAAAAAATGTTGTTTTGTACTTTTTTTAGTTATTCAGCAATATCTCGAGAACAAGATTTTGTATCGGCATGAGAGATTAGAGAATAGAACATTTCAAAAGGTATAGATGTGCTCTTTACGCTGATATATGATATGTGCAGATAAAGTAAAAATTATTGATATTACAAGCAACTAAATTCGGTAAAAATTTTTGACCATTTTTCAATAATACAAATTTTGAGTTTGCTTTTAATTACAGGCCCATACGCAGTTCGAAAATTTTCGCACGGAATCACAAAACTTTATATAAAAAAATCTCAAATGGGATATCCTAAATGTTTTTTTTTTATATGAAGTTTTGTCATTCCGTGCGAAAATTTTCGAACTGCGTATGGACCTTAACAAGAAAAAATTGGAAACCTTTTTTAAGCTTTGAGCTTGAAGGTAATTCTTATACAAACATTTCGAGACATAGATTTTTGAAATCGTGAAAGAACTGTAGTTGCTATGGAACCATGTACAAAAATGCGAAAGTTCAAATTTTCACTCAATCACACTTTTGGTCGGAATAAAAGTTTTTCACTCAAAGTTGTATCTTAATATCGTTCCGTTCCGAGGATAAAATGTGATACTGTGATAACCATTTGAGACCCTACCGCTTTTGTTTTGTTACAACCTTTTACTTTCTCATATATGTATAAGACTTACCAATTTTTTCATTTTTTGTACTAGTTTTTTCGTACTGAATTCCAGCGCATAAAATGTAGTAATTGTAATTTTTGGATCATTTTTAAAAAACAAATATTTAAAAAAATCCATAGTTACAAAATAATACAAAAAATTAAATAATTTTTAAGCCATGAAAATCAAAGAGATTTGTTTAAAAGTGATCTGTTGGAAGTAGTATATATAAATAAAGGGCCATCAATCTTGAGGTTTTTTTTTTAAAAAATGCAAAAAAAAAAACAAAAATATCAAATGAAGCGGAAAATCGTTATTATAAATAGAAAGAAGCATTCGTGACATTCACTTTTTTAAAGATAATCCCTTTCAAATGTTGGCCGCAACTGTGCCGTAGTTCGTTCATGTGGAGGTTCCAATTTTCGATGACGCGTTCGAGCATAATCGGATAACAAGGGTAATGTTGACCTCTAATGCTTCAATGGTAGTTGGCTTATTCGCAAACACTTAAGACTTCACGTAGTCCCAAAGCAAAAAGTCTAACGGTGTGATATCACACGATCTTGGTGGCCAATTCACCGGTCCGGAGCGTGAAGTTAATTGCTAACAGCGCGTAAAACATTCTTTACAGAGCGCGAATTTTCGTAATATAATTGTACGATTTGTAAACAACCATGGCAATCACGCGTACTCACGCGTGATTTATCAAAAAAAAACCCTATTGAAAAAAAAACCTCAAGATTGATGACCCTTTATATACCATATTTTATGAAGTAGGCCTGACTTAATCTAACAAAAATTTAGTTGTTATATGTTATATAAAATAAATTTTCAAAATGGAATACAGTGTGGAGCGAATTGCTTTTAGATTCCTATCGATACGATATGCACGTAAGTAAACTGAGTTTGCATATTTTGAATTTATTAAGGAAATGTTTTAATTTATAGCATTGGAGGCAGTAGCTGAGCAAGCAACCGAGCAAGTAGCAGAGAATCAAGTACAGTGCTGGACAGCCCATAGCCCAAACGGGCACTCTTTATTCGTGCACTTACGGCAGATCGCTCTCCTTTTGCTCAGCTCTGATCAAGTAGGATTACACCTGCTTACATGTCTTTTTTACTTAGTTTTTTTTGTTAGGTTCATGATTAACCGATTTGACCAATGATTTTACAGACATGGCTCGATTGCAAATAAAAACTTAATACACAATTTAATAATGTTTTTGCTCTAATCTATGTGGAAACATATTTTTAAATAAAAACTCTCAATTGAAAAAAAAAACCTCAAGATTGATGACCCATTATAATAAGTACATACTTAAAATCTATCAGTAAGTTCCAGTAGACGAAATTGCATTAAGCTTTCAATATCGTCCGAATTATGGAATAAAATTATGCAAAACTAAGTGAGATATATATTGAAGAGATACGGCAGCTTTCGAAAATATATATACTGAATTAAGTATACCATGTACTTAAAAGTGAATGGTATTTTTTTTTTGGATTGCGCAGATGTTTTAAACATCAAAAATTCTGCAAAGTCGTCAGATGAACAAAGAAGAGCTAAAATAAACAAACTTCAGAGTTGGACTTTTCATAAATATGTTCATATTAAAATTTTATTTATCTTTAACAACGCCAAACTTCTAATATTTTGTAAAATTTTTAAGTTACAGTTTTATTTTGTATAGCTAAAATATATGAAAGAAAAAAAATTATTGTAGTTCAAATACCGGAGAATTTCGAAACGCAATATACGAATCAAAATAAATCATAAAAACGAAAGAGAGTATCTCAAAGTTGGCCGCCACCGACTACTACGTGCATATTTTTTTAATTGAAAATCATTTAATTGCTTTGAATTGTCTAGTCACCCTGTACCTTATTTATATTATAGCCAGGGGTCTTTCAAACTTTATTGTTACCTAACTTTAGACTGGGAACACATATATCAGCAGGGCTGGTCCAAGTTAAAGTTAAATTATCTGATTAGTAATAACTTAAGCTAAAAAGCTAAGGTAGCGTCTGGAATTCTGATTCATCACGGATTTAAAAGTTCGGCATATAGAGAAAAAAAAGACTGTCATACCTATCATACTGTCAGATACCTCAGTTCCCGTAACTTTAATATGTAGGTCTAAGCTTGTATGGCACACCCCTCCTCAAGCAGCGGCAGGTTGATGGAATGAAGAGTTTACAAACCTTTATCACTTGAAAATGTTTTTTGGCAGAAAGTTTTTAAACGGAGCTTGTAGGTAGAGTCAAATTGTAGAAAAATCACGTAACAAAATATGGTATCCATAGAAATACTTGGAATGCTCTGTCTTACGATAAGATTCGAGCCTATACAAGGAACGCCTTTTATATATCCGGGACGATGGTGAAAGATAATTCATTTAAAGGCCTATACGCGTATACCCCTTTACATTGAAACTAGTTTTATTGCATTCCAAAGTATTCTCTGTTCAAATCGGGTTTTTTTTGGATACGTTTAAGCCCAATTTCGAGGCACTTTCCACACAGATGTGAGTGCCTCTAAAACGTGCTTTTTGAAGGCGTGAATACCCTTCTTTGTCATAGAAAAACGTCGAACTTTATTGGATTTGGTTGATTCAGGAATACGCATACGTTCGATTGCTATTTCTATCCTGCCACAGATCCATGATTTGTTTTCTGTATAGATGTTATCAACTTGTTTTGAGTTAGCTCTGTTGTAATCAAACGAAAACTAATCTACTTGACCTTCAGATGTCAGCTCACTAATGTCCAAATCACATGACACATCTTTCTATATCAGTTCTATATCTCTTCCGGCACAACAACGGTTTCAGTAGGAATTCGACAGAATTTATCCTGGAGCGAAAGACAGCCCTTCCTGAAAGCATTTTTCTAAAGGAACTAAGCATGCTGCTTTAGCAATGCAAGATAGTGCTGGAGAAAACATCGATGATCGAAGTTTAAAATATCTCTATATCGATGTTGGCCAACAGAGATGTTTCTCCAGCATTACTAAACACCCAAATGATGAGTGCAGAAGTGCTGGAGAAACATATCTGTTGGCCAACATCGATACATAAATATTTTAAACTTCGATCATCGATGTTTTCTCCAGCACTAATGCAAGATGTTGAAAGCATTTCTATCGTAACATTCCTTGTTGTAAATGCTTACGTTATAATCTCTCAGGACCAGTATGATGGTAGGAGTCAGGTGTGGATCTAGGATATGGTCTTGGGGGGAGGGGTCTTCACTTCAAAATGTGCATATATCAGAGCTCGTAAAAGACTTTCAACCCACTTTCCAATTTTGGGGGGTCCAGACTCAAAAGCCCCCTGTAGTTCCGCCACTGGTAGGAGTTGTAACAGCGCACTGCACCATAGGCCTAATGGCTCAGAGATTGAGAGGTTTCACGTTCCCCATCACGACTTCTGCCGCAGCTGCAGAAATGAGGAGATGACAGAAAGCGTCCAACACCTGCTATGTGATTGCCCAGCGCTTTTAAGAAGACATACCCAGTTTCTGGGTAAACCATTCATTGAAGACCTGGGAAGTCTGGCAAATGTGCCACTTTTGTCGACTCCTCAAAATGGTTCTGCAAGGAATGGCACTTAGGCGACTAGAAATGCCCAGCCTCTGAATAATCTTCCTCTACCGCTTCACCTCTTCTTCAAACTGCTTTCTTCCTTTTCATAATTAGTCATCACAATGGACCTCATCTACCCTGGATCACCCAATTATTGATTGAGCAGACTAATTAGCCTTACCTAACCTATTTTTCTTTTGAAATGTACGTTCAGTGAGGTTTAAGAACTTAAAATGCGTTTGATATAATTTTTTATAGAAGTCACAAATCAGGTCTGGTAAGATGGAGCAATAATACTAATAATAATAATACTAATAAAATATCTTGTTCATGAACATCGATAATTGTAACCAGGTGCGGATCTAGAATTTGGTCGTGGGATGGGGATTCTTCACTTCGAAGTTTATATATATTAGAGCTCGCAAAAGACTTTCAACACATGTTTCCAGCTATTAGGGGGTCCGGATCCGAAAACCCCCGTGGATCCGCCACTGGGTGTAACCGAAGATTTGGACATATATGTACGAGCAGCTATGAAAAACAATCAAAAGATGCCTAAAAATAGTTGTACTTATCTGAGAGTAAGGTCGGCATCGGCTCATCTCAAAAAATTTGTGTTTAAGTATAGTTTAAATAAAGCTACACATGACTCATCTGAGTCCTAATAGCTATAACCTGTTCTAGCTCCCATTTATACAAATTGCGGCTGCTACCAAAAGCTGACCCCAAATCAAACACAAGATGCGCTGTGGCAAATGTTATGCAGCAGTCTAATTCCTTGCCAAAACCAAATCAGACTAAGCCGAACCGAACCGTTCCAAACCGAGTAGCTGTGTTTGAAATTTCACCACAACTTTTGGGGTTTTCATATGTGGCTTACCCATCTCTGCTTAATCCAACGCTAAGTTGTGGTTACAATTAGTTTACTTAACTAAAGTAAACGCCAACACTTGCCACATTGAAGGCCGTAGTTATAAATTTATGGTACATGGGTATTATTGTACATAATGCTTTAGGCCAGACCAAGTACATAGTAGTGCATAGTTTTCAGGTCATAGTCAGCGCTTTGGACTGTGGACTTTGTTCTGTGGCAATTGAGGAGCAGCTTTGTCGACTCTATTCAAATAGTTCCAAATGGTAAGCCATAGCAACATATTGTTGCACTCGGTTCACAATCCCTGCCTTGAACATTGGAAGCCAGCTAACTAACCAACTATTGTAGCTACATTACCCTTTGTTGCTGCTCTGCTTGTTATTGTTGTAAATATCTAGAGCTCATCATGATTGTTTTGTAATTGGAATGCGACAAAGAACATGCACAGATACAAAGATACATAGATACATAGACAATCAACCCCATGCTAACGCTGCCTCTACTCCTACCGAGACTCACCCGCACAGCAGCCGTTGCACAAGGGCACATTGAACGAACAAACTGAATGAATGAATGAATAGTCAGAGAAGCGCAGAGGGGTGTAATGAGTGGCAGGGGGTGGTGGCTGTAACCGGCACAGGGACAGGGGCTGCACTGAGGAATGCCAACTCAACTAACAATTTGCTTCAATTATAAAAAGCGTCGCGACAAAGTGGCGCCACTGAGTGAATGCAACGAGGCGTGGGTCTGGCGACGACTCTTTGCCAGCAACAAAAACAAAAAATTTAAGATTCCATAGAAGATCAAAATGGTGCGAAGACTAGATACCCTTGTGCAACAACTACATATATATGTATATATACAAAAAAAAAAGATGAAGCTGTTAAGAGAAGCGAATACTCTACAGAAACTTATGTCAAGTGGAGTAGTTCATTCGAAGGTACAAGTGATAAGGGTATTACGTCCATACATCATTGTTGATTAGGCTGCGTCATCTATTAATTTAGAAAAAAAAACTAAGGGTATGCATGAATATATCTAAAGCAGCAAATGAATCATTCACTGTGAAAACACTGTACTCACTCACTGCAGCAAATTGCGTAGAACTGTACAGTGATTGAAAACAGTCGAAAGTGAAACGAGTAAGAGAGAGAAATCGAAAAAAAAACAACTACAATGCTCTTACCATTCCTGAGACTTCGGCGCTTATACGTATGGATAGACGGATAATGATCCAAAATTGCTAATCCCAAAATTCCGATGCTCAGTTGTTCTCCAATATACCGAAACAAATATTAGAACAAAATCGAGAAAAAGTTATGATGATCACATTACAAAGCCGTAAAAAATTTTCTTGACGACAGTAAAAAAGACTTTAAAAAATAATTTATCTGAATTCTTTGCTAATACACTTGTTTCCATAAAGAGAAAAGTGGGGTGAATACGAAATTTTTTTTCAAATTTTAAAGCTGTGTCGTTCAGGGTATTGAATAAGCTATATTGTATCAAAATTTTAGATTGATACGAAGATTTTTTGTCAGGTAGAAAATTTTTTGCATTTTGGCCAAACGAATTGTTGTATTGTAGTAAAGAATTGACTAGTTTTATACCACACGCAGCCGAACTAGTTTGTTACCAGTTGAACCTCATCATACCCAAATTTTCTGGTGAACAGCCCAAGAGCTCCATGATAAACATATGTAGTTAGCAGGCAGGCAATCATACTAGCTTTGAGACACACCAGTTGCCCGTTCGGAGTGGTTGGGAACCACTTTAAAAATGTTTTTATTATTGTAAATTAGAAATTAATTCTAGGGAACAAAAGTATTTAAATTATTTTTTTAAAGTATTTATCGCAACTAAAGAAGGCACTGGACTGGGAGTCGCGGGACCAAGAACGCGACTGTCAGAAGCTCTGGGTACATACACCAGCATATTCCAGGCAGAGGTATGTGCAATATGCCGATGTGTAGACATCAACCTAGATAGGAAATACAAAGACAGAGTCAAGCTGCAATCAATGCGGTGGCTGGCTTGAAGATTAATTCGAAGTTGGTCTGGGAAACCAGGACCAAATTGAACCGTCTAGGACAATGGAACAGAGTCTGCCTTAGATGGATCCCGGGACCAAAGAACATCCCCGGGAATGAAGCAGCTGACGAACTGGCGAGGAATGGTGCTGCGAAACCACTAATAGGGCCTGAACCTTACTGTGGCATTGGCAGACACACCACCAAGCAGCTGCTAAGAGATGAAGAAAGGTCCAGTCGGGAAACTGACTGGTCTGGCACGGACGATTTACGACAGGCCAAGCAACTTCTTGGGTCCTACAACTTAATTAGGTTCAAGAAAATGTCCCAATTGGACAAGAATTCCCTTAGGATACTGACGGGGTTACTAACGGGACATTGCAGACTCAGGAAAAACCTGTGTACTATTGGCATCTTGAATTCAAGCACATGCAGGTTTTGTGAAACCGAGGAGGAAACCTCCCAGCACATACTTGCAGAGTGTGATGCCCTTGCCAGAAGAAGGAAGTCCCTTCTTGGAGGGCATAGAATATTGATGCATGATATAACCCGACTAGAACCATCTCGGATAAACAAGTTTGTCACAGAAATTGGGATAGTTGAGGAGCTCTAGGGCTTGAAGGGAGCACAATAAATCCTAAGCGTCGCAGTGCAGCTTCCCCAACAATATTATTATTATTATCGCAATCTAAATATTCGGTTAGACTTTTCGTTGACAAGAAATATCGCAAAAACGAATAAAGAAATTTGAATATTTTGAATTTTATTTACACTGCATACTTTTTCAATACCAATGCTGCTTTAAAATTCTGATAACCTTATGTTAGGGTATAAGATCAAACAAAACTACACAAAGCAAAAATAGCGCATTACTGGGGTTAAGTCATGGGTATGGATTGGGAGGGTAATCAGCATGGAAGCGCAGCCTGTTGATAAAAATCCTTCAACGCAGTCAACGATGCCTTGATGACGCAGTCGAAGAGAGAGAGACGGAGACCTAAAACGGCGTTTCCGCTGCGCCAGCCTTTTCTACACTTCCTTTGCTTACAGTGCCATCATCTCAGTCCCGGTCTTTAGCTCTGTTCCAACTCATCCCAACTATTTCTACTTTTATTATAATGTATTGTATTATAATTGTATTTGCGTTGCGCTTTTGCAATTATTATGGCATGCCGCGACGTCCATGTCCGCGTGCACGTCCGTGTTCCCAATCTTCCGCCTTTTCTGTACTCCTTCCACGTATAATGGCGCTACGTGCCTGTGCTAGACATTTACATAGACGCCACTGGGATTGCCGCTCATTTACTCATCCAAGCATGCGTTTTGCCTTCCGCATAGTAATGCTTAATTTGCTATCCAGTGGTCATATTCCCCTCAGCCAGCGGCGGATTCTGCAAAACCACCCGCTATCCATAGGCATCAAATCTTAAAAGATTTCATATAAACGATTTGATTTTTTTTAATCTCTAACGAACTTGAGTGTTTATGCCGGGAAGCGGCATCGGCTGCTGCTACGACTAAGTTTTCTTGGTGCAACTACTAAGCCAAGTTGCTGTACTTTATTTACTATTTAATTTGCACGTTTAAAGCCAGTAACCCCAAGCTGTAGCCACATGGAACTTGTTGAGCTTGTTTAAACAATGCACAACCACAAACCCACATCCACATCCATCCAGCTTTAGTATTATCCCCCAGAACATGGCTAACTCACGTTCAATGAAAGGATGCAAGTAGTTCAGCTGCATTGTAAGTATGCTTGGGAGTTGTTTGCTGGCGATTAAGTTTGGTAAGTGTGCCGGACTCCTACACTCCATGTTACTCTTTTGCTTCTTCCATCCATAATCTCTCGCATAAATAGCCAAGGCAGCGATGATTTAGTGTACTCATGTGATTCATAAATATCACTCATCAACGGTGACTGTTGTTGGCTTTAGCAGCGACAGGACATGGCATAACATTGGCACAAGCGCTTGTACACTCGACGCACAGACATCCTTGTCCGGAGTAGAGTTTTTCATGATAGACGTTGTCATTGTACCCAGCCATAAATGCAAAAGAATGAAGCGCAAGCTGCACTATACGTTGCTCTTCCCTTTGCCCAGAGACAATAAGTTGAAACAGAAGAGACTGCCCATCAACTAAAAACTGCTTCAGAACTAAGCTCGAGAACTGCAATTTTTGTCATTTATCAAAGTGAGTAGCGCTCTGCCTCAATCTCTGTCATATTCTCTCTCTGTTATGGCTTTTACTTATCCGTACAGTCTTTAAGGCTAATATTACGAAACTTTTATGGTCTAAATTTATATGAGCTAAAATCTGGGTTTTTTTTTTTTGCTTTTTAAACTTATTAAAGCAGAGAAACTAGTTTTAGCAGAGTTGATAACGATATTCAGAACTCTTCAGTAGTATTCAGAACTCTTTAGTCATCATCGTAATCATTGGAGAGACAACCCTGGTCGAGTCTTTGCCTGTTGTAGTTTTCGCCTCCATTCGTCGCGATTTCGGGCTTATGTTCTCCAACATCGCAGTCCTAAATCCTTCGCATCTTGATCGACCCCGAAATCGGTAGAGCTCTTCTTCGGTTACCTGCACACTGTCTAAATAGTATTATTCCGATATTGTGAAAATTGGGATTTCAGATTTTTAAGACCGATTTTGTTTATTTTTTTTGAGCTGGTATCGATGTGGCTTTGATATCTATGTCGTCCACATAAGCAAATATTTGTAGGTTAGGTTAGAGCGGCAGTTGGGGCTTGTTGCCCCAACTCACTTAGGCCAAAGAATAGGCCCGTTGTGATGCCGCTGGATGGACATTACACCACCCTACCGCCACTCAGGAGGTCTCCTCTATGATCTTAAAGGCACATCCTTTGTTCTTTTCCTGCAAAAAATCGGTATATTTTGCCGTGATATCCTGCATGTGTTCGATGATCGATTCCACCTCATTCTGCAGTAAGGGCAAAGTGATTTCGTAGCCTTAGGTTACAGCTGGCCATAGGTATAGCCAAGGTCTCCTTGTCTTGAAAGGAGATGCTGCTAGATAGTTCATCCGCAATACAATTTCCTTAAATATCCCTATGGCCTGGGACCCATATGAGGTGGATAGAAAACTGCTAAGCCATCTCCTCCAGAGACAAACGACAGTTTTCCACTGACTTCATGTATGATTACCGAGTAGATACAGATTTTTACTGTTGTTATAGCCTCCTGAATTGCCATGACCTCCACCTGAAAGACACTGCAGTGATCCGGGAGACGGCCTCCGCCTACACGGTCGTCCAATTTGCCACCATCTGTGTAGATTCTGCTTGAGCCAAGTATTTGTAACAATTTCAAGAAAATGGTACCCTTGGTGTTAACTTTAAATTTCCGGAGAACATATTCCAGGGCTAGATTGAAAAGAGCACACAATAGCTTGTCTCCTTGACGTAGGCCTTTGTCTGTTATAAATTCGACGTTCGCAAACTTTTCTGGTAGAGCTTCGAATAGATATTCCCCTAATTTGCTAGCGTACGCTGCTTTAAAGTCGATTAATAAATGAAAAGTAGTTTTCTTCTTTTCCCGAGATTTTTCTAAAATCTGGCGTAGAATAATTATTTGAACGATGGTGGGCCTACCCTCTTGGAAAGCAGCTTGGTAGTTACCTATACAATTCTACGCATATTTCATAAATTGTATTTGGAAGGGTCTGTCACTGCAGTGAGTGTTTAAAGCCTGTCTACCACTTGTTGACCAAGCTTCTGTTATTACACTGAGAATCTGTCTTGTCCCTGTATGATCTACACTCTTAAAGATTCTGGCTGCTATGCCATCCTTGCCTGCCACTTTGTAGTTTTTTAGCCTTTTAATGGTATCTTTAAGTTCCTCAAGAGAGGGTGGATCGATGATTTCATAGCTTTCATGTCGAGATGCCGGCAGCATTATTAATTGTGTATCATGCTGGTTCTGGGTTGTCAGTAGTGATTGAAAGTACCTATGTCTTCCGTCTTTCTGATATTTGGCTTTCGCTAGCTAGAATGTTATCCGCTTCATCTCTACAATAGTGCGTTTTGCGGTTAAACTGCTTTCTTTCATTGTTCAACTGCTTGTAGAAATGCCGCGAGTGGTAGCACACCAAAGGTTTCAATTTTGCGATTGATAAAGTCTTTCTTTTTCGCTTTGTGTATTCTTTTTTCTCTTCTTTCCACCACACGATAGTTTTCTGTTGAGTCTCTAGTACTCCCTGGCAGCATTGCTTTTTGGGCTTCGTTTTTGGTGTTAGTTTTACTCATTAGTGGAAATTCTTAAAAATATACAATAGGATATATGTATGCAATACATTATGCCTGCATGAAAATTCTGCTAAAGCTTACCTTCGTCGTTTCGACGACAAAGCTGCCTACTACTGACAATTACAGCTACAACAAATTTGAAGAATGAGAGTGCATAAGCAAAAGCGCACATAAAAAAAAAAAATACATGACGCTCGTCGAAACGACTAACGTTGTATATTTAGGTTTAACCATAAACTAGTAAAGCTTTTAAATATTTTTTCACTTGCTATATGAAACATGTTATAATTACAATGCTACTTTATTATGCACAGCTGCCAAAGTTGATTTTCACTTGCCGTTTGGTCATTATTTTTGCTGGCTATTTACAGGCGTACCAAAATCGAATGCCTTTTCAAAATATACCCATTGTATTGTAATTGAGTATGACTAGTCGTAAAATAATAAGCATTTAATTTCCTGTTAATTGTATTTGCAGCGTTTTGTTGTTTACTTCAGCAGCTCGTAAATTTTGTTGCATTTTGCTGGGAGTTGCGTGTAATTTATTCGCATAATTCAGCTAGTGACAGCTTAAAATTATGCTACAAAATGCTTGGCATGCCAATGTGTTACAGTACACCCCCAAAACAGCAGCTAAGGCAACACCTTAACCCATGCCCAAAGATTTGCTGAGGCCAAAAATTCTCAACTTGAATGCAATAAAAGCAAACATAAACAGTGGGCTGGGTAGAAGGGTGGTGGTTGTGTTCTCGAACGTATGGGCAACGCTGGCAAAGCGAACTTGCTAAACGCATTTACGTGTCAAAACTAATTTAATGTGCCGCCGCGGGCAAAGGAACAAACACACACACACACACGCACACAGCGGGCGCCAAACGGAATGAAACGAAACGGAAACGGAAACGCATACGCAGCTCGAGCAATGGGGCAACTCTGTACAAAACGGGGGGTAGAGCTGCCATATTTTATATATTTATTTGCTTTCGCACTGTGAGCCAAGTTGTTGTTGTTGTTGCACATTTCTCACCTAATAAAATTACAATGCGTTGGCAACGCGCCACCCTCCGGCACATTTGCTAGTTAAGAAGCAGCAGCAGGAGCAGCAGCAGGATCACCCTCCTGCCCGAACTTACTTAGTACTTACTTGCATGTTGCCCTTTTTTGATGTAAATTTAATTTCGGTTTCACATTTTGAGGTTTTCCCAAACACACACACATACACACACACACACACACACAGTCTGCTGCCGTTTATTTTTATTTTATGTACATGCTATATAGAGAGACCTATATGATTATTTTTTTTTTTTTCATTCCTGTTATCCCTTGAGGCTTTAGAGCATATTCTGTTGTAATGCTGCTTTCATCGTTGTACTCGTGTGCTCGTTGTCCTTGTCATCAACGTCACATATACTGCCTCATAGTACTACTATTGACTATGATGCCCTTGTTTCCCACTTTAGCGTCTTCTTGCTCGTTTTTTTTTTTTTTTTTGTCTTTGTCCAGTCAACAACACTCGGGTTTTGGGCACATGGTACAGTGGAAGAAACGCAAAATTTGACAACAAAACAAACAAGTGCTGCTAGGCTCGAACTTTCCTATATAGCGTATGCGCACGGTAAGCAGTAGATTGGTCTTCAATTAAGAAGAATAAAATTTTGTACTTTTGGACCAAAACCTCTTAAAATAAGTTTGTCTGATTATATGGAATGGACAAGCCAGCTAAAACCATTCGAGTTGGGTTAACCTGTCTTAAGGCCGTCCTTAGTTCTCTTCTATGTCAGTCTTCTGGCGTCTTCTTTGATTAATGTCGTTGTAGTTTTTTGGGTGAACTTCTTTTAAAACTTTTAGTTGGATCATCATCAAGGAGACCTTTAGCCAGCCTATTGCAGTGCCTTACTCAGCTAACCCGTTTGTTGATTTGGTGCTCTACGGTCTGCAGTCTGAGATCGTGGCGCAAGCTCGAATTTCTTACGTAGCTGCGAAAAGGCGAAAGGCCTTATCCTGGAATATCCGTCTGAATATAAAATCGATTCGTCTGAGCCAACATATATCAGATGGCGCACCTCCAGGTGGGTGCCACCTTATCGTCGGAAAGCGCTCTCTTGCAACGTTGAGGGAGTGGGCTACGCTTGCAGGCTTCTAAGCTTCTTGTCAATGTCAGCACTGAAGCTACGCCGCCTATCCAAAGTTACCCAAGATATTTGGCTTCTTTTTTCAGCAGGAGAGGCTGCCTGCTTAGCCATAGAAGGGGCGTCGTATTTCTTCTTAAGTTATATCATATACCACTGCCTAGTATTTGGATGGGATGTGAGCACAGCTTTCAAGCAGTAGGATGTATTTCTTAATCCCTGCTGCTGCCTCATACTATTGCTGATTGCTTAGTCGTCGGCATACGTAACTATCATCAACTTATCTTTCTCCACAACCTGGTTTAGCTCGTAAGGGATTGCTATAACGGCCATTTAAAGGTTGGAGAGATGCGTTGCCCTGCGGGACTCCAGCACGCATTTTTCTGGGTGAAGAAAATGAGACTTGGCAAATAGGCCGGTAGGACTCTTCCCTGCGGGACTTCAGCACGCATTTTTCTGGGCGAAGAAAAGAGTAGTTGGCTGCTAGGCCCGTAGGACACTGGATCATTCTACGTTTGCCGGGTTTTCATATCATAGGGAAGGGAAGTGCTGCGATTTTGATCCAATTTGGTACAGTTCTTGGGAACTCTAAATCTGCCAAATTTGGTTACGATATCTGCATATAAATCTGCTCCTATGAGAGCTATATGATATAGTTAATTTTTTTGTTAAAAATCCTCCGTTGATTTTAGCAACACACTGCAGAGTCTGCTCACATTTTTTGAACATTTCAACCACTGTGCCTTGTCCATCCAACTTGTCACACATATGCACTTTGATTCCCCTGTGGGATTTCTTTTTTTTCATTTTGTGGTTCCCATCTACTCTGGCTCTTGCATTTTTATCGTTCTTCCTTTTATGCTTTTGTTTGGCTTTTCTGTCTGCGGTGTTAAACTGCGATTTCAATTAAAGGTTTTTCTCTGCCATGCCGAGTTTTCCTTATAAAGGCAAAAAACTTTTCCAATTGACGTCACGTGGCAGAGGCAGCGCAGCAGCAGCTTTGCAGCTTTTCATAATTACAATTACCACTGGATTGCAGTCTCTGCCTCTCTCTCTGATTTTTTGTCTCTCTCTGTCTCTAGCCCATTTAACCCTTGGTGCTTTGATTTGGCTAGTACATTGACCAATTCCGGGAAACGGGAGAAAGCACTTGACAAAATTAATTCGAAATCCTTCCAAGTGGCAAGTTATAATTAACTTGATCAATTTTTAAAATTACTATAGGAGCTTTGGAAGCAGAAGATCATAAAGAAAGTTCATTGAAGTGCAGCTACGCGGACTAGCCAAGACCCAGGTAAAGTGTTAGCCTTGCTTACGTCAGCGCGTTCAGCCGGATCTGTTGGGATGTACATGACTGCAGCGGTAAGCAGGGCTTAACTTCGTTGTGTTAAAAGCCAAATTCGTGATTTTCGAATTAGGATGCTTTTCCGGATTCATCTCACTTCCGAATTCACCCCACTTGCCACTAATTAGTAGCATCAATAGCTACACCTGTTATAGTTATGGTCCTCGCATAGTGAAGCTTATTGTGCCCTCGAGCAAAAGCAATAATTAACTCAAAGTTTTGGAGAAACCGTTGAAAATGACTAGTTCGCTTTATTTTCACCATATAGCTACTGTGATCTTTTAAGTTTTTCATTTACATAATTTTCCAAAGCTCATGTAATGAATTTGTGGGCTAGGCATAGGCCTATATGCACTGCGACTAGTTTGATCTATTGTTACTCCTTTGTATTTAGACATTTAGTATGTCGTTTGGTGTCTTCTGTGGCCTGGTGCCTCACATTTTGTAATCAGGTGTTCCATAAAGTCTTCCTCATCACAGCAGAATCTGCAAGTATACGAATCGGATATAACTATTCTGTGTACATGTTTATTGCAGGCGAAGTGGCTTGTTAGTGCTCCAAAGCGTGTCTTCAGACTTTTCCTGTTTAAAGTGAGATTGTTTGCGTCGAACTTCAAGAAATTTTTGGAATAATTTAGGCCGTTAATGTCGTTCCAATATTCTGAGATTTTTTGTTGAGTCCATTTTTTGGTCTTTTGTTTCAAATGGTTTTTGTTTAAGCCAAAGAAGCGAATTGGGCCTATGAATAGCTTTTCCGCCATCTTTTTGGCATAAAGATCCGCCTTTTCATTGCCTTCGTGTCCTTCATGTCCGAGCAGCCAAATCAAAGAGACTTGGTTGTGGGTGGCCAGCTGATTGAGTGCCTTGAAGTTTTGAATGGAATGTGTAGCTTTTTAGTGCTTTGGGGACTGATCCAAAGCTCATAGTTATAAAGCCAAAATTTAATTTTTTTAATAAACACATTTTGAGTACCACACAAAGCATTGAAAATTTGGCCACAAATAGCTGTAAGCTGTTAACTGTTAAACTGAAATAGTATTCCGTTATAATATAGCTGTTTTTTTTGAATGCTTTCAATCGAATTTCATAAATTATGTAACAAAGTATGCAGCAAATATTTCAGGGCACACAAACACCCACCCATCTACGCCCTTGTACACAGGTACAAATGAAATTAAGCGAAATTTTTCGAGGGTCTGTCTGTGTGTGTGTGTGTGTTATGTACATATGTGTTTTGGAGTAGGGGCCTCGTAAACATCAGAAATGCATGCGAATGTGTTATGTGGTAAATATTTGCGGTTATCTAAATGGAATGCATTGCATATTTTATAACAACAATAACAAATTTGGGATGCAGTCTGACGGACAATGGAATACACTGTACTATTATTTATAAAGATATTAGATATTGCTGCAGTTTCTTTTTCCCCGCATGGGTTCCTCACAAAGAGCTGGGGCACTGCGACCAGACCATCTTTTGTACCGTACCCAGAAATTAATGGAAAAGACTTGCCGCTTTTCGCATGAATGGCAGTAGCTCTTTTGTTGCTATCAACCTAAGATGGAAAGGACTGATCCGTTCCTTTTCCCTCACCAGCGCTGGACAGTCACAGAGCTGGTAGCATCGTCTTCGAGACAGAGTCTACACTCTGAACAATCCGAGTAGATGATGAGATTCTGTCGATGGTATCTTACAGTGCGGTGCACAGTTAGGTATGCTACCAGGAGTTTTAAGTCCGCTCTGCCAAGAGCTTTTGTCTTGATCATATCCAGAGGTTTGATAGGCGGTAAGGAGAGCCAGCATCTCCCATGTTCTCCTGCAGCCCATTTGTTTACCATAAGTATGGCGCAGGAGAATTATGGAGAAAGGCAAGCATGCAAAACGTCGAGACCGTAATTAAAAAACGAAAATGGCAATGGATCGGTCAAACGCTTCGCAAGCCCAACTCGTGCATCGCTAAACAAGCCCTAAAATAGAATCCAAAAGGCAGCCGGGCGTTCCCTCAAGAACATGAAGAAGGACTATTGATGTCGAACTTACATCTGCGCGCTACTCATGGAACGACATCTGCACAGCAGCTCCCAATAGGATACAGTTCAGAGTAATTGTTGAGGCCCTATGCTCCACTAGGAGTTAATGGTACAAAGAAGAAGAGAAGAAGAGAATGGCACAGGAGATGTAGTCGGGGGGCACCCTATCGTGCTAGATCATCTGCGAACGCATTTCCATCCAGTCCTAAATGTTTAGGTACCCAAAATAGCACGACTCTGTTTAGGCAAGACAGGAGTTGAGGGTAATTATGGCATTCTTTAACCATCCGGGAGAAGACGCTTCATGAAGATAGTGCCCTGATAGCAGCTTAGCTATCTGAATAAATAAAAATGTTTGCTACCCTAGTTCCCTTGTGAAGGCTACTGTGGCAGCAGATCTCAATGGCATAAATCTCTGCTTGAAGGACGCTGGGCCAAATACCCATGGCAATAGAGTTTCTGGTGTTGGGTCCAGTGACTGCAACACCTGTGAGCCATTGTTGCTGCCATAGGTTTTCAGAGGAGCAGAGAATATGGCAGATTGTGTAACTAAAAATTAATAGGAACATCAGCTGTCTCAACAATTTTATGGGAAGCTTGGAAGTTGGACTTCTCTCAGTGAGTTTGTCACGTCCTTGATGCTAGCAGGTCTGAGCAGTATCTTTTCAGCCTTCCAACTATTTCTTTCTACTAGTATAGCTGATATTGATCAGATGTTCCCAGCTCTTTTGAACTGCAAGATTTTGTTGTTCAGACAGACGCTGAAACAAAACTAAAGTTACATACTGTAACATACACCTGCACAAAATGCATAAACTCTGGACTCCATCTGGTTACAGGGTATATCCACAATCAGAACAACCAACATTCCCAACAATGTTTACATTGTGGCACAAAATTTGCAATTAAAGCATAAATTAAGCATTAAAAATCAAAAATCAGTGGCTTTTTGGGGTATGCACAGTAAGAAATATTTTGCGGCATATAATGCGCTTAATAGGCAAATGCAGTGTTTTTTTTTTCAAGTGTAAAACTTAATGCACTTTGAACTGTTTTTGGCTAAATTCGGTGCAAAAATCGCGCTGCTGGAGTCCTGACTGCATACCATTTATGTAAATGCGCTGCATGCATTATTAATAAATAACCAGACAGGTACAGTTCCTCTTACATGGCTTAAAGTTAGGGGACACGCAGAGGTCACAGAGTTTTGCTGCAAAACAGAGCAACAAAAAATAAAAATCTACTTGTGATAAATAAAGTTAGTTTAGAAATTGTTAGAAAACTCTTTTTTTTAACAAAAATATGCAAAATGACTGGAAAAACATTTTTTGGAATACCTTTTGGTTTTAGAAACTAAAGGTATTAGTAAATAACAATTTTTCAATATCTTTATCTATTCATAAGTTATGATTTTTGTTACAAAAAAAGTCAGCTTGTCCCATATTTGGAACATGATTTTTCTCAAACTCATCGCTATTTATGCATTCATATGAAAATTTTCGTCATTTTTCGCCATATATGCCATATATGCAGGTAAAAAGGAAACTTTTTAGGCAGTGGCGCTATTAAAATCGACGGACACTCTTGCAGAAGCAATCCCAAAAATCTTTGGCTTCTATTATTTTATTTATTCATTTGGAAGTTCAGTGTCGTATGCACATATACGTTACTCGTCCCTGTTCCCTATTGTAGTCCCCATTCAGTTGTAGTCTAGCACTAATCCCGAGGGTAGCCCGGTACCAGCTTCTGCCGTATCTTCTTGAGACGGGCACTGCGCAGCAGATAATAACGTGTTTGACGTCTCAGTATTCCATAGGCCACTGCGTCGCTCAAATTCAGCCGCACCTGGCGCTGAAAGTCGGCATCTAGACGATGAAAACGCTTGGATAGCTCTGCTATAATTTCCATATCATGCATGGGTCGGTTTTGAACCACCAACAGCTCCAGCAGCGTTCTCATTAGCGTTGGAATCAGTCTTCGCTTGTAGGCCCAGCCATGAATTGGGTATGTGGCCAGGGAAGGCATGTTGCCAGCGCACTTGGAACAAAGCTACAAAACTTGGTTACATTTACATTAATGAGTTGTGTGCTCTCGCATGTAGATCTGTACAAATTTGATACAATTAATGTTATCCTAAATCACGGAAATCTCACCTGCATTCCTGAGGCTAATAGCAGCTTCCACAAGAAAAGTGAAGATGGTATAGACGCTACCCAAGAAACTGAACAGGGAAAACAGTAACAAAAAGTTGTGTCTTGATATATCCCTAAAAAAAAAAAAATTTATTTGATTTTAAAACATTTGACAGTGTTGGCATTGTTATGGGATAAAAGACGAATTATATTATATTCGAAAATTTTTGCGTAAAGTCCCAACTCTCGCGTCTTTAATGCGAAATATATTATGCGTGGGCATAAGTGCATCAGCATATATAGTATACTAGGGGGATCTGGCCCCTGCGTGCTTCGCACGCCAACCCCCGTACGATATTCTTTATTCAATTCAGATTATCCAGATTATTATATAACCTGTGCAACTCTCTATTCCCATAATGTTCATCAGCCCGTCTTTAAAATACCCTGAAACAATGCAGGTCGCTGCTCAGACTCACGATTGGAATACAAATTTTTACAATGGCTTTGATACTGTCCTGCTTTATATCCCAATGAATTACTTATCATAAACGGTAGCCGAGGGGACATTAATCTTTCTTCTAATGGTGTTAAGCTTTTTAACCATTCTGGTAAATCTATTAAATCTGACCCATAAGAGAATATCGCGGTTTACTTATTTTTTTGTGATTTTTTCCGATAATTTATGCGTTTCTCTGTTAACAAGTGCGGAGACGAATTCAACAAACCATAGATCACCAAAATCCCCCAGTCGTTCTTAAGTTATAAATGGTGTAACTAGGTAGGAAATGTAACGGGGCACTGCATCATTGGCCACATGGCTGAGAGGCTGCATGCTCCCCATCACGACTTCTGCCGAAGCTGCGGAGACGAGGAGGAGACAGAAAGCATCCAACACCTGCTGTGCGGCTGCCCGGCGCTTCTAAGAAGACGAACCCAGTTCTTTGAGGATCTGGGTAATTTGGCTTATGTGCCCATTGCGGATCTAGCTGCGTTTGTCGAATCCTCAAAACGGTTTTGTAATAGGAGAGTCTTAGGTGATTAGGGATGTCCTACAGTTCTGATCCTCCTCCCTTCCCTTCCCCACCCTTCTCCAACTCCTTTCTTCCTTCTCTCAAATTAGGCAACACAATGGACCTCATGGTCTCTGAGTGATCTCAGTTAACTGAGCTGCCTACTTAACCTAAACAAACCTAATGGTGTAACTAACATAAATCTTAACTCCCTTTTATATATATAGATAATATTGCATAAATATCTAGATTTTTTTGCCAAATTTTTGCCTTAAATAAAGACTCGCTTGGATTGGTGCAAGGAAACGATTGTAAAATACAAACGAGGTAACTCAAAATATGTTTTTTGACATTGTGACAAGTGACGGCGCTGCGCCGAAGACTTTCTGGCTGAGAGGATGCATGCTCTCAACACAACGATTTCTGTCGCAGCTGCGGGGATGAGGAAGAGATAGCATGCATCCTGTTGTGTGACTGCCCTGCACTTCTTAAGAAACGTACCCAGTATCCTTCTTTGAAGACCTGGACAGTCTAACACAGCTGCGCATAACGGACTTGGTTCTTTCTATCGAATCCTCGAAATAGTTCAGCAAGCAGTATGATTAAGCGAATTTTAGGCACTCACTGGCTATTTCATTTCCCCCACACCCAGCATTAATTCTCTACTCCCTTGCAGTACCCTTATTCTTACTCCACCTGTCTCTTAAATAGACATCACAATGGGCCGCATGGTCTCCAGTTCATCTCGGCCTAGGGCCGACTTGCCTAGCTAATACCTAGATCATCCTACTTACAGTCCATGCTGGGTTCCTTCCTACTGCCTTCCCGACAGTAAAACAAATTATTGCAAGCTCAATGCTTTGCCGCATCAGGAGCACCTCTCCTGATGAACCAACTTCGGCGTGGCAGAACTTTTTGACAAGAAACATATGTAGCAGCCCTCGTGCAGTTAAATGTTGTCTGCCTTTCTGTCTGAGGTGTTAAAAAACGATTTCAATTAAAGATTTTTCTTTATTATGTCGACTATGGGTAGAAACTTTTGCTATTGACGTCACTCTGCAGAGGCAGCGCAGTAGCAGCGCCGTAACTTTTCATAATTGCATTTACAGCTGATTGCTGCCTCTAGCTCTCTCTTTTTCACACGCTCTCTCGCTTCGCCCCTTGCGCGTTTAACAGTGCTTTGATACGGCTAACGGCAGTTCAAGTTCATTGACCAATTCCGGAAACGGGCCAAAACACTTGACAAAATGGCGGAAGAATAGAGTCGGAGCTAAGTCTTGAGGCTAAATGGCGGAATCAGCTGGAAGCAGCCTCTAATCCCTTGCTGCACAGTAAGTTATGCCATGTTTACACTGTTTCACACTGTGACTAGTCATAAAATGTTGTCACAATGTTGCAAAACATCAAATGACTGCATTGGTTTTATGTTTTTCTTCACATTGTGACAAGATGTTTGCAAGCGAGCTTTACAGGAAGCATTCTTTTATTTGTAGTTTCAAGAAGAAACAATAACCTCATCAAACATTTGTTTTTTCGAAAATCATGTGTTTTGAAAAGCTCTCATAACTTCAATTCATTATTACCGATTTTAATTGCGAGTAGCTTTTCTTATGCATAAATTAATTTAAGTTCTTTGAAAAAAAATTGTGTATGTATCATCCAATTAAAGCAAGAATAAATTTGATCTACACCATCATTATTGCCTTATAAATACTTCTATCTATCTATCGATTGCGTTCAGAATTCAAGACGTATTCAAGTGAACTGATTCACAACAGTGCAGCAGATTTCTTTTTGCAACATACGAGAGTAAAAATATTTTTATTTCGACAATCCAAACTTTTCTGCCAATTTGGCTGTTTACACTGAACTGAGCTCTATTGTGACCGCCCGTGACGTAGTATGAACATGGCATAACTCTAGGCGCAAAAGTGGGAGAGACTATGTGACTTTGTTTGACTGAGAAAGTTTGCAACAAAAAAAATGCTGAGTATCCTTGAGGTAATTTGATTTAATTGTGCGTGGTCGCGCACCAACAACAACAACGAATAAACCAGTTTATGCGTTAGAAAATCGCGAATTTCAAAAGTCCTTGTTTATGACTTACGACCAAGGTGTTGCTGTAATAAAAAGTGTATCCATTAAAAATATTTGAATAATGTAAATTTTTCGGAAAATTACGAAAAATTTGGTTTTAATAAAACTATGACCGAGGTAATTTTTAAACCCTGGAACCAAAGGGTAAAAGATGCTTTCAAGTGAGTGCAGCTAAATTTTGGTTTTTAAAAAATGACAAACAGTTTTAGTGATTAAAAGATATAAGCAGAAATATGCTTGGCGTTACGTTACATAAAATAGCTTTGATTTCAAAATCGCGAAATTCCCGTGAATTGGGCAATTCTTTTGGTACAAAACGCCTAGATCGCAGAGATGCTTAGAGCTAGAGCAACCAAACTTTCAGATTATATGCCTTATCATGTCAGGGGAGACAAGTTTATTTTATTTTTTTAATATTGGGTTTATACTATGTAGCTCTCATAGGGGTGTTTCAGAGGAACTCGTAAAAAACTGAAAGTTTGAGTTGCATTATTCGTTTGTTTATGAAGATATCATAGCCAAATTTGGTATTTCGCAGTTTTTTGCCGAATTTCTTAAAACTCGCTTGACCTTATCATATAGCCCCCATAGAAACAATCGGTCAAAAAAGTTGCTGTTGCAAAATTCGTTGTTTTTCATTTGTTTATGAAGATATCGTAAGCGAATTTGGGTTTTAAAAGTTTTTTTAAACTGCCCCAGCACTGTACCAAGTTTCAACAAAATCTGTTGACTATAGACCGATTGGTCAAATTTGCAAAAAAAATATATATCTTTGAGAGATCTGAAGCAATATACATGATTTTAATGGTGTTACAGGGTATCAAAAGTATTTTTATCAGGATTGTTGAAAATACGAAAAAACGTTTTTTCTAAATAGATTTCAGTCTTACTTTAATCTTTATCTTTAAGAGCTCTTAGTCTCAAAAGCAGTCCATTTATTTTAAAAAAAAAAGCTAAATTTTTTATAAAGTGTGTAAAAAACTTCCGAGTGCCAAATTTGGTTCCGATATCTTCAAAACCAAATGAAACACAACGAATTTTGTAAAAAAAAAACATTTTTTTGACCAATCGTTCCTATGGGAGCTATATGATATAGTCAACCGATTTTGATGAAATTTCGAGCAGTGCTTGGGAACTCTAAAAAACTTCTTAATGCCAAACTTGGTTATAATATTTTCACAAACAAACGCAACACACCGAATTTTGTACAAAAAACATTTTTTCGACCGATATGATATAGTCCAACGATTTTGATAAAATTTGGTACAGTGCTGAGGGTCTCTAAAAAACTTCCGATTGCCAAAGTTGGTTATGATATCTTCATAAACAAACGAATCATCCATCTAAAACTTTTGCTTTTTTTCGAGGTCCTCTGAAACACCCCTATGGGAGCTATATAATGTAACCCCGATATCAAAAAAATAAAATAAACTTGTCTTCTATGGATTAATAAGTGATCTAATCTGAAAGTTTTGTTGCTCTAGCTTTTACCATCTCTGAGATCTAGGCGTTCATACGGACAGACGGTCAGACGGACAGACGGACATGGGTATATCGACTTCTCTAGTCACTCTGATCATACTTTAGGTAACTTTGGGGGGTCTCCGACGTCTCCTTCTGTACGTTGCATACATTTTCGGCTTGCACAAACACAATATACCCTTTGTACCATACGGTACAGGGTATAAATATGTGTCAGTCTATCAATGAGATTTTGGAAAAAAAATATAAAATTATATAGAGAAACTGGTTTTCAGGGGTAGGTGGGAAAGGAAATGGGTTCTGAAAACCCTTTCGGACTGCTCAATTTGGGTAGCCTAGTTCGTAGAGCCATTTGCATCAGTCAGCATAAAAATTGAAACTGCGGACAGTACCGAATTTTAACAGTCTGTATGCCTTGATTCTAAGGGTATACAAGACTTGCGAAATGTATTTAACAGCCAGAACAAGGCGTGGCAGATCATAAGAACTTGTAAAGAAGCCCAATCTGTCCGAACTCAGACACCATAAGAGTTAGAATAAGCAAATTCAGTATGTGAACTCATGTGAGACCTAGGATTTGGTCTTAGGTAGGGTTCTTCATTTCGAAGTGTTCTCGCAAAAGACTCTCAACCCATTTTTTCGACTTTTGGTGGGCCCGAAAGCCTAATAAACAAACAAAAGTTGATTTTTTTCACAAAACACAACGTGTGCCCACTACACCGTGCATTAGTGTTGGAGAAAACATCGATGTTATATCGATGCATCGATGTATCGAAGTTTAAGATATCTATATATCGATTAGTGCTGGAGAAAGCATCGATGTATCGAAGTTTAAAATAGCTATATATCGATGTTGGCGAACAGAGATGTTTCTCCAGCACTACTAAACAACCATTTGATGAGTGCAGAAGTACTGGAGAAACATCTCTGTTCGCAAACATCGATATATAGCTATTTTAAACTTCGATACATCGATGCATCGATATAACATCGATATTTTCTCCAGCACTTCCGTGCATCATTGTAAAATTTGTGTCAAGGAATTTCCTCTTTTTTTGGGGGGGCCGAAAAGTGAGTGCAGATAATTCCAATTTCAGTCTGGTCTTTGCAATAAGCTAACGCATAAACATTTTATAATAGGCATGATGCTTGCCACATGGCAGCTCGACAGGATTCCTAATATGTGTTGCATCTAAGTGTGTAAGTATATGTGAGCTCATAAGAAACTTCCAAGTGCACTGCACTTTCTTTTACACTACTCAACACAATTCCGCGCTGCTACTTGGCAGTTCTTGAACTTTTACCGACTGCCAGCTTCAAGTTTCAAGTTGAAAGTTGACTGCTGACTGACACTTGAACCTTCATGGAACAACATCACAACCAAAGGGCCAACGATGGTTGTTGGTCTTGTTTTCCGCAGAGTTTCCATTAATGGTTTATTAACTAAAGGTGGCTTGAAAAATGTTGATTTTGCATAAATCATCAGCGCGTTTGTTTTTACTGCATAATTTATTTACTAACTGACATTGCGTTTTCTCTTTTTATGCCTTATAAAGGGTCAACAATCTTGAGGTTTTTTTTTTAAATGCAAAAAAACATAAAAATTTCAAATGAATCGGAAAGTCTTTATTATCAATAGAAAAAAACATTCTTGCCATTCACTTTTTAAAGATTATTCCTTTCAAATGTTGGCTGCAACTGCGCCGTAGCTTGTCCTTGCGGAGGTTCCAATTTTCGCTGACGCGTTCGAGCATAATCGGATAACACGGGTAATGTTGGCCTCTAATGCTTCAATCGTAGCTGGCTTATACACTTCACGTAGCCCCAAAGCAAAAAGTCTAAAGGTGTAATATCCCACGATCTTGGTGGCCAATTCACCGGTCCGGAGCGTGAAATTAATTGTTCATCGCATTGTTTTCACAAAATGGCCCTAGTGCGCGTAAAACAATCTTTAGAGAACGCGAATTTTCGTAATATAATTGTTCGATTTGTAAACGTTCCTCGGGTGTAAGTCTTTCCAGGATGAAATCGCAATGAAAATTGAATAAAAAACACATGGCAACTTGACAGTACTCACGCGTGATTTATCAAAAAACCACAAGATCTATGACCCTTTAAATAAAAACTTCATTTGTTTTTTTTAATAAATATTATATGATATAAAATTTGTGGCATTGCTTTATGGCAGGTTAGAGTAAAAATTTATGTTCGTTTTCCGTTTCCGTTGGCAATTATAACGAAATTAATTGTGCAAAGTATAATACACAAAAAAAATAGTTATATACAAAAAAGAATTTATATGCATCAAATGATATAAATTACACAAAGTCCACATGAAAAAATAATGGCAATGCTAGGCTGAGGTTACAAATCTTTAAAAAAAAAATTTACATTAGTTAGGACGGCAACCCTACACACTGCTTTAGGATTGTTGAGAGTATAAACTGGTGCTAGATATTTAAATATCTACAGTAAACTAAAGTCATTTGATGTTGTAAGACCTCGGATTTTTTACGCGAATATTTGAAAACACATTGTTTTACTTATAGATGATCAGATATCAAAATGATCTGTCGAATAGACGAATAGATGCTTATGAATATTGCCAACGAGACTCTATCAGGCATGTTCCCGATTTCGATTCCGAGTAAAAGTGTCGGAATCGAAATGAATGGTGTTCTGGACTTGAACGGATGGTTGCATTCATCGTGTTGTCGTTATAACGTGAAATGAGCACCTCTAAATCCTCTGTGCTGGCTGCCGTAGCAGGGGGATTGACCAATAATTGTTGGGTACCCCTTGGAGACATGTTTCCATTATTGTTTTGTTCCATGTTATTCTGACATCCTTTATGAGAATCAATGAGTGATGGGTTCAAAGATCTTTAGTTAGAAGCTGCTCCTGACATTGGGAAACAGACGCTTACCTGATCATCATCAGGGTTAGTTGTAGACTGCTCTTAGCTTTAGGATTCTTCCTCGATCTTACCGGCATGGGTGGCCCTACCAATAGCTGTGCTACCGCCGGCATCGTTCTTGGATTCATCGCCCCAAATGAGCCCCCTCACCATGACAACGTGGCAATCACCAGGCAATCCCCAGGATCTATGCTCCACTTAGGACTCCAGAATTCATAGTAGTAGTAGTAGTTGAACGGATTATGGTAAATTTTCATTTAATATATTTATTGCAAAATTTGTCTATTAAAATTGTGTGTACATGCAAAACCAAAACGAGTGGAATGAAAAGTAAGGTGTTTCGGATTTACAGGCATGTTCTAGATTTCGATTCCGACAAAATCTGTCGGAATCGAAATGAAAGGTGTTCTAGACTTCGATTCCGACAAGAGTCGACTCGTTTTAAAAAGTTTGGCTCGCAGCTGTCGAAATGAAAAGTATTTTGCTTTGTTTACTTAAATAAACGCATTAATGCCACTAAAATTCATTTTGTATTATTTTTTTATGCTTTAAGAAAATTTAGATGTGCTCACTTGAACGAAACAAGGTTAATTTTCATTATATATTTTTATTACAAAAAATGTCTATTAAAATTGCGTGTACATGCAAAACCAAAACGAGTGGAATGAAAGTAAGGTGTTCTGGATTTAGACAAAAAAGAAATTCGAAAAGATATGTGTTGTCGTGTTGCACAAGTTAATTCGAAGTTAATTTTATTAATAGATGGCTTAAAATATATATATAAAATAAATTGTACAAAATTTGTAAATAAATAAAAAATATTTCTCGCTCAAAAAGAAAAATAAGTTATTTAGTTAGTTGTTCGAAAACTTGTGGCAACTCTACAATGTGAACTTATCGATATCCAACAGCTGTTCAATACAAAAGGTTATCGATAGCACTCGAAATGAAAACGATTCGAAATCGATTCGAACTCAGTCGAAATCTAGAACACCATTTGTCAGAATGCACTCGTTATGACTTTTCAAAACGAGTCGAAATCTAGAACAGGCCTGTTAGACTCTTTTTGACTTTGAAAAGTTATGTGTTGTCGTGTTGCACAAATAAATTCGATAATAATTTTATAAACGGTTGGCTTAAAATATGTATATGAAATAAATTGTACAAAATTTGTAAATAAGAAATAAAATTATTTCCCTTTTAGAAAGATGTTGGCAAAAAGAAAAAATAAATCAGGCATGTTCTAGATTTCGATTCCGACAAAAACTGTCGGAATCGAAATGAAAGGTGTTCTGGATTTCGATTCCGACAAGAGTCGACTCGTTTTGAAAAGTTTGGCTCTCAGCTGTCGAAATGAAAAATTTTTTGCTTTGTTTAATTAAATAAACGCATTAATGCCACTAAAATTCATTTTGTATTATTTTTGAATGCTTTAAGAAAATTTAGATGTGCTCACTTGAACTAATCAAGGTTAATTTTCATTATATATTTTTATTACAAAAAATCTCTATGAAAATTGTGTGTACATGCAGAACCAAAACGAGTGGAATGAAAGTAAGGTGTTCTGGATTTAGACAAAACAGAACTTCGAAAAGTTATGTGTTGTCGTGTTGCACAAGTAAATTCGAAGTTAATTTTATTAATGGATGGCTTAAAATATATATATAAAATAAATTGTACAAAATTTGTAAATAAATAAGAAATATTTCTCGCTCAGAAAAATGTTGGCAAAAAGAAAAAATAAGTTATTTAGTTAGTTGTTCGAAAACTTGTGGCAACTCTACAATGTGAACTTATCGATATCACACAGCTGTTCAATACAAAAGGTTATCGATAGCACTCGAAATGAAAACGATTCGAAATCGATTCGAACTCAGTCGAAATCTAGAACACCATTTGTCGGAATGCACTCGTTATGACTTTTCAAAACGAGTCGAAATTTAGAACAGGCCTGAATAATTTAGTTAGTTGTTCGAAAACTTGTGGCAACTCTAAAATGTGAAGTTATCGATAGCTGGCCAGTTGGTCAGCTGGCAATTGGGCGCACTTTTTAAACAAACAACAAACGCTAAGTGCTACCAACTAGTGCTGGAGAAAATATCGATGTTATATCGATGCATCGATATATGTATCGAAGTTTGAAATATCTATATATCGATGTTGGCCAACAGAGATGTTTCTCCAGCACTACTAAACACCCATTTGATGATTGCAGAAGTGCTGAAGAAACATCTCTATTGGCCAACATCGATATATAGATAATAAAATGTTTACAACTCAAATAAAATAAACTAATATTTTAATGCAAAAATATTAACTAGTTCAATATTTGGGTTAAATATACTAGAACGAGAGCATACCCAAACGAATTATTATATTCTACTACGGAAGCAACTAGTTTTGTCCCATATACAGGCGAACCAGTTTGCTACCAGTTGAACATCATACCCAAAAATGTTGGTTGCTTCCTATGACAAGCCCATGTTAAACATACTAGTTAGCCAGAAGCAATCATACAAGGTTTGGGACACACAGTTTCCCTGTCTTGGTGGTTGGGAACCATTTCCGATCTGAATTTTTTTCCTGCAGGGCGTTTATATTTTGTGTCACATAATCAAACATAAACAACACAGCTGTTTCTGGCCTGAATGAAAACGATTCGAAATCGATTCGAAATCAATTCGAACTCAGTTTAAATCCGGAACACCAATTGTGGAATGCACTCGTTATGACTTTTCAAAACGAGTCGGAATCGGGAACACGGCTTATAAACAACACAGCTGTTTCTGGCCTGAATGAAAACGATTCGAAATCGATTCGAAATCGATTCGAAATCAATTCGAACTCATATCGAACTCAGTTTAAATCCGGAAAACCAATTGTGGAATGCACTCGTTATGACTTTTCAAAACGAGTCGGAATCGGGAACACGGCTGATAAACAACACAGCTGTTTCTGGCCTGAATGAAAACGATTCGATATCGATTCGAACCCAGTCTAAATCGGGAACACCAATTGTGGTACGCACTCATGACTTTCCAAAACGTGTCGAAATCGGAAACATGCCTGTGATCTGCCAAATCTCCTACTTACTTTTACCTACTTGGCACAACTCTAAAAGTTTCGCAATTCAATCCATTTACTGACAGAGGTAACTTGCCAAGCACCCTAGCAACCACTACCTAGGGATCATCCATAAATAACGTGATGCTCATGGGGGGGGGCTTCAAAAATATTCCGTCCCTGTGTCACAAGGGGGACGGGGGGGTCTATTTTGACGAAAATCAGGGTCACGTAGTTTATGGATGATCCCCTACGGTGTATATTCTGACTCTAACCTGCTCAACTGTTTCTTTTCTACAATTTTTTCCAAAAACTAATACTTCACCAAAAGTGAAAAGCTGGTCCTGAAACCAATTAAAAATGTTTACAATTTCTACTACACACTAATTTCAGTTATTTTCAAAGAGAGTTACTACAAGTTGCAAATGGCAATGCCGACAGCCTAGCAAACATATGGCAGCGCCAAGAGCCTAACATAAAGTTGGCAATGCCAACAGCTATGACACTAAGCTTTTATTCACTTGAATGCAAGCGTCAATCAAAAATTGTAGCAAAATAAAAATGTTTAAGCGTAATTTCGTGAAAGAATATAATATTGGTGAAAAAGTATTCGCCAAGGTGAGGGGATATGCACCATGGCCTGCGATCATCACCGATTATAATTACAAAAACAAGAAGTATTGCGTAAAATTCTATGGCACTGGCGAGATAGGTTTTGTGTATGCCAAGTCTCTATTCATTTACACCGAGGAGAACAAGAAAATATTAATCAACCACAAGACCGCATCAAACGAATTCTTCTCTTTGAGTGTGATTGAAATAGAAAGCGCATTGCGTGATAAGGACATGGCGGGCGCACCCAACGAGCACAAGCCAGCAATTGCTGCAATTGGACCGACAGCAGCTAAAACACTTTGGAAAACTGAGCCATCAAATCATGTTGTTGCAGAAGACACAAAGAATTTTGACCTAGCAGCTACATGGGCCGCAGTGTCAATTAAAGAAGAGCCGAAACACCAGTTAGCTGCAAGTCAACAACAACAAACAATCATAACATTTCAACTAACATTTCTTTTTCAATTCAAAACCAGAACCATGTCAGTGGAAGCCAGTTAAGAAGCCTTGCTGCTCTTGCGTCATCTCGCGCATGGGCAAAGCAACCACTAAAAGAAGAACCTTGCGCTCAGGAAGCTGTAAGTGAACCTTTAAACAATAAAATACTTTTTACCAAAATACCATTTTATACTTGACACAGTTTGAGAACCGTGTGAATAGAGCTGCTCCTTCCACTTCGTCTCGTTCGTGGACAAGCATGCCGTCCCGAATTTTGCTAACCTCTAACATCATGCCGATTGGGCGCCGCCAAGCCAAACACAATCGCAAAACAAGCATGATTTTGGAAAACGAATTCTGGAAGATATTTAATGAGTTGCAAAATAGTTTCCTGCAGCGTTCTGCAAAGATCGATCGAGGATTAGAAATTTTGCGAGAATTGAAAGAACTAGAAGTTAATAAACTTCAACTATTGCGCAATTCCGATTGTGTGGACGATATAAGAAAGCTGCGCAAATATGTTGGCCAACCGAAATTATGGAACTTGCATGCTAGAGTTGAGGCAAAGTTCAAGAAGAAGGCCAAAAAGGTACGTGCTCTGGCAATGCAGATCTATGCACGTTATATGAAATTTTTCGGTTCTGGGTCGCTTAAGAATCGTTGGACTGAGTACTGTAAGCAGTTGGTGACTTACAACGACGCTACGGGCCACCTGGCCGATAGAAGATGCATAACAATGCAAGAGTCCACCTATGAGAATCTTCTTACGGAAAAGAAGCCGTATCACTATTACCCGGCTGAGTCTTAGTAATGTGAGAATTCAACGAAATTTTTGTATACAACAATTGTTACAAATTCCAACAAAATGAATATAACTTAAAATTTACTATATTCATTCTATGCTTCACTAAATAATATTAAAACGCTATAAGAATGCTCTGAACTATAGATGGACACACTTGTAAAAACAATCCCTAAAATCTTTGGCTTCTATTATTTTATTTATTCATTTGGAAGTTCAGTGTCGTATGCACATATACGTTACTCGTCCCTGTTCCCTATTGCAGTCCCCATTCAGTTGTAGTCTAGCACTAATCCCGAGGGTAGCCATGCACCAGAGTCTGCCGTATCTTCTTGAGACGGGCACTACGCAGCAGATAATAACGTGTTTGACGTCTCAGTATTCCATAGGCCACTGCGTCGCTCAAATTCAGCCGCACCTGGCGCTGAAAGTCGGCATCTAGACGATGAAAACGCTTGGATAGCTCTGCTATAATTTCCATATCATGCATGGGTCGGTTTTGAGCCTCCAACAGTTCCAGCAGCGTTCTCATTAGCGTTGGAATCAGTCTTCGCTTGTAGGCCCAGCCATGAATTGGGTATGTGGCCAGGGAAGGCATGTTGCCAAGCGCACTTGGAACAAAGATGCAAAACTTGCTTACATTTGCATTAATGAGTTGTGTGCTCTCGCATGTAGATCTGTAAAAATTTGATTCAATTAATGTTAACCTAATTAATGGAAATTTTACCTGCATTCCTGAGGCCAATAGCAGTTTCCACCGGAAGAGTGAAGATGGTATAGATGCTACCCAAGAAACTGAACAGGGAAAACAGTAACAAAAAGTTGTGTCTTGAAGTGTCCCTAAAAAAAAACTAAATGTGATTTTGAAAATTTGACAGTGTTGGCATGGCTATGGGAAAATACTCTATGCAACACAAGTGGTCTGAACTTTTCTTGGCCAATTGGAAGGAGCTTACTTTGAAAATATTTTACTTTATTATAATATTAAAAGACAGAATTAATCTATAAAGGTTTTCTATTTTGATCGGTCTTTTATTGAAATGTAGCCTATAGGAACACAAAAAAAAAAAATTCCAAAGCAAAACGGACGCTCCATTCTCCGGCATAGTCGTGCTTGCTCTCTGCTAAACATTCGCATTGTTATGAGACTTGTTGTACTCCAAAACGCGTATTTTTCCCTTCGCTCTCAGTTGTCCTCATTTCATGGGCCTTGCAATGCTCCAGATGAACTTCAAGTTGAATTATTTTTTTTATTTTTTCGGACGGGTAAGATGAAGGGCAGATCTAGGGTTAAAGGCTGATATCGTCAGCGCTCAGTTCCCATTTGCCATTTCATGTTGTCTAGCTTCCCGCGGCGAAGATAACCCGAACAGACTAAAACTGAAATCTGTAAGCCCAACGATTCGAAGTTACCTCTTATTTTGAGTTGACCCGACAGAGAAGGTCTCTTCAGCTTCTGGGTTATCAAGAATCTAATAAGCTGCCATGCCTTCACATATATTCCAAAAAATGTACAACACCCCTGAACCCACTCAGCTACAGTTGTACCGGCCACAAAAAAGTTCAGTCAACCGCTGCAAACACTGAGGCACATGGAGGGACACCTGTAAACAGTAACCCTCAAATTTTGACATTACCCATTACCTGTAGAGCTGGTGGCAAAATGCCTCGAGTCAAGTAGCGTCCAAGTTAAAGTCAAAGTGGAAGTCAGTGCGGAGTCACTTGGCATATGTGAGCATTACATGCCGTTCCAGTTGCCATTAGCAGGCAATGTCAAGCTGTCAGGGCGTAGAGCGCTGGGCGTGATGTGTCATGTTGTGGGCTGTGAAAGGGGGGCGGGCCAGGGGCTTGAGCCCTTTGTTTTGTTCATCAAGAGCACATATTTTATTGCTTTATGCGTTTAATGAAGTGTTGCCGGGCGCAGCAACAACCACCGGAATGGGTTGAGTCTGATCCAAACGAAAACAGTTGGGCAACCCTTCGCTTTCACTTTTTGAGCAGACCAGCAGCAGCAGCAAAGTCTGGCAACATATCAAACAATTGTGACAGTGTATGAAGGGTAAGAGAAACAGACGCACGGAGAGATGGAGTGACTGACTGACTGACTGACTGACGGACTGATTGATTGACTGCTTGCCAGACCGTGCTGTACTGGGTTGGGTGGGCGGTGGCGTTGGACGGTTCCAGCTCCTGGCGCACGTATGTAATGCATAAAGAATGAAGCTTAAATAAAAGTTGGAAGATGAGGAATAGGATTAACTTGTCACACAATTGAATTTAATTTTCCTTGAACACATATACACATACACAAACAGAAGCGCTTACAAAGCACCCATATATGTATATAGGTATGTATGTGCGAGGGCAGTCGGAAAAGTTTTTCAAATGAAAAACACCCCAAAGGAACAACTTGAACCTTAAAACATTTTCTTCAACTAGTCGGGGATATACAAATCGTAAAATACGTGCAGAGCCGTCGAGTTAAAGAACTGTGATTCCGCTTGAAACTCTGGCATTGAGCTTCCTGTTGACAATCCTAGACTAGAATAAAACCCTTTGCCATCACCAGTTTGGCTTTAAGCCTCGTCGGTTACTCATATAGCTCCATATTGCGGCTCCTCAGCAGGCAACTTGCTTATATCAACAATCTCGCACAGCTTCAACTGTATGTTCTTCATGGGCATTCTCTGAGCTTTAGTTAACCACTTCGGGGTTGAAGAAACCTTTTAACTGAAATTGGCATATTAAAAGCGTCTGTAGTCTTTGGGGCACTGAGTGCTCCAGATGAATTTCAAGTTTAATTATTTTTCCTTACAAAATAATCTAATGGACACTGAGCGCCCCAAGGACGGGTAAGATGAAGGGCAGATCTAGGGTTAAAGGCTGATATCGTCAGCGCTCAGTTCCCATTAACTGCGTCAACTGGACAATGCTCATTCCACTCCAAGCGAAAACGCGTCAATATAGCAACAAACTTAAATTGCGTAGGTATTTGATATCTTACTCCTATGGTCCCAAAGAGCTCGCTGCTTATACGTACGCACGCTAGCCGAGATGACGTTGGCTACAAGAGCACAGCAACATTTCAGCCTACCCTCGTACCTGCCCAAGTGAACCAGCAGACGCCCGTTAAGTCTGCCATGCTCTATTACTTTTACATTGGGGAATACAAATTTATTACTTGAAAATGCTTTTGTGGTAATCCTCAGATTTATTTAGCCAACAAAAAGAAGTAGGCCTTTAACATGAATGCAATTTATACTCGTCTCAAACACTATAAATTTATTATTTAGAAAATAAATTAAAGAGTATCTGGTATTTTAATTTTTTTTTGTGGAATTTTGTTTGCCTAAATATTTAAAATAAATACTTAGTAACAGGCATCTGCCTATGATTCATATAAAGATCATCCATGCGGATATTGACAATATAATTTATTGTTGTGCAACCCGTTGGTCGATGGTTCGATTCCCCGCAGAAGCACTGGTGCATTTGCCTAGCACTGGCATCGCTAGTAAAAAGACGCCATTGTCCCAAGAAAATCTCTATAAATGCACACCGCCGATCGGATTCGGCTATAAACTGTAGGTTCTTGTTCTCTTCGTATCTTCGCCATCAATGAAAAGCAAGTTGCTTCATCATCTTCTGTTAAATCGTTTTCGAGATATCATTAGAGAGAAAATTAAATTTCTTCACATCATCTTTGGTTGTTTTGTTAGATTTCTGCTCGTTGCTGGGACTAACCTAACAAATCATAGATCATAAAAATCGGTCCAGCCGTTCTTGGGTTATAGATGGTACACGGCATTGTTTAATACATAGGTAACGTACCAAGACCCGCCACCTCTCTAGTTGTCACGTAGTCATTCGTCAGTATGACACACACGCTCCTGTGACCAAGCGTGGTATTTTGAAGACCCCCACCCCCCTGAAATGTCCACGTAGTATGGATACGTTTCCATATATATCTAGATAGATTGTGGTTACAATGAATTATGAATGGGCAGTGGGAAGATGGTCTGATGACTCGCTTTCTTGTATGCTCTTCAATCTCTGGATAAAAAGCATTGTAAGGAATGCCGGAGTACATCGGAAAGGAATCGGCTGTGCTCCAGCAGGGAATCCCGACGTCTTGATTCTCAGCTGACAGCAGGAAGCTATAGCTTTGAAACGGTCAAGGAGCTTATATACCTTGGCTCTGTACTTGCTAACAACAATAATGTCAGACTGGAGATTAAGCAACGGATAAGTCTTGCTAGCAGGTGCTACTTTGGGCTCAGTAGGCAAATGAATAGCAGAGCTCTCTCTCGACAGACAAAGTTAACACTAAACATGACGCTCATCTATCTAGTGCTTTTATATGTGGTGCTGAAGCAAGGACAACAAAACAATCAGATGCAGCTGCTCTTAGGTTGTTAGAGAGAAAAATTCTTCGCAAAATCTTCGGACCTGTTTGCGTTGACGGTACCTTCCGTATTCGATGGAATCATGAGTTATATGAGCTGTACGGCGACATTCATGATAAGGCGAATAAGTGGTTTGCGACTTCGCTGGCTGAGTCACGTCGCACTTATGGAGGAGGAAACACCAGCTCGTTGGGTATTCGACGTGGTTTGTGGACAACGAAGGAGAGGACGGCCTCGGATACATTGGCGAGACCAAGTGACTGCAGCCCTAACATCACTTGGAATTACCAATTGATGGAGGCGCGCACAAAGCAGGGACGCGTGAAGGCGAATTGTGCATCAGCAGAGACCCAGTAGGGTTTGTTAAAGCCAAAAAATAATAATTAATAAAAGTGGGAAGATGGTACCATTTGCTTTCGTACGTCCTTCTCTTCTCGCAGTTAAAGTTGATAGCGAACCTTATGGCTTCTTAATACCCAGCCGCTCTTTTCATACCCAGCCATCAGCCGCTCTCACTTTCAATGCATTGTATATAGAAAAGTAGTTCCTGGTCGGTTTATTTGCTACAAGATCCAATTTTTGAACGCAATCGACTGACTCACGCCAATCTTTCATTAACTATCGGCCAGACGGCGTCATTTCATATGTCAGCTCGCTCCATATGCTAGCACTCAGCAATGCTGCAGCTACCCGCCTGCTGCTGTCCACCACTCCAACACCACAACTTAATTAAATAGCCGTGCTTTGGTTTGAAGTTGTATGGCTGTGAGTTAAGCTCTTGGTGGTGGTTAAAGCAAATCCTTTCGTCTCAGCACCTTGGCAAGCTTGCGTCAACTTCCATTTGGTCACCGCAACGTCGCGTCGTCTGCGTCTCGTCGCATACTTAATGTGAACATAAAAATTTCTAATCCATTTCCCCGATACTTATGCACGCCTGCACTCTGGGGATTAATAAGTGTAGCTTTGTTATGTGTACTCTGCAGCTTGTGGCCACTCCCCGCCCGCTGAGCACTCCGTGCGTTGCGTTGTGTCTCTGGAAGATTGTTACAACCAACTCCCCCAACGACAAAGTGAATACTGGCTGCACTGCTCATCGCGGCCAAATCAATTTCAACTGTCAACTGTCAATCAGGCAACAATTCAATCAGCAAAACCAGAGCGAAGGGAGTACTACCCTGCAATTACTTCTGTCGCAACGTCAGTGCTACGCGTTTTGTGCGCGTTTTTTTCGCTGTCGCGCGCGTTTCTTCAAGGCATAAAGCAAACAACAGCTGGCTTATAGCCAAATATCGGCTTTTCCTCTAGGCCTGACCCAGTAAAGCACTTTGGTAGCTTAGTAAATTATGCTGTTGGTTTTTTTTTTTTGACCAAGCAAACATTATTAATGTTGACTTTAACAGGAGCACGAGCAAAAGTCACAAACATTTGTTCAAGAGATTTTTATGAATTACATGCTTTACGTTTACGGGCGCACAAGACTTGACTCAAAGCACTTTTCCGGGCTTAACTCTATGCCGGCAAACATATTTCTAGTGTACACAGATTTTTATTAGCATTATTACCATTTACAAGTCAGCATGGTATGGCCATGTCCTGGGTCTGTCCTGCTCTGGAAATTATGCGAAACGTTCTTGCATATGCATAAGACGTTGGTCGCTTGCAGCCAGAGGATTACGTATACGTGGAGAGAGTGGTCTTGGGCTGCTGTGCCAAGTCGGGCAAGTCAAGCAGGCCTCTGGCAGCAGAGTAAAGCCAACATTTTCCTTTTTGATAAATTTCACAGTCAAAACACATGTCACGTATTTGGCTCGTAATTATGGCAAACGTGAGAAATTTCGTTAAGATTTTCCTAACACATTTCTACCATTTTCTCATATGCTTTATGCCAGTACGCCTTTGCCAGCCTTGGCTATATAGTTTATATTTTTCATTTAATTTTATTTTTTTGCCAAGATTGGTGACTGTGACTGTTAATGTGACCATAACTACGGTTTTTGCCATGACTGTCATTGAGATTTCAGCTATTGTCGTGGTTGCAGCAAGGATTTGGAGTGTGACTGTTTTTTATATTTTGAAAACCAACTACAAAGTCTTAAATCCAAAAGCTGAGCTTAAAAGTCGTCTTCGTCGAAAGAAGATTCAGAATGCTTGAGCTTTGCCTTTTTGCTATTTTAAAGGCGATCCACGGTCTGCTTCCTATGTTGCTGCCATCCAAATATTTGCTAAGCAGGCAACAGCTTCTTCCATGTCGCCAATTCTCACTTTAACGTTCTGTGGGTCTTATATGGGATTGGATTTTTCTTATAAGTTAATTTGTAGGGCTACATAACAAGCCCAGCATAACTTATAGTTATTGCTCCACAAAGGAAGCTGCATACATGTGAGGCATTTATGGCGAATATACCCAAATTAATTGCTTCCTTACAGATCCGCAGTACTTTGTAAAAGTCCAGATTTTGAGTTGCTATCTGCTAACAGCCTTCCATGCGTCAAAAGCTAGCTGTCTGAGACTCTCAACACATCACGTCTAGAAAAAATTAAAGTAAATTTAAATAATTTGCGCTGTAAAGTTTCATTTATATCTTATCTTTTATCGGGGCTTCCATGTTCGAGTACTTTTAAGCCATTTGAGTAGCTATGAGCGGCAAGTCCTGTTGATAAGTGTGCAACATGCCATTAAGCGCCGTCATTACGCCGAAGTTAGAGGATGGTTCACATTTTGGTAATAAATCGTGGCCACAACATCAGAGGAAGATCGCAACTCCCAAGCTAAACATAAACAAAGCTTAAGAATTCTGAAGGCAGCTGCTCCATCAGTCCCTGTTCCAGTACTTAAGTCTCGCAGCTGTTATGATGTCCATGTCGTTTAATGTAAACTTAGATTCTCAATACAGCACAAAGAGATCCTTCAAGTCGTATTGCACGTGAGGAGCAATTGGCAAAAGGCAAGCCGACAGATCGTAGCATTTTCCATTTTCGGATACGCTATGATTTGGCAACTATCCTTATTTTCCGTCACTTGAACATGTCCAACAGCAACTACAGACGTTACTTTCGATTTGATGGGCACTGCCTGCAGTGGGTTAGAGCACCATCAATATAATGCAATAAATGTTCGCTGGACTGAGTTTGCTGAAACATCGTGTTAGTCCTTACTCGGTTTCACAACTCCAATGTTTGGTCTTCATGTCTTTGTGCATAATGCCGGTACATAGATGCTACCAACTGCTTGAGCTGCAAAAAGGAATGAGACGCTGCTCAAAATTTTGACCTTTGTATACTGTTGCATACTACCATCTAACGAATTATGTGTAAAGTGTTGTGCCAGTGATTGGCAATGCCAGATTATAAACTTCCCAAAAGCAGATGATAGCACAACGAAATTTAGTCCAATCAAGATCCATCTGCAACTTTGCGAGCATCAAACATTTGATTCATTGATCTCAATTCGGCCTAAAAATAAAGAACAAATTTATGTTAGTCTGTTTCCAAAGTATTCAAAATGTGTTCTTACTTTGGCATCCCAACTTGTGTCATAATTCGATGGTAAGGATACCATCAATGCTTCCACATCGGGTGCCTTCTTTCCTTTGTCCACAATAATCACTTTTCCTACGAGGCATTTGTTGACATGGGCTTGAGACTGCACCAGAGGCAGACTTGCAAAAGCTGTGTATGAACTTTAAAAACTGTAGCTTCTCCTTGTGGTCATCAATTTAGTCCCGGGATTCCTAGTTGGGTTTATTAATGATCTACGATTTGGATTTCTTCATGCATTATAGATAAACAAAATTTAATTTCCGTCTATTTTGCGTCTTTTTGAATGCAAACAAATGCCATTTGCTTCTTCTTGTATTTTACGCATTCCTCTCAAAATCCTAACAGTAAAAAGTAACTGTATGTGAAGGCTGCCGGAGCTGCCAACTTTGTGTTAGGCGCTCTGGAGCTGCCAGCTGCAGCGATTAGCTTGCTTTCAATTTCGCTTTGAATTATATCAAAATGAATTTTATTTGAATAGCAGCATGTTTTAATTATTTTAAAATTATATTAATATTTATTTAAAAACTGAAGCTACAGTTTATATCAGTATTAAAACTCTTAAATTATGAAATATGTATTTCATTCTGGTTTGCAGGGTTGCTTTCAGAAAGACAAATCCAATTGTTTTTATTTGCTGTCTAAAAGTATGCAATGGAAATTTTTTGGTTTAAATACGTTAAATATTAGTTTACTTCTTAAAGGCCTATACGCAGTTCGAAAAATTTCGCGCGGAATGACAAAATGAGCTCCTAGACACATCAAAAACCGGCTTTCAATGTCAAATTACTGGCTAAAAATGAAATGGAGAAAGTGGGTGAGAAAAAAACTTTAGGCAAAACTTTGGCGCTACATACAGTAAAGCAATCCCTGGTAACATTGTCCCAAAAATAGTTACCTATACCAAGAAGACAACTTTAGACAAAACATTGGGGTTAGAAGACAACTTAAGGCAATATATTGGAATTGGAAATAGTGCCGAAATTTAACATATTTCATATGCAAAACCTAAGTCAAGAAGATAACAATAAGAGGGGAATTCTGCTTCTGATCTCGGCCTGGTGCAACATCTTCACCAACGCGAGTTGGTAACACCAAAGGCTGACACAGCTTCAGCCATTGGTCCTGACAACGCAGCCGTAATCTGGCTCTTCTCCGCTTTAAATGGGATATCCCAAAAGGGATTTTTTTTTTATATGAAGTTTTGTCATTCCGCGCGAAATTTTTCGAACTGCGTATACCCCTTAGGGGTTAACACCAGTGTAGAATCTTCAGAAAATCGATTTTCGATTTCGAAATCATATACCGAAGTGATAAGAAAAAAAATAAAAATTTGTCCCCCATTTATAAGCGTCGGGCGCATGGCAACCCGGCATCGATAAAAGCAAAACTTTGCATGGCGTTACGTTACAACAAAAAAGTTTAAAACCCACATTTATATAAAAAACTTCAAAATTTTTGCGCGTCTTCTGGTTAAACTTATGCCCAGGGATGCTGCAAAAAATCTTGCTGAAGCAAAAATGCCAAAAAACCCATATGAACTGATAGCTAAAACTTAAAAACTAACTTTATGCTAGAAGCGGAGACTTATGATCGAAGTCATGTCTGGCAACAATTTATCTTGGACGATTCTCTAAAATCGGGCGCATTCAGTAAACTGGTTTTCGCTCAGAACCCAATTAAGTATAACCAAAGTAAAACTTGGTAAACAAAAAATCCCACGAACTTGAACATTTTTTATGCTACTGTAATTACTACTAGACCTCATATACTTATTATCTTTTGTAACTAACTAAGCCACAACTCATGTTCAATATTTACTCAATATCTAGACAACGATAATACATAGAGGGCATGCAAAAAGCTTATCTTAAATTAAAATCTGTCGTTTGACATTAGAAAAGGCCTGGGTCTGAGCACTTAGCGCCTGAAGCACGCCTTCAAACGTCAGAGCCGTACGTGCTCCATAACTTCCGGAATTCGTTTCGAGTGCTTTCAAACTTTGCTATAAAAGCGCAGGCAAAGACTTTTTTTCTCAAACAAACAGTCTTGAAATTTCGCAACATGTTCAACAGAATTTATTTGCTAGCTTTGCTTTTGTGCGGTGAGTTCTGGAAATCCTTTAAAGTTTTTTTTTTCTAAATAATTTTCAATTTTAGTCAGCTACTTGGCAGCGGGTTCTCCAGTGGCAATACCTGCAGTAGGAGCTGATATAACCAAGCCTATCACGGATGCAGTCGGAACTGTTACTGGTGTGATCCAAGGTGGCAATGGTGGACTACCAGGTGCTATCACTGGTGGCATCTCAGGTCTGATACCAGGTGTTGTCAATGGTGGCATTGGAGGTTTGATTCCAGGTGTTGCCACTGGCTTGTTACCACGTGCTGACGCATAATCACAATTGCGAATGTTCTCTCTCTCAATCAACAAGCAAATTGGCATTAAAACTTGGCAATGTTTTCTAAAATCAATTTTTTGTACTCCGTTGCAGCACATAGTTACTTAAAAAAATGTAAAGTTTCTCTTAAGTAAAAGCCTACGGAGCGCATATTAATTTTGGTACGTTTTTCTGCATTTTCGTCGATTTGACGAGCATAGCGTGTTTTGGGTTAATATAGGATGATCCCGCCGTGAGAAGCTTGTAATCAGTGTTGAATATTTATTTACTATTTAAAAATATGTTTCCACATAGATTAGAGCAAAAACATTATTAAATGGTGTATTAAGTTTTTATTTGCAATCGAGCCATGTCTGTTAAATCAATGGTCAAATCGGTTTATCATGAACCTAACAAAAAAAACTAAGTAAAAAAGACATGTAAGCAGGTTTAATCCTACTTGATTAGAGCTGAGCAAAAAGAGGGCGATCTGCCGTAAGTGCACAAGCAAAGAGTGCCCGTTTGGGCTATGGGCTGTCCAGCACTGTACTTGATTCTCTGGTACTTGCTCGGTTGCTTGCTCAGCTACTGCCTCCAATCCTATAAATTAAAACATTTCCTTAACAAATTCAAAATCTGCAAACACAGTCTACTTACGTATCGATAGTAATCTAAAAGCAATTCGCTCCACACTGTATTCCATTTTGAAAATTTATTTTATATAACTTATAACAACTAAATTTTTGTTAGATTAAGTCAGGCCTACTTCATTCGTGAGGTTTTTTTTCAATAGGGTTTTTTTAATAAATCTGTACTATGAGAACTGTCAAGCTGTCCTTACATGAAATACTAAGAAAATGGTATCCAAGCAACGAATATGGCAATGTTCTTGTTTTTCTGAAAGCCATAGTATCGAGTATTTTTGAGAACAGTGGCTAAAGCTGAGTCGGTGGGAATTGGAAAGGACCTCCCCCAGCCTTTTGATACCAAAAGAGGTTTCTTGCGATTTTTTCAACATTATGCTGGAAAAAATTATACGTGCAGCAGAAATCCATCACACTGGCACGATATTGGGGCAAAAAAATGTCATGCTACTGGCGATGATATCGATATCATTGCTGCCTTTTGCAAGCTTAATGAAGAAGCAATGCGAGTGGGTCTTGCGTTGAACGAATACAAAACAAGATACCTCTTGTCGACACAGAAGCCCTCTCAGCGTCTTGGACAACATGTAGCTGTCGATAGCTACACCTTCGAAGTAGTAGAGGATTTTGTCTACCTAGGAGCCAGCATAAACACCAAAAACAACGTCAGCCTTGAGATCAAGCGTAGAATTACTCTTGCCAACAGGTGCCATTTTGGGCTAAGTAGGCAATTGAGAAGTCGAGCCCGCTCTCGCAGGACGAAAACAACTCTTTATAAAACGCTCATAATACCCGTCCTTATGTATGGCGCAGAATCATGGACGATGACGAGCAATGATGAGCGAGTCTTAGGAGTTTTCGAGAGAAAAATTTCACGTAAGATATTTGGTCCCTCTCGCGTTGATGGTGAGTACCGTTTACGATGAAACGACGAGCTGTATAAGCTATACCGCGACATAGACATAGTCAAGCGCATTAAGTTGCAGCGACTGCGTTGGCTAGGCCATGTGGCGAGAATGGATGATGATGCTCCAGCGAAAAAAGCCTTCGAAACGGTGCCCACTGGTGGTAGGCGCGGAAGAGGGAGACCTCCTCTAAGATGGAAGGATCAGGTTTCTATTGACCTGGCTAGGCTTGATATTTCCAACTGGCGTCAGTGCGCGCAAAGCAGAAACGACTGGCGAAGGCTTCTGGATGCGGCCAAGACCGACCCACGGTTGTAATGACCAATTGATGATGATGATGATGGCTAAAGCTCAATGCGCATGCTAGATTTGTGCAATGTATTGGCAGCTCCCAAGTTCTTTATACCAAAATGCTTATCATAAACCCGGATATTGATAACGCCCCATCAGTTTGTCTATATGTAAACTTAGGCTAAGATAGTATGAGAGCTACAGACACATATTTCACTACCATACATTCCAAACTGACAATGCGTTTATTTGTTGCAGATGGCAACGCCAGCAGTTACTTGTGTCAGCTGGCAAGCCTATCAGCTAAACATGCCTGCATGTTGAATTTCGCGCACAATACATACATATGTAAACAATAGTAGGAAAATAATTTGTATATTAATAATAAAGTTTTAAAGAATTGTGGAATTTAAATGATGTTTGCCAAGGTAATGAGTCGTAAGATCTGCTCATGAAATTTGATCAGCTGTTGAGTAACAAAAACTTTATTGTAACATAAGAACTTTGTGCCTGCCACTGGGAGCATCAACAGGAATAATCATCAGTTATTGGAAGTGCATCAGGGAAGCCATCCAGGAAGCAGACAAGCCGAGAGCAAGCTAAAGTATAAGCATTGCTTCAGTCAGCGCATCTGACGTATTGGAACTATTGTGATGCAGCTGCAGGAACAATCACTGGAAAGAGGAATATGAACTAAGACGCAAAAAAAAAGCATGTTGATGCAGTTGTATGGGATTAAAATGAGAGCTTTTGGAGCAGGCAGTTCAAATGCCACCAGCTGCATAAAACAGAACGTGTGCAAGCTAAATTTCTTAATGCTGGCAATGCCTAAAGATCAGCGTCTTTGCTTAGTATCGTCGTTATACATGTGTAAGTCAAACCTTCCAATGTTTTGAAAAATAATTTCTCATATATTCCATCTTAGATGCTCACAAATAACCTGCTCATGGTCCACATGTGGAAAACAAAGCTTTCTTTGGAGAACTCAGGCACTCGGAAACGTATTATCATGGGAAACAGTGCAGCAGTACTATCCAAATCGAAACATTTTAGTAAAAGGTGAACTAACTGTGCAGCAGCATGATGATAATTGTGAAGCGGGATTTGTGTTAGGTTTTCCAGTATAAGATCAGGATACAGCCAATGTTGACAAATGCTTGCAACTTCTGCAGGAATTAACAAAGCCGAAGCTAAAGAACCAGAAGCTGTTGCTCAAACACAAATCCGTGGACAAATGTGATAATATTTAGGCAATTCGAAAGCAAAAATCATAAACTGCCTACCTGAATAACCTTAAGGCACTGTTTATGAGCAAGTTGGTGGACAACTCCTGGTTGAAACTTCGTGAAATGGCCAGAACCTACAGCATTAAGGACATTCAGCCCATTTTCATGTAAGAGCGCGCCTGTGACAAGCTTGTGAAGTCCAGCCAGATGATGTCATGCAGTAGTGCCAGTAGAGCCTCCGGTCTTAGTGTTAAGATAGAGATAAGGAGAGTCAGCACTTTGCACCACATCTCAAGTACTTTCTAATATTATTCGCTCTCTTTTGCAGTTACTTGGAGCATTATTAACAAACTTAGTGGATGGATATTTATGTTTTTTAAGTTATATTTATATTAACGTTTTAAGTACGTCTTTTTTGCAACAATTCTGAATTATTAGTTTTTCAATTGCTTTGATACCCCTTAGTTCCTAAGTCATTTAAGATCAGATATATTTTAGGTGAAGCTATTGAATATGCTTAGAAAAGTTTATATTGACCTCGTTTAGAAAGTTACGCTTGTTTGTAAGCATTTAAAAATAATTGTAGAGAAATTGTTAATACATACATACTTACAAAAAGCAGATGTATTTACATACATATATGTTGGTCCACATAATCATATTATGTTTCAAGCAAATACAAACAACTTACCAAATTAATGATCTAATAGGATTTATATTTATTCCAGAGAACGTAATAAAATTGAAAACATTTTAAAACAATTATACTGGTACATACTAGTGCTAAAAAAAAATAGATGTTATACCGATGTATCGAAGTTTAAAATATCGATATTGGCCAACAGAGATGCTCTTCAGCTCTACTAAACACCCTTTTGATGAGTGCAGAAGTGCTGGAGAAACATCTCTGTTGGCCAACATCGATATATCGATATTTTAAACTTCGATACATCGATATAACATCGATGTTTTCTCCAGCACTAGTACATACTATAGTATAGAAAACTAGTTACATATGTTTGTCGCTATGTACATATGTATATATTGTGTATGTGCACATTTATTTACTTACCATATACTATGTATAGCACACTCATAAGCAACGGAATTTTCCTTTCAAAGAAAACGGAATTTCTTCTTTTAACAAATCAACCGCTTATTAGAGAACCGTTAGCTTAAAACGGCAATCCTATTTTGGAATTTCCAAGAAAATTTCATAAACTGGCGAAACTGAATTTGCTGCAAAGGGCAACGCCAGCCAACAGCTACGCGTTGCAGCTGGCAACGCCAACACAAATACACATTCGAGCACACTTTGTCTTTTTGCTGAAGCAGACGCCTGTGCTAAAATTTAACTTTGCCCAAATTAAAAAAAAATATCCATATAAGAAAAATGGATGATGATGCAGCTTGGAAGAGGGCAAAAGGTTTCTGTTTAAAACTTGTGGAGGAAAGTAGTGGAGAAATCGAGAAGCTTATATTCGATATGTCCCAGAAACGAATCACGGCGGAGGATATCCGTAAAAGAACAAAAGACATCTCCAACTTGCAGAAGGAGCTGCGAACGTTCATGAAGCAGAATCTTGATGAAGATAAATAGTGACGTCATGCAAGATTACATAATCATAAGATTGTTTCCTTAATTTTAATTCTTAAATAAATACATTATATATAACACAACTTCTTAAGTATTGGGTCCTTACTTTTGCACTAAGATGTGAATTTCGTATCCAAAGATAAACGAAAGCTGTGCCACAATAATTTTAGCACATTCCAATGCAGCTACGATACTTCACGCACTTTGATGCACTGGTGAGAATATTGGTCAGTTATTGGGATTGTAAGCATGGATATGCATTCAGCAAGTGGCGCCTATCCAGCGAAGTTTCATTGCATTGTAAGGACACGGTTCCAACCTTCCGCAGACCGTGGTCACCAAGTGAATTGTAGTTACAAGCATTTCTGGATTAAATCTTGCTCTTGCACATAGTCGAGTGGGGATGGAGTAGATCATGGATAGTCGCTGTTGGGTCAAGCAGCTATAATTTTATTATTCATCAATAATTGTTCTCTTTGGTTTGTAACTTGCCCTGCGCGGCTAGAGAACTTCTCTCTTAAACTTGTAAGCGTTCGCGCAAGCGTATTGTGCAGAGCTGTGCAAAAAGAGAGCGGTCTGCGTTAGGGGAACGAACAAAAAGTGCCCCTTTGGGCTATGGGCTGCCCAGCTCTGGTATTGTGTGCGACGGCTGCTGCGCTGCCGACCTCTCTATTTTGTCGCTTTGCATATTGACGGCTAATCAGTCGATTGGTTTGCCAATGCAAATTAATTCTCTCTCGTTGCTTTAAACAAAAAACCGCATCTTTGCATCTTCATACCTAATCCGCATCTACAGGGTGGCTGAAGAAAGACGCCACCAAAAAAGAGAGTCCGAAATAATGGTACAAAGAGAATATAGGCTCACGTTTGGCGCCACTCCTCCGACTAGGAGGCATATTTCGATCTAAACGTCAATGTTAATAAACAAAATAGTCGAATATGAAGTGATTCTAACACACAGATGCTCCATGAGACGGGATTGCATCCACTTCGCGTCACAGTGTCGGGTCTTACTTTCCGAAGAGAACTGTGTTACTGTAACGGTCACTGCAAACCAATACTTAAAGATGTTGAAAGAGTTTCTTTTTCCAGAACTACGCCGAAAGAGAATCGCTTTCAAATCTGTGTGGTTTCAACAAGATGGTGCAACCCCTCACACAGCCAGGCCTGTTATGACAGAATTGCATCGAAAATTCCCCAATAAGTTTATTTCAAGAAACTACATATTACGTTGGCCCCCCAGGTCTCCAGATCTTACTGCACCTGATTTTTTTCTTTGGGGATATTGCAAACAGGAAGTTTACAAAGTAAAACCAACAAAGAATGATTTGAAGCAAGACATTCGAACGACAATTGAGGCAATTCCCGCTGCAACCCCCTTCAGGCAGTCATGAATAACTTTTTGCTAAGATGTCGGACATGCATCACTGAGGAGGACCAAAAGAGGCCATTTAAAATCCATTATTTTTAAGACACATTAAAAAAAACTTAATAAAATGGAATCAGCTTTCAAATGAAACAAGAAAAAATAAATTACGTGAATTACACAAAAAACCACCCTGTATATAAAGCATTATATCGCTTCACGAACCTTTAACCATATATACAATAAATATCATACTATATAATATAGTGCTGCAGTGTATATAAGCTGGCTTAAAAATTAATGTTAGCAAAAATATTGTTAACTCAACAGTTGCCTTGAGAGAGCATTCAAAGATGTGGAGGCCATGTCGGTAGGCCCTTTGGCTCTCGCCCTCTAATGAAACATAAGTGCATATAAATCTCTTCTGTTCTTTTTGTTCAGGCATTCCTACCTGGCCTGGTAGTGTTTCATCATTGCCGCATATCCCTTGGTTATCATATGCGTTCAGCATTGAGTTCCAGAGAAGCCATAAGATCCAAAATGATGATGAGCTTTGCCTTTTTGCTCTTTTAAAGGCGATCCACGGACTCCTTCCTGTGTTGCTGCCAACCAAATATTTGCTAAACATGTAACAGCTTCTTCCATAATGACCACTTTGATGTTCTGTGTTTCTTATATGGAATTGGAACTTAAGCCTAGTTCAACTTAAAATTATTGGTTCACAAAAGAAGCTGTTAAAAATGAGACTTTTATGGCAAGTACTTCCAAGTTAGTTGCTTGGTAACAGTTTCACAGTACTATGAAGAAGTCAAGATTTTGAGATGCCATCTGAATCCAAATATTTCAGTAGTTCTAACAGCCTTCCATGCATCAAAAGCTAAGCTGTCCGAGACTCTCAATACATCACGTCTAGAAAATATTAAAGTAAATCTAAAAAATTTGCGCTGTAAAGTTTTTTTATATCTTATCTTTTATAGGGGCTTCCATGTTCAATATTTAACCAATCTCGATTACTTCTGGGCCATGTGAGTAACCATGAGCGGCAAATTCTGTTGATAAGCGTGCAACATGCCATAAAGCGCCGTTATGACGCCGAAGTTAGAGGATGGTTCACATTTTGGTAATAAATCGTGGCCACCACATCAGAGGAAGATCGCAACTCTAAGCTAAACATAAACAAAACTCAAGAATTCTGGAGGCAGCTGCTCCATCAGTCCCTGTTCCTGCAAAAAGGAATGCAACACTGCTGAAAATTTTGAACTTTGGATACTGTATCAGTCTACCTTCTAATGAATTATGTGTAAAGTGTTGTGCCAATGATTGCCAATACCAGATTATAAACTTCCCAAAAGCAGATGATAGCACAACGAAATTTAGTCCAATCAAGATCCATCTGCAACTTTGCGAGCATCAAACATTTGATTCATTGATCTTAATTCGGCCTAAAAATAAAGAACAAATTTATGTTAGCCTGTTTCCAAAGTATTCAAAGTGCGTTCTTACTTTGGCATCCCAACTTGTGCCATAATTCGATGGTAAGGATACCATCAATGCCTCCGCATCGAGTGCCTTCTTTCCTTTGTCGACAATAATCACTTTTTCTACGAGGCAGACTTGCAAAAGCTGTGTATGAACTTTAAAAACTGTAGCTTCTCTTTGTGGTCATCAATTTAGTCCCGGGATTCCTCGTTGGGTTTATTAATGCAAATCTACGATTTGGGATTTCTTCATGCATTAGAGAAAAACAAAATTTAATTTCCGTTTATTTGCGTCTTTTTGAATGCAAACAAATTCCATTTGCTTCTTCTTGTATTTTGCGCATTCCCCTTAAAATCCTAACTGTAAAAAGTAACTGTATGTGAAGGCTGCCGGAGCTGCCAACTTTGTGTTAGGCGCTCTGGAGCTGCCAGCTGCAGCGATTAGCTTGCTTTCAATTTCGCTTTGAATTATATCAAAATGAATTTTGTTTTAATAGCAGCATGTTTTTATTATTTTAAAGTTATATTAATATTTATTTAATTAAAAACTAAAGCTACAGTTTCTATCAGTATTAAAGATCTTATATTATGAAATATGTATTTCATTCTGGTTTGTAGGGTTGCTCTCGGAAAGACAAAATCAATTGTTTTTATTTGCTGTCTAAAAGTATGCAATGGAAATTTCTAGCACACACAAAGTTATGTTTAGTGTCTAGCGATTAATCTTCTTTCCTCAATATTGGATTTTATTTGCCAATAAAAATATATATAAAAAAAAAAAAGGGAAAGATTTCTTACGAAAATTGTACGTGGAATTAATTTTATAAGATTGAATAAGTCTAATGATAAAAATAGTTTAGTTTAGTTTAAGTGAATTCGGAAGCGCAATGATTTAGATCAGCGATGGGCACTTAGACGGCACGCGTGCCAAGAGCTTTTTGCCGTAAAAACTCGTCTCGTACAAGTGAGCTAGTTTTACAATGGAACGCAAATCATAGTCACATGTCTAAACACGAAAGAGTACGGACTCTGCGTATATATGGATTTTGTTGGTCAAAAAAAAAAAATAAGTTATGATGTGAGCAAGTCATATTTTTTGTAGGTAAGTCCCTGATCGACACGATCCTATCCGAATTTTCAGGCGAAATTGCTCTGCTCAATGTGTAGAGTATTACATATACGTCCCGCTTAAAAATAAAAGTCGATATATTGTCGAATTTAATGAGAACTATGCAAAAAAAAAATTATTTGTCCCATTGTACCTCGGTCTTTGCGAAAGCTCTTTTTTGTTTACGCACACAGGCACAAAAAATTGCATTAGTAGTTTTGCCCACCGCTGATTTAGATAAAGGGTGCTTTTTGCAAATTTAGACTCGTTCTTCTACTTAGTAAATTGAGAAAAAGGCGTAGATAAAGGGTAATTGGGTAACAATATCTTCATAAACAAACGATTTATGCATTGAAAACTTTTGGATTCTTTTTTTTTTTGAGGTGCTCTAAATCAACTCATTGGAAACTATATATGATAATTTAATGATGATTTAAAAACAAATAAAAAAAAAACTGGGAGTCTGAAAGTTTGGTTACTCTAACTCTAACGATCTTTGAGATCTAGGCGTTCATATAGACGGACAGACAGATCGTCTTCTCTAGCCTTTAGGTAACAATTTGGTAGTCTCCGACATATCCTTCTGAATGTTATGAACATTTTTGGCTTGCATAAACTTAATATTCGCTTTGTGCCTTAAGGTAAAGTTTATAAAAAAAAAAATAACTCTGCTGAAGTTATCGCTTAGAAGAATTATGTGGTGCTTAGGATGAAATAATCAAAATTATATAAAAACTTCAAAACTTTATCAAAATTGTATCTCTAATGATCTTGAGATAAAAACATATACGAGCTAGAGCTAACTTTTTTGATATGCAGACTTTTGTAAGCCTAATAAACAAAAGACGTTGATTTTTTTCAATAAACATTATATTCCAAGAGTTATAATAAAGAAACATGGAGGGTTAAGTCTAGGTGCTTTTTAGAAATATTTGAGTGAACTGTTACAGTTGATATTTTTATAAACAATTTCCGAATTTTTGGTTTGTTTTTATGCTCGAAATGCTATACCAAGTGCTATTCAATTAAATCTTTTTGTTCGAGATAGTAATATACATGTATAGGACATTGAATATTGCAATTTTTTAATTGAAAAATTCCATTATAGGGTTAAGTTACTTTAGACCATCAAGAGCAGCAGCAGCAGCAAGAGCAGCAGCAGCAACAGCAGCTGCCTCAGGCGGAACAATGGCTCCACCAAGTAAGGCCGGCACCCCAGCTACGCCACCGGACGAGGTCAAGCCCGTGACCTTACTTTTAATATCCCCAACTGCATCAGGCGATGGTCTTGCAGCTACCAAGCAACAAACTAAAAAAAAAATATAAGAAATTATTACTTTAATACCAATTACTGGAAGAAGAGAGGCCTCCTCTCAGTACACACCGCATAAAACAAGCGCTAAAAAGTAAATTCTGTTCAACATGTTGTGGAAGGTTTTTTCAGACTGTGGGTTCCCAAAGATCCAAGTCAGCGTTTTTATATCAAAATTCTGTATAGCTCAGTGTATTCGGAAAGCACGTACGGCTCTGACGTTGTAAAGCGTGCTCAAGTGGTATATAAGTATATGTCAAAAAAAAACAAAACTTTATAGGTGAATCCAATAATCGTGCCAAAGTTTCGGGCACACGCGACTATTGTTTACTTCAAAAAAGCCTATCTTAATGTTAAATAAACGTAGATTTTTTAATGCTCTTAAATGTCTTGCTGAAGCTACGAAAAAAATTACCTTTTTTAGATATTTTTTTTTATATGAAGTTTTGACATTTCGTGCGGAATTTTTGCATGCTGCGGATGGGCCTAAAGGAAAAAATAAATTCGACATAGTGCAAAGGCAGTGCAAAAAAAATTTTTTTATTTTTAAGTTTGTTACGATATCTTCATAAATCAAAAAATTATGATCTTAGGACACTTATCCGACGGATTGGTCCTGGGATCCCTTTGGTAGCTCATGGCGGACATCTTTGTGAATGGATTTTTGACATCTCATGTCAGTTGCTTTCAGTATTGACATTGAAAGCAATTGAAACCGATCCGCGATTTTCATAAAAATTTCATCTTCTCCCATGTGAGGCTCATTTTAGGCCGAATGGCTTTCTCAGTAAGCAAAAAAAAAACCCCCAAGTGATTTAAAAATCACCATAATGTGCCGAAAAAGTCACTGTTTGTTGCGGTTTATGGTATGGTGGGATCATCGGACCGTACATCTTCAAAAATGAAGAAGCTGCGATGTTGACCTATTTTTTGTTTACGGAATTAGATGATATTAAGGCTGACGATCTTTACTTCCAACAAGATGTTGTAACTTTCCAAACAGCAACCGATACAATTGACTTATTGCGTTCAAAATTCGTTCGACCTAAAGATTGGCCGCCAAGATCATGTGGTTTAAAGCCATTGGACTACTTTTTGTGGCGCCTTGTTAAATCTAAGGTTTATGCCAACCAATCCAAGACTCTTGATGAATGGGAAGCCAACATTCCAGCCATCATTGAAGCCATACCAACCAAAATGGTGCAGCGCGTCATCGAAAATTGGTCTGAGCGGATCAGCCAGTGCAAGAGGCGCCAAGTTGGTAGGGATGGGCATCGCGTACTCGAATATCGATATTCTGTATCGATGTATATTGAAGGAAACCGTTGTGGAACATCGATATATCGACTAAAAAATATCGATATATCGTCGCGTTTAAATAATTGAACATGAACACACAAGTGGCACTTGTCAAGTGGCCATTCCACCTTGCATGCTTAGTTTTGGCGCCGAACTCGTAAATATCGTCAGTATCGGAGGAAAATATCGATATCGGATGTATCGTCGAACATGGATATCAATACAAAATAGTCGACTGCCAAATAAATAATATCGATATTCCGATATATCGATACAGGGATATCCCTACAAGGTGGTCACAACTATATATTGTTTATATAGAATATATCATTCAATTAAAATATTATAAATTAAGAATTTTTTTTAATTAATGACATCAAATATAATATGAAGAATTTTCGATCTTGTTTAAACAGTATGAAATTTAAGAATGTATTTTTTTCTTTATATACCTAAAAGTGTCGTGATCTGGGGCCGAGGCGTGTGGTTTCTTATGCATTTATTTACATCGTATTCGGATTCAGAAACCGCATTAAAAATATTGTCGCACAAGCAGTCTTGAAAAGAATTTAAGCTTAAGATTTTGAAAGTTGCGTCCAATGTTCTAAGTTATTCATTTGCTTTAAAATTTGTTTCGCTCAATAGAATTTAGTAGAGCACTCTAGCTTTACGCTCTTGAACTAAAACTTTTTACGCCCCACTCATTTCTCTACGCTGCTTTAAATTCTTTCCAAAGAATTGTTATTCGTTTCACCGTATTAACACTCCTCCTTCCCTGTTCTCGTTCCTATCTAACACTTTTTGCTCACCTTAACAGAATCTCAAAGTTACTTCCTTCGAAAGTCACAATGCCGCCTAAAAAGTTTTACTAAAACCTATCTCCAGTCTAATCCAGACAACAGAACTAATCCAAAAATTATACACTTGACACACGAAGCGGATTGTTGTTGTTCGGGCATTTTTGCCTTTATGCCTCGTTGTTAGTTTTGCTCAAGTCATTACTTGAGCATTGACCCGACAAAGTGAACACCCCAAATATCTCAAAAATTAAAAAAAAAATTTTTTTTAACTGTTGCCACTGTCCTGCTTTGGCATCTTTAAACTTAATAAAGAATGAAAAAGTAACCAATGAGCCCCACTCCACTCAATTTTAGGCACAACTATCCAAGTCTTATCTTGAGGTTCTGCGCAATTTCAACAACGTTTCCTCAGAGTTATCGCAAATATTAATGCCATATATTACAATGTTGCAATGTTATATATCAGAAAGTGAAACTACTTTTCATCACGTACTTTGTAAAATAGTTAAAATTTCCGTAAAGTGTTAAATAAACAATGTCTAGTAATTTGCACTTAAAAAAATAATTAAAAAAGTTGCTACATTTTTGTACAATACTTTTCACACGAAATAGTTTTACATTAATTTGTTTTTTTTTTTGCTTTTTTATGACGCAGACGAAACGTGAGGCATAGTATTTAATGGGAGTCTACGCGTAATTAGCTGGCATTGTCAGGGTATCATATATAAATGTATCGATTAGCTGCCGTCACAATTAAGATGCATATCGAATGAACATAAAATATGCATAAAAACTCTTTTTTATATTATTTATTCTTTTTTATTTGGTTATAAAAGCAATGTGCTTTGTTTTTAAAAACAACGCATAAAAAGTAAAAAGAGCAAAAAATTGCTGCAAACAGCATTTCCGACCCAATTTTTGACTAGACCAGCAAAAAGTGCATCGATTGCGTTGATTCTGTAGAGATTGGCTAAATGCCAAAATCGGCGGCACAAAGCTGTTGATTATATTGATAAGCTCACGTACGGGTCTGACATTTCCGGTTTGTATGTCTGCCAGCGCATCGATATAAAAATGCGACAGATGAACACTTGGAAAATCAGTTTAATTAACCAAATTTCAAGAGCGGCAGCAGCGCAATAACGCAGCATCGAAACAACGCAGACATTCCCCAGGCTAATAAGGAAATTCTAGGACGACCACAACAACAACAACATATACGACTAGCTAAAGCCACGAAACCTTCTAACATAGTCACAGCATCCAACTGATGTTGAAGATGATGATGCAGATGATACAGATGATGACGATGATGATGCTGCCAGCACGTAGACAATTAATTGCGCTCGTTGTGGTGACAACATTAGGTAATTAGTGTGCTTTGCGGTCGCAGTTGACGTCAACGTCCATGACGATTGCTTCGTCATCTCGTACGTTGAATTCCATGAGAGTTAAACCCTTAATTGATTTTGTTGTTTTTTTCCCTCTCCCTTCTTACTTGCAGTCTTTTCCCATCATCAGTGCGAGGCCCAAAACGCAACAATTGTAGCCACAACAGTTAGCTCGATTAACGCGCTGCAATCAACAACCACACTAGCTCCCATAACAACTCCACCAGCTCCCACAACAACCACACTAGCTCCCACAACAACCTCACTAGCTCCCACAACAACCACACCAGCTCCCACAACAACTCCACCAGCTCCCACAACAATCCCACCAGTTCCCACAACAACCACACCAGCTCCCACAAAAACTCCACCAGCTCCCATAACAGCACCATCAGGTCCCACAAAAATCCCAATAGCTCCCACAACAGCACCACCAGCTCCACCAGCTCCCACAAAAATCCCAATAGCTCCCACAACAGCTCCACCAGCTCCACCAGCTCCCACAACAACTCCACCAGCTCCCTCAAAAATCCCAATAGCTCCCACAACAGCTCCACCAGCTCCACCAGCTCCCACAACAACTCCACCAGCTCCCTCAAAAATCCCAATAGCTCCCACAACAGCTCCACCAGCTCCCACAACAACTCCACCAGCTCCCACAAAAATCCCAATAGCTCCCACAACAGCTCCACCAGCACCCACAAAAATTCCACCAGCTCCCACAATTCCACCAGCTCCCAAAACAATCCCACCAGCTCCCACAACAGCTCCACCAGCTCCCACAACAGCTCCACCAGCTCCCACAACAACTCCACCAGCTCCCAAAACAATCCCACCAGCTCCCACAACAGCTCCACCTGCGCCCACAACAACCACACCCGCTACCACAACAACTCCACCAGCTCCCAAAACAATCCCACCAGTTTCCACAATAGCTCCACCAGCTCCCACAACAACTCCACCAGCTCCCACAACAATACCACCAGCTCCCACAACAATACCACCAGCTCCCACAACAGCTCCACCAGCACCCACAAAAATTCCACCAGCTCCCACAACAACTCCACCAGCTCCCAAAACAATCCCACCAGCTCCCACAACAGCTCCACCAGCTCCCACAACAACTCCACCAGCTCCCAAAACAATCCCACCAGCTCCCACAATAGCTCCACCAGCTCCCACAACAGCTCCAACAGCTCCCACAACAATCCCACCAGCTCCCGTCATAACCACAGAGGCACCCACAACCACAACAACAACCACAGGTAAAAACCAAGTAGTCCGGCTGCAATCAAACTAATCCAATTGTTTTATAACCTATCATCACCATCAATTCCTATATCTCCCACTGGAACATAGAGCCTCATATATATTATTACCTATACACTACTTTATTTCCAAAGTTCTCCGATTTTAAAGAACTTTCGAACAAAGACTGAATACTATCAGGATCTTGTACGCGTTAAGTTTCAAAGTAAAAATGGGGCGTAAATGTTAAGAAAACTTTTGTGGAATACTGACGGGTGTATCTCCAAAAATCTAAAACAATAAGTTCCTTCGTACCAAAAAAACAAGTTATCCAGCTGCAGTCAAAATTCACCGACTTTAGTATAACTTGAGCCCTTGCTTACTTCCAAAGTTTTCCAACTTAGACAAACTGGAAAAATGTCGTGTTCCCAGGGTTAAAAAAAGGCAGAATGAATGGATTTTTGGGAAACAGATTTAAAAAAAGTTTCTATTTGGTGGAGCTTCTTTTCAAAAGCGCTCCAGAAGTTCGCGACGGACTTCCTTCAAATATATGCAAACATACAATTAATAATGATAAGAAAGTTCAAGTTCGCATATCGAGCTTTAGGAAAAATGCCAGCTGTGAACTAGTTCATATGAGTTTCAAAAGGTCGTCGCCAATTTGTTAATAACAGACTTTTATAAGGCAGCATGAAAGTTGATCCCAGTGGGATTTTCGGTTCCGGAACCCTCAAAAGTTGGAAGTATGGGTTGGCAGTCTTTTGCGAACTCTGATATACTATATACACTTCGTAGTGAAGAAGCCCCCCTAACACCAAATTCTGGATCCGCACCTGGTTGACCCCAACTCACATATAAAAGTGTTTACATCAAGGTTAAAATGATGTGTAGTTAAACCCGTCAGCGCCTTTGAACTAGTTCCACAACTTTTTCAACCAATGGACGAACTTGAATAATTCCACGATTAAATTCACTCCATGGCCATTGTCGCTCTCCCAATTATGCTCTTCCAGCATGTAATCCCTAACAGCGCGCAGAAGCGCTCCATGCCTATCAGACCCTTAGCTGTCCGCATGATCTTCACAGCAACCTTTCTACCATCACCGTTTCCCGTAAAGAACGGGCCTTGAGCTGAGCATCTGGAACGCTTAATCGAAAACTCTAGGCCTGTTCCAGTGTCGAGTAAAGAGTTACTCCTTGTAGATTTGTCCTGCTCAATCTCATTTTCGTTTCGCAACACATTGTAATCATTTCCATCTCTTGGAATAAAACTCACTTCAAATCCAACCACACGGCTTACAGTAACTAACTTCTTTTGTAATCTTCTCTTATCTCATGCTCTTATCTCACATTTTTCAGCCGCTATAACGACAACAACAGCCATAGTGGCTCCAACAACTTTACCGCCTTTTACAATAGCACCCTATCCCTATGGCAAGATCTTGGGAATGAACAAAGTTATGCGCAAATATAGAAGAGGTCGCAAAGGGCGTAAAAATCGTCGTCGTACAACAACAACCACCACAACAACCAGCACCACGGAGCTACCCATCGATTTGATCGATATTAGTAGCGGAAATGATGCCAGCATAATTGACGATATGGTCGCACTGGCGGTCAATGGAGTTGTGGAGCCTATACCCGGCTTACCACTAGAATTGGGTAATATCAAAAATCAACGCATACCAGCATAACCAGCTTACCAAAGAGAGAATAAGTTTGGATTACGTTAGACTAAGCACTTGTGTTTTTTTTTTCGAAAACTATACTAATTAAGTAAATATATATACCAAAAATTGGAGCCTATAAGCGAACGGTCTTTTACTTTACAACACTTAGCGACAGTTGTAGACTGCGAGGAATTCTGTTAGACAAAGAAAAACTTCGGTACCTGTTGTTCGGCTCGCCCTGGTCTTTACATAGTAACTTAGTATCAACCGTTCACCAAATTATTATAAGTAAGTAGTACAGTGAAGCTTCTCTATAACGAGCAGCTCTTTCATATTACTCATTTCTTTTCAACAATTTCTGAATAACGAATTTTCTATATATATTTAATTTTCAAGAGCTCACATTTTCGATGCTTTTTGAAGAATAATCGAAAACATTACTTCTATCCTCTTTCCTTGGGTTTGGTATTTTTCAAGTGCCAGTTTTTGTCATCTTTTGCCATTTTCTTCAAGATCTATTAGATGTTGCTTCTAATAGATTGACCGTCTTTGCTTTATTAGTACTTACCCAAGTGAATTCTATTTAGATTAAGATACTTGGATTTCTTGCGGAGATTTATAATTAGAATGCAACTTAGAAAGCTCCGAAGTGGCTCCCTTGATGCGCTTGAGGACACAGAGACAAAAAACTGTACCAAATAGTTTTTTTGGATAACATGTTATGGATTACAATACAGCTATTATCAGGGCCGTAGAGAGAAAATCCGGGCTTCCCCCCCGGGCCCAGTGTGCTGGCTCCTCTATTACAGCTTTAGCTTGAATCATAGTGTTCTGTAAGTACGACAGTAATTACACCGGGCCCGGGGGAGTTTCACCCTTTTCTCCCTCTCTCCACGGGCCAGGCTATTATGGTTTATTGTTCTTTGGGAAAACATGAGTCAAAGTAAAGTGACACAAAACTAATGAAGCTTGAAGTGTCACCGTTTAAATTGTTGACATAACCTCACTTGACAAGTACAGTTGTGCAAAAATAATAAAAATACATTGATTTTGGTATAATAGCGAAATTTTGATAAATTTTGGTCAAAGAGAACAACAAAAGCAAGAACATATTGGCATAGAATAAACAACAAATGGGTATAAACAAAAACTCATAAACGCATATGCACACACACACACACTGATGCACACACACGCACACATACGTTCATATGCAAACATGCAACAAACAGACAAATAACAGTTGGTGTGCAATTAATTTAGCAAACTGTTTGCTCAATACAAATAACTGAAAACACACACACTGATACAAAAACACACACACACAGATAGATACAGATACACTCCGCGTTATTTAAATCAGACAACCTGAGGGGCTAGTAACAGAAAATTGTTCACAAGAATTTTTGGGAACTTCAAAAAAAACTGCTTTTTCAATATGCTTTATGTTTCGGTATGCTAAATTTTCATACAGACGATTTCAATAATATCTCTGCCTAAAAAGATGCATTGATCTTCTTGGAGAATATTTTAAGAAGACCTTTCTGGGCTTGTTTTAATTTTTAGCCGTAAATTATATAGTGACCCCCGTATAAACTCTTGAGTGTTCACAATGGAAATTTGTAACTTCTTCCATTTCTCCACATAGGTAAACTGTCTACACTAGGTTAGGTTAGGTTAGGTTGTGTAGGCTGCTCGGCACAAGGCCGAGATCACCCGGAGGCCTTGATGCCTAATTAAGATAAAGAGAGAATGTTATAACTAAGGGAGTGAGTGAGAGGGGGGGAAGACTAAGTTCTATACGTGCTTAATCTGTTTAATTGAACCATTTGGAGGATTCGATAAAAAGAGCCAGGTCCGCTATGGGCAAGTTTGCCAGACTGCCCTGGTCTTCAAAGAAGGGCAGTCACACAGCAGGTGTTGTATGCTTTCTATCTCCTCCTCATCTCCGCAGCTCCGACAGAAGTCGTTATGGGGGACACGCATCCTCTCAGCCAGAAGGCCCATGGTTCAGTGCCCCCTTACAACTCCTGTCACCCTCCTAGTCCTGCTCTTGTGTAATCGCAGGAGTTCAGAAGTTCGCTTTGGGTTCTATCTTGGCCAGAGTGCTCGGGAGATGTAACAGCCGGAAACAATGTCCCATTGTCGTTCCGCCTCGGATCTGACTATCCTTGCGATCTCTGAGAACACATCCTGTAGAGGTCTTGCTATATCCGTAATAGATGAGGCAATAGGTAGCGCCGAACCTATTCTGGCACACTCGTCCGCTCCCTCATTTCCAGGTATCCCAGAGTGACCAGGTACCCAGCAGAGGGTGATCGAGTAATGCTGGATGCGGTTCAGCGCTGCCACGGTGTTACGAATAAGTTTGCTCTTTATAGAGTGCGATGACAGAGCCTTGATAGCGGCTTGGCTGTCAACAAAAATAGACACGTTTTTCGGATTGTCATCCAAAGTTTGTATCAGTTTTGCCGCTTGCCAGACCGCGTATATCCCGGCCTGAAACACATTGCCCTAATTTGGAAGACGGAATGAAAGCCGTGGTGCAAGCTCTTCCGAGAAGACACCTGCTCCTGTGCCTTCGTCCGTCTTCGAACCATCAGTGAAGATTGTAAGCTCGTTTTCCCCAATGGGAGTTTTAAGCGTCCAATCTTCTCTCTCCGAAGTTATCGTTCCATTTCTGAACCGCAGAGCAGCAGTCACTTTCCTCGGCCCCAGCGGATATACCTATCGTGTGTAGGATACTGCTATGGCCAGAAATTGATGGCACCAGAAGATTCAGTGCCCGGAGCCTTGCTGCGCTTCTGGCTGCCGTAAACTTCAGGAAGGTGCCCACAGGTTCTAGGTTCAGAATGACATCCAGAGCTGCCTGAGGAGTGGATCGCAGGGATCCGGTAGTGCCCAGGCAGGCTGCCCTTTGGATCCTCTGAAGGTTGTTTAGGTAGGATTTGGTGTAACCCGTCTTCCACCAGACCAACGCTCCATAGGTCAGGATAGGTCTGACGACTGCTGTGTATACCTGTCTACACTTACAGACTGTTCAAAAAATTGGATGTGGCCAAAGACTACTAGCTTAAGTTTTGGAATCAGCATGCCTATTTAATCTTAATATAATATGTTGCAAAATTCTTTTCCCATGTTGTCAGCTGTATGCCAAGTGTCAAGCTTCTTTCTTTTTAAACTCTTTATTTAACTAAGAACTTGTAAGCTTTATAATTTATTCGTTAAATTTTAAAAATAAATAAAATTCCAAAAATTACATTTTAGCTGTGCTATTCAAATGCTGCAGAGTGTCTCGGTACAGGCAAGCTAAAATTTTGTTGCAACACCCTCTCTACACCGCGCTCGTACTACCAATACCCCACACGGTCACTAGCCAAGAGAAACAGTTGAAAGGAAAAATCAAGGCGCACTGAATAAACACAATTTAACTTCCACTTTCAACACATCAAGAGCAAAAACAACAACAATAATGGCAGTCTCCCCTCTGAACGGCTCTTGCCCCTGTTTATGCCACTGCTGCTACACCTGCCCCTGTACCGCGCCTGTCCCAGCCTGTTGCAGCCAAGTCAATTAGCGCGCGCCAAGCCGTCGAAGGCTGCAACTAAACGCACGCAATTAAAGTTACAGAGTTGCTAAGTTGCTGAGTGGCAGAGTTGTCGAGTTGCCGAGCTGACAGTGACACCGAGCCCAGGCAAAAACTGCTGGACACTGCATTAAAAGCAACACTAACTTCTGGCCCAGTCAATGCCATTGTCTATTGTCTACCAATGTTGTTATTAAAGAAGTGCTCCTTATGCTCTATCTAGTTGGATTTCGGGGTACCGTGAATTTGTAAAGCAGTTTGTGGGAAATCTCTATGAAGTAGGTACAAGCCCGGCCATAGGTTTGAAAAAGCAATAGAAAGTACTTACCATTCGTCGTTCGAGTATCCTAAGAAGATAAAGAAAGCTCCAAAAAAAAAAATACCTTGTGTGCTGCGGACTTTGTTTTGCCGGCTTCATCAGGCCTCATTTTTTCAAGACGGCGCACGGTAGCTCAATGTTAACGCTAAACGATATCGGACGATGTTGACCGATTTTTTTGTGATCCCAACTAATAAACTTTAAACCCCGGGCCGGTTTTTCTCTCTACGGCTCTGGGGCCAGCCAAGGCCCTTACATATCTTAACGCTAACTGGGCGTGGCGTCCTTTGGTGATGCGGCTATCATTCAAGAGCTCATCTTGCTGGGTTAGCACTAGTGCTGGAGAAAACATCGATGATCGAAGTTTCAAATCTCTATGTGTCGATGTTGGCCAATAGAGATGTTTCTCTTCTGCACTCATCAAATGGGTGTTTAGTAGTGCTGGAGAAACATCTCTGTTGGCCAACATCGATACATAGAGATTTTAAACTTCGCGCCATCTGTTGGCAAAGATGAGAACCAGAAAATATTGGAAAAACAGCAATAATGTGGTTATGGGGCTTTTGGCGCTGGATGGTTCCAAATTCGAACCAGGGATCTCTTGTATGGGAGCACGCCAACCACTGCACCACCGAGGCTCCCCCACATAAAATATAAGTGCATATAAATGTCGTTGTTGTAGAGTAAATTTCTTTTGTTTTTATATTGTTGTTGCTGTTGTGAGGGTCACTAAAATCTGGCCGAATGTTTGCCATTTTGTTGGCGTTAAAAGTTTTGTTCTCCGCCCACCCCCAGGCGCCCCACCAACAAAACACATTTGCAGCAAGTGGATAAAAATTATTGCCATCCATTAAACACTGGAATACTACAAAGTATGCTACAGATAGTTAGCAGTAGTGGAAAGAAAGAAATATATCTACTTAGTAATCAAAGTGACAGCCTGGTTTGGGTCAACCGCCCTGGGTGGGTCTAGAGGGGTTGCTTGCTGCGGCTCAAGTGCATTGAACTTTTGTTTTGGGCACTGGACGCAGCACAGACCAATGGATATTTACTTGATAGCGTATCGTTAGCCAAAGCAACAATGCACAACAATGCAGAGCGAGAGAGATTGCAGTCAGGCTGGGCACAGCTGTGCACAGCACGTGCTTGGAGCACTGGCTCAGCAGCTCAGCTGTTCAGCTGGTATGGCGGTTTATCAGTGTGACCAGCGCGCAGCACGTGCCGCAAGTGCGAGTCTCAACTAAGCTGGCTTTTGTTTATAAGCAGCAGCGGCTGGGCAGACACCAACAAATCCACTTCATCACTCTCACAATATGCCGTCTGTTGGTCAACAATTGGTGCTGCTCTTTATGGTCTGCATGGGTAAGTACAGGTAGATACTTCTGAGGCTAGCAAATAGTTGTAACCGATTTGTTGCAGCGCTGCAGACAACACAGGCCTGGTTGCTGCCTAAGCTGGATGAGGAAAAGATAGAGAAGGAGCTGAAAAAGCTGGACTTTCTTAATATTTTTAAGGACAAGCTGGAGGAAAAAAAGGCGGCCAAGCTGGAGAAGATTGTAAGCGAATTTGAAAAATTGAAAGAATGGCTGGAGGAAAAGAAACTAAAAGAGTTAAGCATCTTTGAGGAAAAGAAAGAGATTAAGGAGGAGGCGATAAAGGATAAGATATATAAGAAAAAAGACAAGAAGCCCAAGAAGCCAAAGAAGAAGCTGCCAGCGAGTTGCTATGAGTCCTATGAGGTAACCCCCAGCAGCTATGTCTATGAATCCGCTGAAGAGACATACGCATCGGAAGAGTTGCCGTTGGAGGAGGAGATTTACGCATCGGCAGAGCTCTACAAGCCAAAGGCACCAAAGCCTTGCAAAAAGTGCAATAGCTATGATAAGACACCCCTCTACCTGCCCACGGCCTATGATGTGCGCGAAGATTACGCGGCGGGCGTGCGTTATTTCACCTAATTAAGATGGAGCAGCACTGACACATTGTATATACTGTAATTAAATATTTTTTTCTTTGCGCTATTTTTAATAAATATAATTAAAATTTCCAAAAACGATAGACATGTGGCAGCACTCATCTACGTACGTATCGACCATGCGCCCTGGGCCATATTTGTCTTGTTGCCTGCATATCATTTGCATATAAATTGAATTCCCATTTTGGTCTCCCCAACTCGCATAGACAACCAATATTTTATACGTTTTATGTTTGCGGTTGGTATTTCGTTCTACACGCTCGCTCTCACATGGTTGAGTTTTTTTTTTGTGCTGTCGTAGCCCAAATGTACGGCTGATCCATCAAACATTTACCATACCCGCTGCCTGAGCCTGCCCAGCATCCCAGCTAGCTAGCTACCCCACATCTCCCATTTCTGTCAACGGCGGCGCTTCATCAAAGTTGTCAGAGCGCTTTTTGGTTAGCAATGACATATTGCGCGCATTATTTGCATAAAGTAAGAATCTATATACTACATAGTAATACATACATATACTTATATAAGCATAACAAGCCCCCACGCAGCTCTCTCTCGTACTGCCTCTATCACCCCGTTTAGAGAGCCCCACTCACCGCAAACCAACTGATAAAGTGGTTTATGCTGTCGTTGCCATAAAGAGATAAAGACCGTGTCGCTGCTAAGTACTCATATTACACATACATATATGCATGCATGTACATATTATACATACATTATATAAGACATACGCACACACATACAAAATGCGATTATCCAAGCGTTTTTCGCAAAATTCTTTATTTGTTTGTGACAGTCGAAGTTACTATACACTGAAAATAAAAGTGGTAGGGTTTGTAGTTGGCCCGACTTTAATATGCCCTTGACCAGGTACGTATCCAGTGGGGGGTTCACTTCACAGTTCAGAGCACGCAAAAAAACTGTCAAGCCATTTTTCCAATAATTGGGGGGGGTCCCGAACCAAAAACCCCCCTGGAACCTTCCATACAATTTCAGCTGCAACTAGGTGCGGATCCAAAACTTGTTCTAAGGGGGGGTTGTTCACGTCGAGGTGTATATATATCAGAGCTCGCAAAAGACTGCCAACCTATTGTTCCAACTTTTGGGGGTGGATCCGCCAGTGGCTGCAGTGCATGAGCGCTCGTTGCGACTTTAATATACCCTTACAGCAGGTGCGTATTCAGCATTTGGTCTTGGGGGGGTTGTTCACTTCGATAAATATATATGTATCGCAGAGCTCGCAAAAAACTGTCAATCCATTTTTGCAACTTTTGGGGCAGTGGAAGTCCGGAAACGAAAACCCCGACGTGGATCCGCTACTGTCTTAGACACCACTTAGCTTCCATGCAAGCTGCCACCATCTAGTCTGCTATTTATGCACTGTCCTACAAAAGTTTAAGACCAATATAAAAATATGTCTTGCTTTTTGTATTTACTTTTTTGCCAAGCGTAAAAAACAAAACATTTATATTTCGTTAATATTTTTTTAACTTCCCCCTGCACAAATTCTGGACATTCGTTTTACCAACTTAGACATTCCCATTAGTCAGTTCGGCCGGCTGGACACAGTTCCCGCATCGCTCTATCTAATTTCTTTCAAAATAATTCTATGGGCGTTCTTGGAGTTCGGAAATTGGGGCGCTCAATCCATCACTTTGAGCGATTCCATTATTTGTTTCCAAATAATATTTGCAAAGTTTGAATGTTTTGTGTCGTTATGTTGTTGGTAAACAAATCCTTCTCCTATCAAGTTGATGCCAGATGGTATGGCATTGCGCTGAGGAAATTTTTTTGATACTTTGTTCTTTGTTTTTGCAAAATTACGGAGGGTAATCCATTAAGAGCTTGCTGGAAAACAATTTTTTATGATCTGGAGTTCAGAAGTATGTGTTCACCTGAATTGGCCCAACAGGTTTTGATTTTCTGCTTACCTTAAAAGAACCCACATGACAACCTATTTTGGAGGTTTTCTTAGAAAGCCAACGTGCTGGGATCACTTTGATCTCGAATTTGGATTCAGCGACCACAAAAACATATACTTACAAATAATCTTCGCACATTAAGAATTAAAGAAAAATTCTTTATAGGGCTTTTTGAGGTTATGTTATCACAAAGACTCGTCAGGTTTAGAGGCCAGACCATGTCTTTAGGTCGCTGAAAAAGTATACTGACATAACCTCATAGCCTTACACGATAGCATACGCAGCAGTTCATCGCCACCACTTTGTTTACCAGTAAACAGTGTATTCGTCACTTTCACTTAAAATTAGTAGTAAAGAGAACTAACTCCTGCTGAGGGATGCGTATGCTTAGGCGAAGGGGTAGAACTCGCAGTCATTGGAAGTACAGAGTAGAGGGTACGAATTGAAGAAGTAGTTGTGCCTTGAGTGAAGATCTTCTGCCACCTATTGATGGTCATAGTTGAAAAAACAGTATTATATTGTGCATTAAGTTTTTATTTACAATCGAGCCATGTCAGTAAACTGTACTAAAATCATGCGGCAAATTGGTTAGTTATGAACCTAACCAAACAAATTAAGTGAAAAAGAAAAATAACAGCTTTTGTATAAAAAGACATCTCCACTATAATTTTTTGCCGGTTTTCTCTTTCTTGCTCGGGTACTCTCTCGGTTGCTTGCTCGGCTAGTGCCGCCAATTCTATAAAATAAAACATTTCCTTAACAAATTCAATATCTGCAAATAGAGTTTACTTACGTGCAAATCGTATCGATAGGTATTTAAGAGCAATTATTGCTAAAAAACCAGAGAATAGAAAAATTTTGCCAATTATTTTAAGTGCCTCGGTTCGCGTTTTATCCATTTGGCAAGTCTATTTTATAAACCATAAATATTTGAAATCTTTACTCAAACAACTAAATTTTTGTTAGATTAGGTCAGGCCTACTTTATAAAATTTGGTATATATACGATATACTAAGAAAAAGGTATCCCAGCAACGAATATGACAATTTTCTTGTTTTTCTGAAAGCCATTGGCTGAACCAGAACGGAGGCTTACTAGCATATATAGGCCTTTCCAAAATGTCGAACGTGAGCATCTTAAGGACTTAAATTGTGCATCAGGAATGAACAAAATCGTTTAAATATATAAAAAAGTTCCTTTCTAAAATAAATTAATACTACATCAAAATTGTACTACTGGAGTCCCAGAGTCACCAAATTTTGTAGCCCTAGTAAACAATGAAAATGAGTTTTTTTCGAAGCGGTCCCAGCAGCACCGCAATCGATGCCCATTTCATATAGTTTTTTTAACTTTTGATCCACACCAAAATCGGTTAAAATTTACGGCACTTAAAATAAATAACTCCCATTGAAAACTGATTGTACTGCTTGCGTCTATGCAGAAGCAATTTGGACTCAAACTACTAAATTTCCAATGATAAAATATGAAGAATACCATATACCTATTATCAGGCCTGACCTGTGGGGTGGCGGAAGGGGGGGGAGGGACTCCCCCGGGCCCGGAGTACTGTCGTGATTCAATCTAAAGGTGTAATAGAGGGGCCGGTACATTTTTGCCCCGGGCCCGGATGTTCTCTCTACGGCCCTGCCTATTATATATTTATACCCTGTACCCTATGGTACTCTTAGAGTTCCCCAGCACTGTACCCAATTTGATCAAAATCGGTTGACTATATTATATAGCCCCCATAGGGCCGATCGTTTAAAAAATTTGACGGTTTTTTGGGAATGCCAAAGTCATCCGCGACAGGCTTTAACGAGCGCCATCTTTGTTTTCAGGAAAAAAGAGCACAGGGTATCCCATTGTCGGACACCACCTTGATTGTACAAGAAGTGGATCCATTCTGACAGACATTTTATATCAAAGTTACGTCACGCGTATTTTATCTAGAGCGAAGCCAAGATGAAGATAAAAAGGTTATCCGCAATCCAAACCTTGAATCGGAGCTCGCACTATAGTTGCATATAAGAGTACTCCTTGCTGCAAGGGTCACACCAAGAAACTGCTTTAAACTGCTTTCTTTTTGGGTAAGCACAATAGGCTTCCAAGCAGAGGAACACTTGGCACACTGCATTTTCTTTATGCAGAAATGCGTCCACTTGAACTTGGCTTCCTGTCTGCTTATGGCTATAAAGAAACAGGTGCAAAATCTACAGAAACAGACCTGTACGTAGTTAGGTCAACGTCATCTGTGAAATCCCATTGAGAGCACGAGCCTATAATATTCTGGCAACATTCACACTGCGGCCCAAACATCCAGCGGCGTCCAGACGTTCCAGCTCATTAAGTTACAAACACTACGTCACGTTTAAAGCTTTCTCACTTTAAGCCATTCCAAAGATATACATTTGATGTCTCTTAAGGGTTTCGCGAGCTCTGAACTAATATATCATGGCCTAGTTTGTATATTATATGCTTGCCAGTATATCATTTACATTACCTTGTTCATTTCATTACAAATAAATTAGACAGAGCTCACAGCTCGCTATTGCCCTGTAAGCAACCCTAGGGGCAGTTAGCAGTCCCAAACTTAATCACAAATTCAGGCACAACAACTATTATTATTTTCCAATTGTGATTATGAGCCCTGGTTGGAGCCAGGGCCACTAGGCCAAAAACCGTAATTGTAGTCAACTGTTACAACAACAACAACAGCGACAACCCCAAACACTACAACGCGAACATCCAAGAAAAAGTTTCTGTAAACTTGAACCCCCAAAGCGCCGAGTGCGGAGTTGGGAGTTAGTGAAGGGGGGGGCCGCATGAGGAGCAAGCAGTGCATCTAACACATGCGTCCTGTAAAGAAAAACTTTTTGTATAGCAATTGCTTTTCGTTCTCGTTTGTTACAGTCTGTTTGGGGGTCAATCTTGTTAATTTCAGAAAAAAGACGTCTTGACGTGTGTGGGGAGTGGGCAGTTGGGGTTAGGAGTGATGGCCACATTGGCGACGACTGTGCACTGTCTGCCTAATTTCAGTGTGTCTGCATTTTGGGATATCCCTGCCCCCTTAAGGATGCGCTGTCTGCTGGGGTTACGTACACACAAACACACACACACACACACACCCATACACAGACAGCTGATGGCCGCCTGTAATCGCAATTAAGATAATCAAAAAAGTTTTGACAGTCGGCAGGCAGTCTGTGGGATTTCTTTTTCTTTTTTACTTACTTTCGTTTTTTTCGTTACTTTTTTGGTTTATTTTGCGTTCGTTGCTGTCTGTCGCTCTTCTTCTGTCACTTTATACGCTGTAAACCGAAGCTAAGGGGTATACAGCTGTACCACAGCTAGAAGGAGACACCTCCATGATCCTGAACAATAAATAAGGAGTTTGAAAAAAAAGCGCTATAAGATCGTTAGAAAACTAGCATAGGACGATATAAAAAAGAAATTTCGAGGGGATTTCTACAGAACTTGTTCCGAATTTCCAAGAAACTCAAGATCAACTCCACTGGCAACCTCTCCCTTCGCTCCAAACGAAGATATTTCCTATCTGAAGTTATGGTATTAGAGCTGGGCTACCAATCAGGATTTCTGGATGTGAATCGTCTGCGTTGGCTTGGGCAGGTCAATCGCATGGATGAGAATGCTCCAGCTAAAGAGGTATTCGCGCAAAAGACACTGGTAGGACGTCGACTACAGGGATGCCCGCTTCTGCGATAAGAAGACCAGGCAATGTAGAGACTTTGTAGCCTTGGGATCACCAATTGGCGCCGGCAGCCGCAAGATAGGAACCGCTGGCGAGGGATAATTTTCGCGGCCAAAACCGACAACTGGTTGTCAAAAAGATAGATGGATAGTTTAATAGTAGTAGTGTAAAGAACCAGATCTTCTTTATTTCCATTTCCGGATACAATGATAGCCCGAAATTCTTAGGACTGCTCGTAATGAGATGCTTCAACCGTGTGCTGTCAACTTCGCTTCGCAGACTGCCCACAGGTAATCCACAGTACTCTCCATAAAAGATGACACCACCATTACTTGACTTAGTGCCTATTAGTGCTGGAAAAACATACACTAGAGGTTTCGTATCCAGATCCCCCCAAAAGTTGGAAAAATTGGTTGACAGTTTTTTGAGAGCACTTCCCCCCCAATCACGAATCCTGCATCTGCTCTGGTAAAGAGTGTATATAATAGTCGGGTTGTACCGAACTTGTTTTGTTCTTATTATGTTTTTACTTAGGTAACTTCTGAATAACGATAGAGTTGTCGAACATGAACGAGTATCATCTCTATTTGTTTTTTTTTTTTTGTTTTTTCTTTTCTCGCAACTCAACTGACCCATCTAGCCAGCTACTCCTCCCTGCATGGGGCTTACAACTTTGCTGGTCAAGCAAAACTGTTGTCGGAGAATTAAAGAAGTTCTTATGTTGTTTTTTTTATTTTATTTGTTTTTTTTTCTACTCTTTTTTTCTTATTGCATACTTTGCGGCTATTATTTCAAGATTTCAGCATACGCTTTCTTCACTGTCTTCGGTGTCTTTGGCATCTTTGGCTTGTTTGTTTATAAAGAAGAACGTAGCGGTAAGCCGAGAACTGATGCCAAAGTTCAAGTTTTATTGCCCCGCCTATGGCAACTAAGGGAAATTGGTTTCTGTTTATGGCAGCCCGGCAGTTTATGCCCCGTAGGCGTGGCACGGACTTTTTAAGCATTAATTTAGTTGCTTCCAACTAAGAAGCTGGCTCCAAGATAAATCACCGACAGTCACGGCTACAAAAATCATTCATACAAATCAAGTCGATGCGGCGGAACAATCAATTTTGAAAAAAAAAAAAAAATACCCACCCGGCGTAGAACACCTTCAGATTTTCCAACTCATAAGCAAGGAAATCAATTCTAATCAAATAAAATGAAGCATACATCAGGACGACGCCTTGACAGAGACAGAGTTACCTGTTTACCTATACGCCAAAAAGGCCTACAGCCACCCAGTTGGAATTTGTGGACTGTACTAAGCCATGACTAGCTAGATAAGCAAGTACAGTATATAATATTGTAGTATATAAAACTCTGGTATATAATACTGTTTCATAGCGAACTATTTATTACTGTTGTTTTTGTTCAAATTATAATTAGAACAAAGTTCCTTGTAGCGTAAAATAGTAGAAAAATCGTCACGTAACGAAGTTAACTGTCGAGGCTAAGTAAATCGAAATTGTTGCTTTTTAAATATCTTACGTGGTTTTCATTAAAAATTTTCGGGTTACAATAAATTTCTCTCCATTTGTTTTTAAGGATAGCAGAAAAGAGTGAGGGTGCATATTTTCAAAATAACTTTTCCAAGCTTTCCAAACCGTCCTCCCCCAGACCACAATTAATTTCTTCAGAAGTTTACAAGTTAGAAGAATTGTTATATTCTGAACACTGGTTTTTCGAAATGAAATAAGGTAAGAGCTTGAAAATCATTTTCCAGTTGTTTGCTTTGGGATCATCCATAAACATCATGACGCTCCAGGGGTTGGGGGGTCTGGCGAAGCGTCATAAGGAAAAAAAAATCCCAAATGGGATTCCAAATGGCATTCCGAATCATCCTCCCCCAGACCACAGTTAATTGCTTTAGAATTTTACAAGTTAGAAGAATTGTGATATTCTGAACACTGGTTTTTCGAAATGAAGATAAGAGCTTGAAAATCATATTCCAGTTGTTTGCTTTGGGATCATCCATAAACTTCGTGACGCTCCAGTGGGTGGGGGATAGTTTCCGGCGAAGCGTCACGCTCATATGGAAAAAAAAATCCCAAATGGGACTTTTTTTTATATGAAGTTTTGTCATTTCGTGCGTATTTTTTCGAACTGCGTATTAGCCTTAAAATCAAAAAAAAAATAATCACTTTTTAATATAAATACTTATCGATAACATTTTTCAATAAATATTTAATTCCTCAAAGGCATAATGCAACTCACAGTGCGCAACATGTTCCTTCATTTCCAACTGGGCATGCAGCCGCATATAGCAACTCCCACACACACTCGCATACATATCAGCGCGCCTCAGCCGTTCGGTGAAAGTTTTCGTTTCGGCCAAAAACCCAGTGAAATGAAAAGCCAAAGTCTTAAAGAAATGCTGCATTCAGAAGACCCAACTCAAAGCCAAATGGAAACAGACAACTGTCGAGACAGACCTCAGACCTTTGCTAGACCGCGCGAAGGGTTTTGGGCAAACGTCGACAGCGACGCTGACTGCGACTGACGTCATATACGCACTTAGACAAACAAATGGCGATAACCAGAGATGCGAATCCGAGAAAAAGCATCCCCAAAAGTTCCCGCTTCCTCTTCTTAAGTTAGGGTCACTCTCTCGGTCTGTGTGTGTGTGTGTGTGTGTGCATGAGTTTAATTTATGCAAACTAAATTTTCCAATTTTACATTTTGGATTTTTATTCCAGCTTGTTTTCCTTATCTGTTGTGGCTGTTGTTCCATGCCCTCAACAATTAAATGGAACACAAATTTCTTGTCGAGACTCAGACAGTACTTGGCATTATTTATGGCCCTTGTTGCACTCGGCTGTTTTTTTTTTTTTTTTTGAAACGAAGTGGCGATATACTCCTGGTCTAGCATTGTTTGCAGAGCAGCCGCTAAGTGGTGGCCAACATCCCAAACTGCTTAATGGCAAGCCAAAAAAAAAAAAACAAGATCAAGACAGAATAACATTTTTGACTTTATAGCCATATTTATGAGCGAAATCTTAGCGAAATTTTACTCCAAGTGCAAAGCACAAGCTGAGCCTGAGAATATTTTATGGTCTGGGAATGTAACAAACTGAAAGTTTTTCAAAAGTATGATGGACCCTTCGTTTTTGAGTGAACAAAATTTGACACAATGTGCAGAACGAACTGAATAATGTAATCAGTAGTCGGGAATTAATCAAGATACCATTGACTTTAGAAAAGCATCGGTCCTTTGCGGGTTATACGATACTGTAATCCGATTTTGTTAAAATTGGGAACTCAAAAAAAAAAAACTTCCGAAGAAAACTTCTTCTCGACTTTAACGTATTTAAAGTTTAAATTAAATCTGGGTTCAATGACTTTCAAATTTAAGACACAGATTTCGATTTACTTAATTTGACGTTGGCACACGAATGAAAAAGTGACCCAAAAATACCTTATTTATGCTTAATATCTTTTTTGAAAAAAAAAACTATCATAACAATATTTTTCATGATTTGGTTTGTAACTCTTTCTTCTTCTTCTTCTTCTTCTATGGCGCGATCTGTATCGCTCGCCTCCATTCATCCCTGTTCTCCGCTTTATTTTTCCAGTCGCGGATGCCCAGCGCATCTATATCCCTCTGAACAGCGTCAAACCAACGCTGCTTCGGTCTACCACGACGTCGAGCGCCAACTGGGTCGCTATACAGAGCACGCCTCGTGGGGCAGTTCTTCTGCATTCGATGCACATGCCCCAGTGCATCTTAATTTCTGCTGCTTGATGTGGGCGACAATTGTGATATTATTGTATAGACCGTATATTTCGTGGTTAAATCGTAACCTCCATTGGCCATTCTCGCAGATCGGGCCGAAAATCCTACGCAGAATTATTCGTTTGAACACATTCAATTGATGTGTTCATCAGAAGCTGTCATAGCCCAGGTTTCGGCGCCGTAGATAGCGATGGGCACTACCAGCTTCTTGTACAGTTCTATCTTCATGCTTCGAGATGTTGTTTTGGATCGGAACAAATTGCTCAGGCCAAGAGCGCTACGGATGGCAAGCAGTATTCTGCGTTTAATTGCGAGGGTGCTGTTGTTGTTAAAGGTGACAAGAGAGCCGAGGTATACGAACTGCTCTACCACTTCGAAGTTGTAGGGTTCGATGGTGATGTTTTGCCCCATTCTGTGCTGGCTAGAGGCAGTTCGAATTGCCATCATGTACTTGGTCTTGCCTTCGTTTACCTTTAGATCCATTTCAACGGCGTGCTTTTCTATGGCTGTGAAAGCTTGCCTTAAACGGGCCTGGTTGCACGCAGCTATGTCTATATCGTCCGCGTAGGAAAGCAACTGGTATGGTTTTGGGAAGACTGTTCCGTGGTGTACGCATAATATGTTCGAGGCATATATTGAAGAGAACATACGAAAGTGCGTCCGTCCCCTTGTCGGAAACCTTTCGTGGTGACGAACCGTTTTGACACCCCCCGCAAACCTTAATTGCGCCTGTTGCATTTTTGAGCGTCAATTAGCTAAGGCTTACGGGCTCGGTGGGAAAGTCCAGAGACTGCATGGCGAAAGATGTTCCCTGACCTAAGCTTGTCGAAAGTCGATGAACCGGGTGGGTAACTCCTTTAAGCCTTAACTTTCGGCCAAATTGCTCTGACAATATATTCTTTAACGAGAATTTAAAAAAAATAATAAATAAATTAATGCATAATTTTTTTATATTTATAAAAAAAAAATAATAATAAATAAAAAAATAACTTATTATTTAGAAATAAAATTTTGAATAGAAATATTATTTATATAAATCTTATTTTTAGATCTAAAAATACAAATTATGAAATAATTGTTGAATATTAAGATTATTGTTGAACTTAATTTTATATCGAAAATGAAAGTTTTGTCGCAATTTTTATTAAAAACATTTAACTTAAATATCTGTCAAATAGGTTCTTAAAAGATCTATACATATTAAGAATTTCATAAAATTTTATTTTTTTTTAAAATTTTTTCAACACCATAACTTTTATTTTTGATACCTGGTAAAAATCTTCTTAAGTACTCTTTCCGTTGATACAGCAAGACATTTAAGAGCATTAAAAAAGTTTATCTAAAGAGCTACGTTTATTTAACATTAAGATAGGCTTTTTTGAAGCAAACAATAGTCGCGTGTGTCCGAAACTTTGGCACGATTATTGGATTCACCTATTATTATTTTTTTTTTTTGACATAACACTTATATACTACTTGAGCACGCTTTAAAACGTCAGAGCCGTACGTGATTTCCGAATACACTGAGCTCTACAGTATTTTGATATAAAAACGCTGACTTGGATCTTTGGGAACCCACAGTCTGAAAAAACTTTCCCAACATGTTGAACAGAATTTTTTTGTTAGCGCTTGTTTTATGCGGTGCGTACTGAGAGGAGGCCTCTCTTTTTCCAGTAATTGGTATTAAAGTAATATTTTCTTATATTTTTTTTTTAGTTTGTTGCTTGGTAGTTGCAAGACCATGGCCTGATGCAGTTGGGGATATTAAAAGTAAGGTCACGGGCTTAACCTCGTCCGGTGGCGTAGCTGGGGTGCCGGCCTTACTTGGTGGAGGTACAGCCATTGTTCCGCCTTCGGCAGCTGCTGCTGCTGCTGCTGCTCTTGCTGCTGCTGCTGCTGTTGATGGTCTAAAGTAACTTAATCCTATAATGGAATTTTTCAATTAAAAAATTGCAATATTCAATGTCATATACATGTATATTACTATCTCGAACAAAAAGATTTAATGGAATAGCACTTGGTATAGCATTTCGAGCCTAAAAACAACCTAAATATTCGGAAAATTGTTTATAAAAAATATCACTCAAATATTCCTAAATAGCACCTAAACTTAACCCTCCATGTTTCTTTATTATAACTCTAGGAATATAATGTTTATTGAAAAAAATCAACGTCTTTTGTTTATTAGGCTTACAAAAGTCTGCATATCAATAAAGTTAGCTCTAGCTCGTATATGTTTTTATCACAAGATCATTAGAGATACAATTTTGATAAGGTTTTAAAGTTTTTATATAATTTTGATTATTTCATCCTAAGCACTAGCATAGTGTGGATGTTGACCACATAATTCTTCTAAGCGATAACTTCAGCAGAGTTATTTTTTTTTTTATAAACTTTACCTTAAGGCACAAAGCGAATATTAAGTTTATGCAAGCCAAAAATGTTCATAACATTCAGAAGGAGATGTCGGAGACTACCAAATTGTTACCTAAAGGCTAGAGAAGACGATCTGTCTGTCCGTCTATATGAACGCCTAGATCTCAAAGATCGTTAGAGTTAGAGTAACCAAACTTTCATACTCCCAGTTTTTTTTTTATTTGTTCTTAAATCGGCGTTATCATATATAGTTTCCAATGAGTTGATTCAGAGCACCTCAAAAAAAAAAAGAATCCAAAAGTTTTCAATGCATAAATCGTTTGTTTATGAAGATATTGTTACCCAATTACCCTTTATCTACGCCTTTTTCTCAATTTCATAAGTAGAAGAACGAGTCTAAATTTGCAAAAAGCACCCTTTATCTAAATCAGCGGTGGGCAAAACTACTAATGCAATTTTTTGTGCCTGTGTGCGTAAACAAAAAAGAGCTTTCGCAAAGACCGAGGTACAATGGGACAAATAATTGTTTTTTTGCACAGTTCTCATTAAATTCGACAATATACCGACTTTTATTTTTAATACACTACACATTGAGCAGAGCAATTTCGCCTGAAAATTCGGATAGGATCGTGTCGATCAGGGACTTACCTACAAAAAATATGACTTGCTCACATCATTACTTATTCCATATGACGCCAGCCATAATCGCAAATTTTAATGACCAACAAAATCCAAATATACGCAGAGTCCGTACTCTCTCGTGTTTAGACATGTGACTATGATTTGCGTTCTATTGTAAAACTAGCTCACTTGTACGAGAAGAGTTTTTACGGCAAAAAGCTCTTTTCTCGTACGTGTGAAAGCTCTTTGGCACGCGTGCCGTCTAAGTGCCCATCGCTGATCTAAATCATTGAGCTTCCAAATTCACTTAAACTAAACTAAACTATTTTTATCATTAGACTTATTCAATCTTATAAAATTAATTCCACGTACAATTTTCGTAAGAAATCTTTCCCTTTTTTTTTTATATATATATTTTTATTGGCAAATAAAATCCAATATTGAGGAAAGAAGATTAATCGCTAGACACTAAACATAACTTTGTGTGTGCTAGAAATTTCCATTGCATACTTTTAGACAGCAAATAAAAACAATTGATTTTGTCTTTCCGAGAGCAACCCTACAAACCAGAATGAAATACATTTTTCATAATTTAAGATCTTTAATACTGATAGAAACTGTAGCTTTAGTTTTTAAATAAATAAATAACTAAAAAATATTAAAACATGCTGCTATTAAAATAAAATTAATTTTGATATAATTCAAAGCGAAATTGAAAGCAAGCTAATCGCTGCAGCTGGCAGCTCCAGAGCGCCTAACACAAAGTTGGCAGCTCCGGCAGCTTCACATACAGTTACTTTTTACAGTTACGATTTTAAGGGGAATGCGCAAAATACAAGAAGAAGCAAATGGCATTTGTTTGCATTCAAAAAGACGCAAATAGACGGAAATTAAATTTTGTTTTTCTATAATGCATGAAGAAATCCCAAATCGTAGATTTGCATTAATAAACCCAACGAGGAATCCCGGGACTAAATTGATGACCACAAAGAGAAGCTACAGTTTTTAAAGTTCATACACAGCTTTTGCAAGTCTGCCTCGTAGAAAAAGTGATTATTGTGGACAAAGGAAAGAAGGCACTCGATGCGGAGGCATTGATGGTATCCTTACCATCGAATTATGGCACAAGTTGGGATGCCAAAGTAAGAACGCATTTTGAATACTTTGGAAACAGACTAACATAAATTTGTTCTTTATTTTTAGACCGAATTGAGATCAATGAATCAAATGTTTGATGCTCGCAAAGTTGCAGATGGATCTTGATTGGACTTAATTTCGTTGTGCTATCATCTGCTTTTGGGAAGTTTATAATCTGGCATTGCCAATCACTGGCACAACACTTTACACATAACTCATTAGAAGGTAGTATGATACAGTTTCCAAAGGTCAAAATTTTGAGCAGTGTCTCATTCCTTTTTGCAGCTCAAGCAGTTGGTAGCATCTATGTACCGGCATTATTTACAAAGACATGAAGACCAAACATTGGAGATATGAAACCGAGTAAGGACCAACACGATGTTACAGCAACGTCAGTCCAGAGAACATTTATTGCATTATATGGATGGTGCTTTAGCCCACTGCAGGCAGTGACCATCAAATCGAAAGTAACGTCTGTAGCTGGTAGTTGGACATGTTCAAGTGACGGAAAATAAGGATAGTTGCCAAATCATAGCGTATCGAAAAATGGAAAATGCCACGATCTGTCGGCTTGCCCTTTGCCAATTGCTTCTCACGTGCAACACGACTTTTAGGATCTGTTTGTGCTGTATTGAGAATCTAAGTTCACATTAAACATGGACATCATAACAGCTGCGAGACGTAAGTACTGGAACAGGGACTGATGGAGCAGCTGCCTCCAGAATTCTTGAGCTTTGTTTATGTCTAGCTTGGGAGTTGTGATCTTCCTCTGATGTTGTGGCCACGATTTATTACCAGAACTTGAACCATCCTCTAACTTCGGCGTAATGACGGCGCTTAATGGCATGTTGCACACTTATCAACAGGATTTGCCGGTCATGGTTACTCACATGGCCCAAAAGTACTCGAGATAAGTATTGAACATGGAAGCCCCTATAAAAGTTAAGATATAAAAAATCTTTACAGCGCAAATTTTTTAATTTACTTTAATTTTTTCTAGACGTGATGTGTTGAGAGTCTCGGACAGCTAGCTTTTGATGCATGGAAGGCTGTTAGGGCTATTCAAATATCTTGCTCCAGGTAGCATCACAAACTCTTGACTTCTTCATAGTTCTGTGGATCTGTTACCAAGCAATTAACTTGGAAGTACTTGCCATAAAAGTCTCATTTTTAACAGATTTTTTTGTGAACCAATAATTTTAAGTTGTACTTGGCTTAAGTTCCAATTCCATATAAGAAACACAGAACCTCAAAGTGGTCATATGGTCATATGGAATAAGCTGTGATATATTTAGCAAATATTTGGTTGGCAGCAACACAGGACGGAGACCGTGGATCGCCTTTAAAGGAGCAAAAAGGCAAAGCTCATGAATTCTGGATCTTATGGCTTCTCTGGAACTCAATGCTGAACGCATATGATAACCAAGGGATATGTGGCAATGATGAAACACTACCAGGCCAGGTAGGAATGCCCCAAACAGAAGAGAATTATATGCACTTATGTTTCATTAGAGGGCGAGAGCCAAAGGGCCTACCGACATGGCCTCCACATCTTTGAATGCTCTCTCAAGGCAACTGTTGAGCTAACAATATTTTTGCTAACATTAATTTTTAAGCCAGCTTATATACACTGCAGCACTTTATTATATATTATATAGTATGATATGTATTGTATATATGGTTAAAGGTTCATGAAGCGATATAATGCTTTATATATACAGGGTGGCTGATGAATATTGGCTACATTAAGAAAATCGAATAACTTTTTGTTCAATTCACGTAATTTATTTTTTCTTGTTTCATTTGAAAGCTGATTCCATTTCATTAAGTTTTTTTTAATGTGTCTTGAAAATAATGGATTTTAAATGGCCTCCACCCTCAGTGATGCATGTCCGAAATCTTAGCAAAAAGTTATTCATGACTGCCTGAAGGGGGTTGCAGCGGGAATTGCCTCATTTGTCGTTCGAATGGGTTGCTTTAAATCATTCAAATTGGTTGGTTTTACTTTGTAAACTTCCTGTTTGCAATATCCCCAAAGAAAAAAATCAGGTCTGGAGACCTGGGTGGCCAACGAAATATGTAGTTTCTTGAAATAAACTTATTGGGGAATTTTCGATGCAATTCTGTCATAACAGGCCTGGCTGTGTGAGGGGTTGCACCATCTTGTTGAAACCACACAGATTTGAAAGCGATTCTCTTTCGGCGTAGTTCTGGATAAAGAAACTCTTTCAACATCTTTAAGTATTGGTTTGCAGTGACCGTTACAGTAACACAGTTCTCTTCGGAAAGTAAGACCCGACACTGTGACGCGAAGTGGATGCAATCCCGTCTAATGGAGCATCTGTGGGTTAAAATCACTTCATATTCGACTATTTTGTTTATTAACATTGACGTTTAGATCGAAATATGCCTCCTAGTCGGAGGAGTGGCGCCAAATGTGAGCCTATATTCTCTTTGTACCAATTTAACGGACTCTCTTTTTTGGTGGCGCCTTTCTTCAGCCACCCTGTAGATGCGGATTAGGTATGAAGATGCAATGATGCGGTTTTTTGTTTAAAGCAACGAGAGAGAATTAATTTGCATTGGCAAACCAATCGACTGATTAGCCGTCAATATGCAAAGCGACAAAATAGAGAGGTCGGCAGCGCAGCAGCCGTCGCACACAATACCAGAGCTGGGCAGCCCATAGCCCAAAGGGGCACTTTTTGTTCGTTCCCCTAACGCAGACCGCTCTCTTTTTGCCCAGCTCTGCACAATACGCTTGCGCGAACGCTTACAAATTAAAGAGAGAAGTTCTCTAGCCGCGCAGGGCAAGTTACAAACAAAAGAGAACAATTATTGATCTACTCCATCTCCACTCGACTATGTGCAAAAGCAAGATTTAATCCAGAAATGCTTGTAACTACAATTCACTTGGTGGTCACGGTCTGCGCAAGGTTGGAACCGTGTCCTTACAATGCAATGAAACTTCGCTGGATAGGCGCCAATTGCTGAATGCATATCCATGCTTACAATCCCAATAACTGACCAATATTCTCACCAGTGCATCAAAGTGCGTGAAGTATCGTAGCTGCATTGGAATGTGCTACCATTATTGTGGCACAGCTTTCGTTATCGACCATGTGCAGTGTTGCCCTGGTCGGACTATAGTGCGGCGTTTATCTCTGGATACGAAATTCACATCTTAGTGCAAAAGTAAGGACCCAATACTTAAGAAGTTGTGTTATATATAATGTATTTATTTAAGAATTAAAATTAAGGAAACAATCTTATGATTATGTAATCTTGCATGACGTCACTATTTATCTTCATCAAGATTCTGCTTCATGAACGTTCGCAGCTCCTTCTGCAAGTTGGATATGTCTTTTGTTCTTTTACGGATATCCTCCGCCGTGATTCGTTTCTGGGACATATCGAATATAAGCTTCTCGATTTCTCCACTACTTTCCTCCACAAGTTTTAAACAGAAACCTTTTGCCCTCTTCCAAGCTGCATCATCATCCATTTTTCTTATATGGATATTTTTTTTTTAATTTGGGCAAAGTTAAATTTTAGCACAGGCGTCTGCTTCAGCAAAAAGACAAAGTGTGCTCGAATGTGTATTTGTGTAGGCGTTGCCAGCTGCAACGCGTAGCTGTTGGCTGGCGTTGCCCTTTGCAGCAAATTCAGTTTCGGCAGTTTATGAAATTTTCTTGGAAATTCCAAAATAGGATTGCCGTTTTAAGCTAACGGTTCTCTAATAAGCGGTTGATTTGTTAAAAGAAGAAATTCCGTTTTCTTTGAAAGGAAAATTCCGTTGCTTATGAGTGTGCTATACATAGTATATGGTAAGTAAATAAATGTGCACATACACAATATATACATATGTACATAGCGACAAACATATGTAACTAGTTTTCTATACTATGTATTATAGTATGTACTAGTGCTGGAGAAAACATCGATGTTATATCGATGTATCGAAGTTTAAAATATCTATATATCGATGTTGGCCAACAGAGATGTTTCTCCAACACTTCTGCACTCATCAAATGGGTGTTTAGTAGAGCTGAAGAGCATCTCTGTTGGCCAATATCGATATTTTAAACTTCGATACATCGATATAACATCGATGTTTTTTTCAGCACTAGTATGTACCAGTATAATTGTTTTAAAATGTTTTCACGTTCTCTGGAAATAGTCTTTCATTTTTATAAATCCTATAAGATCATTAATTTGGTAAGTTGTTTGTATTTGCTTGAAACATAATACATATTATTATGTGGACCAACATATATGTAAATACATCTGCTTTTTGTAAGTATGTATGTATTAATCAAAATTTCTCTACAATTAATTTTAAATGCTTACAAACAAGCGTAACTATCTAAACGAGGTCAATAAAAACTTTTCTAAGCATATTCAATAGCTTCACCTAAAATATATCTGATCTTAAATGACTTAGGAACTAAGGGGTATCAAAGCAATTGAAAAACTAATAATTCAGAATTGTTGCAAAAAAGACGTACTTAAAACGTTAATATAAATATAACTTAAAAAACATAAATATCCATCCACTAAGTTTGTTAATAATACTCCAAGTAACTGCAAAAGAGAGCGAATAATATTAGAAAGTACTTGAGATGCGGTGCAAAGTGCTGACTCTCCTTATCTCTATCTTAACACTAAGACCGGAGGCTCTACTGGCACTACTGCATGACATCATCTGGCTGGGCTTCACAAGCTTGTCACAGGCGCGCTCTTACATGAAAATGGGCTGAATGTCCTTAATGCTGTAGGTTCTGGCCATTTCACGAAGTTTCAACCAGGAGTTGTCCACCAACTTGCTCATAAACAGTGCCTTAAGGTTATTCAGGTAGGCAGTTTATGATTTTTGCTTTCGAATTGCCTAAATATTATCACATTTGTCCACGGATTTGTGTTTGAGCAACAGCTTCTGGTTCTTTAGCTTCGGCTTTGTTAATTCCTGCAGAAGTTGCAAGCATTTGTCAACATTGGCTGTATCCTGATCTTATACTGGAAAACCTAACACAAATCCCGCTTCACAATTATCATCATGCTGCTGCACAGTTAGTTCACCTTTTACTAAAATGTTTCGATTTGGATAGTACTGCTGCACTGTTTCCAATGATAATACGTTTCCGAGTGCCTGAGTTCTCCAAAGAAAGCTTTGTTTTCCACATGTGGACCATGAGCAGGTTATTTGTGAGCATCTAAGATGGAATATATGAGAAATTATTTTTCAAAACATTGGAAGGTTTGACTTACACATGTATAACGACGATACTAAGCAAAGACGCTGATCTTTAGGCATTGCCAGCATTAAGAAATTTAGCTTGCACACGTTCTGTTTTATGCAGCTGGTGGCATTTGAACTGCCTGCTCCAAAAGCTCTCATTTTAATCCCATACAACTGCATCAACATGAATTTATTTTGCGTCTTAGTTCAGTTTTAGGCATATTCCTCTTTCCAGTGATTGCTCCTGCAGCTGCATTACAATAGTTCCAATACGTTAGATGTGCTGACTGAAGCAATGCTTATACTTTAGCTTGCTCTCGGCTTGTCTGCTACCTGGATGGCTTCCCTGATGCACTTCCAATAACTGTTGATGACTCCTGTTGTTGCTCCCAGTGGCAGGCACAAAGTTCTTATGTTACAATAAAGTTTTTGTTACTCAACAGCTGATCAAATTTCATGAGCAGATCTTACGGCTCATTACCTTGGCGTACCTTAATCTGATCTCCATTATGGAACATTTTAATTGTCTTTCTTTAAAAATAATTTTCATTAATTGTTTACATATTTTGCGCGCAAAATGCTTCTTCTTCTTTTAAAATCAACTCTGCAGCTGGTAGGACTGCCAGCTGATGCAAGTAACTGCAAGCATTGCCATCATTGCATCAAATAGCCACGTTTTTGGTTAGGTTTTGAAAGCTTAACGATTTTCATTTTAAGGGGTATACGCAGTTCGAAAAATTTCGCGAAGAATGACAAAAATTCATATAAAAAAAATCGCATTTGGGATAATCCCGTTTGGGATTTTTTTTTATATGAAGTTTTGTCTTTCTTCGCGAAATTTTTCGAACTGCGTAAAGGCATATGCCTTTAGTAGTAATATATATTTTTTTAATTTAATACAATTTACAATAGCTTTTCAAAGTCTGTTTGAATGTATCCTAGCGTGAAGTGATTGAAGTTTTTTTCTTTGGAAATAATTGTGTTTTAATTTTCCTTGCTAAAAGTATGCAGTAGACCCTGTGCCTTCTAGTACAAAGGGTATATTGAATTTTTCTTCTTCTTCTTCTTCTTCTTAGCTTCACAGTCCGGGGTGGACCATAGCTTCATCAACAATCATCCTCCAGTTCACTCTCTCTCTCTCGCTTCATCTTTCCAATTGCGAATGTTCATCGCTTTCAAGTCTGCTTCGACGTCATCAAGCCATCTCCTTCTTGGGCGGCCCTTTTTTCATCCTCCTATTGGACGTAGAGAAAACCCCTTCTTTTTGATTCTTTCGTTTGGGATTCGTATAATGTGGCCAATCCATCTAATCCGCTGTGCTTTAATAAAACGTATCAAATTCGCATCACCAATAATATTTTCAATTTCGTTGTTGTAACTACAATAATACGATACGTGCCGTCTTCAAGTCGAACAGGACCGAAAATTTTTATTGAATTTTTGCGAGATAAAAATGTATGTAACATATAGAAGATGTCGGAGACCCCCCAAAGTTACCTAAAGTAAGTCGACATACCCATGTCCGTCTGTCTATCTGTCTGTCTGTTTCAGAGGACCTCGAAAAAACCAAAAGTTTTAGATGGAGAATTCGTTTCTTTATGAAGATATCGTAACCAAATTTGAGATTAGGAAGTTTTTTAAAAATCCCCAAAACTGTATAGGTTGACTATATCATATAAGGTACCATGGTACCGCCTGGTCGAAAACCGTGGTTGGGGCAAAATCGGTTTTTTTTTTCGAATAAATATATTATATACTGGATCTCAGAGATGGTAAGAGCTAGAGCAACCAAACTTTCAGATTAGAAGCCTTATTTTGTCAGTGAAGACAAGTTTATTTAATATTTTTAATATCGGGGCTATATTATATAGCTCCCATAGGGCAGCTTTAGATGGATAATTCGTTTGTTTATGAAGATATCGTAATCAAATTTGCCACTCGGAAGTTTTTTATAGTTCCGAAGCACTGTACCAAATTTGATCAAAATCGGTTGTCTATATCATATAGTCCCCATAGTACCGATTGGTCAAAAAAACGTTTTTCGTAAAAAATTCGTCTGTTTTTTGTTTGCTTATAAAGATATCCTAACCAAATTTAGCAGTCATATGTCTTTTGGAGTTCTTAAGTAATATACCGAATTTAATTACAATTTGGTGGGTGGTACAAGCTATCCCAATGTACGCCATCTTTTTAGTTGAATTTTTCAATTATTATTGAAGCGCTTTCGAATATTTCCTATTTGTGATTACTTGAAAGCATTTCTTGAATATCTTCATATAAAAAAAAAATGCCACATAATTTTTGGAATTTTTTAACCATAGCAGCTTTGATGTCATGGTTAATCGATAGGTTAGCAAGGAACTATCTGGTATGTGCGAAAGACCCAGAAATTCGGTCAATTTTCTGCAGTGGTTCTATAAACTAATTCGATACATCTACAGTTAACTGGTTATCTTTGCGTAAAATTGAATTAACTAGCTTCTTAAAAGTTTAATTATCATCCCGTACTCAACTAACACCATCATCTGAATGAAATTTTTGCACAGTGTAATAATTATGGCTCTATAAAGAATACAACTTCTTGCAATTAATGAATTACCGAACCAAAAAAACAAGCTTAACCAAACAAATCACAATGCAAACCAAAAACTTGGAGCATAACCGCCTGCGTTCCCGTTCCCGTCCACTCACCCATCTACGCCTACCCTGCCACACTCTGCAACTTCCGTAGAGCCCATTGAGGCGCAAAAACCGCTTGGGTCAACAGTATTTCTGAACGCCGTTGACGTCGCGTCGCGTCGCGTCATCTCCCCTCAACTTTATCATCATCATCTTTCTTTTGCTTCGATAACTGTATATAATTCGTTATGCTCTCTCGCTTGCACTTTCGCTGTCGCTTTTGGTTTCATTTTCATTCCCGATTTTCAGCATTTATCGGCGTAAGCAAAACGAACCGAACCGCACCAAACCAAACCACAAAAGCTGAAAGCTTTAAGCAAACAAATTAAATAAAGTTAATAACAAAATCTTGTTTTCAAAATAAACAAAAAATATGCAAATGACTTAATAACATAATGCCAACCACTGAAGCACTGCAGCTTCTTCCTCTTCCTGCTGGCAAACACATTCAAATAGTATGCGCAAAAAGATTTGGAGTGAGGCATGGACACGGCGTCTGGGCATGGAGCACGTGGCCAATGTTTTCGACTAGTCGGCCAAGTCTACTTACCCGTAAACAGCGCGCAGTGAACCCGGCACGAACCCGGCTTATGCAAATAACGAGTATACGCTACCTATGTTAAAAGTCTGCCATGGATACGCCTAATTGCTAATCGAAAGTGAAGACCGAAAAGAGGAATCTGTCTGGGTCGTTCGTCGCATCAGCGGTAAGTTGAAAACCCTTATCAATGGCAAGCACTCTATGGCAGTCCAAGAAAACTGTAACTGACGTTGTACTTAACAGCACTTACTTGTTGAACGGACAATCTAGTTGGGATCACAAAGTGATATAGGTTTTCTTGGAAAAAGTTTACGGACTTTGGAATACCCTGTAACAACACAAAAAATCGAAAGGATTCGGCACAGTGCTTAGGTCACCAAAAAAACAACGAACTTGGTTAGACTATCTTGAAAACCATCTGGAACAATTATCTTCAGGCCCAATGCTGCAGTGGGAGATACAGAAAATGATGATGAAGATGATCTTAAAAAGAAATATGGCTAACGTTAAAGTTTGGCGCGAACAACTTTAGGATACCCTGTAACATCACAAAAAAATACAAATAAAGTGATTTCGAACGAATTCAGCATAGTGCTTAGGCATTCCAAGTAAATACGTATAGCCGAATTTGGTTAGACTATCTTGAAAACGATTTTGAACTATCTTGAGGCCCTATGCTACAGTGGGAGATATAGGAAATGATGATGATCTTAAAAAAAAAGGTGGCATATGTTAAAGTCGGGTACGGACGACTTTGGGATACCCTGTGCCATCACACAGTCGAGGCGGTGCCCGACAGTGTAATACCCTGTACCTTTTTTCTCGAAAAAAGCTTTATTCCTGCATATTCCTTCTATGGATTTTACAATTGGAATATTTTATTTGTTGGTGCAAAACGATATTTATACCTATTTCGCAAATTCAAACCGATTTTGATGAAAATCGAAATTTATGTCAAAGGAATTATTTAAAGTATATGGGGTAAGTTTCAAGGGGATATGTTAAAGGGTGTGGGTGAAAACACGCTAAATCGGTTGCGGAAGGTGGGGGGGCCGCATTGATCAAATTTGGATGTGCATTTGTTCATTAGAGGCACAAGAATCAGCTTTCCAAAATTGGTGATTCTAGGTCATTTGTTACTATAATTACGTAGAGTCAAATGTTGACGCAGTTTACTGGCAAGGGTGGTGAAATTTGAACATTTTTGGCTATAACTTTTGTTCTATTTGTCTGATTTTGTTTATTTTTGACACAAAGATGCATGTCACCACAACGCATCGCTCTGTTAAGTTTCAGATTAACATATTAAACGGATTAGCTAAAAACCGCGAAACTCTGCTGCGGGGAACGGGGAAAGATATTGACATGATTCAACAAACTTCATATTCTCTGGTAAAGTTTCGTATCTATAGCTCTTATAGTCTCCGAGATAAGCATTTTGGTATAAAGGACTTTGGGTCTGCCACGCCTCCTTCTTGCCGTTACATAGATTGCACAATTCTAATATACCCTTTGTACCTATAGGTACAGGGTATAAAAACAATGCAAATAAAGTGATTTCGAACCAATTCGGCACAGTGCTTAGGTAGGTACTCGAAACAATTCGGAGTGCCGAATTTGGTTAGACTATCTTGAGGCCCCATGCTAAATGATGATCATCTTGAAAAAAAAAACTTATTATGATCTAAAACATTTTTCGATTGAACGATTCTAAATGAGCTATATTATACAGTAGAGGAAAGTGGGGTGAATTCGGAAAAATTTTTCGTAGATTTTTTGGTGTTAAAAATTTTTTTCGAATTGAAAGCTGTGTCGTGTAGGGCATTGAATAAGCTACATGGTGTTAAAATTTCCGTTCGATATGAATATTTTTATCAGGTAGACAAAAAATGCCAAATTAGCGATTTTCGATTTTTTTTGGGCTGAATTCGGAAGTGTCCAAAAATTATAAAAACCGCCAAAAAATTTCATCGAAAACATTTTATTACTTTATTTTATTTTCAAAAAATACATTGAAATGAATGAATGTGGAATAAAAATAATTGTTGCCTAGTGAAATGGTTTGAAAAAGAGGGAAATTGTCTGAAAAAGCACTCCTTTTGTTGATTTTCACTGCCTTCAGCTTGTTTAATAAATCATCAGAACATGGAACTGGTTCACGGGGATTTGTTTCGCATTTTTTTTTAAGTTCTCGGCATTTTGACACAAAAACAGTTGAAATCCGTGCTGAAATTATATTCAAAATAATTACACTAGCTTACAGCAAAATGTATCCTCAACATGTTTTACTCGTTGCCGTAGTAAAATGGCACGCTAAATCCGAAAACGAAGTCGAAAAGTTTTTTCATGGAACGGACTTCGAGATATTTCGAAAAAACCACTTTTCGAAACTAAAAAAAAGTGTGTCTACTTAAAAGCAAATATCTCTGGTTTTACTAAACTGATTTTGATTATTTTTTTACCAAAGTGTAGATAATTGAATTATCTATCAATTATACTTGAAATATATTTTTGTCAAATTTACGATTTGGTCGTTATTAAACCATTCATATGACATTTTTCGTAATTTTTAGCAAATTTTTGGAAAAATTCTATTTCGAACGTAAATTTAAAAATGTAAAAAAAATTCTTCATTCATGGCTCGTAAAGTTTGATCAATTACGAAGAAAATAAAGTTTTTTTATTGAAATCTGTTGAGGATACCAACATTTTTTTAAATTTCTAAACTGGTGTTATGTGGCTCTTTTCGACACCCTAAAGCGAGCTTCCGGATTTACCTCAAATCGACTTTTTCGAAACGGAGCAGCGTTATTCTGATGGCTTGAAAAAATCGAAACGAATTCTTTAGCATTTTTGAAGTATAGAGTATAAATAATTTTATGGATATGCTTAGATTTGATTTTACTCGAGTAAATTTTGAAATTTTAGCGACACAAAAACCTAAAACGAAACTGTCAAGGTAGCATTTTTTTAGAAAAATTCAAACACGTCTACTCGAGTCGGAGTATTATCAAAAACAACCGTCGCTAAAAATTGGTGTCAAACTCAAATATCAACTCAGAAATGCGTTAGGATGCGTTTTCGGGTTCACCCCACTTCCGAATTCAGCACACAAATTTCCAAATGACGAATATTAACGAAATCGCCAAAAAAAAGTGAATTGAAAATTTGCTGTAAAAATAAAATAGTTAGATAGAGTTCAAATAAAAAATGCTCTTTTAGGTCATAAAGGTTGCATTAACTTTAAGCTTTATTTTTATTTTTTTTTTTTAATTCGTGACTGCTCTGGTACTTCATACAGTATTTTTTTTAATTATTTACAACAAAAAACAAGTTAAGTGTTACCTCACGTCCCCTTCTTATATAACTATCTACGTCACAGTATTAGTTAGTTAGCTCTCTACGTCAGAGGCTGCGTTAGTACAAGCAGCTTTAAGCTACAGCTTAGTTGCCTTTGACTTCAGCAAACCCCTGACAAAGTGTTAATGAGAGTATTTGTACAAAAAAAAAAAAAAAAAACTTTTAGAAGTCCTTAAAAAAACAAACAAATTTCATTGGATATGTTGAAGTAAAGTTTTATGCGCGCGGCAAATTATTTATATGCATTGTAATATATATGTATATATGTATACATATAAGCCCTATGTAATCCACGTCAGCAAGCATTCAACGAGCTATACGTTGGCTTTGTCTGATCCGGCGCCTGGACCTTAGCCGGGACTGGTCCTGGCCACTCAGTCAAGTGTAAAATTAAAAAATGTCAGCAGGAAATTCCTTTGGCGGCGTTTCAATGTGGCGCCTTCCTCTGTTTTTTTTTTTTTTTTCTGCTGTTTTGGTTTTCGTTTTTGTTACACATTTCCGCATAAAAAAAAAATAAAAGAAAAGGAAAATTCTTGACGACAACCTATAGCTTCAGGACATCTTTTGACTTCTTTTCATAAGCTGGCCACTTGGTTTTATGAATTGTGGGTATTATATTTATCAAAGTGCTGGAAATGAGTGCCAAGTTGTAGCTGTTTTATAGTTGTTTTGGGTAATGCTGTCAGAGCTGTAAGCAAGACAATTAGCAACTCAAAATGGTTGTTCTGTCCCCGGTTGAGGGTGGGACTTGGATGCTAAAAGCTACTTAAATTTTGCGATACTCTTCACTCAGAAATAGCACTGTAAATGACAATCCGTCAAACTGTAAAGAATGTTTTAGATGATATCTGCATTGTAAAGCTCAACATTTAAATGCTCTATAAGGTTAAGGGGTTTAGTAGGTTTGTAAAAAAAAGAAGATTTTTATAACATATCGTTAAGAATGGTTGGTAGCACAATAAATGGGTCAACACAACTTATATAGCCTGCACTTTCCATAAGTATTAAAATTTGCAACTTACTTTAATGCGTTTTAAAGCATATTTCGAAAGCTAGTACGCAGACACAAAAAAAGTTCGATTTTGATGCGATTAGCATAATGATAGGGCATATCAGCTGCCGCAAGTACTCTATGTAGATACAATTGAATTTCAACAATGTAATTCTGAAATTTTTTTGTTAATGGGGTATACATAACATAAGGGGTATATATAACAACGACATAATTTTCATAGTTTAAGGCCTTTACGCAGTTCGAAAAATTTCGCGCGGATTGACAAAACTTCATTTAAAAAAAAAAATTCCAAATGTTTTGTCATTCCGTAACATATGGAAGGAGACATTCCCAAAGTTACCTAAAGTATTATCAGAGTGACTAGACAAGTCGATATTCCGATGTTCGTCAGTCCGTTGGTCCTTTCGTATGAGCGCCTAGATGTCAAAGATGGTAAGAGCTAGAGCAACAAAACTTTCAGATTAGATCCGTCATTATCCTACGGGAGACAACTTTCTTTTATTTTGTTGATATCGGGGTTACATTGTATAGCTCACTTAGGCGTCTTTCCGGAAACCTCGAAAAAAAGCCAAAAGTTTTAAATGGATAATTCGTTTGCTTATGAAGATATCGTAACCAAATTTGGTATTCGGAAATCCCCAGCACTGTTTGAAATTTTATCCAAATGGGTTGACTATATCATAAAGCTCCCAAAGCACCGATTGGTAAAAAAAAGTTTTTTATATAAAATTCGTTCTGTTTCGCTTGTTTACGAAGATATTTTATTTGAAGTTTTTTCATTCCGCGCGAAATTTTTCGAGCTGCGTATAGGCCCTAAGCAAAAAAATGCTATTCAACAAAGGAAAAATTTGTATCCTCAGGATTCATTTTGAACTTTCAAAGAAGGAAGGTTTCGTGGTGGTTTCGCGTGTTGGTATTCCCGAATAGCTAAAAAAATACGTATTTTTTAGTCTACGCATCAAGTTTGTGATGTTCGGCTGTGCTCCGAAAAACGAATCCCTTTATTCGGATTCGTTTTGAAACTGAATGGTTGGTGCTCCCAATTTCAACAAACCGAATTTTATGTGGTTTGAAAAATAACTTATCGGAAAAATAAGGGTAATTTACGAATTTATCGAAAATAAAAAGGGAAATATCGAGAAAATCGGAGCACGCAAAAACGAATCGAAATTTTTCGTTTTCCAGAGCACGGCTGAATAGCTGCTTTTCAAGCATACTTGTTTGGTAGTGAAGATTCTTGAAGGAAAAATTGATTCAAATTTATTAGTTTTTGACCTGAGGACTAGTGCTAGAGAAAACATCGATGATTGAAGTTTAAAATATCTATATATCGATGTTGGCCAACAGGGATGTTTCTGCAGCACTTCTGCACTCATCAAATGGGTGTTTAATAGTGCTGGAGAAACATCTCTGTTAGCCAACATCGATATATAGAGATTTGAAACTTCGATCATCGATGTTTTCTCCAGCACTACTGAGTACCATCAGGATCCGAACGACTAAAGGAATCGGCTTAGGCAATCGATGCAGATATAGTCAGTCTGTATATCCGGCCGTTCGCATTAACGTTTTTTCGGCTTAGGCAGCGGTCACCTCGACCCCGATTGAGAACTTGGTCTTGAAGCTCCAAATCAGCTTTTGAATAAAAAAAAATACTACAAGTGGTCTTTAGACATCTGTGGGCCGAGGCTAGGTAAGGTTACAAGGAATACTTTGCTTAGGCCAAGACCATCTCGAGATTGATAATTTGGTTCTTTGTAGTGCTTAATAAAGAAACGATATAATGGCAGTGGGTGGGCGTGATCAGTAACGTCTTATATTCTCTCTCCAATAAAAAAAGAAATCCAAGTTCACATTTGCCAAACATTCCAGGTTTGGGTTTTCTAAGAAGTACAATCACATGGCAGGCTTTGGATGCTTTCTTACTGCTGCTCAGCTTCTCCCCAGAGCTCCCCAGAGGCACAATTAGTGTTACATTAGTCTTCTTTTTAGCTTGGTTGCAACGGCTCAATGTGGCTGACCTCAATCAAATCCAAAAATCGGCACAGGTCGGTTTATTAAACTCAATTACTCTACAACAAAAAGTTTCATACCAAAATTATGCATGGCTTTATGAGCCTTAACATTCTAAGCACCAGTTCTAATACAAATCTAATTGGATGCGCTTCACTTAAAGATGTTGCGTATTTTTTGCGCTCCTAACAGCAGGAACAGGTGCGGGAAAAAGCTTAAACAAATCTCAAGCACAAAAAATAAAAATAAATACCCACAGGGAAATCTTGGTAATTTGTCAATTTTTGGCAAGCGTAACAAATCTGATAAGGCACAATCCCGGACACAATGCAGTTGAAAGGGACACTACACTGATGGAATGAATAGAGAGTAGTTGGTTGGGGGTGGGGTTGTTTATCGGGGGCTTGGTCATGGGATCGTCACACTAATGTCAAAATTCAATTGGAATTGGAAATTTTGTTTGAAAAGGAAATAAAAACAAATAACATTATGTAAATGCCAGCACAAACACACAAATACAGCAAAAGGAAGTGGTTGGGTGGTTGAGGGGTGTTAGAGTAGCAGGGTTGCACAAACAAAAACACAAGGCAATATTTACTAGGAGTCATGGTACGAGGCAGTATGGCCTAGCACTGCACGCATTCTTATCACATTACGTAACAGGCCGCAGACTTGGGATCATATAGCAAGGCCAGGGCCGGATTTAGAAATGTGGTGGGTGGCCCATGCGTCAAAAACGATTATGGACAGATTTGATTTGTTGTGATTTTTTTTTTTCAATTATTCAATTATAACAAAATGTTTTGTTAATACTTACGTCTGAACCATATAGGCTACATCAGTTGCGGGTCTAGGATTTGGTCTTGGGGGGAGGTTCTTCACTACGAAGTGTATATATGCATATCAGAGCTCGCAAAAGGCTTTCAACCCATTTTTCCAACTTTTGTATGTGGGGGGGATCCGGATTCGTTACCACCCGTGGATCCGCACCAAGGCTATTGATTCCTTATTAGAATTCTAAATTCCTTGAATTTTTTGCTTCAATTTTTTTCTTTTCTGTTGGTCTGGCCTAAATTTTTTGGCCCATGCTCTGATCCGGCCCTGAACACTCGCAAAAAAAAAACACAAAAAACAGTAGCAGCGACCATATAGGGGTGGACCCCAGACAACTAACATGCATATTAAGTGGGGGGACATGTGGATATATGATATGTTGGTGGTTGGGGCTGGGGGTTGCTTTTAAATTTTTGGGTGAAGCCTGCTTTGCTTTGCTCGCTGGACTATGAAAAGATGTCTTCTGATAGCGTCTGCGGTTGTCTTTAATTTCTCAAGCATTTCCAAATGCAAATTTCAGCTGTGTTATGGCAACCCTTAGACATACATATATAAAATTGATATCGATTGCGCGCAACTGACAACAACAACAACAAAAATAACAGCGCTAAATATGCCTGAAGTATCGAGAAAAAAAAAAAAAAAAACACATAATAATAAAAATTTTACGCCGCTGCTTGGTCGATGGGGGTAACCCTGTTACCCTTTTTAGGCCAACTGCAACAACCCTTGTCATTTCAGACACAATTTAAGTAAGCGTAAAACTGCAAATTGTTGTTGGACAGCTGGACGACGACTTCAGTTGAGCTGAGTTGAGCCGGATGGCAAAATAAACTCAACTTGTCTGCAACCGTAGTCCAGAGCGTGGAGTTCTTGTACCGGACTGGCTTGTTGGGGGTGTGGCACTAGTTGATAGTTGATAATGCACTTGCCGGCAACATTGTCTCATTGTCACGCTTTGATAGACTTTGCATAATAAGATGACGACGGAGGACAAAGGCAACTAACGCGAATGCCTTGAAGCATCACACTGGCGCCGCAAGGGGGCGCCACTAAACGTTGCAGCACAGGCGTTTCCGCTAGGAGACAAACGATGCGTTTAAATCGCTGCTAAGCCTTGTTTTTTGAGTACACGCTAAGGACAGCTAGGGATCTATTGAGCTGCTCAGCTAGTGCAATAATTTTCCCAGACTCGACTATTTTGTCAGTTGCCCCTAGTTGGAGCATGGGGATCTGTATCAATAACTGTTCGAAGACTACAGTTTGTAGCCGAATCCGAACGGCGGTGTCTTGAATTAATAGAGATTTTCTCTAGTGCAATGCCCGCAGCATATTTGGGTATTTGGGATGGTCAGCTGACTATTCGGCTTCTATGACCGCCAAGGAGGCATGCAACTCGTCATACTCTGTAAGAACGTTTTTGAAGGATTTCTCTTAAATGACATAGCAGCTACAGTTATTACAAAACGTGCTAACCATCCTCAGGTGTCACCTGAGCCTGCCATGGTCCTGTAAGTCAGCGAGTCAATACCCTAAGGAAACTCTTGCCCAATTAAAAGATTTTCTTGAACCATTTAAAACTATAGAAATCGTGGAGATCATGCATGTTGAGTCTAAGTCTTGTTTGGATCTCTTCTACCCTTTAAAACGTGCTAACGTGTCAAGCTCATCCTCAGGTGTCTCCTAAGCCTGCCATGGTTCTGTAAGTCAGCGAGTCAATACCCTAAGGAAACTCTTGCCCAATTAAAGATTTTCTTGAACCCTTTAAAACTATAGAAATCGAGGAGATCATGCATGCAGAGTCTATGTCTTGTTTGGATCTCTTCTACCCTCTTAGTAGCTCTCTGTTGGGATGCATAGAAACGCTCAGACCCTGTTAAGGTTTACGCCGCACCGTACCTCGCTACTTTGTTCCCAGGCATATTCTTATGGCATAAGGGAATCCATCTAAGCTGAATCGATATTGATATTTCTATGTCTGTGTTTTCCTGATATGTTAAACCCCATGGATTCCTCATAAAGAGGATGGACACTACGACCAGAAGATCTTTTGTACAGTGAAAAAGTCCATACATACTTCTGCTTAAAATATCGCGTTCTGGGTCTTAAGAATCCCAGGCTGGTAGGATGTATCTCTATTAGCGTGGCTCAATTATTTTAACTACTTATAATAGTTCCACGTAACGGTCGATATTTAAAATTCCGGTTGCCCCAGTGTTGCTTACATCCAGAAATAATTGGTGTTTAATATTCGATACTCAAAATATCGGGTAGGTATGGCAGCTCCTTATGTCAAGCTCAACTTCTATTATATGGACTGTAGCCACAGAGCAAAGCCCCAAATCTTGCTTATATCGTGTCCCAAAACATCGACAACAAATATTGAGTATCGACTTGAAAATGTTCGATGTTTCACTATCGTTTCCCTTATGCAATTTCTGTTGGCTGGTCATGGTTATACATCGAAAACAAAAATATCGCTATGGAATAATCAATATCGACCCCAAAACACTCGATATTCAAAATATCGAATCAGTACAGCCGCCTTCTATTATATGGTATGATTTATATGTAGCCCCTTGCTTATATCAAGAATTAAAGCTAGCTTATCTCGAGCTTAACTTCTATTACATAGGATGTTCTGCAAGCCCCAGATCTGGCTTATTATCATGAACCAAAATATCGGCATCAAATATTCAGTGCCGACTTCAAAATATTTAGTGTTAAAATATCGCAACCTTACTGCATGTTCCTATTCCGGACATTTAATGGGTTTGTCTACGGCTAACTGAAGTCTTACATCTAAAACAAAAGTATCGAATATTCAAAACACGCGATATTCAAAATATCGAGTTAGTATCGCGACTTATATTACGTCTGGCCCCCATTCTTCGAGAAATAAAATTTCGCTGTAGAATATTCAGCATCGACTGTGAAATATTCCCGGTGTCGAACGCATTACGGCTAGGCCCACATCTTTGGGCCATTTTGCGACGCCTGTGAAAACGCGACATAGTGTCTCTCTCTTTTACTAAACACTTGTCGCTCTTTGGTTGACTTCACTTTGAGTAAACTTTTCAGCATATCTTTGACTTGTATGCGCAGTGCTGCAGTTTTTTTCACTGCTTGACGTCACCAAGTTCCACGAGTACAGCATGTCGTCGATAGGACGAGGCCACGTTGTCGGCATGTTAAGTTTCTTGGCCGTAAGTCAATTTATCATAATTTAAAATATATTTGACTAAACTTTTAGCCGGCTAGTCAGCACAGCAGCGGCCCAAGTGACTTTGGGTTTACTTCTAGATGCCGGAATGGGGTATACGGCTTTTGGTGACAGTGTTATCAAGCAAAGCTGCAACTCATGAACCAAACTGTGTCGTCGCATGTTTTGGCTGCATGGGGGGCGTGAATGTAATCGTATTAGTTGCACATTTTATAGCTTCAACTACATTTTGCGGCAGCTACATACACTTGATACTCGTTTCCAGACACAAGCAGCCGGAGACATACAGCGACATCGATGACATCAGCGCGACAACAACGTGCCCAAAACGAGAGAGAACCCATTAAGAGTAACTTTGACAAGTTGTAATTGCCAAGCGTTTTTGTTATTGTAGTTGCCAGGGTTGCCATCGGTTCAGCACATAAAACAGATGGCAAAGCGCATAAGGGTCTAACTAACTGTAGCTTTCGTTCTATATTGTCAAGGAGTCACTAATGATGATAATAGGCTTAAGTGTATGCCATTGTTCAATGTCTTTTATTACATATTATTCTTATTATTATTACACTCTGTTGCTTTTGTACACGCACTCACTCTCTGGAATATGCATATAAAAAATGTTACCCTAACAATTAGCTACTTTTGACCACACTGTTAGAGCTCTTTAGGGACTTGAATTCTTAATAGCTTCTTTTGATGCGCCTCATTGGTTGGGTTTTGGCTGTATCATTAGTTAGTTTCTATCCTTATTGGAAAAATGGTTTAAAAGTTGTTTGCGAGCTCTTTTATATATACACCTCGAAGTGATAAAATCTCCTATTACCAAATCCTGCATTATGGAAAACTATAAAAAAAAGTCACACAAAGCATATTGTTAGTCGATTTGACTACCATGACTGACTCCTGCATAAACAAAGCTACAAGAGGGCACAGCTCCTAAAAACGTATCGTAGTCGATACGACTAACAGTACACTTTATGTAACTTTTTTTTGCGTTTAATTTTGCCACAGATTTTCAAGGCGTAAAGTTTTGAAACAAAGTTCAAAAATCGTCACAAATTTCGAGCACGCACCGGAATAATTTTTGGAAAAACTCATTGCACACTGCGGAAAGCTAGCATTAATAGAGTTTTGAGCTTGAACCCAGTATCTGTGCAAGATGACTTGCAAACTGTGCTGCTCAAAATTTACATAATCAACATATAATTATGCCATAGACGATGTAGCATCAACTCGAAACTCATGCCGCATAGCTTGAACAGCGACGGGTTGGAGGACGACAGGGACATTTTGTGGTATGCCAAAAGTTGTTTGTATAGCAACAGCGGCTATAGCAACAACGACAAGTGAATATGGAGCAGGGTATGGCGGCCACATGTGCACAAGGAAACCCCACGTAGCGACGTGCACAGACACGCACAATAATGGACAATTGACCCTCATCAGCAGAGTGATAGCGCGGGCTTGGGGGTTAGTGTGTAAGCTGCGTATGGAGCGGGTTCAAGGGGATGGACAATGACGATGATGATGTTTCATGCGGTCACATTTGATGTTGCTGTTGTCATTGTCAAAGTGGTTGGAGCAGCCAACAAATGATGCCATTGTACGGGACAATATGTGGCCAAAATTGTGCATCAAACAAACTCCAAACACCCCTTAGATACCATGCCCACTGAGACCACTGAGCTGGCTGGCTTAGTGAGTTTGTATGCGTTTTGTAGAGTTTTGTTGTTTTGACTATATTCCCACCATGTGCTTTTGCCTGCTTTTAAAGTAATTGCCACAAGGTAAAAGCAAACTAGTGGAACTAGAAAAACAAAGAATAAATCAGTTTATAACCATGTGGGAGAATAGAGCTTGACTATCGCTACACTCTCATTAAGTAAGCAAAAAGTGCAGCCATAAACATGCAAACTCAATTAAAACGAGTTCTCATTAAGAGCATTCAGCGGCATAGCCACTCATCGATACACTCTTGACAAAGCATCCATCCACATCCATGCCCATAACCAGATCCAGCAACATAGTCCCACTTCAGCAAGCTTTGAGCATTGTTAGCAGGCAGTGGCCTAAAAGCGCTTTGCACAGTGGGCAGAAATTAAACGAAAGTAATTTTCATAATTATGGGAACGGCCAGAGCTCTGGCGGTAAGAGAATGGAACAGTGCGTCCGGTTGTCGTAACTCCCGAGCACTCTGACCAATAAATAACTCCTGCGTTTTCATAAGAACAGGAGCAGGTTGGTGATAGAAGTTGTAACCGGCACTGCACTATAAGCCTAATGGCAGAGAGCAAGCAAATCCGCCATTATGGCTTATGCGGTGATGAGGAGCAGACAGAAAGCCTCCAACACCTACTATGTGATTGCCCAACGTTTCTTAGAAAACGAACCCAGCTTCTAGGTAAACCATTTTTTGCAGCGCTAGGTAATCTGGCATATGTTCCCATAGTGGATCTGACCAGCTTTGTCGATTCCTCAAAATGGTTCTGCAAGGAAAGCGACTTGGGTGCCCTCGAAATAATCTACTTCTATCCCACCCCACCCTCCTTCCACTTACATGCTTCTTTCGTCCCTTACACAATTAGGCAGCACAATGGACCTCAAAGATTCATGCCATAGGGATCTGCGCCCAAAGTATTCTTTACAAGGGAACTAGGCGAGCAAACATTTTTGTTTATTCAGATAGCCAAGCTGCTATCAGGGCACTATCATCATGGAGCATCTCCTCCAGGATGGTTAAAGAATGCCATAATTACCTCCAATTCCTGTCTACCATAAACAGAGTCGTGATATATTGGGTACCTGGACACTCAGGAGTGAATGGAAACGCGATCGCAGAGGATTTAGCACAACAGAGTGCCGCCACCCCGACAACATCTTCTGCGCCTTTCTATATAAGCAACTGGGATGTAGGAGAACATAGGAGATACTGGCTCTCCTTACCGGGGCTGCGACAAGCGCTTGTCAAACCTCTGAATATGATCAAGATAAAAGCTCTTGGCAGAGCGGACCTAAAACCCCTGGTAGCATTCCTACCGATGAGACCACCAGACATACTCTCGGTGACTGCCCATCGCTTGTGTGCGACAGAGCCTTTCATATAGGATAGCAACGAATCAGTCCTTTCCATCTTAGGTCAATACCAACAAAAGTTCTACTGTTATTCATGCGGACAGTGAAAAGTCTTTTGCATTAATTTATGGGTACGGTACAAAAGATCTTCTGGTCGCAATGCCCCACCTCTTTGTGAGGTATCCACGCGACGGAAAAAAAAAATTGATTTCGTGGTCTCCGGGTGATCTCAATTATTCATTGAACAACCTAACCTAACTTTCATAATCATCTTTGGCTAAACGGTTTTTGGGAAAGCCAACATAATACTAAGAATTTGGAGATACTTACTGTTTCTTAACTTGACATGGTGAGGGGGCACAGCAGCGGCAATGAATCTAAAACTGGTAGGGCCACCCATGCCGGTAATGTCGAAAGAAGTCTCGAAGCTAAGATCAATCCACAACAAATCAAATCCTGGTGCTTTCGTGGGAGCCGAATTGCCGCCCGTTCTCCAGGTAAGGGGCGGGCTGCAATTATAGAGATCATTGGACCCATCGCTCATTAATCTCTCTCTAGGGCCACCCATGCCAGTAAGGTCGAAAGGAGTCTCGAAGCTAAGATCAATCCACAACAAATCAAATCCTGGTGATTTTTTGGGAGCCGAATTGCCACCGGGTAGGCGCCTGTTCCCCAGGTTAGGAGCGGGTTGCACTTATATAGATCATTGGACCCATCGCTCATTAATCTCTCTCAAGGGCCACCCATGCCGGTAAGGTCGAAAGGAGTCTCGAAGCTAAGATCAATCCACAACAAATCAAATCATGGTGCTTTCTTAGGAGCCGAATTGCCACCGGGTAGTCGCCTGTTCCCCAGTTTAGAGGCGGGCTGCAGTTATATAGATCATTGGACCCATTTCTCATTAATCTCTTTCTAGGGCCACCCATGCCGGTAAGGCCGAAAGGAGTCTCAAAGCTAAGATCAATACACAACAAATCAAATCCTGTTGCTTTCTTGGGAGCCGAATTGCCACCGCGTAGGCGCCTGTTCCCCAGTTTAGAGGCGGGCTGCAGTTTTATAGATCATTGGACCCATTTCTCATTAATCTCTTTCTAGGGCCACCCATGCCGGTAAGGTCGAAAGGAGTCTCGAAGCTAAGAACAACCCACAACAAATCAAATTCTGTTGCTTTCTTGGGAGCCGAATTGCCACCGCGTAGGCGCCTGTTCCCCAGTTTAGAGGCGGGCTGCACTTATATAGCTCATTAGACCCATTTAAAAGTGTCAAATTAACATGGAACCAAACCACAACGGAAAATTAGCTCCAAGTCAGCACAGAGGATTCGGAGGTGCTAATTTGAAGTTGTAATGATATTCCGATGAGTGTAACCAATTGAGGCTATATGCTCCACTTAGGAGAAAAGAAATTAATCGACGTTACTGTTTGACCCGACTTTGAGCACAATATTTTCCAAAACGAAAAAGGTCATCATGCTTACAAATATATCGTTTTAGCCATTTGTGAGTTCTATAGCGATCCCATCTGTTTAAACCTGACAAACGCCTAGTTTTAGTTTCGTCTTTAAACTTTTTGAATTACTGCCAAAAAACTTTGATTTGGAACCAATGTGCAGCATGTGCACTTGCTATCTGTTGCAGCTTCAAACATGGCTGACTGACTGACCACTGTCTGGCTGGCTGTCTATTAGAGATTGTACGTACTCCGGTCTACCCGTTTATAGATGAGCGCCCCTGTTGCTCGCATACACACACACACAGAGACACACTCACGCACACACGCTGTCAGATTTCATTAATTATCGTTTGTAAAAGTCACCACCATTCAGGATGTTGCTTCTATGCTGCTCCATTGGCCGGAGACAATGGTTTGTGTCATGGCGGTTGATAAATGCAAATGAAGCGGATGAGCAGCAATGTATAAGTCCTCGAAGCAGCCATGGAAAGCACTGAAGCAGCTTTTAAAGTTTTCCAACATCTTCGCTGGGGCTGCTGATTGAGTTAGTTCCCCTACACACATAGACTAAAGTCTGGACTTTCTAATATCATGAAAATGCTGTTGGATCTAAAATAGTGGGTATTATTTATTTAGGGGATTGTGCCCACATTTTATGGCCACATGTTGCTGCAGAAATTTTATGTGCGGTTGTCTAAATTGCATTCTATGTTGAATGCGTGTATCCGGGGGGACAATATCTGAGTCTTTGTCTACGATAGAAGCTTTTATAGTTGATTAAGGCATATCAAATGTCAAATGTCACAAAAGAAGACGGAAAGGAAAAAAAAAAATAAAAAAATAAACTTGCTAAAATGCGTGTGTTCTTTTAGGTTTTATTTTTATATTGCGGTACAGGTGAGTGGTTACTCCCTCCCACCCCTAACATAACATATTCCCATACACGCAGCAGCTATAACATAAAAAAAAGTAAAGTATAAAGAATTCTAGAAAAACACTTTATAGTAGTAGTCTGTTCTCAGACACAAAGAGAGTGAAGCAGAGCAAGCGCGTGGCTCAATGACGTCATTGTGCGCGACGTGCAGAGAACGGAAATTGAAGCATCAAATTGCCAAGCTATAAAATGCAACCCTTCAACGTTGCCTACGTAAAAATTTTGTTAATATTTTTTTTTTTTAAATTATCAGCATATTGTGTTGTTTTTTTTTAAGCTATTACTGTGGGTAATGTTTTTAATTATCAGCAATTAACTACAATTAGTATGACTGCTGCTATTAAAACAACAATTTGGGATTACTTGGTATTGACACTGATTGACAACTTTGAACTCCATTATGCCAACCATCGGACAGACGAACATGGGTATATCGACTTCTCTAGTCACCCTGATCATACTTTAGGTAACTTTGGGGGTTCTCCGTTGACTTCTTCTGTATGTAATATACATTTTCGACTTGCTCAAACTTAATACATCCTTTGTACCATAAGCTATGGGGTGTAAAAAAACATTGTTGGACTTGGAACATCTGACGATATAAATAATAAAAAAGAAAGTCAGGTGCCACCTTTGTGGTAGATTTGGCAACCATGGCAGAATTTAGGTGCTTTTTCATTATCGGTTACAAAACCCCGCAGTTTCCAATAATTTGTTGGATTAAGAACATCTGACACTAACAATAATAAAAAAAACGTTCGGTGCCCCCCTTGTGGCGTATTTGGTAAGCATTCCACATTCTTATGGAAGCTTTTTTCACGAACTATAAACTGTACATTTCCTACAAAGTTAATGCACATTTCATTTTCTAACACTTACTCTGCAGCTCAAATCTAAGAAAAAAGTGTTGATATTGTACGGTGATGCTTGACCTAAGCCCGAAATGCTTCTAGTTGTTCAGAAGTCCCCAACCAATTGGATTTATCAAAGCTTTTAATTAAATTTTAAAAATTTTCAAACTTTTTCTAAGCTTCAATTAGGCAAAAAGAAAAAAAACCCAAGAAAGCGCTAAAAATATAATAAATGTCAAATATTATCCACAAAAACAAAAAAAAGAAACACATCATGTGTGTGCCGGAACGTGTTGGGGAACGGGGGACAGCGTGTCTCTCTTTCTCTCTGTGTGTGTGTGTTAATATAGAAGCAGCAGAAGGCAACGAGAGAGCGTTGAAAATTTTAATTATATTTGCAATTGCAATGCCATAAATTTCCAAACACAAACACAAATACATCGAGATACACACACACACACACACACACATACGAGAGAGAGGGAGTGTGAGCAACCTCTCAGTTGGAGTAAGCAGTAGCAACATTAAAGTGTCCTCGTGAAGCAAGAAAACAACGCGACAAAGCGGGAGAGCGGAAGAGTGATAGCTACACCTACACAGTTACAATGGCAACTCTGGCAACGTTAACGGTAACCGAAATATGTTGTAAGATATTTTAATATGACCCAAGAAATAAACACCAGAAAAATACCAAAGAGACAAAAAAAAAAGAAGGGAAATTTTCGTGAAGCGTCTCGACACAGGAATACTCTCTCAAAAATGTCAAGGGATCGGGGAAATACTCAATAAAAATTGTTTTGTGGTGGCAGAAGTTAGTTTTGACAAAATTAAAAATTTTGATTTATTTATAATAATAATTTTCCCTGACTGACTGTTTAGTCAGTCGCCCCTGGGAGGGGCATGGGGATCTCTAGTAATGACTGCTCGAAGAGAACAGGGACCTACAGTATATAGCCGAATCCGAACGGCGGTGTCTGGAATTAATAGAGACTTTCTTGGGCAAATAGCGTCTTTGAGCTAGCGATGCCAGTGCTAGGCAAATGTACCAGTGCTACTGCGGAGATTCGAACCACCGACCTTCAGTTTGTAAAGCGAGTACGCTACCACTACGCCACCGACGGCCGACACCGATTTATAATATTTATAAGGCTTTTACATATTGCCGTGAGATCGCACCAACGCCAACCTCTTTGGAAGTTGTAAAAAGAATTATTTCATTACTAAATACCACTAACTTTTTTTCTGCCTACTCAAAACAAAGTACCATAACTATGTAAACAAGACCCTTGATGTTCTATTACCTGTTCTGAACATACTGTACTGTGCTGGGAATAGATATTCGCTTCTGTATTGGGCAGAAAGGTAAAGCTTTCAATGTTCTCTGAGTATAGAGCGTTATTTTTTTAAAGGTTAGAGCTGTTGAACGTTCTTAACCAACAATTAAAACAAAAATGTTTGCTTTCAAACTACGCAGTACGCAGTAGCCCGGAATGCTTTCGAACAAAAATTGCCCTGACTGACTATTTTGTCAGTCGCCCGTAGGTGTTCGAAGAGAACAGGGACCAACAGTTTATAGCCGAATCCGAACGAATAATTATTTTTGTTTATTATTTTTCTGACTCGACAGAATTCTGTGCAGATATCATACGAACACATGACGATAAGTGCGACAGGGTTGCAGGGTGGAAAGCGGCAAATTCTCTCTCTCTCATTCGATTCCTCAAATTGGTCCAAACATTCTTCATCACTGAAAAAACTTTTTCCACGTAGGCATTGCTGATGGGGATCGATAAAACTTTTCCAACAATTAAAATCCGTCAGAACTTTCGAAAATTTTTACCCATTTTATATCGACAGGGAGATCAATTTGTTTGATTTTGGGGATAGTCTTCGCCAAAGAAAGTATTTCGTCGTAAAGAGCGTCTTCGTCAACATCAAGATCAACCGCTTCAGCTGCTCGAAGAAATAGTTTTCGGTCTACTATTTCGTCTTCAAGGTTCAACAATGAAAAGGGTTGAAATGAAGATTTTTCAAAATCGTACCATTTTCCCAAATACGTAAGAGCTCTATGGTAAACTAATATTGCCTCTCAATTTTCGATCGTTGATGCTGTGTCTTATGAGTTAGACTTTTGTTGACTTAAGATCCAAAGTACTTGTCATCCATTCTGGTTTGCAATCCAGCTCTCAATGAATTTGTGTGTACTCATCACTGTTCCTTTTTCCAGATTTTTTATACTTTTGGTCATTTGGTGCATAAAATGATGAACGAAGTATAAATAGCATTCTGGGAACGTTAAAATTTCGTCTTTCAGTACATTCTCTTGATCGTTTTGTCAACTTCATCTTCTGCTTCATTGATAAAATATTGCTTTAAACCCAGCCGTTTTTTGAAAGTCCGCTCTGTACGCGGGAAATTGGAATTTACTCAGTTCATATGACGGCCCGGCAACATTTTCATTGGCCCGGCGGCCCGACGATCATTTCCTAGGCCCGGCAATGCCGGGCGAGACTCATGCAGGTGGCAACCCTGAACATACATATGGACGAGCTGCGGCAACCAAATAAGGGAAATAAAAGAATTTATCGAAAAAAAAGGGGAAATATTGACAAAAAAATGCGTTCTCCGCAGCACGCAAAAACCGAATCCTAAAATTGTTTGGTTGGCTTCTTTCGTTTTCCGTAGCACGTCGGATAGTCTTTCTCCTCGTTTTTTTTTCTTTTTTTTATGTTTGTTCTATCATTAATTGTGGTAATTTATAATTCAAAAAATAAAATCTATTATTTTTGCAAATGTTAAACGTTTAAAAATGCTTATAAATAAAAACAAGAATGATCATCATGTACAATTATTTATTATTGTTATACGAAAATGGTTCGGAGTGTCTGGTATAGCCAACAGCAGAGCGAGAAGTATTTCTTTCACTTTGCAATAAATATAACATTTTGTAGGAAATTTTAATTTCGAGGCTATGGTACAGAATACAATTGTTTTTTTATATGGCAACTTATGCCATCAAAACTAAACAGCTGCCCGAATTTTTCAAAAAATCATGCGGCAACACTGTTTAGTTCGGAATCGGATTCGAAGGAATCAAACTGCGCGATGATTTTTTTCTTATAAAAAGCTCGTTCTAGAACGAAAGTTTTAGTTTAATTTTATGCAGTCCGCTCTGGGAGACTTGTGCTCTATAATAATCTTGAACCTGAGTTACTATAGGGTATCAAAAAAAAAGGCACAAAGTATAAGCTAAAGTTTGTCCTTGTGTAGAGGGGTTTGAAATAAACCTCAAATTAAATTGCAATTTGTGGCTTAATTTATTTTTATTGCACACACACGCGCACACACTCACACAGATACGAGTCAAAAGTTAAAGCATACTTAACGGCTGTGGAAAACTGGAAGCGAATGAAATGCTATTATTGGAATTTTAATTTCCTATTTTAAAGCTATCGCGTGTGTATGTGTGCTAGGTTAGGCAAATAAACTGCTGCCAATGTGTGTGTGTGTGTGTGGATGTGTATTACTGTGCAAGTGCTTCAAGCTGTTTGAGCGCATTCAAGCCCAGGTATTTGTTCCTATGCATATGTGTAAGTGTGTGTGTGTGTTGAGTGTTTCCTTCCGTTTTAGCAATGGCTTCCTTTTTACCTTTGTGTTTGTGCATGCGTTATGTGCGTGTGTGTGTGAGTGTGTGCGCGGTGTGCAATTTCACGCGAAGTTACAGCGCATCAATCAAAGCGAGTGCCGTTGTTGTACCAAGTCCCAATGTGTGCAGGCAACCCTGAAAAAGATGAAAAAAAAAACAAAGAAAATACAGTCGATGCGTTGCGCGACAATGGTATACTCTATAAGCGCTTATTTGCAAAAAAGCTTATATGGGTAGTGCATCATAGGCCTAATGGCTGAGAGGTTACACAATCCCAATGACGACTTTTGTCGCAGCTGCGGAGATGTGCCGGAGATAGAAAGCATCCAATACCTGTTATGTCATAGTCCGGCGCTTCTAAGTAAACGAACCCAGTTTCTGGGTAAACCATTCTTTGAAGACCTGGTCACTTTTGTCGAAGCCTAAAAATGGTTCTGCAAGCAAAGGGTTTGACTCTCCCTCGAAATAATCATCCTCTATCACTGCCCTCCTCCTTACACTTTCATACAAGTCCAATGGGTATACATGGAACAACACAAAGGTATCAGGTTTTTTTTTAATTTCTTTGGCAGGACACACAAGCAACTCCACGGGGGTTGGTATACCCAAAATGTAAAAAAAAATGTTAGATTTAAGTCTACAGTCTTTTCAAAAAAAATTTGGGAGTGAACTTATTTTTAATTTTACACTTATTAGAGTACCATTCTCCAGGAAAATCTTTAGTAACAGCATAAAGATTTATTCGACAACGGAAGAGAAGCCAGATGTATCTTCTAGTTAAAGGGTTAAGATTTGATCATTTCTGGCTATAGGTCCCAAGTTGCTCATCGGTTCGGTTCTGTCTTGTGCCAGTCTCTTTACTTGATTCGAGCTAAGGCGCGTGGCACGGGTTACCGACTCTAGCTGTCGTCTCCAGTTGTTCGCTGGTCTTCCTCGTCTACGGCTGCCTTGAGAGTTCCCATCAATCGCGTTTCTTGTTAGATCACCTCTTCCCCTGCGCAGAATGTGGCCATTCCAGCTCCATTTTTTTCTTCGAATCTGCAACTGCACTGGCTTTTGTTGTGTGCTGGCCCAAAGGTCAGCGTTTGAGACAATGTTTGGTACAAAAACATGGAGCTCTCAAATTACTATGATTGGAAAGTAACCAACTAGAAGATAAAAAAAATATAAACTTGATCTACCTACTCACATAAGGAGTCCAAATCTTAAGTAGCTTTTAAGATCTTCAAGATCTACACGTTCATACAGACAAACAGCAGGACATACGGACATGGATGGCAACATGTCTCCGCTACATAGTTATACCCCTTACCCAGAAAAAACAGTGTATTAAAACACACAGCCACAAAGTACAGCGCGAAGCCGCCAAACAAAGCGGCACAGAGCCCCAAGATCAGCTGGAGAGGATCATATGGTTATTTGGCTATTGAAGCCACACAGCAGCAAAAATTTGTTGATACGAGGGGGAACAATGCAACTGACAAAAGGAAGCAGAGTTGTCAAGCGGAACTATGCGGAACGAACACGTGAGAATGCGGCTCCAACCAGTACACACACAAAACATGTCAGAGACAATAACTTCATTCTAGCGAAAAACGCGCCGTGAATGGTAGCCCCCCCACCGTGCTCAGCGGAAAGAGGAGGAGCATTGTGTTTTGTAATTTGATGCCTGGCGCTCAAAAGAACAGGCTGCAAGGCGGACAGACTGACAGAGAGACGGGCATAATAGGCGTAAACCGGAAGTTAAGTGTAAAAATAATAATAAAGGTGTATGTGTGTGTGTGTGTGTGCGTTGGCTTTTGTAGCGAACTCCTTGTACGAAGACGACGCGACGGGAACGACCAGGAGGACAAACCCCAACCGCACTTTTGACTTTTCCTTTTTGACTCTTGCTATTGAAATTTATGCATGTTACTGTGTGTGTGTGTGTGTGTTACCTGTGTATTTGTGTGTATCTGACAGGGCGCACTCCTTCGTTTAGGTTAAATGTCTCCCCAAGGATAATTCGGGCATGAAATTACAATCGAAGTGATGCAAAAGTGTTGCTGCCTTTTGTCTACCATTGTAGCAACCAACCCAGCAACAACAACAATAACAGCCATTAAGTTGCGCTACAAAAAATGGCACAATGCAGAGTCCACCCCCCCAACCCCCTTTCGGCAGCCCATTCCAAAAATTTCGCCTTTTTGTGATTCCGTCTATAGCTTAAGCTGGGGATGATGTCAGAGAGCAGAATGGGATTTGGAAGGGCGCCAACTTGGGTGCCGCTCTAGCTGCTATCACGCCCACAGGTAAGCACGCTTACTCGCTTACTCTATCTCTCTCACACACACACACTGTCTTTCCCGCTCTCTGTCTCTCTCTCTCTCCGCCTCCTGTCAGAAGTTCGCTTTAGCGTGAAGAAAAAATGCCGTAAATAAATACCATCGCTGCAAAATTTGTAGCCCTTGCCGCATCTAGTCTGGGACAGAGCGCTACAAATTAATCCACACTTGGCCTAAAAGACTCCAAAGTTTTGTAGAAAAAATCGAAATAATACCCATAGTGCCAAATGTGGATTGGATGGGGAGCAGAAATGCAAAAATTTTCGAAATAGGCGAAACTAGAAAGTATTTGAAAAATTTTGGGTAGATTGCAAAATGAGTGCCAAGTAAGTCCCTAAAAATTAAAGTTCTCTCTAATTTTTAAAGATGGGATTGGAACAGAAATACCGGGGATTACATACAAATCTTAGTGGTATGCCCGACGCGAAAGTCTTTGTGGCTGTGCGGCTACCAAAATTATCATCGATTTCGAAAAAAATTCACTCGGTACTAGAAATGGAAATGCCTAAAAGCAGAGCGGTCAGCAAAGCATTTCACAGACAGCCGATTGAAAGAAGAAGACGTGGACGTCCAAAGAAAAGGTGACTAGATGTAGTGGGAAATGATCTTCGTTCTCTTGGTGTCTTGCACTGAAGGAATGCAGCGGTCGATCGAAGAACATGGAGGGGAATAGTTGCGAAAGCTATGGTCTGCCCAAGACTGTAAGGCTAGTGATGATGATGACTAGAAATGGAAATTCCGTAGATCTCCTCAAAGACTGACTGGGAAATTCTTTGAAGATATACAGATACAAAAATGTCCCTAAGTTTCGAAATAAATGCACTATGGACTAGAAACGGAAATTCCGTAGATCTTGACAAATACTGCCGGGTCCCGAATAGGAAAAGTCTTTGCGGCTGTGCGGGCACCAAAACTTTCGTCGGCTTCCAAAAAAATTCACTTGGAACTAGAAATGGAACTTTCGTAGATCTCGTCAAATATAGCCTGGACCAAAAAGGAAAATTCTTTGAAGATTAGCTTGTACTAAAATTTCCCTAAGTTTCGAGATAAATGCACGTGAAACTAGAAATGCCTATTTCGTAGATCTCGTCAAATATAGCCTGTTACCGAAAAGGGAAATACTTTAAAGATTTGCGGGTAAAACATTTTTTTTAGTTTCCAAATAAATGCACTTGGAACTAGAATTGCCAATTCGTAAATCTCATCAAATATAGCCTGTCCCGAAAAGAGAAATTATTTGAAGATTTGCGGGTACCAAAATATTCCTGGATTCGAAACCTACGCACTCGGAAACAGAAATGGTACTTTCGTAGATCTTGTCAAATATTGCCTGCTCCCGATAAGGGGAATTCTTTGAAGATTTGAAAGTACCAACATTTCTTTAAGCTTCGAAATAAATGCACTTGGAACTAGAAATGCAAATTTCGTAGATCTTATAAAATACTGCCGAAAGGGACTGCGTTAAGGGAAGATTTGCGGATAACAAAATTTCCGTCGGAAGTAAAAATTCTATTTCGTAGATCTTGCCATATATAGCCTGCTCCCGAAAAGTGAAGTTCATTGCAGATGCACTCGGAATTAGAAATAGGATTTCTATAGATTTCGTCAAATACTGCCTGATCCCGAAAAGGAAAAGTCTTTGAGGGCACCAAAACTTCCGTCGGCACCAAAAAAATTCACTCGAAGATCTCGTCAAATACTGCCTGGACCGAAAAAGGAAATTCTTTGAAGATTACCTTGTACTATAATTTCCCTAAGTTTCGAAATAAATGCACTCGGAACTAGAATTGCCAATTTCGTAAATCTCATCAAATATAGCCTGTTCCCGAAAAGAAAAAATTCTTTACAGATTTGCGGGTCTTTGAGGCTGGGCGGGTTCCACAATTTGCGTCGGTATCGAAAGAAATGAAAATTCCGTAGATCTCATCAAATACTGCGGGTAACGAAATTTCAGTGGGTTTCGAATAAAATGTACTTGGAACTAGAAATACCAAGTTAAATACAGCCTGCTTCCGAAAAGTGAAATTCATTAACGATTTGCGTATACCGAAATTTTCGTAGATTTCAAAATAAATGCACTTGGAGTTGGAAAGGGAATTTTTGTAGATCGCGTTAAATACTGCCTGGTTGCGAAAATTGTAGTCAAACCTAGGGTGTGAATCGGGAAAAGCACGATTCCCTAAAAAATCTGCGTCTCCGAGTTTCCCAATTACTGCGGATTTTTTTATTGATTTTTCAATTTATTTGAAGCGGATTGATACAAAAATCATTTTGTTTTTTTAACGAACATGGCGTTCATAAAATCTCCACCCTTGCTATGTCTTTATAAAACGTTTTTTCCTTTTTTATGCGAAGTAGTTTTGGATATATGTATTTCATAAAGTCTGCCGATTAGTTTTCGAATCAGTTTTATTAAGGTACAGCTCTATTTAAGCAACCTGAGCTAAGTTGTTCCACAGCAGAGGTTCTTAGACAGACACGCATATGCCATAGATACACGTAGATACATAAATGCCACAAACATGTGTGCAACAAAATATGTATTTACATATGTATAAACAATCTCCTGAGGCTGGGCTGACTTGCAAATGCCACATACGGGCGTAGTCATATCTATAACAACCGGGTTATACCAAGTCTCGAATCCTAGAGAGCGGACGCCACTGTCGATATCCTTGGCAGGAAAATTGCAATTTTGTTTACGCTTTTTAATTTTTGCTTTATTGTGCGCAAGTTATTTCCTAACCTGTGCGGATCTATAACACCCTCGCCCCCCACATAAGCACAAAGCCACTAAACACCGAAGACTAAATACCCTTTTTGCACTTAAGTCAGCTTCTGGGGACCACTAAAATTTAGTAAAAACTAGGAATACCTTCAATGTAAATATGAATTTTAATTTTAGGCAGCTAGAAATTTATGGTTGCTTTGGAAAAGCATCTATAGGGGGTTTTTCAAAATTTGTTTTTGAAAAAGTAAAAAAAATTTGAAATTCATCTGGAATTTGAATCCAAGGACAGTTCTAGGCTTAAAGTGAAATTTCTTAAAAATATGTTTTATTTTAAAAACTAAACGACCGTGCTCTGCAAAACGTAAAAATTTTTTTCTGTTCTCGTTTTTGCATGCTTACAATTTCACATTTTTTGCTGTCGATATTTAATATTTCATCAGAGTATACCCTGACATTTGCCTTACTCTTTGCTAGCACAGCTTTGAAACCAGGAATTTTTTTTTTGTGCAGAACATGGCAGAGATGAGTTGAGTTGCTTTGAACTACCGCCTCTAAAATTTTATATTATGAATATCTCCACGATTTACATGTGGTTTCAAAACGCATACGAATTTGTTGAACATTTTCGTTTTTTGGAATGCGAACGTATATTTCTGCGGCTGCTCGGTTCGAATATAAAACTAATATGCCTTAGAAGTGTAGAGTAACGACAAGAGCAACCCCAGGTAGCATGGCACACGGCATTCGCCCCCAAAAACCAAACGGAGCTCCCAGGGTGCCATTTTTTGTGCCAGTTTCAGGATGTTGTTTTTTTTTGTTGTCCCAACAGTTCTTCTTTTTTTTTTTTTGTTTTTTCAGTTTTTATTCCACACATTGTTTGTTACGGTTGTTTTCTCGTTTTTTTGTATCTTAATACGGCCCTATCTTTGTTTTCATTTATGTTTTTGCATTGCCACACACATACGAGCACATCTATCATGGAACGTAGCGTGCAGCACCTGGAGAGCATTCCAGCTTGGTTTTAAGGTTACACATTCCCGGATCCGCGGGCGCTTTCCGAGCATTGCCGGTCAGGGTATTAAAGTATTTGTACTTGTGTTTTTTTTTTACTATTTATATTTGCGTTTGTTTCAGCTTTTTTTATTTTTATTTTTTTGTTATATTATTTTTGTAGCCGACTATAAAGTAAAGCGCTTAATTTCTTGTGTTAAATATTTTCCTTTTTTTTCTTTTCGTTTTTGGGTTTTTGTAGGAGCTCACATTTTATAACAAAGCTTTTCATGTGCATATTAAGCTAGTTCAGAACTGGCCTGCATAAGTCTAATAAATCCAAGAGTTGCTTTAAATGTAAACTTTGGGTAAAGCTGTGGCTTTACGACTTTTGGCCAAATCGGGTAGTTTCGCCACAATCGCTCGTATCGATGACAAGTTACAAGCAAAACTGCGCATGGCGTTATGTTACAAAAAAAAAAGTGGCTTTTTAGTGGTGTGCTTTTAATTTCACAAAAGGAAAACGATAAAACTTATTTGTAGCGTAAGGTGGGGCAAATACGACCTAGTAATTTATTTTGGCTATAAAATGCTTATTTGACTTGGCATCATTTCGGCAGATATACCAAATTGTAGCCGCAACTTTCTAGAACTGAGACTTATGGTATATATATAGGATTAGGTGGGGCAAATACGACCTAGTAATTTGTTTTTGCTATAACATGCTTATTTGACTTGGGATCATTTCGGCGGGTATACCAAATTGTAGCCGCAACTTTCTAGAACTAAGACTTATGGCATATATATAGGGTTAGGTGGGGCAAATACGACCTAGTAATTTGTTTTGGCTATAAAATGCTTATTCGACTTGGGATCATTTCGGCGGATATACCAAATTGTAGCCGCAACTTTCTAGAATTGAGACTTTTGGTATATATAGGGCTAGGTGGGGCAAATACGACCTTGTAACTCGCTTTGGCTATAAAATGCTTATTTGACTTGGCATCATTTCGGCAGATATACCAAATTGTAGCCGCAACTTTCTAGAATTGAGACTTTTGGTATATATAGGGCTAGGTGGGGCAAATACGACCTTGTAACTCGCTTTGGCTATAAAATGCTTATTTGACTTGGCATCATTTCGGCAGATATACCAAATTGTAGCCGCAACTTTCTAGAATTGAGACTTTTGGTATATATAGGGCTAGGTGGGGCAAATACGACCTTGTAATTCGCTTTGGCTATAAAATGCTTATTTGACTTGGCATCATTTCGGCAGATATACCAAATTGTAGCCGCAACTTTCTAGAACTGAGACTTATGGTATATATATAGGATTAGGTGGGGCAAATACGACCTAGTAATTTGTTTTTGCTATAACATGCTTATTTGACTTGGGATCATTTCGGCGGATATACCAAATTGTAGCCGCAACTTTCTAGAATTGAGACTTTTGGTATATATAGGGCCAGGTGGGGCAAATACGACCTTGTAATTCGCTTTGGCTATAAAATGCTTATTTGACTTGGGATCATTTCGGCGGATATACCAAATTGTAGCCGCAACTTTCTAGAATTGAGACTTTTGGTATATATAGGGCTAGGTGGGGCAAATACGACCTTGTAATTCGCTTTGGCTATAAAATGCTTATTTGACTTGGGATCATTTCGGCGGATATACCAAATTGTAGCCGCAACTTTCTAGAATTGAGACTTTTGGTATATATAGGGCTAGGTGGGGCAAATACGACCTTGTAATTCGCTTTGGCTATAAAATGCTTATTTGACTTGGGATCATTTCGGCGGATATACCAAATTGTAGCCGCAACTTTCTAGAATTGAGACTTTTGGTATATATAGGGCTAGGTGGGGCAAATACGACCTTGTAATTCGCTTTGGCTATAAAATGCTTATTTGACTTGGGATCATTTCGGCGGATATACTTTCTAGAAATGCTGATTTCTTCCGTCCATTACTAATTGTTCACATAACACCATTTTTAAAAAAAGTCAATTTTTGTGATTATCAAAAATGCTGAGGTAAACCCGACCGCCTTTTTTTTTTTGTCTGATTTAGCACGTATATGAGATAAATGTAATGGTTTTTCAATTATAAATTAAAAGAGCGTTTTATTGTTTTACGAAACTGAATGTATTTATTTAAAAAATCGTAATGTTAAGAATCGAAATAAAAATCTAATTGAATGTCAATAAAGAATGATTGGATTGAATAGCTAAGTAACTAATCAGAGTTAGACAAAAAGTTGTCCAAATAGCTTGCTGGCGTATTTTTGATTCGAGATGGACGTCTGGTCCAGTGATGGGGCCACATTTAGAGGTCGGGTTTGCCCAACTGTGTCATTTTATTAAACTAAAAGATCTAGCTGCCCACAGCGATTTTTGAAAAATAATGTTGCGGTTTTTCTCGAAATTTCAGTTTTTAAACTTATCGCGCTACGGCTTAGTTAAAAAAAACGTGTTTTTCAATTTTTTTTTAATTGTGACTTAACTACACTGTAAACTAAAATAAAAAAAATTGCATATATTTTTTTAAGAAAATATGTTCGTTAAAAAAAAAATAAATATTTTTTTTAAGAGCTCTGTTGACAACTAAAACTAATAAAATTTTGTTTCAAAAATATTCAGTAGTTTAGTCACAATTAAATAAAATCTTCAAAATTTAATATTTTTTTAAGTATGTTCCTTAAATATTATATATATGTTCCTTTAACTCCTATTTGGAGCATAGGGCGTCCTTAAATATGTCAATCATCATTTTTTTTTTTAATACGTGTATTTATACGTTTTTTATTTGGTGTAAATATGAATCAAATCGAGTTGATGGAACAAAGTAAAAAAAAAAAAATAAAAAAATTTTTTTTTTTTTTTTTAAATATATGAAAAAACTTTTATTTTAAAATTTTTATAATATTTAATAGAATTCATACTTTTTGTTTTTATGCTGAAAAAAATTGATATGAACTCGCTCAGTATGAACGTTTTTGAGCAACAGTGGGAGGTCGGCTTTGCCCCACCTTACCCTTATATCGGCGAAAATAAGTGGATAAGCTGAAGATTCATAAGCTTGATTATGACAATCTCAACGCAGATCTATGACACTGCTTGCGTCTCAGCCACTCCTAGAATATTTGCTACTCATTGGAAATTTCAAGATTGGATTGATGTGCCGCCGAACAGATAGGTTTTCAAATTTAACACGACAGATATGAGAACTTCTATCCTAATCAGAGCTACAGCTAATAATTTTTTTATATAGATAAATGTGAGCCTAAAAAATCAAATTATGTTGACGTGTGGAAACACAAAAAGTGAGATATGACTGCAGGGAACTTCACATGGTATCATCAACACGTTGGATGCAAACTTTTTTATAGTAAAGCATTAACTGCATGTAACGCAATTTAAAATTTTCGAGATTTTTTTTTTTTTTTTAATATATGAACAAATATTATTGTAGCTTTTTGTTGGCATTAAACTTAATGCCAGCTATTCACACCCCAAACATAGACCAGCTGGGGGAGATACGTGATGAGTTGCTGCGTCGTTCCGTCGTCATGTGACTCATCAAAGACACATGTGACCTAGCAAAGAGCGCAGGAAGAGCAGCAGGAACTGCGGTTGCTCAGCTGGAAGGGTGTAAGCGTGGTGGGTGGTGTGGGGGGCGCCGAAGGAGCAGTACGAAAAACCAAATTACGACCTATTTTTTGGTTTTAGTCCAGTCAGTCAGTCAGTCAGTCAACCCCTCGAGCTAGACCAAGAAAAATAGCAGCTACGCTAGAGCCGGACCCTCATCCAACCACCCGTACACACTTAGACAAAGTCTATAAAAATCCACAAATAAAATGTCATTTGCCTGCTACGTGCCTGGCATCTACTTATAAACTAAATTAAGGATAACATTTGAAAAATTTGCACAAAATAAAATCAAGCAGCGGAGTCTCAAAGCCTGCCAAGACCCAGACCCAGTCCAAACGTACCACTCTGTCTACGCCCATGTGCTGTGCTGCATGCTTAAGTTGAAAATGTTGCCTCTTTTCTTTACAAGAAGAAGTCAAAGCAAAAAAAAAAAAAAAAAAGAAATAGAAATAAAATATATACAATAATTTAAATTGCTTTACAATGAAACCCTAAAATGTCAATAGAGCGGCGCGCTATTTGCTTTTTCTATTTATTCCAGACCCAAAGCCAGACCCAACTTCCAGACCCTTCACAAGCTTTAAGTTTTTAGTATGCAAAGTGCCATCTTTTGCATTTATTTTTCTTACTTTCTTGTTTTCTTTGGCCACTATTTTGGCCTCTTTTCATTTTGGTTGGGACATTGAAAAGAAGTGGATAATAAAGCGTCTGTACATGGGTCGACCATGTCCCATTCCCATTCGCTCTGCTGCTTTGCTCTTCTTCTTGCACTGCTTGTTGATAGCTTCAAGGGGGTGTTTATTTCATTGTATTAGTTTGTAGCCACTATGTGTATGAGTAATGAGCAAGTCGCGTCTTAGAAGAAACCCGCAGTCTGTTAGAGAACACTACACCTCAGTTTGTGTACATCTGTTCATCTATATGAACACCAGCAACTGCGAGACCATAAGAGAGCTAGAGAAATATTCTACGCATTATCCATAAGCAGCTAGTTTGTTGATTCATATGATTATGTTAGGGATCATCCATAAACTACGTGATGCTCCAGGGGGTGGGGGGGTCTGGCGAAGCGTCACGATCATTTGGAAAATCTTCAAAAATATTCCGTCACTTTGTCACAAGGTGATGGGGGGGGGGGGATATATTTATACGAAAATCAGCGTCACGTAGTTTATGGATGATCCCTTATCCGGTTTTCCACCGCGAGCATTACAAGGTTCACAGTTTTTTTTTCCAATCTTAAACCCCGTGTGGGGTTTTCATTCTACATCTTTGCTGATGATTGAATAACATTGAAATGTCAATCAAAGCAATACAAAACAAAACTTATAACCATCCTTGCATGCTCCATGACTGCTGCACCAAAAGTGACGAAGTTGGACTGACAGCTGCTCAAAAGCTTCCAAGTAATCGTGCTTTATAAACTGGTGGAATGCAACAAAAGTTGTGCACAAAATGTTAGCTTTTTAAGAAAGTCAGCTTATAATTCACAACTGGTAAAGCCCAAAACTACTTGTTTAAAAATTTCATAAATAGTCCGCTTATAACTCACAACTGGTTCCATCAAATATATGCACTGAACAAAAGTTTTTGTTACCATATTAATCATATATGTTACTTGTTTATTTTGACGAATTGAGATAATATGAAGCTTTTTTTTTTTGTTATTCATTTATTGCAAAAACTCAAAAATTTATATATTTTTATATATTGCATTTATCTCATGTGTAATTGTGGCGAATCCAGGGTGCAACTAAAGCCACCATTGGTCATGCCATAAGCCCACATCAGGCCGTTATATTAATGCTGAATCAAATTTTATAATAATCGTCTTTTCAATCTTTTGATTGGGTTTTCATTTAGGAAGTTTTTGTCAGCCTGTTTCTGTGTCTGGTTAGACGCTCATTATATCGGCTAACGTGTTTGTTTATTTGAAGGTCTACGGTATCCAGATTGAGATCGAATCAATCGCAACCAGTAATAAGGCGCAACGTCTGTATACGTTAGCTATTCGAGCGAGCCGCCATACCCCAGATCTGGATAGGGTACCTCCAAGTAGGTGCCACTATTGTGTTATATAGCCTCTTGTCGAGTATCAACCCAAGATATTTCGCTTCACTTGGAATGATGAGGGGCTGGCTGTGTAGCCATACAGTGGGTGGAGTCTTCCTCTTTAAAGAATATAAAACCAACTGACATTTGGCCGGATTTAAGGTAACATACCAACTGCGAGCCCAGCTCTCAAGCGGGTGGATGTACTCTTGTATCCCGTCAGCTGCTTCATACTCGCAGGATGATATGTAAAATACTGCCAGGTCGTCAGCGTATGAAGCGATTAGCATTAACTCCATTGGGGTAGGGATGTCGGCAGTGTACAGGTTGTAAAGAAGCGGCGCAAGTACGCTTCCTTGGGTTACTCCAGCTCTCATCAGCCTGGTAGTGGAAAGCGTGCTTTTGATTTTGACTTTGGATCTTCTGTCCTCGAGATATATGCCAAAGTGCGGAGCTGAAAGCAAGGTCTTAATTTTACCCAGAAGACCGATCAGCCAACAGAAATATACCCCAAAACAGTATTCTTTGTCGTCGTACGCTTTAACAATATGATTGGCCACTCTATTTAAAATTGTTGTGCTCATTGATGCTCTTAGCCATCAACGTCTCCCAAACAAAGAGTGGGTTGGAGGCTGATTGGACGGTATGATTCGGGGTCCGACTCTTCTTTTCCAGGTTTTCTGATCAAGGCAATGAGAGCGATTTTCCATTGGGCAGTCATCTTCATCATCTTCTCTATCTCCCACTGAAGCATAAGGCCTCAATAAAGCATTTCCATCTGGTCCGGTTGTTAGCTAGCATCTCTATTTCGTCATCATCATCATTTCCTCTATCTCCCACTGAAGCATAGGGCCTCAATAAAGCATTTCCATCTGGTCCGGTTGTTTGCTAGCATCTCTATTTCGTTCCACGATTTACCAGATTCATCGATTTCTTTTTGTAGGCTTCTTCTTCATGTAGTCTTAGGTCGACCCCTCTTGCGGCTGCCTTGGGGATTCCAAACAAGGGCTTGTCGACAAACTTCCGTAGCTTCTTTACGCAAGGTGTGACCTGGCCACCGCCATTTTCGTAGTTTAATCGTATTAGCCATTGGCTGTAAGTTACATTTTATATAAAGATGCGGAGGCATCTGTTTCCCAAGCTCTGATTTTTTCCAGATAGCTTGTCAGTTACAAGCCAAGTTTCGCATCCGTACAGCAGTACCGAAATGACATTAGATTTAAATAGCCTCATTTTTGTTTGGAAGGATATTTGCGTTGAACTCCAGATTTGTCGAAGCTGTGAGTACGCGCCGGTTGCTTTGTTTATCCTGGCGAGAATGCCTTTCGCTGCACTATTTTCTGCGGATATTATACTGCCTAGGTAGGTAAAATCATCGACTTGTTCAATTACTTTGCCATGCAGTGTGAAATTGTCGTTGTTTTTGGTGTTCATTTTTATTATTGATTATTGATTTTTAGGCCGACCTTGGCCGAATTGACACATACATCGCTAATCTTGGCTTGCATGTCAGAGTGCCTAACGGAGATTAAGCAGATATCGTCCGCATATGCGAGATCTTCGAGATGTTTGGTGAAGTCCCAGTAGATACCACTTCTTTCTCCATCAATGGATTCATGTAGGATGTTGTCAATAACAATAAGAAAGAGGTTTGAGGAGAGCTGGCACCCTTGGCGAACACCTGAGCTAGTTGTGATGCTGTCTGAGAGTTCGCCATCATGAAGTACTCTGCCATGGAAGTTCGCATATTGTGCTCCAATTAAGCCTATCAGCTTTTCTGGGACACCCCTAGATCTGAGCGCCTCCCAGATACTTCCACGGCATATGCTGTCAAACGCCGTGCTGGCAGGGAAGTGCTGCGTTCTTATTATTGCATTGAAAATCAACGTAATGAAAACTAGAGCTTTCCTTGGCAAGGCTCGCAAGGTAACATGACATATTCTGTCATGACCTGGGGCCTTTGACTTGGGAAGCTTTGTTATAGTTTCCTCAATCTCAACTAATCGGATGGTTCAAACAGGCAACGTCATTTGAAGTGGGACTTTGTCTTACTTCTTCATCTGTGGCCAGTTTAAAAGGCGTAAATCGCACTTCGAGGTGCTGAGCAAATGTATAATAATTGTATGTGTCAAATTTCATGTAACAACATTCAAACACCAACAGTTTCATCTGTACAAGTCCTTGTCCTAACAATAAACAATAGATACAAATGGGAATCTCATATAAACGCAATTATATCCTCACTAATTAAATCTTTGGATGTTATTAAATGCCCATCAAGCAGCAAATGCAACTGCAATACAAACACTCTTAGTACAATAACTAAATCAATATTAATTTCCAAAATTGACTATGCACTATATGTATAGTGTGGCTCCCAGGACATTCAGATATTACTGAAAACGAATTGGCTGACAAAACAGCAAATTCAGCACTTAACCTGCCACTTAATACACACAACCAATATGAACCCAACAGACTTTAATAAATACTTGGAAAACAAGCAACAAATGGTATCAAGATCTTCACATTAAAGGCCTATACGCAGCATGCAAAAATTCCGCACGAAATGTCAAAACTTCATATAAAGAAAAATATCCCAAAAAAATTTGACATTTCGTGCGGAATTTTCGCATGCTGCGTATGGGCCTTAAAACTACAAACTTTACAGACTTCACAAACCATTTTGCACAAGCTAATACAAAAAGTTTAGATCAAATTAAAATAAAACGACTTCGTTTAGGCCACACTAGACTTACACATACACAATATCTTGACCCAACAAAAATCCCAATCTGTCCTGCCTGTAAGTCAAACACTGGCTTCACAATAAACCACATCCTATTATCCTGTCCGAACCTTAACCAATTAAGAAACCTACTTTTTACACATCATAATCCCATAGACATACCGCCGAAAGCATAAAACTCTAGTCACCTTTCTCAAAAGTTCAAAACTATGCAACCTAATTTAAGTAATAATATGTAACACTGTAATCTCATAATCTCATCATGATAATTATAGATAGAATTGTTGATATTTATATACCAATAGGTTAGGTTAGGTTAGGTTATAGTGGTTGCCTGTCCTGAAACAGCCCAGACGCACTTAGGCACAAGGAGGCCCTTTCTGATGCCACAGGTAACGCTGGCCGAGAGCTGAATAGAAATTCCTTTATATCTGCGTATATAGGTGTCAGTGTTCAGCACATGGTCAGATCTGAAAAGACAGGCACGACTATCCCACTATCCAATTGTAACCGTATTATTGCTGAACCAACCTGAAAGTTCAATGAACCTAGCCGATTCTCTGGGACAGAGGTTGGAAAGGGCTATAAGGCTGCTCAGAAATGGGGACCCAAGTGTCCTAAGTCTCCTTCTGGATAGGGAGGGGCATTAACACATAATGTGGAAAACGGTTTCCTCCTCCCCTTCGGACCCGCAGCCGCGGCAGAAATATATGAAAGGGGCGCGTATTCTTTCGGCATGCCTACCCATAAGACAATGTCCCGTAAGAAGAGACACAGTGGTCAATAGGGATTTGCGATTAAATTTGAGCAGCTTCCGAGTCATGTTGCCGTCAAAATTCGGCCAGGTAAGTCTTGAAATGCGACAAGAATCCTCATTGGCCCAGGCACTGCTACTTTTGTTTAATGGCCAGTTTGACTGTGGCCAGGGGGGTATCGATGTCTATACAGTTGTAGACGACGGAAAGAAGGGTGCCCTGTTTGACCATTTGGTCCGCCACACAGTTTCCCGGTATGTCCCGATGTCTGGACACCCAAACGAGGTGTACCCTAGAGAGCAGGGAAAGCTGGTTTAGGACGAGTTGGCAAGCATGCACAAGCTTGGCGTTAAAACCAGTGAGGGATTTTATTGCAGCTTGACTATCCGAGAAAATGGTAATGTCTGTTGCAAGACTTTCACCCTCCTGTAGTGATTTCGCCGCGTAAAAGATGGCGAGAACTTCTGCCTGAAAAACGCTGCAATGGTCTGGTAGCCTAAGAGAAACATTCCAATTGAGCTTGTCCGAGAATATGCCGCTGCCGACCCTACCATTAAGTTTGGATACGTCGGTATATATTTCGGTAGAGCACTCGGAGACGACATAATTATGGTTCCATTCCTCCCTACTCGGTATAGATAAGTCAAAACCGCTGCGCAGACTTGTGTATTTCGTGACAATTGGGAACTGGTGGGTCCCTTTTGAGGATAGTGGCGTGACCAGATAGGCAGCGCCAGTGAGAAATGGTGTGGAGTTGCGTTGCTGCAATCTTGACGGCTTGGCTAACCAGAAGTCCCGAGGGGAGCCAGCAAAGCAACGCAAAGAGGGCCTTAGTGGGTGTTGAACTAAAGCGCCGGTAATACGGATCGCAGCTTGTCTTCTGATTTTGTAAAGGATTATATGGTTTTGTGCTTTGACAACGGCTTGCCACCATATGACCGCACCATAAAGGAGATTGGGTTCAATGATGGCAGTGTACACTCAGTTTAAGACCACTAACATTTTAGTATTATAATTAGAGCCGTAGGTTTTTTGTTGTAAACTTTCTTAATCTTTATTAAATAATTAATCCCAAAATTTGTTTGCAATCTTAACAAATAATCATAAAAATGTTTTTACAATTATACGAGATGAATCTCGAGACGCGTAAAAAAGTAAAAGTGATATATACATATATATGTACTTTGTAATATTTTTTGAGTTCTGTTTTTTTTTTTTTTTTTGGAGCACGTAGCATTTGCATGCAAATGCGTAGGGGGGTGATGTGGTTCAAGCAGCCCGCTCTTCACGCACTGGTTATGGATTTTTAGGCGTAGACAGCTCTATATACAATCAGCTGTTGGCTAGACAAGCTGGCGTCGTCCTGTCTAAACAGACTTCATGTTGGCATCTCCGGGTAGTAGCTCAAAAAAAAACCAAAAAAAAACCCAACTGTTCCAGAGTTCTTTGCAGTTTTACTTTCATTTCGTGCGCACATTTTTTTTTTTTTTGCTTTTTTTTATTATTGTACATAATTTGCACGTGCTACGAATATCTAAAATTTACGAGCTCGTCGCTCTTGCCACAGCGTGTCGAAAGCGAAAGTGCCCCCCGTAGTTGCAAGCTTGGTTGGGATTGGGTATTGGTTGCTTCTGCACTGAGTGCTGATTTTGTTTGCTGGGTTTTGCGCACATGGGCGGGCATGTGCATGACACTAGTCCGAGTACGCGTCCGAACTCGTCTCGTCTCATCACGAGTTGTTGGCAGAGGGGTGGGTGGTAGAGATGGTCTGCTCTGCTCTGCGCTGGTTTGAAACGGGGCTTTGTCATGTACATTACTTTGCTTTCTAACGGTAGACAACAAGTAAAAGTAAGAGTCTGAAAGCTTTAAATAAGTGAGCGAGGGGTGGTGTTCGGTTCGCCTTCATTTCGTCATTCCGTCAAATCTTCTTCTTTTTTGTTTTTACTGTTCAAGCTGCCCTTTGGGTTTGCGACCCACTCGTTAACCCGCCAACCCCCCTACCCCCCCTGGCTGTTGCTTACTTTTACAGTTACACGTTTTATGTCGAAAATAAATGTGAACTAATGCATTTTTATTAATATATACAAGCGTGTTGGGAATTCCAAAGTGCAGGAGCCACAACGTTTAGAAAAAGTTTGTTCCTGGGTCGCTGACTTTTGTACCAAGCGGCGGCAGCAGAAGATAACGATGCCGCTGATGATGATGATGATGATTAAGCGTAAAAACCGCAAATGTTTTTTAAATGCAGTGCAAATGCTGGCCCACATAGTAGCTGCAATAAGTTCCTAGCAGTCTTTGGTATAATGTTTTGGGGTCGCAGCAACAACCCCCGCTACCGCTACGCTTCATGCGTTAGGTAGTTGTGGATTTTTATTTTCAATTCTATTGAAATATTTAACACGTTGTACTGCGTGTCAACGTTGTTGCTTGATTGGATTTTGCTGGCCCAAAAGATCTCACTGTCTAGATACCACCAAAAAAGGGTTAAGCACATGGCATATAATACATATGTACATATTTTATAACATATAATATGCCTCAGCTGTTTATAGGTAAGTATGCATTTTGCTTGGCCAACCCCAATTCTTGCTCTTGTCTTTGTAGACATAGCATACAATGGGCTTCTAAATTTCTAGACAAGATTTTGCATAACAAATTTTTGCTGCCCTCTGCTGAACAGACGCTCTTAGAGATTTTGGGATATTACTTAGTTACACACATAAATAAATTTTAGAGTTTATTTTATGATAGAAAAAAATAAAAGAGCACGATTTCGTATAAAGTTGATCTATTGAGCAATTTTACAAAATAAACAAGAGTGACTGCTTATGGGATATATGCTTAGCCAGGGAAGAGCATGTGGAAGCTATGATCACACAAGGGACGTAGCTGTAGTCTTAAATAAGTTTCCAAGGGTCTCCAAGTGAACCACTGTGGTTACAAAAATAATGTTTTTGTTAGCTAGAGATTGTGTGTCCTTTCCCAAGCTAGGCAGCACCAGAATGTAAGCTTCGCCATTCGAGATTTTCAGATTATTTGGATTATCTTTTTATGATAGTCTGCATTTGCATTGGAAACTAAGTTGAATAAGGAACCGAGTACTCAACGTTTAGTACCAAGGTGGGGAGTATGTTGCACTAAAGTTTCGAGTTCCTGTCGATATAAACTTTGTTGGAAATTTTGTTTGTTTGCAATTCTGAGCTGATGATGAAAAGCAGCTGCAGATAAAAAGTGAAACTCTCGACATAAACATTTTGGGTACGAGGGTTATGGGGCTCTTTTGCTCAAACTTGCTTTCTAAGATGATGCTACAAGATGGAGATGTCTCAAGACTTTCATATTTTTGATATGAAGACTGTCGGGTTTACAAACAAACATTTTTTGCTCAAAATTAACAAGCCCTTATATGCAAAATACAGGTCGTTGTATACTAATATAGGGTGGGCCATCGGTTGGTTTGCTTGTTAAACACTCATAATTCGGAACATACCCGTCCAAAGTGTTAAGCAACCGAACAATGCGTGAAAGTGGTACTGGCGTACTATGAAAATGGTGGTTCTGATGTCAGTGTCGCAAGAGTTACAACTTGCTAGGACCACTTTGCGGCCAGTTGGGCGATATTTTTATACCCTATACCTATAGTTACAAAGGGTATACTAGATATGTGCAATGTATGTAACGGATAGAAGAAGGCGTGGCAGACTGCAATTCCTTTATACCAAAATGCTTATTATAACCTCGGGTAGCGTTTGAGCCATGCCCGTAAGTCCGTCTAAATGAACACCTAGATTTCGGAGACTATAAAACCTAGAGACACTAAACTTAACACCTCATGCGCATATTGCTTCAGAAGATAAAGTTTGTTGAATTCTTCTTCTCCCAAACCCTTGTTTACCTCTTTTCGGACTCGCTTATGCTCCTCCTGAGGTGTGAATATGCGATCTCAGCATTCGTCTGCAGGCATTCCGATCCTGGATCATGTCATCGCTGAGACCCATTCGTTGCTGATGTTTTTGCATTTGACCGATCCACGTATTTTTCGGTCTGCCTGCCCTACGGCCGTTAACTGGAACTACGGTAAGTAGTGCCTTCTTAGCGGGGCTCTCTGGCGGTCGCCTTTGAAAATGGCAATACCAACGCATCTGACCTACTTTGAGCGTCTCAGTGGTCACACCCGCCGTCATCCTTAGCATTTTCATCTCAGTCGCAGATAAAGTTTGTTGAATTATGTCAATATCTTCCCATATATTAGAATTTCGAGGTTTTCGGCTGACACACCCCTTAACATATGCACTTGAAACTTACCCAATATACTTTAAACAACTTCTTTGACGTAGCTTTAGATTTTCTTCAAAATCGTTTAAAATTTAAGCAACCTATAGCAATAATATCATAGTGCAATAAAAAAAATGCATTTTCCATTTGGAAAGTTTTTGAAAGCAATAATACAGGAGTAGATTTTATTCGTGAAAAAATGGCACAGGGTATTATACTGTCGAGCAACACCTCGACTGTATCACATTTTTTTTCTCATACATATTTCAGCAGTTTCAGACTTGCATTTGGTATATATAATACATTCGTTTAATTTTTTTGAAAAATATACGAATTAAATGCAACTAAGCAACCAGATGGCCCACCCTATATAAGCTAGAGTAACTCTGCCGCAACGCTCTTTTGCTGGGCTCATGATTTGCATTTTCGTTGCGACTGTTGAATGAGGTAGGTTGCTGCTCTCGCGCTCTCTCACTTTTTTTACTCTCACAAAATTTATGCGCCTCAGTCGGCAGACTTAGGTTAGATAAGTTTGGCTGCTAAGTCATATACCGAGATCATTCAGAGACTTAAATGTGCTAAGGTATTTTAACAAGGCCTTATATTCGGAGCGCTGTTTGCGCTCAAGAGCATGTTCCTCCTGCACATTAGCCAACATGCGCTGAGCCTCGCCATTGACGAGACTCGGCTCCATGTCCACTCCGCCTTGTCGTTGGAGTGAACCTTCGCTTGGCGCTGTGCACAATATGAGCGCCAAGCGGTCCAGCTCACGTCAAAAAGGTGCAGCCGTATAGGCCTCTCTGAAAATTAGTCATGTACTGGTAGCTCTCTACAGGCGCCATTTTGTTTTTTATTAAAATATGTTTAATATCGTCAGCTATTTGGATTTGGAATATAAAATAAAGTTTTCTTGAAAAAAAAGTCGTAAGCAATTGTAAACAACTTAAAGTTGGCATCAGTTTTGATGTCTGGGGGCTGCCTTAAAGCGTCTGGGCTATGTGGCTTGGCTTAAATTGCGTCCCAAAGGTGTTGCATAATATTTAACACTCTCTCATTCTCACTCGACGGCTTATTGTTATCATTAGCGGCGTCGGCTGCCAGTCCAAAAATTTATAATTGCGCCCATATTTTCCGGCAGACACCACTGACTACCCGCCGCCACCCCGCCAGGCGTCGTGTCAATGGCAGCTTTCGTTTGTTTCACGTTTCATAACCATAACAAATTACTCAAGTCATCAATTATGAGCGACCCTTCACCCGCACAGCTTCAACCTAGGCGTTATATGTAGAGCTTGAGTAATTTTTTTTTTTTTTATTTTGTTTTTATTTTTAAGAACTTTGTCTGATATTTTTATTGCTTTCATTATGCTGGCAGTGCTGAATTGGGCACGACGGCGTGAGCACGTTCAGAGAACCTAAGCCGGAGACGCTTGTTGTTGGTCTTTTGTTTGTTTTGTATTGACTTGACGCTGACGCCCATTTGTCTAAGTTGGCGCTTGGCGCTTGGCTCTTAATAATGTTATCTTTTATTTATAATTTTTTTATTTATATACTTTAAAGTTTTGCGCATAAATACTGAATGCTGAACGTTTTAAAAGTTTGAATTGAGTACAGCTTGTGTTATAAATAATTTAGCTTTATTTCAATAGTATAAAGATTTTAACAAAAAAGTGAAAAAAAAGAAAGAGCTTCTAGGGCTTGTAGGTGAAGGGACCACCGCAGTTCTTAGAGCATAGATAGCTGGGACGCGTGCGCCACTTGCGACAATAGCGACGATAACAATTGCCGGGACTAGGAGTAGGCGGTGCAGTTGTGGGTGTAGGTGGCGTTGGTGTGGGCGGTATAGTTGTAGCTTGACAATTTCCAATCAGCGTGTTCAAGAGATTAGACAGCAATATAATATTGGGATTCAGCAAGAGATTGAGATCGATGAGCGTTATGAGCGTATTATTATCACCCACAAGCTCCGTATCGGGTGCAACTGCAAGCATAGAAGTTACAGCTAAGTAAAGCAGTCACAATTGGGCTAAAAAATAAAACTTACGACTGATATCGTTGGCAGTGGGACAACTGGAACCAGTGATAACGCTGAGCACATTAAGTTGCAGCAGTATATTCAGATCTATATTGATGAGCTTAATAATCTTATTATTATTGCCCATGACAATTTTAGGTGGTTTCGCTGTAATAAAAGCAGTTTTGAGTTTGGTTGTCTAGAGCAGTTAGTGGCTGGCGAGACTTACTTGGAGCGCCTTGACCGCCCAGATTAAGTATGTTGCTAAGCACAAAGATGTTCGCCAAGATGTTGCCCTGTATATTCACAATCTGAACAAGCGTATTTTGGTTGCCACCAGTACTGGGTGCTGGCGTAGGCGTAACTTCGGTAGGTGGCGCTATGGTGCTAGTTGCACAATTGTCCAATTGTGACTTAATTATGCTGGAAAGCACATTAACAATTGCCAACAGCTCCAGATCGATATCGATCACATTCAACACCTTAGTATTCTTGTCCAAAGTACGTGGCGCAGCTATGCAGAAAGAAAGCTTTTGAGTAAACCCAGCGCAGCTAACGCTTGTAAATAACTTACCTCTTACAGGATTACCAGTAGGACAGCTGGAACCAGTGATGACACTAAGCAGATTAATTTGTGCCAAAATATTTAAATCAATATTAATTAAGGACACAATTGTTTTGCTGTTATCCACAACAATCGTAGGAGGATTCTCTGTAAAAGCAGCAGCATTAAGTTTTGAAAGCTACTTATGAAATGAGTAGAACTTACGCGTGCCAGGGTTGCCACCAGCATTCAAAACATTGCTTAATATAAAGAGGTTCAATATAACATTGCCATCTAAATTAATGATGTTTATGGTAGTAACACTATTGCTGGGGCAAATGGGTTTGGAGGTAGTCGGAGTAATTGGTGTGGGAGTAGTTGGTGTGGGTGTAGGCGGTGTTGCTGTGGATGGTGTGGGTGGAGCCAGTGTTGTAGTGCTGCTAGTTGGCGCACACTTGCCCAGTAGTGTTGTAATAATATTTGACAACAAATTAATATTGGGCATCAGCAAAAGATTGACATCGATCAGCGTAACAAGCGTATTTCTGTTACCCCTGATCTGTGTACGCGGTACAACTGTAAGCAAATTTTTTAGTAACTCCTACAAACCTGCTGCTCCACTAAACTTTAACTTACCTTTAGGTTCATTGCCTGTGGGACAACTGGAACCAGTAATGATACTGAGCAGATTTACTTGCAACAATACATCCAAATCAATGTTTATCAACTTCACCACTGTATTGTCGTCGCCAATGATGACTGTGCCCTCATCCTCTGTTTACGTGCCAAGTTAAAGCAGTGTTTAAGCAAAAAAAAAAACGTCTACTTACGTGTGAGTGAATTGGTTGCACCGCTGCCGCTTCCAACGTTACTGAGCACATTGAGTAACAACTTCACATTGCCATTTACATCGATTACTTTTATGACGGAATTGTTGTTTCCTTTGATAACTTCGCGTGGTCCACCAACTAAATCAGTTACACCACTAGCTGGCAGCACGTTACCGCTCTCTGTAAGTTTGATACAGTTGAAAAAGTTGGCAGCATTGTAATATGAGCAGCTACTTACGACCCAAAGAGCTTAGAGCGCCGGAGACAACATTGCCAGCAGGCACATTGCTGAGCACATTGGCAACAGCTTGGATGGGTAAATTTGCGCCAACAAGCGTGTTTTTCGTATTGCCGGAGCCTGTTATGGAGTCGCCGCTCTCTGTAAGGTTGATCAAGTTGGTTAAGTTGGCAGCGCTGCAAAAGCAACTATTACTACTTACGGCCCAAAGTATTTCCAACTCCGCTGGCAGTGCCCAAAGTATTGCCACCCGCCACACTGCTAAGCACATTGGCAACTACTTGAACAGGTACATCAGCACTAACTAACTTGTTTACTGAGTTGCCTGATCCCGTAATAGAATCACCGCTGGCTGAAATTTGGTTCAAGTTGATTAAGTTGGCAAGGCTCTCGTCTGATCAACTACTTACGTCCCAGAGAGTTTACAGCTGCGGAGCCAGCATTGCCAGCAGGCACATTGCTGAGCACATTGGCAACAGCTTGGATGGGTACATTTGCGTCCACAAGCGTGTTCAGCGCATTGCCGGAGCCTGTTATGGAGTCGCCGCTCTCTGTAAGGTTGATCAAGTTGGTTAAGTTGGCAGCGCTGCAAAAGCAACCATTACTACTTACGGCCCAAAGTATTTCCAACTCCGCTGGCAGGGCCCAAAGTATTGCCACCTGCCACACTGCTAAGCACATTGGCAACTACTTGAACAGGTACATCAGCACTTACTAACTTGTTTACTGAGTTGCCTGATCCCGTAATAGAATCACCGCTGGCTGAAATTTGGTTCAAGTTGATTAAGTTGGCAAGGCTCTCGTCTGATCAACTACTTACGTCCCAGAGAGTTTACAAGACCGGAGCCAGCATTGCCAGCAGGCACATTGCTGAGCACATTGGCAACAGCTTGGACAGGTATATTCGCATCGACGCCCTTGTTTATCGCATTGCCAGAGCCTGTGATGGAATCGCCACTCTCTGTAAGGTTAGTGAAGTTGGTTAAGTTGGCAGCGCTGCAAAAGCAACCATTGCTACTTACGGCCCAAAGTATTTCCAACTCCGCTGGCAGTGCCCAAAGTATTGCCACCCGGCACATTGCTAAGCACATTGGCAACTACTTGAACAGGTACATCAGCACTTACTAACTTGTTTACTGAGTTGCCTGATCCCGTAATAGAATCACCGCTGGCTGAAATTTGATTCAAGTTGATTAAGTTGGTAAGGCTCTCGTCTGATCAACTACTTACGTCCCAGAGAGTTAACAGCTGCGGAGCCAGCATTGCCAGCAGGCACATTGCTGAGCACATTGGCAACAGCTTGGACAGGTATATTCGCATCGACGCCCTTGTTCAACGAATTGCCAGTGCCCGTAAGAGAATCACCACTCTCTGAAAATGTATTCAAATCAGTTAAGTTGGCAGCGCTGCAAAAGCAACCATTGCTACTTACGACCCAAAGTGTTTCCAACTCCGCTAGCACTACCCAAAGTATTGCCACCCGCCACATTACTGAGCACATTGGCAACTACTTGAACAGGTACATCAGCACTTACTAACTTGTTGAGCACGTTGCCCGAGCCTGTGAGAGAATCACCAGTTGCAGAACCCAAAAGACCACCAACAAGCGGAGCATCGGCTTGCATAGCAGCTGTGTCGTCATCAGCAATATTATTACTGGGTAGCGCTTCCTCTGCAAATCCATAGAGACTTGTTTAAATACCAGGCTTCAAATATATGCATTTCACAACTTACTCGTTATGGAGTTGGCTGCACTGCCGATTTGTGCCTCCAGCAGCTCGTTCAAAACGCTGAGTACTATGGGTTGTGTGAGACCCAGCTTAAGCAAATGCACCACCCAATTATTGGCGGGCGCCTGACATATGGGACTGGTGCCACCATTGGCTATGCTCGTCATGCCATTCAAAAGCGCCAAAATCACCGATATGGCAGTGCGCACCTTTATGAGATTCACTACCGATTGCCTGCTGCCCACCAGCACAGTGCCAGGACTCACTGCAAAGTGTCCAAAATTAGTGGTTTACATGTTCTGCTCCCATACGCTCTACTTACAGCTTGTTCCAGTGGTTTGCATTGTATTAAACAGCTCGCTCTTATCGGTGCCACACATGGAGACCAGTGATTCGATGACACGGTTTAGAAACGCTATATCTTTACCCTGCAGCAGCTTGATCAGCACCTGCACCACACTCTCGCTGATCTGCTCACTCTCGCCGGGTGCCGCATAAGGCAACGACTGCAGCGCTGTGCGTGTAATGCGTGCACCATCCGACTCTGTTGACTGGCTAGCCGTTGCTGTCTTTATGATCTGCACCAGCTCCTTGGGTGCACACTCTATGCCATTGAACGCCTGCAAGCCCAAAAACGTATCCAGCGCCAAGCTAAGACGCGTTTTATCCACAGACTTTTCAATATCCTTGATAACCTGTCCACAGCTGCTGTGTCCATGTGTGCCAACCAAAGCCTCAATTACCACATCCATGCCCACTTCCAGCAGCATTAGTTCCTTCTGTGTCTTCTCCAACGGCTGTTTGGCGCTGCGCAGCGTCTGCACAATCTTCTGCTGCGCATCAGTTAGCTCAAGTCCACGTGCCTGCGTGCTGGCAACCAGCAGCTCGGCCAGATCTTTGGCTGCTAGGCGTCCCAGATTGGTTACTTGTTTGCCCGCCACGCCCGCCGACTTCTTTGTCGCGGGCTTGGCATCGTAGGGTATGACAAAGCACGTGGAGAGCAGCAGAAACAGATGAAGACGCCACATCTTGAAACAATCTACGACAATAAAATGATAGCTCTGCAGCGCTCTTTACACTTTTTATACCAACCAAGCAGCATCGAGCAACACGCATCTCTTTGTCTCTTCGATCTTTATCGGAATCGTGCGAGTTAATGCAAATTTCTGCATTCTAGATAACTCTGCACCTACGCTCGACGCAGCTAAAGATACGCTTTAAACTTGTAGATACGTCTGTGGCATGCTGTAAACGTGCTTGATGGGTTTATAGTACCCATTCATTGTTGCTTATTATCATCTGGCTAGGGCGGATGTGCTTACAACATCCAAAACTTAACTTTAAACAACAGTAGTTCAGTAACTATCTTTTGTTGTTTTATGTATGCTTTAAAATAAATAGAGATGTGAGAGAGATATGTAAATTTTGGGAAACACTTTCTTGTAATTAACAAAAGTGGTTCGGACCCGGAAACTGTAGCCAAATAAGATTCTTGAAAAAAATAAGAGATTTTTATGCTTTCTCCAGATAAGTTTTTTTTTTTTGGAATATACTGTGGTCACTACATCACCTCAAAAAAATGTCGGAAGCGTCTGGAACTTTTTTTTATCGAATTATGTGTAACAAGACTTTCTTTTCTTCCGAAACCGCAAAAAAAATATTTTTAATGTTAAATTTCAGAATAACTTTGGGGTTCCTATATAGATGAATAAATAAATAGTGGGCTATATCGACTAGATGATTCTATAGTGTATTTATACTCTATACGGTCCGGAACGCTTCCATTTGCCTCTAACGTAGTTTCGACTCTGTCGTACTTTCGCGTATATAAAGTCAGAAATTACTCAAATTTCAACTTAATTTTGAATCAGGAAACTCTGCCAAAAATTTTGTTACTACCGGAACTATAGGCGCTCTGATTTAATTTTTTTAGCTGGCAAGGCCCTATGCTCCACTGAGCGAAGAGGATAGCAGTAAGTAAGTAAGCTGGCAATGCCTTACTTTGTTACTGAGATCACAAAAAAAAAGCATCTAAAATATAAATGCAGGAAGCATTGTCACTATGTTCCAGCGAAAGGACAGATACTATTTTTTAGAGCAAGGTCTCATATATACCGGACGTCATCAACGGTTTGGGCTGCGCTCTAGTTGAACCAAAATATGAGTAATCCAAAGACTTTTGGGTCAAACAGAAATTTTTAGTAAAACGGTCATTTAGTAAATAATCACTTATAATTTATTTTTATATATATGATACCTTTTTTGGGAACTAAAATGGCTCTTGGCCCTATGCTCCACTAGGAGTAACAGGACATAAGAAGAAAGTAGCTCTTTGGAAAATATTTAATGGATTATTCGGTGAACTGTGGGCTCTTCGATTTCTTAATCCCTGCTGGGACATAGGGCATCAAATCATCCCTGCGGTCTGTAGGTTCCATATTTGTTTCAACCTTCACAAAGCTCATTTATATGGCAGTATTTTTTTTTCCTGATTACCACAATGTGTCTAAGAGCTGAAAACAGAATTTTTAAATGAGTACATATACGGAAAGTACTCAGGCGGTTCAAAAAGAATATGGTTCAAAAAATAAGGACGATTTTTTAGTTTTTCTCTTTAAAAAAAGGGTCCTTACCTTAAATTCAAGATTTGTGGGAGCATGGAAGGTTTATATTAGTGACTCTGAGTTTTTTGACAGCCAAGACTGTGGATTTATTATTTTGCAAAAGGCTGTTAAAATTATAGTTGCTTAAACGAAGAATTTTTTTTGTTTTGTTACTCCTCTTGGAAGCTTAGGGCCTATAACTAGCCTTCTTTCTCTCGTGTCGGTTTCAGTCATCGATTCTCCCCCCCCTTAGTAATGTGACTACCATGTAAGCTCTCAGGGGAAGAAAAAGATGACAGCGGCTTGTGTCTTTGCTGATCGCAGTGAGCTTTCATCGAGCTTTCGGCGCTTTTTTCTACAGCATCACTTTTTATTCTTCCTTGGAAAGCTTTGTGCTTTAGTGATTCTTTGCGGAAGAAGTTGCGGGGCTAAAGTGGGTTTGTGTAGGGTTGGAAATATGAGAAAAACAGGAATGATTGGGTTTTGGGGCTTCATCAGAAAACTTCGGACTCAGAAAACCTAACTTACAAGCAGGTGCGGATCTAGGGATGCTTCACTTCGAAGTTTATATGTATATCAGAGCTCGCAAAAGACTTTCAAACGATTTTGCCAACATTTGGGGGGGAGGTTCAGACCCGAAAACGCTCCAGTGGATACGCCACTGCTTACAACCCTGCCCCTTCGGGGGGCTAGCCTATTATTATGGAGTCAAGCGTATTGAAGATTTAAAAAAATTTAATTAACAGCATGGGAAGACTTCGGATTGATTCAGGCAGTCGCGGGTACACGGGGCTGTTTGCGGCTCCGGACACCCCCCAAAAGTTGGAAAAAGGGTTGACATATTTTTTGGGAGCTCTTATACATATTTATATATATAAAACTTCTTGAATACAAATTTCTCTTAAGAATGCATTAAATCTCGTTAAGATAAACATGTTTTCTCTGGGAACCACAACTTAAGCAATAAAAGTCGACGCTTAGTTAATTTCTGGTCTTACACAATATACTTTTACCAAAGATAAACACTTTTACCGTCTGACCCACTGACCGAGCCAACGTCAAGCAGTGCAACAAGCACGTAATACCAATTGTAAGACTCATGTTCTTTTTGTTATTTATTTGAACTTGTTTTTTACACAAAACTCTTTACAAGTTCCGCATTATGTGATGATAAGATTTAAGACAAGGTCGTATAAATAGACAAAACATGCCTCTTGTTTAGGGCATTGTAAGATTTGCCAAACAGCTCAACGAGTTCGCTGAACATACGTCACTCGCTGTTTTTGACTCGTTACTCGCTATGGCAGCATTTACTAGTCAAAGCATGCTGCTCTTAACGCTGGCGGCCATTTGTTGTTGTTTTGCAGCGCCAGTTTGCGCACAAACCTTTACCTCGGAGGATCGTGGCTCCATTTTTAAGTTCATGCATGTGCTGCTGAATTTCTTGGAAGCAGATGTCGAGAACTCTACGTTGCCCGCAATAACAGCAACGGAGCAGACCAGCAGCGAGAGCACTATAGCCAGCAGCGAGAGCACAACAGCTGTAACGAGTAGTACAAGCACAACGACACAACTCGCTGAGAGCAGCAACGAAGAGAGCGACAGCAGCAGCACGGAAGCAACGAGTGCCAGCACTACGGCGAGTAGCTCTAGTCCAAAACGCATTTGTTTTAAGCGCTACTGTTATAAGTTTAAAAACGATAAAGGTTATATATACTAGAGAGTATACGTAAGACTGGTTGCTGAACTTTGAATACGATTAGTCGTATAGACAATGTACGCAAAACGCATTTGTTTTAAGCGCTACTGTTATAAGTTTAAAAACGATAAAGGTTATATATACTATAGAGTATACGTAAGACTGGTTGCTGAACTTTGAATACGATTAGTCGTATAGACAATGTAGTTTGTCTTTAACGAAAAATATCTTTAGTACTTTTGGTAATAATTTGACAAATGTAACTATAGCTATGAAATGCATTGCTAAAAAGAATTTCAGAACAGAAACTTATTGAACAGCCTACATATGTCAAAGTTCTTATTAACTTGTCTTATTTAAAATATTATGTAGTACCTATTATTTATATTTTTGCTGTTAGTAGTTTGTAAAAGAGTTTATAAAGTTTTGCAATGTTTTTGCTTTTAAATATCGGTAGCTTTCGGCTATTTATTTGGGGGTTTTCGCGACAAAAAACATTCAAAAATTAGGCGGAGGTAAATAAAAGAACTTCATTACTGAGGTTCAAAAGCTTCAACACCCAAGGGTTCTGAAATAACCTCAAAAACTCCAATTTCGATATTTTGAACATCTGGTAACAACATAATACTAAAGTTTGCGACTCAATTCTTTTATTTTAGATTGTAGAAGCATATAGTGAGGCTGCTTTAAGTAAGAATAGTAAACGTGAGTGGTTTCAAAAGTTTAAAAACGAAAGACAAAGAGCACAGTGGGGGCTCGAAAGTGTACCAAGACCCAGGATAGAAAATATGATTAAAAAAATGCATTCTAAACGCAAAAAGAACTTGGACCTACATTATAAATGACTTAACAAGAAATTTCATATGCGTTTTGCATACGTCTACACATTTGTGGGTAGGTTGATCAAAATTGGTACACTATAGCTAATGGCTACCATACAAAAGTTGAAGCTGCGCTCTCTTTTTCAGTGAGAGACTTCAAATTGTTGGATCATGGTCACTGCTGTTGAAACATGGAAGAAAAGAAGATCACAGTAAGCCATAAGAAGAGACGCATGCTGTGTATGCGGTGGGTTCAGCTTGGATAGGCTCAAAAGATGAAGCGTTCTACCAAAGTAGTTTAGAAGAAAGCTTTGCCTAGCACAATAAGCTCTTTTGTGTATCTTATAGTTTTTGCGATTCTCAGAGTACAAAATCTACAGCTGGCATTAAAAAACAACACAGATTTGGCCACACTGTTTTGCCAAAACGTATATAACTCCGATGTTGTGCTTAAGAACTCTCGAGAAAACGATTTCAAGTACTTTCTTTCTTTATGGCATAAGAACAATAAAATAGTGCTTTGTGTGGACAAATAATATTTACCACTGTGGAGTGTGTACAGTGAGCCATAAAAAGCTGCGAAAAGTTTTGTGTCAAGTTTTGCCCCGCTAACAAATTATTTCAATTAAAACTTTTGAACAGAGCACTTAATGCTGACAACTTGGGCGTTTATGTGCGAAAGTCTCTCACTCTCTCTCTTAATTGTGCCTAAAATACGAGCTATAAATTTGTTTTTCAATAAGCCCCACACACACAGAAACACACAGAGACACACAGTTACACAGCAACTTAGACAATTCCAAGAAAACACTTACACTCACGCACTGAAGCTGACAGGATTACAGATAAAGCCTAAAGATATAAACTTTGTGGCTTTTTGTCGAGTCGTAAACAAATGAAATTTCATTTGTAAAAAGATTTGCAAAATGTAATGTTCAAAATGGTTGACAACAATGTCAATATATAGGCTCAAAGACAGACAGCTGGCTAAACCCAAACAGTTTTTGGCTGAGAGTTTTTGCTTTTAAAAACAATTGCATTCTTAAAGTTGAGCAATATCTGGAAAAATTTTGACAACTAGGAAGATTCAAGATATGCTAAGATATATCCCGATGTCTACGACTGTAACCTATAGTAAAGGGTATATTAAGTTTGTACAGGAGACGTTGAAGACCCAACAAAGCTAACCAAAGTAGTACCAGAGTTAGTCGTCTGTCTGTCAGCTCAGAGATGATTAGAGCTAGGCAACCAAGCTTTTGGATAAGAGATTGGAGTACCCAATGTCGAATTTGATCAAATCTAAACTCAATGTTGAGCCAATTTTTTCATACCAATGCTGCATTTCAATAATATAGAGGATGAGGTGAATTCGAAAGAATTTTTTCTTTTAGCCAATAGTAACCACGTCAAAACATCTGTAGAAATCATCAAAATCAGAGAAGGTCGGGAGAAAAATTGTCCGCTTCACTTATTTTCGCCGATATACATACATACATTTGTTTTTAGTCGAGAAAATCTTGAAATTTTGGCGACACAAAAACTTAAACAAAAACTTTCAAGGCAGCAATTGTTTTGGAAAAATTATACTGAACAGAAAAACACCTGTACTATCAAAAACAAGCTTCGTTTGACGTTTATTTGACACTTGGTTTCATACTCTAATGTCAACACAGAAATCAGTAAGAATGCGTTTCTGGACTCACACCACTTTCGAATTCAACCCACTTGCCTCTACTTAGCGTTTGGGCTTTTCATCTTGCTAAGAAATTATCTACAACTTCTTCAAAGGAACTCCACGCACGCAGCTAGTCCGGTTGTAATGTTGTTCCGAATTCGTTACTTAATTCACGAATTTGAGGAACTACGAGTATTTCTTTTTTAACTTGCAGTTTGCCTTATTTGAGGAACGCGTGTACTAAGTTAGCGATTGCAACATTGTTTCCATTTTTTCCAATTGCTTTTAGTTCCTTTTTGTCAACGTAAATTCGTAAATTTTTGGTGAAATTGAGATTTCGTGTACTCATGATGATTCAGCTACTTGTCTTCAATGGACCGTACGATTTTGATGAAAAAGAGCTTATTTGAAAGGTAATGACTACTTCGTTACATAAAAGTTTTAAATATTAAAGAGTGAACCACTTTTTACAGCTTAGGGCCTATACGCAGTTCGAAATATTTCGCGCGGAATGACAAAACTTCATATAAAAAAAAAAAAAACCCATTTGGGACCCCTTTAAACAAAGTTGAAAGCGACAAAAATAAAATACCTCTGAAAAAAATTGTATTTTTTCAGGGTTTCGGGTACACATTTTCGACTGTAGTTTTTTCTAAAAGCTAACATTTTTTGTGGTTGGGTGCATTTTGGATAGTTAGTCTATTCTACTTTTGAGAAAAATCGAAATAATGAAAAAATTCCAATGTGTGCAACCGTATAAGTCGCATCTATGGAGAAAAAAACTAGAGTCAACTAGTGTTATGAGCCGGAAGAGAGCACTGATAGTGAGGGCAATGAAGTGAAAAAAAGCAAATGTCTTATGGAAAGTTCAGCCAGTTAGAAGCTCTAGCTTTAAAACTCCAAGAGAAGAGAATGGATGATTTTTAAGCGACGAGCAAATGACTTAATTTTCTAAGGAATTCCAGTACGTTCAAGTTTACCAAAGAAACCAAGAGGTGGGGCGCAGAGGACATCTGGATTTTGAAATATGTCTATCAATACAAGACAAGAGTTGGGGCGCAGAGGATATCTGGATTTTGAAATACAAGATAACGCCTCTTCCTAAGAAGAATATGGGCTTGGTACGGAATTCGTTTTGCGTCACCTCTCCAAACATAACCAAAAGTTTTTAGATAAGTGAATTTTCGGAAAGGGAAAGAATGAGAAATTGCATAAAAGGCAGAATACGGGAAGTCATGGGGCGAAATCAAACTAATTGAGAGAAACAGAACGAGATGAGAATGTTTTGTGGATGCCCTATGCTCCAACAGGAGTTAAAGGAACCTTATCATCATCATCATCATCATCATCATCATCATCATCATCATCATCATCATCATCATCATCATCATCATCATAAAAGGCATTAGTTTGAGATCCCGTGGATAGAGTTGCCGGTGTATTACAATATGGAGCCAAAAGCTCGATCTTATTGGCAACCACTGTTTTTAAATGCACTACTGTTGATAATATCTGAGCAGTAGTGCTGGAGAAAACATTGATAATATACCGATGCATCGGTGAATCGAAGTTTAAAATATCTCTATATCGATGTTGGCCAACAGAAATGTTTCTCCAGCACTACTTAACACCCATTTGATGAGTGAAGAAGTGCTGGAGAAACATCTCTGTTTGCCAACATCGATATATATAGATATTTTAAACTTCGATACATCGATATAACATCGATGTTTTTTCCAACACTACTGAGCAGACATAACTTTTAAGAGTACATCTATTTGAATCCAATACTTTAGGTATAAACAAATACCAAGCCGGCTTCAAGCTGTCACCACAGCGAACAAATCTTGAACACCCTTGGGTATCAAAATAATAGCACCATCTATATAATAAATATGACTCGGTGCCCATACGAATAGTCGTACCAATTTGAAAAGAGCGACCCAACGAACACATTAAAATCAACTTAATTAAATTGTAATTGAATATTTTTGTTGTTGTGTATCTTCCGGCGAACCACAAGTAAACAGTAAACAACATGGCGTCTGACACGTGACCTGTGCAACGGTTAAATTCACAAGTAACGGCAGTTGTGGGGTTTTCCTTTTTTTTTTTTTCTAGATTATAACCGATAAGCCTGACATGCGTACGCATCCCTGACGCAGCACGCCCAGCTGGGTTTACATAATGAGACTAATTTAAAGCACTTGACAAGATGCAAAGTACTAATCTGGGTCCGAGATAACTTTGTTAAGTTGTTGACGCATATGACAATAATAATAACAATATCATTAAATGGGTAGAAGATAGTGACTGCGGGAGGGAGTTGGTGGGTGTGACACGTGTGCTCGAATATGTCCTCAAAGCGAAAGAAGCCTATAACGTGCTGATGTCATGCACGGATAGCACAAGGATTCATTTTAAAATGTCACTGAAGCTATTGGCACGATGACGTCATACGAACAAAAAATTTTTCAACACGATGCCAGACTTTTTATGTGTATTTCATAAAACTGTGACCTTGAGAACCAACCATTAACAGACGTCTAAAAATCTCTTAAATATTATCAAAAAAAAAAGAAGTCAATTTTGTGGAGATGCATGCAAAAACTTTTGTGTTTAAAATATATTAGAGATTTTTGAAGGATATCCATCAACCGCGCTCCGAAAAACGAAAACACTAAACCGAACAATTTTATTCGGATTCGTTTGTGCCTGCTCCGGGAAACGAGGAAAATTTTCTTTGTGTAACGCGGCAACCCTGTCGCATACATCGTCATGTGTTCATAATACGTGCACAAAAAAATTGTTGTGCATGCTATTTTTTGGATTAAATTGGATTAAGCAAAAAAAATAATTGTCAATAAATACACAACCTTAAGTTGGCGTAAAAGTATATCAACGAATATTTAAAAAATTATTTCGCTATAAAATACGTACATTTTGAAACCTATTTTGCCGTTCGGTTTCAAACCACATGAAAAATTCGGTTTGGTGAAATTGGCAGCAACAAACATTCGGTTTCAAAACGAATCTGATTAAAATGCTCGGATTCGTTTTCCGGAGCACGGCCGTTTAATTCGATATTTGATCGAAATCTAATTCCTTCCAATTTGTGGAAACTGCATTTTTTTATCTTTAATTTGAGTTTAAACAGGGGTGCCCAGCCCCATAGCCCATCTGCCTCTTTTTGTTTTTGTAATGGCTCTTAGGCGAAACTGGGCAGCCCATAGCCCAAACGGGCACTTTTACTTCGTGCATTTACACAGACACGAGACCGAAGCAAGCCGAAGTCGTCAACTTGAGCACAGCTGAACATTTTGCAACACAATTCATTTGCGCAGTGCATAGCTCACTAGCACACTCTCATTTTTCGGCCGCTCTCTTTTTGCCCAGCTCTGCTCTTAGGCATAGGCAGCAATGCGCAAAGTGTAATAATACAAGGTGAGGATATGCCAAACAGCGCTCTCTCGTGGGTCTTTATTTTGCTTGCAGTAGTGAATAACATTTCAAAGTGAAAGGTTGTGCACAGTGCCGTCGGCAAATGATAGAATTTGTCCTTGCGCGTGTTTGTTATAGTGATAAGAATTAGAAACAATAAACAAAGATTAATCGGCATTAAAAAATATCTTTAAATTTATATTGTAGAATACATATTTTTAATAAAAAAAATTGTTAAACTAAACAAACCGAGTATTTTATTTATTAAAGAAAACAAGTCCATGTATAAATTCCAGCAACAACCCTGCAGGAAAAAAAACCAGTCCCGAACTGGTTCCGAACCATCCCGACGGTTAAAGTGTGTGTCCTAAACCTAATATGATTGCATGCGGCTAACTAGTATGTTTAACATGGGCTTGTCATAGAAAGCAACCAGAATTTTTGGGTAGGATTTTCAACTGGTAGCAAACTGGTTCGCATGCATATGGAAAACTAGTTGCTTCCGTACTAGAATATAATAATTCGTTTGGCTATGCTCTCGTTCTAGTATATTTAACCGAAATATTGAACTAGTTAATATTGTTGTAAACATTTTATTCACTTATAAGACAACAACTCTTAAATTATAGACTTGCATTAAAAATTAACAGATTTTTATAAAGTAATTTTAGGTAACTACGTTATTATTAATTTTTGTGAAAATAAATAACACAAGTAGTTTCTTATATTTATAAAACTGAAAAAAAAAGACAAGTTATGTGTTGTATGTACTTATGTATACCCAAAATTCATTTTTTTTTGTTCACAAAAAACAACAGCATTACGCTCTGAGAGAGCGTGAGAATTGAGCAGTACAAATTTGACAGAGATAGCGCTCTCTTCTACCATTTTATCCTATACCGCGGCGGTTCTTTCTTTAACCATACATAAACTAGTTACTTTCAGAGTAGTTGAGGCCACTTATATGACACCGAATTCCTGCAGGGTAGGCATAGGCAGCAATGCGCGTGTACATGCACGGCCCAAACTGTATATTACTCAATGCCAATACAAATTACCTAAACAATTTCGCGATTTCTCTCTCTTACTCTCTTCGCTCTCTGAGCTCATGAGCACAGAAACAACCCTTGCGTATATTTGTTGTTGGCCCACTGATTTGTTGTTCTTTCTCGTTTTTGCTCTCTAAACTCTTGCACTTACAAAAAAGGATATGGGATTCATCGCGGACACGAAATTTTTGTGCACCACGTGTTAAATGTGATTTATACTCACATAGCTTGCAAATAAAAAATAGTTACAACGAAGATCGAAACATTTATAAGAGCATACACTATTTTTTTCAGTGTACATAATAACATGAAAAAACGATTCGCTTAAGATGTGTTAGTGGTTTTGCTTTCATATGTATTGGTTTTTGCTCTTCCATAAGAAGCGTTTGGGCTGGCAACCCTGCTCTAGTAAAATGTAATAATTTCTTGAGCAAATATTTTCTTAGCCCAAAAGTATGCTATTTTTTTTATTAAGTAAAAGGCGAAAGATTTATGCGACAACTGAAGAGATTCTCAGAGTTTTTTATTTTATTAGTATTATTATTTATTTTATTGCGTCTCACCAATATATCTTTTATTTCTTAACATAGTTTTATAAAGTCAGCTTTTTGGGTAGACTTATACATTTTACATTTTTATTAATATAAACAAATGCAATAAATTGTATATTATAATCATACTACATATATTAAATAAAAACTTCTTAAAAACTTGCATAAAAATGTATATTTCTTAAAATATAATTTTTTGAGTTCTAATTTTTTTTAAATTTTAAATACACAATAAGTAGCTCATAAAAAAAATATTATAGCTAATTAATTTATTATACATTTTCTAGGCAAAAGTTTATTACTTAATTGGATAACAGCTTTGTATCTTTAATTTTGCAATTACTAAAAATTTTAACAATTTTCAATAAAAAAAGTATATATTGGGGTTTAAGAAGAAGATTTTTTTCAAAAAATCATATAATACCATTTAAAAAATTTAAAAAAAAGTTGATATCCTTAACATTTCTGATTTAAGGTCGTAAAAAAATGGAGATCAAATTTTGCTTTACTAAAGCTTTTGAGATTTTTCGAGAAAACGTTAAAAAAAATGATCGCTTTATCGCGAATATATACAATCTTACTTAAGCGAAATTTTTCATTTTATTTTTTATATATATGTATATATACCATATATAGTTAAGAACTATTCGACTAATTCATTTTATTTTAATTTAAATATTTTTTATATTTTTATATTGTATTTTATTTAAACCAATTTTTCGTCACTTGTAGCAAATTTGTAAAAAAATAAATTAAATAAAATTTGTTTTTAATTTTCTTTCATTTTCTATTTTTATAAAAAGTCCAAAATCGAGAAAAAAAAATTAATTTCAGGTTCGCAAAAAATTTCGAAATTGAAAAAAATTACAAATTTTATTTCTTTACCATGCTTACGATTCTATCTTAATTGGAAAGCACTCGTAGGCATTTCAGTAAAGTGAAAATTCCAAAATCGAACAAAATTTCGATATCGAAAAAATATAAAAATAATTGTATTATATTGAAGCCTGTTCGAGTTCGATTGCTCACGAAATAAATTATTGATCTGAATTAAGATGAAAGTATAGAAATTTTGGTTTCTTATGTGAAAATTACAAAATTAAAAAAAAAAATTCGAAATCGAAAATAATTAAAATTTGTATGACGCTTGTTTGAGTTTGACTGCTTACAAAAGAAATAATTGATCGTTTATCTAAATCGGGATCAAAGTTTGGAAATTATAGTTGCTTTTGTAAAAATTCCAAATTCGAACATAATTTCGAAATGCAAAGAAAAAAAAAAAAATAGATTTAATTTCAGACTGTTTGAGTTGGATTGCTTACGAATCTAACTAAATCGTAAAAAAAGCACAGAAATGATTTCGAAAACGAACAAAATTTTAATATCGAAAAAATTTATAATTTTATTCCTTTTCAGTTCGTTTGAGTTTCGAAAGAAATAATTGGTCGTTTCTGCAAATCGAAAAGAAAGTATGGAATTTATTGGTACTTTTGTAAAATTTCGAAATCGAAAAAATTAAAAATTTTAATGCAATAATTTATATGAACTAGCTTAAATCTGGAAGAGAGCATATAAGCCATAGCTACTTTTGTAAAAATTTGGATATATTTGCGATAGAATGAACATTTTTTTTTCAAAAAATGTTTTTTTTTGCTATAAATTTTATATAATTTTTTTGACTGCATTTGCAGCTTACGAAAACTTAATAATAAATATATTTAAAATATTTTGATTATAATTAGATTTTAGATCATACGATTTAGAGTAAATTCATGCATATTTGGACACAAAACAATTTTTTTTTAAGTTAAACAAATTCTTTTATTTGTTTTCAAATAAAATTCAGCTTTAAAACTTTTGCTGCTTGCGCAAAAAGATTTGGAAATGTTATTTACAAAATATAGAATTTGGAAAAAGAAAAACGTTTCTTTTGCTTTTTTGTTTTTTTTTTTCTAAAATGCCGCAAACTGACTTTGGTCGTGACTTTAAACGCGAATATGTTGAATTTTAGTTTTCAGTGTATAAATATTTCGCTTAAAGGACTTTTTACAGGCAGGACATGTGAATCCCTTGACTTTGTGCTTCTTCGAGTTCGACTTCAAGACATCTTTATTTTCAGGCGTCTTATAATGATTATAAACCGATTTTGTGGAGCAGACTGTACGGCCACAAAGCTGACATTCCGTATTTGTCGTCTGGGTTTCTTCCAAATGCTTGAGTATATGATCCTTAAGGCTCTCATTGGGATTGAGTCGTTTATGACACAGATAGCAAGGTTTAGTATTGACATAAGCCGGAACTACGGGACGTTCAACTGCTGGCATGTCATTACGTGGATTTGTGGACGTAGCTGGGGCTGCATGGCGACGACTGGAACCCAAGGACTGTGCGTCTGCGGAAATTTCGGGCAAAGGATTTCCATAGAATTGATTGTAGTGCTCACTGTACTGGGCTAGCTGCGACTGATTGTCAGTGTTGTGCAGCGTGGCTAGCGAGACGCTCTGAAGTTGCATGTTGCCTGATTGCAACTCTGTGCGCCCAGTGCGACGACCACGTTCCTGCTCAGGTATTGCTTGTGCCGTAAAATCCATTTCCGGTGCTGTAAGTTAAAATATGGGAACTACTTTAGTTGAGTTTTAGTTTTAGTTTGGTTTCAGTTTTTAAGCGCTTGGCTCGTCTTGCCGTTCGTATATATAGAGCTAGGGCTAAGGTTACGCAAGTAAGGCACAAAAATTTCGCTGTTTATTTTATAATATTATTGTTTATTCTTATGCTTACCTTTTATCGCTTTTATTGCTTATGTTATCGATGTTTTATGGTCACATCGATATACCTATTATAATCTTTATTGTTCTCACGCTGCGTCTAAGCTTTGTATATGAGTTTAATATTATGAATATTTATTTTTGTGGAACTTTATTTTCAAAATGTACTAAGTTTTGATTTTAAAATATGTTGCTACTGCTTTGAAGGTCTGTCAACTTTTCTTAAAGTTTCTTTAAAAATAGACTAGTGGACTCCGCTGCCTGAAAATGAAAATCAGATTTTATACCCTAGACATGTCTGTTCATATGAACGGACCTAGAAACCTAAAGCAAAGAGGTTTCAATTGTGGAACCATTGCCATTTGAACATGAATTTTGCACCTCCAAGTCCGATGTGCATGCTGCCGAAGCAGCTGGATTTTCCACATAAATGTGGGAACCACTTGGAGACACGTTTCCGTACGGGTGTACACTCATATTTAAAATTTCAGTTTGCAAATAGTTCGAGTAAAGTGGAGAACTTCTATAGGTTACAAGCCTAAAGAAGATCTGGTAAGCTCCACCTAATAGATAACCAGATAATCTATAATAAGAGGCCACCTTTTACCTGAGGAACAGACGCCCTTTGCAGCCGCACGCTCCGAGACAGACGCTGCAGAACTTCGGGGGACCTTTAAATCAAATATGACGAAGAAGCCCCTCCCGGAGCTCCCTCTCTCGTTAGCCCTGACCGTACCTCCCATGCGGGTTGTTTACCTCATATTCAGTACGGTTGCTCAGGTACCACTGGTAGGTGAGAGTAGGGATTGAGGACTGAAGACCCTATGTCCCACTGGGGATAATAGGAATTGAGAGAGAGAGAGAGAGAGAGAGAGCAAGCAAACTTTGGACTGAGAACATTTTGATTTATAATTATTTCGATTTCGGCGTAAAGCTTTCATGGAGGCTTACTATAGCGTCTCAAAAAATAGACAAAAGTATAATTCGTGAATTTTATGTAACTAAGCTTTTGGTCGGATTCGATTAAAATCGCTTAATAAATGTTTTTCTTTATTTTGGATAAGAGAAGCGTAGCTCAAAATCGGCCGCGCCCAGCTCTAACAATAAATTAATATTCAAAAAATTCAATTGAAATCGTTTGGAAGAATTGTAGATACATATAATCTTACTTACCAAAAAAAAATCGTCGAATTTGTAAATAAAAAGCAATTCGGCACAAAATCGGAGAGCAGTAAAAAGAAACCTGAAATATAAAGTTTTGTTTTCGAAATATGTATTGACATGAAATACTATGTTGCCTAAAATTTACTTTAGTTCGAAATTCCCAAACATTCGACTTCGTTCAGTTTTGTACAAAGAAATGTTTGATATTTAAGACCCATATGCAGCATGCAAAAATTCCGCACGAAATGTCAAAACTTCATACAAAAAAAAAATTTCCTTTTTTGGGATATTTTTTTTTTAATATGAAGTTTAGACATTTCGTGCAGAATTTTTGCATGCTGCGTATGGGCCTTAAGGGGTATACGCAGTTTGAACAATTTCCCGCGGTATAACAAAACTTCATAAAAAAAAATCCCATTTGGGATATCCCATTGGGACTTTTTTTTATATTTGGGATATCCCATAGGGACTTTTTTTATATGAAGTTTTGTCATTCTGCGCGAAATTTTTCGAACTACGTATAGGCCTTTAACTCAAAAGAGTAAAAATAGTTCTAATACATTGTGCTATTGGTGACTGTTGCTTTCTTTAAGTTTTACTAAAAGTTTATTTTTAATGAGACCTCTACGCAAAAGGGTTTAATGGCTTACATAAAGTACATGATCAACAATTTGAAGGTGACGCAAGGCGCAGGTCTGTTGTTATTGACGCTCTGAAAAAGAGAGTACAGCTTTAATTTTTATATGATTGCTATATGAAATAGTGGAAAAATTTTGATCAAACTTCAGCGAGGCAAAGTCTAATATGAAATACAAAAAAAAAAAAACATAATTAGATATTGGAACATTATTTTTTTAAATATTGCGACTCAACTTGTGTCAGTTGTATTTTGTTTTAAGGGGTATACGCAGTTCGAAATATTTCGCGCGGAATGACAAAACTTCATATACAAAAAAGTCCCATATCCCATTTGGGATTTTTTTTTTTATATTAAGTCTTGTCATTCTGCGCGAAATATTTTGAACTGCGTATAGGCCTTTAGTCTAAACATTTGTGTAAAGTTCAAACCAATTTGGTTCACTAGTTCATATAGCTGCCATACAAAATTGAACCAGTTTATTAAGCGCACTTCTTTGCGCAGCAAGCATAGAGCATGTAATATTTAATATGCCTCATTTATAAAGGATTTTAATAAGCTTTATTCCAGACAGTGCACTTATGGCTAATGTATGTCTAAAGGAAGGAACCATATCGACCTTGTACTGCATTGGTTCATCACGAATTCGAAACTTTGACTTAGGCAGTCCTGTACCTTATGGTACAAAGGGCCTATTAAGCTTAAGCAAACCGAAAATGTATGTAACATAAAGGAGACGTCAGAAACACCAATAGTATAATCAGGGTTACTAGAGAAGTCGATATACCCAAGTCCGTCTGTCTGTCCGTATAAATGCCTAGATCTCAGAGATGATATGAGCTTGATTAGATGCCTTATTATGTCAGGGGAGACAAGTTTATTTATTTTTTTTAATATCGACGTTATATTATATGTATAGCTTCTATAGAGCTGTTCTGTAACCTCGAAAAACACAAAAGTTTTAGATGGATAATTCGTTACACTAGTTACAAGATACTAGCAACCCTACTGAATGACCGCCTTCAAGATAAAATCGAGCCAACAATACGCGATGAACAGGCAGTTTTCAGACCATACAGGAGCTGCGTAGACCAGGCTAACACACTACGCATAATAACCGAACAAGCTGCGGAGTGGCGCTCACCGCTGTACCTCCTGTTCATCGACTTCAAGAAGGTCTTCAATTCAGTAGACAGAGCGGCGTTAAGGCGGACATTGGCGAGGAAAGGAGTGCCAGTCAACATCGTATCGATAATAAAAGCGTTGTATGATGATGCTGACTTGGCCGTACTACACAATGGGAAAATTAGTGCACCTTTACTAACAAACACTGGTGTTAGGCAAGGATGCCCCCTATCACCACTACTATTCAATATAGTAGTTGACGAGGTTATGAGAGATGTATGCAGGAGTCTCATCCGTCACTTGGAAGACCTGGACTACGCGAATGACATATGCCTGCCTCATCTCTCGTCTCAAGACCTCGAGATCCTTGCCAGCAAAGTTGCACTCTCAATAAACGCATCCAAAACCAAAGCGATGCGCCTCAACCACATCAGCCAAGGTAGCATAACCATCTGCGGGAACACTATCGACTTTGTCGATAGCTTCTCATACCTTGGTACCACAATATCCACCAGTGGTGGGGTGGCTGAGGTAATAGAGAATCGTCTCAACAAAGCGCGATCAGCATTTGGACGCTTGTTCTGCATATGGAGAAACCAGCAAATAGGCAGAAGAACAAAGCTGCGAATCTTCAATGCGTGCATCAAATCCATCCTATTGTACGGCAGCGAGACGTGGCTGACCCCGCCAAGAATGATGTCGAAACTATCAACAAGTGCCTAAGGATTATATGCGGGATTTTCTGGCCCAATCGGATATCAAACGCAGATCTATGGCACTGTACAAGTGAAGTTCCTATCGGCACCGAGATAAGAACACGCAAGTGGCGTTGGATTGGTCATGCTCTCAGGAAACATCCAAGCAGCATTGTCAGGATGTTCCTGGAATGGAGCCCTCAAGGAAGCAGACGAGTGGGAGGACCAAAGGCAACCTGGCGGCAAAGGTTGGTCTGCTTATCAACGTGACCAAAACAAAAGAAATGAGAATCAATGCGACGTCAGAAGAGCCCTTAAAGTTATACGACCGACAAATTGAAAGTGTCGGAGAATTTCAATATTTGGGAAGCGCAATAACGTCTAGCGGCAAGAATTAAAAAATCAATAGGTGCTTTTACACGACTAAACAAGATCTGGTCATCGAATTGTTATAGTATCGAAACCAAAATCTCGATCTTTAATTCTTTTATGGCTGCGAAACATGGTTTGTAACAGAACAAGTACAGCAGAATATAAGCAGCTATGTCAATCGATGTCTTCATAAGATCTTACATCTTTTGGCCAAACCGAATATCAAATGAAGAACTGTGGTCAAGAACTGCCATGTTGGACGTCAACATAGAAATTCGAAGAAGGAAGCTTGGCTGGATCGGCCAAACATTGCGAAAACGACATCACATATGTGTCCTTGCAATACAACCCGCAAGGCAATAGACGAAGAGGCCGCCCGAAAAGTACCTGAAGACGATCTGTCCTGAACGAGATCAACACCAGCATGGAATGCTAATATCATCGAGCTCAGGAAGACCGCTCTACGAAGAAGACAATCGAGACTACTTGTGGATAGCCTATGCCCAACATAGAGGCAGTTTGGAATCTTTCGACGCCAAACAAGGCTTAATAATAATAATAACAATAAAGATCCTTTAGGAGTTCTTAAGCAATATACCGAATTTACTATTTTATATTATTTAGTTGTTTTTTTTTTTATTATGCTTTGTTGCATAAATTAAATTTAAATTTAAAAATATCAATAAAATTTATTTAATATAAAAATAGTAAAATATTAAAAAAAAAAAAAAAATTGTAATTTTGAAATTTTAATTTCCAAAAATATTGTCTTCTGGTATTTTATTTTTAAGCATTGGTTATTATTATTAATTTTATTTTATTTTGTAGTATTTAAAAAATTTATTTTTATAACACTTATTTCTCTATAAATGCAAAAATAATCAATAGTTAATGTATCAAAATTTTAGACTTTCTCATTATCCATATTGATTAAGGCCCTATGCTCCTCAAGAAGATAAAGGAACTAACTACATATTGATCCCCCAAATTTCTCCGTCTCAGCACTATATACTAGAATTTAAAAACCACATACATACTATAAACATATTTTCATGTTAACATATAAATACATAACTGTGCTTAGATCTATAGATCTTACCTAACCAATATTTCACTCGAGCTCTCAGATAAATAAACAAATTTTCTAAAAATTTCAAATAAATTAGCTCAATGCGCACTTCCAATCGCTTAAAGGCTCAAGATAAAACTGAGCTTGTTGTCAATCAAATATGGCTTATATACTTGTATATATATGCCTATATATGTGAGTGATTCATATGTCTTAAAAAAACAATAAAAAGTACGACTTAGTTCGCGGCTTATACGAGGGCAGGCTAATAGATAAATGGCCTTGCCTTAAAAAAAAAAAAAAACTTTGTGAAGCTATGGTTCCAAGTTACCTTGATTTTTTCCTTTACGCCAAAAAGGGGGCGGAAAGCCATTTATAGGCCCTACTTCCTTTTTCGGCTTCAACAAAAACAGTATTAAACATGAGACCAAGAAATGGACTCAGCAAAAAATCACGGTAATCATTCCAAAAAATTCCTGAACTTCGACGCCAAAAGAGCGAACACTACTCTCACTGTAAACAGAAAAAGTCTGAAGACACTCTCTAGAGCACTAACAGGTCGCTTCCCCTTGAAAAAATCACCTGCACAGAATAGGTCTATCAGATTCGAACACATGCAGATTCTGCTGTGATGAGGAAGACTCTATGGAACACCTGATCACAAACTGTGAGGCACTAGGCCACAGGAGACACAAAATTTTAGGTGCATACCTAGTAGAAGAAGAAAACCTAGAAAAGCTCCCTGTGAAAGAGCTGGTCAGTTTTCTCGACATATTAAACGTCTAAATATAAAGGAGTGGCTGTCCCTCCCTAGCATACAGTTCCTATAATTACAATACAAGGTTCCAAAATTTTTGAAGACTTTTCTCATATTTTGGTCTCTGGAGATGTGCCTCAGTGCAGTATTCTTGCATCTATTCTTTGAACTATTTTTATGCTCCGCCGCTTCTTTAAATATATTTGCTGACGATTCGGCCATCCTGTCTGCAGATAATTGTCTTCAAGAAGCCTCGCTTGCTCTTCAGCCAATGCTTTGATAATAGAGCATCATGGATTAAATGTCCTATTTAACCCTAGACCTGTCCTTCAACTTACCCGTCATTGGACTGGCGTTAAATTATTTTGTTGCCTAGAATTAATTTCTAGCTAATACAAATAAATAAATAAAAAAATTCATCTGTAGTATAAGTCTGGGGTTAAGCTTAGGGCTAGCCAGTGTTCAACCTACGGAAACTAGACGTCCTAGAACAAAAAGGAGTCCGGATTCGTATCAGTCGCTTCGCCAGCTACTTTAGGAACCAATATTAAGACAATCGGACAAAGTTCATTTTCCAAACTTCAAATGGCTATACTTCGGAAACTAGACGTCCAAGCGCAAAAAGGAGCCCGGAACCAATATTATGCCAATCGGACAAACGCTAGACGCTTACTTGCTAACCAGATAATTTGGGATGGCTCATGTCCTTGTAATTTCCTTGAGGTGATTGGCTAAAATTAGAAAAATAGATAAGTACTAGCAACCTTTCTCTAGACAACAAAGTTCTGCTCTGTTGCCTACTTGGTCATGAGGCATTTCGGAGGGGGCTCTGCTGGCAGACGTCATACTCACAAAAACCAGGAAATTTAATAATTTTCCTTGATATCTGCGTAATCGAATTATTCATCGTGACCTAAGCAGCCACTACGCGGTTCACCCTAGAAACCAGCCTAGCTCACTTGCTTATGCTCTTGCCAATCTTCAGCCAAGAAGACTAACAAAATCTCTTTCTTAACTATACCTACAACAAAAATGGACTTTGAAAATTTATATAATGTCTCATAATAGCTTCTAGTATAAAATATTCATATCTTATACCTATAAGGATAACCTTAGGCAAAAGTTCATTGACCAAAAGACCCTGCCTGTCTTTCTTTCCAAATGATTCTTACAAAGAAACTTACAATTCCGATTGTTCCTTGGTAGATGCTGGATATATCTATCCAGCACTTCCGCACTCATCAAATGGGTGTTTAGTAGTGCTGGAGAAACATCTCTGTTGGTCAACATCGATATATTGATATTTTAAACTTCGATCATCGATGTTTTATCCAGCACTACTGCTGGGTGGATCTAAGGTTTCAGACAAACAAACCTTGAAATTTAAAATTTTGAATTTTCTCAAAACTTCTAAATACGCTCGAATTTGCTTTAGATCATAATTTTTCAAATCATGAAAGTTTTGTGGTTCTCGATTATTACACTTGAAAAAAAAAAGAACCAAGCAATTCGGAAGCAAAGTTCCCGAGTTACGGTGCCGATTATTTGTTGGTTGCTGCTGGGGGGTATGTATAATACGTAAGTACAAATTTTTGAAATTTGGAAAGTACAAATTTTGTTTGTTTCCGATTTTTACACTTGGAGGGTTGAGAAGCACATAGCAAAAAAATAACAAAGCAAATCGGACGCAAGGTTCCCGAGTTACGACACCGATTATAATCGTTAGTTTACAAATTTTAGGCTCATCGAGTGAACCTAGAAAATGAAGAGTTTTTTAGAGTAATTTTAGGTCGAGAATGGAATGCTCCTCGGGGGAGGCTGGAACCCCTAGAGGACGCGTCGCAGGTGGCGGATAGCGAACGTCTCCCAGATATGGGTGGTAGGAGGGAAATCAAATACCTCCCGCGGACCGAACAGCCCGGAGAGAACACTCCGTACCAAACCATCGCGAGCAGAAGAAGAAGAAAAACTGCCGCCTTCACCTATAACTCTGGAGGCATGCCTGTATGCTATAGCTGGCAGCCCTGGCAGCAGAATCGGATGCGGTAGCCCAATCAGCTGCCCATCTTAAACCAAACGATTACAGAAACTACAATAACAGAAATAAATCGGCGGAATAATTTGATGACGACTTTTGGAATGAAAACAAGGACACGAATCGGAACATGGAATGTTAGAACGCTTTTGGAAACAGCAAAATTAAATCAAGTGAATGGGCACACACTGTTCTTGCTGTTGTAGCAATTAAATTGATTTTTTTATTCGGGTTCCGGGCCCGAAAACCACCCCCTTGGATCCGCCACTGCCCTAGATATTTCGCTTTCTATGCTTATATGTTTTCTAGGCCAGGCTGCATACTTGTCAGCCTGCCCTCGTTATAGAGCTAAGCAGCTGCATTTCGTAAAAGCTTTGCTTAGTTTTTCAAAGCTCTCCAAGTCTCTCTGACATGGAGAGAGCAAATGAGTTAGTCTAGTTTTATTGAATGCCAAAGTAGATTTTTTTGGGCAAGGGACCAGAAAGAAATTTTACATATTCTAGTAGTATTTAAATTAGGCCTGCCAAATACATGGCTGCATCGGAGAATGAACCACTCTTTATTCTTTCGGAGTCCTAGTTTCTTATTAGGATTCGATGCAAATTTTAGCCTGATATGAACCTACTGTCCAGATCTGGAATACTCTAGACTCTATGGGTACAAGACATACTTACATCATAAAAAAACATAGACAAAGTATATATGTATAGGTATATGCATATATGCAGTGAATTTACTGTAGCTACCATGTATACTGTAGTGTATACAATGGAAAATTTTGTCAGTTTCTTGTTTCAATTCAAGAAGTAGTGTTGAAGTCTAGAAGTAGGCGCCATTTACTGTCTGCCAGGGGTGCATAAAGTAATAATATATTTTGGTGGCTCCAAATGTTATGCATAGCGAAATTTTTAGGGGATTCAAAAACATATGGACTGGGTAGCACTTAAAACATGTAACCAGTGGCGGGTCCACGGAGGGAGATCTGATATATATACATAGGTACACTTCAAAGCGCTTGAAATTTATCTCAGCGCGTATTCCCGAATTCGGATTCAGCGGTTCAAAATCCATTTCCATTCGAACTTCAATATCGCAAACAAGTTCCTGCTATTAAGATATTGCTGTGAAATTTATTTTAGAAGGTTAGAACCATTCTGTATTACTTGCAGGCACAAGAAGAAAAGTCATCTAGAAGAAATTCAGACGGGATCTACTTAAGCCGCTTCAGATAAGACAAGTAACTTCTAGGTTTAAAAATTTGAATATGTTTGAAAAAATCTTCTTAATGAGTAAGAAATCCTTTAGACTAGTTAAGTTCGTGAACACTAGTTCGTGAACACTAGACAAGTAACTTCTAGGTTTCAAAAATTTGAATATGTCTGAAAAAATCTTCTTAATGAGTAAGAAATCCTGTAGACTAGTTTAGTTCCTAAACACTATAGGTATAGGATAAGCTAGATATTCCCTGAAAACATGAAAGTGCTGTTCCTGCAATACAACGCGCTAGCTCGCAGATGGACAACTGCCGGAATTTCGTTGCTTGATGTGAGTCAGTTAGAACCATTCCAGATCATAAGAATAATTTCTTAAATTAGAGCTGCTGGGTTTCTATAAGATGAGCTGGAAGCATGAAAATTAAATGGAGTTGCGCTACAGTACTGCCTGGTAGTACTGGAGAAAGCATTGATGTTATATCGATGTATCGAAGTTTAAAATATCTATATATCGATGTTGGCCAACAGAGATGTTTCTCCAGCACTACTAAACACCCATTCGATGAGTGCAGAAATGCTGGTGAAACATCCCTGTTGGCCAACATCGATATATAGATATTTTAAACTTCGATACATCGATGCATCGATATAACGTCGATGTTTTCCCCAGCACTACTGCCTGGTTTTAAGTGACTTATTGGTTATGTGTATCATAATGCCTCAAGTAGCTGCATTTTGAAACCCTTTTTTTTACACTTCAGCTGACGCCCGTTAGGCTCCAGCATTGTTTAATCAGCTTTATGGAATCGTAATTATTGGAATCGCCATCATATCCTTAAAGCATTCCCTTCGGACTTACCATGCCCATAGTAACAACTGCTTCCCTATTACCAAGCTCGGCTTTATCGCACTGAACACTCTGCTGCTCATAGTTGTGCAGTAGTGCTGGAGAAAACATCGATGATCGAAGTTTTAAATATCAATGTTGGCCAACAAAGATGTTTCTCCAGCACTACTAAACACCCATTTGATGAGTGCAGAAGTGCTGGAGAAACATCTCTGTTGGCCAACATCGATATACAGATATTTTAAACTTCGATCATCGATGTTTTCTCCAGCACCATTGTGTAGGGAATCTTCCGTAGAGCATGTAGAATCAGTTCATCCAAGCCACTATGATGCTGCTTGTTCAATCCTTACCAGCAAAGCCTTGTTAATTTTCATTTAAATCTAGGCCTCATAAGAGCTTACAAAATAATGCCTTTGACCAATATAAGCAAGTCACGAAAGTCACGAGAATTTGGCCCATCTCTAAGTCGTGTTTAGGGTAGATTTTAACAATCGAAAAGCATATTTTTAATATTAGAGAACTTTGTCGAAGTTTGTCGCAATTTAAAACATTGGTTAATCCAAAGCTCTAAGTTTCTTAAACTTTTATGGATTAGAGTTTTGTCATATGAACGAATGGAAAAGTGCTGAGTTTTTCAAAAATCTTTAAAACTCAACGCACTAAAAATTACTATGCGCTTATAAAAAAAAGTATTTAAATGTGTAATTACTATGTTGCCCAATAGTTTGGCTTAGACCATATACTTGGTAGAAGCATTTTTTTTGTTTTTGCAAATTATCAACAAAACTTATATCTAAGCTGATGATTATCCCACCGTCCGACTGTTTTTGTTTAGAGAATATATCTAACTTGGAAGAAGGTAGAATCATAGATGATTTGGCTGCTTTAACCGCTGCTGAACACGAGTTCTTCGCGTTATGGTCTTCTTAAAAAGATGGGATTGTGAAAAGAATCCTGATCATGCCGCAACAATACATTTTGGTTAGGATGCTTTAAGGATGCCGAACTTACGCAAAGGAATGTTTTTCAATCTTTTTTCTTGCAATTTAGAAACTTTTTCAGTTGGCTCAAACTTACTAGTGATGAAATTCAAATTTTCATGATTATATGTGTAATATTTTCACATCACTAAAGAAAATTAGAAATATGTGTACACTGGGGTGTCCCAGGCTATAAAAGCAATTTTTTTTTTGCGAATGGAGCTAATGACTTAAATAATAAATATTATGGCGATCGACTTTAGAATGCAAAGTTTGTATGGAAGCCATAGAGAGGTTTTGGAACTTAATACGTATTTCAGTAAATGAAACACTGTTTTACCCGTATATAATATTTATGAGGCATTTATCATTAAATGAACACAAATATTTTTACTAGTTCTACTAACCGAAAAGTGGACCACATAGTTCTTCCTTCGATGGAATGTAGCGTGAGCTGATGAGTTTTCTTTGGCTAAGTTGGCAGCCATTTTTACTTTTGTTTTCTGGTCTACATGATCATCAAATATAAACAAGATAGATACATCATCTATTTAATACCATAAATGCTGGCAGAACTTCTATAAAGCAGCTTTTGAGATGCTTTTGTCGATTCTTTCGTAAGCCTTCATGGTCTTCAAAAAGCATAAATCCTGGTATGGCTGGTAAGGCTTTACGTAAGACGTCACGATAAGCAGGCACTCGTCTTATAGACTACCTTGTACTTGTTTGAAATTATGAACTGAGAGCTAAGTAAAGTTTTTTTTAATGAATAAATTGCTCTCGCCATTCATCGAGCTTGGTGCATGGAGGCTGAATCCTAAATTTCTTCTCTCTCTTTCCGCCTAGAAATATTATTGATTCTATCTATTAATTCACGATAGTCATCTTTACCAATCTTTGTAGTTAATTCAGATCGGTAAAAGTCTAGCAGTTCGGTAATTTAGGCATGCTAGCTTTTGTGTATAGCTCTGTATCCTCTTGGTCTCAACATTTTTCAAGTTTTCTCGGAACTTTCTCGGAACAGTGGAAAGTCAGGGCTCGTAGTGATTTGGCTAATTTTTGGCTTCAAATACGCATTTTAATACCAACTCGTAGACGTGATGGCGGCAAGCAAAAATTTCATTCATTTTCTGTTCGAGAAGCACACAGGCACTATTAAAACGACCTGTTTTGGGCGCTGTAGTATCACAACACAGAATCTTCACTTTATATTCAAGATTCCAATCAATCATAGCGTTCCAAACTGCTTATGCCTGTTTGCTTTCTGAAAAGTTTCCATATTTTGGCACAGCGAGGAGTTGTTCTTCATGATCGTACAAAATAACTATCGGTAGACGTTCTTCTTTAGATTTTAGTGCATCTAAAGCTGGTAAGAGTTTGCCATCCCAGTAGACGGTAACAGTATCCGGTACCTCGTTTTGAAAATCCACTTTTATAGCTTCTGCGCGCATTTTTCGCTTTTCTGTACGCATTCTTTGAATTGAGAACTTACTTATAGGATATTCGTCAGTGTTATGTCCAAGCGCTTTAATACTTAACTGACACCTATCTAAAGCTAAAATATTTCTTTTTGTTCGACTGTTTGCTCTCGGTAGATGTGGGCAAGTTTTCTTGAAAATCCATTATTTCAGATTCAAAAGACAAAGTTTCTTGTAGTGGTTCATAAGAAGGTGTTGATGGAGTTAAGGATGACAGATATTTATCACGTCCCCTATTCAAAATATCCCCTTTTTGAACTGCATAGCTCCGTTGACATGTTGACAGAATGAAAACAATGCGTTTACTAATCAAACAAACAAGCAACAACAAGCACATCAATACGTTGGCTCCCGCGTGCCTTAGTAAACAAGTATCGACGTGTTTCGTTGCAAGTCGGCACTGGTTGCCGTGGTTTTAAATACATGAAACTTTATTTTTAATAGTTTGGACATCATTGAAACAAAATAAGAGGGTATGCATTGGAAAAAAAATACTTTAATTTTTTTGAGACACCCTAATGTACATTGAATTCAAATTTTGTAACAATAAAATGAATTAAAGAAATTTTGGGCAGGTGCAGTATATTTAAAAAAAAAAATACTTACTTAATGGAATCTTCTTTGCCAATCCCATCTCCACAAAGGGGTAACATACTTTTTGTTGCGATTGTTAAAATTAATGTAGCATACTTTTTCGTAAAGTGTTTGAAATTAAATTTAAGAGAAGCATATTTTATGGCGGCTGCTTTATTTAATAGCAGAGCTGGGCAAAAAGAGAGCGGTCTGCCGTAAGTGCACGAACAAGTAGTGCCCGTTTGGGCTCAAGGTATACTTACTACAGGTAGCGTACTCCGACCGAAGCCGCTTAATGAAAGTTACCAATTTTTAGTTTCATTGTGACTGCACATGAGGTAGCTTGCCCTCACGCATATTATTTTAATATGTATGCGTTCTCTCTCTCTCGCTTTTTCTTGCTCTCACTAAAATTGCTGACGACGCCGGCAGCATTACTCTACCTTTAATAAGTATACCTTGGTTTGGGCTATGGGCTACCCAGCTTTGTTCCACAGCATTGTTTAAATCTCTTTACGCTCTTAATGCCCGCGCTCTTAACAATTTTCTCTTAACTCATCCGCAGGGCAGCTTAAGCCATGAATTTTTATTTATTTACATATATTGCCTTGAACAATGCTGCACTGCGAGAAAAAACACACCTGCATTAATAAAATAAAATAAATTTGGCTTAAATTTATATTTTATAAAATTATAATTCTAAAGAGTCCGATTGACGTTGAGCTGTACGCATGTTTTGTATTAGTTGGTACAGGAAAGGAATCGTTCAGTAAAAATCGGTATTGTCTTAAGGCCCATACGCAGCATGCAAAAATTTCGCACGAAATATCAAAACTGCATATAAAAAAAAAAAAATTCCAAATGGTGCGAAATTTTTGCATATAAAGTTTTGACCTTTCGTGCGAAAATCCCAAATGATGGGAAAATTTTTTCCCAATGGAGTTTTGACATTTTGTGCGAAATTTTTGCATGCTGCGTATGGGCATTTAATCGCAAAATTGATTTCTATCAAAAAAAGATTAACGAAATCGTAAAAATCTTATTATCAAATAGCTAGCCTCAATTTTGTTCTAGCGAAAAATTTTGGAAATTCATATTTTTTTTTCGTTTTTTTGGCGAATTGTTTACAAAGGCATATATTATGTTAAAAGCCGGCTGCTCTAAGAATTGTAAAAATTTTCAACGAAAATAAAAATATTAGAAAAAAATAAAATCGGAAAATATATAATTTAAGATTTTTGCAAAAATTCGGCTTCAAACTTGAAAAACCGAAAAGATGACAATAAAAGTTTTCAAGCAAATCGCATCTTAAGTTAAGATAAGAAAAGGAACTGCCAGCATTCTCCTTCAGGACAAGCAGTGTCTGGGTATACCCATGGCCAGCTGTAAATTAAACATTAAGAACCACTAGCTGCTAACCAAGCGTGGAATCGGATATCGAAAACGTGTAGAATCTCACGGCAGACGTGGCCGGTATACTGAAAAAAGAGCACAAAGCAACTTTGCGATCTAAAAAGAGCTCAGTGCTCGACAGTAATCTGGGCAATTACCTGACACTGGCTGTTGGGTACGCATGCATCAAGGCTTAACGCACCTCACAATGAATTCTGTAGAAGTTGTGGAGATGAGGAGTAGCTGGAGACGGTGGAGCACTCATTCTGTTACTGCCCTGGGCTGTGCAAGACAAAGCTCCGCTTCCTAAAATCATAAATTTTTTAATGACCTATCCAAGCTCTTCCAGTCCAAGAAGCCTCGCGAGGTTTATTTAAGCCGCCGGATGGACGTGATTTTTTTTTAGATCATATAGGGGAGCTCCTGAGTGGGGGAAGGGTGGTGTAAGGTCCACCCAGCGGTATGAGCTGGGACGTTAGTTCCCGACTGCCGCCCTAACCTAACCTAACCTATCTTAAGTAAACTAAAAGTAACCTATTACCACATTATTTCTCACAGTGTGCTCGTACAGTACAGTCTCTGTTGCAGTTGATTTTATTTGTTACTGTCGAGCCACCTACAACACTGCTCAAACATCGTTTTGGTGGTGTTTTTAACACTCAAATATAGTGAGAATTCACTGCATGTGAATGCCATAAAATGCGCATTTTATGAGATTTAGCATCGTCGATACTGTCGCCAGCTGTAATGACCCTCATCATTATTAGCGACAGCTTCGATGACATTGACGATGGCTACTCAACGTGGCCAAAAGAGAATGCCATCTTCCGGAGCTTGAAGCTTTTTACAGCCCGCCCAAGTCGCGGATGGGAGACTTTGTTAGTGCACTGGCTACTTACTCCTTTTTTTTTATGCCATGTCCTTACGCTTAAATTTTACGAGCGACAGCTTAAAGTAGTTGTTGTTTTTGTTGCTCTTGAAAGATTTACGATATTGCCAGCTGTTTTTTTTTTTATATATCTTCTAGCATTTATTTAACTGCTTAAATATTTTATAGTAGAAAGATGTTTTGGTGATGTCTTGTTACTGTACTGAAATCTCTCATGAAGTTACTAACTTATAATACCACTAAATACTCTTTCCAGCTCACAAATATCCAAACTAGTATTTTTTCCAGAACAACTTGACGCCTAGTAGCGTTCATTCATGGCTAGATATCGTGAACAGGGTGTTTTTTTTAGATGCCGAAAGTTCATTTTTAAACTTGCGAAAAGAACGCGCACAAGAAAGACCAAAAAACGAAAAGTTCAAGACGAGTTCTTTTAGGATCTTGGATATATGTATATATGTTCCTTTAACTCCTATTTGGTGCATAGGGCGTCAACTACTCCCCTTCGCCAGCGGACCCGGTTTTGGGCAAGGACTCTGAGTTCACTCCATAATAGATTGAGAGATTTAATTTCGGCCTCTGTTGAGCGTCGACAGGTGATACGCGGTCTACCAATGCTGTCATCGCTCGTCCTTAGCGTGTGGCCAATCCATTGCCATTGCCTTTTCCTAGTTTCTGTAGCCACATCAAACTGGCTTGCCTTTCTAAGCAACTAGGAATTTGATATCATGCGATGCCAAAAGACTCTCATGATGCGACGCAAAGCGCAGTTGATGAAAACTTGGAGTCGTTTTGTTATTGCTGACGTAACTTTCCAGGTGGTACAGTCATAGAGCAGGAAAGACTTAACGTTAACATTAAATATATCTTGGATAGAGCGTCGATATATTCTACAGCGAAAAGAAGGCACACAAGAAAGACCAAAAAAAAAAGTTTAAGGCAAGTTCTCTTAGGATCTTGGATAGAGCGTCGACAAAAAATGAAGAAATGAAAAGAAATAATCATTTCAAAAATGGTCTTAAATGTGACAAAAAATATTTTTTTATGTTTTTGAGGTCGCTGCATCCGAATCTAAGGCCAACAAGCCCCTAGCACGTCAGAATTCTGAAATTACCTAAAGAGCGCTAAGAGATAACCTCTAAAACAAAACGATTTTTAAGTTCGGTGCTCCGACCATCCTTACTATGTATTTGAAGGGTCCTTAAATCCGAGTTCATGACCCAACAAAGAAAACCATTTTTAAGTTCGCAGATCAGAAAATATTTTTTTTATGTTTTTGAGGTCGCTGAATCCGAATCCAAAGCCCACAAACCCCTAGCACGTCAGAATTCTAAGATTACCTTCAACATATCTGCTTTTTTAGGTTATATCAGAAACCTGACGTAATGGGGTTTTTTTAGACTTCGTATTCGAATTCGGTTTGAAAGAACTTGATCTTGATCCAAATGTCAAGATTGGTGATACTATCTCTTATAGTCTCTCATATCTAGGCATTCAGACAGCAAATTTCTCAAATGTTAATATTCGATTGAAGAAATAAAAGGTCACTGGAAAATATTACATGGCTTACTGGATGAACTACGGGTCATAGATAAACGTCACCTGATCTATTTCCTATAGGCTCAGAATATAAATCATCGATAACCGCCACGTTCCACCAAGTGTTCTTTGACATCTAGCCACAGGATTTTTAATCTTGAAACTCTCCACAGAGGACAAACCTTAAAACACAAAGAGATTTTTCGCCTCAGTGCTCACTGTTAAATAACTCTTACCATTTGTTTGACATGCTCGCCTAATCCGCTTGCAATCATTATATAATGATGGAGTATCCTGTTAGCATTAGGCCAAGCTAATCCTAAATGAAGCAAAATGGTTAACACCAATTTGCAGCTCATACTCCTCCATATGCCAAATGTTCGTTTTCAATTTCAGTTTCAATGAACAGCACGAGTAGAGAGAGGAAGAGATGCGCTCACTGTGCACAGTGGTCCAAATCTTCGAACTGGCTGCACTTTTGAAATCGCATAAATTGGGCTTATATTAAATTTACTTTTTTTATGTAGAATACAGATTTGCGAAAAATATCTGAAACATCGCTTGATTGCTAATAAATAAATAAATATTATGAAATTTTAATATTCGCTTTATTTTCCCATTTTCACTTTTGTTAACATATTTATATTAGGCTTTAAGAAACCCTAAAACAGTGTTCATAAGCCAAAAAGCACCAAAAATTAGCTGCTATATGTTGAGCAGTACAAAAGAAATTAATGTAGACATCTTGGTTTGTCCGAACGCCCAGATCTTGAAGATTATAGCAGCTAGGATAACCAAACTACAGTTTTGAACTCTTTTTAAGGTGCCGCGCGCACTGCCATAAGCAATTTCTTTCAAAACGCTTCATTTTCTACAATTTAAAATTAACGACAAAAATCTTTCGTTCGAAACAAAAATATCAGAGATAATAGCAATATAAGGTTCGAGGCTGAGTTGATAGAGTCAAAGTTAAGACGCCGTGTCCCACTTCAGAAAATGCAATCCTTGTCCTAGACGAGGACGTTTTTTTACTCGTTTTCAATGTGGCATTAAAAGCGTGGAGTTATCTGTCTCCCATCGGACGCGTCCCCTGGTGGCGGATAGGTCAAGGCTCGGCACTATGCAGGGTCAGTGGGAAATAAAAAACCACTCGCGGACCAAAACAGACAAAAGACCTGCTTGGTGGTGCAGATAGGGATTCTATCACCAAGCTAGCAACCTACCTACCTGAAACATTTTTTGCTACCGAATCGTCATGACGCCCTATGCTCCAAATAGGAGTTAAAGGAACATATATATATATTAAAAGTAGAGCACTTCTTCTGTTCCTGTGAAGCTCTATGTAGACGCAGGAAAAAGCACTAGGGAAATTATTTCCTTCACAAAGTAGAGCAGCTAGTAGGTCTTATTTGTACGAGAATGATTGCGAGCTTTATAGCAGCAACAGGCTGGGTTTCCTTTTAATAATACTTTCCTGGAGAATGGGCTAAAACAGAGATTCGTGGGGTATCACAATGGGCTTTAGACAAGCTCAGCACTTGGGCCACTGGCTGCGGTTTGGGGCTGAGCCCGAATAAAACAGAACTCATGCTTTTCACCAAAAGAAGCAAAATACCCAACAGTGCTAAGTACCTAGGGGTAATACTGGAATCCAAGCTGAACTGGAGATTTAACACAGAGCTGCGGGCAAAGAAAGCTGGTTTTGCCCTATATATTTGTAAACGAACAATAGGTAGGAGGTGGGGCCTACAACCAAAATTAGCTCTTTGGATGCATAAAGCGGTTGTATGTCCAATTTCATCTTACGGTTCTATGGTTTGGTGGAAGGCCTTAGAAAGAGGTTACACCACCAACAAACTTAAGAGTATACAAAGGTCAGCATGTGCAAGGGCAGTCGAAGCAATTAAGCCATGCCCCAGGGACGCTCTTAATGTTCTAAAGCACACGCTATCAATAGACTTACATATTATAAAAACGGCGACCACGGCTGAACTAAGGTTAAGAGAAGCGGGCTGCTGGAAAGAAAGAACCCATGGCCACGGATGCTTGTTAACGAAACTAACGCAAAACCTTTCTGAAAAGACCGACTATATTGTAGCAAAGATGATATTCAACAGGAATTTCAGTACAGTGCTACCCTTACGGAAGGATTGGACTACGGGATCTTTGCTAAACAACTTCGACACCACAATCTATACTGATGGCTCCAAAATGGATTGTGGTGTCAGAGCAGGTATATATTCCGAGAGACTAAACATAAAAAATCAGTGCGCCTTCCCAATTTATCCAGCGTCTTCCAGGCGGAAGTATTTGCTATTGGGGAGGCATGTAGGATACTAATCGCTGACTACACATTCTGGATAGCCAGGCTGCGATTCAGGCTCTGAATTCAGCCATCACAAACTCTAAAATGGTGGAACAAAGCAGAAAGAGCCTCACCATCGTAAGCGAAAGGCATAACGTTACTCTAATCTGGCTCCCGGGACACAGGAATATAGAGAGAAACGAAAAAGCCGACGAACTGCCAAGAAATGGATCTGCCATGAGTGCCGGCTTTCACACCACTTAACGTGGTCAAAAGAAATATCAACACAAAATACCTGCAGATAGCGAATCGTAGATGGAATAGTCTTGTAACATGCAGGACTAGTAGATCCCTATGGCCTAAATACAACCAAAAAACAAACAACATCGCTGATAAACAGGAACAGAACAGACACCTCTAGGCTGGAGAACAGGCGGCCAAAATGAGGCTTCCCCACAATATCCACTGTCACAGTAGCAAACAGCCAGAAGAAAAAGAAACCGTTCTTTATCAACTTTGGAAGCAGAGACACCCTTGGAAAGCCGCTTTTCAATGGGCTGGAAGGAGCTGGCGGAAATAAACATCAATGACCTCCAGAGGCTCCTAAGCCGCACGGACTGGATCTAACCGAGCTGTCTACACAAATAACCAATAAACGAGTTGGAAACGAAAATGTGGCAACAAATTGGTGCGACAGCGTTAGTTGGGCTCATGAACTGAGCCACCACTTCAACCAACCAACCAACCAATCATCACAATGGGCCAGTCTAGGCCTAAGTGTGCTGGCTTTTTAAGCAAGCTACCGCTATAACCTAACCTAAACTAATGTGACACTCTCTCGTTATAAACAGAGCCTTCAAGCTCTTGACTACAATTAACTACAAAGAAGTGCTCTTCGATATACTAAGCTATAAAAGCATTAACTCAACATTTATTTAAAGAACTGCTTAACAACTTGTTATATATCAATGATAGATGCATCTGGAGATTTCTGAATCACTAACACAGTAAACTTGCCATCGGGCGCTATAATAATCTCATCTTGTTTAGTGCGTATGCGTATAATTTTCACTTCCGGATGTGTCTTAAAGACATGCATGTTAGTCATAAGATCGCTAAGCTCCTGCCGAAGTTTGCCATATATCCAAACATTTTGGATGGCAGTTTCGTTGCTCATAGATGTCTTGACAGGTACACCAGCCTCGTTCAAGATGAGCACATGCTGAACTCCTGGTTTCTTTATGGCCAGACGATATACCTCATCGATGTAAAATTTAGTGCTTTTGCACTTTATTTTCTTTGTTTAAATATAAGAAAAACAAATCTTTACTAAAAATTTTTAAACTATTGATATGCTGCATTACCTGCTTTTTGGTTGGATCCATTTTGGTTTAAGTTTTTTTCACAAAATCTTATTAAAAAATAAATTGAACTTCTCCAGTCACAGTTTATGTTTAACTAAGCTTTTGAAAATATTGTTGTTGTTGTCTTAAAATTCAAAGCTAACTAAGATTGAGAACTTATTTTAAATATTTTGGTCTAAAATAAATTTCAGGGAGGGTAGATTTTGCATGGAAATCTCAAGCAACTCGAAGAAGAGTTAGACCCGCTTTAACTTGTATCAGCTTAAGACATTTAACATGGGTTACTGGCGAGAAATCCAACATGTGACGCTAGATCGAGAGCGATGAAAGGAATTTGTTACCGCAGATTTGCGAAACGGAAAAATATTTTTCATATAATCTCCGGCACTCTATTTCTTCACTAGCCAGCATTATGGGGAAGCAGCTGAATTACATAGTTGATAACTTATCACAAAGTCTGTCATCCTCTCTAAGCGATTAAGCCAAAAAGGTACAAATAAAAACAGGATCAATCTGGTTTCTGTGCCCTTACTTCCAACATAGAGGGTGCTCTTTTATAAACAATAATTGTAGTTTCCGACTTCCACTAAGAAGTCTGACGCAGTCAAGCCAACATAACCAAATATTAAATGCGAAATGAAACGCACATTTCGCCCACTGTGCTACGTTGAGTGCTGAGAGAGTTGAGCTTAAAGTGAGAAACAATGAGAGCATGGCACACTCTCTGCTGTCTCTTGCACTTGTCGCTGCCACAGCTAAGCGGATTAGGTTACAGCAACGTGTAAAGGACAATGCAAAAAGGAAGCAGCAACAACAATAACAACAACAACAACAAGAAAAAATGATACTCCCTTTTTCGTTTTTTGCTTTATTGCTGTCTCCCTTTTGTTTCATTTCCCATGCTCTTGGGTATCTTTTTTTTTTTTTTGTTCAACTGCTCGTGTCCGCTTTTGGGCAGCTGAATAACAACCCCAGGGGCGGTGACGGTGACGGTGGTGCTGTTGTTAGCCCTGGTTGAGCGTCATGTGCTAAGTGGATTTCAGCTTGTAATCCTTGTAACAAAAACTCAAGTGTATCCTGTCATGCATACATGAAAATTGCATCAGCATTTTATTGCTCTTTGCGTTTAATGCGATTTTTAATAGATTTTGAAATTTATTTATTTGCGCAAGTTTTTTGCTTAAGTCCTTTGTTTTGACAGCACACTCTTACACTCTCATACGCTCTCTCTTTCGCAGTTGCTCTCTCCAATGCCAACTGCTGACTGCTCATTAGGCTGCTTTGGGCACACTAAAGTGCACTTCAATGTGCCGCAGACCAAAAGACAATGGCCATTAAGAAAAGTTCTGCACAGAAAAAAATGGATAATATAATAGGATAAGATATGGTAGATGTCTCAAGTGGCTTATGAGCTTCATAGTTACTTAAGGCAAATGTTGTTGGAAAGTGTGTGGAAGTGTGTTTTTTTTGGAAATAGTTTACTGCACAGCATAGAAATAAAATGGTAGAAAAAAAAATACAGATTTAAAAAATTTTTATGCAATTATCATTTGTTAACCCTCCGTCGGACAGACCTATTTCGTTTTTGAGCATTAATTCAAAGTATTTCTAATTTAGATATCGACTTGCGTTTTCAGATAGCTTCCTAAAAAAAGTCAATTCCCATATAAATGTATGTAAAGACATAGGGGGTACAGCCAGGCATCATGTGACCGTCCGAAGGTATAAAAATATGTGTCCGACGGAGGGTTAATAAAACTAAAAAGTTTGCGGTCGTGGCCGAACTCCGCAAAAAACGAATTTTAAAAGCGGTTTGAAACCGAATGTTTTGTTACAAGAGGCATTAAAGCGAATTGGCCAAATACCTAGGTTTTGAAAAACTGAAATCATTTTTCAAATATTCTTTAATATTTTGCGTTTCCATTTATGTCAACTTCAAGTCAAATATTTATAATTATTGATAAATATTTTTAATTATCTTGTATGTACTGAATCAACCCATTTGGGATATCCCTTTTGGGATTTTTTTTCTTATGAAGTTTTCTCATTCCGCGCGAAATTTTTCGAACTGCGTTGACCCCTTAAAGCTAGCCACTCCAAATTAATATATTTAGATAATCAATAATCTATCTATCTTTTCAATTGGAACATAGTATGGTATGATGATGATGATGATGATGATGATGTGAATAGGGTGTAAGGTATTGATTTCCTTCTGCACTGCGACCAGCATGTAGGTCTTTTGTGCACCCGTATATGACTAATCGCCGTTTATCATTTTGGCGAAGGCAGTTATTCCCTTTAGTGATAGGGTTTTGTAGTCCTCTTCATCCAATGTATAGCTGTTTAAGAATTTTTCTCTGCGCCTGGTTAGCGCTGGGCAATTGGCTAAAAGCTGCTCCATGGTTTCCTCCTCATCATTGCAATATCTGCAAGTTACAGCATCCGATAGACCTAGCTTGGCCATCTACCGTATAAGATGCGTAGGTCTCTTTTATTGAGTTCTAGGGCTTCTGCCCCCTTTTTTGGAGTGACGGAGTCTTTCCAGATTATCCCAGTAGGTCAGTATCCGATAGACCTAGCTTGGCCATGTGGTATCTACATGTGTAGTGGCCAATAAGGTCACCGCATAAGATGCGTAGGTCTCTTTTATTGAATTCTAGGGCTTCTGCCCTCTTTTTTGAGTCGAACTGAAGGAATTTTTTGGAGTGACGGAGTCCTTCCAGATTATACCAGTAGGTTTTTGCCTCTTTTCTGTAATTTTTTGAAATTATGTTTGTGATATCATTTTTTGTGAAGCCATTCACTCAAATAAGTTTTACCTTATTATGGGATGCCAGTAGGTTTAGGTTGTTATGGCATTCGAGGGCAGATTTGAACAAAAATTTGTATAATAATTGTTGAGGGCTTTGAGTAACGCTTGGCTATCAGATAGAATATTTATATATTTTATAATTATTTCTGAATTGCAGAGTTTATTGCAAACAGTCCAGCATCGAATATTGTTGCGTTTTTACATAGAGAGATGTGCATATGGCAGCGGGGACCGACTTCCCCTGCACCTACTCCTTCTTTCGTTTTGGAGCCAACTTAGGTTATTTACCCATTCATCCCTTGTGGGTATGAAGATTTCGTAATTTTTTGTTGGGCTAACTACTGGATCTATCAGGTTGTTGAAAGTAGCAATTTGCTTTGCCTCTTTTGCCCAGTTTCGAATTTCGAGGTGTCCCTTATGATCCCCGTTCTTTAAATTTATATATTTTGTAGAGATTTACAGCCTCTTTAGCAGCCTCTGCTCTTATGGCTAGGTGAAGCTGTGTGAAGTTAAGAACAGCCTACAATCCTGCTGTGGGTGTTGTTCTCATTGCTCCAGTAATGCTAAGGCATGCAAGCCGTTGAATTTTCGTAATTTTGCGTTGTGCATTTTGTTGAGTTACCTTTTTCCACCATATGACTAAGTCTTATAGTATTGAAGGTTTTATCATTTGATTGTATATCCAGGATGACATTTTTAGACTAAGACCCCATGTTCGTCCTAGCAGTTGTCTTGTGGTTCATATACCATAACATAGTATGGTATAGTATGAATAATTATTTTTTGTGTTTTATCTTTGTATAGCCAAAGGAAAGTGAATAAAATTAAATTTACCGAAAACTAGTAATAGGTATAATCTTGATTTTCATTAATTTTTAGTTAAAATTTTCTTAATGCTCGTGATATAAGTTCATCGATCATTGAATTCGTTAGATTCGGTTGAAAAACTTTGAGATACCCTATGCCATAACGTTAGACAAATAAATGAACCGATGCCGCTTGAATTCAGCTTAGGCAGTCAAAACTTTTAGTAGTAAGAATATCTTCATGAACAAAAGTGCTATACAGAAGAATCCCATTTTGTAGAATATTGAATGAGTCATTGAATCAGCTCGAATCCTCTTTCGATCAGGAATACATTCGGCATGCAGGGAACAACTCTGTAAGCCATTTGGAGACGCTGAAATCGGTTTTTTTTCTCCCCCGTACCATTTGCTTTCAGGCACAAATTGTACCCGAAAATACTTCCTTCAGAACTAGTTTGCCTCGGCTTACTAACAGATAACTTTCACGAAGCTTCAGAATCGGTGCTAGTTTCGGCCACTAGGTGACTGACTGTCTGCCGCGCTCTTGCCATCTAGCGTCACCTTCAATTTGTTGACCATTTTTATCAACAGCCATGAAACTAATGAATGACCATTTTATAGTTTTGGCTTAATTCAAGTAGCGTGTGAAATGCTGGCGGCTACGTAATCTGATAGTTTTTCTTTGTAGTATTTCCCCATTTGTAGCTTATCTACAACTTGGAGTTCAAGTACAGGCTCTATAAAAGTCTCACGCCTACAACCAGAGCAGAGCGCGTCTCTATATACTATTTGTCTATGTACTTAGGCCTGGCCCCGGACTATTTATTGATGAGCAGCGTGCACAAAGCGTGTTCTTTGTAGTTTCAGCTTTTTTCTCTTTTATTTTTTTTGGTAAGGTTTTCATCAAACAAAAAAGCAAACTACGTTGACTATGATGACGACGGCGACGTTGTTGCTGGGTTGCTAAGGTATAAGGTTACCCAAAACCAGACCCAAAGCCAGAACCAGAAAGGAAATGTCAATATTTGTCATTACCGCGTGTCGTTTTCTAGCGAATTTTTTTCTTCGGCTTGGCGGTACGCTTTTAGAGCGGCTCAGCGGGTACTCTATGCAGCTAGGGAGTGTGGTTGAGCCAGCGGTAGAGGGAGTGTGGTTTCGTTTTGTCCCAGCCAAGTAGGAAAAAAAACAAAAGATTAGCTCGACGAGCTCGACTTGCTGTGATTATGTACGACGTAATACCTAAAAGCCTTGGCTTCTCTAAACTCATATCAGTTGCAGGGTCCGTTTGCAACAACCCAATAAAAAGCAGCGGAAACAAACTTGACTGAATTTAGGGCCGGTTAAATTGTTTGTTGTTTATTGTTGTTGTTTTTTTTCGTGTTTGCAGTTTACTTCCGGATAATCAGATCGGATATGCTGTATGCAGTATTTGCATAGTTGCACAAAGTGAAGCAATAAAGCCAGCTTACTCAGTGTATCGAAATTAATATTATGTTTTTTTTAGCGATTTTTTCCTTATTTATTTTTTGCTTTCAGGCTGGCTTTGAGCAGTGAAGAGGCTGAGGCACCATTGTGATGTGAAAGAAAACATTTATGCCCTTAAATATGTTCAAATTCGATTCCAAATGAATTTTTTGAATATCAAAAGACTTCTCCTAAAACCCTTCATAGCAGACAAGCCAACGTTCCAGCAAAAGTTCATTATGTTGCCATGGGAGACATATTTTTACAATATCAAGAGCAGCGCCGTCAAGAGAATTATCGGTCCCGGCGTGACTATCGGACTGATTTTTTCAAATCTACGGGCACTTCAAAAAGCTCTGAGTCTGGCAAAGTCTTCCCCCCAGCACTGATCCAAAGAACAGTTTTTCAACACTTTCAGAGAGTCTGGCTACAAGAGAGCAATTTTCCGACATAGGTTCCGATAACTTATCAACCTATCTATATTTCAAAATACAAGTTTTCTAATTTATCTTTAGCAATCAAACGCATTGCAGGCATACTTACCATCACATTGAGCCTGAGGCTCATTTTTAACATCTTAAAGATCTTCCAAAGATCAGTGTATGCGATTGGTTACCGGGTCAGGAGACAACCGCCGGTGTAAAAGGAAAGTCCATAACTAACGAATATCCATACACAAGTGCCAAAAACCTTACCTTTTCCAAATGCAAAAACATCAGCAACGAATGGGTCTCAGCGATGACATGATCCAGGATTGGAATGCCTGCACACGAATGCTGATACCCACACGTCAGGAGGAGCATAAGCGAGTCCGAAAAGAGGTAAACAAGGGTTTGGGAGAAGAAGAAGAAGAAACTAAATACTTTATTTATATTAAATATATATAAATATAGAAAGAAATGATGCGTCAAAGTGTGTTCACTTTCGGCGCGTTCGCCTAAGAGTGTTAGCGACGAGAGATGCTTCGGTGAAAGGCTCGTGCCGATGGCAACAACACGAGATGGTTATCGCACTATCGCCTGTAGGCATTACTGAATCGGTGTTGCCACATATCTTGCAATAGTAGCGCCATCGGGTGGTGAGGCTAAGTACTTATCGGACCACCCTCGTAAAGTTTGATCAAGATGACTAGAGAAGTCGATATGCCGATGTGCGTCTGTCCGTTCGTATGAACGCCTACATCTCTGAGATGGTAAGAGCTAGAGCAACCAAACTTTTAGATTAGATCCCTTATTATTCCATAGAAGACAAGATAAGACAAGATTTTGATATCGAGGTTACATTATATAGCTACGATAGCGATGTTCCAGAGAACCTCAAAAAAAAAAACAAAAGTTATCGATGGATAATTCGTTATTTTTTACAAAGATATTGTAACCAAATTTGGTAGTCGGAAGTTTTTTAGAGTTCTCCAGCTCAAAATCGGTTGACTATATCATTATGCTCCCATAGGACCGATCGATAAAAAAAAAGTTTTTAGGGCTTAAAGGGCTTGTTTATAAAGACAGCCTTCATAGGAGCGATTGGCCAAAAAAAAAGTGTTTGGTGCAAAATTCATTTTTTTCGTCTGTTTATGAGTAGGGGCCATACCCAAACTACGTGACCCGTTTAGGGGGGAGGGGGCCGTCTTGAAAATACCACGGTTGGTCACTCGACGGGGGGGTCTAGGTTTTTGTCACGTAGTGCAATGAGCTTAATGAGGAGTAAAAAAAGTAGTCAAAATCGGGTCACGTAATTTGGGTATGGTCCATATATGTATTAGTAAATACCTTTAAGAGTTCTATCAGACAAAGGCCTACGTCAAGGAGACAAGCTATCGTGTCTTCTCTTCAATCTAGCCCTGGAATACGTTATCAGGAAATCGAGGGAACCATTTTCTTCAAATCGGAAGCCATAAGACATACAACATCAGCTTTGGTGACTACAATTTTGAAGTAGCCGAAAAGTTTCAATACCTTGGTGTAAACGTAAAAATAGACAATAATATAACGCGTGAGATAGATCAAAGAATTACGTCTGCTATTGTAGTCTACAATGACACTTAAAAAGTAACCTCTTAGACAGAGGGACAAAAACCCACCTGTACCTCATCCTAATTGTACCAGCACTTACCTACGCGAGTGAAACGTGGGTGTTAAGCTGGGCAAATGAAAACAAACGCAAGTATTTGAACGTAAGATTCTGCGAAAAATCTTTGGAGGAATACATGCAAATGGAATAGGGCGACAACGATATAACCAACCAACCGGTCTTTACGGTCACGCCGACATAACAACATTCATTAAAACAAACCGATTACAATGGGCTGGCCACCTAATAAGAGCAAACGATAGCTATCCTGTCCTATCCAAAACAAATAAAGCTTAGACAGTGTGCAGGTAAGTAATCGAAGAAGATGTCGACCGAAGTTGAGACGGTTGGATGGGTTTGATCAAGATGCGGAGGACTTAGGACTGAGATGTTGAAGAGCACAAGCCCTAGATCGCAACGAATGGAGGCGAAAACTACAACAGAAGATGTCGACCGAAGTTGAAACGGTTGGATGGGGTCGATCAAGATGCGGAGGACTGAGATGTTGGAGAGCACAAGCGCGAGATTGCGACGAGGCGAAAACTACAACAGAAGTTGTCGACCGAAGTTGAGATGGTTGGATGGGGTCGATCAAGATGCGGAGGATTTAGGATTGAGATGTCGGAGAGCACAAGCCCGAGATCGCGACGAGGCGAAAACTACAACAGACAAAGACCCGATCAGGGTTGTCTCGCCAATGCTGATGATGATTTAAGAGTTCTGAAGAAATGTGGTGGCACAGGCTATCACAAAGTCGTTCGCGTCCACATGACTTGACTCTAAATGAACCCAACCCATGCTAACAGATTCTTTGTCATAAACATTTTGACCAAGCTCAACTAACAGCCGAGTTTAAGACGAAGCAAAGTTTTCTACATAATCCCAGTGCACAAGTGCAGTTTATGCGTATTCTATCATTATCGGGCCTACTATAGTAGTTCAAACCAAGGCACTGCTTGAGATACGGAAACTCACAGCCAAGCTCCACTACCAAGGACCAAAGGCAAATACAATTTCCCATATCTTGCCCATTGTGGTAAGTTATCTAGTAAAGGCGTTGCTTTATCTACCCAAAGCATATAATTATCACAAAAATTCCAAACGCTTGCTCCGGGCGCACATTGCCGTGTCCGTGTCTGTCTGCCAACTCACTTCAGCTCAACCGGCTCTCGGCGTCGCCATGTCTCTCAACATGTGGGTCCTTGAACATATCGCACATATTTAACGTGGGCGCATTATCCACACATTCCTGCCTGCCACTTGCTCGAAGGTGAAGCCCTAAAATTTGTAGCCGGGCGTGCGGAAATTTTGCCCACGTTGGCTAGGAAATTATTTTGTTACAATTTTTATTTTTTTTTTCTGCCAGGACACACATAGGTACAAACTATCGCAGTCTTTGCTTAGCTCTGTATTAGCTTCAAAGTAAGTTTGCCAAACCGCAGCACATGGAGACATACTTTGTGTGTGACCATGTGTGACCACATGGCATAATGAGCATGTCCAACTCACGCACATCCGCACAGTAGCAGGTGTGTGTGGGTGTCCGTGTGCCAGGATGTTTGCGGTCAGCAGCAAAAAAATTCGACTCTAACATAGAACTACCCATTAGCCATTCTATTTAGGTGTAAAATTGGCATGTGCTTAATCCTTGATGGCCAGCAAACAGTTTTTGGTTGGCATATTAGCTTGTGTGGACATGTGCTTAAGGCTAGTCACTGCCAGCAGACGTTGTTCGCATTCTTGCCAACATTAAGGCAACTCTGTGCCAAGGAATTTAAAGCACTAGCCAAAAAATGTAGCACTAACTTGATTTGGGATTTGCTTAGAACGGACTAACCTGATTGAACATTGGGCCCGCTGAAGGGAATAGGTTTGTCTTAGGACAGCCATTATGCCACCTAGGCAGGGACGCAACCAAGGCAAGTGATCTGGGCGCCCCGAATCTTCAACATTCCAAAGTTAACTGCGAACAAAAAGTAATCGTTCTGAGAGCCCAAACTCGGGGACATTGTATCGGGAACTGAGTATAAAAAAACCAGCCCAGACATATTGCCTTTGTATAAGTGTAGACACGTATTATGTACTCCCAAGAGGGATTTGTTGCTAGTTACTTGCGTTAAGGTTTCGACTACTTTTTGGGTCTCATGTATCTGTGAGCTCTCAAATGTCGCAGCCATGGTAGAATAAACAAGGTATGCTATTCCCGAAAAATTTTCGCAACTCGAACCTTATTTTAGTTTCGTTGATATTTTTCACGAGAAAGGTTGTTTCCGCGCATAGTTTTTCAGCATTTACCGTAATTTTGTGCAGCGGTAAAAAATAAGCCACTCTAGTTGCAACCATCAGCACAAAAAAAAATTTTACATATGCTTGCCTACGCACAACAGCAGCCATGGGGGTGGTTTCGCTCTCTCACATTTTCACTCAAACTAAAAATAAGGTTTCAGTGCAGTGAATAGCATACCTTGTATAATTCTACCATGGTCGCAGCTAGAATAACAAACAAAGAGCCAGCTCTCTCTCTCTCTCTCTCTCTCTCTCTCTCTGTCTTGCTGTGCGCTTGGATCTAGGATTAACGCGTCGTCCGTCTTGCATTCATATAACGATGGGTCTACATTATTTGCGTCCAAAAGTTAATTAAGGGTTTCAAAGTCTATGAAAAATGTCACAAAAAAACATAAACCATTGAACCACAATACACACACATAAACGCCGGCAGTCCCAGCCAAAACATGCTGCCCGGTACTGGAGTAGCCGGTGTAACCACAGCATCCCTGAGCCAGCCCTGTTGTTGCCACCCGTGGCGCGTTGGCCATAATTAGCTGCGGCCAGCCCTGTGCTCCCTCGCCCTTGTGCTAATTGTCTTTACCTTGCCAAGTAAAATGCAGCTTACCAACACTACGGACACGGGACGAGCGTACAGCAACACACAGGGATTCAGGGTATGAAATGTTAGCTATGTTTATGACTGGGTGTCAACTTACAGCAGCAACTGTTTGTAACCAAGTTTGTGGTTGCAGCATGCTAGTGCGCACAAATTTAGTATTGCCAACAGATTTTCCAACAAAAATAAGCGCAGTTGGCAACTCTATTGTGTTGATTAAACGAAAAACTTTTGGAAAGGCGTATAGAAATAGTTGTAAGGCGTGGCAGGCGTAGTGTGGACACTGTTCGTCTGTGCGTAGTAACATATAGATCTTAAAAGTAGCTCATAGCTCAACTGTGGACCCAAGGATTAAATCGAACTGGTTATACCAAAGGTAGCCCTGATCCAAGAGCCCACAGAATAGTATCCAACAATTTGGTGCAGATATGCGCAGGATCTAAAAATCACGCATAGTATAACAAAGAGAAGTGTTCACTAGCCCTAAAACCCCACAAGGTACCGAATTAAAGCAGATAAGCAAAATTTTTGACTCAGTCAGAGAAAGTGATGGTTCATATCGAATACGTTTTAGCGATGAACTAAATAAATTGAGGAATGGGGACACCATAGTAAAATAAATCAAGAGACAACGATTAAAATGGGCCAGCCATGTTACACGATTGCCCGAAGATAGACCACAGAAGAAAATTTTTACGGGCAGCTTACCAGGCAACAGAGGCGGCCTCGATAGCCCCGCGGCAGTGCATTAGACTATCATCCCAGAGGTTGTGGGTGCAATCCCACGTAAAGCCATGGTCCTGCACTTTCCACTTTTCCTATTCCCCAAATTTTTCCTGTCTATTCTATATCCTTATCACTTACTCCCTTTTTCGGTATCACAATTGGCCTATTCTTGGCCACTAAGTCGCAACTGCCGCCCAAACCTAAGTGGAGTGCTGTTAAACGACAGGCTTATGTCCCTCACGGACTGTCAACGCTCCGGTAGAAGAAGAAGTGTAGGATCTGAAAAAGACGAGTCCAAGACCCTACAAGGTAGTATTCACAAATTTGATGTAAGGCAGTATCAACCAATCTAAGGCGAATACCCATTGGATCTAGGGAAACCCTCTTAAAACCCCATAAGGTAGTATCTAAAGCACATATGTGTAGGATCTTAAAAAACGAGTCCAAGACCCTACAAGGTAGTATTCACAAATTTGATGTAAGGCAGTATCTACCAATCTAAATCAATGGCCCATATTGTCTAGGGAAACCATCCTTAAACCCCACAAGATAGTATCTACCAATTTAAAGCAGATATTTGTAAAAATGATTCTAAGACCCTACAAAGAAGTATCACAAATTTGATTTAAGGCAGTATCTACTAATCTAAACCGAATACCCATTAGATCTAGGGAAACCCTCTTAAAACCCCACAAGGTTGTATCTTCCAATTTAATATAGGTATGCAAAGTATCTAGAAAAGCACTCCTAAGAGAAAAAAAAAACCCCCATAAGGTAGTATGCACATATTGCATGTAGATATGAGTAGGATCTAGCAACACCCTCCTAAATCCACAACGCAGTATCAACCAATTTAATAAAGATATGCGTAGGAACTAAACATACCTCCTCCGACCCCACAACGTAGCTATGCTTAGGATCCAACAAAAAAAAAAACCCTTTATACCACTCTAGTTTGTGGTTACGAATATTTTGCTGCTATTCTATCAAGAAACTCATCAAAGACTGCACGAAGCTAACTCACTGGTTACCAATAAGTGCAGCGGTAGCGATTGACTGCAGCGTAATAAATGTATCGGAACCAAAGCTGATGGAACCATAGAGATATTCAAAAAGTATTTAGTTGGAAGACCAAAAATATTACAAATTTGTTAGCCAGTGTACGCACACACGCACACACAAACTGCGCAACTTTCAAATTAAATAAACCCAAAATAAAGTTTAAGTGCAATAAATTTAATTAAATCAAAATGTTACGCGACCGGAAATGGTCACAGTTCATCCACAACGCTGGCCACACTGTATATAGAAATAATTTTTGGCAATTTAAGTGAAAAACTAAAAAGGGATGCGAATAACTGACCCAAGCAGGGGATGACCGACCCATTTGTGCATTACGTGAATGCTGAATGGAGTATGGAGAATGTTTTAAAACAAGGCGAGCCAATGACAGGCTAGAAATTAGGGTAGGGTTACGTGTACGGGTAGACGGGTACGGGTACATTGCTGGGTTGCGAACAAACCAATAAAGTATGCCACGCGTGCGCCTTGTTTGTACAAATCGAACGACCACCAACCGAGCAAACCATTGACCATAGACCCGGGACTAACTAACGGCACTAAATGGACAATGGAAACTGTCACGCGCCGACTAAAAGGTCAACAATAACAGACAGACAGACGAACGTATGGACGGACAGATAAATATAAACAGACGCTGTGCGGGAAGTGATGAGGGTCGTAGAGGTCTTGTATTATTATTGCCGAAAACAAATCAATTTCGAGATATTTTAAAATATGCGGCCAAAGTCTTTATGCGTCAACAGTGGCATGTTGACTCTACGTCTTTGGCACTTTTTCGGGTTTACGAACATAATTAATTAATTTCGAGCGATTCCCGATAGTGGAAGAGCCTGTTAGCATTTTCTGGTAAAAAAAAGTGGAGCATGCTGTGGAATGTTTGTGTCTAAGTGCAAAATGTTTCAAGCTTATTTTGGTTCAGAAATAACAGAGCCAGCAAGCTGACAGGAGCTGTAACGAGGCACTGCAGCATTCATCTAATGTTCGATAGGATGTTTCCGACCATGAGTTTTGTCGTAACTACGGAGGATTACCTAAAGCCAACGCCTATCTATTTGGCCATTACAAGCGTTTGACGGTCTTGGCCGCGGAAATTATGCCTCGCCAGAGTTTCCTAACTTGTGCCTACCGGCGCCAATTGGCGATCCCAATGCTACGGGCGTCTCTGTGATCGACATCCTCCCAGTGACTTTCGCTCAAATACCTGGAGCATTCTCATCCATGCGAATGACGTGCCCAAGCCAGTGCAGACTAGGTCAGTGTCACCTTAAAGCTTATACAGCTCGTGGTTTATTCGAACAAAGAAATCATCATCCCATCATCGGCCCAAAGATTCGTCTAAGGATTTTTCTTTCTATCTTTTTACAGTCTCTGGACTATCATGCCTTGAGCTCAACTGCCTTTATATATATACTTAAGTAGCGCCTAAGCCCATGATAAAGACTACACACGAATGTAAAGTGGTTCCAAAAACTTATTTTCTAATTCCAATTTTAAGTTGCTGGGAACAACATTGCCTTATGTGTGTATGTCTAAGGCCCTTGGGATCTATTGTGCTTACTTCTAGCTCTAATGCTACCCAACTAGTCCGATATGCGGGGCTGGGTCTAATCCGCTGACAACGTACATCGATTTTCTATGCACGCCAAAGAGAGATATCCTTCCCTTGCCTAGAGCGCCACACTCTGGAAGTCTGTGTCGGGGGGACTTTCTCCTCAGTTCCACAAAACCCACATGTGTTCGAAATCCTGATGTTAATGTTTCTCTTAAGACTGCAGTGTCCCAAAAGTAACTCAGTCAGAATCCCAAAGGAATCCTGACTCAATTGATACATTTTCTTTAACTTATTCAAGTTTAAGGAATCGAGTAGTTTGCGCCGACCCAATCCGTTTCTTGATTGGATCTTTTTTCTTCTTTTACCGGCTCTCTCTTCTCTTCTTGTACCGGCTGCTTGATGTTGTCTCTGCCAGTGCTACAGAAGGGCTCAGTTCATCAGCTGCTTCGCTTCCGGGAATGCGTTCGTGTTCCACTGTGCTAGATGGTTAAGTTTGGTTCTGGTTTTCTCAACTAATTTTGAGTTAATCTTTAGTCTGACAGTATTGCGATACCTCTGTCTTTATACTGCATTGTTGGTTAGGTAGCTGTCTGCTTGATGACTGGAGTCTTGGCAGGTAAACTTTAGGTGTTTATAAATCGCTAGCTAAGACAAATATTGAGAATATAGCCAAGGACTATCTCCAATTCAAAGCTTTTGAGCAGGTGCGTTGAGAAGTTGATGTCGATCCAAATTCGGCGCCGCAAATGAAAATGGGTTGATCAGGCGATTTACCAAAAGAAGCGTGGGGCTGGAGTCCGCAAGATAGCAGAAGGCGTGGAAGGGTAAATAAAAGCTTCTGGCAAAAGCTGGAAGGAAATGAAACCGATTGCGAAAAACAGAGAAAGCTGGAGAAAGTTTGTAGACGGGCCTCTAGAAACCTTATCTAGCACACTAACTAGGCTGCTGCCCACACAACGGCCTAAAGCACATTATTCTCCTGCTGATATGTATGCCCTGAGCTTCAGATAGTCGCGTTTTTAGTACCGCGACCTCCACTCCGTTGCCTTCTTTAGTCAAAGACCCGTCTTTATACCACACGATGGTAAAGGATGTATCTTCTTTACCGTGGTACTATTCTTTTTGTTACTAATAATAGTAATAAAGTTCCTTTCGAAGCTATACTCTGATTAACAGACTTGAGGAGACAAATTTTTTCGGTTTATTGACGTCACGTAGAACGTGTCCTTTGGCAATTCCCTCGGCTGACATTCCAAGCAGTGTTGCTTGCATTTAGACTGGTGTTAGTTCCATAAGTACTTCCAATGCGGCTGTAGGCCAGACCCTCTTTATGGCTAGTCTCTGTAACTACTTCCGCCCTATGCTTCGAAGAGGAGCGATTACAAGTTCATGGAGATGTCTATGTATATATATATAATCTCGATGTATAATACATCTTATCAAGGTATAAATATATATCTGTACCTACTTAAGAACATTTTGGCTTTCCAGGCGATAGCTACATGGATGATCATCGGCCTTATGAGCATTACGTATAGCCAGACGTTTAACAAAACTAGAGTTTGCTGTCAAGTCTAACCCCAACTTTTTGAATTGCCTTGCTTCTCAAAATAGCATAACCCCTAAAGTGTTGTCGCATCTTCTGTAGTTTTTACCGCCTGTTGTGGCACCTCTCAACAATTGTTGTTCCACGAGAATAGGTTGCCAGCCTATAGCCCAATTTCTGTTACCCCAGAAGTGGGTTTTCGCCTTCTCAACTTGGTTCGCTTCGGAGGGAGTACCTTGCCTAGTGGCTGGACTTGATGAGCTGCTTGAGTAGGCCAAGAAAGAATCCCTCTGGCAGCTCCCAAATTAGCTGCGATCAGAGCTTTCCGCACAATGTGCACCTCCTTGGACTGCCCCATACCCCAAGAATGAATGCAGATATCCTAGTTATGTTGTAGGATTCAGGATTAGAGGCCCAAAAGAAAGCCCAAAGAATTCAATAGGCTGGTCATGTTGCGAGACAAACACCACAATTGTTTCCAAAATCCCGATGAAAGGCGATCGATAGAACGTCCACGAGCCCGCTAGGTCGACGCGATGACCGCAGACTTGAGAATTCTAGGGTTCAACGATAACACAGACCAACATGGTTTAGTTGTTGGAAAGCTAAGGTTCATTTCCGAAGTAATTTGCTGCGTAGAATCCGAATCCGGGGCCAGAATTTGCCTATCACGTCAGGATCTGAGATATTTGAGGTTATGTACCTTAAAAACGGTCTTTTTTCAAATATCTCACAATCCTGGCGTGATGGACCAATTCTGAACCCGGATTCGGATTCTACGCAGCAAATTACTTCAAAAATGACCGTTAGCTTTCCAACAACTGACATGACCCCGGTATTTGTAGGCCTGTGTAATGAAAACTTCGCCAGAAACCGTGAGGAATGAAGAAACGTTGTGGGGAAGGCCAAGGCTGAACTTTAGCTATAGCGCCAATGAAGAAGAGGAACGATTTAGGCTGAAGTTTCAGGTTTTAGCTTGAGGCACACTGTACTACTATATCACAGTGGGTTCTTTGGTTGCTAAGGACAATGTCGATTAGTTGACTGTTGTAAAAAAAACCCCACTAAAACTCAGGAAGGTTATGCCAGCTTCGTTTTGTTCCAATTAAACATTGTTAATCTTCAATTTTGTGGTTTTAGTGCTGCAATCTGACAGCGGAAGTGCAAATCGAAATGATTTTCTGGTACAGTTTGTATTGAGAGCGCGCTGTTACCAACTTTCAACAAGTTGTTGCAAGTTGCATACAATCAAAAATCGATAAATGAAAAATCAACTTGTAAAGCGCATAGTTAAATATCAATTTATTATCAAGCTACGTTTCCATTCTCTTTTAGCGTTGATAATTTATCATTTCAATGTAGTACATATATATGCACTCGTTATATACATGCATACATATATACTTGGTTATAGTTTTTATGTGGCTGCATCATTAGTCTGGCCAAGATTTGTGACGTTGCAGAGCGCAGACAAAACCTGTCAGTCAATTGCTTTGCTCTTTTGTGGCTTTTGTGTGCTAGGTTTTCAACAGGAACCCGAACCCGAATCCAAACCCAGACATTACAAATCCCACAATACCCAAAGAGAAGAAGCAGACATAGTAGAAGGTAACTCGAGCGCATTTTATTTCTTTTGAGAAATGGTTTCACCTTTAATTGCTTATAAAGTTATTAACAATTTTTTAATCATTAGGTCGGCCAATGTCTAAGGTACAGGTAATTTGAGTACTTCTAATCGTTTTGATGCTGGTAAATGCAGGTGCTCTGATGCACCATACACGCTGTATGCAAGTGGGTCGCTCCAAGCGAAAGGTCTAACGTATTTTGGCCCAAGGCTGTGATTTTTAGTTGGATTTTGATTTCTAGGGACCACCCGTCAAGTCTGTAGCATTTTCATTCCTACGACTATATTTGAGTTATCAACAAAGTAAGGGTAACTCATTTACCTTTTGGCTGTCTATGCTTTTACTTTGGTACCCATTGCTAGGGTTATTTTACTGGTACAGTGGGTGCTCAATAAAACGCGATTTACGCTTAAAAATATTAAAGGCGTATTTGCTATAGCGTTTATTAATTGTTTCTCGAGTTCTAAGATCCTAAGTTGCATAATACGCAGCATGCAAAAATTTCGCACGAAATGTCAAAACTTTATATAACTTCATATAAAAAAAAAAACCCAAATGGAGGGAAATTTTTTTTTTTGCATGCTGCGTATGGGCCTATAACCAAAACTCAATAAAATTTTCACTGCTTGCTGTTGCTTTTATTGCATGACTACTGTAGTTGACACTTTGGCACTGTGCGCTATCTCAATTTCATTTAACACACGCCTGCACAACACTGACACTCTCCACCCAACATGCACTTTGCAACACACTCCCCCACACTCTCACACACACACACACAAATTACACACACCAGCCGAGAAACCCGTCAAAGTTCAAAGCTATTAGCAAATTAAGCGCGCAAAGCGCGTGAGATGGTAATGCTATCACATGTGAGTGTCCCCGTATCCTTAAATGCGAGGGCTGTGCGAAACGTAACGCGTATTTCTTCATTTGTGGTGTTTTGGAAATATTTAAAACCATAGGTAGAATGAGCAAAGATATTCTTTAAGGCGTGTAGAATCTTCAGAAAATCGATTTTCGGGACATCTTCCGAAGTGATTTAAAAAAAAAGAAGAAAATTGTTTCCCCAGTTATAAGCTTCTACGCCATAGTAAGAACTAAGAGCGGCATTTTTACTTTATATATTTTAAATAGCTATTGTACTTACACTAAGGAACCAATAATAATAATAAGCTTCATGGCACTCCGCCAGTTTTGAAACTTTGTACAAGTTTTGCTCGAAACCACTTTTTTCGAATGGCTTCACGAATAACTCAGTCAATTTTAATCCGATCGATTTGAAATTTTGAAACAATCTTTATAACATAATTTTCTAATGAATAACATAGGATTTTGTCAAAATAATAAAAAAAAATTATTTTCCAGTTTTTATGCTTTTTTTTAAGAAAAAATAATTTTTTTTTTTAAACTTATATAATTTTTTTTAAATTTTAAATAAAAATTTTTGAAAAGCCCTACGTGGTTTACATGCTTTGGTTGCATAGTTTAAGAGGAAAACAATTTCTTTATGTTTCAGATCAATGGCGAAGTCAAAAAGCTGCAGCCGTAGAGGCCGCTTCGTAAATTTTTCATGTACTCGTAGCTCTTTCCAGGCGCCATTTTGTTTTTTATTACTTTGGAAAAATTAGTTTTTGTTGCTGTAAATATGTATAATATCGTCTATAATAAAGTTTCTTTGATAAAAAAATCGAAAAATTGCATTAAAAAGATGGCGTACGTTAAAGTCGGGCGCAGACGACTTTGGGATACCCTGTACCACCACATTGCAATTAAGTCCGACATATTGCTTAAGACCTTCAAAAGATATTTTATTCGGCAAATTTGGTTACGATATTTTCATAAAAAAAAAAAAATAAAACTATATTTATATTTAATATATGATATAGTACCGATTTTGATCAAATTTAGTACACTGATTGGGAACTATAAAAAACTTCCGACTGCCAAATTTGGTTCCGATATCTTCAAAACCAAACGAAACACAACGAATTTTGTAAAAAAAGCGTTTTTTTGACCGATCGTTCCTATGAGAGCTATATGATATAGTCAACCGATTTTGATCAAACTTGGTGCAGTGCTTGGGTACTCTAAAAAACTTCTTAATGCCAAATTTGGTTATAATATCTTCATAAACAAACGAATTATCCATCTAAAACTTTTGCTTTTTTTCGAGGTCCTCTGAAACACCCCTATGGGAGCTATATAATGTAATCCCGATATCAAAAAAATAAAATAAACTTGTCTCCTATGGATTAATAAGGGATCTAATCTGAAAGTTTGGTTGCTCTAGCTCTTACCATCTCTGAGATCTAGGCGTTCATACGGACAGACGGTCAGACGGACGTGGTGGTACAGGGTATCCCAAAGTCGTCTGCGCCCAACTTTAATGTACGCCATCTTTTTTTATTTTATATGCTAAAAGTTAAGAAGTGCTAAATAAAAACATGAATTATGAGGGTATGTCTATTAGGGGAAAGGCTTGTAAGTTGCCTAACCACAGTTTTGACTTCTCTGAAACGTTAAATTTTTCTTGTTTTTTTTTTTTTTTAATTCAATTTAATGCTCAGTTGAATTTGAAATCAATAAATATTCCTAAATTTTATGAATCATGCATTTTTCTTTCAATTTTCTCCAATTCTCAGCGATTTTTGCAGAAATGGCAACTTACAAGCCGCTTCTTAAGGTGTTCGTTTTTAAGCTCTTTGGAAAATTGTCTTTAAAATGCTTATTTTTATAAATTTCAAATGATTTACTTATTGTGGATTATAGCTCTTTCTTTTCTCTATCCAACGATATATTTACAACGATATATATCTATATGTATTCAATGTCAAGTTCTAGCCAATAAAGCCATGTTGTTGGCAACTTACAAGCCTTTCCCTTATAACAAATTACGAAATCAGTTTTGTACAACTCGAGATATTTGCGCTGAAATGAAGCTTTATTTTTAAAAAATGTTTCTCTTTCGCAATTCGTTACATGAAAAAAATTTTCGATTCCCAAATTTCTGAGCCGTGAAATTCTCGTTACTTAGTAAATAAATTGGTATCAATTAGGCCCTTGCTGTTGTCTGTAAAGGCCCATACGCAGCACGAAAAAATTCCGCACGAAATGTCAAAATTTCATACAAAAAAAAAAAATTCCTTTTTTGGGACTTTTTTTTTATATAAAGTTTTGACATTTCGTGCGGAATTTTTGCATGCTGCCTATGGGCCTTTACATACGAAATGTCAAAACTTATATAAAAAAAAATTCCCTTTTTTGGGATTTTTTTTTTTATATGAAGTTTTGTCATTCCGCGCGCTAATTTTCGAGCTGCGTATAGGCCTTAAGAACATAAATCTTTGAAACGCTTTATATTACTAAAAAATACGTTGATGTGTTGTCGCATCATTTTAAGATATAACATCGTTCCGCTGTAGACAAAAAATTCCTTCAAAAAGCCTTTTAGATATTACTTTACCTACAATTGCCATTATTTATCCAGCTCAAAAATGTTTTTAAATTTAAGACCCGTAAATCAGCATGCGTTGTCGAATCATGTTGAGAGCTGACAACGTTACACCTTGTCTACGGAGGCTATCATTCATACACCTTACAAAATATTCCCAAACTTACAGATTCTTGTTACTTTTTGAGCGCACCTCGCTGCTTTGTATGTAATAGCAAATAAATTGGCATTGTATTTCTGTTGATGGCCGCGATAAGAGGCACTAAGAGCGGACAGAGAACTGCGGTCACACACACACACACACAATCACATCGTATTCCTCCCATATCTGGGATTTTCATCAATTCAAATCTATGGAAAATCGTTTTACGGTTTACACTTAACGGCTAAAGGTTTTTCGGTTTTCAAAAATGGAAATAAAATTAACACTCCTCAGGAAGCTGACGTTGACGTTGACTGCGACTGCGGCTGCTTCGACGTCGCGTCGGAGGCTGCGGCAACAATAAATAAAATGGCGGAACGAAAGTGCGACACGAACGACAAAATAACAATGCAATAAATCACTTATTGCTAAGCGAGGGGGTGTCTATAGGACAGAGGGGGTGGTATACGACATACAGATACCAGTGGGAAAAATTACAGAATCCTGGTAAATGATGAAAACAGCTCTGGTACATTTTGGGACAAGATATTTTTTACTTAGAGTCCAAAGTAGGACTAAGCAAAAAATCGGAACTACTTTCGTAATCCTATAACCCATATTATAAATAATTTCGTAATTTTCGATCTTAGAGAATATAAACTATTTTTCCAAAAATATATACGCTTTCTTTGAAAAAAATAAACCAATTTTCGGGTTTGAAGCTCGAACCATGTTCCCATATGTGTTTCGGGATCCAAGTTCGAAAAAACGTCAGGAAGTACATATCGATAAAAGATACCTTCTACCTAGCGTCCAAAATAAAACTGTACAAAAAAAATCGGAACTACTTTCGTAATCCCATAACCCATATTGTAAATAATTTCCTATTTTCCCAAAAATATATAAGCTGTCTTTGAAAAAAAGACAAACTGGTTTGGAGGTCAAAGCATGTTACGCAAGACAAATGGGATTTGGAATATACTATTTGGGGATGCCAAAACTTCATATAAAAAAAATCCCAAATTTCGCACGGAATGAAACTTAATTTAAAAAAAAAAATTCCCATTAGGGATTTTGCACATATTTTGGAATGACAAAACTTCATATAAAAAAAATCCCAAATGGGATATCCCAAATTTGGGATTTTTTTTGGGATTTAGGATATCGGAACTACTACTATTTAAAAAAAAATTCCCATTAGGGATTTGCCACATATTTGGGAATGACAAAACTTCATATAAAAAAAATCCCAAATTTCGCACGGAATAACAAAAATTCATATAAAAAAAAAATCCCAATAGGGATTTGGGATATTATTGGGAATGACAAAACTTCATATACAAAAAATCCCAAATTTCGCACGGAATGACAAAACTTCATTTAAAAAAAAAAATTCCCATTAGGGATTTTGCACATATTTTGGAATGACAAAACTTCATATAAAAAAAATCCCAAATGGGATATCCCAAATTTGGGATTTTTTTTGGGATTTAGGATATCGGAACTACTTTCGTTTCGTTTCATTCTTCGAATAGGCTTTTAGAGAACACAAACTATTTTCCCAAAAATATTTAAGCTTGCTTTAAAAAATATTTGTTACCAAATGTATTTAGGGATCCAAGTTCGAAAAAAACGTCACGGCTCTGACAATAGATAACATATAAGGGCCCATACGCAGCATGCAAAAATTTCGCACGAAATGTCAAAACTTCATACAAAAAAAAAATCCCAAATGGTGGGAAATTTTTTTTTTAGTTTTGACATTTCGTGCGAAATTTTTGCATTCTGCGTATGGGCCTTTACATGTAAAGTTTTTGAAGGTTATTAGGCACGACGATTTGAAGTACTTGCCAAGTGTAGGACCGATCATAGGTAGGTTTCTTATGAACACCTAAAACTTCATATAAAAAAAAAAATCCCAAATGGTGGGAAATTTTTTTTTATATGAAGTTTTGACATTTCGTGCGATATTTTTGCATTCTGCGTATGGGCCTTTACATGTAAGATTTTTGACGGTTATTAGGCACGACCATTTGGAGTACATCCCAAGTGTAGGATCGATCATGGGTTGGTTTCTTATGAACACCTAAAACTCAGAGATCACAAAAGCTGCAGATATCAAAATTTTACAAAACGTTGATCATTTTTTGTTTGCAAGTTTTTAGATGCATGTCTATATTATAGGCTATTACTCCGTAGAAGCACTCTCGGCGTACCTTCACAGTTTCTAAACAATATAGCTAAGAATAGTATGCTTCAACAGTTGCAAGTATCGGCCTAAAGAGGATTTTAAAGAATCTATCTCAAGTCAAGCTCGAATTCACTTTTTAGAACTCATAGGTATTTGTTTCTTCATTTCCCTTAGATTAAGAATACTCTCAATCTCTCTGCGGTCTCACATCCACGCTGTATATAAACAAAGTGAACTGACAGGTAAACACAAATCCGAGCGGCAACATTTTCGTGTGTACCAAATTTCCCACTGGGGTTTTGTTGTCAGACAATAGCGTGAGTGCGTGAGGTAGGGTGGAGGGATGCGTACCAGGGCGTATGTGTGAGATATTTGCCTTGGAACTGCAGTCGTTGATAAATTGTGCGAGCAACAACAAGCGAAACAAATAAACCCAAAAACAATAGCAATACAACAGTTATAGTCACTGATAGATACATAGATACTGTACTGTATCTAGTATCTATACATATATGGATATAAAGATGCATAGATACAAAGATACATTAAGTAAATTGCATAAAAAATTTGCGCTGCAGCAGCGATAGTAAATTGCCGTCTAATGAAATGAAAAGCATTTCGCGAAAAATAAAATCCATGAAAATACAAACAGTGGGAACAAAAATTATGCGCATTGCTATGCCATAAGGTTTTTGTTTGAAAAAAAAGGCATGAGAATAGCACAAAGAAGTAAACATTATTAAAGCTAAGGGCTGCAAAATACCAAATAGAACATTAATTGCTAATAAAACTTTTTTTCTTATGAAATTTTGTAACTTTTTATTTAAAAAAAAATTTTAATTTTTTTGCGCTTTTTGCAGATAAGTGTAGAAAAAATTAAACATATGAGCATTTCAATTTTAGCGTGATGTTACTTGTATGACAAAAGTGTTTAAATAAAAAGAGAAAGAGGCAAAATTTAAAAAAAAAATAAGTTTATTCTTAGGCTGCAATTAAAAAAAGTTACAAAAAACGCTCTTTTTGCTTGAAGATACAAGCAAAACTACTTAAATGGCGTGATGTTACAATAAATAGTAGTTGACTGCGAATTAAACAAGTCTTTTGATATAAAACAAAAAATGATAATAATTGATTATATTGTTTAAAAGCTACAAGCAAAAATGCACATGGCGTGACGTTACTACAAATTTAGTGGCCTTTGACTTGATTTAAAAAATCCTAAAACACTGCAAATTGAACAAGTCTTTGGGTAGACAACTTTTTTTAGTAAGATTTGGAATAAAGTTGCTTGCATAATTATCTGGCGTGATGTTACGCAAATTTACATTAATAAAGGTTTTTATAACAAGCGTTTTTTTTAAGCTGATCAAGATAAATTGCTCTTATTGAAAAAAAGATATAAGCAAAAATGCGCATGGCGTGACGTTACTACAAATTTTAGTGGTTTTTGACTTGCTTTACAAAATCGTAAAACTCTGCAAATAGAACAAATCTTTGGGTAGACAACTTTTTTTTAGATTTGGATTAAAGTTTTTGCTTAATTATCTGGCGTGATGTTACGCCAATTTACATTAATAAAGTTTTTTATAAAAAGCGATTTTTTTAAACTGACTACGAAACATTGGTCTAATTGAAATAGGTTCAAGCAAAAATGCGCATGGCGTGACGTTACAACGAATTTTAGTGGCCTTTGACTTGATTTAAAAAATCCTAAAACACTGCAAATTGAACAAGTCTTTGGGTAGACAACTTTTTTTAATTAAGATTTGGAATAAAGTTGCTTGCATAATTATCTGGCGTGATGTTACGCAAATTTACATTAATAAAGTTTTTTATAAAAAGCGATTTTTTTAAGCTGATCAAGAAAAATTGCTCTTATTGAAAAGAAGATATAAGCAAAAATGCGCATGGCGTGACGTTACTACAAATTTTAGTGGTTTTTGACTTGCTTTACAAAATCGTAAAACTCTGCAAATAGAACAAATCTTTGGGTAGACAACTTTTTTTTAGATTTGGATTAAAGTTTTTGCTTAATTATCTGGCGTGATGTTACGCCAATTTACATTAATAAAGTTTTTTATAAAAAGCGATTTTTTTAAACTGACTACGAAACATTGGTCTAATTGAAATAGGTTCAAGCAAAAATGCGCATGGCGTGACGTTACAACGAATTTTAGTGGCCTTTGACTTGATTTAAAAAATCCTAAAACACTGCAAATTGAACAAGTCTTTGGGTAGACAACTTTTTTTAATTAAGATTTGGAATAAAGTTGCTTGCATAATTATCTGGCGTGATGTTACGCAAATTTACATTAATAAAGTTTTTTATAAAAAGCGATTTTTTTAAGCTGATCAAGAAAAATTGCTCTTATTGAAAAGAAGATATAAGCAAAAATGCGCATGGCGTGACGTTACTACAAATTTTAGTGGTTTTTGACTTGCTTTACAAAATCGTAAAACTCTGCAAATAGAACAAATCTTTGGGTAGACAACTTTTTTTTAGATTTGGATTAAAGTTTTTGCTTAATTATCTGGCGTGATGTTACGCCAATTTACATTAATAAAGTTTTTTATAAAAAGCGATTTTTTTAAACTGACAACGAAACATTGGTCTAATTGAAATAGGTTCAAGCAAAAATGCACATGGCGTGACGTTACTACAAATTTAGTGGCCTTTGACTTGTTTTAAAAAATCCTAAAACTCTGTAAATTGGACAAGTCTTTGGGTAGACAACTTTTTTTAGTAAGATTTGGAACAAAGTTGCTTGCATAATTATCTGGCGTGATGTTACGCAAATTTACATTAATAAAGTTTTTTATAAAAAGCGATTTTTTTAAGCTGATCCAGTAAAACTGGTCTTATTGAAAAGAATATACAAGCAAAAATGCGCATGGCGTGACGTTACAACAAATTTAAGTGGCTTTTGACTTATTTTACAAAATCGGTTAACTCTGCAAATTGGACAAGTCTTTAGGTATAGGTACAACTTTTTTTTTTAATATGATTTGGAATAAAGTTTTTGCCTAATTATCTGGCGTGATGTTACGCAAATTTACATTAATAAAGTTTTTTATAAAAAGCGTTTTTTTTAAGCTGATCAAGAAAAATTGGTCTTATTGAAAAGAATATACTAGCAAAAATGCGCATGGCGTGACGTTACAACAAATTTAAGTGGCTTTGACTTATTTTACAAAATTGTATAACTCTGCAAATAGGACAAGTCTTTAGGTATAGGTACAACTTTTTTTTTAATATGATTTGGAATAAAGTTTTTGCTTAATTATCTGGCGTGATGTTACGCCAATTTGCATAATAAAGTTTTTTATAACATTTTTTTTTTTTTGAACTGTTTACAACCAATTGGTCTTATCGATTAAAAGCTACAGGCCAAAATGCGCATGGCGTGACGTTACAACACATTTTAGTGACTTTTTACTTGTTTTTTTTTTTTTAATTTTGAGTTTTGTCTTTGGGACAACTTTTTTTAGTATGATTTAGTGTTAAGTTGTTAGAATAATTATCTGATGTGACGTTACGCAAAGGATCTAGCTGGATAGGATACTGGAAACTGCCCCCAGCGATTTTTGAAAACTAATAATGCAGTTCGAATTTTTTTGCAAAATATTAGTTTTTAAACTTAAAGGCCCATACGCAATTCGAAAAATTTCGGAATGACAAAACTTCATATAGAAAAAAAAAAAAAAAAAATCCCATTTGGCGGCAGTTTCCAGTAACTTATCCAGCTAAACTTTTTACATTAATGTTTTTTTTTTTTTATTAAAAGCAATTTTTTTTTTAATATTCACGAAATTGCAAAATAAAATTTTTTTGCTTCAATGTTACTAGCCTTATTCAAAATAATAAACTTGTACAAAAAAATAATATTTGAGTTACATAAAAAATTAAAAAAAAAAAAAATTTTAAAATAGACAAATCTGAACATTTGTGAATTTTTAGCTTTGTAGCCAGAATTCTCGCCATTTTAAAAAACTCAGCTAAGAGATAATCTTTAAAATCTTTATTTCAAAAAATTGTAACTATTTTTTTTTTTACACTACAAGCTGGAATATATTCCCTGCAGTTCGGACGTGCAAGCCTGAAAAATTCAGACCTGAATTCAGGCATGAAAAGGAAGCGCATGCTCATGGCTTTGTAAGAGGAAGAAGGACAAATATAAAATTACTCTTTCTATATCTATCTTTTGACAGGCAATTAAAGCAAAAGAGAATAAGCAAAAAGAAAAAAGAAAAGTCAATTTTATTTTGTTACTTGACCTTACATTTGTATTGGTGTTTGCCTTGCCTGTGTGCGAAGCTATTTCTGACGTTCTCTTTTATTACACAAAGAAAATTTGCAGCGAAAATTTCCATTTCTAGGTAAGTATTTATTAAATATTATTATTTAAAGCATTATTTTTTCTTTATAAAATAATTTTAAAGGTATTGGCAATGGCTAACTGGAAAAAAGGAACTATGAAAAATTTTGACGAATTTGTAAGCAAGACAAAAAAGGTCAATTGAAAGGATTTAAGCAATTTTATAACTCTTAACTTGGTAGGTCAAAAAATACCGGTATTGTAATATATAAAAAAAAAATTTTTGCTTTTAGAAACAGTACCAGTTACAGCGGACTCTGGCCCAGCAATTTTAGGGCTGCACCCAAGCCACTGTAATTTATAATATTACATTAAAATTGATAATAAAATTTTGTTAGAAATGTATGTAGAGTATTTATGCCATTGTATTACTTACTCACCTATGATTTCAGACCTGACGCTTAAAAAAGAATCAGCACTGAATTTATGCCCGATTCTTAAAAAATTTCACCTGTGATTTCAGTCATGACTTTTCAATGTCAATCAGCACTGAATTCATAGCTGATTGTCACGGCTAAGGTTCAGGACTGAACGCCTAGGACATGCATGTGTTATATTCAGTGACAAATGAATGCGTAGTTTCATGGCTGGTACTGAAAATTCAGGCATGATTTCATGACTAATTCAGCCCTTAACCGAACTGAAGGGTTTATATAAGTAACTTTTCGGTTATGCACATATAATTTAATATACAAAAAATTATTTGATCATACTCAGATCAATAAATTTAAAAGTTGGTATACTTTTGCCGACCACTGTACGAGTATTTATAGCAGTTGGGATGACCCTAATTCTGCGCAAACAGCGCATCAATTAGACATTGTTGCAAAACCGGCTAAAATGTTGCCAGCTCGCTAAGCAACAAGCTGCAGCAACATTTGTTTCGAACAAGACGCTTAACATTCGAAGAACAGCAACAAGTGTGCACTGTTGCCAACAGCGCACAAAATGTTACAAACGGGCGATGTTGCTTATAAAAATAAAACCGTTCGTGTTGCTTTTTGTGGCAAGAAGTGGATCCTGCCTCGGCACAAAGTAGCAAGTACAAACAATGAGTCAACAAAAATTTTACTTATTAAAGGCGCTACAGTTTATTGACGCTATTTGCTTTTCTTAACAAAACTAACGTTTGTACCCAGTGCTGTGGTCCACGGCTTAGAGGTATCCATGTCGCCTAAGCACGTCAGAAGGCTTGAAATGTTGCTCACGATGTTCTGGCAAATTCATAAAGTCTGCAAAGCCAATGCTATCAATGCGTCCAGTTAAGACATCATCCATTAAGTTGCTGGACGGCAGAAAAGGCAAATGTCCAACTCGACGGGCCAAATAACGCTCCATGTTGTATTTCAAAGCCACGCCTAAGCCCTCACGATTGCGCAGCACTTGCATATTGCGATGAAATTCATACTCATCGAAGTTGTATGTGGTCAAAAGAGTAAATGGATCCTTATCATGAGACACATGGGCTGCAAACGGCTGACCTAGCACTTTATCCAATGCTTTATCCTCGTTGGGCTTCTTGGACATTTTAGAGTTTTTGTAACTTTTAGTTTTGCTCAACGAAACAATTTTTTTTATTATGACAAGCAAAACTTTTATGATTAGTGAAGTACATTTCAGAAAGGTTACTAAATATTCGATAGCTATATTTTGTTGGCATTTCGATAACAAGGTCGATAACGAAACTTTGTTTTAGCTTCAATACATTTATTGGCAATGTTGGCTAAAAGAAATCAAATCAGACGCCACAAGTTTTATGCCAAATTGAATAAAATCCACTTCGTATTGCCTGAAGCATAAAATTTTAACACAAGTAGCGTTTTATGAACTAGTTCAAATTTTATTAATATCGTTTGGAAACTTTACGATTTATAGAAAAAAAAGCAAGAAGCTCGAACTAGGTTTGTAAAAAGGCTATACGCACCAAAACTGGTATTCGGACTTATGTAGGCTTCTAATAATCAAAATGTTTTTACAATTTAGGCAACCCCTAGTTCCCCGCAACTGTTTTTCACTATTTATCAAGACTTAAACCGAAGAAAGTTAAAATTCGACATATTAAACAAAAAAAAGTTTAGAAAAACTTTGCTAATTATAGCCAAAAATATAGTAGATCCACTAAAAACAAGCTTTTAGTCATCAAAATCGTTATGCAGACTCTTTGAACAAAAAAAATCGTCTGAACACTGTACAGATTAATTCTAGACCTGTCCTCCTTGGGGTACTGAGTGCCCCAGTTGAATTTCAAATTTAATTATTTTTTTATTTTGTCCATATAAAATACACTACGAGGCACTGTGTTAGGGTTAAGTTAAGTACAGGGTAGCGTATTTTCAAAGCATAAAAACTTTACTCACAAATCTGGCCAACAGTTTTATTTTAAAATTGCCAACAGCAACATGTTGCGCTGGTCACACTAACATGCTGCTGGCATTGGCAACATTTCGAAATGCGATTGCTGCAAATTAACAGTGCCGCCAAATTATGCTGCCAGAACATTTGTGCAACAACAACAACGCAAATCAGCACTCTTAGGCTTTAATTGATTTAATTAAAATAATTTAAAAATTGATTTATTTATTAAGTTTTTATTTTGGCATTTGTAGTTATAAATACATGCACTCACATACGCATATGTGCTCGCAACAGCTGTTAAGCTAACTTCGAAAAGTTACTAAGCGCTAACATGCTGCTAAATTGTTCCAGCTTAACAGCTGTTAAGCATGCGGACTGCTGTTAGTTCGTTGCTGCAGTCGCATTTGTTCTTTCAGCTTTCAGTTCGTTTTGATATTTTGGAACGGCAAGTTGGCAGCGCTCTCTCTCTATTGATAACTGTTAGCCGGAGTTAGTGTGTTCGCTCTCTGCCTCTCTCTGTCACTGTCCCACACACACACACAGTTTTCTAGTTAACGCTCGCGCGCGTACGTGTATTTGGTCAGTGTGTGTGTGTCCGCTGTGCGTGTGTGTTTTTATGACTGTGCGTCAGTTGAACAATGAAAAATTGGTAATAAAAATAATAATAATAATATATACTATGTATGTAATACTTTTTTTTTCATGTTTGTACACAAAATGCATTGATTAGTGACAAGAAAAAAAAACAACGCGTCTGTGTTTAAATAAGCTAAATTTTTGTACTGGTTTATAAATAACAAAACAAAATAAAAAAAAATTTATAGACGCGTTAAAAATGTGACAAAAAAGAAACAACAATAACAAATACAAGCAAGCCTAAGAGAGCCATATTTAATGTTTTTGTTGCTGCTTATTTTTTTAAATAGTTTTTTTTTTTTGTTTGTGCCTACAAATTGTTAAGTGCATTAAATTCTTGGTTAATACAATGCGGCAGCAACAACAACAGCAACAATCGATGACGAAAACAACAAACACAGCGAGAGCAAAAATAAAACTGGTTTTGGCCCGCTTTTTGGTTGTCCTGTTGTTGTTGTTGTTAGTGACTTTTAACGTGTTTTTGCGCTCTTAATGTTGTTGCTGTTGTTTTTGTTGTAATTCATACACTGAGCAAAATAAAAATGACGCTAACCAATAAATTGTGTAAAGTACAAAAAAAAAACAAAAAAAAACAGCAAGTATATAAGTAAATACCGTTAAGCGGCTTGAGCGTCTGAGAGACGCGCTTACGCTCTCAATTCTAAGATCCTTTTGCTTGCTCTCTTTCAATGCTGCCAATTGGTCAGCAGTAGTTGCAGTGCGAGGGCTGCTCTATAAGTTGCTTAAATTTTTTTAAAATTTTAATGGCGTGTTAAAAAATTTCTAATTGCAGTATACAATAAATTTGCAAATTTTTAAAAACTTTTGTTGTGCCACAAAACTCTTGCAAACAATAATTCAAATTTTTGTTGAAGTGCCAGCATTTTTTTTTTTTTTTCCGTGTTGTAACATGTATCTACAATTTGTTTTAAAACAATTTTTAAGCGCACAGTTTTTGCAATAAACTTAAAGCCTAAGCTGTTTTAATTAATAAATTAATTAATTAAATAAAACATTAATAAAGTTTTTTATAAAAAGCGATTTTTTTAAGCTGATCCAGTAAAACTGGTCTTATTGAAAAGAATATACAAGCAAAAATGCGCATGGCGTGACGTTACAACAAATTTAAGTGGCTTTTGACTTATTTTACAAAATCGGTTAACTCTGCAAATTGGACAAGTCTTTAGGTATAGGTACAACTTTTTTTTTTAATATGATTTGGAATAAAGTTTTTGCCTAATTATCTGGCGTGATGTTACGCAAATTTACATTAATAAAGTTTTTTATAAAAAGCGTTTTTTTTAAGCTGATCAAGAAAAATTGGTCTTATTGAAAAGAATATACTAGCAAAAATGCGCATGGCGTGACGTTACAACAAATTTAAGTGGCTTTGACTTATTTTACAAAATTGTATAACTCTGCAAATAGGACAAGTCTTTAGGTATAGGTACAACTTTTTTTTTAATATGATTTGGAATAAAGTTTTTGCTTAATTATCTGGCGTGATGTTACGCCAATTTGCATAATAAAGTTTTTTATAACATTTTTTTTTTTTTGAACTGTTTACAACCAATTGGTCTTATCGATTAAAAGCTACAGGCCAAAATGCGCATGGCGTGACGTTACAACACATTTTAGTGACTTTTTACTTGTTTTTTTTTTTTAATTTTGAGTTTTGTCTTTGGGACAACTTTTTTTAGTATGATTTAGTGTTAAGTTGTTAGAATAATTATCTGATGTGACGTTACGCAAAGGATCTAGCTGGATAGGATACTGGAAACTGCCCCCAGCGATTTTTGAAAACTAATAATGCAGTTCGAATTTTTTTGCAAAATATTAGTTTTTAAACTTAAAGGCCCATACGCAATTCGAAAAATTTCGGAATGACAAAACTTCATATAGAAAAAAAAAAAAAAAAAATCCCATTTGGCGGCAGTTTCCAGTAACTTATCCAGCTAAACTTTTTACATTAATGTTTTTTTTTTTTATTAAAAGCAATTTTTTTTTTAATATTCACGAAATTGCAAAATAAAATTTTTTTGCTTCAATGTTACTAGCCTTATTCAAAATAATAAACTTGTACAAAAAAATAATATTTGAGTTACATAAAAAATTAAAAAAAAAATAAAAATTTTAAAATAGACAAATCTGAACATTTGTGAATTTTTAGCTTTGTAGCCAGAATTCTCGCCATTTTAAAAAACTCAGCTAAGAGATAATCTTTAAAATCTTTATTTCAAAAAATTGTAACTATTTTTTTTTTTACACTACAAGCTGGAATATATTCCCTGCAGTTCGGACGTGCAAGCCTGAAAAATTCAGACCTGAATTCAGGCATGAAAAGGAAGCGCATGCTCATGGCTTTGTAAGAGGAAGAAGGACAAATATAAAATTACTCTTTCTATATCTATCTTTTGACAGGCAATTAAAGCAAAAGAGAATAAGCAAAAAGAAAAAAGAAAAGTCAATTTTATTTTGTTACTTGACCTTACATTTGTATTGGTGTTTGCCTTGCCTGTGTGCGAAGCTATTTCTGACGTTCTCTTTTATTACACAAAGAAAATTTGCAGCGAAAATTTCCATTTCTAGGTAAGTATTTATTAAATATTATTATTTAAAGCATTATTTTTTCTTTATAAAATAATTTTAAAGGTATTGGCAATGGCTAACTGGAAAAAAGGAACTATGAAAAATTTTGACGAATTTGTAAGCAAGACAAAAAAGGTCAATTGAAAGGATTTAAGCAATTTTATAACTCTTAACTTGGTAGGTCAAAAAATACCGGTATTGTAATATATAAAAAAAAATTTTTGCTTTTAGAAACAGTACCAGTTACAGCGGACTCTGGCCCAGCAATTTTAGGGCTGCACCCAAGCCACTGTAATTTATAATATTACATTAAAATTGATAATAAAATTTTGTTAGAAATGTATGTAGAGTATTTATGCCATTGTATTACTTACTCACCTATGATTTCAGACCTGACGCTTAAAAAAGAATCAGCACTGAATTTATGCCCGATTCTTAAAAAATTTCACCTGTGATTTCAGTCATGACTTTTCAATGTCAATCAGCACTGAATTCATAGCTGATTGTCACGGCTAAGGTTCAGGACTGAACGCCTAGGACATGCATGTGTTATATTCAGTGACAAATGAATGCGTAGTTTCATGGCTGGTACTGAAAATTCAGGCATGATTTCATGACTAATTCAGCCCTTAACCGAACTGAAGGGTTTATATAAGTAACTTTTCGGTTATGCACATATAATTTAATATACAAAAAATTATTTGATCATACTCAGATCAATAAATTTAAAAGTTGGTATACTTTTGCCGACCACTGTACGAGTATTTATAGCAGTTGGGATGACCCTAATTCTGCGCAAACAGCGCATCAATTAGACATTGTTGCAAAACCGGCTAAAATGTTGCCAGCTCGCTAAGCAACAAGCTGCAGCAACATTTGTTTCGAACAAGACGCTTAACATTCGAAGAACAGCAACAAGTGTGCACTGTTGCCAACAGCGCACAAAATGTTACAAACGGGCGATGTTGCTTATAAAAATAAAACCGTTCGTGTTGCTTTTTGTGGCAAGAAGTGGATCCTGCCTCGGCACAAAGTAGCAAGTACAAACAATGAGTCAACAAAAATTTTACTTATTAAAGGCGCTACAGTTTATTGACGCTATTTGCTTTTCTTAACAAAACTAACGTTTGTACCCAGTGCTGTGGTCCACGGCTTAGAGGTATCCATGTCGCCTAAGCACGTCAGAAGGCTTGAAATGTTGCTCACGATGTTCTGGCAAATTCATAAAGTCTGCAAAGCCAATGCTATCAATGCGTCCAGTTAAGACATCATCCATTAAGTTGCTGGACGGCAGAAAAGGCAAATGTCCAACTCGACGGGCCAAATAACGCTCCATGTTGTATTTCAAAGCCACGCCTAAGCCCTCACGATTGCGCAGCACTTGCATATTGCGATGAAATTCATACTCATCGAAGTTGTATGTGGTCAAAAGAGTAAATGGATCCTTATCATGAGACACATGGGCTGCAAACGGCTGACCTAGCACTTTATCCAATGCTTTATCCTCGTTGGGCTTCTTGGACATTTTAGAGTTTTTGTAACTTTTAGTTTTGCTCAACGAAACAATTTTTTTTATTATGACAAGCAAAACTTTTATGATTAGTGAAGTACATTTCAGAAAGGTTACTAAATATTCGATAGCTATATTTTGTTGGCATTTCGATAACAAGGTCGATAACGAAACTTTGTTTTAGCTTCAATACATTTATTGGCAATGTTGGCTAAAAGAAATCAAATCAGACGCCACAAGTTTTATGCCAAATTGAATAAAATCCACTTCGTATTGCCTGAAGCATAAAATTTTAACACAAGTAGCGTTTTATGAACTAGTTCAAATTTTATTAATATCGTTTGGAAACTTTACGATTTATAGAAAAAAAAGCAAGAAGCTCGAACTAGGTTTGTAAAAAGGCTATACGCACCAAAACTGGTATTCGGACTTATGTAGGCTTCTAATAATCAAAATGTTTTTACAATTTAGGCAACCCCTAGTTCCCCGCAACTGTTTTTCACTATTTATCAAGACTTAAACCGAAGAAAGTTAAAATTCGACATATTAAACAAAAAAAAGTTTAGAAAAACTTTGCTAATTATAGCCAAAAATATAGTAGATCCACTAAAAACAAGCTTTTAGTCATCAAAATCGTTATGCAGACTCTTTGAACAAAAAAAATCGTCTGAACACTGTACAGATTAATTCTAGACCTGTCCTCCTTGGGGTACTGAGTGCCCCAGTTGAATTTCAAATTTAATTATTTTTTTATTTTGTCCATATAAAATACACTACGAGGCACTGTGTTAGGGTTAAGTTAAGTACAGGGTAGCGTATTTTCAAAGCATAAAAACTTTACTCACAAATCTGGCCAACAGTTTTATTTTAAAATTGCCAACAGCAACATGTTGCGCTGGTCACACTAACATGCTGCTGGCATTGGCAACATTTCGAAATGCGATTGCTGCAAATTAACAGTGCCGCCAAATTATGCTGCCAGAACATTTGTGCAACAACAACAACGCAAATCAGCACTCTTAGGCTTTAATTGATTTAATTAAAATAATTTAAAAATTGATTTATTTATTAAGTTTTTATTTTGGCATTTGTAGTTATAAATACATGCACTCACATACGCATATGTGCTCGCAACAGCTGTTAAGCTAACTTCGAAAAGTTACTAAGCGCTAACATGCTGCTAAATTGTTCCAGCTTAACAGCTGTTAAGCATGCGGACTGCTGTTAGTTCGTTGCTGCAGTCGCATTTGTTCTTTCAGCTTTCAGTTCGTTTTGATATTTTGGAACGGCAAGTTGGCAGCGCTCTCTCTCTATTGATAACTGTTAGCCGGAGTTAGTGTGTTCGCTCTCTGCCTCTCTCTGTCACTGTCCCACACACACACACAGTTTTCTAGTTAACGCTCGCGCGCGTACGTGTATTTGGTCAGTGTGTGTGTGTCCGCTGTGCGTGTGTGTTTTTATGACTGTGCGTCAGTTGAACAATGAAAAATTGGTAATAAAAATAATAATAATAATATATACTATGTATGTAATACTTTTTTTTTCATGTTTGTACACAAAATGCATTGATTAGTGACAAGAAAAAAAAACAACGCGTCTGTGTTTAAATAAGCTAAATTTTTGTACTGGTTTATAAATAACAAAACAAAATAAAAAAAAATTTATAGACGCGTTAAAAATGTGACAAAAAAGAAACAACAATAACAAATACAAGCAAGCCTAAGAGAGCCATATTTAATGTTTTTGTTGCTGCTTATTTTTTTTAAATAGTTTTTTTTTTTTGTTTGTGCCTACAAATTGTTAAGTGCATTAAATTCTTGGTTAATACAATGCGGCAGCAACAACAACAGCAACAATCGATGACGAAAACAACAAACACAGCGAGAGCAAAAATAAAACTGGTTTTGGCCCGCTTTTTGGTTGTCCTGTTGTTGTTGTTGTTAGTGACTTTTAACGTGTTTTTGCGCTCTTAATGTTGTTGCTGTTGTTTTTGTTGTAATTCATACACTGAGCAAAATAAAAATGACGCTAACCAATAAATTGTGTAAAGTACAAAAAAAAAACAAAAAAAAACAGCAAGTATATAAGTAAATACCGTTAAGCGGCTTGAGCGTCTGAGAGACGCGCTTACGCTCTCAATTCTAAGATCCTTTTGCTTGCTCTCTTTCAATGCTGCCAATTGGTCAGCAGTAGTTGCAGTGCGAGGGCTGCTCTATAAGTTGCTTAAATTTTTTTAAAATTTTAATGGCGTGTTAAAAAATTTCTAATTGCAGTATACAATAAATTTGCAAATTTTTAAAAACTTTTGTTGTGCCACAAAACTCTTGCAAACAATAATTCAAATTTTTGTTGAAGTGCCAGCATTTTTTTTTTTTTTTCCGTGTTGTAACATGTATCTACAATTTGTTTTAAAACAATTTTTAAGCGCACAGTTTTTGCAATAAACTTAAAGCCTAAGCTGTCTAGGATTTACTATAAAATATATAGAGCTTCTTTGTAAATAATTTTTATTTAGTGTTGTGCCGCAAAACTCTCTACAGCGCATTTATAAAGCAATTTGAATGCGACGGTATGACAGAAAAAAATTTTTAACGAATCTAAGCATTAAAACAGTTCGTTGATGTGCCTTGAGCTAAAAATTTTATGGATTTAATGAACTTTGAGGCCCTTTGTTCCATCTAGGAACTACTCAGTAATGAACTTTTAGCACAGTTTTTCAAAAGATTCAAATTGTGACTAAAGAAAAAACTATTTATGCTAAGAAAAATTAAAGAACGCGGAATTTAATGCGTTTCGCTCAAGAATTTGCGGTCTTAAAAAAGCAATTTTTCCATTCTTTCCATTTTTCTGGACAGAAATTCTTAACTTAAAACAATTTTAGAGTGATTTTATGAATAATTAATTGTACATAGCTTCGAAGACAAAAGTTTGAAAATGTTTATAATAATATTTAAAGAAAGCAGAATGCGTATTCTGAATGCTGAGTTTGAAAGTATCTTATTCTTATGTTAAGAAATAAAAAGTCGCACTTAAATAGAACTCGAATTCACTTAAAACAAGAGTTCTAGTATTGTTCAATCTCCATTTTGTTTAAATCCAAATACGCAGCAGTGTAAACCCGCCTAAAAGAAAACAAAACACTAAGAATTTTGACAGCGTTTCTTTTTCAATGAAGTTATGTTTTCTTTCAGCTTATTTTACACTGCTGTGTATTGGCCTTTAAGCAAAATGGAGAGAGATTAAACAATACTAGAACTCTTGTTTTAAGTGAATTCGAATTCTTTTTAAGTGCAACTTTTTATTTCTAAGTATATGGTTTTAATAAATAACTAAATATTAAGGCATGGGTTGAAAACAATTTTTTTATTTTTTTTTTCAACATCTTCTTAGTGCAAATTTCGCAAAGAAAAAAAGATTTTTTAAATAAAATGGTTCAGGATTCTTTAAGTGCCTCTAAATGTTTTTAATCGCCTTAAAAGCCAAAAGCAAGCTGTTCTAAAATAATATTCAAAACTTAAAAATAACACAGCAAAATGTATCCTCAAAAATGGCAAAAAAAAAAATGCTTTTAAGTAGACACACTTTTTTTTTCTAGTTTCGAAAAGTGTTTTTTTCGAAATATCTCGAAATCCGTTCCATGAAAAAATTTTTTGACTTACTTTTCGGATTCAGCGTGCCATTTTACTACGGAAAAGACTAAAACATGTTGAGGATAGCAAAATTTTGTAAAATTTATAAACTAGTGTAATTTGTCAATGTGCTTAAGGGTTTTTTTAAAGAGTTAAAAATTAGTGTTAAATAAAATATATATGAAATATTTTTTGTTAACACGAAAAAGTTAATTTATGGAAAAGTTTTGAAGTTTAAGGTAAAGTGCCACTAAACTGTTGTATCGCTCAGTGTTAGACTAGATAAGATAATTCCATAATATGCCTAAAATATTTCTTTAGTGCAAGAAATTTACTATAAAAGTAATTAAAGCACAGATTTTTTAAGAAACAAGTAGACAGCGTCTAGAATTTTTTAGTAGAAATTATTTTTTAGATATGCTGCACAAAGAACAAATAATTGTATTAAAACAACTTTTGCCGAATTGCTAGGACTCTGGAATAGTTGTTCTAATATTTTCAAACGATTTGAATCCTTTTCAATCTAATGCTAAACCTAGTTACTCGTTTAGTTATACAAAAACTAAGAAAGATTAGAAAGTTCAAATACGATAATTGTTAACTTTAAAAAAGTGAAGTAAAATCAAAAAAATTTATAATTTGTACAGAAAATGTGTCTGTATGCTTCTCCCAATACATTTCGTTTGAAGATATAGAAGTTTTCAAAACTAAAATTGTTTTAGAATTGATAGAGAAAATAAAAAGTAAATGTTTGAAACAACATTTTGTTTAATATAAACATATACATATGTTCCAAAGTTGGCTCGCTTTAAAATTAAAAGCTATAAATTTTAAAATATTACATACATATTTTTTTTTTTCATGTTTTCTTTACAATCTGTCTGCAGACAATGAGTAAATTTACTAACTAATAATTTAGAAAATAAAAGTATAATAGCAAGTTTGCACTAAAACCTACAACTATTTTAAAGACAAGCCGTTTTCCAGTTTTTATTTGAACATAATTCTCAAAATTTTGTGGCTTTAGGTTCGAATTCGTTCCATAGCAGTGGAATTAGGCTGCTCATTTGTTTCGGAACAGTTTTGAAACCAAGATTTTTCGCAGCTTGCGCCTATGAATCTATTTCTTTTTTTTTAAAGACAAGCGGTTTTCCAGTTTTTTTTGAACAAAATTCTCAAAATTTTGTGGCTTTAAGTTCGAATTCGTTTCAAAGCAATGGAATTGGGCTGCTAATTTGTTTCAGAACTGTTTTGAAACCAAGATTTTTCGCAGCTTGCGCCTATGGATCTATTTTTTTTTTTAAAGACGAGCGGTTTTCCAGTTTTTTTTTTCAACATAATTCTTAAAATTTTGTGGCTTTAAGTTCGAATAGCAGTGGGATCGGGCTGCTTATTTGTTTCGGAACTGGTTTGAAACCAAGATTTTTCGTATTTTGCGCCTATTGACTCTTGTTTTGAAGCGCACTTTATCAAAAAAATTGTACTCGATACATTTTTTCGAAAAATTTTTGAAAATAAAACAAAAGTCAAGCTGCTAAATGTAGCAAGCATTTTTTATAAGTGGCTGCTTGCACGAATATCAAAAGCAACCCTCGCGCTATAAACATTGAGTATTTAAACTTTTGACGCTCTTACTCTCTTAGATCTGATAGTAATTTTTTTCTTTTTAAAGTACTTTTTCTCTTTTGTTTTGTGCAGTTGAATTGTTGTCCAAATTGAAAACGTAACTCGGCACAGTCCCGAGTTATAGCCGCACTATTAAATACATATTTAAGTGCTTGCTCAGAATTTAACGCCTTTTGGAAATTCAACAGAAGTCAAGTTAGCCATCTTTTTGAGGGAATTGGCCATCAAATAATAATGGTAAAATAAAAAATGTCAAGGACTGGCCTACATTGCACAAGTTTATATACTTAGGCACTACATATAGCTATATACCAAGTATGTTTCTAATTACAGGGCTGACAGACTACTCTAGAAATGTAGTCTATAGTTTTACTACCAAATTTGGTTTTATTTTTGTAATTAATGTATGTGCAACAGGTTTTGCATATAGCTATGTATGTAGCTATGTACATACATAGTATATATGCTATATGCATTTCATATATAAAAACTGTTTCCCGCTGTGTCTGTGCGTGAGTCAATCAAATTACAGCGTCAAAAGCAGCGCTGCTTATCGCAGTCAGAGCATGGCAAACACACTTACCTTAAAAAAATCACTTTTTATACACTACACCTGAGCTTTAAAGTGTATATTGGGTTAGTGCAAAGCAATGAGCTGTGCAGTAACTAAGGTAAAATGGATAAGATACCAAGTTAATGATGATATTAATAATATAATATAATAATATTTTCTCGATCAAATTTCAAAGAACCTCTACTTCAAGACGCTATATTTCTATAAATATCGAGAATGGATAAGATACCAAGTTAATGATGATATTAATAATATAATATAATAATATTTTCTCGATCAAATTTCAAAGAACCTCTACTTCAAGACGCTATATTTCTATAAATATCGAGAATGGATAAGATACCAAGTTAATGATGATATTAATAATATAATATAATAATATTTTCTCGATCAAATTTCAAAGAACCTCTACTTCAAGACGCTATATTTCTATAAATATCGAGAATGGATAAGATACCAAGTTAATGATGATATTAATAATATAATATAATAATATTTTTTCGATCAAATTTCAAAGAACCTCTACTTCAAGACGCTATATTTCTATAAATATCGAGCGCATCGAAAAATCTGTAGATAGCTTTAATTTTTGTAAAAAAAAAAAAAAATCGATTTTCTCAACTAAATTTGAAAGAACCTCCCCTTTATAGATAAAATCAAGGTATTGAGGTATGCGTGGTGCCATTGTTCAAGACCAAAAGGCAGTTCTTGACAACTTCTTCTAGATAATTTTTTGGACCAAAGATGGTTTTTGTTAAATTCTTGATAAAAACCATTTGAAAAATTTTGTTCATAGAGGCCCAGCTTTTTAGAAAAAAAAGCTTTGCGCTGCATGCCTTTTAATTGTTTCATTTCCTGAGCAATGCCTAGAAGCTTTTCTGAAAACCGCAGTCGCCAAAATTATACAGCACAAGATATTCCGTAATGTAAGAACTTGACTTCTTTAGTAACGAACTTCTCTTTAACGAAATTTTGCATATTTTGTATTTTTTTGCAAGTACGCTGCCTTATTTCAGCTACTTATAACGAATTTTCTATAAATCGAATAAAAATTACGTTTTCGCTCAAATTCACTAACGTGAAATTGTTTTTAATGCATAGTGTATATAATCTTCGTTATAACTCGTTTGTAAGCAGTTCATTGGTTTTATTTCTACCTATTACCTGTATATTTTGTACATAAAACAACTAAACAAACAATTGGTGCGCTGGGCGACCCTCGCTCTTGCTCAATGTTGCCAGCGATAAGCGATTTCAGAGAGTTACCAACTCCGCTGGATAAGCATCTACTAGCAGCTACTACTACTACTGCTCATAGAAATAAAACATTCCTTACCAATAAACGAGACATTTTCTGATTAAGAATGCGCACCAAGTGACGCGACGCGACTTTCTGGAACGTGCATTGACTGCAGACAACCAACAATTTCCGTTACAAAAACTGGCCAACACATGTGTCTCAACAGCCGCTTCCAGTGCCCCTCGCAGTCAACTATGTACGCGTTGGTAGCAGCAGGTTTTTATACTTATATATATATATATATGGTTTTTTGCGGTACTGTCAAAGAATAAAATAAAGTACATGTAATACATAGTACATAAATGTAAGAACATAAGAGAAATGCGTAAATTATGATTGCATCGAAGTTTTTATACTTTACAAAGTTGGCTAGTGCGTTCTCTACGAATTGTTGCTAAGTTTTTTCAAGAACTGTTGTTGCTGAAGAAAAAGTAGTCAAGCTTCTTTGACATTCCCAAAAAAACTTAGAAGCCTTAAAACGTAGCTCTAATGTCAGAAATATGAGAAATTTATTAAAAAAAAAAAATACTACTATATAGTAAAAAATGCCAGCCTAAAGGTCTACGTTGCTCTGGCTACAAAACTTTTATAACTTAGAATTAACTTCTTAAGGGTCATCAATCTTGAGGTTTTTTTTTTTTCAACTGAATCGAAAAATCTTTGTTATCAATTGTTAGAACCATTCTTGCCATTCAATTTTTAAAGATAATCCTTTTCAAATGTTGGTGGTTCCAATTTTCAAGAACGCGTTCGAGCATAATCCGATAATAATTGAAATGTTGGCCTCAGTGGCGGATCCACTGGGGTTGGTTTTCGGGTCCGGACCCCCTCCAAAAGTTGCAAAAATGGGTTGAAAGTCTTTTGCGAGTTCTGATATATATACACTTCGAAGTAAAGTAATTCCCCCCAAGACCAAATTCTAGATCCGCACCTGGTTGGCCTCTAATGCTTCAATCGTAGCTGGCTTATCCACAAACACTTAAGACTTTACGTAGCTCCAAAGGAAAAAGTCTAACGTTGTGATATCACACGATTCAACAATCCGGAGCGTGAAATTAATTGTTGAACGAATTGGTTCCATAAAATGGCCTAACATTCTTTACAGAACGCGAATTTTCGCAACATAATTGTACGATTTGTTGCTCAGGCGTAAGTCTTTCCATGATGAAAGGGCATAAAAAACACATGGCAACGTGACAGTGCTCACGCGTGATTTATCAAAAAAACCCTATTGAAAAAAAAACCTCAAGATTGATGAACCTTTACTTTATAATTACACTAGTCGACAAATTTAACACTTTTTTATTTCTTCAGAGATGAGACTTATATTTTATGTTAGGGCAATGTTTCAGCGTTCAAAATCGGTTTTTTTTTTAATCCTCCCATGGCGCGTTTTTTTTTTTTTTTGGCTATTTTAGTGAAAATGGACATTTTTCAAAATACGCTTGCACATATGAGGTCATAAAAGCTGCAATAATTCGAATTTTTTCATTATTTTGAATTTTCTCAAAAGTAGAGTAGACTTTTTGTACGAAAAGTCACCAAAATGTTGTTTTTTTCGGGGTTTTGGGCAGACACTTTCGGCTGTAGTTTTGTCTTAAGGTTACCAATTTTTGTGATTCGGTATATTTTGGAAAGGTAGTCTACTTTTGAGAAAAATCAAAATAATGAAGAAATTCGAATTATTACAGCTTTTATGACCTCATATGTGCAAGCGTATTTTGAAAAATGTCCTTTTTCACTAAAATAGCCATTAAAAGAAAAAACGCGCCATGGGAGGATTAAAAAAAAAACCGATTTTGAACGCTGAAACATTGCCCTAACATAAAATATAAGTCTCATCTCTGGAGATTTTTCAACGTCGACTAGTGTTATATAAATAAAAATAAATATGGTAAAAAAGGGTTGGTTCGTGAATCCCAAAAATTTTTACCAAAATTTTTTGTTTTATATCTCAAAACTAAAAATACAAAAATGTTGAAAAAATATTCTTTTTATGCAGAAATCTCAACATTCTTTACAGTGAAATTTATTTTCCTTTTTTTTTCCATTTCTTTATGTATTTATTGCATATGCATTTTTTTTGTTAAAGGCCAATACGCAGCATGCAAAAATTCCGCGCTTAATGTCAAAACTTCATAAAAAAAAAATCCCAAAAAAGGGAATTTTTTTTTTGTCGCCCAGGGGTGACTGACAAAAATTGTCAGTCAGGGAATTATTATTATTATATAAAGTTTTGACATTTCGCGCGGAATTTTTGCATGCTGCCTTAAAGGACTAACAACAATTTATCAAATTTTATCCTAATTTACTTAACAATCTATTGTGAATTGTATTTATGTAAAAAGGCTCTAAGAAAAATGTCGCTAGGCTGCAAATTTCTGAAATTTTTTTTTTCAATTCCATATATTTTTAACTAAAATTAGATGTGAAAGAAGTTATTAAGTTTTTTTTTTTTAGCTCAAGTACGTGAAAGTAACTAACTGGCGACAAATTATAGAATTTATTTCATAAAAAAAATAAAAAAAATTGTAATTAAAGTTCAAGAAACTTAAACTTGCTGCAACGTGTGCAATTTAAATAGGGTCAAAAACGGCATCAACGTCCATTGAGGGTTAATGCCATGAACCAACTAAAGAGCATAAAATTAAAGTCAAGACAAAGCGCGCAAAAGTTGCACGCACATACACACACACACACAAAGATACTTGTCTGCTGCCCCTCGCTGTTGCACATTCTCTTTTTGCCTTAAACCGCTCGTGTGTGACGCATTACTCGTCGGCGTCGTCGTCGCGACGTTGCTGCAGCTGCACTCGTTGCACAAAGGCCAGCAGTTGGCATTTAAAAGTTAAAGACTTGCAGCAAACGGCCTACTAAAAAAAAAAAAAAGACAGCATTTTCTTTTTGACGCAACAAAAAAATAAGTCAGAGCTGCTAAAATTTTTTCATGTCTTCCAAAATATATAGAAGTTTCTCAAAATATGCATAAATTGCAATTTTGAAAAAATATTATAGTCACAGAGAGCCGAGCCTAGTTGCGATCAGCTGGTGACAAACAACTTTTCTCGCCGACTGTGCGTAATCGCGGCTTCAAAAGGCGTCTAACTTTCATATATGAAAATTTTGTATATGCCACTCGATTTCCTTGCGTTGCGCAACTTATTCTGGTAGGCTGTTGGTTTTTTTGTTTCCCATCATTATCATATCATCTAAAATTTAGTTAAGTTTAGATTTCTTCTCGTCTTCGACCGTACTTCCTAAAACGTGTCCGAACATTTTATTAGCATTCGTTTTGAAACCGCATATTTGGTGCTCCCAATTTCATCAAATCAAATTTTTCATGTGATTTGAAGCCGAATGTTTGGTTGTAAGAGTAATTCAAAAGATTCGGCCAAATAGGTTTTCGCATTTTATACTGAAATTATTTTTTAAAATATTATTTGACCAACATGGTTTAGTTGTTGGAAAGCTAAGGGTCATTTCCGAAGTAATTTGCTGCTTAGAATCCGAATCCGAATCCGGTTCCAGAATTGGCCCATCACGTCAGGATTTTGAGATATTTGAAAAAAAGCCGCTTTTCGTATAAAATAACTAAAAAACCTGGCGTGATATGCCAATTCTGGCCCGGATGCGGATTCTATGCTGCAAATAACTTCGGAAATGACCCTCAGCTTTCCAACAACTCACATGTTTCCGGTATTTGTAGGCCTTTGGTATCTTAGATTATATTTATGCCAACTTAAAGTTACATATTTATTGGCAATTTTTAATCATTTTTTTTCTAACTCAACGCAAAACGAATTTTTATTATATCATACACGAACACATGACGATAAGTGCAACAGGGTTGCCGCATTACACAAAGAAAATTTCCCTTGTAACAAAAATAGCTAAGTCGTGTTTAATGCCAATGCATATTGTTCCAAAAGTAATTGATAGACAGACTAAAAAGGCACTAAAAGGGAAAGCGAAATATCGACAAAAAAAAATTTCGTATCCGGAGCACACAAAACCGAATCCGAATAAAATTGTTCGATTTGGTTTTTGCGTTTTCTGCGTAACACGGCTGAATACTTTTTTTTAACAATTAATTTGTTTTTAATTTGCATTTAAACTTATTTTTTTTTTAACTAAGTCATAGCGCGTTAAGTTCAAAAACTTTTTCTTAGCTTTATTTAAGCATGTTTCTTATATTCTTTAAGAACCACTTGAACCAAATCTATTGTTAAAAAAAATTAAATAAAAACATGCTTCATTATTTTTTTATACCCTGTACCTATAGGTACAAAGACTTGTGCAATGTATGTAACGGACAGAAGGAGGCGTGGCAGACCCCAAGTCCTTTATACCAAAATGCTTATCATAACCTTGGGTAACGAATGAGCCATGTCGGTTCGTCCCTCTGTCCGTCTATATGAACACCTAGATCTCGGAGACTATAAGAGCTAGAGATACGAAACTTTACTAGCCGATGCGCATATTTCCTCAGAAGATGAAGTTTGTTGAATCATGTCAATATCTTTCCCCGCTCCCCCGTAGCAGAGTTTCGCGGTTTTTAGCTAGACCGTTTAATATTTTGTTCGAACAATTTCGCGCGGAATGAGAAAACTTCATATAAAAAAAATCCCATTTGAGATATTTTTTTTATGTGAAGTTTTGTCATACCGTGCGAAATTTTTCAAACTGCGTATAAAGTACAGTAAAAATAGAACAAAACAGGGGCTGACCTGGAAAAAATTGCACACTGGAATTTCTCTTGCTTAATGTATTAAGGACCATCCAAAAAGTCTAAAACCAAATTGTAGACCTTGTAGAATTTTTGGGCCGTTTGGGCTTAAAAAAAAAATTATTTATATATTTAAAATTTTTTTTTCATTGTTCTCATAAGCTGCTTCAATCATTGTTCAAAGAAAACCAAACGGAAAGCATAAAAATTTTCGAAAATTTTAAGAAAACAGCAACTAATAAATTTTCTTGGCTTGCTCGTTTAATTTTCAGCCAGCCCTCGTGCTAACTAATTAAACTGCTTAAACTAATCTCTCTCTTTTTTGCAACTTGTTCTCTTTGCAGCAATAACTGAGCACTAGAAGAGAAACTCAAGCAGCGACTTTTAACTCACGGAGTATTAAAATTGTGCGAAAATTTTTAAATTTTAATCGCATTGCAAAAGTTAAGTGCTATCTTTTTTTTGGAATATTTTTTTTGTGGTGCATTCACAGTGCGTGTCTGCGTGTGTCTGTGTGTTGTCTGTGTTTGAGTTAGAAGTGCGCCAAAGTGCTTAGAAAAAATAATAAAAAAAAAAACAACTTAAACTGAGCACGAGTTGCAAGAACAAACAACAACAACAAGAACAACAACAAACTGCCAAAAATGGATCAACATCAGCGAGTAGCCCTACTCGCTATACTCTATGTAGTGATCTGCAGCTGCTTAACTATAGGTAAGTGCTATATAATACACTCCTAAGCCTTTGAATAGGTTTTCTAAGTGAAATTTACAATTTGTTTGGAATTTTGTTTTGAAATTTTTACGATTGTTAGCAATGGAAAAAAGAAACTAAAGCTCTGAAAACATTTTCAAACTATTTGCAATTTTGTAAGTTTTTCCGAAGATGGAAATTTCCATATTATAAAGTAAACGACAGCATTCAATAGTCGAGCCACTATGTATATATTCGTTTGTTTGCTTAGAAACTGACTCTTGGCAGCCCGAATCTAGGCAGAGAATGCTTCTAAATAGCACTTAGGTAGTTCGTTTAGTTGTATAGATAAATGTACGGGTCTAAGCCTTTGACTCAAAAAAAGACGAGCGTCATCTAAAGTCAAGTTGAGTTAAAATAAAAGCGGGTGAATTCTTCGTAAACGGCTACTAGCCGGTGTATAAGTGACACTTGACCGCCTTCAATTTACTTGGTCGGCTTCCAAAATTTGAGAAACTTGTGAACTTCAAATCTAATATAGATATTTTGAAAAGACCCAAAAATTTTGACCAAACAAAAACGTTGAAGATGTACGTAGATTTTTGCCTTATTAAAAACTAGCTTTACAAATAGTTATAGTAGCGGAAATCAAAACCTCTCAAGCTGTGTAAAATATGAAAAAAATAGAAACCTTTTTATAGTGCTGGGGAAAGCATCGATGTTATATCGATGCATCGATGTATTGAAGTTTAAAATATCTATATATCGTTGTTGGCCAACAGAGATGTGGATATGCCATTTGGGAAATTTTTTTTTATATGAAGTCTTGTCATTCCCTCTGCGTATAGGCCTTAAATTTAATACATTTATGTATGTCGTAATGATAGCACTTCAAAACATCCACCCCTTTCATTTTTCAAAGCTGAATATTTTGAGAAACTTTAAATTTTCGATTTTTGTAACATTTTGTGAATTTACAAAAAAAAGCCGAAAAAATAAAAAAGAAAACACAAAAGCGGTGACCAAAATTAAAAATAGATGTCAAAAATGGCTTCCTCGACCCCAAAAACCCCCATGTAGAGAAAAAATTTTAAAAATAATCGATTTAAAAAAAAACTATTTTGAAAAATTGGGCGCATCGAAATTCGATTTAGACCTATAGTTTCTTGGGATGACCCATAGAATCAAAATAGCGTAGAGTCCCAGTTTTTTCGGCTCCATACAAATCGGTCCATCCTAATGTACATACATGTTAAAAAAAAGAGTGTCTGCAAAAATGTGTGTGTTGATAAAAATATAAAATATAAGACTTTAAAACACTGTTTTGCTATTTTTCAGTGTTCTCATAAGCAGTTTTTTCATCTTGAAATTTTTACTATTTCAATAGAAATACTATAAATATCAAAATTTTTTTTTCGGAAATCTACATTTTAGCGCTGTAGGAAAATTTAGGAACCCTTTCTGAGTCTACTCGAATGCGCCTTTAAGCATTCTCTAGAAGACGTATTGAGTTTACTGACCTGAAGATCAAGTTTGTCTCAAAGAAGCTCGCAAAATTTTCGTGTATCCATTATAAAACCCTAAACCCTGACTTGATGAGCTAGTTGTTCCCAAAGAAGATCTTGAGATTTTTTGCTGAGTTCCACAAATTTCTAGACATTTAGGGTTAAAAAAAAAAATTTCACAAATTCTAGACTGATTGTTTTGGAAACTTTTGTGCGGCAGTGTTATGTGTGGGCAAACTTTTGTAGACTAGTGTTGTGCACGCTCAGCGTAATGGAGTAGTTCAAAGAGGTTGCTCTATTCAAGTGGCTGGAAGTGTAAGCAGTGTAATGCTTGCAATCAGGCATATGTGTTTATAATTAGAGATATATCTGGGGGATCGCATAGACTTTGCATTGGATTGGCATTTTGTGCTTAAAATTAAAACTTTATGTTCAATTGCAAAATATGGAGCACGAACGAACTCAAGCAAAGAAACCAAAACAAATAGAAAATTTCGGCATTATTAATCCCGGTACAGTCTTTATTATGGCCATAAAGCGATATGCTTCGGCCAAATAGCGCTCTAGGGATTTATGTATTGTATTAGGCCCCACATCTGCGCTAAACAATTGCCCTATAGGCTTATCAACACTGGCATATGCGTTAACTATGACAAACAAGACGCTGTACAAATACAAAGTATCTAATTATCAGTCTGGCTACTACTATACCTGACTACTACTATACCTGACTACTATTTACATTCACTACCTGGCTGACCCTGAAATTTCACTAAAAACTCTTATCTAGGATCTTGGGATTAACAATAGGGAACTATTATCAGCGCTAAAGAAAACAGACGAACTATAAATCGAGTTGGACAAATATTATAAATAAGATTGCATTAATTTAGCAGTCAGCTAAATATTACAAAATTTGTACAGAGATTACTTATCCTGCTAATGGTAAATTACTAGACACAGCTGTGCGTATCTAGGGTTTAATATTGTTTTCACAAGTCACAAGCCATACATTGGGTAGCACCTGCTATATTTTACTTACGTAAGCGTGTTTTTATAGTAAAACTTTTCGAGTTTATATGTAGATATAATCTCTAAATGGATGATTTTGCAAATACTGAACATCTCTTGTGGATAAGAAAAATTTTGTTTTTTTTAGAAATACATGACTACTGGTAGATACTATTTATTTAGGACAACAAAATTCGGACAAATTCTAAGATATCAAATGCCACAAGAAGATGGCGTAGCTAGCTGTACTCATTTTCGGTAGAATTTTTTCATTTTCGAACATGAATTTTAGGCATCTGTTGCGTTAGATCCTAGGTAGCTGGAGTTACAAAATTTAACAAAAGAAATTGTTTCTCTACATAGCTAAATTCGTTTTACAGAAATTTATTTAAGGATAACATAAAAGCAGCGTATTTGAAAAAACTTTGTTGAAGAGAAGTTTTTTATAGATGACTATATGATACCGATTCACATCGTTAAGTTTTTCTTCTAAAGAAAAGAAAGAAACACCTGACTTCTTTTAAATTAAGCTGCCCTTGCTGTAGCGCTTTTAAATTTGTTGGGCCTCAAAAGAACCAGCTATTCCCACAACCCCACGAACTTCGCTGTTTTCTTTGGAATATGCCTACAAGCTCGCTTGGCTCAGATAGTAACCGGGTATGCCCATGCTGTAAAGAATTTAACAAAATGGCGCAAAGAAATGCGCGAGTTTGGTTGTGCAGTAAACTGGTTTAATGTTGTATGACAGCCTTATGAAATAGTGGCCTAATTTTGAACAGACTTTACTTTTTATGTGTTTCATAGCAGTCTACACATTTTTGTGTAACTTGAAAAAAATTGGCTAACTATTTCATATAGCTACCATATAAAAATTAAACCAGCGCGCTTTTTTTTCACAAGACTACATATATTGCTTATAGTAAAGAAATAAAGTTTATTATTTTTTGTGAGATTTAGCAAATAACATGTAATTTATTAAGTTTAATCAGGGACAGTTTAAAGAGTCTAGAAATAAGCAACTAGGAAGTAGCAGCCCCGCAAAATATATAAAGTGTTTCTAACAAATATGAAAATTGTTCAATAAAATTTGCTGCAATACGTAGTTTTTTTTTTTTTTTAAGTAGATGTATGCTTCGCCTCTGAGTTTAAATTAGTTAGTTGAAAGTGTAAATTTTTGCAAACTATTTGAAAACGACACCGAAACCCAAGCCAAGACGTCCATTGACATGATCCAAAGTGCCGCTTAGCTGCAAAGTAGCCGGAAAAGGTTGAAGCGATTTTTCACAAATGGTAGCCACAACGCCATTGGAGTCCACCATGCCGCGTATAACAAAATCACCCTTGGGTATGGCACAACAGTAGCTGACTTGTGTTAAGGCCGAACGCTTAAGTATATTCGCTAGCATCTGTACGCTGGCCTTGAGATGTTCACCATAGAATTGAGCATAGCAAAGTTCCAATTGATTGGCACTCATCTTGGCGGACCATTGTTTTTGGCCTGCATCATAGCGTGCCATAACAAAGATTTCCTTAGCAAATGTACCAAAGACATCTTCATCTTTTTTAATGCACAACTCTACGCCTACGGCTAGATGCGTGAGTGCCTCCTGCAGATAGGAAACCGTAAAGATGCCCATTTCTTGTTTCAGATTGGGATTGGCCAGCATAAGCGAACAAGTATAGTAATCACCAAAGTAGTCGGCTGTCAGTTGAAAATCGCGTTGGTGTTTGGATATGGAAGCCTGCAGCTTGGTGCACAGACGTGGTGTTATAAAATGCGCTGCTTTGCAGTACAGATTACGATGCGTATCTATGAAACCCATGATATTGGGATACAACTCATTGGTTAGCTCGTCAAAGTGTTGGCCATGATAGTAACCCTCCAGCTGATAGCAGGAACTTTCTTTTTTGGGCTCCACGTTGAGTGTATGACACAGTCCAAAACTGCTGCGCAAGCCTTGTGGATAGACAAGCTTGAGACCCTCAAAAACGGGCGCCTGTATATTGCGTATATAGGCATGTAGTTCCTGCACAGTGCCGGGATTACGCAACTGTGTGGCTGCAACCAAGACTGTATTGAAGCTATCCTCTGTGACTGTAGCTTGTGGCGCATCCATGTTGCTAACTTCTGCTTCTGGAGCAACTTGCTTTGCCAGTCTGGGAAACTCCTCTATGCGCATCTGCTTATTGGCATTATCTATCAAAATATCTAAGCTGCGATCGGGCACATAAGCATAGTTATTATCATTATCATCATCCCCATCCTCATCCTCTTTGGCAATACGTAAGCCAAACATGCGCCAGAATTTGGCTTTTTCTTCTTTATCATTGACATAGGAGTCATCTTCTTTCTGCAGTTTGGCGCTGACATTGCCCATGTTGCAGCTTAGCGCTGTAAATGAAAAAAAAAGAAAAGCTTAGAGTTGCTCGTAACTTGCTCCAATTTCCACAACTGCCCAAAGTTTAAGACCCCCCGGCCTGCTGCACCCATCAAATCTTACAAAAGAAAACGTCAAACAATTACCACATCCGCTTAATTTGTCGAATCGACACTCGTTCCCGTGTTGCTTGCCACATAAAACAAGCGTTGCCCCCCTCCGCCAGCTCGGGAAAACCCCTATGCCCGGCCCAGAAAAAGTTGTATTAATTAACGCAACTTTGCCCCCATTTGTTGTGTCCAGTCGTCATTGGACTTTGTTAGCAAGTTTTTAGCGCTTTTTAGGGCTTTTTAGCCAACGACAGACAAAACCGTCGAAACCTTTTCAAAACGTCCAAACCGTCGAAACAGTTGAAAGTTTTTTCCTCTTTTTCTCTTGCAACTCACAAATTAATTGTCATCGCCATGTTGGGTTTGGGTTGCTTTTTTTTTTTTTTTACTTAATCTTTTTTGTCGGGTAGCTTTGATTCCAAAACTTTAACTCTGATTTACGGTTTGCAGACAAAAGCCAGTTTTTGGGCTTGTTCCATATTTTTGTTCTTTAGTTGTAAGCGAGATACTTCCCAAGCGCAGTTCTGGTACCCCTACTCTAGCCCTAATTAGTTGCGCTTTAACTAGTTTAATTGTTTTGGTATTTTACAACCATTGAAGGAAAACAGTAGTTACTCGCCTATAAGCAACAAGCGTTCAACAAAATACCAAGTTTTTGCAGAATTTTTCGTAATTCGTTAAGCTGACAAATTCGAACTTTTTAACTAAATGGTTTCATATTTTGCCACCATAAGACATAAACAGTAGTAACTCGCCTAAAAGCAACAAGCGTTTAACGAAATACCAAATTTTTTTTTGGTTTCGTAAACGTAACTCGTAAATCGGACAAATTCGGACTTGTTAACTAAATTGTTTTGGTACCATAAGAAACTCGCCTATAAGCATAAATTTTGCTGAACTTTCGTAAATCGGACAAATTCGGACTTACTAGTTTAATTGTTTTCGTATTTTACTACCATTGGAAAAAAAAACAGTTGTAACTCGCCTAAAAGCAACAAGCGTTTAACGAAATATCAAATTTTTTAGTTTCGTAAACGTAACTCGTAAATCGGTCAAATTCGGACAAATTCGGACTTGTTAACTAAATTGTTTTGGTACCGTAAGAAACTCGCCTATAAGCATAAATTTTGCAGTATTTCATAAATCTGACATTTTCGGACTTACTAGTTTAATTCTTTTCGTATTTACAACCATTGAAGACAGCAGTAGCAACTCGCCTATAAACAACAAGCGTTTAACAAAAAAGTAAAATTTTACAGCATTTTTCGTAATTCGTATATCCGACAAATTGGATTGATATCTTGGTATTTTGCTACCAAAAGAGTAGAAGCTCGCCTATACTCAGCAAGCGTTTAACAAAGTGGCAATTCCAAAAATTTTCGTTTTCGTTATTCGTAAATCGGACAAATTCGGACTTAGTAACTAAATTGTTTTGTTATTCTACTACCATAAGAATTTCACCTAGAAGCACCAACAAGCATTTATCAAAATACCAAATTTTGCAGAATCTTTCGGTTTTGTTATCGTAATTCGTAAATCGGACAAATTCGGATTTATTAACTGAACTAGTTTAATTGTTTTGGTATTTTACTACAGCGTTGAAAAAAATACCAAATTTTTGCAGAATTTTTCGTTATTCGTAAATCCACCAAATTCGGACTTATGAACTTAATTGTTGTGGTATTATACTATCTTAAGAGATGGTGGCAAAATTTCCAGAAAGCGTTTAACAAAATACCAAAATTTCGAAAAACTATGTTTGCAGAATTTTCGATTTCGTAAATGTAATTCGTTAATCGGACAAATTCGGACTTGGTAACTAAATTGTTTTGTTATTTTACTACCATAAGAATTTCAACTAGAAGCACAAAAGAAAGCATTTATTAAAATACCAAATATTGCAGAATCTTTCGGTTTTGTAATCGTAATTCGTAAATCGGACAAATTCGGATTTATTAACTGAACTAGTTTAATTGTTTTGGTATTTTACTACAGCGTTGAACAAAATACCGAATTTTTCCATAATTTTTCGTTGTTCGTAAATCCACCAAATTCGGACTTATGAACTTAATTGTTTTGGTATTATACTATCTTAAGAGACGGTGGTAAAATTTCCAGAAAGCTTTTAGCAAAATACCAAAATTTCGAAAAACTCTGCAGAATTTTCGATTTCGTAAACATAATTCATAAATCCGACAAATTCGAACTTATCAAAGTATTCTTCCGAAAACAGCGCAGCTAATTCTGCGCAGAAAAATACTAAGAAGCTTACCAAAATTTTCAATTAGGGCAACGAATTTCAGCGAGTTGAACTCAAATATTTCCAAGCACAGAAACTTCCAAAGCAAACGCTATCGACCCAACAGTCCAAGTAACGCTGGCGAAAAGATAAATCTTTACCTAGAAAATAAAAATTTGCATAAGGTATCGTAAAATTAAATTGCTAAATGAATTATCGCAAATATTACCAAACTTGTAAAAATTAAAATATATAAGCAAGCTAGCGCAAGTTTTCAAGGCAAGTAAAAAATGTATTTATTTTTTTTTTTGTAAAAAAATGTGTTTATGAAACAATATAAAATTTAAAAAAATATTTCAGTTTTAAAATATGCTAAGAAACTTTGACATAAAATTCTATGTTGCCTAAAATTGGCCTTAGGGCTTGATTCATGTTACGCTGGTTGATTTGGAACCATGAACATAAAAATTTGGAACTAACTAGCTTTTAAAAGTTTTTGAGTACACGACTATCCTTCTAAACTCGAAAATCACGAAAAAGAATTTAAAAAAAACCTTTGGCAAACATTTTTTTCTCAAATCTTATATGCCAGTGCTCTAGCAAGTTCGCTCAAGTCAAGCTTCACTGTAGTTATAGTTTTCTACGCATTAAACTAGCGGAGTTCTATAGCTGAAAGAGAGAAGGAGTTGAGCCAATAATGAAATTCCATATTGCATGAGAGAAGCGTTACTTGGCAGCGCCTAACAAAGTCAGAACTTGCCCCAAGACATTGGCTAATACTTGAAGCAAGCTCAAGTGCTTGTGTTGCAGCAAAAAAAAAAAAAAAAACAAGAAAAAAGAATTGAAAACATAAAGAAGAAAACCAGACGCACAAGAGGCAGCACAATGAACAGAGTCACAGACAAAGAGACGAACGGACGGACGAACGGACAAACGCACCGGGCAGGAAAAAGGAAATTGCAATTATGTTGCAAGTTGCAAGACGTCAGAGCAGGCCGTGTGCGTAGCAAAGCATTGTTGCAAGCCATATATACAAAAAAGATGCTCGAGTACTGCGCTCTAGCTGGCTCTGAAGGCGTGCCCCCTTTAGTTGACGCCGCTGCTTTACTTCCCAGAGTTCACTTGCCGCTTGCCGCGATTTTCTCTCGTTTTAATTTTAATCCAGTAAGCCTTGCTCCTCAGGCGAAAGGGGGCCAGCTTACTTTCTTCTTTTGTCTTCATTGTTGTTATTATTATCAGACGGTAGTAGCCCCATTTGTACGGCGCTTTAAAATGTATCTGTATCTTTTTTTTTTTCTTAGCTTTGTATTCATTTTGTTTGGCAGTAGTCTTTAATTAAAGCTCTACTCGGGGATTATGTGCCGGCAAAACAAAAGAGCTTAAAGTGTGGCGGAGGTTCTCAGTGCTACTAGCTTTAAGTGCTGTCTATGGTTCTACTACGTTACTCACTCGCTTCTTGCAACTAGTAGCAATTTTGAGTCGCTGTAAATAAGTACACTATGTACTAAAAGTTTGCACACACGCTTTAAATGCTAAACAAAGCTCAAAATATGCCAGCGCATCAAAATTGGCCCACTATTTTGTATAGGTGCAGTACAAAATTGAACCAGCTGAGCCAACGCTCTCTTTGCAGCATGCTTGGAATTCTCTTTAGCTGCAGCTGAGCAACAACAATTGACAACGTCTCTCAATATAATACAAATTGTGTTTGTTGCCAGTATTGCAAAACTTTTGTTGGTCAGTGTACAAGTTTTATTTATGAGTTAATACGCTACATAAGTGTTGCTTCTCACGTTATTGTGCCTTGTGGCGCTGCACATTGCAAACGGAGAGAGAGAGAAGCATGCACTCGGATGTGGCTATCCTCTAGACTCTCTTTTGTTTCCCATGATTAACTAAAGATACGCTCAAGTTGCCGTTGATAATGACGATAATAAGTTTGATAATAATACTTGCCTCTATGCATTTACTTTTACTACTACTACAACTACTACTACTACATATATTTGCATAATTTTGTGGCAGCACTTGACTTGGCTTTTGTTGCAGCCAACTTCATATTCAACTCCTCTGTGGCAACATATTTTTGGCAGACAATTGCCGCCTGCTGTTCCATCCGGTACGTTGGGTTTGGGGCGTTACTCCGGAACCTGGGTGGCAGGCAGGCAGGCAGCATTGCATTCGCACTGACAGACAATTAGTTGCAAGTTGATCCAAAAACTTGCGCATAATTAGCAACCATTGTTGCATGCTCTCTCGCAGCACAGCCTTGGTTCAGCTTGGTTCAACTCGTTTCGAGTTTTTCTGTTTTTCAGTTTTCTTCATTATAGTCATCGTGGTCCAAGCTACCCTACCCCACAGCTGCCCAAGCTTCTGCTGCTCTTATTCATAAGCCATATGCTTGGGCTGCTGCCTACTAAATTAGCTGCAAATGAGCTGCGGCTGCGGCTGCCATTGAAATGTGAAAACGTGTAACGCCCGCTTGGGGCACGCCCTGGGCGCAGACAGTGTCTGGGTTAAGCGGTTTAAAGAGGAGACATACTCGAATTTGGTTTTTTTCTTTTTTTTTTGTCTTAATGTAAGAAATTATTTAAAGCTACTTGTGTGTGTGACGTAATATTCTTCTAAACGTTTTCCGCCTTTCCAAGGCTTGGGTTCAACTATGTAAGTCAAGTATTATATTGCCTAACTATAATATTATACAAAGAAAAAATTGTACGTCTAACCCACAGTTTCCATATAACTGGAGGGCTCAGAAATGAATAAGAATTTATATATTTATCGGTATCACAATGGGCCTATTCTTGGCCTAAGTGAGTTGGGACGCTAAGTCCCAACTGCCGCCCTAACCTACCTACCTACCTACCTACATAAAGACTGATTCTTCACGGGCCTGATCTTCTCTTAAGCGGCACATAAATTTGAATCGAAAATGCATCTATTTTACCCAAAAATCACTCACACGAATAGATCGACACTTTTGAGTTAATCTATATTTCTTCGCTACGAAAGCAAAACAGTGCAAATCAAAACATCATCTTTTTTTATTATGTTTAAGGCCTATTTTCAAGGAACAGATTTTAAGCATCTATTTTACCCATCAATCACTCACACGAATAGATCGATACTTTTGAATTAATCGATATTTCTTCGCTACGACAGCAAAATAGCGCAAATCAAAAAATTATCCTTTTTTTTATTATGCTTAAGGCCTTTTTTCAAGGAACAGATCTTAAGCATCTATTTTACCCAACAATCACTCACACGAATAGATCGATACTTTTGAATCAATCGATATTTCTTCGCTACGACAGCAAAATAGCGCAAATCAAAACATCGTCTTTTTTTAGTATGTTTAAAGACTACTGAGAACAGATACTTAAGCATCTCTTTTACCCATCAGTCACTCACGCGAATAGATCGATACTTTTGAATTAATGGATATTTCTTCGATACGACAGCAAAACAGTGCAAATCTGATTCTTTGCTTTTGCTATTGAGAAAAGACGATTCTTAGCAGAAAACGAGTGAGCCTTATTTTACCCTAGACGAACCCGGTCCACATACTTATTTGTCTATGTAGCTTTTCGGCAGACATGCTTAAAAAAAAAGTTGATTCTTGCCGATGCTTCAAGATAAATCGGTTCCAATTTGGAAATTATTGCATATAATTCCTGAAGTTTCTTAAATCTCTCTACAAATGTTACTTTGCATAACTCAAGAATGCCCGAAGAATGAAGAAAATTTATTTTCTCATATATCTTGTACGGAAACACAATTTTGACGAACATATTTACTAATGTATATTTTCTGCAGAAAATTTTTGTTGGTACTATTAGTTATAACATTTAAAGCTCAACAACGGCTGCAACGATTCTGATAAGCTTTGATTTCTTGGATTTGTGTCAGCACCGAATAGCAAAAACATTCACAAAATTTGCGAAAAAATAATTTAAAGAAAATTAATTTTTTTTTCATATATTTTTTATAGATAATTTCTTTATGGAATTTCTTTAGGAAATGCACAACGAAATTTAGATAAATTTTGAAGACATTAATTCGCTGAAACAATGTGAAAATTGAAACAGCTCTTTTTGTTGTCTAGAATTTAATGCAAAGACTGCAAAAAAAGATGATCATAGAAGTCTTGTCTTAACTTTTTTCTAAATAAAGAAGACATTAGGCAAAAAAAAAAAAGAATCTTTTATCCCAAGTTATCTTAGGAAATGTACAATAAAATTCAGCTAAATTTTAAAGACTTTAGTTCGCTGGAACAATGTGAAAATTGAAACAGCTCTGAGTTTCGAAAGAAGGGACACTGCTAAAATGTGTCTAGAATTTTATGTTTTGCGAAGACTGCAAAAAAAAGATGATCATAAAAGTCTTATCTTAACTTTTTTCTAAATAAAGAAGACATTATGTAAAAAAAAGTAACTCTTTTATCACAAGTTATCTTAGGAAATCTACAAAGAAATTCAGCCAAATTTTAAAGACTTTGCCGGAAAAAAATGGAAGCAGAATGATTGCTCCATTTTGTCCAGATCTTAATGTATTGTGTAGACAGAAGAAAAGATAATCATAAAAGTCTTATCCTTTTTTTCTAAATGAAAAAGCCAATGTGTCAAGAAAAACAAAACTGTTATCACAAGTTTTCTTGGGAAATCTACAACGAAAGTCAGCCAAACTTTAAGAAGCTCAGTTCACTGAAAAAAATTATAAACGGAAACAGACGAACCGAAGAAGAATGCTGCTTACATTTTGCCCAGATATTTATGTGTTGCGAAGACTGCAAAAAAGATGATCATAAAATTCTTATCTTAAGCTTCTTCTAGATGAAAAAAGACGTTAGGTAAAAAAAAGTATAGCAGCGAAAATTAGATAAACTTTAAAGACATCAATTTGCTGGAACAATGTGAAAAATGAAACGGCTTCGATTGTTAGAAGTAAAAAGATTGCTAAATTTCCTCTAGATTTATATGCTTATAAAAGCAACAACGAACTGTTGCTAAAAAGAGATTCATAATAAGTAATCTTGTTGCCAACAGTTGGGCTACTTATAAGTCAAGTTGCCCCTTTTGCTACGCCCATGACAATTGCAGCTGTTGCTTTTGACTTTAACACAAATTGTCTCTGTCTGTCTGCTCTTTGGGGGTTTCAAGCTCAAGTGTAACAAAATTATCGTACATATAATTATTTTTATTATTATGATGTTTGTTTGTTGTTTGCTTCAAAAGATATACGAAAAGCGTGCGCGAAAAATGTGAAACGCAGACAGCGAGAAAAGACAATGAGAAAAGCAGCAAAACAACAGTTGAGAAAGATGAAGACGAAAAAAAAACAAAACCAAAGAATTCAATTAGCTGGTGTGAAAAATATGCCAATGATTGTCAGTTTCAAGTGTCTTATGATCGGTCTCTGTGGAACAGAGCAAATTGTAGGGGAAACAGACCCCCAAGTGCCATTAAGCTACTTGTTCTTTTTATTATTTTTTTTTGTTTTTGTGCCACTGTCTTTGTTCTCGTTGTTGATGAATGCCCGCATAATGTTAACCAAATTACAATAAACCAAAAAACATTAAACCCCACATATGTCCAAAAATGCACAAATAAGACAAGATACAAAAAGAACTTTAAAAAATGTAAAACAATATGAAGGATTGTGCTCAATCCCAAAACCAATCCCTCGAAGCGTGCTTGCCACTGTCACGCTTGTTTTTAAGTATGATGAATGAATTTTAAATGAAAATTCAGATGTTGGTTGGTCCAAGCATTGTGTATTGTATAGAAAAAGTAGCCGCCAGCACATATGTACTCTATAGCTACCCCTTTTCACAATGCTACTTACCAGAGAATGCGCTTTTCCAATATTTTTTCACAAACACAACAAATTTCCACTGTATACAATTTAACAAAGTTATTTTTTAACACTTTTTTTAATTTTGTTTTTTTTTTTGGTTCCTAGGCTCAGTTCATTTTAAACATCTCACGGAATTATAAGAAAATAGTCAAAAACATAAATATAAAAATTTTCTTTTTTAAAAATGATTGACAATTGGATGGTATTGAAAATTCAAAGCTTGCTTTTGTTGCTAGTAACTTCTTGAGTGTTTTTTTTCTTGAATTTTGTAATTTGTGGTTATCCAACACTGTTCAATTATTATATTGGAGCATTGGAGCTTCTCCCAGACTGTTTTACAACACTGTCTGACAACACTGTTTTTTTAATGTTATATAAAAAGTGCTACTAACTTTCTAGCACTTAATTAAGCTTAGTTATTTTCTGTGCATAGCTGCGCTTTAATGTTTTCCAACACTATTAAATTAAATTCATAATGTTTTGAATATGTCCGTACTGGATGCTGGACAAATCAAAATTAAAATTCACAACACAGAATACATTCAAGTGGAACGCATGGAATTTTTTAATGAAATGAAACAGCTTTTCACAGCGGCAACATCTGCTAATAAAGGGTTTTCCAATAAGAGATGTTATTTTGGTATGCAAAGAAATTTGCCATTTTTTGAGAAAAATGATTAGATGTTTATTTCATAATAAAGAGGAAGGTATGCCGTTAATAATGAAAAACAACATCAGCCAAATGGCCACCACGACCACGCTTACAGGACCATATCCTTTTCATGAAATTTTCCATAACCAAATCGCAAAGTGGCTGCCCTATGTCCTCGATAGCCTTACGAATTCTATCTTTGAGGTGTTGAATCGACGCTGGGCTGTTGGCGTAGACCTTATCTTTCACGTGGCCCCAAAGGAAGAAGTCGCAAGATGTTAAATCACAAGATCTCGGTGGCCAATTGTGATCGCCTCTTCGAGAGATAACACGGTCCGGAAACTTTTCCTGTAAAAGAGCAATGGTTTCGTTGCTTGTGTGGCACGTAGCGCCGTCTTGTTGAAAGTAAACGTCCAGATCAATACCATCAAACTCCGACCATAAAAATTAATTAATCATCTCTCGATAGCGCAATCCATTCACCGTAACTGTTGATCCAACCTCATTTTCGAAAAAGTAAGGTCCATGACCCCGCCGGACCATAAACCCCACGAAACAGTCACACGTTGACGATGGAAAGGCTTCTCAACAATAACTCTTGGGTTTTCCGAGCCGCAGATGCGACAATTTTGCTTGTTGACGTAGCCACCGAGTTGAAAATGGGCCTCATCAGTCAAGATGATTTTTTAATGGAATTCCGGATCATTTTCATGCATTTCAAGAACCCAATCAGCGAGGACACGACGTTGTTGATGATCGGCCGGCTTGAGTTCTTGTGTTAACTGAACTTTATAAGCCTTAAGACCCAAGTCTTTATGCAAAATACGGTGTAATGACGTTTGTGGAATGCCCAATTCCAAAGAACGACGAGGAATGGACAAACCTGGGTTTTCTTTAACACTTTGGGCTACAGCAGCAATATTCTCAGTTGTTTTTGAGCGACGTGCACGGGTTTTATTCTTCACATCACTAACTTGTCCCAACAGCTCGAATTTTTCCACCAAGCTCTGTATTGCGGTCCGACAAGGTGCTTCACGACGACCCAATAATGCTTTAGTTTAGCGAACTGTGACTGCAAGGTTGTCACCATTTTTGAAGTGAATTTTTATAATTTCAATGCGTTGTTGAAGCGTGTATCGTTCCATTTTTAGTAATGGCGTAGTTTCTACTTGTCAAATGTCAAAGAATAAAAGCTTCAAAAGTGACAGCTACCGAAATACCGGGTGATTCAAAATAACATCTCTTGTTGGAAAACCCTATATGTTGAACTTCAAAAAGTAAAAAAATTGTGAAGAATTTGAAATAAAGAACTTGAAAATAAAATTTGAGATTAACCGCACCAAATCCAGTAAATTCTCATTGGAACGCAGTAAGATAGGCACATTGTTGGAATGCTTGAAATAATGAAACAGCAAATGTTTATGCAACAAGATTGCATTAGACAGCTTTAATCCCAGAGGTTTCAAAGTCATAGCCATCATCCAGAAGCCTCATAGGTTACCATACCAAATCAAGCGCATGCCGAACGACCCAGACCCAGACCGAGACTCACATACCTGGACATGGGCTTATCGGCAAACACAACAAAGCGTTTAACTCTTGCTTAAACACACTTAACTAGAATTTTTATGCAGAGGATTGCGTTCGGTGTGGCATGTGTATCTTCTGAATCAAAAATTACAAAATGACTTTGTCAGCAGCAGCAGCAGCACAGCCTGCTACGGCACGGGACAGACAGGAAGTTGGCCATGACGTGCAATGCCTTACAAGTGCAAGTTGGCCAAGTCAGCATACCAAATTGAGTTAGTAGCCAAGAGAGACGTTCGCAGAGGCTCAAGACCCAGACCCTGGCGCATTGGCATGCGTAACGCATTATGGCCAGCTATACAGCTACCTGCCTAGTATAGCCGAGTAGCTGGGTCAGATAGCCAGCACTACCTGGATACCCGCCTCATTGTTCGTACAAAACAAGCATTGAACCGACTAAAGACATAGCTAGCAGCAGGCAGCAGGTAACCTGACGACGCACACGACTAATTGCTAATTGGATTATGTCTTACTTGCCATTAGGCAGAGAATGGACACAGGCAATGCCAGGGCGTCAGACCCCTGCTAAAGGTCAACGATATCTGTCCAGTGTTTAGCGCATTGTCTTTGTATTGTTTGTTGTAATCCAGTCGCATTGCCCGATGTTTGCCTTAAGTTCTTTCTCGCACTCTGTGTTGGGCGAGATGGGGAGGGGGGTTGCATGTTTTTAATTGACTTGCATTGAAATTGCATAACAATGAGCAGACCCAGAGCACAGTACTCCACCTTAACGGCTTGATTGCAGCGCCAATAGACGTCATTCTATTGACGTTTTGCATTTTTTTAACATTGCGGATTTCTTACTTTGTCCGAAGCTCGTCCGAGCTGCACTGGGGTTCACTACCACGTCAGTACGGTTAGTCTGTTGCCACGTTCCAATAGATGTTGGGGTTTGTAATTTGTAAGGCAAAGTGCAGGTCGACTGTCAACTTGTGGTGCTCCCTTTTTTTTTTTTTTTGCACTCTGTGCTGTCTCCTTTTAATTTTTGCTTTGGCCATTTTGTATTACTGTCGGTTTCTCTGGCATATGAAAAGTCCTGTTGAGTATTGTGCCAGCTGATGATAATGTACAGTAGAGACTGGCAGGTAGCAACCATTACCAACTGTACCATTGCACAGGTGTACGCATTTGTTTGAAAATTAATTCTTCAAAGCAATTTCTAAGATTTGTAGTACTACTAAAAAAAACCCATGTACGATAATTCGTGACTTAAGCGCGCTATGTCTATCATGGGTCTTAGAATCCTCTGGAATTATTTTAGTAGAGACCCTACCTAGAAACCACCCGTAAAAAAAACAATGCATATTTTTCATTTCTTAAAAAAAATTTACATAAATCGATATATCGCAGAAAATCGCGCCTTCATCTAAATTTTAATAGTTAATTCATAATTTACTTACATTCAAAGTAGTGCTGGAGAAAACATCGATGTTATATCGATGCATCGATATATCGAAGTTTAAAATCTCTATCGATATATGATATTTTAAACTTCGATGCATCGATATAACATCCGATGTTTTCTCCAGGACTAATTCAAAGCCATCGCGAACGGATTTTATATTTTGTAGACAAATTAATTAAAATCGATCTTCTGCAGAAAATTTAAGCTTAACCGAAGCTTCGTTTATTAACTTGTATTCAAGGCAATCGAACTTAGAATCAAAGCCATTGGGAATGAATTTTAGATTTTGTAGACAATTTTATTAAAATCGATATATCGCAGAAAATTTAAGCTCAACCGAAGCCTGGTTTATTAACTTTTATGCAAGGCAATCGTGAGCGAATTCTCGATTTTTTAGACAAATTTATTAATTTCGATGTAACGCAGAAACTCGTGCCTTAAACGAAACCTTAATAGTTAATGCTTAATGAACTTAGAATCAAAGCCATAGGGAATAAATTTTAGATTTTTTAGACAAATTTAATAAAATCGATATATCGCAGAAAATCCTGCCTTAAACGAAACCTTAATAGTTAATGGTTAATTACTTGTAATCAAAGCATTTGTGAAACAATTTTCTATTGGTTTATTAACTTGTATTCAGATTAGAATTAGATTTTTAAACGCATTTACAAAAATCGATATCTTGTAGAAAATCGAATCTTAACCGAAATCTGGTTCATTCAAGGTAATCGTGAGCGAATTTTAAGTTTTTTAAAAATGAAAATCGAAACTTAACCAAAACCTGGCTTATTAACTTATATTTATGGCAATCCTGTGCGCATTTTAAATTTTTTATATTAAAATCGATATATCGCAAAAAATCGAAAAGCCGGTAAATTAATTTATATTCAAGCCAATCGTAAACGAATTAGAATTTGTTTTAAACAAATTTACAAAAATCGATATATCGCCGAAAATCGAACCTAAATAGTTAACAAATTTTAGATTTTTCAAAGAGATTTACAAAAAACCGATATATCGCAGAAAATTTTAGCTTAGCTTATATAGAAAGCCATCGTAAGCGTTATTGTTAACTCATGCTTAAATGCAAAGACTTTCTGGAAAGATGGGTGTAATTAATTTAGAACCAAAACGTTTTAGAATTAATTTTATTTGGATATACTTGCAAATTTAGTATAATATATTTTTCTCAGTGTATTAAGTGAATAAACACAAATTTGCAGCAAAACAGTTCGAGGCGTTCAGTTAGCTTAAGTTTTTAGACACAAAAAATTCTCGATATTCTTCAATTCGCATAAAAAAATTCAATTTTGCGTATTTTTACTGTACTCAACGTGCTGCTGATTCTTTTTTTTCTTGTCACAATTTCAACTTGTTTAATCAATTCGCTTCGATTTTATGTGTCTGCTTTGTCTAACAATTGTCCATTGTGTGGCTTTTGAGGGCGGTGCAGGGCATTGTGTAGTCTGGTACTTGGTAGTTTTTTGGTAACCAACTTGGAAGCCATCAACGGTTTGATTGATTTGCCAAACTATTTATTGCTGTCAGACATTTGTATTCATTGCTAGTTGTTCTGGAATTTCAATTTAAATCGGTTCCCTGTGTGTCTCTCTCTCTCTCTCTATGTCTGTCCCTCTGTCTGTCTCTCCCGCTGCAACTTTCACTTGTACTTGTTGGCTTTAAGTTTCCCACACATCCTGAGATCTCAAGCGCACAGCGGGTTTATTTTCCCACCATTAAAGACACCCCACTTTGTGCAGCATGCCGTCTAAGCTATCGCAGTAACAGCATCATCTCATCAAGTCACACAGATACAGATGCATGCAACAAACCGAAAAAAGCAACAAAGCATTTTACCCACAAAACTGGAAGGCAACAACACTCTGAGCACCGAGCACTGAACTCTGCCTCTGCCACTCTGGAGGCTTCAAGCCTCCATGCAACACTCGACCAATTGTCGGTTCTTGGCCTCGACGCCGCTTTTGGCAATTTTCAGCATTTAACCAAATAAACCTCTCAACCTGCAAATTCACATGCAACGTGCCATACTCAAAATCGAGCAACAGCATCCGCAACCAGTTAGACCCTCAAACCCATAGCCGTACCCATACCCATACCCATACTCCCCGTACACAGCCAAAGCCACATCCACATTGGCATTGGCATCATTATCAGCGTTTGTCTGCACTTTGTTCTTGTTGATGTTGTTGTTGTCTTCCGACGTGCTCAATGATGTAGTCTTACCTTGGTCAAAATTGTTTTCAGCGTTCCTTCTTGAATCCCCATACGAACTGAAACTGTCTAAAACGCTTGCAGGTTTCCCATACATTAAGGCTTCGTTCTACTATGCTCTCACACAGCGGGCATATTAACTTTAATCAGTCATTACTTTCAAGCATACAACGAGCCCACATATGATACAATCGATGATACAATCAGTCGCAACTTAATCGATAGATTTGCAAAGAAATCAAGTGTCATCGATTGTCAAAAAGTATGGCAGTTTGCTTGCAACTGCTTATAATTAGGTTGAAGCCATGTAAAATAATGTTTACACAATCGATATATCGTAGAAAATCGTACAATAAAAAAAACTTTAGAGATAATGATTATTTAAAATATTAAAAGCAGTTGCTTAAAATAAATTAATAAAAATCGATATATCGCAGAAAATCGAAATCGAGGATAATGATTATTTAAAAGAAAAAAAGCTTATAAAAATTGATATAAGGCAGAAAATCGAGCATACCCCAAAATAGTTAATGAAATCTTTAGAGAACTCGAACTTTTTTTTACCGATTTGACCGATTTCATCGTGCTACGGGAAAAAAATTAAAAATAATAAGGTCTTGAAAAAAATAGTTGCTTTCTTTTAACAAACTCAAAACATAAAATATTGGAAAATTTGAGAGCAGAGTTCTAAATACGTAACTTTAAATTTTTCGTTTTTGGTATATGGCTCGTTTCCAGAACAGTTTTCCTAAAGTCAAGCGAGAAGAACGAAAAAAGAGTTTTTAACCCAAATTAAAATTTTTCATAAAAATTTTCCATACATATATAGTAGTGCTGGAGAAAATATCGATGATCGAAGTTTAAAACCTCTATATATCGATATTGGCCAACAGAGATATTTCTCCAGCACTTCTGCACTCATCAAATGGGTGTTTAGTAGTGCTGGAGAAACATCTCTGTTGGCCAACATCGATATATAGAGATGTTAAACTTCGATCATCGATGTTTTCTCCAGCACTATATCATAGCATATCGGTGAAAGTATGTAAATAAATCGATCTCTTGAATTTAGTTGAATTTTACTTTAATAATTTTTCAAGTTATAGATTGCAGAATATTTAAAGCAAACGTATTCAAATTATAGTTTATGCAATAATAAAAAGTTTTCGATAAATCGAGAAATTATCAAATTTTTGCAATAACATTGTAACGATGTATAAAATGGGCGGTAACTTTTTTTTAGTGAAAAAATATTTATTTAAATACCTTTAAGCGTTATAGTCTGTTAAAGAAATTGTCTAGTTATCGATAACTCGGCAAATAAACGAATTTTTAAAAAGATGTATATTAGCTGGTCACTTTTTTCTATTAATAAAAATACGTAGTGTACATGCAACAAAATGTATTTTTAATTTAAAAAATGTATTGCAATAATCGTTTATGCAAAAATATATAGTTATCGATAAATTGATAAATAATCAAATTTGAGTAAAATCATTTTAACGATGTATTTAATTGCTGGTAACTATCTTTTGTTGATAAAACTATTTATTTAAATACCTTTATACGTTTAAGCCTTAAAGCTTTATAAATAAATTAGCAAGTTATCGATAGCTCGGCAAATAATTCAAATTTTGCAAAAACCGTTTAACGAGTTGGATATTGACTGATAACTTTTCATTATAATTAATGATTAAATATGTATTTGAATACCCTTAGGCGTTATGGCAGTTATCGATAACTCGCCAAATAAACGAATTTTTAACGTGATGCATATTGGCTGGTCCCTTTTTTCTATTAATAAAAATATTTATGATAATACTTTTATACGTTTCAGCTGTTATAGAAAATAGCTAATTATCGATAAATAATATCGGAAAATAATTGAATTTTTGCAAAAACTTTTTAACATAGCGGATATTGGCTGGTCACTTTTTATTCGTTAACGAGATGTAGTTTGCTTATGGAATAATATCTATTTATCGATAACTTTTTTTGTTTCATTGAAATTGTGCGAAAATAGTTTAATGAGCTGTATATTGGCTTGTAATAATTTTTATAATAGAAGTTGAATTTTTCAATGAAAAAAATTAAAATGTGGCAATATACAAAATTATCGATAACACGATAAACGCGCTTCAATTATTTTCGCCATATGCATATTTCGTAAATCTAAACTCGAGTCTACTTGCTGGCTATACCAAACATGAATGGTGTAACCAAATTGCTTAACTAAAACTTTTGGCTGTCTGCAAACACTGTGGCAACTCTGTGCGCTGGCATAGTTTCACGTACAGTTTCATAATATTTTTTTTTTTTTCTCTTGCTGTTGCTTAACGCCAATTTGGGTGCAATTTGAAAGATTAAGGATAAGAGCTTCGGTATAGAGGAGTCAGCACGCAAAAGCTGTTCTTGGAATATTGTAAAACGGTCAGTTGCCACTGTCTTGGCAGAGTTGCCACACCTCCCTACAAACATGACTCTGCGTCATGTTGCGCTTTGTTTGCATTTTAGTCATGAACTTTTAAGCATTTGTCATGCATAATTTACGCGCCAAATGTATTGGAAAGAATTTTAAATTGATTGTTATTAGAGTTGTAGCTGTTTTCGTTGTTGTTGTTGTTATCGTTATTTGCCTGCAGGATACTACAATCGTGCACGAAAAACTTGGCACAAAGTCAAACATTAGTCAAAGAGTTTTCGTGAAGACTCCACAACTCAGCACTGTTGCTGTGCCGTTCCCACACCCGCATACAGGCTGTCTCTTTCTCAAGTATGGCTTTCCTTGGCCGCCGCACATCAGTGTCAATAATTAGCTTAACCCATTAATAACACGCACAGCAAAAAGCAGCGCACATTACAAATAGCCGCAGAAGTTTCTTCCAAGTATGAAGCGGAGTGAGTCAGCAATGCATCACTTACACCTACTCTGCTTCACAAAATCCAAGACCCTGCTTCCGCACTGGTTATGGCTTTGCCCTTGCCCACCTGGACGTTTAAGATTAATGATGCTTGCCTGCAGCTTAGTTCAGATACAGTTTGATGTCTGCAGAGCTTGGAAGAGAGAAGACGAAAAAAAAAGAAGAGTTAAACGGCAGTAAAGAGAAAAAACAAAAGATGAAAAAAAAAAACATTGTCGGGCGTTATACGAGAAGGTATTCGAAGGCTGTGTACACTTTTTTGTCCAAAAACTCTTGGTTCCTAAAAATAGTTGAGATTTGAGGTGGTAGACAAGAGCAAAGTAGAGCCCAACGCTTTTTTTTTTTTCAAGAATTTAAATTAATTTGGGTTTCTTACAGAACTCGGGGTCTACGAATTGAAATTGTTGTTATGTAAGGTGATTTTTAATGACTCGATGTTTAAAGATGAAGCTAAAAAAATTCGAATATAAGTACTTACCATTTACTTTTAAAGATGATAACAAAGAAATGTTGATCTTGAATATGGTTCATATGATCTATCATAAAACTTTAGACGTTTTAAGTTACAATAATTTAAGATGTCATTCTTGAATCTGGCTCATTTTTAAGAGACTTCAAAGCATGTTTGATATAAAGATGATAACAAGAAAAAGTTAATCTCGACTATGGTTCATATGATGCATACCATAGCAGAAATTTGAAGTTACCATAACGCTAGATGTCTTTTTTATGTATATACAATATCCATACGAAAAAAGACATTTCTTGAATCTGGTTCATTCTTGAAGATACTTTAAAGCATGGTTGTGATAAAGATGATGACAAGGATAAGTTGATCTCGACTATAGTTCATATGATCCATACCATAGCAGAAATTTAAAGTTACCATAACTTTAGATGTCTTTTTTGTGTATATACGATATCCGTACGAAAACAGACATTTTAAGTTTAAATAATTTTAGATGTCATTCTTGAATCTGGTTCATTCTTTAAGAAACTTTAAAGCATAGCTGAGATAAAGATGATGACAAGGAAAAGTCGATCTCGACTATAGTTCATATGATCCATACCATTTACGATCCATACGAAAACAGACATTTTAAGCTAAAATTATTTTAGTTGTTCTTCTTGAATCTGGTTCATTTTCATAATGCTCCTTAAAAGACTTTCAAGCATGCTTAAGATAAAGTTGATAACAAGGAATTGTTATTATATAATATATTATATATTGTAGTTATCTTTATTTGGCGTGATTAGTATGTACTTACCATTTTCGATCCATACGTAAGCTAACACCTGAAACTGGTTCATTTTCATAGTTATTTTTAAGAGACTGGTTGAGATAAATTTCATCTGAAGCGTTCTTATGTGCTGTTACATACATGTGTCCAAAACTTTATATAACCTTGTTCGCTACAAATAACGGGCATTAAAAATAAAAGCCATAAAAGAGAGAGAAAAAGTAAAAGTTCATTCACTTTGCTGCACTGCGCTGAGATTCAGACAAACATTTTTTGGAAGCAAACGCAATGCTTCATGTTGTACTACGTAACTTATGGATTTATCTTTCGAATGCGCTTCTACGTTTACTCTTTCCAGTGAATCGTTAGCAACAGCATCATCATCTGCAGCAGCATTATCATCATCATCATCTGCGTCATCATTGTCTTTGTTATCTTCATCATCATCAATGCCGGGGCTTATGTTTTAAGCTTTGCAGCGTTTTCTGCTTTAAACACATAGATATACTTATGCAGAACACACACCGACAATAGCTGATGATGATTAAATTTTGCTGATTCAGTTTTTCGTTTTACGGATTTTGTATCTTTGGCTGTTTCAACAAAAAAAAAATAAAAATAAGATACTATGTAGAAACCAAAGAAAAAATGCCACGAAGCGCATTCAAAGCTAGTCCCAACAAATTTTTCGCGCGCTTCACTTGTTTTCAAATTTAGTTTATTTTGTATGCTTTGTATTTTTTGTTTTTTTTTTTTTTTGGTACAGTCTACTTGAGTTTCTCAGCTCATTTGGCGTGTTTACTTCGCATCCAAAGATATGTCAAATTTTGTTCTTAATCAGCAAAAAAAAGGCATGCATACTTAACATATGTGCGCTTGGCTCACAAACTGATTTGAATTTGTTTATTTCTTTGTGGTAGCAGCTCTTTAAGACTTTAAAAAAGAAATTGTGTTGGCTGGGATTCGAATCTTGAATTGATGTTCGGCTGCGTAGAACACTGGTTCAATTTTGTATGGTGGCTATATGAAATAGTGAACCAATTTTGATTAAATTTTACACAAATGTTAAGTCTAAAATAAAATGCAACTGACTGAAATTTGGTCACGATATTTTAAAGAGTAAACAAAATGAACCACTGGTTCAATTTTGTATGGTGGCTATATGAAATAGTGAACCAATTTTGATTAAACTTTACACAAATGTTAAGTCTAAAATAAAATGCAACTGACATAAATTTGGTCACGATATTTTAAAAAGTAATGAAAATGAACCACTGCTTCAATTTTGTATGGTGACTATATGAAATAGTGAACCAATTTTGATTAAACTTTACACAAATGTTAAGTCTAAAATAAAATGCAACTGACATAAATTTGGTCACGATATTTTAAAAAGTAATGAAAATGAACCACTGGTTCAATTTTGTATGGTGGCTATATGAAATAGTGAACCAGTTTTGATTAAACTTTACACAAATGTTATGTCTGAAACAAAATGCAACTGACATAAATTTTTTAATGAAAATGAACCACTGGCTCAATTTTGTATGGTGGCTATATGAAATAGTGAAGCAATTTTGATATGAATTCTCACAAATGTTTTGTCTGAAACAAAATGCAACTGACATTAATTTGGGCACGATATTTTAAAAAATAAAGAAAATTCTAGGCATATATTAATGAGTTTTTCCAAGTCTAAACAATTGTGTGAGGTTTGATCAAACTTGTTCAACTATTTCATGTAGCTACTATAAAAAATTGTGCCTGCGTTCTCTATTTCAAAGAGAAACGAATAAAAAGCCTGCGCAATGCGTAACCTTCTAATTGTTGCAACATTGCAATCATCTCCAATATCTCTCTGCTGTTTGCACTTGCGTTTCTCCTTTTTTTTCTTTGCTTCAAAATCGACTTTTTTTATATATGAAAAAAAAAAATAAACTAGTTGGCTTTGACTTTTAGGTACCCCAACAAAAACAATATGTAACTTAGTCAAACATTGCCACTCGAGGCGTAAACAATACTCACAATAAAAATTAAATTAAAACTACTAAAACCAGCATGGACCCTGCAAAGAAACAGGTAATTAGGAAAAGTTGTAGTTTAGACATCTTTAGTAAATATATGTTTTTCGAATTCAACTGAAGAAAGCCGGGGAAAAGCGTACTCAATCATACGTCGATGAGGTGTATCGTCTGGCTTTGGCACAACCAGGAGTTATGCATGTGCTGATCTTGAATGAATCTGGCTTACCGATAAAGACTTCCATGAAACAGGAAGAGGCTCTACAGAATGCTAGTCTCTATGGTAGTCTTCCAAAAAAGGGTGCTGCTGCTGTGGCTAACATATCAAGAAGTGCTGTAGCGCAGGACTTGAAGGTACTACGCATACGCACTCGTCTACATGAGGTTATTATAGCGCCCGATGGCAAGATTACTGTAATAGTGATTCAGAGATCTGCAGATACTGCTGTTGAAGCCTAAGGGCAATTAATTGGTTAAACTGTTTCTTCAAAAGTTCGTTACATTCAAAAAATTAAAAATAAATATATTTTGCTAAACTAATTTGGCTAAACCCTATTATCATCTGCAATAAATAAAATGTCGGGCGACACTCTACTTATATAAACCTTACCATAAAATACAGAATTTCAAAATACCTTACTTACAAATTCTTTAAGAATTTGTTTTGTGTAAAATTTCAAACAATAAAATATTTGCAAATAATAATATAAATAGCTAAAAAACTAATTAAAATGCATTATTAAGCCTAGGCAGACAGAGAAGTATGTTGTGAGAGTGTAAGAATAAGACAAATAGTCAAGAAAGTTAATAAATTGCCTAATGTGAGTGTGAGACAGCTAGAGAGTTAGAGCAAGGCTGTCAATAAGCGTTTAAACGCTGTCTGGGGATAGACAACGGTCAATGCTCTCTCGCGCCCTCTTTCTTGCAACGCTAGCGAAGTGTCGTCTCCCTCTGAGTCATTACCTCTCTCTGTCTCTAACTGTCTGTTGGTTGACATTTGATTTGTGTCGCGTGCCGCTTTAACGAGCCGCTCGACGAACATTGATGCAACTTCTGGGTCTGGGTCTGGGTCGGGGTCGGGGTCTGGTTTGTGGAATGGGTCAATCGGCAAAGGTGGTGGGCTGGCTGCTTTGGCTAGGGCTGACTATAAGTTAATGCAAGGAAGCCTCGTGCCACATGCCACATGGCTTAAGTTCCAGTTATTGTTATTGCTGTTATTTTTATTTTTACGATTGTTTTAATTTTGTTTGTTGCAAACAAATAGGCGGAAAATTTTGATGACTCTCCCGCTTGCGTACGGTAATAAGAAAGTAGAAAAATGTATGAAATGAATAGAATGGAAATTGGTTAATACTTGGAAAAATTACTGCTGCATTTTGTTATTATAATGCAGCACGCGCATGTTGCGGCCTCATTAAATTCTTGATTTATTAATTATGCATTTTGTACAAGAGCATAGCAGAAGATTAGTTTTTTAGCAGCTAGCAGTCTCATTAGTAACGAAGCTTGGAACAACAAACTGACGTTTGGTTACACAATTATGGCCAGCGAGCTGAGTGGAGCGAGTGCGCCATGTTCTTTATGTTACTTATTGGTTTACGGTATGATGTAAAGTGCGCCCAGAGGCGCCGCTATTCACTTGCCTCTACCAAGTTTTGCCAACGAACTGTTGTAGAGTGCGTCTCTAGGCGCCGCTATTGCGTGCTTACGACGCGTACGTAACTAGACGCCTCCATTAGATACCTTCACTCTTTTAGCTAGTTAATCTAATAGACTCCGTCTGCTTCCCGCAATACTTCTTGACTCCGCGATAATACAGCTGACTAGTCTGCCCTCTACCAAGTTCTTCTACTGGTTGCGTAGCTGGACGCCGCTATTAAGCGCATGATTTCTTCACTCCTCTACCTAGTTCTTCTAATTGACTCGTAAAGAGTTCGTCTGTTTCCCGTAATAATTCTTGACTCCGCGATAACACAGCTAACTAGTCCGACCTCTATCAAGTTCTTCCAACGCGTGCGTAGCTGGACGCCACTATTTAGCGTAGGATTTCTTCACTCCCCAACCTAGTTCTTCTAATAGACTCGTAAAGAGTTCGTCTGTGTCCCGCAATACTGCTTGACTCTACCCTCTACCGAGTTCTTCCAACAGGTGCGCCCGTTCACTCCGTGATATCAACGATGGCTAGTGCGGCCTCTACCAAGTTCTTTGAACAGAGACACGATCTAAATGTTCCGCGAAGTTGGTAAATGTTAATCTACTCGTCTAATAATCAATAATGTCTTGTCGATTGTCAAAGATTGTCTGAAAACTATGATTCTAGGCCTCTCCCATTGATCATATCTTTTTTGTTCGTTGTGACAACAATAAATACCCAGAAGGTCGAGAGTGCTTCTTTGCGCCGCTGAAGCATGGACATTATCAACACCCGATAAGGCAAAAAATCAAGAGAAAAACCCTTCGACGAACCTTCGGACCGATAAATGAGGATGCTGATTTCTGCATTCGAATGAACCTTGAGCTATATGAGCTTTACAAAGACACTGACCTAATCACACTGGCTGGCTTAAGCACGTCATTCGCATGGATAAGAATGCTTCAGCTACAAAGGCATTTGAGCAAAAGTCACTGGAAGAACGTCGACCAAAGGTACGCCCGCCTCTACGATGGGAAGATCAGGCAATGGAGAATCTTCGTAGCCTTGGGATCATCAACTGACGTCAGTAAGCTCATAATAGGAACCGCTGGCGAGGGATAATTTCCGTGGCCAAATCCGACAACCGGTTGTAATGCCCAAATAGATAGAAGATCCAGATTAATCTAACTTTGTGCAATATATGTTATAGATAAAAGTAGGAACACCTTGATTTCCTAGACTACTGAAGAGAGAGCTCAAAAATCTTATCGACAGATAAGTATCTGATCTTCATGTCTATATAGAAATGCAGCTCTTCTGAAGTTATCTTGGTCTTCCTACGGGACTGCTCTGTTGTTGCAGTTGTTTAACACCTTCCCAGCCTAAGGTATCTATAGCTCTTGATGGCAAAATATGCCGACGTTGCTTATTCGCTCGCCAAATCCAAATGCAGGGTGCAAAAAACGCTGACTGACTACAACTTTAAGCTGCTTGCTTGGCAAGACCAAAAAAAAAGAGCTCATGAGGAATACTTTGCTCTTGCATTTCACTTGTTTTTCGTTTGTACGTCATAACGACGAATATTCTCATGTTCGTGTTTGTCTCATTTAAGAGTTCCACGAAATTTCTTAACTAGCAGAAAAAAATCTGTAGTTTTTTAATGATATTTCGCAATACTTTGCGCTCGACTCTAAGCTAACGATCTTTAAATGACTTCCTCTTATGGGAGTTTTTTTCTTTGGCTTAATTTGTTGCTTATAAAGCACTTTGTTCTTTTTTTTTCGTTTCTGGACCCACACAGCTGGCCATTTGTCAAATTAGTGGAACCCTGCCCCTGCGGAAGTCATACGACTGCGAGCGTTGACGACAGTTTGCGCTCTTTGTGGCTCTCTTTTTCTTTTTTGTTTTTGTTGTAAATTCAATTTTTGCCGCTTAATGAGAGAATCGAAGCGTAGCGTATTGGAACCAAGCCCGAACAACAGGTGTTTGACGCGTTCCCTTGCTGCCGCACACTCGATCAGATATTTGTGACGCAATGAAGCATAATAAAATGGTATATAGGGTTACCAGGGTTGCACATAGCACAGGAAGTGCTGCCACTGCTGCTGGCTGCAGACTGTAGCTGGCAAATTCCTTAAAACTGCTTGCAATTCATGCTATAATGTTCCCACACATCTTGAAGATATTGTATCTGTAGCTCATTTGGTTGGCATATGCAGCAAATATGCCTTGATATATTGTCGCAAGTGCTGCTGCGTAGCTGTAGCTCAACTGCAGTTATATATCTTTTAGTTGCAGCAGCTTATATGTATGTTGGTATACATATATATTTATGGGTAACGCCTTGTGGGCTTGGTTGCTTGGGGTCGCTGCCTTTGCGGTTCTATTGTACTCTATAAATTTAACATATTGTGCGACATGCATTTGCAGCTTATAAAAATAGTTGTCGTCTTAGTTGTCCCCAGACAGCATTTAGACAAAGCCACAGCTCGAGCACAAAATGTATCTTATAGATACTCTAGATACTACTGCAGCAATTAGTGCTTAAAATAGCTGCAAATGCAATGAGCTGCAACAGCCGTTGCCTTCTGGGGATTCCGAAATAGTTTAGGTGTCATTTTTACACACACAAACACAGATGCATAGATACATTCTGGGTTCACTCTCTCTCTCTCTCTCTCTGTATGCAGACAATATATTCTTGTTTATTTTGATGGGAAAGTGTCTAAACATTTTGTCTAAGCTCATCAAACACACAATTTGGCCAGAAAGTGGCCTTAAACCAAAGAACTACTAAATCCATAGCTTACATTATGTTGTTGTTATTGTTGTTGTTGTCATCCAGACAGGCTTGAGCAGTGGCGCATGACGTAAAAAATTTCTAGGAGGAGGATTTGTCTTTGAAACAGCGTTTACAATTGACTTTTGTATCTAGAAATCAGACCATGTTCTGAGTTTTGAAAAACCACAACATGTCAGGTTTCCGAAACAGCTCGTTTTATAGAGTTTTTTAAGATTACGTCAGTAGCCTGTTGTGCTTGAATTTTTTTAAGCGCGTAGTCGAATTCAGTCACTTCTGGCGTTGTAATTTATTCCTAATAGTTAGAAAGTCAGAGAATCTATACTACAGTAGATGATGCATTAAATGAAAGATGTTGATGAGTTGGGAACGCGAAGAAATGAAAAGGTACTTCTTCTTGGGTACTGCCGAAATGTGAGAGCTAACATGTCTTGCTGTTGATTCGGGTCGAAAGTTGTTTTTAACCGAGCTCATTTTTTGAAAGAAATATGATTTGTCAAAAATAAAAAAGTTATAAGTAGGTAACAAAGACAGCTGTATCTACTCGGACAGCCAGGCGGCTATAAAGTCCCTCGCCTCGTTGACATCGTACATGGAGTTAGTGAAAAACTGTCGTTCGTCTCTGGAGGAGATGGCTCAGCAGCTTTCAATCCACCTCATCTGAGGCCCACGACATAGCGATAACAAGGGAAATTGTATTACGCATGAACTGGTTAGACAACGAACTACCAGCATCCTCCTACAAGACAAGGAGAGCCTGGGTATGCCTATGGCCAGTTGTAAACTGAGATTGGAATCGGGCATCGAACACATGCAGTGTTTCACGGCAAACTTGGCAGACTTATTGCAGAAAAATAACTTAGGAACTTTGCTGTATTACCGGAGCTGAATGCTCGACCGTAATCCGAGCTATTACCGGAAACTGGCTGGTGAGAGTCCACGCAACCAGTCTTAACGCTTCTCATCACGATTTCTGCAGAAGTTGGGGTGACAAGGTGGAGCTAGAGATGGTGGGGCACCTTTTGTGTCACTGCCCTGGACTGTGTAGGACAAGGTGTCGCTATCTCAAGTTACACTTTTTTACTGAGTTATCTTTGCACTCAGAACAGAGTCCAAAAGGTTTATATTCTCGAGGTTTATTCAGGCCGACGGATGGCTGTGACTTTTAGATCATATAGGAGACCTGCTGAGTGGGCGAACGGTGTTGAAAGGTCCAACCAAGCGGTATCACCACGCGCCTGTTCTTGGCTTAAGTAAGTTGTTACGCCAAGCCCCAACTGCCGCCCTAACCTAACCTAACCTATGATTCGTCACGCTTGTTCGATATCAGAAGAATGTTTTAAGGCACCTCTTTTCTTTCTCGCAATGTTTCAAACGCGCTTTTTTGGCGTAAACAGATCTTCTTTATTCTCAGCTATTTTTATGAAATTGAATATACGCTGGGCTCAGGAATGCCCAAAGTTAGCTCAATTCCACGTTACGCTACCATTATCATCATCATCATCACTAGCTTTACAGTCTTGGGCAGACCATAGCTTCCGCATGTTGCGGGTTCATAACAATTAATACTGGTAAAAGGTTGCCAGCCTTAGGACCAGTCCCCTCTAGAAGAGCCAGATCACCCACTCCTTTTGTCCCCTTTCCTTCCACTGTGGTTTCTGACTTGGTAAGGTACTCAGTCTCCGGTTAGGTTTAACAGTTCCACCGCTAGAAGGATACGAGCTGGGAGATTGGTAGTAGGTGGGGAGATACATCATTTCCATCAATATAGATCTGTAATCAGGTTGCACATTACTGCCCTTTGTGGAACCTATGAACTTTATGCTACCATGACACATATTTCTATAACTTTTGGGAACAGCAGCAGGATACAAACAGGGTTCAATGCCGACCTCTTCGAAATTCGTGCTGCAGCGAAGGAAGGCAATGATGTTCCAGTTTTTAAAGTGTTTCACTAAGACGTTTAAATAAATCTTTTCGTATTGTCAAGTCATCATCTTATATCGAGTTTGGTTCGTGCACTCTGTAGGACGCTCCTGAGATGCCCCTTTGAAGCGCTCCTGCGCTTAAGTATATTCAGCAGCTGCTTAGAATACAATAAATAGTATGCTTAGATATTTGGAGTAGCTTTGTGCCCTCTGTAAGGCGCCCCTTAGATGCGCCCCTGGGCTTGAGTGCCTAAACACAATAAATATTATGCCTGGCACTACCGTATCTGAATACAATTTATCAAAATACAATTTTCCAATCACAAAAGCATATCAGCAGGCAGCTGCATTTTATCAGATCTCTGTAGATATTACCATGGAGATAGATCAAAACAAAAAAAGTAAATAAACAATGCAAGAAAATTGTCCTAAAACTTAATTAAGCATGGAAATATTTCACAGAGGCTTTACAACAAAGAACATGAGAGAATTTTTATCAATCAGATGCAATTTCAAGCAGCATTTGAAATGAACAATATTTCTATTTTGGAATGAATGAATGAATGTTGTGCAACAAATATATATCACTTTTAATTAGAATTGACAGCAGGGCGTAAAAGATGGGTCTGTTTGGGGCGCTTTATAGACAGTGTGTCAGTCAAGCAATTCATTGAGCAATTCTTTAAGTAAATACAGCTGGAAGTTTTTTCCACGAGTAACAATGTGGAAAGGAAGCCCAACAAATGACGCAAGGCAAAACTACAAAGGTAGAGAGGAGGAGAAATGGAAATGGCTTTTCGGCATGAGAATGAAATTGTTAACTATCCTGTTTACATAATATGTCAATTAATGCTAAGCAAGCGCTCCTTAAGTGCCAGCCAGCCTACCAACCCCCCTTTGTCTATACACAGTCAGGCCATTAAAGTTTATATATTTCATGGTAATGCCATTTGAATTTGGGAAGCCGTATTTTATGGCAAGACGAAGAGCAGCAGTATTTTCGAGGCAGTGTTGGAAATGTGAAACATTTTTAGTCTCTAAATCTATTGGTTTTATTTGGAGAGCGTAGCAAAGTTTCTACTTCAGTGGGTTGTTGGAAAAGTACAAAAATTCCCAAGAAGTTTCTGACCATCTAACCGAAAAGCCGCAGATATAGATGAATGCATAAAATATTTCAAAAAAATTGCAATAAATAACAAAACCCGCTGCGCCAAACTGGGTTCAATTTTTTTTTTTTCGCCTTCGATTCGTTTTGGCTTGATTTCTTCTTGAACTTGGTTTAATGTGGCATAAAGCATGGAATCAACTGCACATCTATGACTTATGTATAGCGTATCTTTTATAATTCTGCTACGCCTAAATAACATTATCGGGCATAAAAATGACAGGCGCTCTAAATTTCTTTGTCAGCGGGTGGCATGTTGCATATAGTTTTAGCTCTATTTGTGGCAAGTGCCAGTGGGGGTTGATAAGTTGTCGCAGTCGCAAATATATTAATTTGATTTTTGCAAGAATTGTATAAATTGCTTAGATAGTCAACATTATAGTAGTAGATAAATCAAAGCTTGACAACTCAAGACAATGTTTGTGCCCAAAAGGACACCGAATTCTTTGAGGGGGGTTGCTTGTTTATACTTTGAACCTTTAGGCCTTTTGAGGGTTGTCTGTAAATCATAAAATGCTTGTACTTGCTGCACTTTGCCAAATTGAAAATGTCTCTCGAAATGTGTTTGTGATTTATGTGTGCTACAATGTGTTAACACTTTATTTGTGGCACGTACCGCATAGCATTTTGGTTGTAAGACATAAAAACAGCCCAAGGTATTACTTTTTATGCTTATGTTTGGCTCAATTAGTATTAAGACATCAAGAATTGTGGGTTCGTTTGTTATTTTTTTTGTTGACAGCATTAATCCTTTAATACTTTTGATACACTTTACATTGTGATATACTCTTTTCATTGCCGCACTGACTACATGTAGTTAGTGGCATGCATGCTTTGGGGTTACTTGCATGCTTTGACTCTAAAGAAAATTTGGGCATGAGCTGGGCTTGTTTCAGTCTTGCTTGTAACCTTGTTACCAAAATAGACTGACGAACGACTGTTGAACTGTAGTCACTTGGTAGTCAACTGAATCTACTAGAAGACTAAAATGCAGCGGCCGTTTTTTAACGATTTTCATTAAAAAATTACTTTTATAAAAAGTACGAGCTTGAGTTCCTAAGAACAGTTTTGTAAAAAAAACGTATGTCCATGGAAGCTTCAATACAAAAGTAACATTGTTGACAGCTTTATACAAAACATGCCTTCAAAAAACAAGCGAACTTAAGTTGCTAGCAAAGAACAGGACCATTGGAAGATACAGCCAGGGCCGTAGAGAAAAAAATCCGTGCCTGGAGCCACTCTATTACACCTTTAGCTTGAATCATTGTGTTTTCTTTGAGTACGACGAACTTTTTCACTCGAAATAGCTAGCGTGAAAAAAAACTATCCTTATTTCACAAAATTGTATTACGACGGTAATTACATCACTCCGTGATCGAAGGAATAACCCCATTTACCCCCGCTCTCCTCGGGCCAGGATACAGCTTGGGACAGCTTGTGGAACCACGTCTTTGGCTCGGAATATCTTTTTTCGGAATGACAGAATTTCAGTATGACGTTCCGAGTAGCAGGGAGCGGCTACGATTCTCCTTGATCATCATCAATTCCTATATCTCGCACTCAAGTAGAGATCCTTCTCCTCTTCATACTTCAATTCAAGGCGACGCAAATCTGTAGATAGAGAGAGTACTGTGTCTTTAAAGAAGTTACAGGGCGATAAATGATCAAATTTTTTAGAAAATGTTAAAGACCATTTGAAATTCATGAGATAAAGGAGGAAGGAAAGAATCCAATCTTTTATAAAAAATTTAATTGTTAGTCCGCGCCAGTTTCACTTACTATACTTGGGAATAGGAATTAAGCCAATCCTGAAAGAAAAGTTAATGATAATGTATGGTCTTACTAGGCTTACTAGCTAGGAAACGATCTAATACTTTAGAAAAAAACTATCCACGTTTGTGCAGCCGGACTAGGCGGTCATACCATGCATATGGAAGGGGAAAAGGATTGAAAAGGAATCCAATCCTTTAGAAAAAGCTACCACCGTTTTGTCAGTCACTGACTTAATTACTTGGGAATAGCTGGTAACCCAAACCTGAAAGAAAGGTTAATAATAATCTATCGTCTATTAGTTGGAATCCTTTAGAAAAAGTTAGCATAATTTTGTTAGCCACTGACTCGTTTACTTGGGAATAGTCAGTAACCCATTACTTAAGAAAAAGTTACCGATTATGTGCTAGTCACGGGCTAGTTCGTCTTACTATGCGTACAAAATGTAGAAAATAATTCAATCCTTTAGAAAAAGAACGGCCGACGTTTTGACAGTTACCAACTAGTTCGTCGTATTGTATTTTTAGATAGGAAATAGTTTCATACTTTCGTCCAAACGACGTTTGGATACAGAAAATAAATAAATTCTTTAGAAAAAGTTAATGTCGTTTTAGCAGTCACGTACTCGTATACTTGGAAATAGGGGTAAGCCTATCCTTAAAACTTACTATGCTTATAACGTAGAAAGTAACCCGAAACTTTAGACAAAAAAAACAGTACAGCAAATAAAACAATTCTAGACAAAAAGTTAACGAAGAGATGTCAGGTACAGTCAAGTTCGTCAGACTACGTTAATTTTTAGGAAATAATGTACTAATTCATTTGTTTTCAAGTACTAGTTCATCTTACTATGCTGAGGAATAGTTCATAAAGCAATCCTTTAGAAAAAAGTGAACTTCATTCCTGCTTGTAGATAGGAAGTTAGCCAAATTCGGGATGACCCCATCCTTAATGAAGATTTCTCAGGTACAGTCAAGTTCGTCTGACTACGTTTATAGTTAAGAAATAATGTAATTCCTTTGTTTTTGAAGTACTAGTTCGTCTTACTATGCTGAGGAATAGGTCATAAAGCAATCCTTTAGAGAAAAGTGAACTCCATTACTGCTTGTAGGTAGCTAAGATAGGAAGTTAGGCAAATCCAGACACATCATCCCCATTCTTAACCAAGATTTGTCAGGTACAGTCAACTTCGTCCGACTACGTTTATAGTTAGAAAATAATGTAATATCTTTGTTTTTTAAGTACTAGTTCGTCATACTATGCTGTGGAATAGTTCATAAAGCAATCCTTTAGAAAAAAATGAACTTCATTCCTGCTTGCACGTAGGAAGTTAGGGTATTTCGACCACATCATCCATATCCTCGAAAAAATGTCACCGCCGCTTTGTCAATAAAGGACTCGCTTGTCACCCGAGTTCTTATCTACATAATGCACTGAAGTGCTTCAACAGCTCAAAGCTTATACGGCTGCTTTCTTAAGTCATCTCCAACGCTTAAGCCACATTGTTGTTAACTTAATTCTTATATCAAATTTTCTTCTTCTTCTGCTTCTAGGTAAGTGCCGAAAACTTGATGTGAGAATATCTTAATATTATTATGGAACTGCTAGTAAGTACCAAGACCATAAATAACAATCACACCTATGCATATCACTCAACGACGAGGTATGAGGCAGGAGCATATCAATCGAGCCGACAAAAATCTAAAGGAAAAACGCATAAATTGAAATCGACATGGTGAAATGAATGAACGAATAAATGAATGGTGAAATGTTTTGGCAGTCGTTGAGTTTTTATTGCCTGTTTTCACACACTCGAAGCACTCACTCGTTGAGTATAGCGTGCCTCCTTTATGTCCTCAGCAGACATTTTCCTAGGCGGCACTTTTCCCTACTACAAAAGACACATCGACATACACTAATTGCATGTCATAAATTTTATGTGCCCGTGTGTGTAAATGTGTGTGTGCACACACTTGAAAATCCCAACAGGAAAAACGAACGAGAGAATGCTATGCATAAATTTTCCATCTATGTATGCTGAGAGTGCTTTAGTTTTCCCCTGCTTTTCACAAAACATTTCCTTCTTGGCTTCCTGCCGTCTGACTTTTGTTGTTGTTGAAGGCATAAAGTTGTCAAATTATTTGTCAAAATTGTGCGTCAGTTGTTTGTTGTTGTTGTTGTTGCCAAGGTGCGAACAACAAAAAGCGACAACTAATTTGACACGTGCTGCATGCAGCAGCGGCTGTGACTGCGGCGCCGCAACAATTTTGCGGCTGTTCCTGCGACTTGTTATACCCTGCAGCCGCCATTGTGTCAAGGCTATATTAAGTGTGACCATATGTTGAATTTTTTTGGTGACATGTTTACAAATTTCGTCGCCTGTGATCGATATCATGAAAATGTTTTACAAATCTGCGTGAGATATGCTAAAATGCATTTGTAAGTCTGTGACTTTTTAGCCAAATATCAAAAATTCATAAATTCTAGGCATGCACAAATTGTATTAATCGCTCATGCTGCGAATTTCAATTTGGATTTCGAGAAATGTTTCATAAATGCTTTATTTCTCAACGAAGTCATCTTCTAGTTCAATTTAATGCTTCTTTTTGCGATTCCTTAATCCTTGCTGAGACATAGCGCAGCGATCCAGCATATTTTTAAAATTTTTGTTTTTCTTCTTAAAAACAGATTTTCCCCAAGGCCCTCAAAATAGTGCTTCGTTTCATTAATGAACACTTTATGCGCAAGTTTCCTACAGTCGCTACACTGAGAAAAAAAATCATGTAGATTGATTGCTTCTTAAGTTGCAAAACAGATAGTAAAGTAAACGAAGAGTTTCAGCTGGATCAAAATACTTAGTTGATGCAATTTTCAGGATTTGTTTGGTACCCTGTTCTAAGTCTAAAAACGTTTTTTCGTATTTGGCGGAAGGGTTGCGTGTTACCACCCCTGGCAATATAAGTTAGTTTTTGTATGATATCTTTTACTCCGTTTTAGACTTAGAACAGGCCCCTAAAACAATCACCGAAAGTTTCATCTAGTTTCATCATGAGCCTTTGTTGACTGTACTTAGAGTACTCGCTAACAAAATTTTTTACAGTGCCTTGACATTGGTAGCTTTGACAGCTTCTGTAAGTAAGACAATTATTATTGCTTTTTGGTCACACTTTAAATAAAAACTTCAGAAAATATAGGCAAATGCTTCAAGATTTTAGCTGCTCTATACTATTAACTTTAACAAACTGCCACTGTAGCCATAAATTTTGTTATGTGATTCCAGTCAACAACAAACGTTGACATTTTTGCAAAGATAGCCCATATAAGTAGTGTATCCCTTTGTCGTTCAACTCTACAAAAAAACTCAGTTTTAAGTTTGTTGCTATTGATGGCTTGTTTTTGTCACAACTAAACAGCTGCATTGACATTGAATATATTTAACACACACCCGCACACAGCTACAGATACATCGTCAGATACATATGTATCTGTAAGTTACATTAGGCATACGCTTGCTTAAGTGCTGCACATATTAAAGGTCAATTGGCATGACACACACAGACAAACTAATACCATCTTATATGGTAGATATTTTCGAACAATTAATGGCTTGTTTTTTTTTGAGTCAGAGCGCATCTGTATCTATAGGCAGAGCCATTGTCACCAGCTCGGTACAAATTAAAACAATTTCGTAGATAAATTAAAGGCCAGCTGCATTTGGCTTCCCATTTTATTTGTAATATATCAAAAACTTTATATTCTTGATGCTGTATTGAAACTTGAGGTTTTTTTTTTTTATCGAGCTGCATACCTCAAATCTATAAGATTTCTGATTTACACTTTACAAAAAAAAAAAAAAGAAGAAACTTTTGCACAAATAAAAGCAATTTTTTTTTTAAATATGTAACGAACTAGAAGATATTAGAGAAAAGTATTTGAAGTGAACTTCATTGCAAAAATCGTTGTGCTCAACTGATTTCAAAATTGGTAGCAAAACTTTCCAGTTTCTAAAATTTCTTTCGAATTTCGAAAACTCATTTCTTTCTTTTTGGATTGAAACGTCCATTACACTAAATTTTGGTATCATCAACATATTTTAGTCATTTCCGTAGTAAAATGGCACGCTAAATCCGAAAAAGAAGTTCAAAAATTTTTTCACGGAACGGATTTCAAGATATTTCGAAAAAACCATTTTTCGAAATTTAAAAAAAACGATTGAGTCGTTCACTAAGTAATATCGTTTGTTGACAACAGCTGATCTTATTGAATTTTTTCGCAGCCAACTTCACATTTAACCGCTTTACCTTTATATATTTGAACTGCTGATATAGTCAGGCTTTTTTGTAAAAAATTTTGTTACATTTTTTGGAATAGTTTTTGTTTGGTGCCCTATCAAAGATGGAAGATCGAAAACAGCATTTTCGGCATATTTTACTGTTTTACTATCAAAAGGGTAAAAATGCAGTTCATGCAAGGCGAAAATTATGTGATGTGTACGGAAAAGATGTGTTGCCCGAACGCCAATGCCAAAATTGGTTTGAAAAATTTCGTTCCGGCAATTTCAATCTTGAGGATGCACAACGTCCTGGAAGGCCTCTTGAAGCCGATGTGGATAAAATAAAGTCGTTGGTCGATGCAAATCGTCGAATAACAACTCGAGAGATTGCTGAAAGATTAAATTTGTCTAACGCAACCGTTCACAAGCACATGAAACGTCTAAGATTAATTTCTAAGCTTGACATATGGGTTCCTCATGTTCTTACAGAACGAAATTTGCTTCGTCGCATTAACGACTGTGATTTGCTTATCAAACATCAAAGAAGTGATACATTTTTGAAGCGCATTGTGGGTTGCTTACAAGAATGTTAAGCGCAAGAGATCATGGTCTAAAAAGGATGAAACAGCTCAAACCACTTCGAAGGCCGATAGTCACCAAAAAAAAAGGTTATGTTGTCTGTTTGGTGGAATTTCAAAGAGATCGTTTATTTTAAACTTTTGCCCGACAATACCACGATTAATTCTGAAGTGTATTGTGATCAGCTGGACAAATTGAGTGATGCACTCAAACAGAAGAGGCCAGAATTGATCAATAGAAAAGGTGTAGTGTTCCACCAGAACAATGCGAGACCTCATACAAGTTTGATGACTCGTCAAAATCTTTTGCAGCTTGAATGGGATGTGCTACCACACCCACCATATTCTCCAGACTTGGCACCTTCGGACTATTACTTGTTTCGGTCTCTGCAAAATTTTTTGGATGGGAGAACCTTCACCTCAAATTAGGACGTCAAAAACCACTTGGAGCATTTTTTTTGCAAAAGTATGAAGTTGTGCTAAAATTCGAAATTTTTACGAAAATTGCCATAATTCGGATATTTTTTATTATACTTTATTTATTGTTAAATATTATTATTATTTTTTTATACTTTATTACCAAAATATCCAATTACAACAAAATCAGTTTCAAGTTTTTAAATATATGCACTTCTTTTCAAGGTTTTTTTTTTCGTTCTGTATGATCTGTCATTTAGTTTCTTCGATCGATCTTTTTCCAACAGCTATCTATAGATCGAATAAACTTCAAAATTTTTTCGGTGTATAGAAAATGTATTAAGCTGAAATTCGTTATAAAATGTTCATCTATGCACTGTACTTGAAATAAAATTCGTAAAGTGGATTAATTTGTTTTAGGGAAATTCGTTTGTTTGAGGGAAATTCGAATAATCGATCTTAAGATTCTTTGTATGAATAAATCTTCAACAGCACTTTTGCTCTTATATCATCATTTTTAGAATACAATTAAGTAAATTTAAAAGTAATATTTTTATAAACGATTGATTTCAAAAGTATTTTCAAAATTTATTTAAGTTTTTGATCTGCACTATGAACTTTTCTTTTATTTAATTAATTTCAAATATATTAGAAGAGTCAGATACACAACAACAGTAACTCAAAACAATTTTAAATTACTTTATATCTTAGATTTTAAACTTAATCAGTATTTTAATGCGCCTAAATATCTTGGTATTGAAATCTTTAACAGAGATGTAAACTATAAATTTGCTTGTCTCTTATGATTAGCCCAAAAACATTTTATAGGCCTCTCTACAATAAACCAATTAAATTGAGCTGTTTTTGTTTTACCTCTTCTATATTTGTATTTGTTTGTATCTGCATCTACTATCTAGTATTTGGTATTAATTACACGTTGCGCATAAAGCATTTTCTATACGATTTCCATTATCATAAATAATGTGACTTGGTTGCTTAATTTATCAAAGGGAACTTTGAACCTCAATTCGTTGGTTGGTTGAATAGTGAGCGAGGGGCGGAGGCTATAGGGAAACCTTTCTACTTCAAAGTATTTGTTGGGGCGCATTTTTCCAATTCGATTTGTGTTTAATTTTATGAGAGACGCTAAAAATATCTCATGCTTGAGCATATTTTCCGAGTGACGAAATTTTGTCACCAAAAAAGATACACACACACTCACACGCACTTGGTTATATCTAGCATTCTATCTATTTCTGCGCCAAAGTATCTTTAGCTAAATTTATACTAGCGACACAGCGGCAGGGAGGAGCAGGGGCATGGGAATTGGTATGGGAATGGGAATGAGCTGACTTGGAAGAGCAGCTGTAGCTACATATTTCTGGGTCAACTAGAAAATTCTCAGCCTGTCGCTGACGTTTTGGTCAGCCTACTCCGCAACGCTCCCGGTTCCCTCCGAGACCAAAAACAAAATGTTTGTTTGTTTTTTTGGCGCCTCCACCCCTCGCTTCTTGCTCTGTTTGTTGCTGGTTAATTTGTTGTTGTTATGTTTTTTATGCTCTTGCCTTTGGCTTTTTGTGGGCTTTAACGTCTATATGAATTAAGATATTTGTATATAATGAGTTTTATTATACACTATAAAAGGTATAAGCAGCTTGAGATCTCTGAGCAGTTATGGCTTACTTTTCAAGCGAACTATCTACATTAAAAGCTTGTATGAAATCTCTCTCTATTTGGGATTTTGTATTGGTGCGCAACTAAGTTCTCGCTGTTTTTTTGATGAAAATGTAACTTTATTATAAAAAAATGGTTATCAATGACTCATTCAAAGTGTTGCCCATCGCTAGCTACAACTTTTTCCCATCTTTCTGGCAGAGTTCGAATACCTTGACGGTAGAAGTGTTCGTCTTTTGAGGCTATCCACGAATCATGCCATTTTGCGATATCTTCATATGAGTGGAACTGCTGATCAGCCAGACCATGTGCCATCGAGCAGAACCAGTAATAATCCGACGGCGCAATATCTAAGGAACATTGCGGGTGGGGTAGGACTTTCCATTTAAGCGTTCCCAAGTAGGTTTTAACAGGATTGGCAATGTGAGGCCGAGCGTTGTCATGCAGTAAAATTACTTTTTCGTGCCTCTGCTCGTATTGTGGCCGTTTTTCTCGCAGTGATCAGCTCAATCGCATCAATTGAGTTCGATACCGTTCCCCAGTGATGGTTTCGCCTTGTTTCAACAGCTCATAATAAACAACACCGACCTGGTCCCACCAAATGCACAGCATAACCTTCGCAGCGTGAATATTCGGCCGAGCCAGTGACGTGGAAGCATGACCGGGTTGTCCCCAAGATTTTTTCCTCTTTGGGTTGCTGTAATGAATCCATTTTTCATCACCCGTCACGATGCGATGAAGAAAACTCTTCCTTCTTTGTCGCTGGAGCAGTTGTTCACAGGCGAAAAAACGACGCTCAACGTCCCTTGGTTTCAAATCATAAGGAACCCAAGTTCCTTGCTTTTGAATCATTCCCAACGCATGCAATCGCTTGGAAATGGCTGAAGCAAGCTCTTCTTGCGTTTGGCACGAATCCTCATCGAGCAATGCCTCCAATTCAGCGTCTTCGAAGGTTTTGGGTCTTCCTTTACGTGGACGGTCGTCAACATCGAAATCACCGTCTTTGAAGCGAGGGAACCAATCACGGCACGTTTTTTCGCTTGGAGCAGCATCTCCGTACACTTTTTGGAGCTCTCGATGCGCTTCAGCTGCCGTTTTTTTTCGAACAGAACAAGAAAATCAACACTTCCCGCAAATGATGATTTTTTGGCACAAAACTAGACATTTTCACACAACCACAAGTAAATAATGCATAAAGAAATTCACTAATGTGCCATAGCAGTTTGCTTACCATATGCGTAAGCTTCGTTTATGAAGTTTTGGGTATGTCAAAAGAAGACCAGAACCAGAACTTTCTGCTAAAGTCATCTATTGACAACCAGCGAGAACTTAGTTGCGCACCTAATAATAATATCTGAAACTCAAGATGATACATAATGAAGATGATAGATGATGAACAAGTACTTTCCATACGAATTTTTTTGTGTCAGCTGAAGTTCTGAGCTCCATGAGTTTCTATTTCCGTGATGTTATGTAAGCATTTTCCAAAAAAATATCGAAAATAAAAACATCGATGCATCGCTGAAACTATCGCTATTAACGATACTCGACTCGTTAGTTAGTGAGTATTTTATGGGCCAGCTTCCATCTCCACCCAATCCTCTTCAACCCATCCTCTTCTTCTCTACCATTCGTGTGAGCCTAATAAACAAACAAAAGCTGAACTTTTTCAAAAGCAACATATCATTAAAACTTCTTAGTGCATAAATAATACTAGAGGGCTCCGAACCCTGTCAGCCTTCTATATATATAAAATCGTAAACTCTTGTGAATTTTGTGTGCGGACGGACAGCCTCCAGCCCAGCCTCACCTGCCTTACAAATATCATGTGACTTATGTGAGCCTAATAAACAACCAAAAGTTGCAATTTTGCAAAAAAACAATGATCACTACAGCTTCTTAATGTATCAATAAAATTAGGGTTCTCCACACCCAGCTAGCACGCAAAGGCCTTCTTTATTAACTTCGCGACCTTCCGTATATAATATCGTTGGCTGTTAAGAAATCCGTGGGCGGGGATATCGCCAACATATCACTACAAGTTCACTTTTTATCAGTAAAACAAGGTGTTTCCGCGCTCTTCTAACACCCAATGACCTTCTATATTCATTTCGAAACCTTTCGAATATAATATCTTAAGCCTCCACTTCACCCTCTTCTTCTTTACAAGCATATACTCATGTGAGCCTAATAAACAAACAAAAGTTGAACATTTTCAAAAGCCATGGTAACCCTAAATGGCCTTCTATATTTATATCGAGACATCCCGACGATGCTAACCTTTGCACTTTTCCTAATTTCACTGAAACTTCTGTTGAGACACTAACAAAACTAGGGGTTTCCGCGCCCTGCTAACCTCCAATGGCCATCTATATTCATTACGAGATCTCCCGACTATGATTTTGTAAGCTTTTGCGAATTTTTGTGGGCTGCGCGTTAGACTTTTGCGAATGCTAAAATATCACTGTAACTTCTTCAAGTATAAATAAAATTAGGGGGCTCCGAGCCCTGCTAATGCTAACATATCACTGTAACTTCTTTGTTTATTAGAACGTTGCTTAAACTAAATCTCATAAAAATCGAATCTAAGTGGATCAAGGTAAATTTTAGGAGAGTAGAGTGAGAGTGAGAGGCAAAGGAAATAAATAGAATAGAGAGCGGAGAAGAAAATAGTAGAGAGAGGAGAGGAAAATAGTGCAGAAAGGGAAAGAGTACAGTGAGGTGAAAGATAGAAATAGTACGAGGGGTAGTAGAGAGTGGAAACTAAGAGGTTGAATAGAGAAAGATAGTGCAAGAAATGGAAACTAAATCTCATAAAAATTTTTAGAGCCATGAGAAAAATATTTCGTGTAATCTTAGTGGATTAAGGTAAATTTTAGAAGAGTAGAGTGAGAATGAGAGGCAAAGGAAATAAACAAAAAAAATAGCGGAGAAGAAAATAGTGGAGGAAGAGAACGAGTGGTGAAAAAATACAGAGAGAGAAAGATAGAGATGGTGAGAGGGAGAGGGGGAAAGAGTAGAGAGAAGAAACTAATAGGTTGAATAGAGAAAGATAGTAAAAGAAATGGAAAAAGTAGAGCCCTAAGTTTTTCGAGAGCTTAAGAATTTAGAACCATGATCAGAGTTAGGCAGCCCATAGCCCAAATGGGCACTTTTTGTTCGTGCTCTCTTTTTGCCCAGCTCTGACCATGATGCATCTAATTTTACAGGGTGGCGCATAAAGTAAGCGATTTCGGCTGCGCAGTAAACTGTTTCAAATATTTTTATGGTAGCCATTTGAAATAGTGGTTCAGTTTTGATTAAATTCCCCAAATGTCTCCATTATGTCTCTAAGCTACTAGAATTCAATTAAAAAATATCTCTTAATGCCTTAGACTTAAATAAAAAATGCTTCTTGTATTGGCTTTGAAGCAAAACTCCATTGAAGTAATTTCCCTAAATTTTTCACGAATTTCCCTAAGCTCGCTGAATTCAATTCAAAAACACATCTTGTATTAAACACAAAGACTTGTATTATCTTTGAAGAATAGCCTCATTTTAGTAATTTCACCAAATTTGGTTTTCCTAATTTCTCATGGATACTAGAAATTAATAAAAAAAATATAAAAAAAAATTTTTTTCTGTATTTTATTTACAATCTGTCTTCAGACAATAAATAAATTTACTAACTAATAATTAATAAAATAAACGTATAACTAATTTTGCTAAATGTTTGCTAAATTTCGCTAAGCATCTTAAACTTGAATAAAAAACACTTCTTATATTGCTTTAAAAAAATTTTTTTTAAAATAATTTCCCCAAATTTTTGGCTAATTTTCCTAAGCTCATTGAATTTAATATGAAAGCACTACTTGCTTTGATAATAATAAAGTAAAACTCCATTAAAGTAATTTCCCTACATTTTTGGCGAATTTCCCAAAACTTCTTGAATTTAGTTTAAAAGTACTTCTGAAGAAAAATTAAATTTAACTAGCTTCACTATATGTTTTCCCAATATCCCTAAGTGCCTTTAAACTTAAATAAAAAATACTTCTTTGTAGAAAAACTGCATTTAAGTAAATTCCCCAAATTTCTCAATAATTTCCATCTTATAATTTAAGCTTAATATTTAAGTTTCTTGTATTGACTGCAGCCAAAAACTCCACTTGAGTAATTTGCTATAATTTTTCAAATACGTGCTAACTATTGCAACAACTTTTTACAGCAGTGTATGCCTTAGTCGGTAGTAGCCGATTTTACCAAATCACTTTTGTTAAATGATGATTTTCTGTTTGGTTCTTTTGCTTTTTGGAAACAACTTTTTGGGTTTATTTGTTTATTTGCTGTTCGAGCAAACTCATTCTCCCACACTCATCCCAATCCATACCAGCCCAGAAGCAAACATGCACACACAGACACACACATGTTGTGTGGCAGGTTTGTTTTTAAGGGGGGGAGGCGCCGGAGCTTATACAGATTTTTCTTGGTCTAGGGAAAACTTTAAATTGCGCTGCCTAATGCAGTGTGGCAGCGACATATAACGTATGAGTTGTACCCATATCATTCATTAGCCAACTTTTGGTATTAAATATGATATGTTTTTGGTTGGATTTTTCGGCTCTAGGGGAGGGGGGTGGTGTATGAAGCGGTAGTAAGTCTTTGAGCCATTAAACTTTGCATAGCAATTCGGGCGTATGCGGCTTATGTGCACTTGTAGCAACTCGTACTAGTTGCTCTTATACGTATTTCATTTTAAAATCAAAACATTTTGCCAAACGTAAGCGATATTTGGGTTTTTTTTTTTTTTTGCAGCCTGAGTGGTTTGGTGCGATGTGGCATGCAACCAAGCGAGTGACCAACTCCATTAAGAGATGCGCCTAGCGCACTGAATGCGGGATGAAATGTTGCTTCTGTTGGATTTTTTGTGGCTTACTCTCGAGGCAAAAATCGCCAATGCCAATTCATCTGTAAGTGCAGAAAACAAGAGCTATGAGAAATGAACGGCCACATATCTAAATACTTGGGGTGCAGGCAGCAGAGGGCCTTGAATACGCTGTTATTCGTAGGGATTTGAAAAATTTAAGGGAGTCAGGGGTCAGAATGCAACAGTTTCGACAGAGTTTAGTTTGTGTGCTTGTATAATTGCGCGATCTCTGCCAGACTGCAGATTACAAAAACACACCGCCCCCCCCCCCCCTAAAAATACTTTGTACACATGTAGGCTATAAGCCCTTGTACATTGGCAGCGCGGGAAAAGTAGTTTTTCAGCCAGGATGCGCAAAATTAAAAGCGAAAACTGCCAACGTTTGTTGTTTTTAACGATGTGGCAATTGTTTTACAACATCCATACCAGCGTCCAAACTAGAAAGGTTTTTGCAAATGGATTTTCATGTTTTTGCTCTTCTCTCTTTTTGCCCAACTTGTACGCAGTTTAAATTGCCAGCGAAATATGCAAGGCTTTGATAGAAGCTTTGGTTCACATCAAAAACGAGCTGAAAAAAAAAAAAAACGAAATCAGTGTTGCCAAAGTGCTACAAAAGTTTATTGTTTATGGTTTGCGCATTTTCGATAAATGCAACACTCTCCAGCCATAAGAGTTTTTACATAATTCGTAGAATTTTCAATGGATTTTCAAATGCTTTTGTTTGTTTGAGTGCTATGACAGTGACAACAAAAAGCAAAACAAATGCTATTCTAGCTAAAAACTAAACACTCCAACTAGGCAAATCAACGCATAACTCAGCCAATTTTGCTTGAATATATGGCAATATTTTGGTAAGTTATGTTAGAGACTATGGGTAGTTCGATATTGGAATTTATTCTGAAATTACTGTGTTAGTTTGAGGTTTGAGGCGTTTTACTTATTGCTGGAAATGCATAGCTATTACGATTAGTCGAAATGACTGAGCCGCCGAGCTAGTCCAGTTGTCTATTATTGTATAGTTAAAAAAAGCTGAAATATAGAAAGTATATTTGCCTAGCACTGGCATCGCTAGCTCAAAGACGCTATGTGCCCAAGAAATTGAAGACACCGCCGTTCGGACTCGGCTATAAACTGTAGGTCCCTGTTCTCTTTGGACAGTTATTAATAAAGATCCACATGCCCCGACCAGGGGGCAGGGAATTATTATTATTATAAGATAACACACAAATATAAGGTACGTCCAGGGTTTTTGCAATCGATAACTTTTTCTTTCTGTAACTTGTTAGCACTGTCCGTGATAGCTATGCGAAGCTTCACGTCAAAATCTTTTTGTGAATTCTGCAATTTTTACTATATATAAATTGATTGAAACGTTGAGAATGCTGCAGATAGTCTTTGGGAATCAGACTCTATTTTCAAAGAATGTTTACAAGTGGTTTAGGAGTTGAGAAGAATGTGGTTTCTAATCGGCCAAAAACATAGACTGATGAACATCACGTCAAGCAAGTCAAAGAAATGTTTCTTGAAAAACGTCGATTAACTATGAGAGACATCGCTGATAGTTTGGGCATATCATTTGGATCGATACAGGCAATATGGAGTGACGAATTGTGCTTAAGAAGAATCCAATCTCGAATGGTTACAAAAACACTCAATTTTTAATCTCATACGGCACTGGTTCTTCGTGAGCATTTTGCCAAAAAATACAAGAAATATAGTTCCTCAAACTGCTTATTCAACTGATTTGACTTCGTGCAACTTCTGGCTATTCAGGAAACTCAAGAGATCGCTCCGGGGACACCGTTTTGGCTCGATTGAGATAATAAAGGGTGTTTCTTTAACAACGTCCGGATTTCCGAACGGGATATCTCTAAAACCAGTTGTTACTTTTGACAAGTTTAAATTTAATTTTATGCAGTTTATCTTCGAGATTTATAATCAAAATCAGTGCTATGTTGTAAAAACTTATAGAGCTCTTCGTGCAATTTATGAACCGAATAATCGTCCATAAGAACGTGCTATTCGTTGTGTTCTTGATCATGTACGAACTAATTTGACATTCCACGATGTCTGACGAACAATCAAAATGAGAACAGCACGGTCCGAAGAAAATATCGCTGTTGTAGAGGCCAGTGTAGAAGAAAATTAAAATTTATCGATTCGCAACGTGTTACCACCAATGGTCATCGAAACAGAGCAATGATCAATGAATATTTGTTTCCAAATTTCACGACCAACTGGCCGCCGCGGTCGTGTGATTTGACGCCTTTAGATTATTTTCTTGGTCGTTGGTTTATGTAGACAAGCTAGCAACAATTGACGACTTGGAAACCAACATTAAACGTGTCATTACTGAAATACGGCCCCAAATGCTCGATAGTGTGTTCAAAAATTGGACCCACAGGATGCGCTTTGTAACTCGTAGTCGTGGTGGTCACATGCCAGAAATAATTTTTAAATACTAAATGATACGAAATTAGCTAGCTAATAAAACCATATTTGGGGTCATTACATTTTTCTGTTTTATTTAAGTTTGAAATCGTGATTATAAATTCAAGAACTTGGCCTATTTAGAAAGTCTTTCCAGGTTTCTCTATTTCGTGCCAACTATCTTAGCTCGTTAAACGATTTGGATGTTTCAGTCTGAATAGTTCGCCTCCACGTTGTTATCGGCCGGATTCTACTCGAAAGCCGCATGTGCAATGTTGCTCTGCTCTTTCCGCAGCGTGTGTCCAATCCACACATACTTCCTTTTCTTTATGTCGTTGGCAATACCATTATAATTCGTGACTTCCCAGAGCCTTTGATTTGTAGTTTTTCTGGGCCAAAATATATCCATAATTCGATCACTTTATTTAACAAGAAAAAATGTATAATCAAAATATTCACAAAAATTAAATTGAAAATCGTTAAAAATATACTTCTGGGGGTTTGAGCATTTAAATGTAGACTGACAGGCAACTGTCATGCGAATATTTTGATTATTTTTAATGTTCTACACGACAACTCTAATATAAGCTCGCTCAGTATTGCCGTTTTTGTGAAACAGTGGGAGGTCGGGCTTGCCCCACCTTAGTCCACTTAGTATAAAAAATTCTAGAAACGAACTCAAATATGAGCTAGCTCTGTATTACTTTTTTTTAAAAAACAATAGCAGGTCGGGTTTACACATACTGTCGGATTTGCCCCACCTTATACCAATATTCTTGAAACAAATTCAAACATAAGCTCGCTCTGTATTGCCGTTTTTGAGAAACAATGGCAAGTCGGGCTTGCCCCACCTTAATCCACTTAGTATAAAAAATTCTAGAAAAACAATCTAATATGAGCTCGCTCTGTATTGCCGTTTTTAAAAAACAATGGCAGGTCGGATTTACCCACACTGTCGGGTTTGCCCCACCTAAGCCCATTTAGTATAAAAAATTCTAGAAAAACACTAACATTAGCTCGCTCTGTATTGCCGTTTTTGAGCAACAATGGTAGGTCGGGTTTACCCATACTGTCGAATTTGCCCCAACTTAGCGTACTTATTGTAGTATAAAAAATTCCAGAAAAACACTTTAACATGAGTTTGCTCTGTATTGCCGTTTTGGAGCAACAATGGCAGGTCGGGCTTATCCACACTGTCGGAATTGCCCCACCTTAGCCCACTTAGTATAAAAAATTCGAGAAAAACACTCTAATATGAGCTCGCTCTGTATTGCCGTTTTTGAGAAACAATGTCAGGCCGGGTTTACCCAAACTGTCGGATTTGCCCTACCTAAGCCCACTTAGTAAAAAAAATTCTAAAAACCAAAAATTTTACGCTCAACAATTCGCTCTTCATTTTTTAAATAAATTTTTTACAAAGTTTTCGAAAGACTGCTTTTCTTTTTGCTCAGTGTAAGTTTTATACAATTACGTATGAAATTTTATTTGTATCTTTATGCATATCTCTGGCAGCTTAGCCTGTTGGCCTGTTGCTTATTTGACATTTCACAGCAGTCGAGGCACAGTGACTTCGCAAAGTAAAAAGAAAATAAAAATAAAATATGTCATTGCAAAGATACAAATCTAACAGATGCACACACAGACACAGCTACAGCTACCAAAAGTCAAAAAAGATGTCGCCGAATGAAGTGAGTTCGCCTTGGGCCGGGGCACAACTTCAACTAGTACGAGATTTAGTAACTTTAACTCTCTGAATGTCAGCTGCATAATTTTTATGCACGCTTGACATTTTTCATGTGCTGCACTGACGTCACAACACAACGCCGTCGCTCTCGCTCTCTCGACTGTGTGCAGTCTGTGCAAGCCAAAGGGCAAAAATAGCTAGGAATCGTTGAAACAGAAGAGTCTATAATACACTTTGCATTATACTGTACCAAATGCAAATGCATTCAAAAGTTTTGCAGCTTACTTTTGCCATAGTTGTCATCCAGACAATAATGATGAGCAAGATGATGCTGTTGTTGGGAATGAAGGGGTAGCTTGCTCTTTACCAAATGCAAGCTAATCTGGCAAATCCCACTGACAATTTTGAGCTTTACTAATGACGAAATCGAGTGCAATCAGGACTTGAAAAATTAACCATAACAAAAAACTAAGAAAAGTGTAACTGGAACGGGTGTAGCACGCTTGAAACGTGCAGCAAGCCAAATGTATCTAATAGATACAATAGTTACACGCATGGGGTCACTACAATATTGCAATTAAAATGCAATTAGAGCTAAAGTGCAAAGATACAGCGTAACAAAAAAAGGGGGGAAAAAAAAGGTTATACCAAATGTAGCTGTATAGGCCCGTGTTAATGAAGTTTAGAACGGATGTGTGTGTCTGTGTGTAGACGCCTTAAACACACACAAAAAAAAACACAATTTTTGACTTGTATAACTCAATTTTGTTGCACCTGTGGCTTGCATTTTAATTGACTTGAAACTCATACCCTGCCTCTCGAAAAAAAAACAAAAAGAATTTCTCGTTTAGGTTCTTTGAATTCGCTGCGGTCTTAGATGATTAATGTTATGCCAGCAACTAACCAAAAATTGAGTCATTAAGTCTGCCAAAAATCTCCAATATCAAAAGTCAGCCAGCAATAAATGATATAAGATACATTTTCCCAGGGTATCATTTCAAAACATGATAAATGCGGTGACGTCGTCGTCATCGGAGAAATGAGAGAACATGAGTTATGTGAGTAACTATAATGCCTATAAATGTCAGTTTGTCAGTGCGGCGCACAGTGGTCGATATAGAAAATAAGTAATACAAATTTTTAGCTAGACATATATATAAAAAGCCGAAGCAGATGTCATAACGCAAACATATCAGAAATCGATTTTGATCATCTTTGCGTTCGAATCGCACCACTGTATATCATCTAGCAACTTCTTATACATATATAATAATACTTTTTTTACCTAAGCTTTTGTTTTTAATAGATATTTTATGACCATTTTTTTTTACATTGCCATTTTTCAAGCTAAGTTATAACTATAAAAAATATTATCTAGTAAAAATAATTTTCTTTTAAAACAAGAAAAAAAATTTGTCAATAAAGGTAAAGTGGTTAAATACTAATTTATCCGAATACTCCATTCACAATTTATGATGATAAATGTAGAAAGTACAAAGAATTAAAAATTTCTAAATATGGTAACAAATAGTTTAATATATATAGCATGTGTTAGCTAGAACCACTTGTGAATTATAAGGCGAAAAAATTAAAATAGCAATCATCTAGAACTTTTGTGACAGCAATGCGTTCTTACGATTTTGCTCTTGGTATGAAAGCAAATATTTTACAAAATTCTGCATTTTCTGTTGCCGTTTAGCTCAACTCGACCACTGTGCGTGCCAATATTCTCAGGCATTTTGTCCGGCTTTATGAAATATTAAACGTTGCTACTACGTCTGTGTTTGTAATTTCAACAAATTGATTTCACACACATTTTTACACACACACAAGTTGCCGTGCTACGAGCGTTGAGCTCGCCTCGATGTGAAGCAGTTTCTCTAACCAAGCGACAAGCTTTCCAACTCATCAGTCAGCAACAACAAGATCTAATATAGAACTGGTGCTCTGCTGGGTCTGCTTCCTCAAGCACTTCCACAACTTTTTTGGCTTGATGATAAGTAGTATGCATAAGCAGCGAGAAAACAGTCAGTCCCAGATGAGGCAGCAGGAGGCGGAGGCGCAGCATCATTATGATATATACCAAGTCATGGATTGTCATAATTTGTATTGTCTCGTATTGTCCCTCTGTCTAAAACACTGTACTACGTGTGTGTTGGTTGGTGTGTGTGTGTTGAAATATTATGCCTAATAAATTTTATTTATTCGGGTTTTTCTTTGCTTCTAGTCGGGTTGGATTCACTTTATAAGCAAAAACAAAAACAAAAAATGACAAAAACTTGGAAGAAATAGTTAAAGCTGTTGTAGTTTTTACTAAATTTTGTAAATTTCAAGCAGTTTCTGCTATAGTAACTAGTATGCGATAAAAAAAAAATTTGAAATAAAGGTGTATCAGAAATTCTATAACAAAATGGCGTGATTTTCAAACTAGGGGGTTGCGCACCCTGCTCATTTCGCGCGTCAACAACTGGCATTCAGTTATCTCATTGCTAGCAATGGTTCTTAATGCTTTCTCTCTTGCTTTTATGCGATGTTTTTTCTCGTCATTTTTTTAATGAACTGCCTCTGGACTCGGTATAAGAAGCTTTAGAGCTATCTAGCTAGCCTTCATGCGATCTTGTTCCCTATACTCAAAAAGGGTTATGGTCGTAATATAAAATATTTCAGTGCTCCCCAGCGGTAATGTTTCTATGGCCCGGAATCCAACTGAGATGACCATATGCGTTAGGTTTCCAGATTATTTGTAAGATCACTCTAGCTTGCTTTCATGCTGTCTTGTTCCCTACACTCATAAAGGATTCTACTCGCAGTGTAAGAGAATACAGAATTCTCTCTCCCCCAACAGTCGACTTTATGCGTTAGATTTCCAGATCTTTTTTAGAACTTCTTAGCTAACTTTTATACAAACTTGTTCCCACGCTACGAAGGGTTCTGGTCGCAGTATAAGAGTTTTCAGCGCTCTCTCTTCCCGGCAGAATCCAACTACAGTGACTTTATGTGTAAGATTTCCAATTTCTTTGTTTAGAGTTCTCTAGCTAGCTTTTATGTGATCTCGTTCCTATACCCCAAAAATATAATTTCCCTGACTTACTATATGGGCGGAGCATGGGGAACTCTATTAATAACTGTTCGAAGAGACGGACGGACCTACAGCTTATAGCCGAATCCGAACAGCGCTGTCTTGAATTAATAGAGATTTTCGTGTGCAAATAGCGTCTTTGAGCTAGCGATGCCAGTACTTCTGCTGGGAATAGAACCATCGACCATCGGGTTGTAAAGCGAGTACGCTACCGATAGCCGCCTATACCCTAAAAGGCTTATATATATTTATTCCTTGATAAGATGTACATCGAGATTATATGTACATCTTTATGCACATATTATCGCTCCCAGTCGCTTATAGCCGGGTTATAATCGCCCAGACTCGGTCGTCAGAGCCTCGTCGGTGAGTCAACCATAGGAAGGTCAGGTTGACATTTGAGTAGGTTAGGTTAGGTTAGGTTAGGGCGGCAGTTGGGACTGACTTCCCAACTCACATAGGCCAAGAATTGGCCCGTTTTGATACCTCATTCACCGCTCTTCCCCACTCAAGAGGTCCCCTATACGAGATGAGTCCGCCATCTGGCGGCCTGAATGAACCTTAAGAGGCATTTTGGACTCTGTTCGGAGTGCTGAGATAAATCATCAAGAAAGTGTGACTTTAGAAAGCGGAACCTTGTCCTGCACAGTCCAGGGCAGCGACAGAAAAGGTGTTCAACTCTCTCCAGCTTCTCCTCATCGCCACAGCTTTGAGTAAGAGAGGCTATATATTTGCATGCACTACTCCATTATGACTCCTTTCATGTGATCTCGTTCATATACCCCAAAAGGGCTGTGCTCGCGGTATAAGAGATTGCAGAGCTCTCTCTCCCCCCAGCGGTGGTCCATCGCTTCCTAACTATCTGCTAGTATAGTTTATTCCTTTTGCAAATAAAAAGATTTCAAAAAATCTGTCAATCTGTCTATGATTTGCATTGTGTAAACAAATCTACAACATTTATACAAAATGTCTAAATCATTGTAGCCTTGTTCCTAGCTTTAAAGTAGTTCTTGAGATCCCTGATTTGTTTACGTTTTCATATACCCTCCTTAAAAAAAAATCAATAAATTTTCGTATAGAGCCACACTCTGCTTAATGAGATGAAAGAATAACAAACATAAAATCATTGTTGCAATCGTTTCGGCTTATATACCATAAACAATGCAATTTATGTGTCAATTTTAGACAAGTTTCTGTGCTCTGATCTCAACTGGTCCATAAAATGAAACAATGCCAAGCAATCATAAGAATCATCATCATTGGCTGGCTCTATATTTCAGAAATTCCAGTTTCCACGCTCTGCTCTGCTCCTCTGTGGCAAGCATTCCTTGCCATCAATCGACAGTTTTAATAACTTTTTCATATGCGCTTTGTTAGACTGTGAAAGTGGCACTGCCAAGGGGTTTCCATGCTCCTGAATAATATGTTGTCGATGATGACGACGACGACGGCCAGTCAACATCGAGATGCACATGAAACAAAAAAATGTTTATGAGTTTTGTGGCGCGTTTTGGCAACATTTCCAATTGTTGGTTCTCGTTGTTTTTGTGCCATTTTGTGGGGAATGAAATTTTTGTGTTTACAAATCAATTTGACTAATGTGCTTGATTGGTTTTGGTTCGGTTCGGTTTGGTTCGGTATGGTTCGATTTGCTTTTTGTAGAATACTTTGTTGCTAGTTTGCAACTTAAATCAATACCTGGCAAATTGTTTTGGTAAGAGTAAACAACAACAACAACTTGAGTGTGCTGTGGATCTATTTAATGAGCCATAGCAGTTAACTCAATTAAAGTACATACAATAGAAACTGGCTAACTACTTGAAAACAAAATATGCTTAACAAGTTGATATTGCTTTTTAAAGTTTCTTGAGCGAAGTACGGGAAAGAGCGTATAAAGTATTAGCAAGTCATGCCAAGCATAACTGAGTTATGCGCAAGTTTATATAGACGGGTTGTTCAGATTTTATTGGAATAAACAAATTTAGTATATATATGTAGTTGGAATGTTAAGTTTGAAATGGTTTTATTATTTTGCCAGCTTAATATACGAGATTTCTTGAGCTGTGCAAAAGTTTCTGAGGCGCTCAAAATCTCCTGCCAAGCCAGCTTAAATTGCTATTATAAAGTTTTTGACAACAAAATACTTGCTAGCGTATAAAGCAGAAGCAAATCGTGCGAACCATTGCTGAGTTATGCAAAAAATTGTATAGTCGGGTTGTTCAGATTTCAAGAAATACAGCCACAATGCAAACCGCATGAGTTTCCTGAGCTGCTTTCACATGCTTATCTTTATATTTATTTAAATATTAGTTAAAATACAATATTACTACAACTAATAAAAGAGTAGGGCAACGAGTTACTCGACTTCCGATCCTTATAATCGCATATATTTGATATATCAGAAATTACAAATTATTAATATTTTCAGATTCTATTGCTATACATAGCCGTAACTTCGTATCTACTGCTCCAATCGGCCTAAAATTTTTTAAATACTTTTCGAAACTATTTACTTCCGAAATATGTCATTAAAAGAATTGTTCGATTTTTTGACATATCAGAAGGCAAAAAGTATCTTCAATTGAGATTGTCGAATTTTTTTTGGACGCATATCTCTTCCAAAAGAACAAGGCGAAAAACTTCAACTCTTCCAAAATCGTTCGGAAAGGGTGTGCTACGAATATGCAGACATAAAATCTGTTTATATAAATACTTGTTAGCTCCGGAACAGCTCGCTTTTTTCCGGGGGCAATCGATATTTATCTACTGTCTCGGTGCATTTAAAGACTTCTGACATTTTTTTTCCTTGGAGTTCGTTAAAATACCAGATTTCTGAATCTTTGTTGTATTTAGTTTTTAGTCGAGATTTGCTCGTGAGCTAAATTTTCTTGTATTTTCCGGGAGCTAAATTTATATTCTTTTTCGTTACCTTTGCTTTACAATTTTATATGACGATTAATTTTGAGCAGCACGCTTTGAAATTTTGGTTCCTAATTCTTTGGCTGTTTCTTGAAGAACATGGAAGAATTCTGAAAAAAAAACATTTAGCTTTTTGAATGCCAAACCCTAGTTCCCCGCAAACCCAAAACTTTTTACTAGAAAGTTGAAACTTGTTTCGAACAAAAACAAAAGTAATATTTTTCGGAATGAGTTTAATGCCGCGAAAATGAAAGATCCATGGATTAATATCGACATATCGCGACCCCGAAGCTCTCTTTTTAATTTTTCCAAAACAAAAAAAGCTTTTTTCTTGCCGTGTATTTACTTTAATAGCTCTTATGTTTATTGCATGTCATCTGCTTTAACTTTTCCTACATTTTTCTGCTTTTCCATTTGTATCTTGTAGCTTTATTGGGCTTTTATTTATTATTTATTATTTTTTGCTTATGTTGTTATTTATTTTTTTATATACTGCTGACTTGCAACTGGCACGAGGTCAATTTGTGGCGCTTAATAATTGTTGTGCAGAATGAAAAAGCAAAAAAAAAAAAAAAAATACACACATATAGTATATACTAGAGAACAAAAACAAAGCCACAGCAAATGGTTTGCAGCAATTGGTGCCCACCTTCAGCTCTTATGTCACGCTCCCCTCGTGATACCAGCAGTGGTTCCACACAGCGATGTACCCCAGAGCCCCAGTCTGGTATTTTATTGCCGACGTATGCAGAATCGAATCGCGTTCGAGTCACGCAATCAACAAACAAACAAAACAACAACAAAAATATTCTTTCTAATTACAAATATTGCTTAGTGGCTGGCTTTTCACCGATTTTCTCGGTTTTCTTGGTTTTTCCATGCCTACTCGCATTACCTACTATGCCATGTAACTCATTCATTGAATAGCTGCGCTTTGCTTTCAGTGTCGGTTTACTTCGGGCTTAATTAACTAGTTAGGATATATATAAAGAGAGGCTAAAGCGGGGTGGCAACTCTATTTCGGTTGAGTGCCTAAAACTATGCAACAGTTTTCAAAAGCCCGAGCACAAATTAGCTGCGTCACTCGCATTTCATTACATCCTGGCATGGAGTGCGTGAGTCACGAAGAGCGAAGGTAATGGCTTAAGCGTGTGTCATATTGGCATATTTCGTGAGCCAAATATAACTTTCTTCTAGTGCACATAGCTACAAGTGCTGTCATATCCCATAGCACTGTGTCATATCGTTGGCACATAATGTATAAAAATTTGTTATATTTGACATATGCCTTTTTTAACACGTTATTATTTGCAGACTTGTGAGGGCGTGACTCACAAGAAGCATAAACAGCGTAGGCAATGACTTAAGCAACTGTCATATTAGCATATTCACTCACGAAGAGAACAAACACAGCGTTGTCAAGGACTTAAGCATCTGTCATATTGGCATATTTCGCGGTTTAAACATTTCTTTCTTTTAGTGATGATAGCAACAAGTGCTGTCATATCACATATATTTGAAGTGAAAAACTGTTTGTTAAACTTAGAACTCGTGTCATATCTTTGGCATATTTTGATAACAGCTTTCAAGCATCGTAAAACACGTTATTATATGTAGACTTGTGAGAGCGTGACTCACGTATGCTCTTCGTGAGCTTAGGCAATGACTTAAGCAACTGTCATATTGGCATATTTCGCGGTTTAAACATTTCTTTCTTTTAGTGATGATAGCAACAAGTGCTGTCACATCACATATATTTGAAGTGAAAAACTGTTTGTTAAACTTAGAACTTGTGTCATATCGTTGACATATTTTGACTACAGCTTTGAAGCATATAATGTTAATAAATTTGTCATATTTAACATATGCCTTTTTTAAATGGTAAAACACGTTATTATATGTAGACTTGTGAGAGCGTGACTCACGTATGCCCTTCGTGAGCGTAGGCAATGACTTAAGCATTTGTCATATTGGCATATATTGTGGGCTAAATATTACTTTCTTGGTGAAGGTAAACTAAAGACTCTGTCATATCCTTGGCATATTTTGATTACAGCGTTCAAAAATATAATGTAAAAAATTTGCCAAATTTATCACATGACTTATTTTAATTGGTAAAACACGTTGTTATACATAGACATGTGTCACACCGGTGCCATATCGTGCCTAAAGCTTTAAAGCACATAATGTCAATGGTTAATAAATTTGTCATATTAAAAAAAAATGGTGTTGTTTGCATTATATTTTTGGCATATTTTGACTAAAACGATAAATGTGACAAATATCATATTTTTTATGCAAGAAAAATGTAAAAATAAAATATTTTTTGTTTTACAACATTAGTCATATAGTTGATATATGACGGTGGCTGCAACTATTCAATGCGATAAAGAGTAAAATTAGTAACAACTTATGCTATATGATGCTAAGTGTCTTGGTTTTACCAAACTTTGATGAATTTGTCTTATATTTTTAGTGGCATATGACAGACGAATAAATAGTAAAACTTTAGCTCGGCGGCTGCGTCTTTCGAATGAGAATAATATGCCCATATGCCGCTAAAATGTGTCAGACTAATATACTTTACATGTGGGTGCATATTGTATGCAAAAATAAGTTGCACTATTTGTCTATGACGACAATTGGCATATTTGACACAAAAGTGACAACTGCTTGCCAAAGAAAAAAAGTGAGAACAATTTTATGACAAAATATATTTTGCATTTTATTAAACTGATAAACGAAATCGTAACATTGTATCATTGAGAGCAATCACGCGTAAAATGGTTTTTCCAAAGTCTAAAGCACGTGCTTGCTCATCTTTACACCTTGTAGTACCATATCAACGTCATATCTGCACTGAAAATGTATCCGTATACGGTCTGAAGCTGGATGCATGCGATACTTTTAGCTAAAGGAAGTGGGACAAGGTGTTTTTGGTTTGGTCATGTCTGTCATGTCACATGTATTTTTTACTTTTGTGCAAATTAAACGAGTACACACACATACATTGCAAAACTTTATGTCAAACGCACAAAGAGAGCGGCTGAGAGAGGTAGAGAGTTCAGAGCACATACAACTGAGGCAAACGTGCACAGACACGCACAAAGAAATGTAGCCGATGGGCTGCCAAGTGCAATGCCGTTCCTTCGTCCTGCTATCCTTATGTCCTTCCGTCTGTCCATGTTTTTGCTCTCAAAAACTGTCGCTGTCATTTGCGCTGTCAACGTTGGGCTAGAAGAGAGCGGAGTGCAGAGCGGAGCATAGGAACACGGGCAAGCCAGCTTTGTAAAGCGGAAACCGGATGCTGCCAGAGTTGTCGCTGTCGTTGTCGCTTACCGTTTCCCGTTGGCCGGCTGGTGTGTGTGCGGTGTCAGCCACTGTGTGTCTGTGTATGTGTGAGTACAGTCGACACCTAAACAGTGAACAACAACAACAAGAACCATCAGTTGGCCATTGATAACAATGGCACACATACTCACATATGTACACTGGAAGAAAAAATTACTAGAGTTCCCTTCGTTCTAAAAAAAAAAAAAAATGTTTTGTCAGCTTTAAGTAAGTTCTATATCATGGTGCTTATATAAAAGAATTGAAATACTTTAATGATATAAATTATAGTGAAAATGGTATATAGACAAGGAGACTTCAGGGTCATAGAGATGATAAGTAAGAGCAGCTAAAGTTTGGATAGCTTGAAGATACCTTCAAGAAAAAAAAGATTGTGTTTGAAAACATTTAAGGCTTATGCTAAATGCTTTAAGATGTAACATAGTTAGGATCCCGATTGGTTCTGTTTTTCTGTTCAGTATAATTTTTCTAAAAAAATTGCCACCTTAAAAGTTTTTGTGTCGCTTAAATTTCAACATTTTCTCCAGTAAAATCAAATCCATAGTATTATTTATACTCTATACTTATAAAATGCTAAAGGGTTCGTTTCGATTGTAAGCTTGCAAGCTACCAGAATGACGCTACTCCATTTCGAAAAAGTCGATTCTGGGTGAATCCGAAAGTGCCGAAATGAGCCAAATAATTATTTTGAATATAATTTCAGTGCGGACTTGAACTTTTTTTTATGTCAAAATGCTGAGAACACGTTTCATTGCGACACATGTGAACTTTCATTTCACCAGAAATGCGTCCAGAGAAGCTGAAGTTTCAGATGTGAAAATTGCGACGCTTAAGTATAAAATCGGACGTTTTTTTAGACGATTTCCCTCTTTTTTTAAAAAACCATTTCTTCAGCCCATTCCACTAGGCAACAATTATTATTATTCCAGATTCATTCATTTCAGTGTATTATTCAAGCTTTTTTTTTACCAAAATATTTGCGATGAAATTTTATGGCGATTTTTATCATTTTTGAACACTTTCGAATTCACCCCAAAAAAATCGAAAATCGCGAATTTGACATTTTTTGCTCAGATGCATGATAGTACAGTAAAAATAGGTTTTGCACACTGGAATTTCTCTTGCTTAATGTACTAAGGACCATCCAAAAAGTCTAAAACCAAATTGGAGACCTCCTCCCCCCGTAGGGTTTTTCGTTATTTTGACATATGTGTCGGCCCATTTATCTCGAATTCTATAAGTCGAGCACAAAAACTTCGAATGCAAAAAATGTTTAAAATTGAATTCAAAATTTTATTTGTACTGGAAGCTATACCCAGAAGTTCATATTTTAGGCGGTAGAGCGCGCCAAAGTTACTACAACGAAATTTTTCGTATTTTTTACCCACCTCCTTGCCCTTTTTTGAAGTTGTTGTGTATCAAAACATTGTAGATCTCAAAAAAGTACACAAGACTGGTTTTTATATCATGTAAGTATCTCTATTAGTTTGCAAGCTATAAAGCTTTAAAGTCTTCCAGCGCCTTGAAAAACAAGCCCGCGTAGGGGGGAAGAGAAATTAATTGAGAAATTGAGAAATTAATTATTGTACAATAGTAAAATAAAGGGCACATCTACCCCACATATTGTTTGAACAAATTTTATTGCAAATCTTAACAACTTTGGGCACACTTTTTCGCTGCCACTCACAAGTCTATATTGAGGTTGGCCTAGTTTTCAATTGTGATATTTTTACAGTGTACATACAAATATGCAGTTCAAAATGACTCTTAACGATTTTAGTCGCATTTTTGTTGTCAATTTTTTTTTTTCGCTGAATGTAGTTCACTTTTAGTTCGCTGGCGTACAACAAAGTCAGTGATTAAATTATTTATGATAGCTTTAAAATGCAGTGTTGTGCCAATTTTGTAGAGCTCATAAAATACTCAACAGCGCTGTTGCACTGCAGCCAGTGTTGCCAATGCGGTCAACAGTAACAGTTACCACTAACAACAAACAGCAACAATGGCAACTCTGCAATAAACATTAAGCCGCAAAGAAATTAAGAAAATGAGCTTCAAAAATAAACACGAAACAGAAAACCAAACAATGAACGTTGGCAATGACTATGGCGATGATTTGTTTGCTTTGTTGCGTTTGGCAACACTGTTGTAACTCATACACACGCACACATTGTTGTTTGTTTTGTATTGTATTGTATCTTGGCCATTGTCAGTTGCTGTTTTGGCCTAAAAAAAAAACAACAACAATATGAAATGCGGCCTTGGCGCCAGGAGTCTGACATGGCCATAACATTGAGCACGCGAATTGCTTAAGATTCAAGCAATTCTAGAGAACTTTTATAGTTAAGGATGGATAGACATAAATTGTGAAATAAATGGATAAAATGTAATCTTTAAAGTGTTTAAACTGTTTTTCAAGAAAAAGAATTTATCGTATTGTTTTTGGTCGTTTTATGGGTTTTAATTAAGCTTTTGTGAATGTATATCAGCAAAATTGTCTAGGATAGTAATGTTACAAAAACTTACAGATTAATATGGATTTAAGCATAATCTTTAAAGATAATCAAATTTGCTCTAAAGATGAAGCTTTTTGAGTGTTGTAGAATGTGTTTACTCAGTTTATTACTATAAAGAAAAGTTTTAATTTCGGCCCCACTTTGGGCGCTTTTGTTACAGCTACATTTGCTGTCCATTTGCATGCCAGCTTCTAATTAAACAGCAGCTGTCTAGCGCCCACTCAACTTTATCATCATTGTGGCATTGTGGCGCGTCACTGCAGCATCCAAAGCTCCAACTATGATCAAAAGCAGCCGCCGCCTGTAATGCACTAGCTACAAAAGTGACAACTGAGAAATAACTCTATGAATCTATTTTTGTCAGCGTCATCTACACAATCAGCGGTACAATCATAATCATCATTATCATCTGCTGCGGCAACATCATCATCTTTAACAGCATTAACAGTAGCAGCAAGTTTATCAACTTTAAAAACATCATCTGCTGCATTTTCATCATCATCTTCAACTGTTGTCAAATGTTTGAAGCCCGCAAAGTTGCGTTGCTCAGTTTGGTGCATCAATTGACTTCAATTTCTTGAGTATTTTTGAGTGCAGCTAACGCTAGCTATTGTTGTTGTTGAGTAACTTTTATTTATGCATTGCGTTGCCAACAACTTTTTAGAGTTTGCGTTGAGTTTGGCAATGCCTGGTTGCTGACAATACGAGCAAGAGTAAAAGCGAGTGAGCGCTGCAGCAGTCAATTTCAATTTCATTTGACAGTTAGTGCTTGGTTTCTTGCTTGCCTTTTTAATCAGTGTGCAACATAGTTGTTGCTGTATTTTCTTTCTATGTTGGTACTGCCTTTGCACGAAACTCATTAAAAATGTTATTAAATATTTAGTACAGTTGTGCATATAGCTTTCTTAGTTCTACAGTCTTATGCTGCTGCTGGCAAACAATTTTCAACAAATCAACATTTACGTCACTTCACTTAGCAATAGAAATTAATTTATTTTTGCTATGCAAAGCAGAATTCTTGATAAAACCAGCTAATAACCAAAACTCAAAGTGACTTTAGCTTGTCAAAACATGAATCTGACAGCTTCTGTATCGCGCAGCTTATCAGTTATACATTAGATTCGCATAATTAGCACGTTTTGAGAGTTTGTTAACTGCAAAAAATTAAAAACATTTCAATTATAGAAATATTTTTGTACAAGTTTGCGATCATGTTATTGCTGTGAGTTGCTCTATGCCAATTCTTAACAAAGCTGCACATGAATGCACTCGAAACGACATTTGACACATTCACAAATAGAAATGAATGAATGACATATTGCACTAAGTGTGTGCTTGAGTGTCACAATAGCAACATTCATACAAAATGACAATATTTCGAGTTGAGTGAACACGCTATTAAGCTTAATATTGTGCAGACTGTGAATGAAGTTGTTGGAGAGGTTTTCTCTTATACAATAGTCTGAGTACTCGCTGTCGAAAGTCAGAGATGCATTCATTTTGCTGCTAATACTCACAAAAGTGTTCGCAAAATAACTCCCAAGTTTTTTTATTAAAATTTAATGCGTTACGTGTCTATATGACGGGGAAAAAGATATTGGAATTTTGCAAAAAGTAAATGGAAACAAAATAAAAAAACTAATTACAAATGAAGAGCTGATCGAATTTCTTATTCTTCACATTTTGGGACTATGGAGTTCTACTGTACAGCATTGAACTATGCGTTAGTGTACTACTACTACTACTACTATTTTGGCCATTACAACCGGTTATCGGTCTTGGCCGCAGAAATTATCCAACGCCAGCGTTTTCTGTGCTGTGCTTGCTGGCGCCAATTGGCAATCCCAAGGCTACGAAGATCCTCCGTTGCCTGATCTTTCCATCGCAGAGGCGGGCGTCCCTGTCGTCGTCGACCTTCCAGTGATTTCCGCTCAATTACCTTCTTGGCTGGAGCATTATCATCCATTCGTGCAACATGACCTAACCAGCGCAGACGCTGTAGTTGTATGCGCCGAACTAGATCAGTGTCGCCGTATAGCTCCTACAGCTCGTGGTTCATTCGAATACGAAAATCAGCATCCACATTTATCGGTCTAAAGATACGTCGAAGGATTTTTCTCTCGAAAGCCCCTAATATCGCCTAATCGTATGATGACAATGTCCATGCTTCAGCGCCGTAGGGAAGCACGGGTATGAAGAGGGATTTGTAGAGGGTTATTTTCGTGTGTCGAGAGAGGGCTTTACTTAGCTCAAAATAACACCGGTTAGAAAGATTAATCCGTCGACGTATTACCATGCTGACGTCATTTCTTTTGTCGTTAATACTATACGAAGGCAACTTTATTGCGGATGAGCTGGCTAGACGAGGAACTGCCAGCATCCTCCTTCAAGACAAGGAGGGCCTGGGTATACCCATGGCCAGCTGCAAACTGAGAATACGAAACTACTTCGATCTCTTTGCAAACCAAACGTAGAATCGGATATCGAAAGGATATCTCGGCAAACTTGGCCGACATACTGCAAGAAAAGAACTAGAGAACTTTGCCGCCTAAATAGAGCCTAATGCTCGACCGTCATCCGTGCTATCACCGGACACTGGCTGTTGGGAATTCATGCACACAGGCTTAAGGCGCCTCATCATGACTTCTGTAGAAGCTGTGGCGATGAGGAGGAGCTAGAGACAGTAGAACACCTTTTCTGCCACTGCCCTGGACTGTGCAGGACAAAATTCCGTTTTCTAAAGTCACACTTCCTTGATGACTCGTCTCAGCTCTCGGAGCAGAGTCCAAAATGCCTCTTAATGTTCATTCAGGCCGCCGGATGGCCGTGACTAATCTCACATAGGAGACCTCCTGAGGGGGGGAAGAGTGGTGTACGGTCCACTGTTGCGGTATCACAACGGGCCAATTCTTGGTCTACGTGAGTTGGGACCATGAGTCCCAACTGGCGCCATAACCTAACCTAATACTGCTACCCAAGTACACGAAACCCTTTACAACTTCGAAGTTGTAGCTATCTATTCCCCGTGGTGTCGTTTCCTTACTTGTGGATAGCAGGTTTTTCGTCATGTCCAGATTTACAGCCAGACCCATGTTTTTCGAGTTTTTTTCAATTTTTGAGAAGGCTCCGCTTACTGCACGTATGTTAGTGCCAATAATGTCAATGCCGTCGGCATACGCCAGCAGCATGACACTCTTATAAAAGATAGTACCTACCCTGTTCACAACGGCACGGCGCACGATAGCTTCCAGTAGTAAATTGAAAAAGACGCATGATAGTGTATCAGCCTGCCTGAAACCTCGTTTGGTATCAAATGGTTTGGAGAGAGGTTTTTTCCTATCAAGACGGAACTGCAGGAGTTACTCAACGACATTATTCAAAGCCGAACTAGCTTCGCAGGGATACTAAACTTAGACTGGCTACGAAAAACTTCTCTCTATCAGGCGTACAGTGTACTAATGCAAGACAAAGAGAAAAAGGGAGAGAGCCTTAATTTCTTTCTTGAATTTTTTCGGTCTATAGAGGTCTGTGTTTGTTTTTTACTCAACAGTGCAATTTGGAACTGTATGGTACTCAAATTTATTGCATTCAAATTTAGTGTACACTGCAACAATGCCAGCCAAAGAGAGAAAAGGAGACAAAGAGAATACAAATATTTGCTGCACACACTCTCAATGAAAACATGCGTATGGTCTCTTGCTTAGCTTACTGAGTGGAATGACGCTTTGATGAGAGAAGGATCAAGCGTAAGTTATTTGGTAAAGATGTCTACTATGTTACTATCATCATCATCAATTCCCATATCTCCCACTTGAGCATAGAGCCTGAGAAAAGCATTTTCATCTGGTCCGGTTGTTAGCTAGCATCTTTATTTCATTCCACGATTTACCAGATTCTTCGATTTCTTTTTGTAGACTTCTTCTCCACGTAGTCTGAGGGCGGCCCCTCTTGCGGCTGCCTTACGGACTCCAAACAAGAGCTTGTCAACAAACTTCCGCAGCCTCTTTTTGCAGGGTGTGGCCTATCCACTGACATTTTCGTGGCTTAATTACATTTACATTTTTCGTCCTCGTCGCAGATGACATATGGTCACCACACCTGAAGAATACGACGGAGGCAACGGTTAGCAAAGCTCTGCATTTTTTCAGAGTTGGTAGGTTACAAGCCAGGTTTTGCATCCGTACAGCAGCACCGAAATGGCATTAGATTCAAAAAGCCTCATTTTTGTCTGCAAAGATATTTACGACGGGCTTCAGATTTGGCGTAGCTGTGAGTACACGCCGGTTGCTTTTTTTATCCTGGTAGGATTGATTTTAGGGCGACCTTAATTTTTAATCTTGTATATCGAAGTGTTAAACGGAGATTTAGCTAAATATTGGGGATGTTCGCTAAAGTTCCTGTAGATGCGTCTTTTTTTTCTAGCTATGGATTCATGTAGAATGTCGTCAATAACAATAAGAAAGAAGACCGGTAGGAGCAGGCCTGCCTTGGCGTACAGCTGAGCCAGTTGTAGTCATGAAGTACTCTGCACTTGAAGCTCGCATATTGTGCTCTAATAAAGGCTGTTAGCTTTTCTGGGACACCTCTAGATCTGAGCGCGTCGCTGATACTTCCACGGCATATACTGTCAAACCGATTTGGTCGAAGTAAGCTGGCTGCTTCCTCAGTGATTGGTAGAGTTTTAGCTTAATGCGCCCTAGAAGTATACTAGACAGGAGCATGATTCCGTGGCAGTTTCGTCTTTTTACTGGGAGAACAACTAGGATACCCTGTAACCCATTCTCGGGGATCTTTTCTTCGACCTAGATTGAATTGAATATTGGCAGCAGCAGTTTCGCCATGTGTTCCGGCTACAACTTCAAGACTTCTGCTTGAATTCTAACGAACCCCATGGACTTGTGACGGTGGAGAGAAGCTTTACTATGACATTTTCTTAATGCTAACTTTTTTATGGCTACAGTCGAAATTGCCAATAGCGAATTCGCAATACTTGTTCAATCTTTAAAAAATTCACTGTACAGAAATGCGTTTTTTGTAAGGCTGGCATGAGTGAACTCAAAGTCGGGTTTTTTGTCGTTTCGATATATTATATATAGGTGTTACACCTGCTAGAATTTATTGCTACCCAATTACTTGAGAACTATACTGTTTAAAAAAAAGCAAACTAAAAATACCCAACTTGATTGCCAAAGCAAGTGCTAAAGTGCAACCGGCTCCTCGTCCAATGTTTCCCATTCAAGATGCAAAATCAGCAAAAAGTATTACACTGTAAGCACTGCGCTTGAAGCAGTCACTAAGTGCTTTAGCTGTAGGCTAGATCTGGGAGTTGGTGACTATGACAGCAGTTGATGCAGATGCTCCCAAGTTGAGTACTGTGACAATTGCCCGTTTGAGTTGCCAAAGTGTGCAAGTTGACCCATTTAAAGATACAACGACAATGATACCGCCAAAGTGTCGTCAAAAGATGGAAACCGACGGGCGACGAGCGATAGACCAACAGGCCAACAGACCATCAGGGAGCATTCAATGCAGTCAGCTTATGTCAGTTGGACATAAAAATTTTGCTCTTTTTTTTTTTTTTGCTCTTTATATCGATGTCTAGAGCTACAAAAGTAAAGCATTGGCTATGGGTAACTACGCTTGGTGGATATCTGGTAAATAGTCAGTCATTGCACTCTTCAGTAGACAAGTGCTGCAGGGGGGGAGGGCTCTGCGGGCTTGTCATCGTTGTCGTTGCATATCTTTGAGCTTAGTGCCTTTTGTCAAGGCGGAAGTCAAAAATACTTTAAGTCCAAAGACAACAAGCACAAAAAGCTAGTGGCTTGTTCTGTTAACTTATTAAGTTATAAGTAGAGCTCATCTTGGAATATCTTTTAAATATTATGCTACGAGCTTAAGGTATTATATATAATAGTCGTTTTTGGTTAGATATGAGATAGAAGTTAAGCTGCTCAAGACGTTTAAAGCTTTGAGTAACTTGCAACATGTTACTGCTTGCATACCAAAACAATACTGCGTCACCTTAGTTTAGTAGACAGAGCTGCTAAAAGAGAGCCATACATAATTGCAAGCGGGTTGTACTTAGCAAAAAATTCGCACTGCAATAGCAAACACAAAACCCAAATATATATATTTGCATGGAAAATCCAATAAATATCTTTAAAGTAAGTGGCGCCACCTATCATGTTGGTAAGCCTTTTAATGCTGATCACAGACAAAAAAGTAGCAAGAGAAAGAGCAGAGTCAGGTGGCTGTAAAGGAGAGAGCAGGCATATTGAGCGTCAAAAAAGAGCTTCAAAATAATAGAGCAAAAAAATTGAGTTGAACGACAGCAAGATACCCTGCATTCATGAAAAATAACCTGTTCATATTAAAAGAAAATAGTTTTTGATGGTAGAGCCAATGGCAACAATGCGTTGTTTATTGGGCTCAAATGAGTCGATATGCCAAACTTAGACCTATGACCTATACCTAGTATAAAAAGCTTGAGAACTACTCAAAAATTTACAGCCAAAAAAATGTTTCTCATTCTCGAGATTACCCACAGTCAGAGAAGCTGCAAGCATGTAGAGCATTTGTTGTGCGCTTTAAGTTTGTAGACGGATAGGAATAGGTGCACAGTGCATTGTTTCTTAGGCTCACATGAGCCTATATGCCACAGTTGACCCAATGGCTACGTAAAAATGGTTCCAGCTAAGTTTTTTGAACCGAATTCAAAGAATTAAGGTACAGACTCTTCTTCACAAACTTATTTAAGCAGCTGAATTTCAGGACTTCATTTCAGGACTTAAGAACGAATTCAGGAATTTACTTAGATTTGCTCTTACTTCCACTGTTGCTATTCATTTTCTTGTGCTCTCTGCATAGTTATGCCTAATTTTGTTTTTGATGAAAATCTGTAAAGGATTCGAGAATTAAAGACAGCATTTGCTGTCGCATAATTTCCAACTTAACGCATATCTTTGGCTAACTGCGCGTACAACCCATCCAAGTTTAACGTATTTAAAAATTACAAAACTTAACTTTATATATTGCTCTAAGAGACTGTCTGGAAGCGCTTGATGTATTTATCTCTAAATGGGCAAACAAGTATCAAAAACTTGTCACTTATCTAAAATAAGCATTCAGACAACAGCTGACATATCTGATTGGATCTTTAGAAATGTGAAAAACTTGCTCCTTGTTTAGCACGAGCCAGACAGAAAGATGGACGGACGGATGGGCGGGTGGATAGACGGACAGCCTGTTTATCATTAAGACAAGGAATAAGTAAAGCACATTTATACTGGCAATAAACGTAAATAAAAACGGCAGTTTCATTTAATAGAAATTAAATTTTTAGAAGAAAAGCAAAATGGCTTTAGAGGGCCTGGGGGGGGTAGCGCACATGCTTTGTCACAGAGCAGAACATAAATTTTCAATTTCCATAAGTAGCAGAGATAGAGAGAGAGAGCGAAAGCAAGAAAGGGCGCGGGTACACAGGTTAAGGTGGGGGTAATGCTTTGGCTTTATGTCTTGATTGTTTTTGTGGATGCTCAAGTTTTTATCTCTTGACTGCATCTGAATCACGAATGTCAATTACTTTTTGTTGCTTTTTGCACAAGAGAACAAGCAAAAATAACAAGCAGCAGCAAAAAGCAGCATCAGTGACGTAGTATTTTGTGGGGTATGGCATTTGAAAGGAGACGCTGGCAAAAACAAAGAGCATGCTTTCGGGCGTTTGCCAGCGTTGAGAGTGTGAGAGCGCACAGGAGAGAGTTTTTGTGTTGTAGTTGTAGAGTAGTTGCAGCATAAGTGAAAGCGAAAGTTTTGCTCATTGTTGTCGCTCGTGTCGAGTCGATGACATCATTGAGAGTTGCAAATTTTATATATGTATAGTATGTACTAAATGTATTATGGGGCGTCTGTAGCTTCTAGAGTGTGAGCCAAGTTGGTGTGGGTGCATTAACTTTGTGCGTGGATGTGTGCGTGTGTGTGCGATTTTGCTGACTCATAAGCGCAATTAAATATGTAGTCGAAAACTTATATAAGCGAACAATACTGCATGTTTAACATCTGCTGAATTTTCAAAAAGTTTCAACTTTTTATATGAATTTCAAGCAAAATTGAAGACTTGAGAACAAACATTAAACTTAAGCATAGCTTTATGTCATTTTTTTTTAATTTTGGAATAGTTTTCAAAAAAACAAAGTTTTGGAATTTACAAATTAAGAGATTAAAAGTAGGTTTCTTTAAGAATAATGTTTTTTCATAGGAATTTTGCTGCTTTTCAGAATTCTGAAGAGCTTTCGAACTAAAATGTTTCTTAGAAATTATGAAGATTTGCAGATTTACGTTTTTTTATACCAACTAAATATTTTCGAGGTTTTTCGTAGCCAGAATTTGGGATCTAATACTCAAGCCATACATACATATATGTGCATGGGTCATTCTCTGTCAAACCAGCCACACCCTCCTCACACTTCAAAAAATATTATGGCAAACCCTTTTAAATGCTATTCAGACACATTTTAAAATGGCGGACGTAAAATGTGATTTTCGTTTTTGTGTTTAAAATTCGAGTTGGGTATGCAAATATGGGTTTTCGGGATCGCTAATCACGAATCTGGGGTTGGAATTTCAAAATTACAAAATCCAACTGGAACATTTAGCACAAAAATGATTTTTTAGATTTTCGGCGGCCATCTTAGGTCCACCATTTTGTAATTTTGCAAATATGGGCTTATGGGCTCGCTAATCACGAAGCTGGGGTTACACTTTGAAAATTACAAAATGGCGGACCTAAGATGTGTTTCTCATTTTTGTGTCTCAAATTCGAGTTGGGTATGCAAATATGGGTTTTCGGGTTCGCTAATAACGAATCTGGGGCTAGAATTTAAAAATTACAAAATGGCTGAATGGCTGAGAATTATTTTTTAGGTTTTCGGAGCTCATCTATATAATAAGTATATATTTTTTTTCACTTGAGATGCAAGTTGTATATTAAGTTAGGACAACAACAAAATTTGAGAAACGAATAGGATGCCTAAAAGTAAAAATTGTCAGGACAAAAAGAAAAAGTTGAAGTTAATGAATTCAGGCATATTACTTGGACGATCTTCTTTGCTGTTTTTACTAATACTTAAGGTTTCAATTCGTCAAGTTTGAGCTCAAGTCCAACGAAATAATTTGGGGCCTGTAATTCAAGTGATTTGACCGGATCGGATGAAAATAAAAATCGATAACTGAAACCGATACAAGAGAAATAAGGCTTTTGTAGAGGCCCTAAGCTCCAAATACTCTCCTTGGAATGTAATAAAATAAATAAAAATTAAGTGATAATAATATATTTCATAGTATTTTTTGTTAAAGGCCTATACGCAGTTCGAAAAATTTCGCGCGGAATGACAAAACTTCATATAAAAAGAAAATCCCAAATGGGATATCCCAAACGGATAGTTCGAAACATTTCGCACGGAATGACAAAACTTCATATAAAAAAAAAAAAATCCCATTTGGGATATCACAAAACTTCATATAAAAAAAAAATCCCATTTGGGATATATATATATATGAAGTTTTGTCATTCCGCGTGACATTTTTCGAACTATCCAGTTGAGATATCCCATTTGGGATTTTTTTTTTTTATATGAAGTTTTTTCATGGGATATCCCAAATGGGATTTTTTTTTAAATGAAGTTTTGTCACTCCGCGCGAAATTTTTCGAACTGCGTATACCCCTTAAGGTTTAAAATCGTAAAATTTGGGCTCAATTCCAACTAATCAATTTTGGGGTTTGGGAATAATAATATAATTCATTGAATTTTTGGCTGTTTCAAATACAGCTTATCAATTTTGTTTTAGTTGTACAACTTTGCTTGCCCTGTTTTTTCCCAATGTTTGAGGCTTTATTCCAAAAAAATGGTAATATTATTGAAAATACTGCTCGTCGATAGCGACTTTTTCCCATCTTTCTGGTAGTTGAAGGATACCATCTCGAAAAAACGATAAATCTTTTGAGGCGGTGCACGAGTTGCTTCCTTTTTTTGACTTCTTCATAAGAATGGAATTTCTGACTGTGTCTCATGGATCGAAACTTATGGCAGTCCGAAGCAGCAATGTCTCGAAAGTACGACGCGAGAGATAGAACATCCCTTTCCAGATAGGTCTTGATCGATCGGGCGACATGTGTACGAGCTTTCTTATGCCGAAGAATGACTTTCTCTCTCGTTACTGTGGCTGTTTCAACTACAATGTCTGGGTCAAACGCATCAATTGCTTTCGATACCGATCTTCTGTGATGTTTTCATCTGGTTTTAGAAGCTCATAATATGCTACACCGAGCTGTTCCCACCAAATACAGAGCATTAGCCTAGCGTCATGAATATTCGTAGAGGCATGTTCAAGCGTTTTCCATGATTTTTTGCGCTTGAGATTATCGTAGTGGACCCATTTTCAATCACAATTCCTTCCGATAGTGTGCTTGAAGAATCTGTTCACAAGTAAAGAAGCACCGCTCAACATCTCTCTGCTTCAACTCGAACGGCAACCAATTTTCTTGTTTTGAAACATACCGATGTCTTTAAGTTGTTTTCAAATCGATTGTTGAATAACTCACAATTATATTGCCATTCTTTTTGTTTGCGTATGGCACGAGTCTTCATCAAGCACTTGCTCCAAATCGGAGTCTTCGCAAACTCTCTTTGGCTCAGCGCTATGCTTGTTCGTCAAGTCAAAATCAACGATTTTGAAGCGCCGAAATCACTCACGACATTTTCTTTCACCAAGAGCAATCTTACTATAAGTATTTTTGAGTATTCAATGTGCCTCAGCAGCAGTTTTCTTTAAATTGTAAAGAATTTTGCTCAAATACTTGCATCTTCGAACGGAGATAATTTTTTAATGAAAGTGCAACCTCACTGATTTCTTTATGTCGTTATGTTGGCAGACGACTAAGTTGCAGTTTATTAGTTTTCTATTAAACCCAAAAACTGGAGGCGAACAAAAAAATTAGGAGTTTGTGTCAACTATAGAAAGTCGGGAAGTTATAGTATCTATCATAGTCGAATTTTTCCAACTTGTTGTTTTTTTGGCTTAATAATTGCAGCTGCTCTCATTTAGCTTAGAATCTCTTCAATAAACAATGTTTTTGTAAATTTTACTCAAAAGTGTGACCAACTACATATAATCAGCTTTAACCCTCCGTTTGGCACATGTTCCGATAACCTTTGGTTTGGCACATGGGTCCAGACAGACCCCTATATATTTATATACAAATGTATGGGAATTGTCGATTTTGGACGTGCATTCACGGTCATTTATATCATGCACAGGTATAAATTTTGCATTACTTCTTTTACTTAATGCCTTTCGCATATGTTCAATTTGATCTACAGGTAAAAAAAAAAAAAAAAAACCTAGGTAGAAAATGGTTAAAACACAGGTAAAATTTTTTTGTTTTTTTATGCATTTTACGGTTTATTTTGAAGATGATTATGTATATAAATTAATAATTTTGATGAATTGACAATAGTATTCGTCTTATTCATTAAGTCTTTTTTAGGAAAAGTCAGAAAATTGCAAGATGATTGCTCAATTAGAAGTGTGTTAAAAATACAATTTAAAATGAAAAGGGTCTGGCTGGACCCATGTGCCAAACGGAGGGTTAAAAGTGTGACCAACTTTTTTTACACATTTGCAGCGTCTGCTTTTGAAAGTTCATGCAAGCCCACTGACATGTTGTGCTTACTTAAATATTGTATATACTAAGTATAATGTAGTTTTTAATTAAATTTTACCTTTAACATATAATTAATAGAAGCTTTACTTTATTTTACTTACAGGTAATATGCCGCCATTTAATTCCATATTTAAGTAAAAGAGAGCATTGCCTTGGGTCAGGTTTGATATGTTTCAGCACACAGCTATAATTAATTGATTTCTCGATTTCGTATGCAAACGAAAAAAAGCAAACATGCACTTACACATACAACAAATATGTACATAAGAACTTATATACATATATGCTATATATAAAGCGTAAGCAATACAGTAAACACGCTAGAGCAATTCACTTGAGTGCAAAATCGTTTCCAGCTGCCGCCAATACGGGAATATGCCACATATCAATGGCCATGGAGACATAGTTGAAGCTGGAGCTGGCAATGGCGCTGCCATTGGGGCCAATTTCATCTGGAGTGCCTGCCCAGCAGCACTTTACGCATCATTAAATGGGCTGCGAAATATTTCGCTACCATACCATGTCAATACCATATAGTTATGGCTGGAGGGGTAGAGCTACTACGTCAGCCCGTGGTTTGCAGCAGTTTCTTAATGTCTCTGTTTACTGGGGAAAAGTTCAATAACAGAAGCAAATCAGCACGAACTGTGCACAATAAATGGAAAAACATGCCAATAACTGGCAAAAAAAGTAATTATATTGAGAGCGAATTGCGACTTTTGGGCCAGGGTTGCCACAGTTACGATTTTGAGGCATGCAAAATGACTTGGTCTGGCTTTATTCAAATTTGCTATTGTTGTAGGCAAATACATATATATAAATTGCTGCATATAATATGAGCCTGTTTATTTGTAGCTTCAAGGATTTGGTAGCTAAACGAAATTCTTTGAAAACAACTAAATCGAAACTTTTTTTTACGGCTTCCCAAGTTAATTCTTTAAATATTTTGTTTATGCAAAGCAAGTTGTGCTTTGACGAGCTGCTTTTAGAAAATGAACCTGCTGCGGATGCAGGACTTGAGCTTGGTGTGGGAAATTTTTCGAACTCTACGATTTTATTTCATGGAGCTACTAGCATAAATTTTTATAAAAAAATTCCGTTTATTTATCGAGTTATCGATAGCTGAATATTGGATTTTTCATTTACAGACTTGTCTTTAAAGATATTGACGCAAATTTTCCATGAAAGTACAAAATCTAGAATCTTATGCGCTACAACTTGGCTGACGTGGTTCTAGTAGCGCTATAGCCTTTGTAAAATTCATCAAAATCGTAAAGGTCGACCAAAAAAGTGGCTCATATGGTATATACATACATATATATCACAGATCGTAAAAAACTGTCAACTCAGTATTCCAACTTTCGGAGGGGTTTCGGACTAAAGTATAGAACTACAACTTGGCTGACGTGATTCTAGTAGCGCTATAACATTTGTAAAATTCATTAAAATCGTAAAGTTCGACCAAAAAAGTGGCCCATTTGGTATATACATACATATGTATCAGAGATCGCTGTCAACTGTCAACCCAGTATTCTAACTTTCGGAGGGGTTTCGGACTAAAGTATAGCCCGACAATGTCAACATATACAATGATCACAAAAAATGCTAGTTAGAAAATTTTGCTAACCTAATTATTTGGGCCAAATTCTGAATGTTGGATTCGGTCTGCTCGCTACATCTTCAGTATAACTTTTTTGAGATGACGCTGATTAACAAGATAATAAACTCAAGCTCAAATAATGGACCCTGAGCATTGCTCATTAATTGTTGTAAGTCCTGAACTGAAGTGCTAATTTGAAGTTAAGATGATATAGACCGTAGATTCTGTGCGTATCAGAACAGCCTATTGAGAGATGGTTTCAAACCGTGAAAAATGTTCGTCCCGATGAATCTATGCTTGTGTAGGCCTGAAACATAATTACACGCTTCGTTTTTGCTACAAGCAAATTTTAGTAAAATAAGCTGAATTTCGAAATAAACCAAAAAGAAAGTTAGACGAAACTCATTTTTGCTACTAGCAAATTTTAGTAACATAAATTGAATTACGAAACGAACCAAAAAGAGAGTTAGAGGCAATAAATGCTAATTTATTTTTGCTACTAAATAGCATATTTAGGTCACAGTAATTGAAAAGCTTAACATCTTCCATACTCTTGCTTTGATTGTGCTTTTGCTCTCAGGCGCAATGCGATAGCAGCAGTGTTTTTATGCTCAGCATGCTCTTTCAAATTTAATTTTTGCTCGCACTTTATCTCTGCTACCAAAAAATTAGTTTGCTTATTTTTGCTAAATTATTTTCTACTGCTAAGAGCAAAAGCAGAGCAAGACGCACGAAGCAGTGAGCAAATGAAAAAATACGTAAGAAATGTAGTCGTAGCAAGATTTCTGACGTCACTGCTACATAGCAGTTTATCAGTGTAGACTTTTTGCTGCTTACTTTGCTGCTGCTGTGTTTTCTTCAATTTTGCTAGCATTTGCCAACACTGCTAAGCACAAGAAAAACTTAAATTATTATTACAAAATGCTTTACAGAACTTTGCTCACTCAAACTATTTGCTTTTTGCAGAGCACAAATACCATACATATCTATCTCTAAAGCTCTTTACTAAAGTTAATATGGTTGACTGCTTGAACGTATTAGCTGATACTGCTGCTGTTGCCGAAAAAAAAATTAAAAGAAAAGCATATTTTGCACATTTTCCACTTAAATAATTTTTGTTATGGATAAATAAACTACAGTGTCAGTGAAGTCTGGACAAAGCTATCAAATGAAATGAAACTCTGTGGCACAAAAACAAAATATATATTTTCATTTTGGTGTGTTGTTTTTCGCACTACGAATTCTAAAAATTTATAAAAATCAGCAACAGCAAAAGAGTTGTGTTTTGTGCAAAGCAACCAAATTCACTCTCTGCCCTCCCAGAAAAAAAAACACACCCACGCCCATGACGTCACCTACGCCCTTTGGCTGGCTGACAGTGTTTGCAGTTGCAAGCGTAAATAGACTTTTCCAATGCACTTGACACATGCTATTAAATGCCAGCCAGGCATAGAGAGAAAAGCTATGCTACTACTATGCAGTCCTAGCAGTGAGAAAGGGTCTTGAGAACGGGAGAGTGGCTTGTATACCCAGTGCGGATGACTTGGGCTACGTGTGGGGTTAGTGGAAGCTGGCAGCTGATATACGCGAAATGTATTTTCTTGTATTTATTTGTAATATTTTATTTGCTGTTACTGCACCAGGACATGAAATTGCTGCACAACACTAAAAGATTCCAAGATTACAACACGAAACTGTAACTGTAGGAAATGTTCTAGGAGCAGCGGCAGAAGTTTCGTAGGGTTCTGTAAAAACTAACTGCCAATTTCCATGCAAACTGCCAAATAGAGCAACTGAATGGTTTAGTAGATTACGTTTAAGTACAGTTGTACCTCCCAGAAAGTGTTTAATTGGGTTTTATTCAAAGTGCATGTTTAAGATGCTGAAGATGATTAAGCGATAATCATTTGTTGCCTAATTTTGAGACTAAGTTGAGCTTATTTTCGTGTGCCTTATTTGAAAACATCAGATGATGTAAGATGATATGCTAGTTGTCTTTTTAATTTGTTGTGCCGCTTTTAAAATCAGCAGATGATGTGAGATGATGTGGTAGCAGTGGTTAAAATCAAATTTTTATATCACAAAACAGTTGTTGATATGAGATGACGTGCTAGATATAGTTTTTTATTTACAAGTGATCAAAAAAATGCGATAGTTTTTTTTTTTTATTTAAGATGAAGATGATTAAGCGATAATCATTTGTTGCCTAATTTTGAGACTAAATTAAGCTTATTTTCGTGTGCCTTATTTGAAAACATCAGATGATGTAAGATGATATGCTAGTTGTCTTTTTAATTTGTTGTGCCGTTTTTAAAATCAGCAGATGATGTGAGATGATGAGGTAGAAGTGGTTAAAATCAAATTTTTATATCACAAAACAGTTGTTGATATGGGATGATGTGCTAAATATCGTTTTTTATTCATAAGTGATCATAAAAATGCTATAGAGTTTTTTATGAAATACGCCACAAAACAGTTGTTCATATGAGATGATGTGCTAGATAAAGTTTTTTATTCATAAATGATCATAAAAATGCGATAGTCGTATTAGATTTTATGAATTCGCTTAAAAAAAAATGGTTAATTTTTGAGAATTCGATTCAATAACAAATAATGATAAAAACATCACAACAAAAGACATCCATATGAGATGATAAACTGCAGATGACGCGAAGAGCTTTAAGTGAAATCACTTGAATTGCAATGTTATATAAAACCCAAAATTTGAGGTCAGAAACTAAAAAATTACAGAAGATAATATGTGCTTAATTAAAAAATTTTAGACAAAAGGGATTTTGAACAGGTCAAAATTGAATTCTAGCTATTTTGTTTGGTAGCCATAAGTTAAAAATAAAGCCGTTGCCAGAGATGATGACTCATCATATAAGTCATTACAATAGTTAGTTAACTGAACTCTTCTGTTCATTTTTTTCAAAAATGCAATTCTCCAACTGGCTTTTTGTATCAAAACAAAGCTATCTCTTAACTAGCTGTCAACGCACTCATCATCTGCCCATACCAAAAAAAAAATGCACTGCAGTCAGTTGAGCAACTCTCCAAATGCTGCCAACTTACTTATCAACTGTTTACACTAAACCCAAAAAAAAAAAAAATCACTGCAGTCAGTCATCATCTCTCAAAAAGAACAGCTAAGAACTTAAAATATGAACAATTTGTTTGCCTGTTTGTTGCTTGCCACTAGGTTTGACTGTACCATAAGTAGGTCGGAGAATGCAGCAAATACGGATTTTATATATCGTTTATATGGCCAGGGAACAGTCGGTGTTGGCATGTGGAAACCTTTTAAGTGACATGAAAAATGTGCATACACCGACAACAACAACAACAACAGAACAAAACTTGACTAAAATAAAACATTTGGAAATTCTCAAAAGCTGGATAACTCTATATCGAGTGAAAAAGAAAACTCTAAATAATAAAAATCAAAATGAAATGAATCGTTGCGAAAAAACCTGCAAAGCTATTGAAAAAATATTGCCGGCATCATGGAATATGCATATCCGGCGGAGTTGGGCGCTTGGGTATGTTGCTCGTTTTTTGTTTTTTTACGGCTGGTATCCCGAGAGCAGTACAAATAAAATCAAAATAAAAACCATTTAACCACAAAAGCGCATGTGGCGCTCAAAATCAGAGCAAAATAAAAAGGTATAAACTCTGGGAGCTTTGCTGTCATAATATATATACGATGATAACTTTTGATAGGCCTCCAGACCTATGCGAAAGAGACGCTGAGAAAAGGGGGCGCTGCCAGATGGTTGATGGAACGGGGCATGCCCGTTACAGAACATGGCTATGAATTGAATAGCAAGGCTTTTTGCTATTTAATAAAAAAAATATATAATATGCAATGTATATTAGGCTATATAGTACGTAGCTATGCATATAAGCATAACTACTCAATATGCTTGGGGTATATTGACTTTGTCAAACAACTGCAGATATGAGTACTATGAGAGTAGAGCTTTAGTAATTATTTTAAATCTCAGATGAAATGTTATTTAAAAGAAATAGAATAGTTGCTGCCAGTTCTTTTACAGAAGATCTTTAGTTTAGTTTCAGTAATGTCTTTTAGACATGAATTGGCTGCCGTGGCGGAGGAATCAGTCGTAGTTCGGTTACCCTCTGTGGTATTCTCATCTTTGGAAGTTTTATTCATGTTGCCTTAGTGTTGTTGTTGACGGAATCTCGCAATGGTTTCCAGGCAAAAAGCGAGAGCTTAATGGGTTCCATCAGCCGTTTGTGTGACTAAGCGCAATGGTGGATCACGTGGTGATCTGTAGGTGCCACCACTGACCTTACTGGTATGGTTCATTCGCTGCCAACACTATTGTACAAACCCATCCTGACCCTGCAAACTCCCTGTTTAGTCCAAGAACCAAAATATGTCTAGAAGACCAAGTTTCGCTCACGAGTCGACGTGATTACCAGGGTGTGGCACTAGGAGCCAAAGGTGAAGAGTTGGGTTTCGGGTGAAAACCAGACTCCTTCAGCGACTATGCACAACCCGACTGCCTCTAGAAAAAGGTGCTACACCGCCCTACCTAGGATTATTCTACGGACAATTCTAAGCAACTTAGCCGAAGAAACCATAGGTCTATCTCGAATTTCGAGCCTGCAGATTTTTAAAAATAGATTTTTTCCCCTCTAACGCCAAAAACATAACATTTTAAACCAAAACTTCATCTTTTTATGTGTATATAGGGGGTTTCGGGGGTCATTTTTGATGTTTATGATTTCCGCCAGAGGGCGTTTCGTGCATATTTTGCCATTTTTTCGCTTTTTCGAGAAAAATGACTAATTTCTTGAAAAAATTGAGAAATATTTGACTTTCTCGTATTGCAATCTAAATTTTTATTAGCCCTTAATGTTCAGCGTTGAAAATTAGGCTTAACGACCTGCATCAAAAAAAATCTACCAAATTTATATATAGAAGTTGGTCCGAGAAGTACTGAGCCTCACCGCCCGATGGCGCTAGTATCGCAAGAGAAATTTACTAGTAGTGTAGTGCATTCTTATAGATGGCTACTGTCGAAATTTCAGCCGAATCGGACTCGTGGTTTTGTTTTGACCGCGTGTGGTAGCGAATCCAATATTTTCGTTTTTCTTTTGTAGGCTAAGTATTTAACAGACCACCCTCGTATTAAAAAAAAACTAAAAATTTTTTACTTTGAAGTCACCCCCCACCAATTCTTCTTAAGAATTTAATTTTTCAACGCCTTAAATCGATAGTACCTGTAAAATGTGATCAGTTTTAATTTGTGGCAACACCGAAGCAGTATTGCCGATAGGCGATAGTGCGTTAAAACGCTTCGCTTTGTGGCTATCGGCACGAGCCTTGATCGAAGCATCTATCATCGCTATAACTATCTATTAGGGATGGGCATCAAGGACTCAAATATCGATATTCTGTATCGATGTGTATAGAATGAAACCGATGGGGAACATCGATATATCGGGCAACAATTATCGATATCTCGATATATCGTCGCGTATAAATAATTCAACATAAACACACAAGCGACACTTGTCAAGTGGCTTTTGCACCTTGCACGCTTAGTTTCGCCGCCGAATTCGTAAATATCGTCAGTATCGGAGGAAAATATCGATATCGGTCAAGTAGATATTAAAGGGAGCTATACAACTTCTAAAGACTTTTCATTTTATTTCATTTGTCTACGATTGGTGTTAGAAAACTTCGCTTCCATAGAGAATCCCAAAGTTACTTTAACATTTTAGAGACCAAAGAGTATTAAAACTTTCTGTTTACAGATATTTGTAAATCTCTTGCAATACTTTTTTTTTTTTGTTTTTTTGTTCCAACTGCATACGTGGTCAGCACTGAAATGGCCGGTCAACCCTATAGTATTGTCCTTTGGCCAATTTTCGGTGGCCAGTGAGCAAAATTGATTTCGATTTTATGCAAAATAAATGCATTTTCGGGCTTAACGATTGCTGATGGTTTTGCTGGGGTCTGAACTTAATTGCTGGTATCGCCATAAATGCATTATAATCCGACAGATTGAGCGTTGAGTGTGGACTAAAAAGGGTAACAGTGTTGAAAAGCGTTTTAAGCAACTTGAAGTTGTAAGTAATAAACCTTCAACCCAATACAGCGCAAACCTATTCAAGTAATAAAGAGTTATTGAGTGGACTGTGGGAGGGTGTTGGTGAACCGTTGACAGCGGGAACAATATCGCGCCGCTAAATGACATTGAAGACAGTTATAGCAAGAAAAAAAAAGAATCCTGGCCATGATTATGGCCAAGTTAAGTGTATGAGCGAGTGAGTCTGTCAGTGTTGGCGGCAATGAAATTGAAGTTTATCGACATCGTTAAAATTATCTTTACGAGCATCGACAGCTTGGGCAGCCTTGGCGTTTGCTGCTGCTGCAAAGGATGATGCTGACATGTTTGCCGCGTACCTCTCTCGTGCGGCTCATATAAATTCACATTTTCCACTTCATTGGCAATATGCTACACATATATAGAGAGAGCGGTGAGCCCAGACACATGGCTACAGCTACTTTGCATAACTTTTGGTTATGGCTTGGATGAAGTGTAGGTAAAGCAGCGCCTGGCAGACTGGAGACTTCTAGCGCGCTGATTTCGTAAAGAAATTGACACACAATTTTGTCGCATAAATTTCGAGGCACATGTAGTATAAAAAAGTCAAAAATAAATTACAATATGGCGCCCAGAGAGAGAGAGAGTGTGCGAGAGCGACAACGTAATGCCGTATGAATTATCGATTGTGCGTGAACTTTTTCAGATGCTAGTCAATGCACAGATTTCGATTACATACGAAATTAAGGCATAAATAAATAGAATGAATAATTCATTTTTGTTCTCTGTCGCTTGTTACGACTCGAGCAAAAATCTTTTGCATTTTGTTGTAATGCAAATGGAGTTTTTGAAATTGGAAAAAAAAAAAAAACACAGAAATGTAGAAGTTTTGAATGCGGAAGTTGTTATTTGTAGCACATCTGCATAGGGCAACGTTGCGACGATATGCATCGGCGCTGCAGCAAAAATATGCTAAACGATAACTTATTGTTTGCCTGCCGCAATGCATTGTAAATGTTTGTCAATTTGGTGTAAAGCAATTGTCTACATATGTACACGTTGACACTCGCATACAATTTTAAATAAACTAATTATTTCATGCATGTATTTTGAAAATTTATCGACAAACTGATCGATATTTTTTGTCTGCCAGCCGCTTGTTTAGCATGAAAATTAAAGTCTGACAATAACTGGCCCGCATCCGTTTAACGATTACTTATCGATAATTTGCTATGTGACATCAAGCGAACCCTTCACTTGCAGAAGCATCATCTGCAACATCTTTATCAACTTTTTGCTCTTAGCAAAAGTAACCTAAATTTTCTATTGAGTCCCCCATAAAAGCACTTGTACACGTCATATCATCTTGGCCATTGTATGACAGCAGCAACCCTAATCAGCGGACACACTCACACACTGTGGGGGATGCAGCGTGCTCCAAATTCGAAATGACACTTCAACTTGCTTACACTTCAATACTCATACGCATGCCACGTCCAGGAACGGCACTCCAAATTCAATGCACATGAATGCGAAATGGGTGCACTCAGCCAGCCAGCCAGTCCTCCAGTCAGTCAGCCAGCCAGCCAGTGAGCCAACCAAGCAAGCGCCTGCATTTATATCGCATGTCTTCATCAGGAGTAGAAGCAGCAACGGGAACGGATGTTCCAACTTCCGTTTTCCTTGCACAGCGTATACGATACCGTCGTTAGCTTGCGTAACGTAACGCTTTAACTAACGCATACAAAGCTGAGAGCCAAAAGCGTTAGCGAGCACATACACTGAAAGAAAATGTAAGGCACTTGGAGTATAGTTTTTGGTGGACTCATACCCCGCACGGGCGTTGGGTACTGAACAATCGTTCAAAAGATTTGTTTTTGTTTTTTTCTGTTTAGTGTGACCAAATGTGGCCAAAATATTGAAGCTGCGCTTGGAAGTATTTGTCGCTAGATGGCGCTAGCAAGTGCCAAATAGTATGCTGACCAATCGGCCGGAAGATTTTTGTTTTGTTTTGTGTGAGCGTTTATGGCCAAAATATTAAAGCTGCGTTTGGTAGTATTTGTCGCTAGATCGCGATAGCAAGTAGAGGTAATGGTTGTTATAATAATAAAATCTGGGAAAGCTCTGCATCAAGAGCAGGCATGGAATTCAAAATTTTTCGTTGTAGATCGTGGTTGCAATAATATCTAGAGGCAAGTGGGGTGAATCCGGAAACGAATTTCTGAGCTTACATTTGAGTATGAAACCAAGTGATACTACTCCGACTTGATTCGTTTCGATTTTTGCAAGCCACAAGAATGAGGCAATTCCGTTTCGAAAAAGTCGATTTGGGGTGAATCCGGAAGTTTCGAAATGAGCCAAATGATTATTTTGAATATAATTTCAGCACGGACTTCAACTGTTTTTGTGTCAAAATGCCGAGAACTTACAAAAAAACGAAACGAATTCCCGTGAGCCGCTTCCAAGTTCTGATGATTTCTTGGAAATGCTGAAGGCAGTGGAAATCGACAAAAGCAGTGCTCTTTCAGGCGATTTCCTTCTTTTTTAGAAAAAACATTTTTTCAGGCAATTTCACTAGGCAACAATCATTTTTATTCCATACTCATTCATTTCAATGTATTTATTCAAGCTATATTTTTTACCAAAATGTTTGCAATAAAATTTTATGGCGGTTTTTTATCACTTTCGGATTCACTCCGAAAAAATCGAAAATCACGAATTTGGCATTTTTTGCTCGGAGATCCATCTCTACCTGACAACAAATCTTCGCATCGATCCGAAATTTTGACACAATGTAGCTTATTCAAAGCACTGAACGACAAAAATTTCAATTTTGAAAATGTTTTTGTCACTCCAAAAAAATCAACGAAAAAATTTTTCCGAATTCACCCCACTTGCCTTTATTAAGTAAAAATATTTTTGTTCAACTTTTTAAGGCGATTTTCCAAAAAACTACGAATAACTAATCGAAAAGATTAAAACAAGCTGAAACTAATTCAAAGTAACACAGTTTTTCGCCGAGTGTAGCAAACACATGGCGCATGATAATGACAAAAGTGTTAATAGCCTCACACGCTACATACGGCAAAAAAAAAAAGAAGAAATTATGCAGGCGCTATTGATGCAATACAAAAGCCAAGGGAGTGAGAGTGAAAGATTGAGTGTGCTGCAGGGAAAGAGTGCGCGGAAAGTGAGCGAGTTGAAAAGAAAACACACACACACAGCAACGAGTTAAGGTTGAAGGCAGGCACAAAAGGCGACAATTGAGGCACCTGCCACTAGGCACCGAGCCCCATTCTTGCAGCGCTCTTTAGTAATGTGCTAAGCAGGCATGCGTGACTGCTGCTGCTTACACGTTGCATGTTGCCTTTGGCACGAGCACAATTGCCACACATTGCCATTGCACTTTGTTTCCTTACTTTAATTTTCACGCGCCAAGTTGCACGTCGCCGTTGTCGTTGTCGTCATCATCATCATCATCATCAACAGCATCATCGTCAGCTTTAGCTACATCGTCACCAACACCTTCATCTGCGTCTTCATCTTTATCATCTTTATGCTACTCAATGCTGTCGTCTTTCTTAAATCCTTTTCTTTCAATGTATTGCCTGTCGCCTCTGTCTGAGCCTTATCCATGTATATCTATAGCCCCTTGTACTCATACCTTGCTGCACAGCAGCATCTTAAGTAGAGCTCTCCTGACTGCTTACGTTTATGCTATTTAGAATCAACCCAAATGCTCGACCCCATGCTGCCTCAAACTGCTGCCTTCCTGACTGCCTGCCTGCCTGCAGCTGTATTGAAATGATAGCTTTTGTAGAAGCATTGACAGAAGCTCCGCTTTCTTCAATTAATTCGACTTGCTCAAGTTTGCTGACAGATAATGATAACATATGGGTCTTAATGGCGCTTCTATGTCCTCAGCTGACAGCTACAGGAACAGACTGCCATACAAAGTGGAACAAAGTTTTAAGCATTTTCAGTTCCATTCATGCCATATCGAATTCAATGCAAACACTTGTTTGTTTCAAGCATTTAACTTTAGTAGCGTCCACTTTGCTTCCAACTATTCCAATTAGCAACAACTTGCCCTAAAAAGCAGATTAATTTCAACTCAATTTGTACAAAAAAATAGTAAATTGAATATCAATTTGTCTGGGAAATAAATATGTTGGCGTCTGGACAGTGTCAGAAATAACTTTGCCAGCTAAAGCAGTGGATTAAAAAGGACAACAGTAGGAATTGAATCTGAGTTATTAAGTAACAACGTCAGTTAGAGCATGATCCAGAAGTTGTACTGGCGAAGAGTATGAATTAATAATGACTGAATAGTGGAAAACCTTAAAAACGTTCGTAGAGAGTGAATTCTGTGCTCATTACCTGAAACCAGAAAATTACGCGATGATGACGAATAAATGACTTAAACGAAAATCTCTAAGCAGCAAGCGTGAATCTAGGAATGGTACTATCCTGGAGCTTCGAAAATCCAAACTCCATCGGAATGCTTGGAAATCAGTCGCCTTTTCTGTATCGGGTCTTGGTGAAGTATATTGAGTATACATGGACACTGCATCAATCAGCGCATAACATCTAAGTAAGCAACTTGAAGACTACCAAATATATTTTTCTACAATATAGATATCCCATGAACAGCCGGGAGACATGAATCATCTGCAATGAGTCATCTCATACCACAAATGTGAACTTATCTAAGCTGCCTTTAAGGCACAGATGGTTTCTTTATCTTCGAAACATGGATCATCTCCAATATGTTATCTCAGACCATAAATTTGAACTTATCTAAGCTGCCTTTAAGTTCGAAGAGCACAGATGGTTTTTTCATCTTTGGGGCATGCATCATCTTCAATGTGTCATCTCAGACCACAAATGTGAGGCTCCTTTTAAGGTCGAAGAGCACAGATGGTTTCTTCTTCTTATCTTAGCTTTTGGAGGTATGTTCTGAAAATTTTCGGGGCTCTACCATGCACTATAAATTCGTAGCTTAGCTTAGGTCGAATAAGCTGCTTTGTACAATTTGAGATCAACTGGAGGCTTACGACCCATTGTGATGCCTTATGATTGAGCTTAGGGAGTTGAGATTGGAGGAGTGACCATTAGACTTTTAGGCATCAGATTATCGATTCATTTGATAAACAGAGAAAATTTGCAAATTTGTCAGACAGCCAAGGGCTTCAAAGCATGTCTTCCACAGTTACTGAGAGCGTTTCCAAAGAAGTGCAGTACATTCAGCTATCAGTTGTTGAATGCTTCATGTCTTCTCCTCAACGCCACAGCTACGACAGCAGCAGTGGTGGGGAACATGTATAAAGTTGGCCATGCCCCATAACAACACCTATCATCATCCTAGTTCTGTTTTTGTGCAAATCCCAGGGACTTGCATCATCAAGTTTGTTTGCTTTGACAGCCCATCATTAGGCACATTTTCTAGAACTTCTAAGCCAAAATTTCACATTTTTGGATTTGTGCTCAAATGAATGAATGAGAATGTTGGATACAGCCGGCTGCTCGAAACGTTTTGGTTTTGTAAATTGACGTTTCTGTTGAACCAACTGCCTATGGTTCAATTTCAAATTTAATTGCTAAGCAGTCAAGACAACAGTTTATATGGCCCAAAAAAAAATCCATTGCACTTGCAACAGATATGGGAGTAAAGAGTAAAGCTTTTAATTAAATTCACACAGAAACCGCATTCAAAGTAGAACGTAATGTTGGCAAAACAGCTACAGAGTCAGAGTCGAAGCCTGAACTAAACTGAACTCAAACTGAAAGCTGCCAAGACAAGAAAGTAACTGAATGAAATGCTCTTTGTGGCTGCCATTGAAAGGAGTAGTCTGAGAAATCATCGAGAGGTCGGGTGGAGCAAACTGGGGCATGCAACCGCAGACGCACGGCCAGTGGCAACACTTGAAAATGCCACTGACAACCAAAGAAAATTTATAGCAAAAATTTACGTACTTCTGCTGCTGCTGTTACGGCTGTTCCATTTGCTGTTGGTGGACAGCAGAGGATCAGGAGCTGCAGACATTCTACGCAAAAATATTTGCATGCTGTTTATACACTTTTATTGCATATCTTTTGCGCCCTCCGCACAAAGATGCAGCCCCGCATACAGACGCACAGACATGTGTCAGAAAATACGCTGAGAAAGGGATGCAGTGGGGGCGGGGGGCGTAGGTCGAGCTGAGGCCATTCATATACGAAAAATATTTTCATGTTTAAATGCTGAGCGAGTCATAAATCACTTGGTAAAATGTTTGCAAAGTCGAAGGACGACGACGACGACAACGACAACAACAGCATCAAGCGTGGCAGTCGAGACAGAGAGTCAGACAGAGTTGCCACAAACCCCTTTTTATTTTTTCTGGTTCTGGTTCTGCTAATTTTACTCAAGCATGATAGCACACGCCCCCAGTGGGCGTTTTCGGACTTGGCTTTGATGCATTATTTTAAGCTGGAACTTTGTTTCACTTGTCTAAATTTTAATTGTAATGAATTTGCCACATACTTGCACCATTTTTTTTTTTTTTCGGAAGAGCTCTCTTTGGAACCGGTTTGTAGTGGAGTGGTTTGTGCGACAACTTGTTGGCATTTTCCCATGGCATTGTTTTTGGCCAAGTGTCAAGCCAAAGGGTTAAAGAGCAACAATGTTTAAGATTTAAATTTTGTTGCTGACAAATTGAAAGCATTTTAAAGAATTTGAAGGCATAAGTGGGCAGAGTCAGAGTAGGGAATGGAAACATTTTGGGAAAAGTAAGAATGAAAAAAAAATAAAACTTAAATTGTGGTCAAAAATAATATGAGAAACTATTGCCAAGTCATCAACGAAGCAAGTGAAGAACTTCCCCTAAGACCAAATCCTAGATTCGCAACTTCTATTGACCTTATATGTATGGGTTTAAGAGGCCTAGCTGGAAGTAGATTCCTGACGAGTGGACTGCTGTGACACCTGAGTCTGTCACTGTATGTACTTGTGTGCCCTACTATCTGCTCTTCTATCGTATGCAGATTAAGGTCACGATGCAGCGTCGAATTGCGCACGTTCCAGGGGCAATTTGTTATTCGGTTTTGCAGTACCTAAATACTCTGACAGCTTGTCTTTGCTGCGATACTCCAAATCTGCAGCCCATAGAGCCAGATCGGGGCGACACAATGGACATACACTGCTCTTTTTGCTCTTAGTGACAAGGTTCTTTTTCTGTTAAGCAGCCACTGCAGTTGCTGCATCTTTTGACCACTCTTCTTGCGAGTAGCTTTCTGGTGTGGCCTAAAGGTAAGTCGCTTATCCAGCTTGATACCAAGGTATTTAACTAGATTAGGCTGCTGCAAAATAACACCCCCTGACTATATGGATTGGGGGATTATCCTTTTGAGTGTGAAGCACTGGTTACATGTCTTGCCTGGGTTTATTATCAAATTCCATCTCCTGCACCAGTCAAACAGTGTGTCGAGGTACCTTTGGAGGCCATGAGCCGCCTCAAGTTGGCAGTTGGAGTTGTAGAGAATGGCAATAACGTCAGCGTAAGTCACATTTAATGTCTTCGAGGGAGTCTCCAAGTGGTTACAGTCAGGGACTGGTAGATCGGCAGTGTAAAGCGAATAGAAGAGCGGACCGTCGCTGCCCTGTGGAACTCCAGCTTTCATTCGAACAAGAGAGGCAAAGATGTCTCGTATCTTGACCTTGAATACACGATCGTCTAGACAGGAGCTAAGCAGACAGAAGTAAGGATGCGGAAGAAGCTTCTTTACCTTGCAAAAGAGTCTTTCCTGCCAGACCCGATCGAATGCTTGCTGTATGTCTATATACACCGAATTACAACAGTCAAGGTCATGAAAAGCCTGGAGGATATGTCGGGCCAATCTATGGTCCTGTTCAACAGTGCCCTGTCCAGCTCGAAATCCAAATTGTTAATCTGGGAGTATGCCACACTGATTCATAACACCAGAAATTCGAGCGGCAACCAGCTTCTCCCACAGCATCGATAGGGATGGCCGGTATGACTCCGGGTCATCATCCGGCTTACCTGGCTTATGAATCATGTGAATCAATGCCATCTTCCACTGAGATGGGAAGAACAGAACCCTGAGCATAGCATTTTTATTTAATGCCATGTACAGAATCGCACGAGTTGGTAAAGCCTTCAGCGTGGTATAGCATATCTTATCTATTCCTGGGGCCTTGTTTTTCAACAGGGCTTTGATAATCTCAGCTATCTCGTCAACCCTGATTGGTTTGATTGGGAGAGACATCTGCAGCGGTGTTTGTAAGCTTTCTTGGGTTTCATTGATTTGCGGAATTTTAGCAACGTCATGAGGAGTGAAGCGAGCCTCTAGGTGATGTTTATACGCGTTGGCCTGTTCTTCTTCATTCTTTGCGAGACCTCCTTCAGAGCAACGGACAGGAACCTGCCTGAAGGACAGATTTTTTAGTGCCTTTTTACATTTCCACAGTGAATAGTTCGCATCAATAGTATAATCCAATAAGGCCAGCTTATGTTCAAAGAAGTCACTTCTAATATCCATTAGCAGGCTACCTTATATCGAAAATAAAAAACAAATGTTTTATATAAACGATTTTCGAAAAGTTGATCTCTTACCCGTCATTGCCTTTATATCTTCTGGTATTTGGAAGAGATCTTACCAACTGATCTTTTTTTTTTTTATTCTCAGGGTACATAACTTGGTCTTATATTGATTATTGGGATGCCTTTCATAGAACCTAGAGCTCTGAAGCTTAAATTTTCTTAAACTAGTAAAAGAACTTTACACTTAAGTAAAAATTAACAGCTTATCTTTCAAAATTTTTAAATACTTAGCTATTACCTTTAGTTGATGTCTAACTTAAGTTTAGAGATTTCGGTTTTTAGCTTAAATTTCCTTTAACTAGCATTATAAAAAGGGACATCTAACTGTTGGGGAAATTTTGCCAGCTTAACTCTTTTACTTTTTAAGGGGTATACGCAGTTCGAAAAATCTCGCGCGCAATGACATAACTTCATATAAAAAAAATCCCAAATGGGATATCCCTAATCCCGTATAATGCTAGTTAACGGAAATTTAAGCAAAAAACCAAAATCTCTAAATTTGAACAAGACATCAACTTAAGGTGATACCTGAGTGTAAAGTTCTTCTACTAGTTTAAGAAAATGGGATATCCCTGATGGGATTTTTTTATATGAAGTTTTGTCATTCCGCGCGAGATTTTTGGAACTGCGTATCGCGCTTAAGACACAGAAGAACTCACACTAATATTATCAGAAGATGTACCATAGACATACAGATTTTGGTCTAAAGCTCATATTTCCTAAGCTATTATTATGGTTATATTAAATCAGTGCCTTTTAGCCCCAAGATCTGGAATAAAAAAAAAGTCTTAAGCTTTTTTAAAAATCTTCTAAAATGTTTGTTTTTTGTCGCCAAAAAGCTTTTATGTTGGATTTTCAGCATATTCGAAATAGTATATTAGAGTTATTGAAAAAAAAAAGTTTTTGCTTTCAACATTGAATACTTCATTGGGTACTTCGAGATATTGTTAGTTGTTTGAAATTCCATTTAAAAGACATTTTTGGTCACTCAGCCAGTTTGACTGCAATGGAATACCTCAATTTATATAATTAATTATTTTTTTTTTTTTGCATTTTAATCGTTATATTTTCAAATTCTTCAGCATTTCAATCAAATTGTCTGTTCAATTAACAGCTAATTTGAAACAGTTTTTCAGTTGATTGCGGTTTCACTCACACAGGCCTACAAAATGGCATAAGATAAAAAGAGAGCATAAAAAACCACATGAAATGGTTAATTATAATCGCAATTGAAATAAACTCCCACGCACACATACACTTACATATTTATAAACAGACACACATATATTTGAATACCGAAACAATGTCACACAAACACACACGCATTGGCAATATGTAGAGAGTAGACAACATTTTATAGAACCAAGGCATGTGCATACACTGTAACCAAAAGGCTTAGGTATACATTGTTATTGTGCAACATCTGGAAGGAAACAAGGATCAGGCCGTCAAAATAAATCGATTTTGTCATGTTTATGTCTCTATTATCTGTATATTGTAGAGTAAAAGAGTTGAAAGCCTACAATATTTTGATGCTTCTGTTTTTTCGCTTGATCTTCATTTTTCGATATAAGCTCCAAGATTCTAATCAAAAGATTTGTGTGATCTATAGTTTCTGAGCCACAAACTTGAAAGTAGACAAAGAGCTTTCTTGACTTTATTATAAAAAATTATTTTATTGAAAGTGAGATCCGAAAAATTGTGTGAGTTATGTTTTTTAAAAACTTTTGTCAAGAAGCTCGACTTTCGAACTTTCCTTGCAAAAAAAAACCAACAATAACCAAAATCAGTTTTTTGAGTTTTTCAGTTTCCCGCAGTGTAGTGCTGGTGAAAAAATCGATATCATATCGATGCATCGATGTATCGAAATTTAATATATCTACATATGGATGTTGGCCAACAGAGATGTTTCTCCAGCACTACTAAACACCCATTTGATGAGTGCAGAATTGCTGGAGAAACATCTCTGTTGGCCAACATAGATATTTTAAACTTCGATACATCGATGCATCAATGTTTTCTCCAGCACTACCGCAGTGGTTTGTAATACTTTTCTAACCTAGTACGCAGTATACAGATTGCTTCAAGACAGAACAGTGTGCACATATTGTGGAATTTTTTTTTTTTTATTCTTTGGTACTAATGCTATTCATCGTTATATATTGGCTTAAAGTGATAAGGATATTTTACTACACGCCCAGGGCCGTAGAGAGAAAATCCGGGCCCGGGGGGAAAAATATACCGGCCCCTCTATTACACCTTTAGCTTGAATCACGACAGTAAGACAGTAATTACACCGGGCCCCTTAGAAAACTCCGGGCCCCGGGGGGAACCCCTTCCCCCCTCGTCGGGCCTGTACACGCCATATATTTTGACAAGTTTATTTATTTTTTTTTCATATTGGGGTTATATTATATGTATAGCGCCTATAGAGCTGTTCTGGATCCTCGAAAAACACAAGAGTTTTAGATGGATAATTCGTTTGTTTATGAAGATATCATAACCAAATTTGGCACTAGGAAGTTTTTTAGAGTACCCAAGCACTGCACCAAATTTCCACCAAAATCAAAATCGGTTGACTATATCATATAGCTCCTGTAGGAACGATCGGTCAAAAAAAAAAACGTTTTTTGTACAAAATTCGTTGTGTTTCGTTTGTTTGTGAAGATATTGTAACCAAATTTGGCACTAGGAAGTTTCTTAGAGTAGCCAAGCATTGTACCAAATTTGGTCAAAATCGGTTGACTATAACATATAGCTCCCATAGGACCAATCGGTCAAAAAAACGTTTTTGGTTCAAAATACGTCTGTTTTTGGTTGTTTATGAAGGTATCGTAACCTTATTTGGCAATCAAATGTCCTTTGGAGTTCTTAAGCTATATACCGGATTTTATTGCAAGCAGTGGTACAGAGTATCCCAAAGTTGTCCGCGCCCGACTTTAACGTACGCCATCTTTCTTATTTAATATCGAAATTTCGAAAAAAAAAGTTATATGGCAAAAAAGGGAATCTATTGCTTTTATTTACATAAATTTTTTCGAAAAATTAACTGTCTCAATGTTTTAAGCTGCTGGAAAACAGCATAATGTAGAAATTATAGCTAGGATATTACAGAGCATATCAAAATCAGAACATCCCGAATGTAACAGACCTACTTGTTTTTTTTGTTTTCTTGCATATTTGCATATATTTTAATTTACCAAATGAATTAAATGAATTTTAAACGAATGAACAATTGCTGCATAGACAAAATTGATTGCCAAATGGATATTTACATATAGACAAAGGAAGTCCTGCAAACAATCAATTGGCATTTTATTTCAGTTGCTACTAACTAAAAAGAATAAACAAAAATTAAAATAACATAAAAGCTGCAATGAATTTTATTCACATTTTCACATTAGCCGATAAATGCTTAAAATATTTAAAACAACAAAAAATGTTCAGCATATGAAATTTATTTTTATATTTTGACCGCGACGTTGACAACAAATATAATAAACAAAAAAAAAAAAATATAACAATAACAGAGTCATTCCCCATAGTTGCATTGCATAAATGAGAAATTATTTGTTTAATTGAAGTCAATTACTTTGTATGATGGTGTTAATTTAGATCTGTCTCTATATCTTGCCACTCGATTGCACAACACTCGTAAAAGTGTGTACATAGTATATTTTGTTGAACAATTAAAATCGAGTAAAGCGTAAAATAACAAATAGTTTTTAAGGCAAATAAAATAGAGCTGACCAGAGCACTTATTGTCTTCTGGTTTGTTTGACAACTGAATGAAGAGCGAAGACCTCTAAAGTCATCTTACTCTCTGTATGTTTATTGAAATTAATGTTATGCATGTTTTGTTTTGAGTTTGGAAAACTTGCGGCAGATCTTGTTACAAACTCACCAATCAAGTTATCAATCTATAAAAGCATTGAAAATGCGCTTAAATTGTAAGACTTGTGTGTAGTATCTTCGCTATTATTATTATTCATAAAGTGTGTCCAATTTCAGGGGGAAAACATAAAATAACCATTTAGTAATATTATCTCGCCATCGTGGAACATAATCTCCTTTATGGTGCGTTCATATGGTGGCAAGCCGTTGACAAAGCACAAAACCTTTTAGTCTTTGACAAAATCAGAAGACAAGCTGCGATCCGTATTACCGGCGCCCTTAGGTCAACACCCACTAAGGCCCTCTTTGCGCTGCTTTGCTGGCTCCCGTCTGGACTTCTGGTTAGGCAATCCGCCAAGATTGCAGCAACGCGACTCCACAACATTTCTCACTGGCGCTCCCTATCTGGTCACGCCAGTATCCTCAACAGGGACCCACCAGTTCCCAATACCCAAGTCAGCACATGGGTTTTGACTTATCTATCCCGAGTAGGGAAGAATGCAGCCATAATTATGTCACTTCCGAGTGCTCTACAGAAATATATACCGACGGATGCAAACTTAATGGTAGGGTCGGCAGCGGCATATTCTCGGACAAGCTCAATTGGAAGGTTTCTCTTAGGCTACCAGACCACTGCTGCGTCTTTCAGGCAGAAGTTCTCGCCATCTATTACGCGGCAAAGTCACTACAGGAGGGTGAGAGTCTTGCAACAGACATGACCATTTTCTCTATCTGGCGTAAGAGGTCCCTAAAAGAGAACTAGTCAGATGCAGGCATACTTACCATCACATTGAGCCTGAGGCACATTTTTAACATCTTAAAGATCTTCCAAAGATCAGTGTATGCGATTGGTTACCGGGTCTAAAGACAACCGCCGGTGTAAAAGGAAAGTCCATAACTAACGAATATCCATACACAAGTGCCAAAAACCTCACCTTTTTCAAATGCAAAAACATCAGCAACGAATGGGTCTCAGCGATGACATGATCCAGGTTCGGAATGCCTGCAGACGAATGCTGAGAACACATACACACACCTCAGGAGGAGCATAAGCGAGTCCGAAAAGAGGTAAACAAGGGCTTGGGAGAAGAAGTCAAGCTGCAATAAAATCCCTCACTGGTTTCAACGCCAATTCTAAGCTTGTGTATGCTTGCCAACTCGTCCTAAACCAGCTATCCCTGCTCCCTAGGGTACACCTCGTTTGGGTACCCAGACATAGGGACATACCGGGAAATTGTGTGACAGACGAACTGGCCAAACAGGGCACCCTTTCCCTTCGTCATCTACAACTGTATAGACATCGGTACCCCCCCTGGCCACAGTCAAACTGGCCATTAAACAAAAGTCTCTGGCTATCGCCCGCAATGCCTGGGCCAATGAGGATTCTTATCGCATTTCAAGACTTACCTGACCAAATATTGACGGCAAAAAGACTCGCAAGTTGCTCGAATTGAATCGCAAATCCCTATTGACCACTGTATCTATTCTTACGGAACATTGTCTTATGGGTAGGCATGCCGAAAGAATGCGCGCCCCTTTCAACGATTTCTGCCGCGGCTGCGGAAGGAAACCGTTTTCCAATTTATATATGTCAATGCCCCTCCCTATCCAGAAGGAGACTAAGGACACTTGGGTCCCCATTTCTGAGCAGCTTTACAGACCTTTCCAACCTCTGAATCAGAGAAGTTGCTAGGTTCATTGAACTTTCAGGTGGGTTCAGCAATAATAAGGTTGCAATTGGATTGTCGTGCCTGTCTTTTCAGAGCTGACCATGTGCTGACCACTGATACCTTTATACGCAGATATAAAGGAATCTCTGGTCAGCTCTCGGCCAGCGTTACCTGTGGCATCACAAAGGGCCTCCTTATGCCTAAATGCGTTTGAGATATTTGAGGTTATTTACCCATAAAACGGCGTTTTTTCCTACTTTTGAGGTTCGTAACCTCAAATATCTCAGGATCCTGACGTGATGGGCCAATGCTGGCCCCGGTTGCGGACTCTACGCAGCAAATTACTTCGGAAATGACCCTTAGCTTCCCAACAACTAAGCCATGTTTTTTGTGTTATTTTAGAGTTTTTTAAGGATTAGCCTTTTTCGATCTTTATGCTTTTTGGGACATTTGGCTATTTTGAGATGTTTTATTTTTACAAAGAATTCTTGACATTTTATTAAATTTCATTTCTACATAAATAATTGCTTGCATAAATTTACTTTATATATTGCCAAAGCTCCCAAAAAAAACGCATTATTTGCAAACTAAAAATCACAAAAAAGCACCCTTTAGTAAAAATACTTTTCGCATGCAGCACTCAATTAATAGACATTTTTTGAATATAGCATAATCTCTGTTTTTGGCTAAAGTTACGGTCATAAGTGCGCCAACATGGCGACAGCCCATCTGTCAACTGGGACAAGCTCAGGGCAACTGTCTATCTACTTTATTTTATGGCCCAATGAACTTTGCTGCAGACTGTGCACAAATTAAACACAAAATAACTAAATCCGGACAGTCTAGATTTGCACAAAATGCAGCCGGGGGAGGTCTCCGTCGTATACATATAACAGACATATAGCACAGACCCAGAGTTAGCCAGCTCATCATACCATCCATCATAGTAGAAGCCCGTAGCAATGACAGCTCAATTGTCCTGAACTGAGGCACGTCAAAAGTTGCCTTGCCAAGAATCCAATGCCAAACGGATGCCAAACCCAAATGCAAACGTTGCAGGAAGCGAGAAATTAAAAACTCGCGTCCCAAAAGCAAAAAAACAAAATAGCAAAAAAGCAAAGTAAACAAAATCAAAGACTGAATTGATGACTGCAAAAAATATGAGTACCAGATATGTAGGTATAGGCGCAGTACAGAAGTAGTACGGAGCGCATGGAATGGCCAGCTGGTACGGAATGGCTTTAGAAGTGGTAGGGAAATTTGATCGATGAGCAGCAGCCACCCCAATATGCAGCATGTGGGCGTCTTCTGGCAGGGGCAGGGGCAGGTAGCGGCAGAGTCGAAAGTCAGTGGCAGCTGACGCACCGTGTGCCGCCTAGATGTGAACATAGCATAAATCGATCATCGGCTGTATAGCAGTTAATTTGATTGATGGCTTGATTGATGGCTTGCTGCAAGCGTATAAACCGAGGACACATGGCGAAAAACTAAAAAAAACGCAATGTCATTGTGATATAGATAATGGGCCTGACTTGAGTTTTGGCACTCAATTGAGCAACAATTTGGAGAGCAGGTTGAGCAGCTAATTGAAACAAGCAAACAATAATGATAGGGACATTGTCAGGAAGCGCAGAGGGAAGCGCTTGCACAGTGGTCTGTCAATGCGATATTTTACCGAAATAAAACGCTCTTACTATGAAACTTAGTACAACCCTGTATAACCCTGTGACCCGTGAAGTTTGATAAGGGATCATCCATAGACTACGGGAAGCTCCAGGGCGTGGGGGGGGGAGTCTGGCGAAGCGTCACACTCATATAAAAATCTTCAAAAATATTCCGTCACGGTGGGGAGGGGGGGTCTATTTTGACGAAAACTAGCGTCACGTAGTTTCTGGATGATCCCTAAAGTCGGAAGTTGTTAGCTAGAAGAACAAAACTCTTTTTTATTCAGCCGTGCTGTGGAAAACGAAAAAACCAAATCGAAATTTTTTATGCGGATTCGTTTTTGCGTGCTTCGGAAAAGGAATTTTTTTTGTTGATATTTTTTATTTTCAATAAATTCGTATATTTCCATAATTTCCACGCTATTTTTTGGATTGAGTCAAAATAAAAAAGAATTTAAAATATTTGTCAATAAATATCTAACTTGAAGTTGGCATAAATATAATCTATAAAACAAATATCAAAGAATATTTACAAAATTAATTCATTATTAAATTCATGCTTTTTTAAAGCTATTTTGCTGATACGTTTTAATTCCTCTTGCAACAAAACATTCGGTTTCAAATCACATGCAAAGTGCGGATTGGTGGAATTGGCAGCACTAAACATGCGGTTTTAAAACGAATCCGAATAAAATGTTCGGAATCGTTTTTCGCAGCAAGACCGATTAATTTGATTTTTATCTTAGAATATTTTATATGTACAAAATTTGCTGACGAAACTAACCCTTTTTTTCTCTCTCTCTCTCTTTTAGGTAAGTTTTGAAACAATGATGCTACGTGGACCATATATATTATCTACGTAAGCCCAAGAACAAATTAATGCTATTAACAAGAAAACTTTTTCTAATGCAAGCAAAGAGTGTGGTAGTGCTGGAGAAAACATCGATGTTATATCGATGCATTGAAGTTTAAAATATCTATATATCGATGTTGGCCAACAGAGATGTTTCTCCAGCACTACTAAACACCCATTTGATGAGTGCAGAAGTGCTGGAGAAACATCACGATATACAGATATTTTAAACTTCGATATAACATCGATGTTTCCTGCAGCACTAGAGTGTGGTATGCCATATTTATTGTTGATTTTCTTAGTTTGATTACAAACAGTCGATATTTGTTTATTAATGCCGTCAAACTATCGATATGTATGATGAAAAATAAATACACTTGAGCCGATAATAACTTTGGTATAAAAATATTTAACTATTTAAATAATGGTAATGATAATTGAAGAAAGCTGCTTTGATTAAAAGTCGCTTATTAGAGTGAATCACAGATTCCCCTAGCTCCATGCATTATTAATACCAATAAAGTGGATGATAATGATGCAGATGATGCCGATGATGATGATGATGTTGACGCTGCACTCATTGCACTTGGCGCTATTTTAATGAGCTACAGAGTCAGCGGCCGGCCCTTGCAGATGAATCAATCGGTCATTTAACCACACTCTAACCACCCACAACCACACCCTTGAACCGCCCAGTTTCAGCGTCATTATCAGCGTCGTCCAAGCCATCACCACCACCACCACCACCACCGTCGCCACATAGAACAATTAGAGAAGCGCGTTAAATTATAGCATTTGGTTGGCTTCGCTCTTGACGCCGGACCCATAGCCGGAGCCAAACGCAATCCATGGCTAAAGACGTCGACAGCGGCGGAGACGCTGTTATCATTAATTAAATGGCATTTTAATGAGTTCAACCAACCAGGCATGCCCAGTACGGCGCAGCCAACTAGTTTGCCCCAATGAATGTGAATTGTTGCGGCGTTTTGGGTTGATCTTCGATGCAATTTGTGGTGCTAAACCCCAAGCCGGGGAACTGTCATTGAACGAATGCATCAATAACAGCAAAAGATGATAAGACAGCAACGTCGTGATGTTTCAACGGAAGCAGAATGTAGCATGCTCTTTGCTTAATTTATGCAATTGAACTTTTGTGCGTGTTAGAGTGAAAAAGCTTCACATGCACTGCAAGAGTGAAATGGATATATAGCAATCTTAGTTTGACTGTACCGCCTTGACTTTGTGCTAAAGAAAAAGCGTAACAGAGAGAGGCGTGTAGTGCTGGAAACGCATTGTTGCTAGTTGTGCTCCCTACTAGCCTTAGAGCTACTCAGCTAGTCTGATTTCTGAAACAAGCTTGTGACTATTAGAGATGTTTCTAGTCGGCTGACATCGTGCAGCGTGAAAGAGAATTAGCTTCTACTGCGGAATATCTTTTGAAACTTACTGTACTCTCACGCAGTTTTTCAAATCCGGCATGCCCAACTTGATCAGCCGTCCGTACGTTAAGCCAACTCTTGCCCAGTTGGCAAATTTTCTTAAACCTAAACCGAGAGGTGCTACTACAGTTTCAGTCTCGTCTGGTTTTCACCTCATACTGTAATAGCCAGCCACGTTTCTGCCCAGATTATCAGCTTCTTACCCGCGGATGTACGCAAATCCAAAGTTTCACCATCGTGAGATTTTATTCCATTGTCCTTTTTGGTTATTATTATTTATTCCTTGATATGCAGTACATACCACATTTAAGTAACAAAAAAAGAAAAATTTAATACATAATGTAATGTTTTCACTTTCCGATAACTTGGGGACGCGCTGTCTAGAGATTACTAGGCTCATCTGTCAGAATATTTATTAAAAGACAGCTCTTCTTAACATTAGGCAGAGTTCTAGGATTCGGAGAACTTGGTTACTCATTGGTCGTTTGTTTGGATCTTATTCCTACGTTATAAACCCATCTAACCTTTTAACTAAAGTAATAAACTGCTTGTGCTCATGTTCGGGTTTAAGCTGAAAAATTTCGAGCTGCTTGGTTATTAAAATCCCAATTATCCTGGAACTCTTGCCTTATGTGGGTAGCTGCCCCAAAATCAACTCACGCTGCCATCACTAACATACAGCACACATTGACTAACGAGCTTTGCCTTCGTCTGCATTTGTTTAAAGTTAAAGTAGCTGGCAAAAAAAATAAAAAAAAAAACCGAGAAATACCAAGGGAAAAACAGAAAGGAAGCACAAAAAAAAAAAAAATAAATAAAGTAGCAACAAAACTTTTGGCGCGATGGTGCTGTAACTTTTGCCTTCCAAAGTCAAGACAGAACCAAAAAAAAAAAAGACGCTGTTACCAAAAAACTTGCCAAGACAAATCCAAGAGGCAGTCCAAGCGCCTCAGTCCAAACTTTGCAACATTTTACGGCCTAGCAATGGGTAAGCTACGAGGCGCAGGGCATAGAACATGCACCGAAAAACTAACTGCTTACTTAACAAGACATATTCAAGCACTTAAAAGCCAAAATAAAACAGCAACAAAGCGAGACAAACATACAGCGAGACTGCGTAAAGCAGTGCGCCCAGACCGTGTGTAAGAGCGGGAGCAAGAGTGTGTGCGTGCGTAGTTAAAAATCCTTTTAGCTGCTACAAGTTTTTGCTACATGAAAGCAGAATTTGTATTTCGTTTACACTCTTTTCTTTCTCATCAGCTCAGCAAAGCCGTCAACAGGCGTAGCTGCCAAATGTCTAACCCCAGAGATAAGCAACCAGCCCAAAAAAAAAGGGGGACTAAAGACTATAAGCTACACTGTAGATTGGAAGTTGCGATTTTTACAAGACGCTTCTTTTAGAAGAATCTGTTGAAAAGTACTCCCAAAAATCTATAATCTTTTGTTATGTGTTGGCAACGGCAGCCGTATTTGATGGAATAACGAACTGCGCAAATCTGCGCAGAAGCTCCATGAAAGTAAACTCCATGTCGAAAAGTTAGACCATAGACCGTGAAGTGGGTGAACTAGCAATCGTTAGCATCACGAAGTGGTGTAGATCTGCGTAAGCCTTTAAAACCTAGAGTAACTCTCCAGAGCAGACCTTGACCCAACATGGGTTGTCATGGCAGACGAATCAGAGATGACCTTAAATTTTCTTAAGAAAAGTCTTTTACAAGCTAAGTAGCATCAAGTCTCTTTCATGCTTAAATTACTGATGAGCTATTCTCAGTAAATACGATGGAAGCATATGCGATTAACACTGTCGCTCTCCAGGCCCAAAATCTCAAAACATTTTACAGTCTCGTTTATAACACCCAGTCGAGAATCCACGGGAGGTTTTCGGATCCGGACCCCACAAAATTTGGAAAAATGTGTTGTGTGTCTTTTGCGAGTTGTTGCATATATAACAAGAAGAAGTGAAGAACCTTCCCTAAGACCACATACTGGATGTGCACCTGATGACACTCATATATGTCTATTCTATTCGTCTTAGATCGTGGTTCCAGTTGGTCTAGTGAAAACTAATTGTAACGACTGGAAAGCAATCTATTATCAGATAGCAGCATAAAAAGTTGGACTTGTAAAGTCTAGTGGTTCCGACTTGATTGCACAGATATGTTCTGGGCAAAGATCGAATAACTCTTGTTTTCTGTTAGAGCCTACCTTAATACGAAGAGTTGTTAACGTCTAACGTCTCTGTAGACAGTTAGTCTTCTAGACAGATGTAGCCCACTGATGCTTCATATTAACATAAACATTTAATAAAAATATATAGTTAAACAAATGTGATGACTGTAGCATAGTGCATTCATTAAATAAAGTGTTTCTTGTAGTAATCTTCCCTCTAGCGCTGTTGCTTCTTCCGAAGCACACGCTTGTCAGCTACCTGGTCCGATTTCTTAGGCAATGGCATCCAGTCAAAGATCAAATCATTGTCGAGCCCAAGTTCCAACAGTGCATAATATAGTACTGTACGCAAATAGTCATAGTTCGGTGCCTCCGAAAACTGCAAGCCACGGCAATGCTCGATAAATGATGCAAATGACCATGGCAAATTGCGACAGAGCTCCTCCATTGGTGTGGTCATCTTCAAGTCGCGTATATCATCAAGCTCGCTCTGCATACTGCCGCATTTATAATTCTCCCAGGGCAAGTAACCCAAACTAAGGTAAACAAGAGTATAGCAAAGCGACTCCAAATCATCTCGACAAGATTGTTCTACACCATTTTGGCAATTTATAGAGGCGAAGAACACTGTTCCAGTCAAAGTGGTGGTGCGTGGTGTTTTGCTAGGACTAATGCGCTTGGCTAAGCCAAAATCTACTAGGTACGCCACGTTTCTCTTTGGACCACGGCCTATTAGAATATTTTCCGGCTTGATATCTCGATGTATGTAGCCACATTTATGCACAGCCTGAAGGCAATCCACCATTTGCATGCCCAGCATAAGAATGGTTTTTGCGCTAAAACATCCATCTTGTTTGTTGAAGAGTTGCTTCAACGAAGGTCCCAGTAGGTCCATTGTCATGCTGCTACCCAATTTTGTCTGTTTAAAATTATATACGCTGGGTATACCCTTAGTTGGAAACAGTTCCTGATAAACCTGAGCCTCAAACTTTAACATAGCTTTTTGTCGCTGCGACGATTCCACTTTGATAGCCACTAGTTTACCATTACGCCTATTCGCAGCTTCATATACCTCGCCAAAACAGCCCGCACCAATGAGTTTGTTAATTTGATAATTTCTATCAATGACGGCCTTGACATCGACTAGTTTAGTGTCAGGAAAAGCCATTGTATTTGTTCGTCTGCTTGTTTGTTGTTATGTTCCTTGTTAATATGTCTCTGATTTAATATACGTATAGTTTAGTTTTGACTTTGAAAGTATATATGTTTAGTTTAATCTTGACAAGACAACAAAAGGCCTACTGTTTGTGAGGTTCAAATATACTAGGCTACCAACATTAACCCCTGTAAGACATTATATCTGCGAGAAGCAAATATCTCGATAGAACCTACTTCTTTGGCCACCACTGGTTTGGGCATGATGAGACCTGGGCAGGTTACCCACATTAACCCCTTTAAGACATTTCATCTGCGAGAGGCAAATATCTCGATAGAATCTACTTCTTTGCCTACCACTGGGTTTGTGGTTGACGCGACCCCTCGACAAACTCTTCTGCTGACGTAGAAGACGCTTACTGTAACCAGTAGTTAAAGGATATGTAGGCTCAGATCAAGACTAGAGCTACTTTTGTTTTTGGTTGGTCTTGGCCGCGGAAGTTTTTCCTCGCTAGCGGTTCCTCTCATGTGCCTGCCGGCACCAATTGGGTGCCCCCCCGGGCCCGGATTTTCTCTCTACGGCCCTGTTGCCTAGTCTACCCATCGCAGAGGCGGGCGTCCCTGTGGCCGACGTCCTTCCCGTGACTTTCGCTCGAATACTCTCTTAGGTGAAGCATTCTCATGCATGCGAACGACGATCAGTCAGGTGCGAATCTAGAATTTGGTCTTGGGGGCGGGTTCTTCACTTCGAAGTGTATATATATCAGAGCTCGCAAAAGACTTTGAACCCATTTTTCCAACTTTTGGTGATGGTGGGGTGTCCGGACTTGAAAACCCCCCGTGGGTGTCCACATTTTTCAGTCCGAAGATTCTTTCGAAAGACTGTGCTCTCGAAAGCGTCAGCGCCATAAAGAAGCACAGGTATGATAAGGCATCTGTAGAGAATTTTTTTTGTATGCCTAGAGAGAGCTCGACTTTTGAACTGCTTACAAAGCACAAAGTGTAGTATTCCATAGTTATACGCATGCACTCTATTGTCTAATTCCTTTTTGGCACGAAGCTTATATAGCGCTTAACCCTAGCAGGTAGGGTATAAAAATTGTCAAAGCCAACGCGCTATCAAGCCTTCGCACGCCATTTTGTACACATCGCACATGGCATGATGCGTTTTTTAACCGCTTTGAGCCCAAGAACTGTAGAACTTTATCAGCAAAAGTTTACTTAATACGCAAAGTAACTTAAAGGGAGAGACAGTGTTGTTAGGGTAAGGAACTTTTTCTTTTTTTTTTTGTTGTGGTGCGACGGGAGCGGGTTTGGGATTTAGCCAATGACGACAGCCGTGCAAAGTTTTACGTGCATAATAAGCCAGCAAGTTCTTTCGTGGGTTTTGTTCTTTTTCGACATACCAAAGAGTAGCTCAAAAAAAAGAAAATGGTTACGTTTGAGACGGGCGTAGTCGACCTTGGCATACCCTGCTAACTTCTACAGACTTGAGTTGACTTTAAGTTTCGCAGTCTTGCCTCTAAGATATAAGTTATTAAGCGATATATTGTATTTTTTTCTTTTGCATTAGCGTGTTTAAATTTGAAAAATATCAGTTGGAGCTGCCTGCTTGTATAAGAAATCCATTTGCAAGAACTAGGCGTTCCTATAGATACTGTACCCCCGAGCCATATTGTAGCTAACTTTATAAGCGCTTCGACGTCTGCTGCCCTATGTTGCAAACATTTCCATCAACCTACCAAACAGCCCTCAACTTCTCAGCTACAGTGTATAAAAAGTAAGTTTAAGACAGCGGACAGCGAAAACTTTCAGTTTCGAGCTTAACCTGCAAGTTGCAACTACTTTTTAATATCCAAAGATGTGTCCTGCCACAAGCAGCAGCCCGGATACCGCACCGTAAAACGATGCTCAGCAGAAAAAAAAAATGTGATTGAAAAACTTTGGTAACAGTTACACATTTTCGCGCCATTTTGTTGCAAATCTTTTGATCTGTTTTGGGGGATAGTCGTCTGGCTTGTCGTGGTGCAACTTCAGCCAAGTGGAAAAGCAAGCAGTGGAAGCAGTAGAGATACTGCCAATTGTCAATTGCTTTATTAGATGGCAAATCTAGCTTGAACTTTAACTTTAGATTTAATAAGTTAATGGTCGTCAGCTCTTAAACCTTATCTGCTACGTCATTGAGTCGTGTCTTTCTCTCTCTGCCGCTCTTTAGCCACATTATCTGTATCTAGTCATTCCATTAGCCATTTCCTGCTGCTTTTCCAACACAAATAGCAAATAAAAACAAATAAAACTGAAACTATTTTATCGTGTCTTTTGTTTGCTGCCGCCAGCAACAAAACGCGACAAGAATGAACAAGTCTCAACAAGACTCGACATGTTGTCGCCAGCCTTGGCGCTACCGCTCTCACTCCCGCTCTCGTAATGACCTGATTTGTATTAGCATTGATTCTCAATTGAGCAACTGTAGTTCTAGCTGTTACTTTCGGTTTCTGGGTCGCCCAACGCCACCATACAATGGTTTTGTCTGTTTGCTGTAATGTCTCTGTAAAGCAAAACAAAACCAAACCAGACCAATACAAGCCAATCTAACCCACTTTATTGTTATTGGCTTGCATTTATTTTTGGATGCACTTGAAAACTATACGATAATGCATCAAAATTGGTGTCAATTGGTCAGAAGAGTTCGCTTAAACTACTTGAAGGTCATGCAAGAGCAAGCCTTTGTTATATGCTTTACAACTTTTCAACTTTATACGTAACAAGTGCTAAATTAATCTTTTTTATTTTAAGTTAGTTTGGCAGTTACTGTTTCTTTTACACATCTTTTTTATTTCATGTTCACTTATACATACATACTTTGCTCATGATATAAAGCATTTACAAGCTGATGTAAAGAAGTGCTTGAGTTAAGCTGGTTCAACTTTTCTATGGTAGCTACTTGAAATAGTGCATCAATTTTGTTCAAATTTAAATCAATTGTATATTATTTTAGACTTAAAATTTGTATGAAGTTTGTTGCAAATTAGCTTACTATTTCATATAGCTTCCATACCAAATTGAACCAGCCGAACGCACGCACTTATTTGCTTTACCTAGTAAAGGCATTGCAGCCTGAACTACGTTTGTATAACTGACCATGAGAGAAATAATCGCCCAGTCGCTTCTCCTAACAATCCAAGAATTCTTGGATATACGAAAATTCAGTATATAGTATTTCCATATGAATCTTTCTTCTTTAGTAAGATCAGCGCATATTTTTTTATGATAATTTTGCCAAGTAAACGTTTTCATTGGCGACAGTCAACTTCTTCTTCTTCTACTATCCCTGACTCCCAGTGAAGCTTCGGGGATTGCTAACTTGACGTTGTGACGGGGGCACGTAAGAGCGATGCCGGCAGTAACGTAGCTACTGGCAGGGCCTCCCTTGCCGGCGATGTCAAAGGTGAATATGGAAGCTAAGCGCAATTATCATCTCTAGCGTCGGCTCACCAGATTTGGTGCGGCTAGTAGTGGGCCTCGGATCGAGCGGCTCACCCATTGACTTCAGTACTTGGATGCTTAAACATGGAGACAAACATAAATGGAAATTCTACTTCAAGGGGTAATCAGCTTTCACAAGGATTTTTGAGGTGCCTAATCTATGCGAAGACATTTTGATGAATGCAACCAAAAGTCAACTTAGACCTTAAAAATAGGATCACCCTGTATTTTGTGCATATCTTAAAGCGAAATCTTCTATTCAACTTAATATCGAAAACTGTTTACTAAATGCAAAAATCGAGTATCTTTAGATGACTGATAGATTTTAATTAAGAAAGCCGCAAAATCCTAAAAGGCGCCTTCCAAGCGCAGGAATAAAAGTTTGCTTAACCTTAAGCTGTACACACAAATGTTCTTAGCTATGCATTTGTGCTATAAACTGGTTACCCGAAACATTTCAATTTAAATGCAACTCTAACAGAAATTGCAAAATTTAACACAAAACGCATGCAACATAATGTTGGCAATGCTGTTTTGAATATGAGTTGCCAAATGCTTTCGTTACTCAATTGCCAACGTCAGTGACAACAGCATAGGTTAAGACAAGTTGGCAGCATTCTAGTCACTAAGCTGCTGACAAACCTCTCAGTCCCACAACAATTAATGTCAATTAAATGAATTGCTTAAAGTTAAAAATCATCATATGCAAAATAAATCTCATGTGTTCCCAACCCAAAATCCTATTCCAGGCACCAAAACACTTCAAATATGCGTGCCATGCATGCCGACATATAACTATAGCATACATTTGAGCGCCAGCATTCTCTTCCGGAGACAGGCTCGAGTATGAGAATTGCTCCATAAATGGCAGCAATTACCACGCACAAGTGTGCGAGCAATCACAGACAGACGGCAAGCGACAACTCTAAGAGTACGTTACGGCTAGGGGAAGGGGCGGTGGCGTAGCCCCCTAGTCGACAATCATAAAGGCAGAGAGTTACAGACGACGTTGACGTCACAAGATTTCAAGTCAAATCACAAAAACTGTCAATGGCAAACGTCACATATGTTGTTGTTGTTGCTCGTGTTGCTCTTGTGGCCTATTTAAAAATTCAAAGGGCATACAAAACAACACGACGTTGACATGGTGCGGGGGAGGGATTGGAGCTGAAGCTGGCTGAGCTTGATGGGTTTGTTGCTGAAGTTGGAGGGGACTATGATGAGAACAAGGCTGCCACTTGAGTTAAGGCGGCAATGCCAGCGGCTTTTGATGCTGACGCCAATGGCGGCGGCTGCTCCAATTTCCTGGCGACTGCACAAAAGTATGCAACATGTCTGGCTTTGGCGCACACATGCCGAAAATAAAAGAGAGAATTATGTATGTATGTGTGCATACGTATAGTATATATATAAATAATATAACGAGTGCATGTATAAAAAAAAATATCAAAAAAAATAAGGAAAAATGGTTTGTATCAGTTTTGGGGGCTTTGTCCGACTGTGGAATGCTCTGCAGACGTTTTTCGCTGTATTTAATGATTTGCGGTATAGTCAGGTCTTTTAAGAGAAATGTCTAAACATTTTTGTTTTTTTTAATGAAATTGGATGGGTCTTGTTTATACAGGGTGAACATATAAGACTAGCTGCCTGGCTCTGTTAGCTTTGTTGACAGTACTCTCTTTCCAAAATTCGCATCTTTGCACAGCAATTTCAGCGCTGAATTGTTTTAGCGACAGCGCTGCCTATGTTCATTCGGATTGGATAAAGGCCCAAATTCAAACATGCCTCTCTGGCGATGTTCTGCAATTCTTCTCATTTCTGTCAGGTTGATGGCTTAATATCCAGAAGAGCATACTCACTCTTCTGTGGTGATGTTCTTCATTTCTTTATATCTCTGTCAGATTGATGGCTTCAGATCCAGAAGAGTTAACTCACTCCTCTCTGGCGATGTTCTTCACTTCTTCTCATCTCTGTCAGCTTGGTGGCTTAAGGTCCAAAAGAGTATACTCCTTGCTCTCTGGCGATGTTCTTCACTTCTTCTCATCTCTGTCAGGTTGATGGCTTCAGATCCAGAAGAGTATACTCACTCCTCTCTGGCGATGTTCTTCACTTCTTTTCATCTCTGTCAGGTTGATGGCTTCAAATCCAGAAGAGTATACTCACTGCTCTCTGGCGATCTTCTTCACTTCTTTTCATCGCTGTCAGCTTGGTGGCTTAAGACCCAAAATAGTATACTCACTCGTCTCTGACGATGTTCGTCACTTCTCATTTCTGTCCGGTTGGTGGCTTAAGATCCAGAAGAGCATACTCACTCCTCTGTGGTGATGTTCTTCACTTCTTCTCATCTCTGTCAGATGGCTTCAAATCCAGGAGAGTAAACTCATTCCTCTCTGGCGATGTTCTTTACTTCTTCTCATTTCTGTCAGGTTGGTGGCTAAAGGTCCAAAAGAGTATACTCACTGCTCTCTGGCGATGTTCTTCACTTCTTCTCATCTCTGTCAGGTTGTTGGCTAAAGGTCCAAAAGAGTATACTCACTCCTCCGTGGTGATGTTCTTCACTTCTTTTCATCTCTGTTTCTTTTTTATGGGCTAGAGCTTTTCTAAGCGAAACACAAAAATCTTTTAAGTTTTAGAACTATTTTTGTGTGCCAAATTACTTGACGCTGTTTTGTAGAAACCAAGCAGACCATAATTTATCCGTTTCGTTCAAATCCTTAATCGTCTGTAACTTTTACATTGTTTTAACATAAGTGCAAAATTTTTTGGATTTCCAAAACCCGTCGAAACCCGATGGATCTAGTGAGAATGTATCTTAACATGCTCTTACAATATACTATCTTAAGACTCTTAAAAAAGTATAGAAGAATGAATTAAGTCAAGTAAAGAAATATGTATAGTATATAGTTCTGACGATCAGTTTAGAGCTTAGACCCTCTGCTCTGCTTTATAAGAGACGATACACCCTAAATAGACATCGGTGTGTAATCGATTGTAGTGTACTCAAAAAGTTATTTACAAACAATTTACGAAGAATTGGGAATGGAAACTGCGGAATTCGATTTTCGAAAGAATGTAACTTCATAACAAAGAATTCAGGCATATGGTACATGTCAAACACAGGTATAGACATAATCTAAAAAAACCAAGCACCAAGGCGAGCTATTAAACTGAAGCAGAATACTTTCGGGATTTCAAGCGTTTTCTTTGGATAGCAAACTATAGTGGAGAGGCCAAAAATTCAGTACAGTACCCCCGCCTCACATATATAAAATAATATTATTATTTATGTTGTGCCGCAAAACTTTTTTGAAAAACTTATAAACCAATTGCTGTATAAGTGTATTAGAAATGTGCCAAACAAAATGCTGAATGCTATATGCCAAATGCTCTAAAGTACATAAGGAGGCGGGTGCGCAAGAAACAGACGCAGACAGGAAATCTACATAACGTTGCCCAACACTGGCAAAACGGTTATGGTTATGTTTTTGTACGCATGCATGCCTCAAAGTATGCCATTAAATATGCCAAACATGTGCGCGGTAACAAGCGTCAAGGAGGGGGATTTTTTGGTATAGAGAGACACATGGCAATGCATCTTTAATATATTCGAAAGCAACTGGAAAATTCACAAAATTGTCACTAGCTGGACGCCAAAGCGTTTAAAACTGTTTAAAACTCAAAACTACTAACGACAAAAAGATACATTCATATCAAGGCACATTACGTGACAATCTGGCAACGCCGTTTGCCCTTTGATCTCTGAAGTGTATGCGTAATTTGAGCAAGTTCTTCATTGTTATTTTTACAAAAAAAAAAAAAAATCGAACGTCAGCCAAGACGCCGCGCCTCGTCCGTTGTCTGTCAACGTACTATCTAACATCAGAAGAGGAACATCGATTGATTTGCCATACTTGAGCACGTTTTACATAGATTTTGGGTGCACTCTTAAAGTGGCTAATGGTGTGACGACACCTTACCCAACACTTAAAGCGCTCGCAGTCTCACATTTCAAGAACCCCAAACTGCTTGACTACTGCTTCGAATACTAGTAGTCGTTGTAGTCGTTTTTTTTGTTTTTTTTTTTGTAGTAGCAAAAAATTGTTGCCACTTGCTGGCTGGCATTACATAAATCAAAATTGTTGGTTGCATTTGCGCGAGTTTTGTGCAAAACTTTGCTCCAAACAAATATTAATTTTAACTTTACGCTTGGCGAGCAATAAAAGCCACAGGCAAAAACTATACTACACAAAATATGAGCCCGTACCGAAATGCAGCCAACTCAATAACTTAAAGCCTTAAAAATATTTGGGTGCCAGCAAAAGGAAGAGGGACAACATGCATGGGCTGGTGTTCATTTAAGGCGCAGTATTTTTAAGGCACTGCATTTACGGCGGGTGTGTTAGCTTAAAGCAAGCATTTAAAATTGCGAATGAATATTAGAATCGAATATTGTGTCAACTCTGAATATTTGGGCGCCTTAAGTGGGGCGGAGTGAAAATGAACAATCGCAAACACATGAGGCATAATAAGCAGTAAAGAATGTTGTGCATTGGTTTTAGAAAATTGCATTCGAATATTACCCAAATAAATATTGCAATCGAATAATGTTGCAGCTTTCAACTTGAGGCGCCTTAAAAGGGGCGTTAGTTTGAGTGAATAAAAACCATCATGCCATGAGTGAGAATGAACAAGCGCAAATGCATTCAAATGATGCCTAATAAGAAAAAAAGAATATTACGAATGAATTTTAGAAGAAATATATTCATTTGTTATAGAATGCATTCGAATGATAACGTACTACCCAAAAAAACAAAACAGCTGGAGAGCAAAAGAGTGCAAGATAAGCAATTCAGATCTCAAACTTTAAAAATATAAAATTCATTCATTTGCCGGCATATCGAATAGCAACAATCGATAAATGTCCCAACTTTGAATATTAAGGCGCCTTAAATGGGGCGTTGGTGTGAGTGAATAAAAACCATAATTCAATGAGTGAGAAAAAACAACTGGAAATGAATTGGAATAATGCCTAATAATAAAAAAAAAATTTCGAATGACCTTTAGAAAAATATATTCATTTGTTTTCAAATACAACCAAATGATGACTTACTATCCCAAAAAAAGCAGCTGGCGAATAAAAGACTGAAAAAAAATCAATTTAGGTCTCGAACTTTAAAAACGTGAAATTCATTTATTTGTCAGCATATCGAATAACAACAATCGAATAATATCCCAACTTTGAATATTAAGGCGCTTTAAAAGAAAAACAGTAATTCAGATCTCAAATTTTAAAGAAGTAAAATGTATTCATTTCCCGGCAAATCGAATAAGAAATATCGAATAATGTTACAACTTTGAATAAAAGGACCGCCTTAAAAGGGGCCTTAGTGTGAGTGAATAAAAACCATTATGCAATGAAGGAGCAGAAACAAACGAAAACGCAGTTAAATAATGCCTTATAAGAAGAAAAGAACATTACAAATACATTTTTTAAAAATTCGAATATTATAGCCTATTTATACTGGGACACATCTAACGTCTAACATCTTATATCGAACACATACGTATGATTTTGCCGTTCCGAAAGTTTCAACATCGTTCCAACATCTTGTGGAAATGTTCTTATCTTATTGAATATTATAATATAATATCGAATAATGTTCGATCTTTGAATATTGAGTCGATTTAAAAGGGGCTTACTGGCAAATAAAAGGGTGAAAAAAAAAACTTTTAGATATAAAACTTATTCATTTGCCAGCATAACGAAAAACAACAATCGAATAGTGTGCCTACTTTGAATATTGAGCAAGCTATAAATTTTGATATGTTCAGCAGTTGGTATTCTTGACCGTCTATCAGCTATTAAGTGCTCAAAGCTTTTACAGACTTTTTTGCACATTTTTCAACACTTGAATACTGGGCGCCATCAGCTGTTTCATGTCAGAAGCTTTCACAAGCTTTTTGAATGTTTTGCAACACGTTAATATTTTTGCTGCTGACAAGAACTGATCACTATTGATGCTCTTCGCCGTCTAACAGCTATTGTGTGTTCAAAGCTTTGACAACCTTTTTTGAACATTTTGCAACACTTAAAACTTTTTTTTTCAATTGATAAACACTCTTCACTGCTGGTGTTCTTGGCCGTCTGTGAGCTGTTTGCTGCTCAAAGATTTAACAACCTTTTTTGAATATTTTGCAACACTTGAATAATTTCGTTGCTGACAAAGACAGATCAATGTTGAGGTTCATGGCTGTTTTGTGCTCGAAGCTTTCAGAAACTTCTTTGAACATTTTGCAACACTTAGATTTTTTTTTTTAAATGGATAAATACTCTTCACTAGTGGTGTTCTTGGCCGTGTGTCAGCTGTTTGGTGCTTAAAAATTTTACAACCTTCTTTGAATATTTTACAACACTTGAATATTTTCGTTGCTGACAAAGACTAAGGTTAAGGTTTTTGGCTGTCTTGCAACACTTTATTTTTTTTATGTGCACGCAGCTTTCAGAAACTTCTTTGAACATTTTGCAAAACCTGAATATTTTTTTTCCTGACCAAAACGGATCACTCTTGCTGTTCTTGGCTGATTTTGGCTCAAAGCTTACACAACCTTCTTTGAACATTTTGCAACACTTCAATATTTTTGTTGCCAATAAAGATTAAGTTCGAAGCCAAAATTCAAGTCTAGTTCTATGCTGTAGAAAGCAAAAAACATTTTCGACAAAGATTTCGATAATAGCTCTGCTTTATCAGTGACAATTTACATGAAGCAGTGCATAGATCAACTGCTTGTTGTGACTCCACAGGAGTCCTATTTTTCAGCTCTTGCTATCAGCCTTAATTTGTTTATAAATAATGTATTTATGTATATCGGCCAAAATAAGTGAAACGCTTCACTTTTCCCGCGACCTTCTCCGATTTTGATGATTTTTACAGATTTGTTAGAGCTACTAGCCAATAGTAACCACGTCAAATTTTATTGCAAAATTCCGATTATTTATCGAGTTATCGATAACTGAAAATGGCGTTTTTCGTTTTTAGACTATTCTTTGACAAGCCATATCTTATAAACGAATGAAAATATTGACGTGATTTTTTTTTTCCATGATAGATAAAATATTAAATTTAAAAAAAAAATATTTTATTTATTTTTAAGATTTTTATTTTTTTATTTTTTATCATTTTTAGTTTTTAATTTAAAAATTCAAAAGTGATCTCCCACTTTTAAAAAAAAAGTGTAGATGTCATTTTATGCGTGTAAGTTCACTGCAAAAAACAAAACAAAAAAAAGTTAGTAACTCTTAGAATTGTAGAAGTTATGCTTATTTTAGTGATGGCACCTCGCTCGTTCGCCATAGTAAACAGTATCTCGAAAAATACAAATAAGCACAACTCCTCGGAATGAAAAGATAATAAGTTCAAATTTGACATGAGTATTCATTTTGACATTCTGAGATCAATTTTGAAAGCGCCTACATATATTTAAGGTCAAAGGTCACAAAAATCGGTTTTTTGAAAATAACGTTTTACCCGTGCTTCAAATATTTTTAAAATGTTCCACAAAGTTGCAGGGCGTAAAATTCTCTACAAAATTGTCATACAACATTATTTCATACAACTGACCCATCAGGAGATAGAGTTTTCAGAGTGCAACGCCAAAAGACGGAATTTTCGCATCAAAGCACTCCCCACTTTCCAAGCTATATCTCACGAACGGTTATATGTATAAGATTATGTCGTACACCCATTTTATAGAGAATTTTACGCCCTGCAACTTTGTGGAACATTTTAAAAATATTTGAAGCACGGGTAAAACGTTATTTTCAAAAAACCGATTTTTGTGACCTTTGACCTTAAATATATGTAGGCGCTTTCAAAATTGATCTCAGAATGTCAAAATGAATACTCATGTCAAATTTGAACTTATTATCTTTTCATTCCGAGGAGTTGTGCTTATTTGTATTTTTCGAGATACTGTTTACTATGGCGAACGAGCGAGGTGCCATCACTAAAATAAGCATAACTTCTACAATTCTAAGAGTTACTAACTTTTTTTTGTTTTGTTTTTTGCAGTGAACTTACACGCATAAAATGACATCTCCACTTTTTTTTTAAAAGTGGGAGATCACTTTTGAATTTTTAAATTAAAAACTAAAAATGATAAAAAATAAAAAAATAAAAATCTTAAAAATAAATAAAATATTTTTTTTTTAAATTTAATATTTTATCTATCATGGAAAAAAAAAATCACGTCAATATTTTCATTCGTTTATAAGATATGGCTTGTCAAAGAATAGTCTAAAAACGAAAAACGCCATTTTCAGTTATCGATAACTCGATAAATAATCGGAATTTTGCAATAAAATTTGACGTGGTTACTATTGGCTAGTAGCTCTAACAAATCTGTAAAAATCATCAAAATCGGAGAAGGTCGCGGGAAAAGTGAAGCGTTTCACTTATTTTGGCCGATATATTTTTTTTAAATTACTTTTTTTCGTATATCAGTATATCAGTTTTAAGCCTTATGTTGGCTTTTGGAATGCTACCAAGCTGTTCTGCGTCTGTGTTGATGGCCAATAAATTAATTGCGGAAAGAAAGGAAATGCCATATTGAAATGCCAAGTCAAGCGTGTGTGTGTGTGTGTGTGTGTATTTCGTGGCGTTGCCAGCTAGTTGTGAAGATTGCATGTGCAGTGCTGCCCATGCAACGATAATTCTTAACCGCTGTTTATTTATGCGAGGCGTCAAAAGAAGGAAACAAAAAACTGGAAATGAAAACCAGCGATAATGTGTGAGAATGTATTTGTGTATCTGTGTGTGTGTGAGCATCTCTGGGTGAGTGTATCTGTGTAGCTGCCATATGTGCGTATGCTTCGTTATTTATGCAGCATGCATTTAAAATAAAATAAATATAAATTAAGCATACGCCGCGTTCAACGAACGCAAACTGCATAAGGTTTTCAACAAAATACACCGCACCCGTGCATAGTTTTTCTGGGTTTTTTTTTTTTGTTTACCAGACGCCATTTTATATTTCACTTTTGCACATTAATTGCATGCTAAAAAAAAAATGGCAGCCAGTGCCATATGCAATTTTTATATATATTTAATTTTGAAGCACCAGCCACTTGCCAAAAGAGAGCCAAAACGGAAGCGGAAGTGAGTGAGTGTTAGTGCGCAAAAGGCACGAAGTGCAAGGGTGGTGGAGGTAAGGGAGAGTGGGAGGTACTGTGTTCAAGCCGTTCAGTTTAATGCACTCCGCTGCCCCTACTTGTATGAGCATAAATCATAGAGTAAAACGGTTATATTTAGTTTAAGGAGAGTATTTTCAAAACTGTGTGCAGTAGACGAGGTAACTAGATGAGAATGATGAAGAAAATGGGTTTAAAAGTAGAAAATTGGAGTTAAGCATAAGGATGACTTTTGATTTTTTGCCAGAAACTAGATCTTTGTGCATTTTATATAGAACTTATTTTATGAGCAATGAAAGGTTTAAGTTTGAAAATCCTATACAATTTCTGAGAAAATGGATTTTTGCCGAAATGTAAGTGAGGTTTATAATTTCTGATTGCATTAACAGCTTGCGTCACGCTGTCTCTATATCTTTCTACCGCTCTCTCTCTCTTTCGATATTGCTGCTCTCTCTGTATATCGCTCTTTCTCTTACAAACGCTCTCTCCAACGCTCTCTCTCCCTCTACATCTCTCCATGTACCTCTCTCTCTCTCTCTAAATCGCTCTTTTTCTCCATGTATCTTTCTCTCACTACATCACTCTTTCTCTCCATGTATCTTTCTCTCTCTACATCGCTCTTTCTCTCTCCATGTATCTCTCCCTCTCTACATCGCTCTTTATCTCTCCATGTATCTCTCAATCCCTCTCTACATCGCTCTTTCTCTCCATGTATCTCTCTCTCTCTCCACATCGCTCTGTCACTCTCCATGTATCTCTCTCTCTCTAAATCGCTCGCTCTCTCTCTCTCTAAATCAGAGCTGGGCAAAAAGAGAGCGTTCTACCATAAGTGCACGAACGAAAACTGCCCGTTTGGGCTATGGGCTGCCCAGCCCTGATTTAAATCCCTCGCTCTCTCTAAATCGCTCGCTCTCTCTCTCTCTTACTATCTACATAGCTCTCTCTATCTCTTTCTCTCTACATAGCTCTCTCTTTTTCTTACTCTCTACATCGCTCTCTCTTTTTCTTACTCTCTACATCGCTGTCTCTTTCTCTTAATCTCTCTTTCTCTCTCTCACACTCTTTACATCGCTCTCTCACTCTCTCTACATCGCTCTCTCACTCTCTCTACATCGCTCTCTCACTCTCTCTACATCGCTCTTTATCTCCCTCTCTCTACATCGCTCATTATCTCTCTCTCTCTCTATCTCTCTATCTCTCTCTCTCTCTATCTCTCTCCATTGCTCTGTCTCTCTCTAAAATGCTCTTTCTCTCTATATTGCTCTTTCTCTCTCCATCGCGCTTTCTCTCTCTATATTGCCTTTTCTCTCTCCATCGCGCTTTCTCTTGACTGACCTAAGCTCCTATCAGTTCAAAGAACTTCCCTATAACGAAATCCTCTACAATGTATTTTTAGAATTCAAGAATTTCGTATCGCATTTTCTTTCTCGCAGAACTGGTAAAAATCGACACCTTTGAATACGAATCCTCTAAAATTCTCAAAATAAGTTACAGTGTATCCCACTGTCGTTGACGAGTATTTCAAAGTCGGTAATGTCCATTTTTTTTTGTTGTACGCAATTTTGTTGTTTTTGTTTAATTCTTTTGGTGGGGTGGTAGCTATTTTTGCCTGAAAAGTGGCACTTATGCCCTCAGGGTCCGGTTGTGCTCGTTTACATTAAATTAATAATGCACTCAACTGTATGGAAATGCTTGGGGATTTTTTTTTTTTTGCATGCAAGTTATATTAAATGGCATTAAATTGATCGTAGTCATGCTTATGATGAGGTTAATAATAATAATGATGATGATTCATTATGTTCATTCATACTATAGAAATGGATACTGGACAAAGGCTATTCAGATGACGGCGCTTGCATGTTAACTCTGAATTTTTGGGGCCACAAGACTTAAATTTTTATGAGCGCATTTGGCATTTGCCAAATTGACTGCAGATAAAATATGTAGTAAAAATAGTGTACGGGGTTAAAAATGCGGCGCTGAATTTGGCAATTGTTGAGCCTTTGAATGATTTTAAGCTAAAGTGTTTGAATTTTGGGGCACGCAGAAATGAAATCGGAACTGCAAATTGGAAAATTTCTTCTGGAATCTAGTACAGGCTATTGCAAGTCAAATACAAGAACCTCTTCAGAAGCCTATGAACGACTTTGATTTTTAGCAGAATAAGGCCTGCCAAGGATCAAAATTATATCCAAGGAACCACGTTGGGGGAAGGTAGTGGGAGATTTTTTGCCGGACCCAAAGTTCTCTTAATCTCCCTATCCTTGCCTGCCCACGGTGATGCTGCTCACCCCGAGTGGAGACTGAATACCCCTCCAAAAATAGAAACTTCAGTGGAAGAGGAGAGGGTGAGAAATCCCGTAAGGGAGCTGGGCTTAAGGTCGACGACCTCATTTCAGCATAAAAATTAACGCCACGAATCCAAAACGGAAGCAATGGTTCACCCCGAACTGTGATGCTAGGATGATGATGAAAGTTCTCTTAAGTAGTACGAGCTTAATAAAGGATTTTCCCAGAACCAAAGTACTCTAAAGGGGTACGAGCTTAACAAAGGATTTTTCGAAACCAAAGTTCTCTTAAACAAAGGATTTTTCCGAAACCAAAGTTCTCTAAAGGGGTACGGCATAACAAAGGACTTTGTCGAAACCAAAGTTCTCTGAAGAAGTACGGGCATAACAAAGGAATTTGCCGGAACCAAAGATCTCTAAAGGAGTACGAGTATAATAGAGGAATTTCCCCTGGACCCAAAGCTTTCTAAAAAAAACTATTTCTCTAAGCCTTAAGTAATTTGCATTCTTCCAAAAAAAAAGAAGTGCTTGTAGGAGCCGACGATAGCCACCGCGGGCCGCATTTTTCTTTCGACGTTTTTGAACGCGTAGTAATTTTGAATGCAACATCGCTTCTCTCAAGTTATATCTTTCAATAGAATCATGTTAGAAGTTGTAACAAGTCATAGACTCGTAGCTGCAGGCACCCAAGTTGGTTTAAATACTCATATGGGGCCTACTCCAACTGCTGGTTACCACTGCTTGCCGGAATTCCTTTTCATAATGAAACCTAAGTTTTAAGTTTCAAATAATGGAAGACTGTGAAAAGTTTAGAAAGAACAGGATTCTAGTTAAGTCGGTATCCATTCACTGCGGGGTCTTACTCGTTTCCTTCTGAGCACTTGGTATATATTTTTTTTTTGTTGGCCAACCTCATAAGCCCCATACCCTTTGCTTACAAAGACAGACGAACCCTTTCTAAAGCATATAAACACACAAATTATATAATTAAAATAAGTGGTATGCTCACACCCCTTAGCCGCTCACAGCAGCGCGAAGGATACTCAAGACAAGGAGCAAAGTCCAATACAGCTCAGCGCAATCCTTTAAGCCAAACCACATACAGAGCTTGCTGCATAAAAATACAAGACAAATGTGTTTAAGTGGGAGCATGGTTTCCGTAATCTCTCGCTCTCTCTCTCGTTTTTTTTTTTTTTTGCAACAGCGTTGCCATATGGCCATTATCTGCTAGTCTGGCCCATTCGAAGCTGCCGCTGACCGGGACACATAAATTTCACTTTTAAGTGCGTGCCGCAGCGCCACAGACGCGCCAAACATTAACCACAAGCTGCTGTTAATGCGGCAGTTCCAGACGAAGACGACGACGACGACGAGTCCGCTGCCAACTTCAGTGCCATAAAGTGGAGGTTTAGGTTGAGGTCAGCAAGAAAAACGCAGCAGAGCCGCCATGGAGCAGCCATAACAAGTAGAACAACAGCAACAACAACAGCTTTGTTTAATGAGTTGGACAGCAAAAGAACTAAACGGGTCACCGCCCTTCTTTTGCTCCCGCACTACTTGTCCAATAAAATGACAAACAAATAGCCAAGCTGGCATTTAAGTTTAATTATCATTGAAATGAAAACGAAAGCGACCAAGAAAACAGTGCTCTGACTTAAAATCAAGCTAAATGCGAATAAAAGATTTTCCTGAGCGCAAAATTTTTGCAGGCTATAAAAATTTAAAGCCAATATCGAAGCGTTTTGGCAAGCACAAACGTTTATTAGTTCACGTTTAAAACTAATTGAGTTGGTATTTTTGGTATTTTTTTTCGCGTCACTTGCAAATTTTGCGATTTTAAACTTAAATTTAGTCGTCAATTTTGATAAATTTTACAATTGCATAAAAATTCTACTCGATTCAGTAAAGCAAGTAAATTATATTGGGCTGGTAAGTTTGAGACGATTTTTTGGTATTTTTTTTTTTTTTATTTGTTTTGGCCACATTAAGCATTTGTAATGCGTTTAGGCAAGCGTAGCGTTAAAGGAAATTTAGTTGCTAGTCTAAGTTTATAACTTAATATGCTGGTATTTTTTTGGTATTTTTTATGATTGCTCTGACCAGATTAAGCCTTTGTGACGCGTTTAGGCAAGTGAAGTTAATGGAAACAAAAATAGTAACAGTCTAAGTTTCTAAGTAAATATGCTGATATTTTTCTTTTTGGTATTTTTTTGATTGCTCTGACCACATTAAGCATTTGTGACGCGTTTAGGCAAGTGAAGCGTTAAAGGAAATTAAGCTAGCAACAGTCTAAGTTTATAACTAAATATGCTGGTATATTTTTTGGTATTTTTTATGATTGATCTGACCACATTAAGCATTTGTGACGCGTTTATGGAAACTAAAATGGGAACAGACAAAGTTTATAAGTAAATATGCTCGTATTTTTAAAGTAGTAGTCTAAGTTTGTGGTTTTTTTAGTATTTTTTTTATATATGTTTTGGCCACATTAAGCATTTGTGACGCGTTTAGGCAAGCGTAGCGTTAAAAAAAAACTAAGCTAGTAACAGTCTAAGTTTATAGCTAAATATATATATATATCGGCCAAAATAAGTGAAACGGGCCACTTTTCCCGCGACCTTCTCCGATCCGAGAAAACATCGATGATCGAAGTTTAAAATCTCTATATATCGATGTTGGCCAACAGAGATGTTTCTCCAGCACTTCTGCACTCATCAAATTGGTGTTTAGTAGTGTTGGAGAAACAACTCTGTTGACCAACAGCGATATATAGATATTTTAAACTTCGATACATCGATGCATCGATATTACATCGATGTTTTCTCCAGCACTTACCTGCACCATTTGAGTACAAGCTTTAACAATAAACTAGATTCATCAACTACAAAATATTTTAGATCTTTGTAATAGGTATTTATAATATCTTTCTAAGACTCAGAAAAGCAGTCCAACAATGCTTGCGATTCTTCTTAAGCACTTAAACGACTGCACCTGTATTTTCAAATGCTTTAAAGAGCATTACCTAAAATATTGAAATACATGAACAACAACTTGGAGGTTGATAAAACTCAACCCCTTCTTAAATTCTGCCAAGGCTGCTGCTTGTAATCGATAGCTTTAGTTTTTTGCTTTTAACTGCATTTTTCTTGCCTCTGCAGTTGGGCCTGCTGGGCTTTTAGTCCATGCTCACGTTTTTCAATTTTGTTTTTGTTTTCGTATTATTTTTTGTTTTCCTGTTTGCCTCTGTTGCCAAAATGCAGCGCCAAAAAGCACACTTCATAAATTCAACACGTATGCCACTTTATTTAGCACACGAGACAGCAAAGAGCGTGGGCGAATGCACAACAAAGAGAGCGGCTGCAACTGCTGAAGTCTGGCAACGTCGTCCAACTGCTGCTGCACGTTGCGGCTGCTTTGTGGCAACATATGTAAACGCATTATGCGTTTTTTTGAAATAGGTTTTTGGTTAATACAATGCTCACATTGCTTTTAAGCTAAAATTTCATAAATTTTAGCAAAGCCAGATAGATAGTGACGGGCGGGCGCCCTTATTTTTATGCTTTCTTTTTGAGCACTAGCTCTTTAAGCTGCTTGTCAACACTGAAAAATGTTAAATGCTTAAACGAAGCGCTGGAAACAAAATGCAAGCATAAAACTTTGGGAATAGTAGCAGTGGAGTCATGCCGACTATTTTGTTACACCTGGTGGCCTGAGCCAAGCAGTCTATCTTAGCCAATATAGAGAACTTTAGTGGCATTCCACATTCCCATATGACATCACAAGCGACCATAAGAACTTCGAATGCGCGCCACCTTACCCTTAACCTAACCTTAAGCTTTATTTCAGCTATACATAGTTTGTGTATATTGTATCATGCCTATGTATCTGGTATATATGCGCATACTATGTACATACAATGTTACTATGTACTGGCTGGCATTAATTAACATTGGCCTGTTTTAAATATTGCACAAAGCGAACGTTTTTGCCATATGCGCCTCTCTTCTACTATATATATACGCATATAATGAGCCTTTGTCTGTTTGTCGCTGCAAAAAAACAAAGGGGTTTCGCCCCCAGCCGCTCACTACTACCTACTACTCTACTACAGTCCAGCAGCCACTGTGTGTGTGTGTGTGTGTGTGTGCAAGTGGCAATTAAAATTAATTTAAATTACTGCCACAGCAGCTGAGGCAGCATTGGCGGCTTTTATTTGCTGCATATTTGCACTGACTCATTTTCACAAAAAAAAATAAAGTACAATAAAACCAAAAAAAAATGACCCTATGCGGTTGCGGTAACCGCAATTAACCGATTGAATTTCTAAACCGAAATAAATATGCTTTAGTATTAATTAGCATTAAGCTATAAGCCTTTAATTGTGCAATAATATTTTTGAATTTAAAAGAGGGAAGCGTTAAGGAAATATGGGCCAACTTAGAACCAAAAAAAAGAGTTTTTTTTGAAACCAAATTTTTATACGCAACGTTAGAGGTAAAACGGGGTAGGGCAATTAAAAAAAAAAAATTTTCAAAATTCAAAATGGCGGTGCAATTTTCGGAAAATATTTTTGATTGTGATGAAAGTTGAATATGAAGGGGTTTTCTTCGCTGATTACGATAGTGTTGTAAAATTTTCAAAATTTAAGTCGCAAAATACTTTTTTTTGATTCTGATGAATAAGGGCTGGAATTTTTTTAAAAAAATTTCACAATTCAAAATGGCGGTCCAATTTTTAGAAATTATTTTTGATTTTGATGAAAATTGGTGCTGAAGGGTTTTTGTTCGCTGATTACGATAGTGTTGTAAAGTTTGCAAAATGTAAGTCGCCAAAAAATTTTGTTGATTCTGATGAATAAGGGTTGGAATTTTTTTTTTTAAATTTCAAAATTCGAAATGGCGGACCAATTTTCAGAAGTTTTATTTTTTGAAAGCGATAAAAATTGTTGTGAATGGGTCTTTGGTTAGCTGTTTACGATAGTGTTGTAAAATTTGCAAGATTTAAGTCGCCAAAAACTATTTTTTGAGTCTGATGAATAATGGTTGGAATTTTTTCAAAAAAATTCTAAATGGCGGACCAATTTTCAGAAGTTTTTTTTTTTGATTGTGATGAAAATTGGACTTGAAGGGTTTTTCTTCGCTGATTACGTTAGTGTTGTAAAATTTGCAAAATTTAAATCGCCAAAAACTTTTTTTTTATTCTAATGAATGGTTTGGATTTTTTTCAAAAAAATTACAAAATTCAGAAAATATTTGTTAATTTGTGATGAAAATTTGTGTTGACGGGCTTTGGTTACCTGATTCGATAGTGTTGTAAAATTTGCAAAATTCAAGAATTCAAGTTGCTTAAACCTTTTTTTGATTGTGATAAATAGGGTTGGAATTTTTCCAAAAAAAATTTCAAAATGGCGGACCAATTTTCAGAAGTTTTATTTTTTTTTGGTTAGCTGTTTACGAAAGTGTTGTAAAATTTGCGAAATTCATTCCGATATGGCTGAAAAAGTTGCTAAAACCTTTTTTCGTGGTCACTGATTAGGTTTACTGTTATTATTATTAGCTGAACCCGATCTAGAACGTAGAAGATGCTCTTCAAAGCTAGAAGACACTTCAGCAACTTTAGTCAATGCAGATTCTATTAGTCTAGTATTCGGTTTTTCTATTCTTATATGCTTCGAAAAATCGTATTTTATAACAATTTTCAATACTGAGAGTTATATCGTTCAGAAAAAAAAAACAGCTGAAAAAATAAAGATAGAAAAATTCATCTAAAAAAATAATTGAAAAAAAATTACCTTTAAATGATGCCAAGACTAAACTCAACCCATCTTTTTTTTTTCTATTTACTCGCAGAACTAAGCAATGCAGATCAGAAGCCCTTGTTGGAAATCTATCCGATGCAGGAGGTGCAACGCAAACCTGTCGGCAAATCGCTCATACTCACCTGTCGACCCACTGTGCCCGATCCCAATCTGGTCTCCGATCTACAGTGGAAGGATAATTTAAATAATACCATATTGCCCAAGCCGTAAGTGTTGCAAAAGCCTTTAAAAAATTTAGCACAAGAAATTTATGGGTTTAAAATTTAAAAAAAAAATAAAATTATAGCATATACAAAAGACGCTACTTTACATACTTTATAAGCTATTATGTAAACTTATTTATATATGATTTGCTAACATGTCTGTTTAAGTTTTAAACTATATATATATATATTTATTTTTTTTTCTATATAATTTTGAACAACAACAAAAACCAATGTCACACAAAAAAAAAAACAAAAAAAAACATTTAAACACTCAAAATACACTCTCCACAAAAAACAAACCTCTTAGGCATTATGATCCACTGTATGATTCCAAGGGAAATAGAAAAAATGTGTAAGTGTTTCTGATACCAAAGCAAAAAGAACAACAACAAAAAATGTACTACCATAATACACTTACAAAGTATCTACTCATACTAGTACCTTTATTATATAATAATGTTCGTATATTGTTTTGTTTGCGTAGCTTTTTTTTTAGCTTTCTTTGTTTTTGATTTCTTTGAAAAACCAATACTACTAAAGCAAGCAACAAGTACTCACTATGCAGTTACATAGATACACAAATACATATATGCATATATATCTATTTAGTAGTGGCATATAGCGTATACGACTACTCCTAGTTCCAAGTCAAAATTTTGGGGCGTAACTTTTGCACGTACCATGTACTCCCAAAAAAAACAAACCCCCCCGGAACAAATTTGTTATTTGTGTTTACATATCGTTTATGTGAAACATGTTGGCATGTTTTGTTTTTATCTTTTATTATTATACTTACTATATATATTTATATTTGTTTATTTATTTTTGTTGTTTAACTCTCATGTTTTGAGCTGCTGCAGCGCCTTTGATTGATTGATTGATTGATTGTTTGTTTGTTTGCTTTTAACCCTCCATTTTTCATACCATTACACACACACACTTAAAACAAACACATATCCAGAAAGTATTACATATGTATATCATAGCCGAACTTATCGTAAAACTAATACTGTAAACATATCTCTCGCTCTCTCTAGACGCCTAGCTTTTATGCTCCACTTACTAAGTAGTTCGTATACTCTATGGAGACATATAGACTATGTTCCAAAACAAAAACTAGTTCAATTTTGTCTACTAACCCAGTCATACTCATAATGTACTCGCTGAAAATTCGTTCCATAGCTACAAGTCAGCCAGCATGTTCCCAATCTTTCTGTTTAGGCTTTAGGAAAAAAAAGGTGCCTACTTTTGGGCTCACATGTTATTGCTTCATAACCTTCGACTGGAGACCATAGACCTCTAAGCGTTATAAGCTCTCCTAACCGCTCCTTGTGGAAAACCCTATCAAGAGGCTTTAAAGTAGAGGCTGCAAAACCAAAACTCGATCTTGAGAGAGGTTTCCTCCCGTGATCTGCCAAATATGGCTCCAGCGGCACTTCATCCGGCTTCAAAGACAGCCTTAAACCGCTTAATATCTGTAGCTTCTTTCTTCAAAACAACCTGATGGAGTTGGCAAACTATATCCGCTTAAACATCGCTTACTCCAGCGAATGGGAGTCAGCGAATGGAGGTCATCATCCCAAAGACTTACAGGGTAGTCTTTACAAAGGCCTTTTTTTGCTCAAGTAACAACGTTTGGGTAGTCAGACGTTTCGCTCGATCTCCTTCAGGGTCGACGAGAGCGAGGTACTCGGGGCTCACTTCGTCCGGCTTGAAAGACAGCCCTAAGCCGCTTAATATCTGTAGCTTCTTTCTCCTAAAAAACCTAATAGAGTTAGCGAAGTATATCCGCTTGAACATCGCTTACTCCAGCGAATGGGGGTCATCATCGCTGAGGTGGCGCTAGATCTTATAGATCCCAAAGACTTACAGGGTAGTCTTTGCAAAGGCCTTTTTTGGCTAAAGTAAAAACAATTGGGAAGATGAACGTTTCGCTCGATCTCCTTCAAGGTCAACGAGTGCGAGGTACTCGAGGGCTCACTTCGTCCGTCTTCAAAGACAGCCTTAAGCCGCTCAACACCTGTGGCTTCTTTCGTCTAAAAAACCTGATAAAGTTAGCGAACTATATCCGCTTGAACATCGCTTACACCAACGAATGGGGGTCAGCGAATGGAGGTCATCATCGCTGAGGCGGCGCTAGATCTAATAGATCCCAAAGACTTAAGGCGGTATTCTTTGCAAAGGCCTTTTTTGGCTCAAGTAACAACGTTTGGGTAGTCAGACGTTTCGCTCGATCTTCTTTAGGGTCAACGAGAGCGAAGTACTCGGGAGCTCGGTGCTGTGCTATTTTTTTCCAAATTACTTCTTACCAGCTTAAGCTTTGGCAAAGAAGGGGCTCGGTATTCCGGTTTAAACACTGTTTAAGGAGTTGCCCGATACAAATCCGGCACTGACGCCCGGAAGGGCTCACGGCGGATCTGATCTGCGGTACAAGAGAATAGTGAATAAAGTAACTGCTGTTTATCGAACTGGGTCATTAGACAAACAACTCCAAACTGAACCAGAAGACCATTGAGCAGCCAATAAGTCACGACTTGACGTACTTCCTTGTTGCTAGCCCAAAATTTACAGGCTATACAAAAGGCAACAATATTAATGGGATATTTAAGCTGAAAATAAAATTAATCACAAAATCGTTTCGAAAGTAAAGTCTACAGATTTTATGCCAGTAACTACAGCAGGGGGGAAAAGAGGCAGCATGCAATTATAAATTCCAATCAATATACCGAAAAGTAAAGTTTTAGCTAATTGCAAACAAAGCAAGCTATCGAATTTCGATAAAAATAAATGCGTATATGCAGAAGAAATTTTTAATAAATATACAAGGATAAAATAGAAAATGCATGAAAGCAAACATGCATAGACAAACGAGGGTTGCTTTTAATATTTGCGAACTAATAATAAAAAAGCAATGTGTCATTCAAAGTAGTCTACAACAAACATTTAAAACTGCTAAGAAGCACTTTTAAAAAGAGCCTACAATAGCATCTTCTGACGTCATAAAATATTGTACTCGCAATTTGTTCTTCGGTAGCGTAGACGCTGTCTGTCTTTAGGTGCCCAGTTAGATCTATAAGACAGATAATCCGTTAATTCTATGTCGGGAGTATCCTAAAATCCGATGTGAGTGCTGGTATTGTCATGATAAAGCACAATTCGTCTTTGGAGTTTGATTTACCTCAATTCTGTGAGAACTTAGGGATGATGAAATGCATATGTAGCCGATCTGTAAGGCGGATGATCCGTTAATTTGATGTTTGGAGTGTCCTAAAAGCCGTTGTGAGTGCTGGTATTGTCATGATAGAGGACAATTCGTCTTCGGAGATAGGATTGTCTCAATTTTGTGATTCAATGTCTCAATAAACTTTTGTCAACAATCCTTTTCGATTTCAAACTTATGTCTGCATCCAACGGAAAGAAATCTTCTTGAGCTTCCACCAAGATTGAATTAATGCTTCAATGTCTCAATAATCCTTTTCGATTATAAAATTATAACTGCATCCAATGAAAAGAAATCTTCTTAAGCTTCTTTCAAGATTGAAGTAATGCTTCAATATCTCAATAAACTTTTCTCAACAATCCATTTCGATTTTAGAATTATGACTGTATTCAACGGAAAGAAATCTTCTAGAGCTTTTTCCTAGATTGAAGTAATGCTTCAATGTCTCAATAATGCTTTTAGATTTTAAAATTATGTCTGCATCCAACGGAAAGATCTCTTCTTGAGCTTCTACCAAGATTAAATTAATGCTTCAATGTCTCAATAATCATTTTCGATTCTAGAATTATGAATGTATTCAACGGAAAGACACCTTCTTGAGCTTCTTCCAAGATTGAAGTAATGCTTCAATGTCTCAATAATCTTTTCTCAATAATCTTTTTCGATTTCGAAATTATGTCTGTATCCAACGGAAAGAAATCTACTTGAACTTCCAACAAAATTGAAGTAATGCTACAATGTCTCGATAATCCTTTTCGATTCTAGAATGATGACTGTATTCAACGGAAAGAAATCTTCTAGAGCTTTTTCCTAGATTGAAGTAATGCTTCAATGTCCCAATAATCTTTTTCGATTATGAAATTATATCTGCATCTTTCTAAGCTTCTTCCAAGATTGAAGTAATGCTTCAATGTCTCAATAAACTTTACTCAACAATCCTTTTCGATTTTAAAGTTATGTCTGCATCCAACGGAAAGAAATCTTCTTGAGCTTTCACCAAGATTGAAGTACTGCTTCAATGTCCCAATAATCCTTTTCGACTTTAGAATAGTAACTGTATTAAACGGAAAGAAATCTTCTTGAGCTTTTTCCTAGATTGAAGTAATGCTTCAATGTCTCAATAATCTTTTCTCAATAATCTTTTTCGATTTTGAATTTATGTCTGTATCCAACGGAAAGAAATCTTCTTGAGCTTCTTCCAAGATTGAAGTAATGCTTCAATGTCTCAATAAGCCTTTCCGATTTTAGTATTATATCTGTATTCAACGGAAAGAGATCTTCTGTAGCTTTTTTTTCAAGATTTAAGTAATGCTTCAATATCTTAATAATCCTTTCCGAAAATTGAAGAAAAAGCTTCTGCCTAGATGATTTTTTCCCTACCAGCACGTTGGTGCACAGAAATGCCAAAGTAGAAAAAAAATTATTCATCTGACCTGGTCACACTTAAATTAGGCAAGGTCACTTAAATTTATAAAAGACAATTCTTCTGCTTCTCGCTCAGACTTCACTCCCCAGCAAATCTCGGGAAGTACTTAAAAAGTTAAAAAAAAGCTTTTTGTAGTAGCTGGTGCTTTGTTGCTAAAAGCCCAAGTTAGATGATGGATGATCCTGTCGAAAATCGTAAAAAATCATCGTAAAAAAACTTAAATTTTTGCTAGGAAGAAGAAGGTTTGCTGTCAAAAGTTCGTCATGAGCGAATTTTTATTACTGAGAGTAAAATTTGTATTTCAAGAGCACAAGAGAGTAATGATTTTAAGAACAAGTGCTCTCAATGAAGGAATAAAGCATAATTAAGAGTATTTCGTGTTAATTTGAAGAATATAAAGTCTTTATGGTTAGATTGATTGTATTTTATTCTTAATTTAACAATAGTAGGCAAAGAATACTGCTTATAAATTCTAGACAAACAACCCTGTGTTGAGTTTGATATTTTTACTTGTAAGAAGTTCGATTTTTTGGAGCGTACCTAGTTTTTGACGATTTTAATTTCTAACGTAACGCTCAAAAATTATATAAATCCGTCTTCTTAATGATAAACAATCTAACTGCAAAAATGTTATTATGATTTTTTTCAAGTCTCGCTCATAAAAGTGCTGGCAAAAATGTCACATCAAATCTGGTCACACTTAAAAGAGTCAGCGCTGTTAATATTTAAGCCAACCCTCGTATAAAAAGTAATCCAATTCATTGCATATTTTTAAGAAGCTTAAATATAGATTTTTTTTTTAATAGTATTTCAGGTCTACTGAGCCCCGACAGACAGACAGAGTTAAAGTAAAAAATAAAAACAAAAATCCAATTAAAAAAGTATCGAATTCAGTATACAAAGAAAAAGAAGCTCAAGTCAAAAGTTGAAAGGTAAAACGCTACGAGAAACACAAACAACAAATTTACGTCCGGCTCTGTTTGTAAATCAAAAATCCGGCAATTGTGTCTGTGTGTGCGGGTCTGTGTGTGTGTGTGTGTGTCTATGTGAAAGCGAAATAGTGTTAATTAATTTGCAAGCACGCAAAGAGAGCGCCCCAAGCTATTTTGCACCTGACTCTCTTATGCATTCCCTTAACTCACTCTTCACTTGCTCTGTTTGCAGCAACTCGCTCTACGCCTCTCGCTCTTTGCATATATACACTCAGTGTCCACTGGCATTTACGTGCGTCCAAAGGAAGCCACCATTTTAGCCATTGCGTGCCAATTAACCTCGTTTCGATTCAAAACTTAATGCCAAAAGCCGGAAAACCCTACCACTGGGAAATATTCTACCGGATTTGTAGTAGTTTGCTGGCTTATTACGTTTTCTTGTTGCACTTGTTGTTATGCACTGTAGCCAGAATTGTGGCAGGGTATGTCGAGCTGAAGCAGAGTAAAAAAAAAAAATCTACGTAGTAACAGCTTATAGAGTAGCTCGATTTAGACCGAGTACATTTGAGGCTAAAACGATTTTACTTGAAGTTTCGAAGTCGCGTCTTACGAACTTTGTTATATGATTGCTATTTAGTCGTTTTGCTCTTAACTCCCACTTTTCAGCCTCCAATTCAGGCAAAAGCAGTGGCGGATGCACGGGAAATTTTTGGTTCAAGACCCTTCAAAAGTTACAAAAATGCGTTGAAAGTCTTTTGCGAGCTCTGATATATATACACTTCTAAGTGAAGAACCCCCCCCAAAACCAAACTCTAGATCCGCACCAGGGCTAAAGCGTTTCGAACCCCCTTGAACGAAACAACCTCATTCTGACTTCAAGTTCCAAACATCTTAAACTAACTCAAAATTTATTGTTAAATTTAGGCTACAGCGTTTCTAACCCGCTTGATCTTTCTTCTTCTTCTCCCAAAACGAGTTCAAAAAACGCCAGCACGTCGTTTCTGATATAAGCTACAAAATATCTCGATGTATTGCGTTTTTCGGGATTATTTCAAAATCAAAAGGTTTTTGGAACTCGAATTCAAATTCAGCGGCAGTTAAACTATAAGGGTACACTTATACAGTGGCGGATTCATGCGAGGCTTTCGGGTCCGGACCCCCCTCTCCCCCAAAAGTTGTAAAAATTGATTAATAGTGTTTCAAGAGCTCTGAAGTATATACACTTCGAAGTGAAGAACCGCCGCCCAAGACCAAATCCTGTATGCCCATGCAAAGTGAGAAGTTTTTTGTTGGCGTGTAATGAAGTTATTTTAAATACATAGAGTTGCCAACTAACCGCACAACCAAACTTTTGCATATAGAAAACGCAAACTTAGTATATACAAGGAAATCTCGAAAATCTTTGAAAATTCGTATATGTATGTAAAATGGCCACGTGATTGAGTCGATCCTGAGCCATGGTAGATCTTAAATAATTTTTAATTCGGCTTAACACAGAAAAACTTCTTTAATTGGAACATGAAGAACCTGGTATAGTCAGAACTAATGTAACAAAAAGAAAGAATTCGGAAACGATTGTCAGATAATTTTCCGTTTCTCTAAGAAACTTAGCAATTGTGCTCAAATCTGAAGCTTTTTTACCCTCACGCGCCATTATCTCCAATAAGAAGTCTCTATCTTTGGTCAAACGGAATTCATTGAAATCTCCACTGTAAAATTTTATGATTGCGTCAGTATTTTTTGAAAGTTTCTAGAGATTTAAAAAATCGGGCATTGTTGGAATCAAATCTTTCTTTGAAAAAAAAATTTATCTGGTCGAAAATCTCACAAAATATTTTTTTGTAATAATCTTTTGGAGAATCAAAAATATGGTTTTCTGTTACGCCATCTTCCAGTCGTTTTGGAATTCGACGTTTTCTTGGCAATTTTGGTTTTTCAATTTCAATTTTCGCAACTGTTTTTCCAAATCGATTCAAATTTTTGAACCCGAGACTCATTCATTCATTACAGTTGACACGACTTCTACCTTTCGACAACACACAGTTCCGCTGATTGCAGCTCTTTGTTGAGGATTTCAATCCGTTCAAAGATTTCGATCATGGCAGTCAAAAGAAAAAGAAACTTGAACGACTTCATATTAGAAAACTCCATAGAAAATATTAGAATTTAGGGTTTTGTGCGATAATTCCGAGTGGGTACCACTACCCATACTATCCACGTCAACCGCCAGCCCTGCTCGGTAGTGTAGCTAAAAGTCGTGATATACGCGCTATAATGGTTCCACTGGTCTCCGTTTTGTTCTATCTCTGTTAATTTTAATTACGTTGCCTAGTGCCTAGAATTATGCAATTTTAAGACTCAAAAGCTATAGCACTCCAGTGTATTGCAGTCGTCAACTATTTCTTGGTATTAAAGGGGGGGGGCAACTTAGGATTAAACAAAACGAAATGAAATTAAATGAAATGAAATACCAAGAAATGGTGTGAAATTCTTGCTGCATTACTGAGTCAGTGGTGTTTTTTTTTGGTATTGGTTGGCTGGCAACCCTGGCTGCACTTTACCGCAGCCAAAACAAATGGCAAGTCATTTCGCTTAAGCGCTGCAATCGTCAAGAAGGCGCCCAATATTTGCTGAAATTGTTTTCAACTAGGGCGTTACTTTTGGCAATTTTTCAATTTCACTGCGTTGCCGCAGTTTAGGCCCAACTGAGTGTTGAAGTGAGCTGGCACTAAAATGTTCTAGAGAGAGCGCGCGCGAGAGAGAGTGAAGCAGCGTGGAAAAGTGCATGCAATATTTAATTTACTGCAACAACGGCAATGTACTGTTACTGCGACTAGCTGGCAACTCTGGACGCATAGGCCTGCCGTTAACTTGATTGTTTTCTGTTGGTTTTTGGCGCACCAACCAACTTGCTTGCTCGTTCACCCCGCTAATGCGCCGCTGTTGTTTAAGCTGGATGAATGCACAGGGCCGGACTTAGGCATGGGCTGGCCTAAGGGTCGCGGTAGGCAACAATTGCGCAGAGTTGCCATTAAAGGTTTTTTTTTCAACTATTCAAATCAAATGCAACTAAATATTTAAACAAAATTAAATAAAGAGTAATGATTTAAGCTAATTTGACAGTCTTTAAATTTTGTTTGCCGAAAAAAAATCCATTCAAACGCGTGGGGCTGCTATAAATTGAAAACTTAGAAGAAGAGTAAATATTTGCTTTTGGTGTATAAGAACTGGTTCGAAACCAGAGACCTGCAACCGGTATGAACAAGTCAGCTTAATCATGTTTGTTGAAAATGCGCTCCCAGTCGGATGCGGTACCGACAGGTTTCAGTTTTTTCAAGTACCGGACGAATTAAAATTTTTCCGAACGCGTTCAGGATGCGGTTATACCGCATTTTTAGTTTGCGATCATGCGGTCATTTGCGGTATATTGTGACAGACTTGATTTTACCGCATTGCTTCTACACACTCAACTGAGTTAAACTGAGTAATAATTTTGCGGTAAAATCAAGTCAGTCAATGCGGCATGAACGCATTTAATATGTATAAGACAATAAGACATTTAATATAAGAAAAATTTCATTAAAGGACAACTATTCGAATTGCGATACCTTACCGCAAAAAATCGGGCTGTCAACCGGTCAATTGCGATACCTTACCGCAAAAAATCGGGCTGTCAACCGGTCAATTGCGATACCATACCGCATGCCAGCTGATCGCAAAATCAAACCAATCACAACCGGTATTGACCGCATTTTACCGCATGATCGCAAGTGATTTGACCGCATTGTAACTGGATACCGCTTAAGAACGCAAAATTCAAGTCAATGATCCGATGTGAATAAAAAAAAGGTACCGGTTGCAGTTCTCTGTTCGAAACACATGCTGAAAAATGAATACAATTGTTTGCGATGCGAAAAAAAAAGCTCAACAATTTTAGGTTTGGTTTACAGAAATAGCAGCAGTGAAGACTCGAGGTTGTGAATATTTTTTGAAGATAAAGTTATTATGAATCAACTCTTAATTAATAACACACTGAAAAATTAAGGCTTTTTTGGGATAATTTTGGATCGAGAAACACGAAAATTACATTCTTTTTTTTTTTCTTAAAAAACGTTTTCGAGATTTTCAGTTATTTGTCAATCACAATTTTTCAAGAGAAAACTTTTTTGCTTGCACGTGGTGCGCTAATCCGGCCCTGTTAATGGTAAACATTTTTGCAACAACAAAACTCAACGACATCCGGCAACATTGGCTGGCCAACGCTACTGCAACGCATTGCATACATTTAGGCACGAAATGTAATTAAGTTGCCCAAAACCCGAAAAACCAATGGCAAAACATGGCCCAAACCGTTTGCCAGCAGTTGGCACTGGGGGAAGGTGGGGGCATGCAACCTATCCAAAAATAAAAACAAAACAAAAAAAAATACAAATACCCAACAACCAACCGACCAACTGTGTATTTGTGTTCCGGTCGCGGTTTTTGGCCGCCAAACTGCCAAAGCCGCTGCCCATCGTCCGTTTTTCGATTTGCTTGGGCTAACCTGAGACCGGAACTGTCCCACTGACCGCTGGTGCTGTTTTCCTGTGCTGTGACGTGCCGCAGACGCTCTCAGCCAAACTCTCCTCACTTCCGCTCTCTTGCTTGTGCGCTGTTTATTTAAGTCAACCGCTAAAGTTAATACACGCTGACGCTTTTACTAAGCTCCAGGCAGGACCTTGACTTTGGGCACAAAAATCTCAAGCTTTAAAGTCAACTGCTGGCAAAACTCTGGAAAAGCAAAAAAAAAAAAAAATACTCATCACAAATTCAATAACAACAATGCGCCAAATGCCAAATGGCGTCAGCAAAATCTTTTTCTCTAGATCTTATTTGTATTTATTTATCTGAGCTTTTAAAGAGCATGTTGACTATGTACGGAAGTACGTCTCCTTGTTCTCGGTTTGTTTCAGATGAATACTGTTTGTATTTAAACAGTATGAGTCGAATTCATTGAGACGAATTCTGAGCTCGATTTCCGATTTCGATTAGCTTTTAGTATTTTCTAGTCTCCTAAACAGGAAACTCAGGGAAATTCAGCATTTTTAGAATTTTTCTTTGTTATTTAGAAATGATTGAGCACTTTTTGAGAATGAGCAACAAAATTGTGAATACCCGATCTACCTTAAAATCTTCTTTTAGATTCTTGCTAATAATGGGTCATCAATCTTGAGGTTTTTTTTTCAAATGAATCGGAAAATCTTAATAGCTTTTAGTATTTTCTAGTCTCCTAAACAGGAAACTCAAGGAAATTCAGCATTTTTAGAATTTTTCTTTGTTATTTAGAAATGATTGAGCACTTTTTGAGAATGAGCAACAAAATTGTGAATAACCGAGCTACCTTAGATTCTAGATAATAATGGGTCATCAATCTTGAGGTTTTTTTTTTCAAATGAATCGGAAAATCTTAATAGCTTTTAGTATATTCTAGCCTACTAAACAGAAAACTCAGGGAAATTCGGCATTTTTAGAATTTTTCTTTGTTATTTAGAAATTATTGAAAATTTTTTGAGAAGAGCAACAAAATTGTGAATAGCCGAGCTACTTTGAAATCTACTTCTAGATAATAATGGGTCATCAATCTTGAGGTTTTTTTTCAAATGAATCGGAAAATCTTTATTATCAATAGAAAGAACCATTCTTGGAATACACTATTTATAGATAATCTATTTGAAGAGAAGTCGTTATATTAAAATCTGTATTTATGCCTAGATTTCAGAGATGATAAGAGCTATATATAAGAAATAAGAGCTAAGAGACAAGTGTATTATTATACTCTCATATAGCTCTTTCAAAAGGGTCATCAATCTTGAGGGGCTTTTTTTTTTTAAAGCTAAAAAACACAAAAATTTTAAATGAATCGGAAAATCTTTATTATCAATAGAAAGAAACATTCTTGCCATTCACTTTTTAAAGATAATCCCTTTCATATGTTGGCCGCAACTGCGCCGTAGCTCGTCCATGCGGAGGTTCCAATTTTCGATGACGCGTTCGAATAACACTTCAATCGCAGCTGGCTTATCCACAAACACTTTAAACTTTAAGTAGTCCCAAAGGAAAAAGAGTAATTGTGTGATGTCACACGATCTTGTAGCCAATTCACCGGTCCAGAGCGTGAAATTAATTGTTCACCAAATTGGTTTCATTAAATGGCCTAAGCGCGCGAAAAACATTCTTTACAGAACGCGGATTTTCGTAATATTGTATGATTTGTAAACGTTATTCGTATGTAAGTCTTTCCATAATGAAATGGCAATGAAAACTGAATACAAAAAAAAAATTTGTCAAAAAAACTCTATTGAAAAAAAACCTCAAGATTGATGACCCTTTAAAATGTGATAAAAATTTTAATTTTCAACATGCCACAAAAATAATGTTGCCAATGTGTCCCAAAAAGTGTTTGACAGTAGAGCTGCAAAATTGCGGCCTTCGTTAATATCGATAGAATCGAATACTTGCTTCAAGATAGTTTTGCGATTATTCAAAGCAACTTAAATAAGGATAAAATTACCAGAATCTAACAAAAAGTATCTTTTCAATGTTTTAAAAAAAAACAAAAGTTGAGATTAGAGCTGAAAAATTGCGGCCTTCGATAATATCGATAGAATCGAATACTTTCTTTTAGTTGCTTTTGCAATTATTCAAAGTAACTTCAATGAGCAAAAAATTACCAACATTCAACAAATAGTATATTTTTAAAGTTTACAATAAAAAAGGGTTTACATTAGTGCTGAAAAATTGCCGTCTTCGATAATATCGATGCAATCGAATGCTTTCTTTTAGTTGCTTTTGCTATTAGACAAGCACTTCAAATGCTTGTAGTACAAAAATTAAAAATCTTTTCAATGTTCCCAAAAAAAACGGTTGACAGTGCTAAAAAATTATAACCATCGATAGTATCGATGCAATCGAATACTTTCTTTTAGTTGCTTTTGCTATTAGACAAGCACTTCAAATGCTTGTAGTACAAAAATTAAAATTCGAAACGATTTAACAAAACGTATCTTTTCAATGTTCCCAAAAAAGCGGTTGACAGTACTGCTAAAAATTATAAACATCGATAATATCGGTTGAATCGCAAAATTTCTTTTAGTTGCTTTTGCGATTAGACAAGCAGTTCAGATGCTAGAAGTACAAAAATTAAAAATCGCAATGATTTAACAAAACGTATATTTTCAATGTTCCCAAAAAAGCGGTTGACAGTACTGCTAAAAATTATAAACATCGATAATATCGGTAGAATCGAAAAATTTCTTTTAGTTGCTTTTGCGTTTCGTCAAGCAGTTCAGACGCTAGTAACTAAAATTTGTTCAAAACTATCAAAATAACACAAAATGAGCTGTATAGAGTTTAAAAAAAAAAAAATACTTTAACATTAACTTCCGATTGTATCGATAGTATCGAAACTCAATACTAGTTTATTATACACAAAAGTTTCTAATAATTTAGCTATGTTTTGAGAGCTTTGTTTTGGGTGCTCAAATTTAATTCCATTTCTATTCCGCGCAGATCTCTAAACTAAAGGCTTTGTTTTAAGCCAAGTTTTTAAAAACTAGTGACTCACGTAATTTACAAGCTCTACAATATTTATTATATATTGTAGGTACTTTTTGAATGATTTATCAATGTTTTAAAAATGCATAGAAAGAGAATTATTATACTATGTTAAAAATAAATGTTCCCTTCTATTACCTATTTAGTTTGTTACGCCCTCTAGCGTACTTTTTTGTTTCTTGCTCCATCTTGTGGGTAATTTTGGAACTAGACGTGTAAGTTTGTCTAACTTGTGTTCTAGTCGCGGAAATCTTTAGTACTTGGCGGCTTGCCAAAGATCAAAGATGGCGCAGCAAGCAGGGCGCGAAGCCCTGTAACTTATGTTACAGCAAAAATAAAAATCTTAATCTTAAAGGGTGTTTCATGCTGCTTATGCCGCATTGACTTTATTCGCAACTTTTTTTTATGCTTCTTTTTTTTTTTTTGGTTAAGCCAAGTCAACGAAATGCCATAAAAAATTGTCGTCGAACACCCGGAGGCATCATGGCGGCAACGTGAACAAAAGACAATCAAAAATTTGAAATTTACGTATGCGTAACCGTTTCTCTGGTTACTTGGCTCCCAATCTCTCGTTCTCTTGCTTTTTGCTGCTCATTGTTTCCGCCGTAATACATTTTTTTTTTTTCTTATTTCTCGTTTATGTTACGCTTTGCGGGCCCGTTCCGTCAACCAACTGGCGGAATATTAAAAATCCAACGCAAATATGCAGCCAAAAAATTTTCACAATGTCTTTTTCGTGAGGTTCGATTTCAACGCCATTCCGCTTACGTCCCCGTTTTTGCTTTTCGCCCCAACTGTGTGTGTGTGTGTGTGTGTGTACACTCAACAGTGACAGAAAGAGATGCTCCTCGTTCTGCTTTTGTTAGCATAATTTTGAGCGGTTCTATGAGTTTTAGATTTTGTTTTCGGTGTGTGTGTGTGTGTGTGTGTGCCTTGGAAAAACAAATATAGGGCGCTGCGTTTTTGCATTTTGAGCCAATAAAAAATGTTTACGGAAATCGAACGCAAGTTGAGCTACGTCTATAACTGTGCCAACGAGCCGATATCCAGTGGCGTAGCTAACTCTTTTCGGCCATGGGAGAGTTGTTTCTCCAGCACTACTAATCACCCATTTGATGAGTGCAGAAGTGCTGGAGAAACATCTCTGTTGGCCAACATCGATATATAGATATTTTAAACTTAAATACATCGATGCATCGATATAAGATCGATGTTTTCTTCAGCACTACTTTGTCAAACTAGCCACCCACTCTCCACAAACTTTAATTTTTAAGATAAATCGACGTTTTTGGGCTTTCAATTTTTCGTCCTTTCAAAATTACAAAATGGCGGACCTAAGAACAATTTCTTAAATTTTCGGCGGCCATCTTATGTCCGTCATGCTGTAATTTTGCAATTCTAACCCCAGTTTCGTGATTAGCGACCCTATTTGCATACCCAACTCAAACTTTAAACACAAAAATAAAAATCACATCTTACGTCCGCCATTTTGGAAATTTTGAAAAACTTATTAGGTTGACAATAAAGTCAGCTACAACAAAACTGTCTGAATAGCATATAAAAGGGAACGAGCTGACAATATATACAATATAAGATATTATTATATCTAATCCTTCCAAAGCGCGGCCTCGATAGCCTAGCGGCAGTGCACTAGACTATTATGCCAGAGGTTGTGGGTTCGAATCCCACATAAAGCATGGTCCTGCACTTTCCACCTTTCCTATTCCCCTAATATTTCCTGTCTACTCTATATCCTTATCACTTACTCCCATTATCGGTATCACAACGTTTCTATTCTTGGTCTAAGTGAGTTAGGAAGCTAAGTCCCAACTGCCGCTCTAACCTACCTACCTAACCTCATCCTCCCAAACATGCGATATTGAGTACATACAGAGTATTCTATAGTCAATATGTTTGGATTAGTTTTCTTTCTATTGTATCTTAATATGGCACATGGGGCGCATGGATTGATGCCTTAATAACCAACTACAATCTACGCCACTGTACAGAACAAAGGCTTGGGTAACGTTTGGTCTGGTCTGGTCTGGTTCGGTTCGCTATGGTACGGTTCGTTTGTTGAACACACATACACATACACACTCACACACACACATACACACAAAACCAATTACGCGCTGCTCGTAAAAACGTGCCGGCTTGTGCAGGGCGGAGGCGGGTGGTTCGGTACGGCGTATATTTTGCTGCCAAAATTGAAATTGAGAATTGGCATAACAGTACAACGAATAACGGTTAACGTGCATTTTACCGTTAGCCGATTTGTCCGGCGCATTTGTCCCGCCTTTTAGGCGCCGGCGCAAAAGTTTGAACAAAGCTGCAAAAACTTTTCTCTTTATATTAAAATGCAAAAACAGCAACAAAAACGAAGGGAAAGAAAAACTAAAGTAAAAATTTTTCATTTACCAAAAGTTTTTCGCATTGGTAAACAAAACGAGAAAACGACAATAAATGCATATCCAAAGTAGAGTAGAGAAAAATAAAGAAATAAACTCGTATAAAGTGTTTAAAAATATCAAATTTTCAAAATAAATTTTTAAATAACAATAGTCATAATGTTTGGCAAAAGAAAACTTTTTGAATTCAGGTTTTTTTTTTTTTTTGCTTATATGCGATTTTTTTTTGCATTTCAATTTGGTCTAAAGTGGATTTGCAATAAATATAGTTTTATTAGAAGCGTGCCCGAAATTATGTATTTGGACTGATTTTCGGACAAAAAATGTTTGAATAAAAACTTTTAAATGATTTGGGTTGAGATCATTCTTATGCTGTACAGTATAGTCCTTTCAAAAATATGATATATAGTGGCCTGCACTTTTTTCAATGAGCGCCCACTAGCAGGTAATGCCAAAAGGTATGCTTTGATATTTTCAAAAGCTATAAATGCCTAGCTATGTATAAAGAAACCATGCCAGCTTATATTTCTGACACTTAAGGGGTAACACCTATGTGGACCATGGTTTTGGAATGGGTTGCGGAATGAAATAAATGTTTGGGCAATCGGTGCTGTGGGATCAAACCGACTAAGAGAAGCGAACTGTTAATTTGCAACTGGGAAAAATCTGAAGAATCATTCGCACGATAAGTGTTCGATATCTGTCGTGGGGTAGAACAATGCCGAAGGCCCCTTCAAACTACATTGCAGCGGAACCAACAAAAAGCCTCCATATATTCGCGAGAAGAAAGAAAAAGAAAAGAAGCTTACGATCACTCTACTTAGAATAGTGTGGGGGTACAACAAACATATGGCAAGAGTTGGTTTGCCTCACAAGCTGTCTGCAACTACTTATTTCCTATTATTTTATTGTCTATTGTTCAATCATTTCTGTTCAAAGAAATCATCAAGAATGATACGTTTTGATATTATACTTTACTCATCTGAGACCATTCTATTTGTCGAGCAATGCGCCAGCGTTGCGTACACGCAACGTGACGTCACAGCGTTCCCAGCTGTCTAAAATTTTACAAATAACTTGTTTAAGGCAAATGTAACGCCTCTATATTGAATTTTTTTGAGTGAAAACAGCGAAAATGGGTTTATACCAATAGAGCACCCAAATCAAAATTAAAAAATACTTCTTTATTTCTTCTACTGTGAAGCGACCTCTGGGTCGAAATTTTTTGTTAATTAAGATTCGGCCGTATTATGCAAAACGAAAAGGAAAAACGTATAAATTTTGTTTGTTTGTATTCCGCAACGCGCCGATTGTTCCGAAAATTCCTACTGGGATGCTTGTCAGTAGCACTGCCAGTAACGGAACTTGTACGCTGTGTGTTTGTCTCGCTCGCACCTGCACGAAATGCGGCTTGAGCCAGCCACATGCTGGACTGCAATGGGTGCTGCAGTCAAGCATGTGACCGGCTCAAATCAGTTAGTGAAAAAACTTTATTGAGTGCAGTCAAGAGAACCAGGGCTTGTCATAAGTGGACCGCGTTGGCGCCGTGGGCGAGACACCACTCAACACTACACATAACATATTTTTTGCTCCCGATATCTTCTCATATATAAAAAAACTTCTTTATAAATTACGCTAATTTTTTTTGTGAATTTCTGCGATATTCTAGCACCAGAATTCATAAAAAACTGATTCAACCATTCTTGAGTTATAAAGAGTATAAACAAAATCTTTTAAAACTATATGAAAAACTTTTAAACGCTTTCAAAGCTACTACTATTTCTGGCTAAATAACAGAAATCACTTTCACACAAAATTCGCTTTAGGCAAATATCGACACAACACTGTGCATTAAATTCTCGCATGCCAAAAAGTATGCAATAAAAAATTCAAGCTATTAATTTCTATGCAAATTGCATGTAAATGTAACTTAAACAGTTGCAAAAAGCAGCACATAAGCTTTTATTAGGCAATTGTTTACTAAACGTGCCCTCAAAATATACAAAATAGCTTTATTAATATCTAGGACTAGGAGGCATTTGCAGCTTAAATCCCGAACCTCAAATAGCTGGATTAATTAAGCTTTCACAGCTGCAGTTACAAACCTTAAGAAAACAAACAGTTGTAAGCAGTTAAAATCTTTAAAATAAAGAAAGACTTTGAGATACTCTTTAGCAGCACTACAAACAAAAAAAAAAAAGGGGGGAAACAATTTTGTGTAAAATCGAAAAAGTGCTTAGTAACAAACAGCCGTGCTCCGAACAACAAAACCGAGCATATTTTATTCGCACTCAATTTCACCGAAAGGAATCAGAACATTTTATTCGCTCTCGAATTCACCAAAACGAAATTTTTATGTGGTTTCAAACCGAATGTTTTGTTGCAAGTGAAATGAAAACGGCAAAATAGGCTTAAAAAAAAACGCATTTTAAACTGAAATAATTTTTTAAATATTCTTTGATGTTCTTAGATTAGATCTGTGCCAAACTTCAAGCTGAATATTTACTAGAAATTAGTTTTTTTCTGACCCAAGCCAAAAAAATAGCATGCACAGCCAAAACGAAAGTTTTTTTTTGTGTTCGTTTATACACGAACACATGACTATAAGTGCGATAGTACTGCCGCGTTAGGGCCCATACGCAGCAGGCAAAAATTCCGCACGAAATATGTCAAAGCTTTATATAAAAAAAAAATTCCCTTTTTTGGGATATTTTCGCACGAAATGTTAAAACTTCATACATATAAAAAAAAAAAATTCCCTTTTTTGGGATATTTTTTTTTATATGAATTTTTGACATTTTGTGCGGAATTTTTGCATGCTGCGTATAGGCCCTTACACAAAGAAAATTTTCCTTATAACAAAAATAGCCAAGTCATGTTTAATTTCATTAAATATTTTATGCTAAGTTATATTTATGTATAATTTTATTTAAAAGTTAGACTAATAAAGAAATAGCAATATTTTAAAGAAAATAAAATATAAACAGCATATAATAATAAAAAGCTGCAGCGCTCTGGCAACCCTGTCAGCTGTTTTGTAACAAAAAGAAAAAATATCATGCCAAAACAACAGCAGAATTTTTTGAAAAATTAGGGAAATTTACGAATTGGTCAAAAATAATAAGAGCAGCTATCGTTATTGTCGTTAGTTATTCGTTTTTCGGAAAATTCTGTGTTTTTTTTCGTTTTGGTTTTTTCGTTTTTCGGAGCACGGCTGAATATCTTTAGCAATCAAGGAATTATATGCTTACTTTTTTTTCACCAATCGATTCTACGTAGGCTATATGGCTTAGTAAGCTTATTGGAACTCTAAAAAGCTGCTGATTGCAATATTTGCTTAATATGTCCGCATCGACCCAATGGGGGCTAAATGATATAGGGTCCAAATCAGGTGCGGATCTAAGATTTGGTCTTGGGGGGGGTTGGCTCTACACTTTGAAGTGTATATATATCAGAACTCGCAAAAGACTTTCAAACCATTTTTGCAACTTTTGGGGGGGGGTCCGGACCCGAAAACCACCTCCGTGGATCCGCCACTGGTCCAAATGCTAAATTTGGTTGCTGTAGCTCTCTTATCAACTCTTAGACGTTCATACCGACGAATAGACAAGCGCTCATGTCTATAGCGACTTCCTTAATCATATCCATTAGACTTTAGTTAGCTTTGCAAGATCTGCGTCAGCTTCAGTTGACTATACCCCTTGTAGCTTATGCTATAGGGTATAAAAATTACATACCATACATAATCAAAATTTTCATTTAGAACTAGTCACTGACTGACAACGGCATGACGTAATGAGTTTTCCTTTTAAAAGGTTCTGCAACTTTTGTACTAACAAAAGCAAAAACAAAATAATAATAATAATCATAATAATTATTATAATCATAAGCATAAACATTTGAATTATATTTGCAAGAGTTACAAAAACAACCAACACATACAAATACAATTATTATGCATATTAAACTAATACAAACAAACTTTATGCGCTTTCGCGCGCTCTCTCTCTCTCTCTCTCTCTCTCTCTCTCTCTCTTCTCTCTCTTCCCTTTTATCTCTTTTATCTCTGCTGCCGCTTGCACTTGCCAACCCTTTACGGATAACGCAGTACGGGACGTAATCAGCCGCCCATGTACACGGAGACGCTGCCCGGTGAAAGTTTGGCACTGATGATAACATCCCTGTCGGTGGAAATGGGTGGAAAATATTATTGCACAGCATCGTATGCAAATACCGAAATTCTGGAAACGAGCGTAACAATTAAAACTTATGGTAAGTTCTGGCTCTACTTCTTCTTGTTCTTAGGTTAATATGTAGTTGTTAACATTTATGATTACAACTATGGCGAATATGGGGCACATACAATTCGTAGAAAGTTTTAAAGATCTTAAACTTGGTTATGCATACGAACGAGTGCACTCAAAAAGTACAGTCAGTACAGTGCTGTCACACTGATTTTGAGTTGTCATGGCGTCACATCAAGACGCACACTGTGACAACTTGTTGGTGACGCGTCAGAGCTTCTCAAGATCTTGGAAAATGAATGTGTAACACCACATATGATTGTGTATATGTTGATGTGCTCGAAATACCAGCAACAAGTTCTGAACAAGATTAAAAGAGCTTTAACTTGATTCTAAATAGTGCCACCTTCACACTGTGACAGAGCTAAAAATTTGTGTACTCACTTCGAGCTCCAAGCTTATAAATTTTATTTTGTACCTAATATGTCAGTCAAAATGGATTACAAGCTGGCACAGTGGCTTCACACTGTGACAAGTTACAGTTTTTTAGCTGACTTTAAGCTGCCAGCACATCAAAAACAATTTCAAATAAGTCAATATCTTAAACTGTGGCAAATAATTCTCAAAAAATCTTAGTCGCAATGCCCTGCAGGCTGGCACAGTAGTTACACACTGTGACAAAGCTAAAATTGTTTTTGCTGTATTTAAATTTCCAACAATAAGAGTTTTAAATATTCGAATGGTTTTACACTGTGACAAGTTACAGTTTTTTTTTAACAGACTTTAACTAAATCAAGATCTTAAGCTGTGCCACATGATTCTCAAAAAATCTTAGTCGAATTTTAAGTTTCTAACAAAAAGAGCTTAAAAGATCGGTTTGAACTAACAGTGGCACAGTGGCTTATTATCTATTCACAAGAAATTCTGAATGACTTGAACAAAATTTCAGCTATAATATATTATTTAGTGTCGCAGAATATCATGGTCATGTGGTTCTGAACATCATATAAAGTTCTGAACTTAAAGACTTTTGCTTGGTTACTTGATTCACAATAAATTTCAGCCTAAATGCGTAAAAATTTGATTTAAATATCTAAACTTGACTGTAGATTCAAAATCGCAGTCAAAATACACCACACGGTGGCACAATGTTTTAAACCAGTATTCAGCACCCAGAACTCCAGACAAAAAAAAAACTTTTTTAGCTGGCTTTAAGCTGCCAGCATATCAAAAACAGTTCCAAATAAGTCAAGATCTTAAACTGTGCCAAATAATTCTCAAAAAATCTTAGTCGCAATGCCCTGCAGGCTGGCACAGTAGTTACACACTGTGACAAAGCAAAATTCTAGCTAAAATATATTATTTAGTGGCACAGAGCTTTCTACACGTCACATATAGCTCTGAAGTACTGTTTTGAGCCAGTATTAAGCGCCCGGAACTCTAGACAAAAAATAAACTAAACATTGACAAAAAGGCTCACCATCATGTAACATAGAATGTTAAAATTTTTATTTTAAGATCATAAATTTGATTATAAGATTGTAAAATACTTAAAATAACTTTTTCGGATTTCCAACACTTGAGCAATTTTATTGTATTTCAAAAGTAGTATTTCAGCTCTTAAAAAAGTATTAACCAACACTATTTATTAATTATTTTGACAAGATCCAAATCGTTTGAAAGATAGCAGATAATAAAAACTTGTTAAAAGACTTGAAAAGAATTATGCTAAGCAAAATATGTGTCTGAAATCTTTGAAAGCCTTGTTAGATTCTTTAAAAATCTTGCGTTAAGAGACACACTCAATCAAAATCTTTTAAAATAGAAATTTAATGCCTTATATAAACATATGCTTATATATAATACATAAAGTTTTGCATAATTGTGACAAAAATAAAAACAAAATTATAAAAGTATGCAATATTCTTGAACTTGAGCAACACTTCTTTAAGAGTTCTTCAGCCATAACGTTTTTCAACACTGCTCTCTTACTTTTGGTCAATCTGGTCACTTTGTAAGTTGTACAGTTGTGTACAAAAGTACGCAAAGTAAACACTGAATACAAACTTAAAACTAAAACTCTGCGAACTTACGCTCAGATCTAGTATGTGTCAATCTGTAATGTCTTGACCTGTGCAAATGTACCAAAAACCCAACGCAATCAAACCCAAATCTTCAGCTCAGTGCTGTCAAGCTCTAAATAACATTGTTGATTTGTCAATATGGCAACGTTGTGGTTCCAGCAGCTTCCAATTGAAGCCAATGCATTCTCACGCATCTTACGTTGAAACATGTACATATGTATTTATTTGTCGACATGTATCTGGCAAACATTGCTGCAGGTACAGTTGTGTGCAAAGGGGGCCAGCTTTAGCAATTCCAATTGCTGTTTCTCAATACTATACGATACGATAATAAAACAAATTGAGCTGCTCGACACAACAAAAACACGAAGACCAAACAATAAACCACACAAAAAAAAATGAAGTATAAGAAAAGAAAATAAAAATATATGTTTTATAGTAAAAGAGTGAAAAAACTTTGGCAATAAGCAGCCAGTGCAATGTGTGTACACACTTACACAACATGTGCGCGTGTGTGTGTGTGTGTGAAATATTTTGTTGGCTCGTTGACTGCAACTGAAAAACTTTTACGAGATTGATTTTTCTAAGCAATTTAAAGTTGGAACTCCGCTATGAACGTATGTGTTGTATACATATGAGGGCGGGCCAAAAAGTATATGGTAACACTTTTTTCCAAAAATGGAAGTGGGAAATAAATGTCATAGAAATACCATAATTTTTTGGGATTCTTTTGTGATACCCAAAATTTGCATTCGTTTTACAGATGATCATATCATTTAAAGGCTAAAAAGTAAGTGGCAACACTTTTTCCAAAAATGGAAGTGGAAAATTAATGTAATAGAAATACCAAAAATGTTTGGGATTTTTTGTGATACCCAAAATTTGCATTTGTTTTACAGATGATCATATCATTTTAAGGCTAACAAGTATATGGTAACACTTTTTTCCAAAAATGGAAGTGGAAAATAAATGTCATAGAAATACCAAAAATGTTTGTAATTTTTTTGAGGTTCCAAAAATTCGCATTCGTTTCATAGCTGATCTTATCATTTAAAGGCTAAAAAGTAAGTGGCAACACTTTTTTCCAAAAATGGAAGTGGAAAATAAATGTCATAGAAATACCAAAAATGTTTGTAATTTTTTTGAGGTTCCAAAAATTCGCATTCGTTTTAGAGCTGATCATATCATATGCAGCCTAAAAAGTATGTGACAACATATGGCCAGCTGTCCATGAACGTACGTACATATGGCAACACTTTTTTCCAAAAATGAGAAAATATAACATTTTTGTCAAAATTTTAAAATTCGAAGACTCTTTTGAGGTTGCGAAAATTCATGGTCATTTTTTTGAGGTTCAAAAAATTCGCATTCGTTTTAGAGGTAAACTATCATACATATGCAGCCTAAAAAGTAAGTGGCAACACTTTTGTCCAAAAATGGGGATTTTGTTTTGGTTTTGGGATTTTTTTGTGATACCCAAAATTTGCATTCGTTGTACAGATGATCATATCATTTAAAATTTTAAGGCTAAAAAGTAAGTGGCAACACTTTTTCCAATAATGGAAGTGGAAAATAAATGTCATAGAAATAGCAAAAATGTTTGTAATTTTTTTGAGGTTCCAAAAATTCGCATTCGCTTAAGAAGTGAACATATCATATGCAGCCTAAAAAGTATGTGGCAACATTCGGCCAGCCTTCCATGAACGTACGTACATATAGTAACACTTTTTTTCCAAAACTGAAAAAATATAACATTATTCTCAAAATCTTAAAATGTGAAGACTCTTCTGAGGTTGCTAAAATTCATTGGCATTTTTTTGAGGGTTCAAAAATTGGCACTCGTTTAGAGGTGAACATATCATATGCAGCCTAAAAAGTATAATAAGTGGTAACACTTTTTTCCAAAAATGGAAATGGAAAAGAAATGCCATAGAAATCCCATAAATGTTTTAGGATTTTTTTGTGCTTCGCAAAATTTGCATTCTTTTTACAGATCATCATATTATTAAGGGCTGAAATATAAAAAAAAAAAAATGGAATAAAGAAACGTGTATTTTTCCCCCAAGGCAATACACTTAATTCAAAAATTCTAAAATTTTTTGCTGACGATGGTTCGTCAAGTTGTTATCATATGCATCATTCGAACCAAAAAAAAAAAAAAAAAAATTCCATTTTATTTCTCAATATAATCTTAATAATAATAATATTTATATTTAAGACAAATTTGGCTGAAGAATATTTATGTTGCGTAGTTCCCATAGTCGCCCAACTTTTTTTTATCGCAAACTTTTAAAGTAGCCCTCAAAGCATTTTCTAACGTGATTTCCTAGCTAATGCGATTACTTTTCAGCTTGCCCTCGTGTATGTATACTGGCATGTGCCATTACTCGCATGTCTATGTGTACACACTGGCCCTGGCGTCAACTGTACTCCTAAAAAACACTTGAAGCAAGTTGTGGCAGAGCCGCAGAGAGCGTGCACGGTGCTTGGTTTGGTTTAGCAAAAAGTAAACTGCATTGAACGCCAATGCGTTTCGAAATTAAATCAAATATTTTGTTGGTCAAAAATTTCAAGAAAGAGATGCCATACATAGTCACAACTAGAGCGAGACAAAGCAAGTGACCTGGCGCCTGCATATGCCGTTAGTTTACAGTTGGATTAAACTACTCTTTCTCTCTGCCGCTCTCGCTATTTGCTTTGTTTCGCTTTGCGCTGACCAAAGCAAATATATGTCTAAGGTCAAAACGGATATGCAAGACTTCAGTCTTTGATTCGGTCTCTGATTTCTCCGTTTGCTCATTGTATCGAGAGTTTCAGTTCCAAATTCAAATTAGTTGTTGTCTTAGCTGCACAAAGCTACAAAATGTGTTAGAAGGCGTTTTGTAGGCCGGCTCAGACTACGCGAATTTTGTTGGGAATATATACGCCTTTTCGCTATTTATCTCCAAAATGTGGTCTGAAGAAAGTAAGCAAGTTTTTTTAAATGGGTTTGTGATCTGATATTATACAATTTTAAGGAAAAAAAATTGTGAAAATCGTGAAAACCCAAAATGAACCTACTTTTTTTATATAAAAGAGAATTGCTTCAATTCGTATGTCAGTAAAGTTTATCGAAAATGTAAACATATCGAAAAACCTTAGGTGATCGCAGATAAGTCGATGTTCGGGCTGAGCAGCGTCTGCCACTAGGTAGGTAGGTAGTTAGAAATGGTTGCCTTACGACTCACCTAGGCCTGTAAAAGGCCCGTTGCGATGCCAATTGGGATAATCTCTCTACTCCCCTGGATCCTCTCTGAACCAACCTGTCAATTTTATAAACGAATTAATCCTATTTATCCTGATTCCTGCAAATTCAGTAACGTTCCCAATAAGTTCGGAACCCAGTGTGTTCAGTCTTCTCCTGCATAGTGTCATGCATCTACACAGGAGATGCTCCACTGTTTCCTCCTCTTCTACTTCCTGACAACTTCTGCAGTAGTCAAAATGAGGCACGCGCAATCTGTTTACGTGCCTACCAATAAGACAGTGTCCAGTAAGAACCCCTATCGTTGCTCTTACGTCCTGTCTGCTGAGTTTTAAAAGTTGCTTGGTTCTATTTGAACCTCTATGATTCGAAAATGTTTACTGATCAGAGTTGGCTTAAGGGGTAACACCTGAGTGGAGCATCGTTTTTTTTTTTTTTTCAAAGTAACTTTGTTTCGATTCTACACAGATGTTACCCCTTAATCGGGAACGAATTCGTGCGAAATTAATGAAAAAGATGATATTTAAGTCGTGGTCCTGATTGGGAAGCCAAGCAAGCAGGGGGTGGACTAACCTTCAAACTTTCTAACGTGCAAACGTAGCTGAAGAAACTTGATACTGAAAGACGTTTAGGAACAACATTTAAAGAGCTGGGCGAAACAATGGTTAGTTTCTAATACACGCACAGAAGATGAAGAAGAAGTAGAACAATGACAAGAACAACAAGAAACAACAACAAGAACAAAGTTTTCTGCCCTTATGTAGACAACTCATAAGTTGCATTTAGTTAGACAAATAAGCAAAGAAGACATAAAGTGATGAGAGAGAGTGCAGCGGAGAAGAGCCACATGCAACGTTTACTTTTGCTCTACAAACACCGCACAACTCACTATATACATACATATAGGTATATACATAAGCATAAGCATATAGCATGTCTATGTATTTGCATAACGTTGTTTGTGGCACTCACAGCTTAATATTTCAATATTTATACATTTAATAAATGCATAATGCTTAAAACAAACCTCTGTTAGTTGTCTGTCTCTATGTCCCTCTGTCTTTCAGTCCTTTCCACTGACAGTCTGCCTATAGTACGAAACATAATTATTCAGACACTTTGTACTTCTTTGGCATTTATTTCCATACTTTCATAGTAGAAATAGCTTACGTAGGGCCAAAACGCCTTTCAGCCAAAAAACTAAAGTTTAGAACGTAGAAAGATTTTCATATGATCCAAAAAGCTTCCGAAGATTTGCTTCCAAAAAACTAATGCACTGAAGATACTAATTTTGTAAAACTCAATGCCTTTTTTGGGGCATTCGTATTTGCAAAAACGGATGCAGCTGCTCGAGAAAAAGTTTCTTCGCAAGATCTTCGGTGCCGTCTACGTTGGCGATAATTATGAGCTTATGTTGGACGTAGTGAAGCAAATAAGCATTCAGTGACTTTGCTGGCTGGGTCATGTAGTGCTTCAGCCAGTAAGGTGTTCGATGCGGCATTGGTTGGTCAGCGAAGAAAGACTACGGCTGGGTGGGCAGCACCAAAGAATTGAAGTTCTGTTGGTACTTGGTGTAACGAACACACGCCTGTAGACAAATGCTTCACCAGGCCGAGATCCAGGGTCCGGAGCCCCCCCCAAAAGTTGGAAAAATGTGTTGACAGTCTTTTGCAAGCTCTGATATATGTACACTTCGAAGTGAAGAGCCCCACCCCTATAGAGGGGTAAGGCCTTTATAGGGCAGTTAAGAAGAAGATATCATGTAGCCGATCGATCCATCAAAAAATGCTTTTGATGCATAATTTTTTGTTTGCTTGCAAAGATATCTTAGCTAAATTTGGCAATGCACTATGAAATCTCCTAAAAATCTTACAGGACAGATCGGGTGAAAAAAAGAGCATAATTCGTTTGTTAATGCAGATGTCATAACTAAATTCGGCAATATAAAAGTAGTTTCCTAATTGAAACGAAATCTGGAGATGGTTAGGATATCTTAAAGTCGTACGCGCGCTAAATTAATACTCGGCATTTTTTGTTGTTAAATTTTTTAACAAATGAGCAGCTTTTTCGAAGTGTATACAATCTGATCAAATTTGGAATTTGCGTAAACCAAAACAGTAAACAATTTTTTTCTTAAGCCATCCTCTTTGACATACGTGTGAAATGAATTCCTTCTGTAGGGTCAAACGGTCTATAAGACAAATGCTTACTAGAACGTTTCGATATAGTAAACCGATTATCATAAAATTTTGATAAAGTGCTTGGAAACTGTTTAATCGTTTTTCCGATATATAGGGTTGGCCAACTGTTGGTTTGGTTGTTAAACACTCATAATTCGGAGCTTACCCATCCAAAGTGGATGTGCTCTTGGACATATGTCAAGCGCAAAACTATTCAATTTGAATCATGGAACGTTTAACAACCAAAAAAAGTCGTAAAATTGGTACAGGCGCACTATGAAAATGGTTGTTCTATGAAAAAAAAACATAGCTGAGGCCAGTGTGGACGAGTCGCCGGGAACATCGACGCGCCATCGTTTGCATGAATAACACCTTGCTAGGACCACTTTGCGTCGAATTGGGGTATACATTTGCCCAAATTCCAGATGGCCCACCCTATATTTGATAGGACCATCAGCAGATTATTATTTATTTAATAATCTGTGCGTTTGGTCGGAAGTGTTAAGCAAAATAATGGACAAAATTTGGATTTTGTGATCCAGGTGTTCGACGGTGTTTATTTTATCGCAGGGTCCGAAAACAGTGTCCAAAAAACTCCAGCGCATTAGGGTTCGGAACCCAAAAATTCCGGTTTTAATTTGCACCTCCAAATCCGTCGTGCATGCTGCCGAAGCAGGTGGATTAGCCGCAGGAACACGGGTACCACTTGGAGAATGAATATTCCTCGGTTTTACTCTCATGTTTATAAAGAAATATGTGAGGGAGCAGGGTTCCGACAGTAAGTTATAAGCTCAAAGTCAGTCCTGACAACTCTGCTCGCAGTGACAGGTCACTTTTAAATAGGCTGCCCCATACCTGGAGAACAGACGCCTTTTGTAGCCGCTCTTTCTAAGTACAGGCGCTACGTTGTGGATCGGTCTTTGCATCACTGCTCCTCGAAGACCTTACCGGCAAGGGTAGCCCTATGCTACCGCCGGCGTTGCTCTTAGAGTCATTGCAGCTACTAAGCCCCCTTACCGCGTCAAGGTGACGATTCCCGAGAGAAAGCTTTTTCATGACATAATCTTAACAAATTTTCTTCTTCAAGGTTCCGACATAGCCTACAAAATAGACCTTATTACTTGCCAAATCAATGCGTATCCGAATAATATTTGCCCTGACTGTATATGCTTCAAGTTTTTACACTGGACAAAGACACAAACTAAAAGACTTTAGGTGACATGTTACAAAGCAAAGTGTTTTAAGTGTGTGCATGTGTGTGTGTCTATCTGTGTGTGTGTGTTTGTGTGTAAGTATTTCGGTGTCACGTTAGTCTATTAAATGACGCAGCAGTTGCTGCATTGGTCAGTGCTCTATAGTGGCTTTAGTGTTGGTAAGCGTCGGAACTACCAACAACTTGCATTTATTAAAGCTATTAAAGAGAATTAGTTGCAAATATTTTATGCTCATGTTATGAACGAAAGTGTTCCCAATTTCGTTGGCAAACAAATTTGACAATAAGTCAGATAGTGTTTAAGGCCAAAAATAATATACATAAATAACAATATAATGTGGTACATAAATGAGCTACGTATAAATAATGAAATTTTTAGTTGCTTCTCAAAGCATCTCGGGGTTTTCAAAATTTTGTTAGTACCTGTTACAGAAGTTGAAGCAATTTTTGTAGATCACAAAATCAGCATCGATTTCGGTTGCTATATAGTTAGACTTTTATTTTTTTTCAAGTTGATACTAATCCTGGGATTCGATATAAATACTTAAGCTTATAATACAGTTTGTAATTGGAAAATTAACATAGTGTTGGGCAACATTTGTAAGCCAAATTTGAAAATCAATGTTCAATATCATTATAACCTGTACTAGTGCTGGAGAAAACATCGATGATCGAAATTTAAAATATCTATATATCGATGTTGGCCAACAGAGATGTTTCTCCAGCACTTCTGCAATCATCAAATGGGTGTTTAGTAGTGCTGGAGAACATCGATATATACAGATTTCTTCAGCACTACCCTATACCTATAGGTACAAAGGGCATACTAGATTTGTGTATGTAATGTATGTAACGGACAAAAGGAGGCGTGACAGACCCCAAGTCCTTTATACCAAAATGCTAATCATAACCTCGGGTAGCGATTAAGCCATGTCCGTCTGTCCTTCTTTATGTCCGTCCGTCTGTCCGTCTGTATGAACACCTAGATCTCTAAGGCTATAAGAGCTAGTTTACCAACTAATGCGCATATTTCCTCAGAAAATGAAGTTTGTTGAATCATGTCAATATCGTTTTCCGCTCCCCCTCAGCAGATTTTCGTGATTTTTAGCTACACCGTTAAATATTTTCATCTGAAACTCGACAGAGCGTTGCGTCTTGGTAACATGCGTCTGTCTGACGTCAAAAATGAACAAAATCGGAAAAATACAACAAAAGTTGTAGCCAAAAATGCACAAATTTCATCTCCCCTGGCCCATAAACTGTGTCAATATTTGACTCTACGTAATTATGGTAACAAGTGATCTAGCAACACAATTTTTGGTAAGCTGATTCATGAGGCTCTAATTAACAAATCCACATGCAAATTTTATCGATGCGGCCCCCACACCCCCTGCAATCGATCGACCCATGTTTCCAACTTTTTGGTGGGGGGGGGTCCGGAAAAGCACCCCCGTGGATCCGCCACTGGGGTATGTGCATTTTTTTTTTTTGCGTTTGTATTGAGCATTTTCTGCCGCTGTGACGTATTTTGACGCTGACGTCGCGACGCGTTGCAAAGCAACAGACATGAAGTTGCTTGTGTATGACTTCGGCTCTTGCTTAGAGAGCGTGTTTGCTTCTTTACTCTCACAAAACTAAAGCGCTCCAGCATTAGTATGCCGTAGCTTTGGTGCTTTTTCCCATCTTGTTGCAGCAATTTAACGACCGTAGGGACTCAGATGCCTCACCAGGATAGACTGATAACTGATATTTCCAAATATTATATAAAGCTTCTGTGTCAACAGAAATCTTTAGAGATTCAGGTTTCGGTTTGTTTGCAAAGCTCTAGTAAAAACCGTAGGTGACATAAAACTTTGAGAGATTTGAATGTTCGGACACTTGTCTCCGAATGTTTACGCTTTTAGGAGAATGACTGCAAAGAGTTGCCACAGTTCAAAAATAATGCAGTACATTTAGATAGTTACTTAACTACATGATGTTTAGGAGTGATTTAGAAAAGTTATTAAACTGTCGGGCACCGCCTCGACTGTATTACATTATTTTTTATTAAGTTTATCGAACTTTCGGCATCCAAAAAATTTGCCCGAGCTTCCACTAGTAGCAGACAAATCCAACAATCTTGTGTAAGCTAGTTAAAAAAATCAAATGCAGACTTTTTTCGAAGCTTTTGTTTTTTTGGGAAATTATTATGCAGAGTATCCAAGCGCTACGATTAACTCAAAATTTTCTTCTACTGAATATTGCATAAACTTGTTTGTGTTAGAAATTTGTGGACAAGCCATTATCAGTAATAGCTTGTATGGGGTTACCCAAAGCTTTGGTATAAATAATGGTTTAATGAGAAGTAGTTTGCTTTGAACTGAGAACCACAAAAACCAAATTATTGTGGAATTGAGAACATGTGTGTGTTAGAGGAGACACAGGTGTGTGTGTGTGTGTGTGTGTGTGTGTCTGTGTGTTTAAGTTATTTGACATGGAAAACGTATTAATAAAAGATACAAATGTATGAAATATTTGAATAAAATTCCTTTTTCCCAGAATCTGTACTAAACTAATTGCATTTGTATGTTAGTGTGTGTGTGTGTGTGTGTGTGTGTGTATCTAAGTATCTGAGTATTTAATTTGAATTGCATAATAATTTCACATTGACATAGACAAAAACGGGCTTAACTAAATACAATATTTACTAAGTAAGCAATAATAAATATTTGTTGAAGCATTAACTAAAACTGACGCTAGCTAAAAAAATTGAAATAAATTTTATGAAATTGCATAAAATTGAAATTTCGTGTATTACGTTTATTTTTTATAATACTAACGAAAACAGCTTTGATTGATTTCGCCTAGGGTGTCAATAAAATTAAATTTTTTGATGTAACAAAGAAAATAAACAAAATTTGTTTATGTAAAAAAAATGTATTTCTTTTCCCATACGCAGTTCGAAAAATTTCGCGCGGAATGACAAAACTTCATTAAAAAAAAAAAATCCCAAACTTTGTATGAAGTTTTGTCATTCCGCGCGAAATTTTTTGAACTGCGTATGGGACTTTAATTAAAAAAAATTATTTTTCGCATAATCACAAAAAAAAATGTTTTCCCAAAATCAAAACATTTTTATCTAAAAAACAAAATTGTATTGCTTAAAAAAATCAAAACAAAAATTTTTGTTTTTTAAACATAAAAAAAAAAAATACTAAATCTTAAATTTATATAAAAGACTAATTCTTTCCAAATTTTATGTTTTCCCAAAATCAAAAGAAAAATTTTTTAAAAACTAAAATTTTATGTTTTCTTCAAATTAAAAAAAAAAATACTAAATTTTTGTTTCATGTCTTAAATTTATATAAAAGACTAGTTGATTCCAAAGCTTACAAAAAAAATGTTTTTCTAAACCTAATAAAAAAAATTTTACTTATTTTTATTTTTTTATTGTTATCAAATCTGAAATTTGTACGAAAACCAATTCTTTCCAAAGATTACAAAAAAACAGTTTTGTTTCTCAAAAACAAATTTTTTATTTTTTCCATAGATCAAAAAACAAATTTTATGTTTTCCCAAAGAAAAAAACATAAAATTTGTTGTTTCAAGTCTTAAATTTATATAAAAGATAAATAAGTTCCAAAGATAAACGTTTTTCTTAAAGTCCCATACGCGGCATGCAAAAATTCTGCACGAAATGTCAAAACTTTATATAAAAATAAAATCCCACCATTTGGGAAATGTCAAAACTTCATATAAAAAAAAATATCCCACAATTTGGAATTTTTTTTATATGAAGTTTTGACATTTCTTGCGAAATTTTTTGCATGCTGCGTATGGGCCTTTAACCAATAAAATATGATTAAAAAACACTATTTTATGTTTTCCAAAAATCAAAATGAAAAAAAAATTGGTTTTTCCAAAATAAAAAATACCAAAGGTTTATGAAAAACTAAGTCTTCCCGCAGCTTAGAAAAAAAGCCTTATTTAAACAAAATCAACAAAGCTTGCAAGCCTTATTTAAAACTCTATTCAAATCTCTCAAAGTTACCAGGGCTGATCAAAAAATATTTAATTTAAACTGTCAAAATTCTTAGCGTTTTTTTTATATGCCGTTTTGTTTTCTTTGAGGCGGTCAGGTTGCGTATTAGCCTTAAGCCAGAGCTTCCAACTCTTAACCAGCCCATTTTTTATTATTATCACTTATTAGTCAGCCCAAAATTAATGAAATCCGCATACTACTTAAGTCAAGCGTAATATTTTATGTTAACTAGTGTTATTACTAGCTTGCTCTCTCTTCATCCCACACGCTCTTTCTATTTGTCTTACTGCCTGTCACTGCCTTTGTCTCTTTCCATTTATTCCACTCGCCATTGAGCAAAGTATTTGAACAATTCCATTTACCAATATTGATGACCACCTGCTTTTTGTAGGTTCGAATAAGTTAAAGTTTAATTAATTGCTAAAGCAAACAACTTAAATTGATCTGCTTTGGTTTTTCATCTGCTCATTCTTTTCTAATATGTAACTGCCCAGAATAATGTTTTTGTTTCGTTGTTGTTGGTTTGTTCTTTGTTGTTGGCAGTTACAACTTTTTCAATAAGCTGAGACATATTCCAGAGTTTGTACTCAGTTTGTTTAGCTTGTACCAAGGCAATTCCAGGCACGTTATCATATTGTTGTTGTTGCCATTTTGTTGTCGTTGTTCAAACTAATAATGAAATCGTAAACTAGTTCATCTTTCTCTTTTGCTCCTTTTTTTTTTTTTTGTATTTTTACTGCCGTGCCATATCACATGTCCCATGTGTGTGTGCGATAGGGACAGAGCGTGTGTACACGTCAGATGTCAGCAACAAATGCAACACAAGCAAGAAATAAAAATAAAATAAGAAACTCTTCGAACAACAAAATCTCACACGCTTCGACAATGCAACAGCAACAGCTATAACAACAATAATACACTGAGAGAAAAAAAGCGACAACAACTTGTAGTTTGTGTTTGCCTTTGGCTCAGCAAGAAATGGCAAATGAAGCAGAAAAACCCAGAATGCTTAGCTTGCGTTGCAGAACTTCGCAACTTGCAAACACTCTATAGGAACGCATGGAATTTAAGTGGAACGCTCAAAGAATATCAGTACAGCTTAAAGAATGCCTAAACGAAATGAGACAAAAAAATGTTCTCTAATTTCCTGATAAGCAAAAAATCTAGCTTTAATTTCGATTTCCAATAATCAAACCGTTTAAGAACTTTAAATTTTAAATTTTTTACTCGTTCTAAGGAATATCGCAAATGAGCGAAAAATCAAATTTAGACCATATGAGAATGTTTAACCAAATCGGTTTGAAGAAAATTTTTTTTTAAATTTTCATCCCATTTGAAAGACTATAATCTAAAACAAAATATTTAACAATCGATTAACTTAAAAGCATTCCAATTTCATCTGAACCAGTGTGGAGCGTGATTTTTTAAGATACCTTTTCGTTTGTTTTTTTTTTTTTTGAAATTTTTTTTATATATAAAATCCAAATAGGTCACGAAATAATACATATGTTGAGCTACAAAAATTAATTTTTCCAAGGTAATAAAAAACAGAGAGGCCTCTACGGCTGCAGCTTTCTGACAGCATTATAAAGGGTTTTCCAATAAGAGGTGTTATTTTCGTATTCAAAGAAAAATGACATTTTTTGAGATAAATGTTTGGATGTTTATTTCATAATAAAGAGGAAGGTATGCCGTTAATAATGATAAACAAAGTCAGCCAAATGGCCACCACGACCACGCTTACAGGACCATATCCTTTTCATGAAATTTTCCATAACCAAATCTCCTAGATAGCCTCACGAATTCTATCTTTGAGGTCTTGAATCGATGCTGGGCTATTGGCGTAGATCTTATCTTTTACGTGGCCTCAAAGGAAGAAGTTGCAAGGTGTTAAATCACAAGATCTCGGTGGCCAATTGTGATCACCTCTTCAAGAGATAACACGGTCCGGAAACATTTCCCGTAAAAGAGCAATGGTTTCGTTGCTTGTGTGGCAAGTAGCGCCGTCTTGTTGAAAGTAAACGTTGTCCAGATCAATACCATCCAACTCTGACCATAAAAAATCATTTATCATCTCTCGATAGCACAATCCATTCACCGTAACTGTTGATCCAACCTCATTTTCGAAAAAGTAAGGTCCAATGACCCCGCCGAACCATAAACCGCACCAAACAGTCACACGTTGAGAATGGAGAGGCTTCTCAACAATAACTCTTGGGTTTTCCGAGCCCCAGATGCGACAATTTTGCTTGTTGACCGAGATGGAAAAGGGGCTCATCAGTCGAGATGATTTTTCGATGGAATTCCGGATCATTTTCATGCATTTCAAGGACCCAATCAGCAAAGACACGACGTTGTTGATGATCGGCCGGCTTGAGTTCTTGTGTTAACTGAACTTTATAAGCCTTAAGACCCAAGTCTTTATGCAAAATACGGTGTAATGACGTTTGTGGAATGCCCAATGCCAAAGAACGACGAGAAATGGACAAACCTGGGTTTTCTTCAACACTTTGGGCTACAGCAGCAATATTCTCAGTTGTTCTTGAGCGACGTGCACGGGTTTTATTCTTCACATCACTAACTTGTCCCAACAGCTTGAATTTTTCCACCAATTTCTGTATTGCGGTCCGACAAGTTGCTTCACGACGACCCAAAAATGCTTTAGTTTTGCGAACTGTGACTGCAAGATTTTCACCATTTTTGTAGTGAACTTTAATAATTTCAATGCGTTGTTGAAGCGTGTGTCGTTGCATTTTTAGTAACGGCGTAGTTTCTACTTGTCAAATGTCAAAGAATAAAAGCTTCAAAAGTGACAGCTACCGAAATACCGGGTGATTCAAAATAACACCTCTTGTTGGAAAACCCTTTAGCATTTATAAAACAAAAATAAAATTAAAAGAAAAGCAAGTTAAGATTTCTTAGCCAATTTTTCTTTCGTTTCGCAACAGCTTGCACGAAATACGCAAAACGTGAACTCTCTATGTGCGCACTTTGTCGGGCAGTAAGGCAAAAGTGGCCAACAACGACTTGACAACAAAAAGTGGCGCACTTTTGCACAAAGCAGTGTTGTAAAGAGCGCCAATATCTAGCAGTGTATACACACCTGATTTTGGTTTTATCAAGTCAAGAACTAAACAAAAACGTCAATTTCGATTTTTGACAGTTTTCATTGCGCCACTGTGGCCACATTCTCTGAATAACCTCTGTAAGAGTATTGCAAAAGCTGTAGCAAAAAAAAAAGTGGATGTACAGAGAGATACAAACTGCTGCAACCCGTAGAGACAGACGCTTAGGGCAACTATGGGCTATGCCGCCTTTAGACTGCCAATAAAATTGAAAATGGAAAATGTTTTGAACACAAACTCACCCGCACCACGCAAACTTTTCTTCTTACACACATTTACTACTACTACAACTAAATGCCGGACCGGACATAAGTATTTGGCTCAAAGACTTTTGGCCTGGCAGGCATCTCTATCTCGTCCCTTTTATATATATACATACACATACATACGTGTGTATGTGTTGTTTGTATTTGTGTTTGACAGTTACATGGACAGTTAGACAGCTTGTTATTACACTGATTTATAAATAAACTGTAAATATTTAAGCTATATGTATAAACATTCTAAACATATGAAAGCCAGTCAACAGAATTGTTGCAAATGCAGCACTCGTCTTAAGTAGTTGTCCATTAGTTGTGATGCCCCGAAACGGGGGAATGGGAATCCCCTGCAGTTCAAAATAGTACTTGCACCCAAACGGGGCAGTCACCTGCAGTTCAGTGGCTAACCTCAAATGAGAATTCCAGTTGTGATTAAGCATGTGTGAATGCCACAACACCCAGATCCAATCAATTGTTAAAGTAAACTAAATAATTTATAAGCATAATATAACGGTAACTATGTATTACATGCAAATCAGAATTGTTTGATTTGCTAAGTTACAACCATGTACATAGTAAGTAATGGTATTTGTTAAGCTTCTAATGATTTTCTGTCTAGCTTGGTTGTCTGGTTGAGGCTTTGTGACGTTGAGAAATTTTTGAATTTGGGCATTAGGGTGCAAAAACTAAATGGAAAGGAGTAAGACCCTCCTGAGACAAAATCCATTGAGCCATAAATGCGTGCTCTAGTTCTTCACTTGCAGGGGGCCAACCCCCTTGACCTACAATAGATTCACCGGATTTTGATCCGTGTGGACTTCATATTTTTACCACCCATGGGTCAAACTTTTGACAAATTTTAGGGAAAAAAAACCTTTTCGAAAATTTCCGCGTAAAATTTTCATCTCAATGGATTTTAAGAGTGTTAGCACAGTACACGAAGGCTCCAAAAAGGCGTCTGCTGGAAAAAAAATACTTAATGGATGAAGCTTTCAGGGATCCTTTTCTAACTCGAAAACCGAGTTTACGTATTTGGGGGTAACGGGCGTGGCAACGTGCCATGACAATATATGTTGGTAAACTGTTTGCATGATATCTCTTTTTCTATCAAACTAAGAGTCATGATTTGAAGGTCGAAATTATTGTCAACAAAATTATCTATCAAAAAAAAAACTTAAATCAAGTTTGTAGGTTAATTGGTTGAAGCACAATGCCTGTTTAAAGTTAAAAGTTGAAAATAGTGTTTCGTGTTTTTTGAATAATTTGCAAATATATCAAAACAGTTAGGTTCTTTCGCGATTTTAACTTGTATATTTTATTAAAGTAATTGAAATTATATACAAAATGAGCGCTCCCTCACTTTTCTACGATAAACAGATTTCGAGCAATCGAACAAAAAAGTTGCTCATAAGCGCCACTTTTGTACTACGCTGCCTACGTGCGCGACACCAAAGCAAGCAGTCGACAAAGCAAGCAGTGCTCTGCTTTGTCCCCTGCTTTACGCTTAGCTGCATTTTGTATATAAAAATGATGAAAATTGGCGTTTGCGAGCTACTTATTATTATTATAATGTTTGCGCAAGTCAAGATCGGATGAAAACTTCTAAAAACGAATGTCCAAGTGTTTTAATTTCAGACCTCTCAGACAATAGAAAAATATATTCAATCCCTAACTGGTTGGTGGCTTTAATCAAAGATCATCAAATTCGTAGTAGTAACAATTGAAAAGACTTTCAGGTCTTTCGCGTCACCCTGTATATCTCAAGTTTGCTGTGTCTTTTGTAGTGTCAAATACAATGTTGTTGGTTTGGAGCTTGGTCTCAACTTCGATTTCCTGGCTGACTGACTGACCCGTCTGACTCTGCTAAGGAGGTTGACAGTCCCTTGGCAGTTCCATCTATTTGTCCTGGTTGCTTTGGTGCGCGCTCTCTCTCTCTCTCCGTCTGCAGTTTACTGGCTTGTTGCCTCTATGCTTGCACTTTATATGCCGTGTAGCTGTGTGTGTGCGTGTGTGTGCAACTATTTGATTTAGGAATTTCAGTTAGCAATTTTTTCAATTTGAAACCAAGTCGACTGCAGCAAGGATTTATTGGCATGCCTTGCTTATGCGCGCGGGCAGCGTCAAGCCCTGGCTCGTTAGTGGACCCTTAAAGGGACACACACACACACACACACATTCAGAGAGAGACACCAAGAAAAAAAAAACATGGCAAGTTGAAGGCGCTTACAAATACGCGCACATGTCCCGGATTTGTAGCTTGATGCTTGAATTGCTTTTATGTGCCTGACAGTTTGTTTAAGAAAATAATATTACGTATACGCCATGTGCACTACTGCCCATTGCAAGCTCAAGCTGCCTTGATATATCACACACACATACCTTATGTCTGTTGCTGTTGTTGTTCGTTTCCTTTGAGGAAATGTGCGGGAAACTTGAATGACACTGAGCTGTTGACTTGTTATTTGCACCACACTCATCCGTTTTGCGTCTCTCTCTCTCTCTTACAGTGGCCATTACCTGGACGAATGCACCGGAGAATCAATTTCCCATACTTGGCGAGGATTATGTGGTCAAATGTGAAGTAAAAGCTGATCCCAATCCCACCATTGACTGGCTGCGCAATGGAGATCCGGTAAGTCTAACTGAACGCTATATTCAGCTGCGAGCTCTTGTCTAATCTTTAATTCTAAACACAGATACGCACGGGCGACAAATATGTTGTACAAACACACGGACTGCTCATACGTGACGTTAAGGAAACCGATGATGGCATCTATACTTGCCGCGCTGCTGTCATTGAAACTGGTGAGCTGCTGGAACGTACCATACGCGTTGAAGTCTTTATACGTCCGGTCATCACACTTTTGCCCACCACCTTGGAGGCCATCGAAGGCAAGCCATTTGCTGCCAATTGTACAGCCATGGGCAAACCAGTGCCGGAAATCAGCTGGATTAAGGATGCGGCACAACAGAACGTAGCCACCGCTGATCGTTTTCAGGTTAATCCACAAACTGGCTTGCTCACTATTAGCTCGGTGACGCAGGAAGATTATGGTACCTATACATGCATTGCCAAAAACGCTGCCGGTGTGGTGGATCAAAAGACCAAGCTGAATGTGCTGGTGCGTCCCGCTGTCTATGAGCTGTTCAATGCTACCGGCGTAGCCAACAAGGAGATTGCCATAACCTGTCGCGCAAAGGGTCGCCCTGCACCTAAAATTACCTTCCGTCGCTGGGGCACTGAGGAGGAATATAGCGCTGGCTTACAGTCAGACGATGATCGTATTGTTTTGGAGCAACATTTTGATGATGAGCGCGGTGAGAGTTCCGGCACATTGCGCATTGCACGCGTACAGCGTACGGATGATGGCCTATACCAGTGCATAGCGCGTAATACGGGTGACACGGCCTACAAGACTGGACATATTACTGTGGAATTCCCGCCAGACTTTACGCATATGAAGGAGCTGCCACCTGTATTCAGCTGGGAGCAACGCAAAGCCAATCTAAGCTGTCTGGCCATGGGCATACCCAATGCCACCATTGAATGGCGCTGGAATGGACGCAATATTAAGGATTTGTATGATACCAATCTGGTTATTATGGGCACTGGACCGCGCAGCGATCTGATTGTGCATCCCGTCACGCGTCAATATTATTCCGGCTACAAGTGCATAGCCACCAATATACACGGCTCAGCGGAGCATGATATGCAGCTGAAGGAGGCACGCGTACCCGATTTTGTTGCAGCAGCTGTGCCGCGTCTGCTTACAGCCACTACCATTACCTTTGACATACGTGGTCCACCCACAGAGCTGGGACTGCCCATACTGGCCTTTAGCGTGCAGTACAAGGAATCGTATAATCCCGATTGGTCGACGGCCTTAAATCGCAGCTGGTCACCTGATTCGCCCTATATAGTCGAAGGCTTGAAACCACAGACCATGTATCACTTCCGTTTTGCAGCGCGCAATCAGGTGGGCCTAGGCAATTGGGGTGTCAATCAGCAGCAATCAACGCCGCGTCGTTCGGCGCCCGAAGAACCCAAACCTTTGCATAATCCCGTGCAGAATGACAAGGAGGAACCGGTTGTAGTATCACCCTATTCGGATCACTTTGAGCTGCGCTGGGGTGTGCCGGCCGACAATGGTGAACCCATTGATCATTATCAGATTAAGTACTGTCCGGTAAGTAGCGCCAAGAGTGTATTTTAGAGGTTGATGGGTTTTATTGTGTCTTCTTCAGTAATATTTTGTAGAATTATCCGTAGGCCGTAAACCTGTTGAAAAAAAAGCTTACTTTCGTAACCGAAAAACGCGTTTCTAGAGATCGTCTGACTTTTCAGATGACAATAGTCATCCAATATTGATATGTTGACTCAACGAGATGTTAGAGTTCATATTTTGAACAGCTGGTAAAAATTCCTCATAACCTAATCGTCCTAGCTGAGATCCCCACCCCATCTTACGTAACATTTGGAAGACTTCTTTTCGGATTGATCTTGGTAGACCTTGGTAGCAGCTTTGAAATTCTGGTCGATTTCTACAGAGTTGTAGTTGGGGCTTAATGCTCAACCATAAAATATATAGGCAGGATCTCCGAAAGCTAGGCCCATACTTAGAAAATAATTAAAATTCTATCAGAAGTATCTTGAAGAAAATCTCAGCGCCGGTCCTCGAGTCTTAGATATTGGAGTGGCCAGATGATTGTGGGGTAGTTTGATAAGATGACGGAGTATTTCATGGCCTCTAGGACTGTGGAATAATCGAATTTGAAGATTTTATGCTATCCAGATTGTGACTACGAGCCGTTTTTGAAAATTTCAAAAAATATAAATTCTTCTCTATGAGTGCACACCGCGTAAAGAATGGGATGGTGCTTAAAGCTCCTCGGGGACAGAATGTGTATATAACAGCTGCGAGAGCGATAATCGTAGCACCTAGTTTTGAGATGATGATTGCTTTGAAACTAATATTGCTTTGGTGATCAAAGATAATGGTTTGAAGAACGGACAGTCCAATTAGTTAGGAGTGTTTTGTTGAGTTTGGCTTTGGGTATGTAAATGATGATTTGAGATGATGATTGCTTTGGACCTTATTTTAATTTGGTGATCACAGATAAGGGTTTGAAGTGCGGGCATTCCAATGAGTTAGGAATGTTTTGTTGAGTTTGGCTTCGGGTATGTAGAATCTGGTTTAAATTGATCATTCCAATGTAGAAACTGTAGAAAACTGTATGAAGCGCATTATCTATTATTATAATGAAACGTCTTAATCTTAGCAACCGTTTTAAGAACACAGAAATTCTTTTGCCAGAATTTTATAGAAAAGCTGAGATAAAAAGATTTTGCTTTGTCCAACATATAATGCAGAAATCGATTAAAAAAGCGTCATCTTTTAAGAAAACTAACTTGAGGTTAAAAGACAGCTTGAGACTCGGGTAGCTCAATGGTCTCATATATACATATTGTAGAAATCGTTTTAAAAAAGCTTTATCTTCTGTATATTTTTAGCATAAACATTTTTTTAAAGACTCAATAAGACAAAAAAGAGCTAGAAGAATCAAGATTTGCTTACAAGTTGCAAAAGACTGAGAATACAAAAAGTTTTTTTGTCAAAAAAGGCTTAGAACTAACTTAAACGCGTCATCTTTTGTAGAAATGCGCAAAAACCAACTTTTTGTTATGAAAGTACTTATTAAGATGCTGAGCAATGCTAAAGCTAGAAGTTGAAAGACTTTATCAAGATTTTCAAAAGACTCAATGGAGAGTCAAATTTTTACACTAGCTGTGTTGAAAGATATTTAATATTATTTTAGTTGAGAAAGCAAACTGCTTAGAACTTTTTTGCATAAGACACGCAATTCTTTAGGCTATCATCTTGAGTTATTTATTTAGACTTGAAAGAAGAGGACTTGCTTATTTCCAAGTCTGCAAAACAATATAATAATAAGTTGCTTCTCTATTTCTATGCAACAGGGCACCAAAATGGCCGGCACCTGGCATGAGCTGGAGAATCAATGCAATACTGCCAATGTGGTTGAGGCCACATCCTATGAGATGACACAATTGAGTGGTAATACCTATTATCGCATCGAACTGAGAGCACATAATGCCATTGGCTACTCATCGCCTGCATCCATTATAATGAAGACGACACGAGGTGAGTCCGATTCTGCTGATAATAATCTCAGCACATTGTTGTATTCGGCCGGCTTCAATTCCGGCGTTGGTTCGCTACACAAACATCTTACATCAGCTACAACAACAACAACAACAATAATCACAGCCACAACAACAATCACAACAGTCATTGCGCTGGCCACAACAATAAGCGTAACATTATTTAGTGTTCTAGCCTCAATGTTAGTTGTCTAAATGTCAAAAGCTGATCGATACATTCAGTATCTGAATCAACTGTGTGTTATTGTTTGTATATTATCGGCATTGGCAACGGCATCGCCAGCATCAAACAACATAAGTCGATAACGCTAACGATAACGATAACAATAATTATTTAGTAAACAATATCTGAAATCTCTATTTTATATTTAACACATACTACATACAAAAAATACACTACTACGTCTGACATGTATCTAAACAAGCTACTATATCATATATATATACTTTGCTACATACGATATTCCGTGTAGTCTTTTATTATTATTATTATCGGTTTTTTTTTTTTTTTTGTTTTGCCTTAAAGCAAGCAAAGCGCTACTTTCATTACTCAGTGTATTTTGTTTCAATATATTTTTACGCTCTTTTTGTGTGTGTGTGTGTGTTGTTGTTTTCTGCGCATAATTATTGCTAAATATAATAAATTATTATTTGATTGCGTAATGTTTTAGATTTTTAATTGTAACTATTATCATACAATTTGATTTTGTTGCATGCTTTTTGTGCGTTTACTGCTAATCGCTAACCCAGTTATAAATGTATATCGATAAATCGATAAATCTAAATACAATATGTACATTCCAATCAAATGATTCAAATCAATGTTCCAGTTTCAGTTTGATCTACAGCCACACTTAAAAATTTAATACACTGAGCAATGCAAGCTCGCTCGCGCTCTCTTTTACACACACTTTTTTTATTTGCTGCCTCTCTGGGACTATGTCTCTCTCTTTAATATAATGTTAGTTGCTGCACGCGCACACAGTATTGTCGTCCCGCTTTGGCGCACAGTGTTGTTGTGCGTTGTGTGCGTGTGTTTTGCTTTTGTGCGTTATCAACACTGCGTATGCGTTATATTTACAAAGTGACGCGTTTTAAATTATTTGCCAACTAGACAGACATTCATTAAATCATTTTAATATGCAAATTTTTTTTTTTTTTTTTGTTGTGCGTGTCAATACATAAGCATTTACTTAATTATATTATATAATTTACAACTACACAACGCCACACATACACACACACACACACACACACCAACTGCACACAACAGAACAAAAGCGAAAAATTTTAATTATAAATAAGCATTTAGCAATTAAATTTACATATTCAAAATTTTTGTTGTTTTTCTAATCTAATTTGGCGTTTTAAATTATCATTGATTTTATATTTTTGTGTGTGCATTATTGCTTAAAATTTTTTTAAATAAATATATAAAAAAAAAAAATACATGTATTTTTAATATTAATGCAAGTTTAATTTGTAATGTACAATTTTTAGCTCTAAAAGAAAAACTTAAGCTTTAGTTTAAACTTTTTATTTCCAAAAAAAAAAAAAAAAAACTACGTAGCTTTCATTTGTATTTTTTTTTTATTTTTGTATACTTTGCCTTTGACTTTAGTTAAATTTGAACTAAGCTTAAATTTGAAATAAATACTTAAATAAATAAAAAGAAAAACATACAAGTTTATTATTATAATCACATCAACAAGCGCCTAATATTTTATTTTTATGCGTTTATACTATAGTTTTTCGTGCAGTGTGTCTGCTCTCTCTCTCTCTCTTTCTGTTTCTGTTGATCTCTCTCTCTCATGCTTGCACACATACGAAACCCTACGCTCTTGTTTTTTTTTTATATAGCTGCTTGTCTAACAGTTTTTGTCTCTTGCTGCGCGCACTTTCTCTCTGTGTCTATGTCTCTGTCTCTTTCTCATTTGTGTTATCATTTGTCACACTATCTATCTAAATGTTCTCTGTTGTTGTCTCTCTCATGCATTCATGCTCTGTATACTCTCTGTATTGCCGTTTTTGTGTGTTTTTGTGCGTTAATCAGTGACTCTCAAACTATGGCTATGTATAATGTAGATTTGCTCACATTTGTTCACTATTTGTTCTTTTTATTAATTTGTCTTTAAATTAAGAACTTAAAATTATATTTAAGAATTGCATTAAGCTTAATTTCAAAAAACTGTAGTGTATACATTGAATAATTTACAAACAAACTTAATCAATCTAAGACCAACAGTAGAGCTGCAAAACTAACGATAGTTTGGTTTTGGATCTAATGGACTTTTCAGAGATTTTAAAAATTTTAACGAGCTTTCAACTAAAGTCGAAGTTTTCTGTCAAGCATCGCCTACAGTTATAAGTTCCTGACATATCTATACTATTTTCAATTTTTGTATGCCCTTGACTTAGAATTTAGTCCGCTGAAGCAATCTTAGAAGAACCTGCTAAACCAAAATAAAGTTTTCTTTTTGTTATCTTTCAGCCAGAGAGTCATCAATGCCAGATGAAAAAAGTTTAAATATCTTTGTACCGCATCGTTCTATTGAAAATTAGTACAGTAAACGAAGAGTTTCAGCTGGAAAAAAATACTTAATGGATAAAACTTTTAGAGATCGTTAGGGACCTTGTTCTAAGTTGAAAACCGAGTTTTTATATATTTCGTTAAAGTAATTGAAATTATCTACAAAATGAGTCCTTCATGAATTTTCTACGATTAATAGTTTTCCAGCAATCGAACAAATAAGTCAAATTTTCATCATTTTTAAATAGAAAATGGAGCGAAGCGTAAAGCAGGGCCCAAAGCAGAGAGCTGCTTGCTTTATCGACTGCTTGCTTTGGTGTCGCGCACGTAGGCAGCGTAGTACAAAAGAGGCGCTTATGAGCAACTTTTTTGTTCGATAGCTCGCAATCTGTTTATCTTAGTAAAGCGATGGAGGACTCATTTTGTAGATAATTTCAATTACTTAAAAAAAATATATGGGTAAAATTTACGAAAAAAACTGCCTGTGTTAAGATATTTGCAAATTATTTGAAAAACACTAAACATGATTTCCAACTTTTAACTTTAAAGAGGCATTGTGCTTAAACCAACAAACCTACAACCTTGATTTAATTGTTTGATAGAAAATTTTATTGGCAGGAATTTAATTTAAGACCTTTAAATCATGACTCTAAGTTTGATAGAAAAACAGATATAATGCGAAAATCATACCAACATATATTGCCACGGGGTGGTGCCACGCTCCCTACCTACAAATACGAAAACTCGGTTTTATAATTGGAACAAGGTCCCTAACGCTCGCTGAAAGTTTCATCCATAAAGTATTTATTTCCAGCCTTCTTTTGAGCCTTCGTTTACTGTACTAAATCAATATATATGCTCAAGAATTACTTAAAACAATTTCTACAATTGTTTTTTTGGCTTCTTTACGCTTAGGCAACCCAATACCAACTATGGTTATGTAAAATTTCAAATATCGCTAATATTGCAGCTCTACCAATTAGTATTATTCCAAATTCAAAAAATTATAAGCGCTGAGTCAGCTGCTTGCTGCAGTTTGAGAGTTACTGCAAAAGTAGTACGCGCTCTTTCGTCGCACACACATACACTAATACAATCACACACACAAAAACACCCGAGAAACGACTCTAACCTATAACTAACCCCCCAAAAAAAATATATTTATGCCAACATAAAAGCACACGCAAACACTTAACTGTTATAATCTACAAATTGTATCTTAACTTAATGTCAACGTCGCTCCACTCAACTGTTATAATGTCGTCTTGTCGCAAAAACAAAAAAAAAAAACGTAAAAAAAACCAACAAAAATATTTTTTGTGTGTTTCCTTTTCTTCCTTTTTGTCTTCTACTACTTTTCTTTGTTTTTTCTCTCTTTTATGCTGTGTGTGTGCGAAAATTAAAAAAAAAAAAATATATATATATATATATATAAAATATTGCAATTAATTACAAATATCACACACACTCAAACGAAAAACAACAAACTCGAAAATGCAACATGCAACAGACAATCCCTATCCGTACACATTAAGCAGTGCTACCAGCACGCTGCCCATGGCTCAACTGCTTTGCACTGCACTACTGCTGCCGCTGCTGCTGCCGTCAACGCCACGCACACTGCTTGGCTACTAAGCTGCAGTGTCCAAGCAGCCACTGGAAGATGCTACAACAGCAACGTCTCTTCGTTTAAGTTTATTGTTTTTTTTTTCTGTGTATTTTCTACTTTTGTTTCTTTTTTTTTTTTGTGTGCACGACGTGTAAATACTAAGCAAATGAAAAAACTCAATTACATTTAAATAAAATATACACTTACGTAGCAATTAATAATGAAATAAAATGTGTGCTCATGTGAAAAATCTCAAACATACAGCAATATAAAAAAAATAATATATATATGTAACAGTTTTTAAGTAGAAAAATATAGTTCTATGCTAACTACTAAACCCAATATCCTATCATTAGCAAGACTCAACAAAAGTTACAACATGTTTACAATGATTTGTTGCATTAAATGTACAAAAATATCAAAGTATATATGTAAAAATTACAAAAAGAACATAAAAACAAAGCCAAGTCATACATTGCTAGTTACAAAATTATACCTAAATCCATGTTACTACAACAACAAAAAAAATATATGTGAATTTGTTAAGCCTATGCTGTTATTTAGTTATGTAAAGCCCAGAATTTTTAACTCAAACTTGAAGCATGTTTACACAGCGATTGCACGCGGCACTGCTTGAGTTACTGATTGTTAAGCAGTTGCGGCTTATAGGAAATGTTTTGTTGAAAAAGCAGCAGATGCAGCATTTTTAAGTTGCAGACAGTGTTTTAAAAGCGAAAATTGAAAACAGCTTAAGTTATAATGAAAAACCAACAAATTTAAAAGATAAAAGTTATTGTTTTAATAATTTGACAGCTTTTGTTAAAACATCATAGTTTTCACGGTTTCTGATACGTTTACCAAAACAAGCAGTTCATTAGTGAACGCAGTGTAAACATGCTATAAAAAGTTTTCTATTAACAAACTTACTAGTATTAGTTAATCAGGTTAATCATATAATATTTTAACTTTTTGAATTGCCTTAAAGACAGCTTCATTTAGTTGTTGTTAGAATTGAAATCAAAAAACTCAAAAGTCCAAAAACATGTGAAAGAAACACTGCCAAAGCTGAAGAAATTCCATATATATCTATAAGTAGTTAAACTTTTTACTCCATTTCTTTTTGTTTTTTTTTTTTGTTGTATGTACAACGTATGTCATGCCTACAAAAACAAGAAGAACTACAAGCAACCACCGTGAAACAAAATACAATTGGTCTTATATGTTTGTTTTGAAAATCCATTTGTTTTTCTCTTTTGTATACGTTAAGCGGACAATAAGTAACTAAATAAATATTAATTGTAATGAAATATAGCACATATTGAAAATTGAAGGCCTGGCTCTGGATCTGGCACACCACCAACAAAAACAACTAAGAACAACAACAACAAAATCAACATAGATGTTTCCAAACTACGAATTTTTTCACCTGGTGTATTAAGCTAAAAAAGATGAAAACCAAAAAAAAAAAAAAAGAGACAATTTTTGAAAAAACTTATTGCTCATTGGATATGAATAAATTTAATTAAAAACTTGTCAGAGTAGCAAATATTTCGATAAATTAGTATATATATGGCAAGAAACGAGGTTATAAAAAACACACACATCAATTTAGACAAAATATATATATACATAAATGTAATACTGTATACAATTTTTTAGTACACAAAACCTTTTCTAGCAAATTATATATACAACCTACACTATTTATGGCTATACATAAAGATATACATATGTGTAAGCTTAAATGCAACTACACGAAAAAACAAATAGTTGACTAGCTAGCGTTAATCCTAATTCAGCCCGCCTAACGTTGCTGAGCAGATTGATAAATATTTTTTTTTTTAAGACACTGTACCCTTGGTAGATGATTCAAAAGTTATCGATTAGCTCTCATCTTTTATTGTCATAAAACATTTTTAGCAGAGTGCAACAAAATAAGCTAGAAAGTTGAAACTTTTGTCTGAAATCAGTTAAAAAAGCATCATCTTGTGCTTAAAACACGTCATCTTTTATTGAAAAAACAATAAAAGCTACTTTTTAGTCTGAAAATACTTGTAAAGACTCGGTTAGACCAAAAAGAGATGAAGATTTTGTCACAACTTGCAAAAAACTATGTGAGTACAACATGTCTTTTGGCCGAAAAATTGCATAAAACTGACTTAAACGCGTCATCTTTTATAGAAATACAATAAATCAAACTTTTTGGCAGACATGAAATTTCTTGTAGACTCAATAAGAACAAAGATGACGCAAAACTGACTTAAACGCGTCATCTTTTAAGCAATTACAATTAAATCAACTTTTTGACTTGAAAAGGCCAAAAAATAGTTAGAAGATTTAGTCACAAGCTGCAAAAAACTTCAAGAGTAAAAAATGTCCGAAAAATACACTAACGCGTCATCTTTTGTTGCAGCACAAAAAAAAATGCAACGAAATGACTTGTATATACTTGTTGAGACTCAGTTCTACAAAAGAGAGCTTGAAGCATGAAGATGAAATGTGATCAATCGTGTCATCTTTTACTTGACCAAAGATGACTCAAAACTGACTAAAACGCGTCATCTTTTAAGCAAATACAATAAAAGGCTTGTAAAGACTCAGCTAAAAGACTTAGTCACAAGTTGCAAGAAACTGCGTGAGATAAAAATGTCTAAAAACGCAGAAAACTAACACTAACGCGTCATCTTTTATTGAAACACGAAAAAAATGCAACTAAATGATTTGTAAATACTTGTTGAGACTGTTTTACAAAAAAGAGCTAGAAGCATGAAGATGAAATGTGATCAATCGTGTCATCTTTTACTTGATGCATAGAGCAAAGATAACTCAAAACTGACTAAAACGCGTCATCTTTTAAGCAAATACAATACAAGGCTTGTTAAGACTCAGCCAAAAAATAGCTAGAAGATTTAGTCACAAGTAGCAAGAAACTGCGTGAGATAAAAATGTCTAAAAATGCAGAAAACTAACACTAATGCGTCATCTTTTATTGAAACACAAAAAAAATGCAACTAAGTGACTTGCAAATACTTTTGAAGAATAAGTTTTACAAAAAAGAGCTGTAAGCATGAAGATGAAATGTGGTTAAACGCGTCATCTTTTACTTGATGCATAAGCTTGCATAAAAAGTATAGTCTGCTGAAGAGTTTTGATTGAAACATGTCATCTTTTAGTCGCATACTAGAAAACTGACATTTATCCTTGATTTTTGAAAGAATTGCCGAAGTTACAAAATAACTGATGTTTTTAACTCGGGTACAGCGTATCTTATAGTCGGCCTAAGCCAACTTGTCTTTTTTTTTTTGAACTAGTTTAAAAAAATTGTACTAAGAGTTAATCTATTTGTCTAACTAACGAGATAAAAAAGATAAATATAGTTATTATAAACCGTTTATACACAAGCTTAAGAATACAGTTGAGTACACGATAAATCGATACATACTTAAAACATAAAATGTACATAAGTTGTATGCTAAAAACTTAAACTAAGCCGAAAGACAGACAGCAGTGCGCAGTTTGAACCAGGGGCGGCTACAAGCCCAAACACAGAGCCATACACAAAACGCAAAATAGTAATGCATGTTGTAAGCAGGCAAAGAAAAGAAGAAGAGACAGCCTTAAATTTAAGCGGTTCAATTTTTGGGAAATAAAAAAAAATTCTTGAAGAAATCTATACGTGTGTATGTGTGTGTGTGCAAAACTTGGAAGGGGAAAAGTTAAAAAAAAAAACAGAAAAATTGAAGCTTAGGTAAGCCAGGCTGCTGCAACGTTGCTGTACATAAAAATGCGGACAGGTAATATAATATAATATGCCCAAATTGTTAAATATTTTAAATATATTTTTACATGTAACTAAATATAAACATATATATATTTAAACGTACTATATATAATAGCAAGTGTTTATTGGAAAAATTATGCTTTCAAACACGGCACACACTCAAACGCACAAGCACACACACACACACACACACTACAGTAACTACTACATATAAAACTAATAAATTTTTCAATTGTCTAACACAAATAATTATAACTAATTAGTCGAAAAATGTCAAATTATGCATACAAAAATTGTTATTAATTAAATTTTAGTTTAGCTACAAAACCATTTTCAGCTAAAAACTTTTACAGCGTGCTGCTAAACGCCCAACCCTACAAAAAAAAAGAGTGTATAAATATTTATAATTTTTTTTTTTTTAAACATAATTTGCTACTAAACAACTAATTGAAATTGGCTTTTATAGCGCAAAATGTTTAGTCTACAAACGCACTTAACGAAACTGCTTTAAAGTAATTATTGTATACACTATAAAAAAGTTCACATACATTTGTTGTCATAAATTTTGCCTGTGTTTAATTTAGTTTGCATATTGGCTTAATTATTTAAAACCAAAAAAAAAATAAAAAATTTAACTTAAATTTAACTATTATAAATATTTGTGCTTTATTCTGTGCTTATTTATTTGTTGCTTTGTACACACTTACACTTAGACACACTGCTTACTTTACGCTTTCTAACTGTCTCTCTATATCTCAACTGCTGTCAAGCTGTGCGCTTGTCTACTGCTTTATTGGCGCAACGCTTGACAGCACAAGCAGTAGCTTAAGACAATAAGCAATGGCTGCATGTTTTATTTAGACACAATTTTTAATATTGTAATTATTTTTGTAATATATATTTTGAAAACTGCTTTTTTCCATGTTATGGCAATTGGTGCAAATTTGCTTTAATGCTTTGATTTGTTATGCTTTAATGTTTTACTGTTTATGTTACAAATACACACACAAAAATGTAAAATATATACAATATATGTATACTATATATTTTTTGTATTTAAAAAATTTCATCTTATACTTGGACAGTTACAAAAATGTTAGAACAGCGCCCTAAAAATAAACCATACATTTTTTAAGATTTAAATATTTATTAGCTGTGAGTTACAGTTTATTTTTATTTTTTTTGGTTTTTGGGTTATGTATGCCAGGTTTACGCTTATTATAACCTGGTCTACAACCTAGTGCCGTATAGAGTTTCATGTTTATATAAAAAACTAAGTATTTACTATTATTATATACTAGCTCTTAGCACTATGCATAACTTGTATGATATTTTACTAATTAATATACCAACACACACACACACCCACACCAACACATACACACACCCATACACCAACACGCACCACGCACAATTCTACATACGCTTTACTTTACAGGCATCGATGTTATCCAAGTAGCCGAACGTCAGGTACTCTCTTCTGCTGCCATTGTGGGCATTGCCGTAGGCGGCGTGCTGCTGCTGCTCTTTATTGTGGATCTTTTATGCTGCATCACGGTACATATGGGCGTTATGGCCACCATGTGCCGCAAGACCAAGCGTTCACCCTCGGACATTGATGATGAGGCCAAGCTGGGCAGGTAAGCAGTAGCCAAAAAATGCATTAATTTACTATCAAGTTGATATACCCTAAGCTTTAAGAACATAAAATATTGCACTAAAAATGAATTAAATTTTTTTTTTAATCTTCTATGTTTTTATACAAATTTGTAAACAATTAGCCAAAATTCTCAGCGACCGGACTCCGAATACAATTGGGTTTACGCGCGTCCCAAATCTTTGTTATTTAATCGAAATTCCTTAATATTCGTCTAAATTATGCGACTTACGTTGAACACAAAATCCAATACCATAAAAATTATATTTTAACGTTTTTTCTTTGGCTTTCATCTTGTATTTAATTTTGGTGCAATATTTTAATGTCTTAATTGACATACTCAATATCAACGTTAATCAAAAGATAAACAAACACAAATCAACTGCATATTGTTTTTTAAACTTTAGTCTTACATACAATATTTTCTATTAGTTTTAGTGAATATTTTTTTGATACTCTTGGTGTTTGTATTAGGTGTATATTGTGTGTATGCAATGTGTATGTGCGTTTGTTGTGAGCAGTCTGTCAAGCAGTCAAATAGTTAGTTAACTTGATTTAGATAGTATAATTCCATAGAAAATTTGCTCAACAAGGCTCAATTTTTTTAAAGGACAGTTGTTGAAGTCAAGAAAAATCAAAGATGATGAACTACTAGTGTAAACAGATGCTGATAAGTGAGCTCAAATGAAATTCCGCAGAGTTGTAAATGGCTTAAAATGTAATGAGAAGCAGTTGTAGTATAGTAGCTTTAAGCCGAAGCAAGCAGTACTCGTACCAAGTAAGCAGAGCTATTTACTTAAAGTTTTTCCGATCAGTATATAAACAGCTGATACATACAAAAAAAAATTCTATTTTAAACTGCTTAAAATGCAATGATAAGCAGTTATAGTACAGTAGCTTTGAGCCAAAACAAGCAGTCCTTGTCCAAAGTATGCAGTGTCCTCTTATTAAAATTTCATATGATCATTGTTTAAACAAGATAAATGACATAATGATACATAAGTACTTACAAAAAATATCAAAAAATAATAAATAAGACAGCGTCAGCAAATTATTTTAAATAGATGATAAATATGTTAGCTTAGTTGAAATTCAGCAGAATTGTAAATTGCTCCAAATGCAATGACAAGCAGTTGTAGTATAGTAGCTTTAAGCCAAAACAAGCAGTACTCATACCAAGTAAGCAGTACTACTTACTTAGAGTTTTGCCTGATCAGTGTAAAAACAGATGATGATACTTACAAAAAAATTCGAAAGATAATAAATAAGAGTGAGTAGACGAGCGTCAGCAAATTATTTTAAATAGATGATAAATATGTTAACTTAGTTGAAATTCACCAGAATTGTAAATTGCTCCAAATGCAATGACAAGCAGTTGTAGTATAGTAGCTTTAAGCCAAAACAAGCAGTACTCATACCAAGTAAGCAGTAGTACTTACTAAGAGTTTTGCCTGATCAGTGTAAAAACAGATGATGATACTTACAAAAAAATTCGAAAGATAATAAATAAGAGTGAGTAGACGAGCTTCAGCAAATTATTTAAATAGATGATAAATATGTTAGCTCAGTTGAAATTCAGCAGAATTGTAAATTGCTCCAAATGCAATGACAAGCAGTTGTAGTATAGTAGCTTTAAGCCAAAACAAGCAGTACTCATACCAAGTAAGCAGTACTACTTACTTAGAGTTTTGCCTGATCAGTGTAAAAACAGATGATGATACTTACAAAAAAATTCGAAAGATAATAAATAAGAGTGAGTAGACGAGCGTCAGCAAATTATTTTAAATAGATGATAAATATGTTAGCTTAGTTGAAATTCAGCAGAATTGTAAATTGCTCCAAATGCAATGACAAGCAGTTGTAGTATAGTAGCTTTAAGCCAAAACAAGCAGTACTCATACCAAGTAAGCAGTACTACTTACTTAGAGTTTTGCCTGATCATTGTTTAAACAAGAACAATGACTAAGTAGTATAGTCAGATGGTAGTTCTTAAAAATACAAGATATATAAATAAGAGAGAATAGAGAAGCTTCAGTAAATTATTTACACAAATAAAATTATTAAAAAGCGCAACGCTTGTGCAACTTATGCGTCGTTAGTTATTAAGTGTATTAATTTTTGTTTAATAAAGTAGACCTAAAGACAATTAAGAAGTGAGCACAAAGCATGTACAGCAACAATGTTGTGCAACTTGCTTGAAGGGTAGAATGATATACAAAAGCAAGCAGTCGTTTCGAGCTAAAAAATGAAGGCTTAATGCCAAAGCAAGCAGTCTTCGTTTAAAGTAAGCAGTAGTGCTGCAGAAAACATCGATGTATCGAAGTTTAAAATATCTAAATATCCATGTTGGCCAACAGAGATGTTTCTCCAGCACTACTAAACACCCATTTGATAAGTGCAGAATCGATGTTTTCTCCAGCAGTAGTAAGCAGTGTTATATACTTAAAATTTCACATGATCATTGTTTAGACAACATTTTAATAGATAATAAATCAGAGAGAGTAGACGAGCTTCAGCAAATTATTGACACAAATAAAATTATTAAAAAAAGCAGTTCTCGTACAACTTTTGCGTCGTTAGTTATAGAGTTGATTACGATCCCACCTAAAAATTAAATAAAAGACAACTGCTTGAGCTTAAGCGAAACAGCAGTTTTTTGTTTCAAAGCAGTTGCATTAACATCCAAAACTATTTGGTACATTTCGTAGTCATGTTAAAGTGCCTTTTCCAAAAGTCATATAATATATGACGCTAAATTTTTGGTATATTTTTTTGGTATTTCTATATAGACTGCTTAACAGCTGCTGCTTCAATCGAAACACGTGTCTTAACTTTGTTTTGTAAGCTTATAAGTATGTTTTGGTAATTTTATTGTTTTATTTTTCATCATATACAAACACAACAACATTTGGATAAAAAAAGAAATTGCTACAAAAAATACATACATACATCATTACCTTATCATTACCACATTTACCAACTCCATACTATCTATACTCTCTCTCGGTTCTCTCAACTCAAAACCTAAAAAAAAAAAAATAAACCCAAATCAACCTCATCTCAACAACCCAATCCAAATCAAAAAAAAAAAAAAAATACCAAACCAATTAAATCAATAAAAAAAAATACCACAAAACCAAATACCATCTAACCAAGCAGTCTTTACGGTTGGCGTTTCCCGCTACCTTATTGCAGTGGACAGCTGGTTAAGGAGCCACCACCATCACCGTTACCACTACCGCCGCCAGTAAAATTGGGTGGTTCTCCAATGACATCGCCATTGTACGTATCCTTGTTACTCACACTAGCCTAGTGTAGCTTGTCTTTTCGCCTGCTTTAGTAGAAACTGCTTAGTGTATCAGGCTTGACAAGTCTTAGTCTTGTCTATGCAATCCTTCTTCTGTACTTTTATATTTCTTTTATCTACTACTTTATCTGTATCTTTGTTTCATATTCATGCGTTCATTGGCACTTTATGTAATCGTAGTTTTTAGTCACTTTTTTTTTTTTTTGTATATAACTATGCCGCTGGCCTTCGTTCTTTTGGTTCTAGCTGATATAAAAACAAAACCTAAACTTTAAAGCAACTAATCTTGTCAATAAATACCAAAGAGAGCAAGACACAAGAAATCAAGCAAAAACATGCAAAAAATTGTCTTCTTTTAAGTAATTACACGACATCTCTCATGTAAACCTTGGAAAGCTGGCATAAACTCGTCATCTCGTAATTTTAGTGTCGAAAGCTTGGAGATCTCAAGAACTCATGCGAAGAAAGCTGAAAAAAATGTTCAAAACTCGTCATCTTTTATGAAACTACGTGAAATCTATCACGCAAAGCTTAAAAATCTTACTTAAATTCGTCATCTCGAAAACATCTTAGCGTCAAAATGTTGGAATACATCAAAACTAACTTTTATAATTCGGAAAGCTTAAAAAACAATTTTGAGAACAATTGAAATAAAAAGCTGAAAAGAAGGATTCTAAGCTTATTGTTATGCATTAAAAACTAAGAAAGATTAGACTTTTGAACTTACTTAACTATGGCTTAAACTGTTAAACTTTAAATATATAATGAAAATATAAATTAAAAAATATATTAAAATATAAAAAATACTTACGACTAACTCATCATCTTATATGGAAAAATACAAAATCTAGCAACTTAAACTGAGAAAACTTGATATTACTGGTCATCATGCAATAAGCGTCAACAAATCTTCATCTTATATTGAAATATAAAAAAATTTTGAATAAAAACTCAGCATTAAAAGCTAGCTAGAGAAAATGGTTTTCAGCACGTCATCTTTTCCATTTTATGCCAAATATCAAGATGAATCTCTGAAATTAGTCTAAACTATACATCTATGCTTTTATCTACAAAAAGCCTTCATCTTATATTGAAATATAAAAAAATGTGGAATAAAAACTCAGCATTAAAACCTAGCTAGAAAAAAATGCCAAATATCCAGTTGAAGCTGTGAAAATAGTCTTACCTATATATCTCTGCTTTTATGAACAAGCCAGCTCAGCTTTTAAAAACTCATGTTATATGGAAAAACGATATTTTTGCAAATAACGCTTGAAAAAGTTTAGCTAAAACTCATCATCTCATGCAGTAAAGCATGTCATCTGACTTAAGCAGTATAAAGACTTGTCATCTTTGCTAAAAACTTATAATAAAATCTATTTTATTGCATTGTGTATCTACAAAACTAGCTAAAACACGTCATCTTCTATACACTTAGCATAAACTTAGCCTGCATAATCAATATAAATTTATGATTTAGTAGTAGAATTGTAGATGTTGAGTTACTTAGTAGAAATAATTTTCTAGCTGCATATTTAATTCATATATCAAGAAGATCTAGTTGATTTAAAAGATACAAAGCCTCAATACTACAAGATGATGATGTGATGAAATTTTGCAACAACAAACGGCAGGTCTTACTTTCGTACGAAATCATTCGATACTTTAATCAAGAGATTAATACAGTACTCAGTGACAGAATTTAGTCAACAGCCTTCTTCTGAAAATATTTACGCCAAAACTGCGATATTTTTTTATGATACTCTTATGCAAAGAAAACAATTCAGCAAAGATGAAAGATCATCTTCAAAACTACATGAAAGAAGACTGATTTTTCTGTTTCCAAAATGAGCTACATTTGGCAAACTAAATTTTGTGGAAATCAAATCGAATAAAGAATCAAGTCAGTACAATGTTGCCTTTATAGTGTGTGACCATATGGCACAGTATCAACTGAAATATATGTAAAAAAAATACTGCAAGAATTGTTTTACAGACAAGTTTTAAAATTTACATATGCATAAATAAATTATTCAAATATTTTGATTTCTACGAAGAACACAAATATATAATCCGGCAGTGTACTATTACAGTAAACGAAGAGTTACAGCTGAAAAAAAAAACTTATTGAAAAAAACTTTCAGAGATCGTTAGGAACGTTGTTCTAAGTCTAAAACCGAGTTTTCATATATTTTGTTAAAGTAATTAAAATTATCTACAAAATCAGTCCTTCATGACGTTTCTACGACTAATAGTTTTCAAACAATCAAACAAATAAGTCAAATTTTCATAATTTGTACATAGAAAATGCAGCGAAGCGTAAAGCAGGCAACAAAGCAGCGGACTGCTTGCTTTGCGACTGCTTGCTCTGCTATCGCGCACGTAGGCAGCATAGCATAAAAGTGGCGCTTATGAGCAACGTTTTTGTTCGATTGCTCGAAATCTGTTTATCGTAGAAAAGTGAGGGAGCACTCATTTTGTAGATAATTTCAATTACTTTAACAAAATATATTTTCGAAAAACCCTACCTGTTTTGAGATATATGTAAATCATTTGAATAACACCAAACACGACTTTCCAACTTTTAACTTTAAACAGGCATTGTGCTTGAACCAATTAACCTACAACCTTGATTTAGTCTTGTTTGATAGATTATTTTATTGACTTTCAATTCATAACTTTAAGTTTGATAGAAAAAAAGATATCATTTCGATTTGTTGATTTAACAATGCAGTTCATGGTGCTCGTCAAACCTAAAACGATAAGCAGTCTAAGATCGATAAATCTTAATGCTAAGCGATAAACAGAACAGGCATAATACAAAACTTGTTCTTGGAATATCAAGCACTGGCTCAAAACGCAAATTGAGACATTTTTAAACCAGCTGTAGTCTTTGCTCAATTTTAAACGCTTTTTTGCACTAACTACTTTTAAAAAAAATTTGATTTTGTGAAAAACTTACTAACTCTATTTTTTTCTCTTAACTTCCCAGGGACGAAAAGGAGCCTTTGCGTACGCCAACTGGAAGCATTAAACAAAACTCCACAATCGAATTCGACGGTCGATTCGTGCATTCACGCAGTGGTGAAATAATAGGCAAAAACTCGGCTGTATAAACGCCTGAAAAGCAGACGAACGATGTTTAAGTCATTGAACAAATAACACAATGTGCACAAAACTTGCAACAGGAATAATAATAGTATTGGATAAACCTTAGAACAGCAGCATTACTTAACTAACTATAAACTACAAAAAATCGACAACAAACAGCAAGCGGAAGAATTGCAGCAGAACAACTGAAGAATTTCGACTTAGTTATACAAAACTTAGAACAAACCAAAGCAAAAAACAAACAAAAAAAAAAAGAAAGAAAGCATAAAAAGTTGTTGCAAAAGTTGAATGTTGTAGACCCAAAATATTTTTTTTTTTTTAAAGAACTGCAAAAGCAGCTATAAAGCAGTGCAGTCTAACTTGCAGTTATTGTAAGTAGCCAAGCGCTTTATAGCTGGTACAAAAGGTTCTTTTACTAAATGTCTTATATACTATATATATATATATACATATATACGATATCTAAAGCATGCATAAACAGTAAGTTAAGCTCAAATACAAATACAAAAAAAAAAAAAAAACCAACACGTATACAATACATACATCAAGTCCATGTTGCTTCATCTTAAACTCGCTGCCTAGCTTCGCTTTGCATGCTATGCGCACAGTGTGACCGTAGCACATACTAAGCGCAAGCAAGCAGAGCACAGTGTGAATAAATTTATTTAGTATACCGCACTCATATGTACTATGAGCACAGTGTGACCAAATATTTGTTGCCGCTGCAAAAAAGAAGCTTAGGAAATTGAAATTCTAGCCTAAGTTAAATTTATGCATAAAAAACGAAAAAATAAAAAAAATTATATAAAAATTAATGCGCCTTAAAACAACAAATTGAAATTACATTTATTTAGCATTTACTAAGCATATATATACTTATATATATATATGTTTAAGAACAAAAAAAGAAATTCTTTGAATTTTTGCATATGTAACTATTTATGTATGTACTTATATATGTATGTATTTATGTATTTACGTAACTTAACTATATAAGCTATGTGTATAAGACAGTAGCTAAAACTGTCATGAATAAATATAATATAATAATACTTAGTATAACTAACTTAAACTTAAACATGCCATAAATAAGTTTGTCTTAGTTTTTTATTATTTTTGGCCTTTTAATTTGTATTACATAAATTACTATATTTTTTTTTATAAATTTTTAGTGTGTACTTAAAAAAGTTAAAGAAAAGACTTGCATTATATTTATGTATTGGTATTATGCTAAACAAAAACTTGGACTATTTTAAATAAATATTTTATTATTTATAGCAAAAGTATAAAGTACTAACAATTAAAAATGCTCAATATATGTTTAACTTTTGAAATAAAGTTATGCAAAAAATTTCAAACTGCCTGTTAATTTTCTTAAATTTCGTCAGCATTACCAAAAGGATTGCTTTAAAGTTGGTCACACTGAAAATCTTGAAATTCCCTAACAAAACAACAAAAAAAACAAGCAGTATTTTCAATGTTCTATATAAAGCCAGCAAATACATAATGTTCATGTGCTAACTGCCACATAAAAAGCAATCCAATATATAACTCTATAGTACATACATGCTACATATAAACTGCATAAAATATATTGCTTGAAAACTTGTTTATATACATATATACAAAATACAATATTAATTAATGTTGTAATTTAAAAGCGTTTTGAGCCAAGACAAATTCATGAAATTACAGTTCAAAAGTAAAACTAAATATAAAAAATAAAAAAATAAATATAAGTATATATGTAAATGCAATTCGAAATATTTGAAGAAGCAGCACTAAAAATATGTTTAGGTAATTTTATAAAAAATATTACATAAAAACAAAAACAACACAACAAACAAGAATTAAACAAATTGCCAAAATGTTTTAATTTTTATTTATACATTTTAAATTGCACAGACGAAAACAAATTCTTTATTTAATTAAAAACAAAAACAAATTAACTACACTAACACTTGCAAGCGTAATTTTCATTAATTACAAAATTACAAAATTTTTTATGTAAGAAAAGTTGAAAAAATGTTTATTTAAATAAATGTAAATGTATTAAATATTAGCTAATAAGTGACTTTTTTTTTCATAAAAAAAATAAAAATATATATGTATTTAAAAACAAAACAGCAACTATAAATTTCCATTGAATGCATTTTTTATTTCAAAACTGAAAATATATTTTTTTTTTTATTATTTCAATTTTTTATAGTTATAGCATTTTGCCAAGAGCTTTGTATAGCTTCTGTTGCCAATTAAGTCAAGCGCCTTGTTAGAGCTTTTTATCCTATACAAAAAAAAAAAAAAACAAAACAAAACAAAACAATATATATATATACAAAAATACATATACATATATAAAATAAATACTAATTGAAGGCAAAAAATAAAAATAAATGCAAAAAAAAAAAGAAAATTACAAACGCTCTATAATATCCCTCTAATACGGGTGGGTAGTGCAGAACTAGTGATTTCAGTAGGCACCAGGTAATGACCAGTACTTACCTTGCTTTTTACCTCTTCGTTTCCATCTTATTAACAAATGTCATAGGCGGTAGATAATCGCCAACACCCCGTTTACCAGTAAACAGCAGAATAACTACTTACGCCTTCGTTTACCGGTAGACAGCGGCATCGCTACTTACGCTGTTGTACACTAGTAGACAGCGTAGTAGTCGACAGTATTTTATACCTACTGAATTCATTCAAATTGAAAACACACATATATTTTAATATTATTTTATATTATTTTAGAATTATATTCATCTACATTTATTATTTTTTTATTTAAAACGCTTGTTTTTTTGAAGACGCGTTTTTTGGAGCTGGAGGGCCCTTTTAAGGTCGATTTCTGACGGTCCTGCTCCACTTCCAATTGCATCTGAAATTATACAAACTTAAAAAATAAACAAAATTCCAGAACATTCAGGAATTGTCATACCTTTGCATGTGTAAATTATACTAGTTTACAAATTTATGATTCATCGAGTTATATACACATTAAGTAAAAATTTTACAAGCGACAAGCAACCAAAGTCGAAAAAAGTGTAATTTTTGACCATTATTCAAAATTATCAATATTCGATTTGATTTTTACTAATGAAAAAAAAATTTTTAAGAGAGAGTTAAGAGAATTCTTTCACGAACATTTCGAGTCCAAGATCTTTAAAATCGCATAAGAATTGTAGATGTTATGGAATCATGAACGACAGTTTCAATCTTCACTCAATCACATTTTTGTATGTAAAGAGCACATCAATACCTTTCGATCTAGTTATCTTTCATGTCGATACAAAATGTTGTTCGCGAGTTATTGACGAAAAAAAATATCTCGAAAACGGTGCTTAAGAAAAAAAAAAGGTTGCCATTTTCGTGTTTCTCGACCTCAAATTACCCTAAAAAACACTTTTTTACGAAGGTTCATTTTTCGTGTAAGCTAGTAGTCGCGACACACGAAAAGAATTGTGAAAATTTCGCCTTACTTTATATTCCCGTTTTAAGAAAAGCAGGCGAATTGCTTTTTTTCTTCTTTATTCTCTTTGCGTTTGTTGTTTGTCATACTTGTGACAAACGCTGTAAGTACTTACTGGAGGACAATAGCCACCAGCCGTACTAGAGCGAAAGTTTAGTTTACAATGCAGCCCTGCGTGCTTGCCAAGCCCTGAAAGTCAGCTGTTTATACATAGCAGCTTTTGTCGTTGTGCGTTCAAAAAAACATAACGAACTTTGAACACGTGGCGTGTAAATTTCGGACGCCAAAAAAAATTTTTTAAAGCCTAGTACGCAGCAGTGTAAAACCGCGTGAAAGCAAACAAAACTTCATATAAAAAATAAACTCTGTCAAAATTCATAGCGCCAAGAATTTTTTCAATGGTACGCATGACCAGTGCTGCCCATTTTTCGTAAAATTGATATGTAGATGGCGCCAGCAAAAACATCAGCTCTTCTGTTTCAGCGCAAAAACAAAATATAAATGTGCAGCAACTTATTTTGATTGCACAAATTTTACTAAAGAGCAGCAAATTGTCGTTTAGGGATCATGTGGGGCTCCAATAACGCAAACATTGACTTCAAAACATCCGAAAACATGCGAAAATTTTGCGAAAATGCTGCCGGATTCTGTAAAATGGCTTTGAACCGACAGTTTTCCGCAAAATGTAAAAATTTGTATTGCAATACTAATTCACTTCAAATTTGTAGGTCTCAAAAAAAATGTTTCACACTCAGCTCTGTGTATTAAATGCGAGCTTACCCTCATGCTCCGTTTTTTCTGGAGTTTCGCAAATAACTAGGCAATAATGGCAATAATAATTATAAGTATTAAGTAATATTTTCATATGGCGAATCATTTTTGCACTTTTTATTTTTGTTTAATACTCTCTTGTAACCAATTTGAACAAACAGCTGCTTTTTAAATATATTAAATTTTTGGCGCCATCTATTATTAGTAGCGCCATCTACATGTCAATGGCCCATACATGGGCAGCACTGTTTGGTCACAAACTCTACCCAGACAATTTTTTTGCGCACAAAATAGGTAACACTTTTTTCTTTCAGGCAGTTTTACACTGCTTCTTACTAGCCTTTAAATTAAAAAAAAAAAGTTTTAAGTTCTGTAGCATATAATTGATATAATAAAGTTTTGTTCGTCTTACTGTCTGTTGTCTTGAGAATCCGACGCATTTTTACTTAAAGTAAAATGAATTATAGACGCTGCTTGCCACAATTTTACTTTCGTAGACTCTTTAAGACCTATAGTGAAGCTTGCTATACGTTATCGATGTTTAGGAAAATATCGAAATTTAAAAAGTGCTATTGATCATTGAATTTGATTTTGCGAAACGGAGCCACTGTCGGAGGCTAGTATATTAAGAAAACTCAACAAAAAAGACGTGTTTTACGTGGCCCTGCTGGTTTAATGAATTATTACTAAATTTTTGTACAAAATCGAGGCATTATGTCATATTATATATAAATCGATTAACTCCATAAAACAAACAGTTGAGAAAAATGAGAAATAAATTAATTATTATTCAGTGTCTATTGCCTTTTATTTATCATTTTCTCTTTAAGTGGTGTACATTTTTATTTTTGGAGAATATTATTATGAAAATTTGGCATCTATCAAGGGATCCATAAACTACGTTTGGCGAAGCGCCACGTAGTTTATGGATGATCCCCAAGTACTTTGACTTTTAAATTTCGCAAAAATTCAAAAAGTGGAGTTAATCGATTTGGCAGTTGAACCATTCATATAGCTGTCGTAGCAACTCAGCCATAGGGCGTATTATTTTTATACCCTATACCTTAGGTACAGTAAACGAAGCCTCAAAAGCAACGTCTGCTGGAAAAAATACGTAGTAATGAATCTTTCTGGTATTGTTTGGAACCCTTTAAATAGAAACGATTTCTCACAAAACATACCCAATTAATATTTTAAAGAACTTGAAATTATCTACAAAATGAGTGCTCTATCGCTTTTCTACGATAAACAGTTTCCGAGCAATCGAACCAAAAAGTTGCTCATAAGCGCCACATTTGTACTACGCTGCCTACGGGCGCGACACCAAAGCAAGCAGTTGTCACAACAAGCAGTCCACTGCTTTGTCCACTGCTTTACGCTTAGCTGCATTTTTTATATAAAAATGATGAAAATTTTCGTTTGTGAGTGACTTATTCGTTCGATTGCTGAAAAACTATTAATCGTAGAAAAGTGATGCAGCACTCATCTTGTAGATAATTTCAATAACTTTAACAAAATATTGTATATGGGTAAAATTTTCGAAACAACCTACCTATTTTAAGATATTTGCAAACTATTCGAAAAACACCAAAAACTATTGGCATTTTTGAACTCATTGTAATTGAACCAATTGATTTATGACCTTGATTTAAGTTTTTTTTGATGGATAATTTTATTGGCAACTATTTCAATCAGAATGCTTCTAAGTTTAATAAAAAATATCGTGCAAAAACCATTCCAACTTATATTGCCAGAGCGGGTACCACGCCTCGCTGCCCCAAATACGAAAACTGGGTTTTGGACTAAGGACAGGCTTCCAAACAATTCCTGAAATTTTCATCAACTAAGTATTTTTTTCCAGCTGAAACTCTTCGTTAACTGTACTGCTTAAGCTACAGCTTTTAATATTTTCAAAAATATTTGTCCTTTTAATACCCTGCATAAATATTCTCCAAAAAAATTTACAAATTTGATCAACATATCTTTCGAATATGAAGAAGGACATACATATTAAGCTATACTGTGCTACAAAATTATTAAACTGCAAATTGTAGTTTTTTAAAAGTTTGCAATTAAAGTTGACTTTTTATATTTATTTGAGCTACAGAGAAAATTTCAAGCATTTACCATGATACTTATAGCTACGAAATCTTTGTTTACGTGATTATTTATAAAAATTACTTTAAAGAACAAATATTAGTGGGCTTCTTAACTTATATAGATAACAAAAATATAGGTACCCCTAAAAAAATTCAAAAGCCACTTTCGCCTAACATCAATCCTATAGAGATTCTATGGGATGAGCTCGACCGTCGTGGAAGTGATCTGCGACCAACTAGCGTTCCTTATATTGTGTGGCAAAACATACAATAAATCATCCACAGAATGTCAAAAATATATGCCGCAGTGATCAAAGCCAAGTGTGCTAATTTTCAAGAAGATCGCTTTAAGTGATATTTGGCTCTGGAAAACGACAAGAGAATTTAACAACAAGAAATTTATCGAAAAAATAAGGGAAATATACGATTTTATCGAAACTAAAACGCAAAATATCGAGCACGCAAAATCGAATCCGAATAGAATGGTTCGGCTTGCTTTTTCGCTTTACAGAGCATGGCTGATTGTTTTTTTATCATTTCGCAAATTTGCTTACTGGGTACCTCCGCCTACCACTCGATATTTTATCGAATAAAATTTAATAAATTTCTATTCATCTCTTAGAACACAACTTGCGATTTGCGTAAATTTAATTGTATATCTAAAGGTTGAATTTTAAAAATTTTCCCAATTCAAATTTTGCAAATTTTTTGAGAAATTATTTGATCAACCCAAAAGTATGCTGCGTTTACTAAAACGAATTGTGGGTTGTGTCATATCTTCGTTTTTTTTTTTTTATTTATTGTTAGAATGATATTCATTGCTGCCCAAAACTGTCAAAATGTGCAGTTTGAAAATATTTTAGCACGAAATTCAAAATTGCAGTTCAAAAATCACAAAAACGATAAATATTTACGAAAAAGTTGAAAAATTATTTTAAGGTTTTCTAAATATTTTTTTGCGAAACTAAAAGAGCGCGCTAAAAAAATTATAACTTTTTGAAAGTAGCTGGATTGACGGTTTCATCTTTATTTTGAGACTGTTTCTGGTCTCTAACTCTAGCTCTAACTCGAAAATGATCAATATTATATGTATTTATGTTTACCTATATACAATTTAGTAGAATTGCCATTTACCAATTTTTTTTTATATATACAAATATTTTTTTTTTACTAATTCTTTTCAATTTCGTTCTGGATTATCTTTATTCTTAAAAAAAGCTGAGGAAGCTCAAACTTTTCAGAAAAAAGTTCAATCTTTAACGAACATGTGCGTAAAATTTCATCACTTTAAAAAAATGATTATGTAAATGCCAGAATTTTGGTCAAAATAGTAGTGCTCTGCACCAAAGGTAAGTAAATTTATGCAAAGAGAAAGCGACATCGGAGACCCGCCATAATAAGCTATAATATTGACTAGGGAAGCCAATTTAGACATGAACATTCGTATGTACGCCTAGATCTCAAAGAGCTAGAGCCATCAAACTTTCGGAAAATGATCGCTTGAACTTTTAAATTAAAGGGTAAGAGGTGGAACTAAATGATGTAACTGTAGTGACAGATCACAAAAATTATTTGCAACCTGTACATAACCTCAAAAGTAGGAAAAAACTCAGTTTTTCAGGTAAATAACCTCAAATATCTCAAAATCCTGACGTGATAGGCCAATTCTGGCCCCGGATTCGGATTCTACGCAGCAAATTAGTTCGGAAATGACCCATAGCTTTCCAACAACTAAACCATGTTGCTCTGTGTTATTAACTGATAAGGACGTCTTGTGAATCATTCTCTTATTATAAGGCTTACGTTAGTCCAACAACATTTCCAGGGCTAGTTTGTTTATTGCAAATTTTTACATATATAATTTCTTTGTATAGCTTTTGCACCTAAGACCATTCAACTCCTGCCACATATACAAAATTTAAAATGTCTCATAAAACATTCGTAATGTGACAAAATTGGCCGCAAAAATATCTTATCTTATCATATCATAATTGTGGGTCTGTACCATACGTAGGGAGCAAGTTAACGCGTAGACGGAAGTCGATGATAATAAACGTATTGGTATAAAAAACTTAGAGCGGCGTCTTTACTTTATATGTATATTCCACATATATGTATTGTAATTACACTAAGGAACTAATAATAATGTATGTCAATCCTCTCTTGTTCCATAAACTTGTCTTACAAGCAGGCCTGACGAGAGATGAGGGGGATTCCCCACGGGCCCGGAGTTTTCTCAGGGGCCCAGTGTAATTACTGTCGTACTGACTTGATTCAAGCTAAAAGTGTAATAGAGGGGCCGGTACATTTTTCCCCCGGGCCCGGATTTTCTCTCTACGGCCCTGCTTGCAAGTCTACTTATGATAAATACACTTTTGGAAAAAAAACAAAATATGATACTTTTCTATGATGGTAGTTAAAATAAAGCCTTTTAAGTCTTGACGAAAAGCAGTCTAGACGCCGCCAAAGCATTGTGGAGCGTTTCTTCGAATTGCTTTCATCTCAGTAGCATTGTTCAAGCCCGTACATGAGATTCTGCTTAATAAGCAATAAGCATAATTGTACCAAATATATTTAACCCTTTCAGGACCGAATTGAAATGGTAGAACTTAAAAATATTTGACCTTAGTCTTCAAGCCTGAACATGCGACTTTGCTGAATATAAACATGAACCCTTGGCACGGATTTTGTTTAGCAGAGCCTGCGGTCAGCATATGGAATGCTTTGCGCTACATAGTATTTCTCTGAATCTGATTGTTCAGATCATTATGGTTCCTGCGCATACATTTAATTGCAATGCTGCCTACCACAGCATTTAGGATTAAGAAGAAATTGAATAAAAGCAGAAATCGCTCATTTGAGCGATCAGTATCAATCGTACTCAGTAAAGTGTATATTCTTCTACACTTGGAATTATTTTAATATAGCCACAATTAGTCACTGAAAGAAATTTCAAGTTTCTGGGCACCTAGTTTGGCCCCAACGAAATGTTGACTATAGGCAACATTGGACCTTAGAAAAAAGAACCGAAGAAATGAAATAAACGCAGAGATCGCTCACTTGAGCAATCAGTATTAATCGTAGTCAAAAAAAGCGTATCAGATATAGGTCTACTCTCCGAACTTACTCTGGCACAACTTTGTCGGACAATTTCTTGAAATCGTGTGTCTTCGTGCAAAAATAAATTACTCAACAATGGTAAGAGCACGGGCTAGAACCTCCATTTTGCTTAAAGCATGGGCTAGAGCCTAAAATTCGGTTTAATTCTACTCGTATCGCAATAAACGTATATAAATATTGGAACACGTCTATACTAAGCAGTATAATAGAAAATTTGAAATCAATCGAAGCACAAGAGCCACGAAAATGAATTGCATCGAAATTGCAATGATACACTGCGCCAAACACAGTGAATTGTTGGACAAATTGCTGCCGCTGTTGAAGGATCAACGATATCAACATGTGGTGGTGCTGGGAAAGCAGCTACAGCCCTTGTCGACGCTACACGCAATGCTGCCGGAACCATATCGTTTGCGCTGCACAATACGCGAGTGCAACATAAACTCCAGCTTGAGCGTGCGTGTGACCGGACTATGGCTGCAGGAGAAATTCGGCTATGACTTTAAGTTCATGTTGGTAACCGATGAGCAGGATCAGCTGCTACGCGAAATTGCAACGGAGTTTGCAACATATAGCCAATAGATGTGCAAACGAAAATTTAAATTATTATAAAGTTTACAAATTGAGTTCTTTAATTTATGTTTGAGCAATAACAAAAGCAATTGTTATAAATGAAAAAAAAATAGACTATATAAATTCGCTAAGCTGAGGCATATGGTGAGTTGTATGTGTTATGTTGTGGCCGGTAACAGTAGCCGCTACACTTCTATGCCCGCATCTGAACGTTTGCCCTGCCGCTGCAGCGCTTCCTCGGCATTGAGTTTAGTTTTCTCAGTGCGCGTATGCCAGACGAACACATCGCGACATCTGTTGGCCAGCGGCTGTAGTGCCTCGCGTGTGGTTAGATGACGCAATATTTCGCTCTCCTGATAGCCACGCTGCACCTCGTACGAAAAGATCGCTTGCGGAAAGCGAAAGAAGAGGTCTGTGCTGATGGCAAAGGCAGCCATGTCAATGGGAAAAGGACGCTCCGGCCGCCAGGCTGCATTAAAGCCAACAACTTGTGTATCATCTTTATTGAGCAGCGGCCGCTCTACCATTAGGCCACCAACCAGACCCACAGGCCAAATGCCTACACGGCCGCGTTGAATTTTGGACATTTCGCTAAACAACTCCAGTGCATAGGTATTGTCATCGTCCATAAAAAATACAATAGAATGCTCATCGGCATTGGCATTGGCGCGTAACCAGCTTAACGCTAGATTACGCTGCTCCACGCCGCGTGGCTTTATCCAATTGGGATCTTTGCCTTGCAGCTTAAACTCCGGCGGTGTTTTAATAAACAAATGTGTAGAGCGTTGACGCAAGCCAGCGTTCTGCAGCAAATTGGCCACCAGCGTTGAGGTCTGGTTGTTATCTTCAATAATGATCCAATGCAGATTTGGCACCAGTATGAATACATGCGATAATCTAGCAAAAGTAATTAAGCTTAAGTTAATGTAACAGTTGGCGCACAAAACTCACCTGGTAAGTTCGGCTTTTTGTGCTGGTCTTGCATAAGTTGGCGTTATGGCATAGATTTTGGGCAATACATTAGCCTGATGTTTAGCGTATATGGCCTGCAAAAGTTCCGGTACATCACAGCTTTGTTTACCATTGCGATGTACAATCATGAGCAAGATAATAAAGAATATAATTAGCACGAGCACTTGACGCGGGCGTATGCGTACTTCAGACATGCTGGCAAAACAAGTTTCATCTAAATTTTATAAATATCTTCTGCGCTATGGGCATTGAGACTACTTAAATCTAGGAAAACAAACAAATGTTACGACTACTAGTGATGTATGAAATATATGTTGCTGACTGGCTGCAGTTGCCAACCGATTAGTGTTTATCGTTAGCGAGCGCAAGAGCGTTATCGATATGTCAAAACGATGCAAAGCTACTTGGTACACAACGAACACTTTGAAAATGCAGCCGATGCGTGAGTCGTTATTTCGATATGACTATCGATTACATATGGCAGCAAAAATATTGACAGTTGAGAAGAGTATTCACTAAAAGCTGTTTGATTTGTAACTTGTAAGCAATTTGATTAAGCTTAGTTCAGCCTGTTGGTGCCTAAGACAATAAATTTATGAATTATTGTTATGCAACTTTTATTATAATTAAAATATGTAGCAAACATTTGGAATTGTTAATGTAACGCAAAAATGCCTGTATTAAATAGCTGAATGCTATGATAATTTGCTATTGCTATAAGCATTTATCGATATGCACTATTGTCTTGAATTAAGCCCAATATAGGCATCGATATTTACTAATTAAACCGACTTGCGGCAAAGTAAAGAGAATGCGGCTTTCTTTTCGAAACTGTAAGGCACAGTAACAGTTATGTTTTTTAGCTAAGATTCTTATTCCGGCCTGGCCTAAGGATTTCTAGTAACACTGCCTTTACAGGCATTGGAGTCTGCTCATCACTTGAGCGTTATATTTTAAAATCATAAACAAGAATTTCAGACTAAAACCTTTCCATATTGCTATTGAATTGTATACAGTTTAAAAATTGTGGCCAGACTTATTGTTACCTTCTCGCAAATGAAGTAACTTTTTTTTATAAAGACTAAAAATCTATCAAATAATTTTGAAACGAAACTTTCTTGCTAACTTAGCTTACAAGTTGGTTATATGATTTAATTTATATATTCCACGGAAATGTTTCAATTTTTTTTGTAATTTTTTATTCGATTCATCATTTGAAATACACTTCTTCAGTTAACTAATTTAAACACACTTTATATTAATTTAGATTTAGTTTAATTTGTTTCTTTTCTTGACTTGTTTTAATTAGTTATTTCTTAATTTGTTTTTAGCCGTTTTTCCAATTTCCAGTTAAAATTAACTACTGTCACTGATTGATTAATGCAAAATTTGTAACCAGAAATTTGAAAAACAAGACTTAAAACACACTTGGATTCGATTTCTTTTAGGCTTTTGTTTTTTTCATTTCTTTTTTTTGCTTTGCATGTACAAATATTGGTAAATATAAATTAGTTGTATGTATATATGTTTCATATAGTAGGGTTAGTAGTTATTGAGAAGTAGTTAGTAAGTAGTACTAGATAGGTATTACATTTAGAAATATGTATACATTTATATAAAGTATAAGATTTGTCATTCACTAGTTTACATACATACCACACACACACACGCACACATACACACACTTTATGTATAGCTAAAATATTACATTATTATAAATATTAAATTTTTTTTTTGTTTAACTACTAATTTGTATGCCTTAGTTTTGTTTATGCTTTAGCCCAAACCAACAAGTGCACTCAAGACGGAAATTATGTTTATAACTATAGAAATTCTGTTGTTATTTATAGCTATCTTACATATAAGCTTTTGTTGATTTTCAAAACAAACAAGCTAACTACACCGAAACGAAACAAGTTAAAAAAAACACTTTTTTATGTACTATGATACTTTGGTCAAACTTCAAAATTATAATATTTTGTATACTGCATTTTAATTTCTTGCAGTGCATTAGAGAAACCCACAGAAAATATTTTAAAGCTTTTGCTTGTGCCAGCATAAAACAGCTGTTCTTTTAGTGCTGAGTATTTTACAATACAAGCATTTCAGTTATATTTTCTGCTTTGTTAGTTTTGATTTTAGTTGTAGACTTAGCTAATTCATTTTACGAATTTATTATCTAATAATGTTTGCAAATGTACATACATAAAATATCAATTGCAATTAGCAATTGTACACAGAAGCCGCTTAGTTGCATAGCACTAAGCTTTGGTCTGCCAGCGTGTGAACTAAAGGCCTTGCCAAACAAAGTATCAGCTGCTGTTAATAATTCATGTTTTTTTTTTGTTTTAGTTTTGTATAGATAAGTGTTTTTTCGAACAGTCCGATTTAGATTTATTGTGTTTTTAAGAAATCTAAAATCTCTCTTTGATAACTAACAACAACAAAAAATGTTTTCAAATTAAATAACATTAACTGAACATAAAAGCAAGCCAAAATTTTCTCAGTGCAGTGCGCACAAATACGGTCACACTTTTTTTGCGGCTTGAGTTTTAGAGCAGCTGATTCGCTGTTTTGCATGAATAAGAAAGAGACAAGACGTCAACAAACATAAATTGAACACCTTGGACCAAAATATAAAAACTATTAACTATCGGCAGAGATTTTATTTCTTATAGTATTACTAGTATGTGAAAATTTATAAAAAAAATTCACAGTTTTTCAGTTTTAGTAGTTATTTATGGCTCTATGACGGCTCGCAAATTAGCTGTTGAAAAATATTAAAAATAGTTTTTTTTAACAAACTTTGCGAAAGTTGGAATTTTCACTACAAAAAGTCCCAAATGGCATATCGCAAATGCGATTTTTTTTTTTTTATATGAAGTTTTGTCATTCCGCGCGATTTTTCGAAATGAAAATGAAACGAAGTTCCTCTGATAGCTAGCTCTTCAGTAAATGTAGCAAACATTTCTAAATAAATTTGAATTACCGACACAAATAGAGTTAGTCTATATTCATTTTTTTTAAATTTAGTAAATGTTTGTGCTAGATAGACTCCAAAAACTTAAGAAATTATAAGTTTCCCAGCCGGTTGTCTAAGTTCTAGTTAGTCTTTGCCCTGCGGTTTTATTAGTTATAGTATTGTTATTGTATTAAAATTAATATTTAAATAACTAAATAAAAGTTCCCAGCCAACTTTCAAAAAACCTGAAAGCCTAAAAAAGACAAATTCTAAAGCCAATCGGAAAACAATTGGCAAGCCTGCAAACTCTTTTAATGTAAAAAAAAAAGTGACAACAGACTTTTAAAAAAAATGTTTAACAATAGAATTTCTAAACAAGGAATTGTAGTTACCCGCGATGAGTACTAAAAACCTATCAAGCTCAAAAGAAGCTTCCAAGCTTTACAGAACTTTCAAATTGTTGACAGGCTTAAATATTTCTTACTACTCAAAGAACTGAAGTTTCTCAAACTCAAACTAATTTGCGAGCTGATAATACATACAAAATATTTGTGATTTTTTTTTTTCTTTTAGTTACTCAATTTAAATTTACAGCACATTTAATTACAATTATTTTTTTTTTTTTTAATGACATTTTTTGTTTAAAAGCATTTTTTGTGGATTTTTATTTGTTAAGAATTAAAACATTAGTTTAGTTTATGCGGCTTAAGTTCCATGCATTTTATTTTTTAATTTATAATTAACTTTTTTGTATTAGATTAGAATTTCATTTAATTACGCTGCTTTTGTGTTTGACATTTTAAGCTAGAGTTGGTTTTTAATTTTTGTATTTACTTACAATTAATAATTATTTTTTGACTTCATTTTTTGTATTACAAAAAAATTGTTTATATAGATTAAGGTGTAACTATATATATATAGGTATATATGTATTTAGCATATAGTAGTTGCAGTTGTTGACTATGCCTTGACTTAAGTGTTTCATGTAGTATCTGCTGTGTGTAGCTCTGTATATGAATATATACATAGGTATATGTATGTAATTGTTTTTTTTTTTTTTTGTATGTTTATTTTGTGTTCGGCGCAAAGAGCTCTTAAGTACTCTTTGCTAAAACGGCGGCATTTTTCGTAAGTGCAATTTCTTTGTTTTTTTTTTTTTTTGTTATTTAAATTGCTAAGAAACTAATTTCTCATTAGGCTTATGGCTGGCCATACAAGAAGTGGGCCTTACTTTCGCTTATATTTTATTTATTTATGCATATGTATATTAATATATAAATACGCTGCGAAAAGTAATATAGTTATTGTGTTTGCTTGCTGCACTATATACACGAATATATATATATATGTACATATATATATAGTATATATGGTATATAATTTTGCTGTACCGACTTGGTTTTTGTTTTGAGGCCTGAGCACTTGCTTACGCTTATTGAACAAAATTAAAAGCCACATTTACAGTCAAAACAAATGTTAGAACAAAAAAAAAAAAAAAAATTCTTTTTTAATTAAAAAACAAACAAAAGCACTTCTTTAAAAAAAATTAATTATGTTTAAATATGTACTATAATTGCAAAACAATTATGTATACGTCAATGCACATATGCACTGCACTTAACAACTTAATGAAAACTTTTAATAAATACCACATTATAATAATATATATATTTATATATATATATATATATATATAAAGATTTTTAACGCTTTACTTATTACTCTGCTTGTTTAAGGGCTTATTTCTCTTTGACTATCGCTTTGTTTACTTAAATTTTTACATACAAATTTACAAGTATTTCTTAAAGTTTTTTTTTTTTACTTTGTATTAAAATTCACGTTGGTCTTATTATTTTTGTTTTTTTATTATTATTTATATATTTTAATGAATTGTGTGTTGCACAGACATAGCACTTGACAATGGCATTGTTTTTGTAGTTGTTGTTTGTTTGCAGCTGAATTTTCAAGTTTTTGCTTGCAAGTCTTGCTATTGTTCTCAACGTCTCAAAATAAATTGTTTTTCTTTTTTTCTATAAAAGCAGCAACAAACTATTATTCGACATAAATTATTGTTTTTTTTTTTGTTTTTTTTTATACAATGTGCAACTATTAAAATAAAACAACACCAAAACAACTTCCATCGGCTTACTGTAGCTAGCGAAATTGTGCCATACACAAATAATTATTATTATCAAAATTATTAAATTTTATGTACAAATAATTGGTAAAAATCTTGGTTTGTCATGCGACAATTGCTCACTGTGCAATATTTATTACATAAATGTTATAAGCATAAATTCTTAACCATATAATAGGGCTTGCTCTTTTGTTTTATCTTTTTCAATATGTTTACATTTTTATGTTTATAAAACAAACAGAAACAGAAACAAAAAAAAAAAAATTAGAATTACAATTCTTTTCCGAAATTAAAATGGCCAGCACAGTTTCTTTGCATTTCGCCTTAAATAAGTGTTTAAAAATAAATTTTTTTTGTTATATTGTTGTTTTAGGAAATACAGAAATACATTCTTAATATTACAGAGGAAAGCAACAAGTGTTAACTTATGATCGTCCTGCGTTTTATTTTTTTAGTTTTGTTGCTCCGGCTCTTTGTAGAACACAACATATGGGCTGTTGACCACTTCATCCCAACCTGTGAAAAGAGAGCAAGTTGTAGTATACCAAATGTTTCAAAAACTTAATATATACAAATAATAAAATGTATCACTAATGCAATACATTTTATTTCAACTCCGCAGCCAGCTTAAATTTATTTATACTTACTGCTTGAGATGAAATCCACCATGAGTTCCGTATTGGATTTCTCAACCTTTGGTTCGGTTTTCATATCGGCCACAAAGTTATACTCATTATCGTCGGTAACATCGGGTACCATGGGGGGCACATTATTATTATTGTACATGAAACAGATCGGCGGTAAGGGTTTTCCAGTGTTATGTGTACGTTGTTTAGTCAATTCCAAAGAGTTGCTGTTGCTTGAATTACTTCTACTGCAGCTGGTGCTGCGTGTTGCATTTGTGTTGCTGCTGTTATTGTTGTTGTTGTTGATGGAGGCACTTTGTTGCTTTTTGGCAGCTTCGGCTCGGGCTACAGCTAACATGGCCGTCTCAATTTCATCGCAAGTCTCCAGCTGCTGCAGATTAGTTGGCGGTGGGGGCAGCGTTTCATCGTTATTACTGCTGCTAGTGCCGCCATTGCTATTTGCCTTGTTTAGAAATTTATTAACCTCCTCCTTGACGACCACATGACTGGTCGCTGAGCTATTGGCATAGATGCCGCTATCACTTGATTGATTGGCCATATAAGCAAGCGTGCTACTGTTGCTTCTACCGCGGCTGCAGGCTGAGTTAGTGTCTGCTGTTGATGATGACGTTAATGCGGACGGCGATGTGGCTGTAGATGCAGAGGCTGATGTCAACTGTGAGCTGGCTGAACTTGTCTCCGAAGCGGCTGACGTGTCCGCCAAGGCTGGCTGACTGGCATTGCTGCCAATTATTGATGTATTTGGTGAGGATTGTGCTGCGTCATGGGTCAGTAAATCCATGCAGGTTGAACTATTTACCATATCCGAGGCAGCTCCCGAATCGTTCAGCAGCTTCTGCTGTTCGTTTTCGCCCTCGTTGGCATCTGTAATGTTGGCTGCCGGCTTGTGTTTTTTCGAGCTATCTACGTTTGTTGACTCGTCGTCAAACATCTTTAGCTCATCCTCATTAAAGTCACCGAAAATGAAATCATTATTAAGCTGCCCCAGCGCGCGATCATCATTCAGTATAATTACTGCCGGACGTGCTGTTGTGCCAGACGCACCAGCAGCACCTACACCATTTCCAGCATTAGAGCTTAGCAGGCTTTGCTTGCCGGCCAGTTTGTATATGCCGCTCTGTAGCTTCTTGATGCCATCGGTTTGAGTAGCCGCAGTGGTCTTGTAGGTAACTGTCGCATTGTTTTGCACACTGGCAAAGCCGACGGCAGCATCATCTTCGCTGTTTAGCCTGCCTGCCTTTTCACGCTCCCGTTCACGTTCCTTCTCCTTTTTATTGCCATTGGGCGAGTTCTCTTTGGGTTTCGTCTTGAGCTTGGCTGAGGTAGTATTTGTTCCAGTTCCTGTTGGACTATTGGACTGCTGTTGTTTATCGGCTAGCTGCTGCTTGGCTGCAGCTGCAAAATTATAGGGCAAGCTGTTGCTCATGGATAGTCCGGAGCCTGAGCTTGTAGAGGTAAGCGAAACATTGTTAACACTATGCCGTTTGACGGTCTTCTCTAACGCTGGATACTGTTGATCCAGATTGCTGCTATTTAAGCTATAGCTAGTCTCATGCTCCACGCTCTTGGACTTTTGCAAAGCCGGCTGCGAGTTACTGATAGGCGTGACTGTTGCTGATGAGGTGGTTATCAAAGGTGCGGGAGTGTCCTCCGGTGTGGCAATATCTACATCGCTGGCTATATTATTGCTCATGGGGGGCGTGGCATTCAGACTTTGCGAATAGCTAATGGTAGGCGTTGTATTGTTCGCGGTAGTAGCTGCTGAGCTGCAGCCACTGTTCTGGGCATGTACCTGCTGTGCATGACTGGGCATCAGTTCAGGAAAATCAGGTCGCTGCTTGGACTTGGCCTTTGCTTTAACTTGATTGGCGCTGCTGCCACCAATGCCTGGCAGCGTCTGGCCGGAGGCCTCCTGTGCAGTGTTTATGGTCACAGGGGTCACTGTTGTGTTTGCTGACAAATCCTGGCTTTCCTTGTCGCTGGCTGCTGCAGAGGCCTCCTTCTTATTGCGCGCCATATCTGCATAAGAAATGGGCGCATTTTGACAATTATTATTGCTGTTGTTTTGGTTAGCTCCTTGCTTGGCTTGACGATTGGCTGCGGCCTGCGCGGCGCGTTGCTTGTTGCTTTTCTTTTTGCCAGTATGTATGGGCAGAGAATGCACCGAATCGAGATCACTGGAATCAGATTTCTCTGAGGGTGGCATCGATGATGTGGACTTGCGTCTGGAGCTGTCCTGAGTAGCTGTTGCAGCAGCAGTTGTCACTGTGGCATGCTGCTGCTGCGGCTGCTGTGACTCCTGTTGCTTGTGATGATAATGATTGTTACTGTAGTTGTCTGCGTTATTGCCATGCATCAATCCCCTGACGCCGCGCTGGGACATCATATTAGAGGACGCTGATTTGGTTATCTGCTGCATGCGCTGCAAATTTCCGCCTGTGTGTGCTGCTGCAGCCACCGCTGCATCATCCATAGTCACAGCGCGCTGTTTCTTTGGTTTCTTTTTTTTTGTTACGACATGGAACTCTGCCGTCTCTGACAGCACCGTATTCAGCGCATCCAACTCGGACATGCGCGCTAAATCAGGCAACCCTGTCTGCTGCAACATAGTTACATCTCTGATTTCACTATGCGATGCTGCATTAGCATCTGCGCTAGCCGTGGGCAGTGTTATGGTGCCAGCACCTGTAGTATGTGTATTATTGCTGCCATCACGTCCTGCCCCAGCCATAGTTGTGGTCAGTGTGGTCTTGGCAGCTGGCGGCATTTGCTGCAAAGCAGTATGCTGCTGCTGTTGGTCGTTTAAATACTGCAGCTCTTCAGTACCCCAGGAGCGACGTTCGCCCTTGCGCTGTTGCTGTTCCTTGCAGTTCTTGTTTATGTCCGCCACTGAAGCTGAATTTGTTTTGCTGTTGGTGCTACCATTGGACTGCTGTCCCTTCTTTTGACGCATCATTTCGGTGGTAGCAGCCTGATGTTTAAGCTCATCCACCTCCATTTTAGCGCAGCTGCGTAGCTCCTCTAGCGAATTGCATTTCTTCAGCTTATTCTGCTTCTTGCGCTCTTTTTTCTTTTGAGCTGCCGCCGCATTATTCTTCTCATCGTTCTCTATATACTTGACCAGCTGCTCCACAGGATCCATGCCACGGTAGCCTGCCACAGATTCCACATCCACAGTGGTTGTATTACGCTCCTGTTGCGATTTCTTCTTTGATTTGATTTTGGTCTGCTGCACGGCGCCTATGCTGCCTGCAGCGTTGCTTAAGCCACTGCCGCTGCTCTGTTGCAGTTGACTGTTAAAGGAAGCAGCCACCGCGGCAGCAGCCATGGCTGTTGTGGTCCCACCAGTGGACAGTATAGTGGATACGTTGTTCTGACGCTGTTGGTTAGCGCTTTGTGTTGACAGACTAGCACTGGTGTTGGTAATGAGAGCTGTGTATTGATTGGTAGAGGAACCACTGCTGCTGGCTGCGCTTCCAGCACCTGCATAGCCTTCGCTTAATGCATTGCCATTTTCATCAAGTTGGCGCTGCAATGATAGAATTGTGCATTAGATAAGCTCTATTACAATTAAATTTAATTTTTTATGATATGTTTGGTCTAAGCTCAAGGATTAAGGTGAATTTTTCCCCAAATACTTACAAAATTACTTTAATGCAAACGCATAGGTATGCCCCCCTCTTTTAATGTCAAGATTCGTAATATCAAAATTGTCCCCAGAGAGTTGAGTTGCCAAAAATATTCTATAAGATCTATGCTAATAACGAAAGACAGTTGGGCTTTGCTTTTGTTAAAAGCAAAAAGAGATAGCCCTTACTTAATATATGCAAAACATTTACATTGCTGTCTTATTCTTTTGTATATAAGGACCAATTTGTGGGAGTATTGAAAGAGAAAAATATAATATGGGGCCATACCCAAATTACGTGACCCGATTTTCACTATTTTTGAACCCCTCCCCCCCCCGGTGACCAACCGTAGTATATGCCAAGACCCCCCCTCCCCCCCTAATTGTCACGTGGTCCTACATTAAAAAAAAATTAATAACAAGTAAAAAGGACGAACAAATCAAAAAACATAGAAAAGTCTCACTTGTGGAAGGAATATGTGTAAAACAAAAAAAAAAAAAAAGGTCATTGCACTACGTGACAAAAACTTAAACCCCCCCCCGGTCGAGTGACCAAGCGTGGTATTTTCAAGACCCCCTCCCCCCCCTAAACGGGTCACGTAATTTGGGTATGGCCCCTATACAATATTCGTGTAAATCTGGTAAAGTTTCGTATCTCTAGCTCTTATAGTCTCTGAGATCTAGGTGTTCATACAGACGGACAGACGGACATGGCTCAATCGCTACCCGGGGTTATGATAAGCATTTTGGTATAAAGGACTTGGGGTCTGCCACGCCTCCTTCTTGCCGTCACATACATTGCACAAATCTAGTATACCCTTTGTACAGGGTATAAAGATGGCGTACGTTAAAGTCGGGCGCGGACGACTTTGTTACAGAACTCTGTTCGAAACATACTTTGCTTGAAAATGACTTGAAAATCGGACAAAAACACTTCACTTACCGTTGCAGCCTTTGCACCATGTGGCGCTGTCGCCACCGAGATCATTCGACCAAATTTAGCCGGACGTAATTCACTGCCCGAATACATATCGGCGCTGCTGCTGCCACTGTGCTGCGAAGACTTGAGACTTTCCATGCCAAAGCTAGAAGCATTTGTGGCACTGCTACTGCCACCGCTGGCGCTAGCAGCGCCGCTACTACCGCCATACAGTGAGGAACAGGCCGCATAGGTTTCATTAAGCGATACATAGCCTGACTCTATTCTACGTTTTTGCTCCTCCAGCGCCAGAGCGGAAATCAATTCATATGGACGAGATGGACCCCGTGGCTGTTCTTGTTGTTGTTGCTGCTGCTGCTGCTGCTGTTGTTGTTTTAGCTGATGCTTGGCAGATGTCTCCAGTACGGAAAAGTGCAGTGGATCATCAATTAGGAACTCTTTAACATTAGCCTGTGTTTCTGGCTGTAACTTCTCTTGTTGCTGCTGTTGCGTCAGACTAGTGAATAGTTTCGAACACTCGATCATCATGGCGCTTGCTGCTGCTGATGATGTTGTTGGCAGTTTGTTTTGTTTGCTTTTATTGCTTTCGCGCATCTCTTCCCATTGCTATAAAGATACACAGAATATACATAAAATGTAGTAAATGTTTTAGCCGAATGTCTAGGGTAACTATTTAACTACTTTTTAGTGTCTTGTGCACTACCATATAACCCATAATGTCTGCATTACTATTTAATTTGAATTGAACGAACACTTTACCTTCACTTCAACCGGACTATAAAGTGATTTCTGAATCTCCCACAGTGTATCATCCATGTGAGTAGTCCATTCGCTATTCTGATCATTGACGCACTCTGCCATTTCACTTGTTTGCGCATTTGTAGCACATCCCTCATAGCCATCCATGTCAAATTGAGTGCCACCAGACTGCTGATCACTTAGCTGGCAAGGCAAGCTGTTGCAGCTGCCAGTGCTGCCGCTCGCGACAGACGTTGCGCCTGCAGTTGCAGCTACAGCTGCAGCTGTTGACTCTCTGCTGGCCATGGCTTTTTTTAACTTGGCATCCATGGTAGTGGACTCACTACTACTGCTGTTGGCAAAGTTAACACTACTTGGAAGACTTCCGCCCTCACGTTGACGTGCCGAGACCGAAGAGTTCTTAGTCTTATACTTTCCAGTCAAGCCAACAGCGTGTGGATTTTGCATGAGCTGTTGCTGCTGCTGCTGTAGCTGGCGACGAGTAGGGCGCTTGCCGCCGCCGCTGCCTTTGCTTAGTTGATAATCACAGTTGAAAAGCTGCTTAGCTGCAGCTGCTGCCGAAGTGGACGCTGCCGCCTCACTGCGATACGTTGCCTCAACAAGATCCTGCAATGAACCGCCTTGCTTATGACGCTGTCCACGTTGCGTGGAGTGGTACAAGTTGTTGTTGTTGCTGCTGCTGCTACTGTGCGCTGTACTGTGACCGCCAAAGCTGGCGCTGCTGCCACCAATGTTGTTATTGTTGCCTATATAAAAGCCACTGGCACGATGCGAATTCTTCTCGTCGTCCTCAGCTTTCTTAAGCATTTGCTGAAAAATCAAAAAAGCCAAATATTAATACATATAATGCAAAAATGTTTTTTTTTAGGCTCCAATATACGATGGTTGGACTTGCTTTCTCAAAGGCTAAAAACTTGTAACACTTACGAAAAAAAAAAATCGCAACGAAGGACTAGCGAAAAAAGTACAGTCATAGAAACGGATTTGGTTGATTTTTCGCACGTCCGTGGCATCATTAACACGTCACAAGCTAGTACGTTTATGCGGAAACATTTTTCGTAACATATGGTAAAGAGAAATTTAATTTTCAAAAAGACATCGCAATCTTCGAATTTGCACTTCGTTCTGTGACTTTTTCAAACTTGCAGAACATGCTCTTTGGAAAGCCTATAGTCCTTGTTACAGCCTGCCTTTGTAAAATTTGTAAATTCTTCAAACTTAATGCTAACTTTTGAAAACAACTTGTAGCTATTGGAGCTAAATTATAATTTTTGTAAAAATTTGCAATTTTTTACACACACACCACATATGCAGCTATGCGCGTATGCGTGTGTGTTGCAATTGTTAATACTTACCAAGAAGCGCTCGCTTTTGTTTTTTCTGTCACCAGGATTACGATACCAATACGCCTCTTCAAGAAGTTTTTTTAAAGAATCGTCATCAAGATCATTGAAATCACTTTCTTCCCAAGCATCGTACTTTGTCTGAAAATTCCATGGTAATTGTCATTAAAAAAAAAATCAAACAAGATGGTGGAAATAAAAACCACACACATACACAAACGAAAAAAAAAAGCCGGCAAAACACAAAAGACATTCGTACTTAACCTCAAAAAAATTTATGACTTGCAAACTTTGGTATGCCCAAAGTAACCAGTACACGTACTTTAAAAGTTCTCGAACGTTTCATTTTTCCGGCACGTTCCTAACGCAGCTACAGCCTATGGTGATATGATTTTCAAAAATGGCAAAAACCCTGTGGCAGCTTTAAAAACTGCAACAAGCAAAAAGCCAGTAAACAAACAAACAACGGACATACGGTGGAGACGACACGGCTTTGATGCCGTTTCGTATAACATGGCAAAATAAATATATATGCTACATATACCATATATACTGTAGTACATAAGCTATATACATATATAAGTATAGTTTGCAGCTTCAATTTTCACTTGTTTTTCGTTAGAAAAATGCGTCAATAAATTCGCAGCTTCGATTTTCACTTTTCAATTATTTCTTTAAGCTTGTTAACTTACACATCAACACACTCGTAACGTTTTAATTTAATTTTGTTTTTAATTAATTGTTTATAAGAGTACTTAATAAAACTAAATAGTTGGAATTTTTAGCTCCTTGCTCTGCCGACGTGTTTTCGCTTTGACTTTAAGAGAATGAGTGCGATCTAAAGATCGGAGTGCGTACGTGCGTGCGTGCGCGTAGGTGTGTGAGTGTGATATTTGGAATAGTAACGGTAAACTTCCAAGTGCATGGTTACTTCCAAGAATTTTTGCGTACAGCTCTTGGAACGCGCTAGATGGTTGGTTGCCAGAAGCGTTGTAAGAAAAACAAAAACTGCAGGGGGGTTTAAGTTTTTTTTTCCCCCAACAAGTGTTATTTCTTACCAGGATTCGGCGTGGCTTAAACAATTGTGTGTTAAAAAATTATTCTTTCAACTAGTAGTTTCTAGCAACGATAGCTCTTCCATTTCAGCGACTGACAAGGTAACCAAAGACAACGCAGCATGATGCAAGTTTGAGCATGATTGCGACAACAGACATAGATTTGTGTCAGAAACGTCGATTCGACAATGATGATATGTCTTGGCCAGAAAGCCAAGCGTTTCATACGCATAAGAATGGAAGCTGGAAACATTGACAACGTCGTGAGTTCGCTAGTTGCGAGCTGAAAATGTTGGTTGAACATGCGCATTACGCCTTAAAAGCACAAAGTCCAGGCAATCATTTGCCTGACCAGGAGTGGTCCGGGGATTACATTGAGTAGATTTGAAAAAATCATTAAATGTTTGGATATATATAGATCCTCATGCGTAAGACCATCCAAGACATTAGAAGCCCTATTCCCTATTGGAAAATGTCTTCGAAAATACTGATCATCGGATCGAAGTCTGTAAAACCAGCCGTGTTGAACATTTGCCGGATATCATTTTTTCACACAAATCTGCTCGATCAAGCTTCAAAGTAAAGTATCCGACTTGGTTTCAAAATAAATTGTTCTGCAACATATGTCATTATTGAAAGCGAAAACTCCGGTTTGCTAGTATGATTCGAACCGTATACGCCTGCCAAGAGAATTTTGAAATTGTAGTGAGTAAGAAATCTTCTAGTATGCCTTGTTAAGATGTACCAAAAGTCTGTTTTAATTAAATTTCAACTAAACAGCAATACGCTGGTCTGCAGCAAGAAATCTCTTTCAGCCGAATTCCAACCAAAAAGCATTTCGCCAACGATTCGATCAACTTTTGCGAAAGAATTTTTGCAAAATATTTTAAATAAAGCTTTAGATCAAACATTTTTAACCAACATATTGTTTATGAGCTAACAACGTATATATATAAAGTACGCCTAAATTATTCGGACAAATTTTTATAGATACCATATATATATATGTATATGTTATAACACATATGTTTATATCCTATATGTACTGGAACAGTCACAAAGCAAATATCACTTGATATTTTTAGAACATTAATGCAAAAAACTCTTTGATAATTTGAAACAGAAAAAAAATATATTCCCAGACCACAACGTACATATATTTGTAAAAAAAAAAAAATCCAAGATATGAAAATCATGATAAAGCGCTTTGGTTTATAACAACTTAAAAACGCATTTCTGGACGACAAGCCACAAACTTAACCGCATGGGATACTTATGCGGTAGAATTTTAAATTTCAATACTAGTAGCATGGGAACTTATTAAATATTAACTTATATAGAACACGTCAGTCACAAGTTAACGCCTTTATAATTTACAGAGTATGTTTACTATGAGGAAGTCGAAAAGACTTTTTAGATATAAGTAATTGTATTATCATTCGTTAGATACATATCGTTACTTCTTACAAGTTTCCAGCGTTTATGTATTATAAATTTTTCAACAAATATGAAATGTTTGGCTTCTTTTAAAAAGCAATGCACATATAATACAATTATAATAGCCATTAGTAATCAATGAATGGGAACCAAATGGCTTATAATATGGAAAAATTCAAATGAATTCTATTTATGCACATATATGTATATTTAATTCATTTGGTATGGATATAGTAACCAAAGAAGGAAATATTCATATATTTACAAATTGAAGCCAAATAAGGAAACTAAAGTAAGCTCTTAAACTAATAAGTTTGTGCGTCAAGGCTGAGGTCAACCACGAATTGGAAACACAAAATGTGAAGAGTCTTTTTTCTCAAGACGAGGCGGCGCCCCAGCACCCAAAGTTGAGCGCACATGCATTAACATATCTATTAGACGGCTAAATTTTGTGGCAAATTGCTGGGAAGTGGGCCTGCATTGAAAACACTATTGTGTATATCTTTTAAAGTTTCTAATTAATTTTGATAACAAAAGCATTTGCGAAAAAGTCTACAACGTTTGGACAGCTACAATCTAGTTTTCAATTTACATCGGTAGTCCGAATTCATTTCTTAAAAGCCTTTCCAAAATATGTTACATATCTTACACATCCTAAACATTTTTTGCTAATACATAGATATTTACAAATCTAACAAAAAATAATCCTTTACAGAGCTGTGACTAAATAACGAACAATTTTTGGAGTTATGTTTACATTTTGGAACTCATGCGCCCTTTTACAACGACTTTTAAATATTTGGCATACAAAAAAGTGCATTGATTTGATTGTTGCGTAGCTTATTGATAAGGCTTGTAACCGCCTGGTTGGGAGCTTACCTTTTTCTTTTTCTGACGCTTGCCCACATTCTGGTCATCTTGGGTTTTACCTTTTGTTGTGGCGCCGCGTTGCTGATGCAGCGCAGCTATTACTTCGGGCGCCGGTTGTCCAGATTTGCTTAGCAGCGGCGACAATTTAAGATTGTGCGCTGCCGCAGCTCCGGACTGTGCAGCTGTCTTATGATCGCCAACACTGAGAGTGTTGCTTTTACTGCTGTTGGTTTTATCACAAACGATATGATTAGCGTTTGCATTGCTTGCCTTGTCAGCTGAAGCGGCTGCTGCAGAGCCTGGCATTGTTGTGTTTTGCTGGTTTTGTTGTTGTTGTTGTTTTTGTTGCTCTTGCTCCTGCTTTAGCTCCACCACATGCGACGTTAAACTGCTAAGCTCCTCCTGCGAATAGGGCGTTGGTGTGGTCTTTGTCGATGTGGTTGTGGTAGTGCTTTCGCTTAGCGTACCAGCAGCAATTGACACAATTGGCGTATCGGGTATAATAGCTGGTATTTTAGCAGCTAAGGAGTTAGAGCCGCAGCTGGTGTTGGAACTTGTACCGCCGCCTCCTTTGATGCGTTGCGCAGTCGTCGGCGCCGTCGTTCCTTCCCCTGCTGTGGCCACTGCTGTCGTCGTCGCTGTCGTGTTGCTGCTGTTGTTTGCGTTTGACAAAGCTGGCGCATCAATTTGTTCATTGTTCATCTTTTGTGGCATCTAACAAACAACAACAGTAGCAACAAACAAATGCCATTCAGACAGTAAGCGTAGTGCTGTATACCTGTAGACAAATTAATGAGTAATTTATTAGTTTATACGATTAAAGAATTTATATTGCAGCACATGTACATACCAATGGCCAATAGTTCCGAGTTTCGATGTTGCTTTTCGTTACAGCAGCTGTCAATGCCAGAAGACGCGCTAATGTCCACGGCGTAATGACAACAGCAGTTGCTGCTGCTGTTTTAGCGTCTTCCTCGATACTCTCTGCTCTAGCGAAAACGACCGCTGCCAGGCAACACAGTATACGGGGATAGGGTGTATTGCGTATTGGTTTACGCCCCACTTCTTAGACCAGCGCCTTCTGCTATGCGACCCATCCACTCCTCCAACGTAGTTGTCTCGTTGCCTTTGGTGTAATTCTACATACATACATATGCACATACACAGGCACGCGCGCTGGCTGCTGCTACTGCCTGCGATGTGATGAGGCAGGTGGCAGTAAGCAGGACACAATTGGCAGTTACGAGATAACTAGAATTATCCGGCGCTATAGTTTATATGTTGTTGAATTTAGTACAAAACGCGTTCGTATTGTTGATGATTATAATGTTAATGATGATGACGATAATGATGACTACATAAGATACTCAGTGCGGCGATGCTGTCATTACCACAACTTATGATAAAATGTATACGCGTGCTGCAATAGTTCTAACGCAGAATGCGTTGTTGTTTTTGCAGCTCTTGTTGCTTTGTATTTGTTGATTTTCGCTTAATAAACTTTAATTCTTTATTTTATTTGGTTTTGATACAACACACACAAGTGTTTCGTTTATTGCCTAAACACTAATCGTTTGTTTAGCAGCTTGCAATAGTAGTTTATGCATGTAATGTTGTCAACTTTTTGCATTTACAATTTTTTCCACTTACACAGCTTTTAGTCTGCAAATTGAAATCAAAAAAAAAATATTTTTTGGACATGTCAAAATTTTTTTTTTGCCATACCAAGCCGCGTAGTGTTGCCAATGCTTTGGGGTCAATTGTCTGTGGCAAGCATATAGCGCTGCCAACTGTCGCAGTTTTATTGCATTTGTTCATAAATAATACAATATAATTGCATTACAGTGGCACAATTCTTTTATTAATTATGTTTTAAACAATTTTAATGGCAATTTAATTGTAATACGATTTTAATTAGTTTGTGCGCGCACACACACGGCAAACACGACGAAGGCAACGACGACAATTATTACTCTAGGCACGCGCGTTGGCAGCGCTATTGATGTTGTCAGTGGCAACACTAGCGCAAAACACGTCATTTCGATACACTTTTTGTTGTAGCCATTTGGCATCAATACGTTAAGTTTTATATATGTACATATAGCTATATACATATATAAAAGCAACGCTTACAGTGCATTTTTGCTTTAAAATTTGTTGCACATTTGTTGACCCAACACAGTTTGTTGTTATATATGGGCAGACACAGCTGTATTACTGTGTTTGTTCACTATACAAATGCGCATACATATGCACGCATACACAAAAACACAAACACTCGTTCTCGTTTATGCAGCTACACACAAAACTGTGTACATTTTTCTGACCTTCTCTTACACATTAAAAAAAAAAAAAAGAAACGCAATCGTCGGCATTCAATACACAATTTGCAGCTTAACTCGTTGTGTTTAAATGCTTTGCACAAACATTTTAAGCTTGCTTAAGCAGTTACTGCGTAATTGTTTGTTTTGCACTGCAATATGTGTTTAATTGCACATTTGGAAAGGTTCTTTGAAAAAATCAGAATTGTAAAGATGGTACTTGCGGTGCCAATTAGGGATGTGCATATGCAAGCGCTGCTAACATTTATCGTTTTTATCAAACGATTGAAATGACATTGCAAAATATGGCTTAGCTTGGTAAATTGTAATATAAGTGCGCACAAATAGCTTTGCATAATAATACAAAATATTTTTTAAACGCCAATTTTTCGTGTATTTATTTTAACTGTATTTGTCGCGTTTTGAGCATGTCAATTATCGATAACTTCGATATTTGTGATTAGTATTGCTGCAGCCCTTGTTGTGAGCTATCGCTAACTATAGTTGTGACATAAATTCTATTAAGCGTGTTTACAATATAAACAAATGAAAATTAATCACAAGTATGAGTTTGACGATGATGTGGCGTCCATATGTGAATCTACTGTAAGTCTGTCATACAATAATAGTTGATTATTGTTGACCATCTTACAATGGCTGTAAGCCAGCGCGCTCGCCCAGTTTACAGCATCGTCCATGTTACTTATATTAACTTTAACTTACTTTAATGTTGCAGGCCGCGTTGACGGAAGGCTGCCGCCTGTCCGTACGCATGCACAAAACAGACGACTGGCCGCTTGCAGAAATTGTCAGCATCAAAGAACTGGATGGACGCAGGCAGTTCTATGTACACTATGTAGACTGTAAGTTTATTTGGTACTGCAATGCGCTTACATTTTAAGCATTGTCTTTGTTTATAATAGTTAACAAACGCCTGGACGAATGGGTCAATGAGGAGGACCTGGACACACGTAAGGTGCAATTTCCACGCCGCGACGGTCCACAAACCGGCACCAGCACGGGTGTTACCACACCCAAACGCCACCACTCGTTGGCCGGAAGCGTATCAAGGCCCACATCACCACAGCATGCTGGCAGCGTTGGAGGCGCCGTGAGTGGAAGCACCAGCGTCAGTGGCAGTGTTGTCGGTGGGGTTGTCGCCAGCAGCGGTGTAGAGCTGGTCAATGGCAATAATGTGCTGGCCGCGGCGCTGCAAAAGCGTATCAATCGCAAACGCAAAGTTCACAACACGCCGTCCAGTACACATGCACATCATACGCTTCAACATCCTACGGTGCATGTGACAGGCGATGGAATGATTACGGCTGTGGCAGCCAACGAGGATGGTTCTCAGGATGGTAAAATACCGACACCACGACAATCAGGTAGCATGGTAACGCATCAGGACGATGTGGTGACGCGCATGAAGAACGTCGAAATGATCGAGTTGGGACGACATCGCATTAAGCCCTGGTACTTTTCGCCATACCCACAAGTTAGTAGCGCAATTGCTTTTGCACAGAGCACGTAGAAATATTTAGACTCTTACTATTTTTTTTTTGTGTTTTTTGTAGGAGCTTTGCCAAATGTCCTGCATTTACATCTGCGAGTTCTGTCTGAAATATCGCAAGAGTCGCAAATGTTTGGAACGACATTTATCTAAATGCAATTTACGTCATCCGCCTGGAAATGAGATCTATCGCAAGCACACCATATCGTTCTTCGAAATTGATGGACGCAAAAACAAAGTCTACGCACAGAATCTATGTCTGCTAGCCAAGCTTTTTCTGGACCACAAGACGCTTTATTATGATACTGATCCGTTTTTGTTTTATGTCATGACTGAGTTTGATACGCGTGGCTTTCATATAGTTGGCTATTTTTCTAAGGAAAAAGAGAGTACTGAGGATTACAATGTTGCGTGCATATTAACTATGCCGCCATACCAGCGCAAAGGCTATGGCAAGCTATTGATTGAATTCAGTTATGAGTTGTCAAAGTTTGAGGGCAAAACAGGTTCGCCGGAAAAACCATTGTCTGATCTGGGACTACTATCGTATCGTTCATATTGGGCACAGACTATACTGGAAATATTTATAAGCCAGAACCCAAGCACTGATGGCGAAAAACCGACCATTACCATCAAGTAAGTTTTAGTTTGTTAAACAAAGTTTAGGGATTTTCTTTAATATCTTGCTCTTTTACAGTGACATTTGCGAATGCACATCCATAAAGAAGGAGGATGTCATATCAACGTTGCAGAATCTGAACCTCATCAATTACTATAAAGGGCAATACATAGTTTGTATTAACCGTGATACAATTGAGCAGCATAGACGTGCCATGGAAAAGCGAAAAATAAGGATTGACTCGAAATGTTTACACTGGACGCCCAAAGACTGGTCTAAGCGATCCAAGTGGTAATTTAAGTTTTAAACACCTATACCCCATCCCACCCATTATTATATCCGTGTGCATATTCCACATTGAAATTGTATATTTACCACAATTTGATTCTAATCGGTTTCATTTTGCAAATATTTTATATTATATTCGTAGAACGCTAGCCCGCTACTGCCTGTTACTGCTACTAACTTCCAGAAAAAGGTACAAATTAGCTGTGCTCGCAGCCAAGGCTACAAATGGCTGCGATTGCTTGCATCCATAATTGCAACGTATAGGAAAACGGCTTATGTTGTTGTCTGCATTAATTGCAATCCCACAACTTTATACTTGGGCTGTAGTTTTATTTTTTAGTAATAGAGTGTATCTTTGACATAAAACAAGATTTTTTATTAAAGTTTACCAAAGGTTGAAGTTATAAAACATGTATAATAAATGCATATGCAAATCAAGACAACATTTGGAAGTTTTTAATGTGATTTGCTCTTCAGTTGGATTTTGAATTTTTTCCGCAATCTGCATATCAAAATCCTATCATTGTAGATTATAACTAAGTAGAAAAGGTTATTAGAACCTGAACTCTTAAAATTCTATATTAAAAATCACGTTGACTGTAATTAATGTGATTTTGGAGGCGGTGGTTGAATCTCAGTGGCCAGCTTATCTATGGCTTGCGGAATGGCTGCCTCAAGAGCAGTCTGCACATTTTCCAGCTTTTTAGCTATGTCTTTAAAGGCCTTTTGATTTTCGCCAAAGTCACACTGCTCCTTGCCCAGTAGATCGCGGGGCTTGTGTGAAGCCTCAAGCTGCATCTTGCAGTTGCTCAAGTTCTGTACGTCTAAGCGAACCACATTTGTGTTACTGGATAAACTTGTGCTCATGGCAGCTATGTACAGCGTACTATCTTCCACTTGTTTATCATCAAGGGCTAGTTTGGCGTCTAGGGCATGTCGTAAGCCTGCATGTTTGAGAATTGTGGCCAAACGACTATATAGACTTTGATACTCCAATTTGGCTGCCTGCCAGGCGCGAACATGCTCATCCACTTGTCGTTTTATATTTCTGGCATCATCCACATATCGCTTTATTGCTTCCAAGTGCAGTAAATATTGTATGTCGTCAGTCATTTTCTAAATTTAAGAGCTTCGGTTTGCAATATTTTACTTTCGTGCACTTTAAAAGCCGCCCGCAAATTCGATTAATCGTTCTTGCTCAGCGCTTATCGAAAGCGCTGCCACTTGTAGGCATTTGTAATGTGTGCCGGTGTTGCCAGACCTACAACGCACACGTGCTGCCGGCTGTTTAGTTGCATTGCGCCGCTCCAAGCACTTTGTTAATTTTTAATATAGCACATTAACGTTTTGATAACTTTCTATAATGGCGCGTGGCAAGAAACAAAATCCCTTTGCAGCCAGAAAGCGTGCAAAGCGTCAGAATGTAAGAGATAGGTGTATTTATTTGTAAATATCTTTATGAACTATGTATAAAACTTTTATTTTTTTGGAAAGGGCACTGAGAAACCTGATCGTCGCGCTGAGCCATATGAAGAAATCAAACGCGATAATGCGGCTTTTATTAAATACTATCATTTGCAACAGATTTGCGACACGGAGGAGGAGTGGGCACAGTTCCTTAGCTCCATACGCGACAATCTGCCAACTACCTTTCGTGTAACAGGTTTCAAGGGCGAAGCCAAAGCGCTGCTCAACATTATTGAGACGCAGCTGTTCACCGAGTATGTGCGCGCTGTAGCTGAGTTGCACGAGAAACCGGCTGAGCAAGTGGAGCGTCCATTGTGTCTGCCGTGGTACCCCAATGGTATGGCTTATCAATTGCATCTGACACGCAAAGATATACGTCGCTCGGAGCCTCTTTTTCGCTTGCACAACTTTCTTATTGTAGAAACCACCGCAGGCAGCATAAGCCGACAGGAAGCCGTGTCCATGCTACCACCGCTGGTGCTGGATGTAAAGCCCACAGACAAAGTGCTTGACATGTGCGCAGCGCCTGGCTCTAAGACAGCACAGCTAATTGAGGCTTTGCATGCTGAACCAGAGCAGCATAAAATACCGCCCGGCTTTGTATTGGCCAACGATGTAGACAACAATCGCTGTTACATGCTGGTGCATCAGGCTAAACGCCTGAACTCGCCTTGCCTGCTAGTAACTAATCACGACAGCAGCTATTTTCCCAATCTGCTGCAGTCGCAGTCAGATGGCAGCAAATCTATACTTAAATTTAATAAGATACTTTGCGATGTGCCCTGCTCGGGTGACGGCACTTTGCGCAAGAATCCTGATATATGGATGAAATGGAATCTAGCGCAAGCATTTAATCTTCATGGTGTACAATATCGCATTGTACGGCGTGGTGCCGAAATGCTGGAGGTAGGCGGTCGCCTGGTCTACTCCACTTGCTCGCTAAATCCCATTGAAAACGAAGCAGTGCTGCAGCGCATTCTCAAGGATGCGGACGGTGCTTTGGAGCTTGTGGATGCATCGCATTTGGTGCCTGGCTTAAAGTACAAACCTGGCATGACCCACTGGAAACTGGCCACCAAAGAAGTGGATGCAATCTATACTAGCTTCGATGAAGTGCCTGAAAATTATCATACTATTATCAGGCCAGCAATGTTCCCGCTGCCGGCGGACGAAATGGCCAAGATTGGCATAAACAAATGCATACGCGTATTGCCGCATTTGCAAGACAGCGGCGGCTTTTTTGTGGCGGTTATTGAGAAACGACGTACCTTGGTATTTGAAAAGAATGATGTGCAGGATTTGAATGAGCAGTCAACAGCAGCAACCAAGACGGAACCAAAGCTAGACGAAGCTGGCAAACCCATTGAGGAAAAGTCCGTACCCTGGGGACCACAACGCAAGCGAAAACGCATGCATGGCTATAAGGAAGACCCTTATGTGTTCTTTAACGAAGATGATGCTGACTTTAAAAGTATGCAAAAGTTTTATGAGCTGGATGAAACGTTAAGCCAGCGCTGCCTGCTAACACGCTGTGTTACAGAGAGGAAAAAGAACATCTATTATTGTTCTAATGCAATACGCGATTTGGTGCTTAACAATGAGCAAAATATTAAGATTATCAATACGGGCGTCAAGGCTTTTGTGCGTTGTGAAAATCGGCACACAGTGCATCCATATCGTCTGGCCCAAGAAGGTCTACAGACAACCAATGCATTCATAGGCAATAGTCGACGCATACAAGTGGAACGCGATGATCTTGTGCTGCTGCTTAACTGCACTGATCCCACAAAGCCGCCATCAACTCTTGAGCTAAATGCGGCCACACAAGAACGCTGCAAGGAGCTGGGTAAGTTTCACCAAAGAATATAGAACTAATTAAAAGCTTATTAATCAATTATTATTAATATTCATGCTTATAATTGTATACTAACTGCTATTCGTATTTGCTTTAGGCGTTGGCAGCTGTATTCTGAAGTATGTGGATGCGGATTACACATTATTTTTGGTCGGCTGGCGTGGAACCTCCAGCTTACGTGCGTATGTGGATCGTGATGAAACAGTGCACATATTACGTCTGCTTGGTGCTGATCTCAGCAAGTTTGGTAAATTATCTTTGTATACAGTTTTGTGACTATACCAGATGCTAATGCTTATTTTACAAAATTTTACAGAAGTCAACAAATATGAGAAAGCAAAGGAGGCAGCCGCGGCAGCTGCTGCTGCTGCTGCTGCGACGGCTGCTGGAGAGGCCACGGAGGATGCCTCCGAATCAACTGTCATGGACGTTGAGGAGGAAAAGACAGACGTTGCTGTTCCTGTTAAGGAGCAGCAGACAACTAGCTAGTGTTTTCGAAAATAATGAGCGAAATTAATTCGGCATTTACTTGCATTATGTTTTAAAGCTAATCTGTGGCTCGTTCCATTATATTTGTATGTATACAAATTTAAGCTTTAAAATTTATTATTATTATTTTTTTATAATGCGACACTCTGTTTCAAAAAATACATACAAATAATAAATATATATGTTTTGGTTTATAGCACCAACACTTTCAAGGATAGTTCTGAGTTTTCTGTAAATAGCAAAAATTATAGTTTCTCTAAATTTTGAATGTGGTCATGTACTATATACATATGTTTATTATCTATGCATGATTAAATGTATAATTCAGTAGATTTCTTTTACTTTTCAATTGTTATTGTAAATTAAACATCATAACGTTGTAGATAAAAAAAAAATATGTATATTCCAGCTTTCAATTGCTCCAATACATAATGAATTAAGAAAAATGTATTCCAAAAAAGCAACATTAGAAAGAAGGTACAACTGATATGGAGTTTGTGCTGTGTTCATCAACTCTTCTGTCCGCATAAACAGATGCACATTATCCTTACACTGGTGAAGTCTTTATATGTTGATACCTGATCATAAATGCTTATTCAAGAGCTACCAAATTTGAATTGATGGAGCCTAATAAACGAAGAAATCGAATTTTCTTAAAACACAGCGCCTAACGTTGAAACACATTTCCTTTGCGTAATTTATATATGTATCATTATCATCATCCTTGCATCACAGTTCGGGGTGAACCATTGCTTCCGTTACAAAACGCCTCCAAGTTGTTCGGTCCTCTGCACTTCTTCTGATATTCGATTTCCCCATCGCACTAATATAATTTTCAACATCTTCTCTTCGAAAATGTATGTAACATAGAGAAGGAAATATAAGAGGCCCACAAAGCAACTTAAAGCATCATCAGGGTGTCCGAAGAAGTCAATTTAGGCAAATCCGTTTTTTCTGTTTTTCCGTCCGTAGAACGGACGCAACTAATCTTTCGAGGTGACGGGAAACAAGTTTATTTCATTTTTTTTATATCGGGCATTATATATGACATCTTCCACAGGGGACATTACAAAATATCTTGAAAAAAGTTTTCGAGTCATAATTCGTATTTTTATAAAAATATAAAATTTTAGAAGTTTTTAAAAGTTCTCAAGTACTGCTGCACCAAATTTTATTATCGGTCGAATATATATCAGATTTTTCGATTCTTTTGAGTTTTTTTTTGCATTTAAAAAAAAAAACTTCAAGAGTGATGACCCTTTAGTTTAGGACTTTTTACTTGCAAGATTGAAAAAAAAAGACAGTCTATGAAATAAATAAGATAAAAATCTCAAAATATGAAAAATAAATCCTAAACTTTACATGCTACATAAATATGATCCAAGCATATAATTTACGTTATAGAATTCGCTTCTGGACGAAACCTCTTTATACACAGTACCTAATGGTAAAAATGGTATATTAGAAGAAGGAGACGTCGGAAACCCGCCAAAGTTACCTAAAGTTTGATCAGGGTGACTAAAAAAGTCAATATACCCATGCCCGTCTGTTCGTCCGTATGAACGCCTAGATCTCAGAGATGGTAATAGCTAGTGCAACCAAACTTTCAGATTAGTTTCCTTATTATTTTATATTTTGAATATCGGGATTATATTATATAGCACCCATAGGGGTGTTTCAGAGGACCTTGAAAAAAAACAAAAGTTCTAAATAGATAATTCGTTTGCTTATGAAGATATCGTAACCAAATTTGGCAAATAAATATCTTTTAGAGATAGTTCTGAGGTTGCGAGGCGTGGACATTAAAGTCGACAGACATCTCTCAGCTATTAATTTTTGAGAGAAAAATCCTAAGAAAGGTTTTTGGACCTGTCAGATTAGAAGATGGATCGTACCGCATAAGATATAATCAAGAACTTGAAGCAATGGTACAACAACAAAATGTGATAAGATTCATAAAAAGTCAACGTATAAGATGGCTAGGCCACCTTAGTAGAATGCCTTAAAGCAGAGCGGTCAGCAAAGCATTTCACAGACAGCCGATTGGAAGTAGAAGACGGGGACTTCCAAAGAAAAGGTTGCTAGACGTAGTGGAAAATGATCTTCGTTCTCTTGGTGTCTTGAACTGGACGAATGCAGTGGTCGATCGAAGAACATGGAGAGGAATAGTTGCGGAAGCTATGGTCTGCCCAAGACTGTAAAGCTAGTGATGATGATGAGGCAATATATCGGATTTAATTGCAATGTGGTGGTACAGGGTATTCCAAAGTCGTGCGCGCCAAACTTGAACGTACGCCATGGGAACATCCATAAACTACGTGACGCTCCAAGGGGTGGGGGGGGGGTCTGGTAGGGCGTCACGATCATATGGAAAATCTTCAAAAATATTCCGTGTCTGCGTCACATGGGGGGGGGGTTTATTTTGACGAAAATCAGCGTCACGTAGTTTATGGATGATCCTCATCTTTTTTTTTCTTTGAAAATGTGAGTGCAGAGTATGCTCACAAATTTATTGATCGCACGAATCAGCTGTTCAAGCCTTAATAAACTGGAAGTAAAAGTGGCAGCGACATAATTAAAACACAAATGCGACTAATCGAGTGTTCAGCAGCAACGAATAGCAAAACTCGATAATGGAACAAGGCAACAATGGTATAAGAAAAGAGCTAACAAAACAATTCCTCTTACCATACTTTGTAAGTCTAAAATGCAGCGAATTTCTAAAAAATGTCAATTCTCTACTCCAAGCCATTCATATACCACTTAAGCTTTATTTAACTACTTCCAAGTTCCATGAAAAAAAAAAACAAAGTTTTTTTTATCAACTCTGTCAAATAGCTTTGCATTTTGCAAGCAACTCGCATATTGAATCATAATTTAGCAAATTCGCATTGACTGCAGAATGGCAATTAGAAAATTGACTTGGCAATTATGTATGTGAAAAAAAAGTGGGCTTAATAGTGTTACAACACTCGAAGACAGACCCCAAGACTGCCCCAACGACAGACCAAGAGACAGACAATTTAACTGCCGATTGGATAATAAGTACACATGTATGTCTGGAATTTTGCATATTTTGTCGGACTGTCTAAGCCAGAGGCGTAGATTGGGTTTGCTTTTGGCTTTTGGGGGTTTGAGTTTATTTTAAATTTCATGCAGCCAGGGCCGTAGAGAAAAAATCCGGCCCCGGGCTGGAAAATGTACTGGCCCCTTTATTACACCTTTTTTGAATCACGACAGTACGACAGTAATCACACCGGGGCCCTGAGAAAACTCCGGGCCCGGGGGAATCCCCCCCTTCCCACCTCCCTCTTGTCGGGCCTGCATGCAGCTTACTTCGAAAGTAAAGCGTAGTAGCTTACAGCTTATTTCTATTGCCATCAGTTTAAGCTGTAATCGAATATATTTTCAAAATTCGTTTTCAATCAGCGATCTCGAAAATCGATATTGTCATAACACAACTTGTGTTTTAATCACAAAAAGGGTTTTTCTGTTTTCGGCAGCCATCTTGGATAAACCATTTTGAAAGTTTGAAAATCAAATAAGGTACTCATAATCAGCTACCTCTAAAGTATCTGAATAGCATATAACAGGGGTTGCAATAATGTTTTTCCGAGAAGAAGCTTAAAAATAGTGATTTTGAAATATCCAAAATCTCCATACGACTTTAAGGGGTCTACGCAGTTCGAAAAATTTCGCGCTATTCCGCGAAAAAATCCCATTTGGGACTTTTTGTTTTATATGAAGTTTTGTCATACCGCGCGAAATTTTTCGAACTTCGAGCCTTTAAAAAGTAGACCAGAAGACGAAAATTTTAGGCCCAAAAACGTTTATTTTATGATTATTTTCAAAAATATTCATTATTGTATTATTACTATTAAAAATAATAATTATCTTAGTATTATTTTTAATTTATTAATTATTTTTATTTTCAAAGAGATGCTTAAAAACCCAACGCGTCTACGTCCCTGTTCTGCTTCAGCTATAAGTAAACTAAGAGAGCGCCGCATTGCCCGCTTTTTGTTTATTGTCTGTTTCACTTTGATGACGAATAGGCAAATAGACAACGAAATAAAAATAAAAAGAAATATGCATAAAAAATTAGCAAAGCAAATATCGAATAAAAGACATGTGGAGAAAGTGAATGGCCCCGCCATATAAACTATAACAAAAGCAACAACAATAACAGTTTAGTGGCTCAGCTTTTGACTTGGCCATGAAAGCATCCACTTATCAATGGAAGTTTCTATCTATCAATAACTGAGATGAGAGCAGTGATCTAGCACGGCTCATATCCAAATTGGCACTTTATGGGCTTGGTAGTATGTACTTTAAATTTGTTTATGGAAGGGGTTTATTGGAACAGCTTTTAGACTTCAAAAATCTTTTATTTTTATACCCTGTACCGTATGCTACAAAGGGTATATTCAATTTGTGCAAGCCGAAAATGTATCTTACATACAGAAGAAGACGTCGGAGACCTCCCAAAGTTACCTTAAGTATGATCAGGGTGACTAGTGTAGTCGATATACCCATGAATGCCTAGATCTCAGAAATGGTAATAGCCAGAGCAACCAAACTTTCAGATTAGATCCGTTATTATCCGACGGGAGATAAGTTTATTTTATTTTTTTGATATCGGGGTTCTATTCTATAGCTCCCATAGGGCTGTTTTAGAGGACCTCGAAAAAACCAAAAGTTTTAGATGGATAATTCCTTTGTTTTTGTAGTTATCGTAACCAAATTTGGCACTCGGAAGTTTTTTATAGTTCCCAAACACTTTACCGAATTCGATCAAAATCGGTTGACTATATCATAAAGCTCCCTCCCATAGGAGCAATCGGTCAAAAAAACCTTTCTTGCAAAATTCGTTATGTTTCGTTTGTTTGCGAAGAAAGGTTAGGGTAGGTTGAATTAGCTGCTCAACCAAAGCTGAGATCACCCAGAGACCATTATGGCCCATTGTGATGCCTAATTGGGGTAAGGATTTTAAGAAGAGACATTGGGTTAAAGAGGATCAGAAACTAATAGTTTCTTCTAATCGCCTAAATCTCTATTGTTACAGAACCATTTCGAGGAATCAACAAACGTAGCCAGATCCGCTATAGACACATTTGCCAGACTGTCCAGGTCTTCGTAGAATGGTTTTCCCAGAAACTGGGTTCGTCTTCTAAGAAGCGCCGGACAGTCGCATAACAGATGTTGGATACTTTCTATCTCCTCCTCGTCTCCGCAGCTGCGGGAACGTGTAACCTCTCAGCCATTAGGCCTATGGTGCAGCGCCCCGTTACCACTCCTACCACCATCCTTGTCCTGTTTTTGTGAAAATGTAGGAGTTCGGATGTTCGCTTTGGACTGTACCATTTCGAGGATTCAACAAACGTAGCCAGATCCGCTATAGACACATTTGCCAGACTGCCCAGGTCTCCAAAGAATGGTTTTCCCAGAAACTGGGTTCGTCTTCTAAGAAGCGCCGGACAGTTGCATAGCAGCTGTTGGATACTTTCTATCATCTCCTCGTCTCCACAGCTGCGGCAGAAGTTGTGATGGGGAATGTGTAACCTATCACTCCTACCACCATCCTTGTCCTGTTTTTGTGAAAATGTAAGAGTTCGGATGTTCGCTTCGGACTGTAGTGCTCGGGAACTGCGACAACCGGACACAGAGTCCCATTCTCTTTCCGCCTGAGCTCTGACCGTCCCCCTAATTTGCAATACGACGTACTGTAAGGGTCTTCCTACATCCGTGACCGCAAGGTTGCCTGGCAGTGCTGAACCATTTCTGGCACACTCATCTGGCTCCTCGTTACCAGCGACACCTGAGTGCCCCGGTACCCAAGAGAGGGTGATTGAGTGGTGGTGAATGCGGTTTAGCGCTGTTACCGTGTTACGGACAAGTTTACTTTTAGTGGTTTGCGAAGTGAGCGCCTTAATTGCAGCCTAGCTGTCGACAAGAATTAAAACGTTCCCTGGACTTTCATCCAGGGTTTCAATAAGTCTTGCCGCCTGCCAGATTGCATAAACCTCAGTCTGAAAAACGCTGCACCAGTCGGGAAGGCGAAAAGAAAGCTTGTTGGTGAAGATACTGTAACCAAATTTGGTGTTTGTCAGTTTTTTAGGGTTACCCATCACTGTACCAAATTTGATCGATGCCATAGGAGCACAAAATTCGTTGTGTTTCGTTGGTTTGTGAAGATATCGTACCCAAATTTGGTAATCAATTGTCTTTTAGAGTGCTTAAGCATTATATTGGACTTAATTGCAATTATCTGAATTGGATAAAGCAGATCGTAAGGGGGTGTGCCTGCGAAGCACGCATGTGGCAGAGCGTCTTCATGTCCATTTGCCACGGACTGGGCCGAGTTCTGCCTGAGAGTGTCTGGTGCTGTTCACTGTATTAGAGTTTTGCCTGATGCCCATTATAAATTATCAGACTTACTGTGCTTTTAGTTCATTTATTTATTTATTATTGAGGCACCAAAGAATTCTGCTCCGGAACTTTAGGGTGCGGGAAAACAAAAAAGATTTACGTCTGGCCCTTCAAATTACGTATAATTTTTTATTGCATTCATTAGCGAGCGAATAAATGAAATCCAACAAAAAATTTTCAAGCAATGCAATCTCGAATAAAAAAGTTTAGGGTGTGTTGAGAACTGAACTTGTTAAAGGTCCTCGTCATCAACATCAGAATCATGGGAGCTAGCTCCACCTTCCAAAGAGTTGTCCTGTGCATCGTCCACATCGTCATCTAAAAGCTCCTCATCGCTACACTCCTTATTGTTTTCACCGGCCTGGCCAGCGTCCAGACGATCACGTTTAGCCTTTTCATCTTTATGGGCGTCGCTCTCTTTAGCCGGAGCAGCGCACAGCAGCTGCGGCATCAATTGACCACAAATTGCTTGCGCCTGAGAAGAAACATTAATTTTTTGGGACTTTGTGGACGGCTTATCTTCGCCCGCGGTTTCACGCTTCTCTTCTTTAGGCAGCAGCATGCGCATCACTGACGGCTCAATGGTGCGCTCGTAGTCAGTAAAGTTAAAAAGTGGTGGCAAGGCGCGTCCGTTGGGTAGCAACTGGCGCGGATCATCACGTAATTCGTTGAAAAACGGATGAGCACAGGCCGTCATTGGTGATATGCGCGCCTGCGGCGTATAAATCAACAGCTTGGACACCAAATCAATAGCTTCCTTGCAGGTGCGTAAGCGAAAAACACTGGGCCAGGGATGTGCCTTCAACTGCGGCAGTTGATAATGCTTATGTGTGGGATTCATTGCCTTAAGCTCTTCAGGCGTGGGCGTGCCAATTACCTTGACTATTTCTACAATTTGATCCACACCAGATTCGCCGGGAAATATTAGCTGACCTAATAGCAGCTCGGCCAAGACACAGCCAGCGCTCCACATATCTATCTTTGTGCTGTAATTTGTGGCACCAAAAATCAGCTCTGGTGCGCGATAATAGCGCGAGCATATATATGCCACATTGCTCTCGCCCTCCACCATCTGCTTGGCGCTGCCCAGGTCGCACAATTTGAGCACAGCTGTTTCCATGTCCAGCAACATATTCTGTGGCTTAATATCGCGATGACAGTACTTTAAAGAGTGCAAATAGGCCAAGCTGCGAAACAATTGATACATAAAGATGCGCACATAGTTGGTGGGCATTGTTCTTTTGGTGCGTCCATATTGGCGTATAATCTTATATAGCGTATCTGGTATGTACTCCATGACTAAATTAAGATAGACCTCGTCGCGTACGTCACCGTTGGAGTAAAAGAAATACTTGAGCGTAACTATGTTAGGATGCTTTAGCTTACGCATAGTCATAAGTTCGCGATTCTTGTAACGCTTGTCCTGCAGCACCTTCTTGATGGCAATTAGCTCTTGGCTGGGCAGCAGTTTGGCCTGAAATACTGTGCCAAAGCTGCCACTACCAACGACTTTGGTGTCCGTATAGCGTATTTCAGATAAAACATCATTGCCATAGCCGCTGGTTGCCACTACCGTAAACACTTGATTGCTAATAGATCCCTCGGTGCGGTTGCTTGCCATGCTGCTGAAAGATCCAGGTACAGCTGCTTTCGATTTATCTGCAGAATCATGGGTCGGTGCCAATTTTTTTTTCATAGCTTTCTTCAAAAATAAATTTCTTTGTATTTAATACTAACAGAAACGAAAAAAATTCCAACTGAATTTTAAAAGCAATTATATGTACTTGGATAATATTTTGCACAGAGCTTGCTATGTTTATATAGAACGTATCGGAACTAGTTTTATTTTGTACAGCAAAGGCAGAGGTGTCTTAGTACAGGCATCATTTGAAAGTAGTAGAAACAGCAATACAGCCGTGTTCCATAACGAGTGCATTCCACAATTGGTGTTCCCGATTTTGAAGGCCCCAATGCAGACACGAAAACAGCCAACTAGCAGACTTATTTTGGTCACGAAAGGTACAGTGTGTCTCTAGTAACAAAATGTGCATTTTATCGGAATTATTATCGATAATCAGCTGCTTTTTGTTTACAAAACGCGTATGTTTAAAAGGCGCGAAATAAAACAAACAAACATGAATTATCGTCAGGGTTTATTACTTTTGCTATTGTATTAAGTTGTTGGATGAGGAAAAAAAGCGACGAGAGGAGGCAATACGCAGCAAAAGGCGGGATGTTTGGGTGTAGCCATATTTAATGCGCAGAGCAGAGTGTGGACGAATTGCATAGACGTATTTCAAAGCACATTAATGCTACAATTGAATTATTTTATTATTATAGCTATTTTCTCATCCTTTCCCAACGATCTGCAATGATTTTGTCGACAAGCCATAAATTTTGCGTACAAATTAACTAGTTGCCTATAAGTTTTGTTTATGGCGCCAAAACCGAACAGCTGTTTTGCTGATTGCGCCATTTATGGTTTACTGCTGGCATCAAAAAACAAAAAACAAGCAACACTGGTCTAAATACCAACTGTTAGAACAGTTTGTAACCAAACGTTTGTGAGCGTTTTTTTTCATATATAAAGTTTTTTTTTATTTTTCGTGTCTGCGTAGGGGCCTTAAATCCGGAACACCTTACTTTTCATTCCGAACGTTTTGGTTTTGCATGTACAAACAATTTTAAAAGACTTTTTTTTTTTAATAAATATATTAAATGAAAATTAACCTTGATTTGTTCAACTGAGCACATCTTAATTTTCTTAAAACATTAAAAAATAATACAAAATTAGTTTTAGTGACATTAATGCGTTTATTTAACCAAACAAAGCAAAATACTTGTCATTTTGACAACTGCGAGCCAAACTTTTCATAAAGAGTCGACTCTTGTCGGAATCGAAATCCGGAACACCGACACTTTCACTCGGAATCGAAATCGGGAACACGGCTGATAGCCTATTTACTGGTGTTGGGTTGCTCATGAGTGAGTAAGCAAAAATGAGCAACTCACAAAAGTGAGCAAGTGAGCCAACTGTTCTTTTTGGCTCACTTGCTCACTACTCAGTTGCTCACTACTCACTTGCTCACTACTCACTTGCTCCACTACTCACTTGCTCTGTGGAGTGAAGTTGCCACATTCATTTTTGTTTTCAAACGACCCGCGCATTTATTTTTGCGGCGTATTTTGGATGGTAGCGCTACATTCCAGTGGTCGCTTTGCATGTCTTACTTATTTTTTAAGTTTATTTCTCTATAAACAAAAACTGTGATAAAAGTAACTCGAAAATATTTGAATTTATCGATAATTTAACTTCTGATAATAGGCCGCTTAGCAATAATGCTCACTGAGTGAGCAACTGAGCAAATGAGCAAGACTGCTCACTCACTTCGAAATGAGCAACTGAGCTAACTCATCAAAGTGAGTCATGTTTACACAACACTACTATTTACTAGTGTTGGGTTGTTCATAAACGAACGAACAAAAAAGAACTATTCACTTAAAAGAACGAACGAATAAGTTCAACTACATGAGGGTTGCCCAAACGTTTCTTATGGAAGAGCAAAAACCAATACATATGAATGAAGAACACTAACACATCTAAGGCGAACCGTTTTTTTATGTTATTATGTTATTATTAACACGTGGTGCACAAAAATTTCGTGTCCACGATCAATCCCATACCCTTTTTTGTAAGTGCAAGAGTTCAGAGAGCACAATCGAGAAACAACAACAAAATTACAGTGAAAATCAGTGGGCCCATGGTATAACTATACCATGAGCAGAGCTGGGCAAAAAGAGAGCGTTCTGCCATAAGTGCACAAACAAAAAGTGCCCGTTTGGGCTGCCCAGCTCTGACCATGAGTGGGCCAACAACAAATAAACGCAAGGGTTGTTTCTGTGCTCATGAGCTCAGAGAGCGCAGAGAGTAAGAGAGAGAAATCGCGAAATTGTTTTTGTAATTTGCATTGGCATTGCGTGATATACAGTTGGGGCCGTGCATGTACACGCACATTGCTGCCCATGGTGGAATAATACAAGGTGTGGACAAAAGCGAAAAATACGGACCCATAAGAAAATGTATGCATCTGAGCAAGAGAAAACATCGTTTTTGCTACTGCAGCGAGAGCGAGTAGGCATAAGGATTGGGAAAAAATATTTTTATACACTGTACCTATAGGTACAAAGGGTATACTAGATTTGTGCAATATAAGTAACGGACAGAAGGAGGCGTGGCAGATCCCAAGTCCTGTATACCAAAATGCTTATCATAACCTCGGGTAGCGATTGAGCCATGTCCGTCTGTATGAACACCTAGATCTCGGAGACTATAAGAGCTAGAGATACGAAACTTAACCAGCTGATGCGCATATTTCCTCAGAAGATCAAGTTTGTTGAATCATGTCAATATCTTTCCCCGTTCCCCCGTAGCGGAGTTTCGCGGTTTTTAGCTACACTGTTTAATATATTAATCTGAAACTTAACAGAGCGATGCGTTACCTAGAATCACCAATTTTGCTAAGCTGATTCATGTGGCTCTAATGAACAAATCCACATCCAAATTTTATCAATGCGGCCCCCAAACCCCCGCAATTGATTTACCGTGTTTTCTCCCACACCCCTTAACATATCCCCTCAAAAGTTACCCCATTTACTTTAAATAACTTCTTTGACGTAAATATCGATTTTCATCAAAATCGGTTAAAATTTGCGGAGCTTATAGGTATAAAAATCGTTTTGCACCAACAAAAAAAAAAATTCCAATTGGAAAGTTTTTAGAAGGAATATGCAGGAATAAAACTTTTTTCGAAAAAAAAGGTACAGGGTTTTACACTGTCTTGCTGTGCATTTTGTATGTTTGTTTTGCTATTGCTGCTTCTATGTGTTGCTGAAATTGTAATCATTTGTTGTTGCTGGAATTTGTACATGGACTTGTTTTCTTTAATAAATAAAATACTCGGTTAATTCAATTTTAAATTTTTTTTTATTATTTTTTTTTTTTTTATTATTATAAAAAGTTTGTATATCATGTAATTAAACTAGTTCCCTACTCCCAATCATGGCAGCCTAAACTAGATGTACATAAAAAAAGAAAATAAAAAGCAATCTATAAATCTATAAAACAATATTTACAGGAGTATACACATATTTAGGTTTAAGAACGTTTGAACTAATTTATAGGAATCTCAAAGGAAGGTCCCCTGCATGACAGCTTTTAAGTCTTCTCTTTCTAGCTCTCAACGTCAGCCGCTCTCGCAAGCGCATTTGAATGTATTTCAAGGCGTTCGATGTTTTTTGAGCTTGTGACCGTATGACGTCGCCAACTTTAGGGATTTTGAGGTCTCTTGCGCGCATGTACCAAGGAGCATTGAAAATTCTTCTCAGGATTTTGCTTCGCGCCACTCAAATTTTGTTAATGTGGGACTTCGCTGCAATACCGTAGACTTGCAACGCATACTTCCATATTGGGCTCAAAATGGACTTGTATATGGTGACTTTGTTGGAGAAGGAGAGCTTATTTTTGGGGGAAAGCAGCCATGATATTTTCTTAGCTCTGGCAAAAACTGTTCGCTGAACCATCGTTATATGCCTTTTGAAAGTAAGACTTCTGTCTCCAGGCTTATGCTTGAGAGTGAAGCCCAGCATTAAAATTCCGGTGCATGATCGTCGTCTTTTGGCGAATGTGACACATGCGCATTTGCTGCCGTTGATTCCTATGTTCCAATCTAAAGCCCACTTTTTAAAACTATATACGTATTGCTGCAAAGCCTCCGTGGCAATGTCAATTTCTGAGTTTCTCGTTAGCACTGCAGTGTCATCAGCGTAGGTAGCAATTAGAATGTTATCCACACCAACTCTTGTAACTGCACCAGACGCAGGCATATCTGCAGTATAAATTGAATAAAGAGTGGGCCCTAGCACACTGCCTTGGCAACACCTGCACAGATTGGTCGCTTTGTGGGTTTTTGCTCCATCGACCACGACACAAAAGGACCTGCCCATTAGAAAGCTGTTGACGAGCTAGAAAAGTTGAGGAGTCAGACTGCTCTTTAATTTGCTAAGCCACACCCTATCAGTAGCTTGCTGAATATCCATGAACACAGCCACTGAATACATCTTATACTCCATGGCCTCCAAAATTGACAAAACGGTGCAGTTGTTCTGGAGTAGCGTGACTTTTACGAAAGCCAAACTTCCACTTTGGAATTGCTTGCGAAACGCTTTCGAATTGGAGAATTCGGTTTAGAATCGCCCTTTTCATCATTTTACCCAGGGCAGGGAGAAGACTGATTGGCCTATATGCGTCGATTAATATTATTCTACGATAAAATTTTAAGCTATTTTTTGTTACTGATTAATACTTATTTGTTTATTGTTTTTAATTCTTAAAAGCTTATTTAAGAATTTAATGCATTGAAAACCTGCATTTTAAAAATTAAATATTTAACTTTTTCTTCTAAATCATATAGCCACCCACATTAAAACTTCAACAAAACCGAGGGAGGACAATTTGACGACGGATCCTGCACAATCTCCCACTTTGAACTCTAGTTCGAACTGTTTAAAATGAACAACCAGCCACAATAGAACTTCAACAAAAACATGCCAGGACAAATACGATCGTTTGCCGACGGCACTTGCACAACCTTTCACTTTGTAATGTAATTTACTACTGGGTGCAAAATACACAATCACAAGAGAGCGCTGTTTGCAATTTCCTCACCTTGTATTATTCCACCATGTTGCTGCCTATGCCCAAGAGCCATTACGAAAACAAAAAGAGCCAGATGAGCAATGGGCCTGGGCACCCCTGACCTACATCGTTCTTTTTTGGTTCACTTGTTCTTTGTTCTTTCTTATTCAGTTATTCGTTATTATTCAGTTAATCTTTCTTATACTATCCTATTCTTTAGCTTATGTCGAAGATGTTACGTATGAATCTGTCGTTACGAAAATTTCAACATCATTCGAACATCTTGTAGAAATGTTCTTATCTTAGTGTGTCCCGATGAGAAATTGTGTCCCGATCAGAAATCGAGTACATTGCTTAAGAACGCCAAAATACATTTGATTTCCAAATGTGGCTACGATGTCTGCATAAATAAACGAATTATCCATCTTCAACTTTTGGTTTTTTTCGAGTTGCTCTGAAACATCCCTTTGGGAGCTATATCATATAACCACAATAAAAAAAAAAAAAACTTGTCACCCGTAAGATAATACTGGGGACTAAACCAAAATTTTTTTTTGCTATAGCTCAAACCATATCTGAGATCTGGCGTTCATACAGACGAACGACGCATGGTCATGGGTATATAGACTACTCGTCGTTTTCTTTTTTGTTTTTTTTTTTTTAACTAGCTTCTAAACGATTTGATTTAAGGAAAAGAAAAGAAAAGAAAAGAAAAGAAAAGAAAAGAAAAGAAAAGAAAAGAAAAGAAGACAACAAAAATTTAAAAGTTGGAAAAAGTGAAGAAGCTACATAGTACATAGTAAAAATAGACCAAAAGAGGGGTTGACCTGGAAAAAATTGCACACTGGAATCTCTTGCTTAATGAATTAAGGACCATCCAAAAAGTCTAAAACCAAAATGGTGACCTCCTCCCCCCGTAGGGTTTACCGTTACGATCAGCACTTTACCGCCCCCTGCCGTTCAATATGTTTATAGATTGGCGCTGCGCTTGCATGTTTTTCGAGGCACGGGCAGCCTTTAAAGCGTTATAACTTGGGGACTACTATAGATACTTAAATGATTCAAAAACCAGTCTTATGTACTTTTTTGCGATCTACAATTTGATACACACCAAAAACAAAAAAGGGCAAGGGGGTGGGTAAAAAACGAAAAACTGCGTTATTGTAACTTTGGCGCCCTCTACCACATAAAATATGAACTTCTGGGTATACCTTCCAATACAAATAAAACTTGAAATTCAATTTTGATAATTTTTTGCCTTAAAGGTTTTTTGTACAACTTATAGAATTCGAGATAAATGGGCCGACAAAAATGTCAAAATAACGGCAAACCCTACGGGGGGAGAGGTCACCATTTTGGTTTTAGATTTTTTGGATGGTCCTTAAAGCATTTTCCAGTGTGCAATTTTTTCCAGGTCAAAACCTATTTTTACTGTACTAACACTTGGTCAAATCCTATTGTAGACGCCCGTATACTAAAATCTTTTTAGTTTTTGGGGTTTTCACATGCTAGTCCCATGTAAAACTTTTTTATTTAACCCCTAAACATATTTGTGCAGCAAGTTGCAACTCGGCGCAACTCTTTCTATTTTATTTATAATATTTCCATAGTTGTTAAAATCGGATGGAAACTTCGGAAGTTAATTAGCTTTTGACTAAAAGCTGTGCCAAAAGGAAGCTATTTGTGGAACTGTTTGCGAAGAAGCTGAAGATTACAAAGCACAAATTTTTTACCTAGCAGTTGCAGTTTTTCAAAATCCGATGCACACATTGAAATCTAAGCAAAGTGCAGAGTACATTATATTCGCAATGTTCCGGTCTACTTGTGCTTTTTAGAACGGGTTTGGTAGTAATTCAAAAACATATAAAACGTAGCCGTATCAGCCACATGAGTGATTGCAACTATTTTTCTCATTTCCCCAAAAATGTTCTCTATAAGTTTTGACCATTAAGTTTTCAAAATCTAAAAAAAATATTAGTTACAGTTCGAGCTGCGGATCAAATTTCCAATATCTTTGAATATTCAAGTTCGAAACGTTGCGGAAACTGTTTTTTCAGACCTGGTTTATGAGCCGCTGCTTTGGTTAACGCAACCCTAAAAATTCTCAAAAATTTTTCAAATGCCAAAAGCGAAACGACCGAATTTGAAATCGTAAGAAAATTGCGAAATTAAAGAAGATTCTGCTTTAAATTTAAAAAATATTCGAATATTCGGGTACAGCACTGCTTTGATTCATTGTTGAAATCCATTCATTGTAGCTAAGCTTTATGTTGGCATGTCTGTTCATTTAAATTTAAATTCGAAAAGCTAAACGTCCGAATTTGAAATCGTAAGAAAAGTGCAAAATTTAAGGAAGATTTTTTTATGCAAATATACGAGTACAGCACTGCTTTGATTTATAACTAGCATCCATTCATGTAGCTTACTAAGAGACGGCATGTTTTGAAATTCGCAGTCCTCTTTTGACAGTGATTCAAAATAGTTTATTTCCGGAAACAATTATAAGCAAATTACTCTAGCGTCGGTCATTTCGCGGTTTTTCAAAACAATTACAAATGAACATCTTTATATACGTGTGTGGATTGCTCTACTTCCTAAAGCATCCAAACCACAAATATAATACAACAACAACAACAAGATCCCCAACTCAAACTGGCTTTGTGAACAAACACAATGCCAACCATGTTCGTTGCCTAAGTCTTTTGTATGCAACAACGAAATTATGTCAAAGCGCAGCATATTTATGGAATTTTCGGCGTTGTGGGGGATTTGGAGCACTCTGACTGCGGCTGTCAACAGCTTAATCATTGATTATGCTCTTAATTGATGCCAAATGAGTGGCGCAGCTTAAGTTAAACCAAACGATACCACAAAAGCTTAGAGACTCAGACAAATTATAGGTATCCCAGCTGGAAACAGCTTGTGGTGGGTGCGTGCCTCCGCCATTGATTGGGTTGGAACTGCTTTGAAATTTAAATTTATACAAAATATGCAGTCAAGTGCATGAGCTTAAACAACCAAAAGGCCGCATACTACGTTCATACGGTGCAGGTGAAAAGTTTTCGTATAGCTCGAAAACAAAAGCGTTTTCAAATTTGCGACTCCAAATTAGCCGACGTAGAGTATCTTTGAAGTCTTATTAGCAAGTCTGGCAAATCCTCTGAAGATATAAACGGCTTACCAATAGGGATGATAGGATTTTGATAGATCATGGCGGCATTCTTTGTGGTTGGATTTTTGACATCTTATGTCGGTTGTTTTCAGTAAAGTTTACCATGAATAAGTAAGTACACGTTGCCGCAAAATTCGACAAACTTTGTTGTTACTCAAAGAGCCTTTGCTCCTTCTGAGCTCACCATAGAGGCAAGTTTGGTGAATTCGGAAGTGCGGTGAATCCGGAAACGCACCCTTACGGATTTGTGAGTTGACATTTGAGTATTTTTCGCTCGGAGATCAATCCAACCGACAAAAAATCATCGTATCGGTCTGAAATTTTGAAACAACCAGTAAAACCACTTTCAATATTGAAAAAACAATTTTTTTTGGTCACTCCAAGAAATCTATGAAAAAATTCTTCTGAATTCACCCCACTTGCCTATATAGTTAAGATAGTGGTCAAAGAATTTAATTTTGAATTTTTAATGAGAGTAAGCCACCGAAAAGACTTCGTATTTGACCCAGCGATGAAAATATGGCTGCTGTACAGGCAAGTGTAGCCAACAACAATAAGGCATCGATTCCATGCTATTCGCAAGAGTTTGGACTATATCCGATGGCTAACTGGCGTATTTTGCGCTTGGCTCTTGGTTTGCATCCATACAAGCTGGTTTTGGCACAAGAACTAAAGCCCAATGAACAGCGTTTATGTCGTGAGCTCGCTGTTTAGGCACTAGAAGCGTTGGAAATCGATCACGATTTTCATCAAAAAATCATATTCTCCGATGTGTCTCATTTTGGGCTGAATTTCCTTTTTAATAAAGAAAATTGTCGTTATTGGTGCGAATCAAGCCCCCAAATGATTTATGAATCACCATTACATTTCGCGAAAATCACTGTTTGGTGCGGTTTATGGTATGTTGGGATCATCGGACCGTAGTGCTGGAGAAAACATCGATGATCGAAGTTTAAAATTTCTATATATCATTGTTGGCCAACAGAGATGTTTCTCCAGCACTACTTAACACCCATTTGATGAGTGCAGAAGTACTGGAGAAACATCTCTGTTGGCCAACATCGATATACAGAGATTTTAAACTTCGATCATCGATGTTTTCACCAGCACTATCGGACCGTACATCTTCCAAAATGAAAAAGGTGCAATGTTAACCGATTTTTTTTTCCGGAATTTGATGATCTTGAGGCTGAAGACATTGACTTCCAACAAGATGGTGGAGTGAACTTAGTGCTATCGAAATTCGGTAAGTCATTAATTTCGCGAAATAGAACTAATAAGATCATGATGGACTACTTTTTGTGGGGCCATGTTAAATCTAAGTTTTGTGCCGACCAACCCAAGACTCTTGATGAATTGCTAGCTAACAGTCAAACCACCATTGCAGCCATACCAACCGAAATGGTGCAGCACGTCATCGAACATTGGTCTGACCGCATCACCAATGGCGGCTCCACGGGTGGGGGAGAGGTTATTCTGGTCCGGATACACCCAAATTTTAGAAAAATGGGTTGAAAGTATTTTGCGAGCTCTGATATATATACGATTTGAAGTGAAGAACCCCGCCTAAGATAAAATCCTGGAGCCGCCCCTAGTCCTGACACATCAAAACCCCATCTAGCAAGAAATAGTGACACGCTTGCGGAACTGGGTAGTTCACACTCTGTGCAAGGCTCACGAAGATATTGCTCAAAGCGCCATCGACTAAAATCCGCAGGGTATCAGAAAAAGAACGGACCTGCACCAGTGGCGGATCCAAGGGCGGTTTTCGGGTCGGACCCCCCCCCAAAAGTTGGAATAATGGGTTAACAGTCCTTTGCGAGCTATATATACACTTCGAAGTGAAGAACCTTCCATAAGTACAAATCCTACATCCGCACCTGACCTGCACCTACATGACGGCGTCAAATTCACATTGACCTGACGGCAGTTAATGGAACGAAGCGAAGGCATTGGCGCTAGATTGCGATATTTGGAATTCATTCGTCAAGGCCCTAAGTTTCTACTTGGAATAACACGAACTTATATGTGAAGGTAAGTAAGGGCCGCTGTTGGGACTTAGCGTCCTATCTCACTTAGGCCAAGAATAGGCCCATTGTGATACCGATAGTGGGAGTAAGTGATAAGGATATGGAATAGATAGGAAAAATTAGGAGAATAGGAAAAGTGGAAAATGCAGGACCATGGCTTTACGTGGGGTTAGAGCCCACAACCAACTTATATGTAAGGAATGTACAAAATTTTAGTAAAATCGGCTTACTATATACCTATACGATATCGCCAAAGGAACGATTGGTGGAGAAGCGTTCTCGGGGCATAGTTCCTAGAGTTTTTGTGTGTTTATAAAAATCTCGTAATCAAATTGGGTATTCGGAAGCTTTTCAGAGTTACCAAGCATTGTAAGAAATTTAATCAAAATTTACTTTTTATAACAAGTCAATGGAAATAGACGGAAATCTTGGCACAGGCTCCTTTTGCGGATTAAGTCACTTTTTATCTTTTTTGGTAATTCGGCACCAACGATTGGTAATCGAAGGGACTCAATTGACTATCAGCGCATAGGAGCCAAAAGACTGAGATTTTGGGTGAAGTGTTTTGTTGTATAATGTAGTTGAGTAGTGAAGAATTCCAACTATAAGTGTAGAAACTGGCGGAACAAAGTTTGCATGAGGAGAATTATTTTTACAACTTTCGATTATTTGACTCCAAAAAGTGGGGATTGTAGGGTTTTAAGATTCAATGTCGTTCTATAAGCACAGCCCAAATTTTGTATGCTCTCGAACAGCCCAAAGGGAGAAGGATTTTATATAACTCTGGTTGTAAGTTGAGAAAATAGCTGGTCTAAGCTTGTATGGGAACATTTTTATTCAAATCGGTCTAAAACTTGGCTTTATTCGGCATCAGCTCTTAGGGAACGTACTCATACTACGTGACCCTTTTAGGGGGGAGAAGGGTTTTCAAAATACCACGCTTGGTCACAGGCAAGGTGGGGGGTTTTAGGTTTGCGTCACGTATTCAATAATATCTGGGAAAATCTCGCTTTAAAAATTGAAAAAAAATTGGATCACCTAGTAAGAGTACGTTCTCTTAAGTGGAGAAAATGCCAGAAATTTTTTTTCATCAAATTAGCTTTTAAATTGACATATGCGATCTTTGAGGGAATTGAAGAAGGAAATTCTATAGTATATAGTGGAAACGAGAATAGATTTTAGTACTTAGCACCTTCCTGCAGATATAAATAATAGCTTATAAACTTATGGTACAGATTAGTGCTGGAGAAACATCGATGTTATATCGATGCGTCGATGTATCGAAGTTAAAAATATCTATATATATGTATTTATGTTGGCCACTCATGAAATGGGTGTTTAGTAGTACTGGAGAAACATCCCTGTTGGCCAACATCGATATATAGAGATTTTAAACTTCGATCATCGATGTTTTCTCCAGCACTACTACTCATATTGTAGCGGCACACATTGTTAAGTGTTTGAAAACTTTTGAGCAACAGTGTGCGTATGTCCAACAGTTGAAGCTTGTTTTAGAGCAAGATGTGCAAGTGAAAGGCCAGGCCAAGATTTGGCTTCTGCCTTATTTTTGCATGACTTTTGCACGGCTCAAAATCGAAGTGAAATTAAAAATCTCTTAAGACGCAGCTTGTGCGTCTCTTACATAAGTCCAATTCCCATAACCAACAACAATTCAAGCAACCTGAGACTTTTGGCCAAGATATATATGCTTTTTTTTATTCGTCCATTATACCATAGTCCAAAGTATATTTCATATCTTATGAACAGGAAGAGTAGCTTTGAGTGCAGCTTCCTACAAAGTCTCGATAAAAATAAATTAAAAAATGTTTACTTCCAATTGGTATTGGTTTTGGGCTTTGGTCTTAATATTAAACAATCTGGTTTAATTTTGTTTTTTTTTTTCTTAAATTTTCATATGTTCATATGCGGGGTCTAGTCTTCGATTGATGCTCGCCAAATGTAGGCGAAGGTTGGCAGCAGGCCTGCGTGTTAATATGTAAAAAAAACAAAATATAATTGATCGGTACGGTTTGCTGACAGTTTTCGGAATTTATTAGCCGTATAATGGCCGTGTTGGAGTTCCAATCTTGAGAAGCTGCAGTGCCGGATTACAAATGAAGGCGCCTAAATTAAAATTTTTCAGAGTCAGCACAGTTTTGTAATTACATTATTATGTATTTCTATCCAAAATAGTAGCTGTAAGACATTCTTAGCATAAAAATCTGAATCTCAGTTTATTTCTCTTTTGCGTACATCTTGAACTTGAGCGTGATTTTTTTTTTGGCGCCCTCTAGCTAACATTTTTACACCAAAATGGAATTCCTTGCTTGCTCCCTAACGCAAACAACCTTGAAACTTAACATGGCTAGTTTTGTTGCAAACCAGGCCCTATGACTTGACAAAGCGTGCAGGGAGCAGACGCCCCTAGCATAAATACAAACATTTTTTTTTTGGTTTTTAAATCATCAACGGCGGTGGAATTGTTTCTCCTTTTAAGTGATCCTGAAAACCCATTATTGGATTACGCTAGGACAAAGAGCGTACCTCTAAGTACCACCCGCCTTTCCAACCGTATTCTTGGCTATTAGATCCGCTTGCTCCACTAACAGACAATATTGGGTAAAAAAAAATACATCATTTCATTGTAAAAACTTTTTTCACTTCGTTCCTTGCTGAAATATTAACCCACATAAAACATATATGATCCACTAACCCATCCCTCACATAAAAACAAAATTTTTTTATATATTTGACATATGCATGCCTATTCATATATTACGTGTTTGGGAACACCTCCGAACTTGGACCTTGTCCATTCCCCTACAAGTCACTTTCCATTTTTGTATGCATTTTACGAGCAGTCCGTAAAAACTCATCACCATAAAGCAATTTACATTTTCATATGTTTTGTGTTTATCTTTTCTTGTTTTTATTTTTCGTGTTTCTGGGTTTCTTCTGTTTGTGTACTCCGAGATTTGCCAACTCATGTCACTCACTTATTCGCTCATCTGTCAAGTTTCGCCGGCATTTTGGTCTCGTCCCAAGTTGCGACATGTTGCAATTTGTGTGTGCATATGGCAAAGACAAACCCAGCAACCTAGTCTCCGCCTTGGTCCCGTCGAGCAACACATCGTACGTGTAGAAACATTTTAAGCACTCAAAAAACCATATTCAAAATTTGCCGCGTCAGTCTCTAAATTGTGCCAAATGTTGTCACCAAACAAAGGGCAAAAAAGACCAAGCCCCGTGATTTAAAACTGTCAATTAGCTACACTTAAAAAAAAAATTTTGAATCTTGAGTTCAGATTTGCAAAAATCAAAATTGAGCTACAACTAGTGTACCCAAGCTAGTGGGAAACCTTTCTGAAAAGAACGACTATATTGTAGCAAAGATGATATTCAACAGGAATTTCACTACAGTCCTACCCTTACGGAAGGATTAGACTACGGGATCTTTGCTAAACAACTTTGACACCACAATCTATACTGATGGCTCCAAAATGGATTGTGGTGTCCGTGTAAATATTCAGAGAGACTAAACATAGAAAAGTCAGTGCACCCCCCCAATTTATACAACGTCTTCCAGGCGGAAGTATTTGCTATTGGGATAGGGATATTGTAGGATACTAATCGCTGAATACACATTCTGGATAGCCAGGCTGCGATTCAGGCCCTGATCACAGCCTCTAAAATGGTGGAACAAAGCAGAGAGAGCCTTACCAACGTAAGCGAAAGGCATAACGTTACTCTAATCTCGGTCCCGGGACACAGGAATATAGTGGGAAACGAAAAAGCCGATGAACTGGCATGAAATGGATCTGCCATGAGTGAGGCTCTTGCGGCACCAGCGTTTACACCACTTAACGTGGTCAAGAGAAATATCAACACAAAATACCTGCAGATAGCGGATCGTAGTTGGAATAGTCTTGTAACATGCAGGACTAGTAGATCCCTATGGCCTAAATACAACCTCAAACAAACAACATCGTACCTCTAGACTGGTGGCAGTCATCACTGGCTTCTGGCCTATTGGAGAACAGGCGGCCAAAATGAGGCTTCCCCACAATATCGACCAGCCAGAAGAAAAAGAAACCGTTCTTCATTTTCTTTGTAAATGCCCTGCTCTTTGGAAGCAGAGAATGGACACCCAAGGAAAGCCGCTTTTCAATGGACTGGTTGAGCTGGCGGAAATAAACATCAATGACCTCCAGAGGTTCCTAAACCGTACGGACTGGATCTTACCGAGCTGTCTACACAAATAACCAATAAACGAGTTGGAAACGAGGATGTGGCAACAAAATGGTGCGAAAGCGCTAGTTGGGCTCATGGACTGAGCCAACACTTTAACCAACCAACCAACCAACTGCTAGAGGGGTTACGGAAGGCTTTTTCATAATCCAGCAGGCACTGGGATCATTTTGATCTCGAATTCAAATTCAGCGTTCCCAATCTCTTACAGAAAACTTAAAGGGAAACAAAATTTGTCGCGGCAGCGATTTATCCATCATTTCACTCTACTTACAAGCTCGTTAAGGGAAACTACTTCCTTGTAACAAGGTATACAGCCCTTAAAACTTTTATTTTTTTTTATGAAAGCTGCATGATATTATATCGTTATCGAAAAAAAACATTGTTTCCGTGACGTAATAGTTAGTGTCCTATATTAGGTTCCTAGTTGGAGCAAAGGGCCTCTAAAACTTTCTCCAGTTTTCGCTGTTTTTCGCAATCGCTTTTATTTCCCGCCAGCTTTTTCCGGAAGCATTAACTTCCCCTTCCAGCGTCCGGTGCCATGTTGATCTTGGCCGACCACGTCTTCTGCTGCCTTGCGGATTCCTGTCCAGCGCTTCTTTTGGGAATTCGCCTGCTGATTTACGTATGGTGTGACCAATACATTTCCATTTGCGACGCCGAATTCGGATCAGAACCGGCTCCTCTACGCATCTGCTCAAAAGCTCTGAGCTCGAAATAGTCGTTGGCCACCATATCCTCAGTATTTGTCTTAGGCAGCGGTTTATAAACACCTGAAGTTTCCCTGCTAAGAATGCAGTCATCAACCAGGTTTCGCAGCTTCACGTTTGATTTGAATATGCGTTGTTTGGTGGCCGTGGATAAGGCTGTTGATTTCCATACTTTATTTGGTTGACCAAAAGCTGCTTTGGCCTTGTTGATGCGGCTATTCACATCTTCAGCAGCTGCCCCTTCGGGTGTGATTACGATACCCAAGTAGCAGCAAGTGTTTGCATGTTCTATGTTTTCATTTCCGACATTAACGTGACGTAATAGTGGAACTAATTTGAATGGTCTAGCTCTAACCATCCCCAAGATCTAGTCGTTCCGACACAGACGGACATGTCTACATTTAAAATTGCGTTGTTTTGAGCTTGACATATGACGAAGAGCATTCACTTTGGACGGGTAAGTTCCAAATCATAAGTGTTTAACTACCAAAAATACAGATGGCCCACCCTATAGCATATACAAAGAATACCTTTAACTTAAAAATTTTCTTCTTAAAATTTAAATTTGAAAAAAAATGTTTTCAATGACTAACTGCAAAGTCGACGAAATTTCTTCAAGTGTAGTCATTTAGTCAACTCATAAAGCGCACACATCTTTTAGTTAATAAAATGTGCAAGTTTTTTTTTTTTATTTATTATTTTTATTACAAATTGTTGCCAAAATTATTTTAATTATTTCCAGCAAAGCAAGCAAAGCGCAAAATGTGCAGCCAAAATGAAAAATTTGTAATCTTCATTTAAAAATTAAATAAATTAAATGCCATTGAAATGTTGGGGTCTTGAGTACTCATATGTGGTTACATTTAGGCGACACTAATTTGCGGTCTTAAATGGGTTTTTGGGTCGTTTTAAAGCAGCAGGCTGAAAACGTTAACGAATTTTCTTGTGGACTTGTAACTATGGGATGCAACGATTAGGGTAAATACTTAAACAAGTTTTGGGGAGCTTTTTGTATTATTATTTTTTTGCTGATCATCAAAAGGAATGTATTTTTATGTAGAACAGGTTCCTTAGGCCCTATATCCAAAGGTTGGAGCTAAAAGTTTTGGGAGTTGCATCTGGAGAGCAATGAAAATCCCTCAAGGCACCTTTTTTCATGTTTTACTTTTTCCAATCTACGAAACCCTTCAGAGAAATTTGGAATCATCTGTTACCATAACGCCTGTGGACAGGCCCACAAATCTTATGCCAAAATGATATGGATAACAAAACAAACGGATTAAGCTATGTTCACTAGTCTCTCTCTTCAACTACCGATTCCTGTTGCCTATCTCTGTAGGACCAATAGATTTGGAAGCTTGCAATTTTTTCAGTAGTTATATGCTCTAGTTCCGTTGAGAGCAATGAAAATCCCTCAAGGCACCTTTTTTCATGTTTTACTTTTAACAATCTACAAAACCCTTTAGAGAACTTTGGAATCATCTGTTACTATACCGCCTGTGGACAGGCCCACTATGTTCACTAGTCTCTCTCTTTAACTATCCATTCCTGTTGCCTGTCTCTGTAGGACCAATAGATTTGGAAGCTTGCCTTTTTTTTTAGAATTTATTTGCTCTAGTTAATCTCTTGCATTTAGCTGCCCACCAAGAGTGATGCTTGGATGCTTTTGTTTTCATTTGAAAGGGATAACTCCAAGTTCCAATAGAAGAGTTTTACTGTTGAATTTTTAAAGGTGACGCAAAGAAATAGGCGACTTAAGCTGTGCAGAGAATTGGTTCAATATTTGTATGGGAGCTATATGATACAGTGGAACAATTTTGATCAAACTTCACAAAAATGTTAAGTTTAAAACAAAATACAACTGAGATGAATTCGATGGCAATATATAAAAAAAATTCAAAAATCAATTTTAACGTGTATTTTTGAGTTTTTGTGAATTTTATAAGGTGACGCAAAGAAATGCGCGAGTTAGGCTGTGCAGAGAACTGGTTCAATGTTTGTATGGTAGGAATATGAAATAATAAACCAACTTTGATCAAACATCACACAAATATTAAGTCTGTTCTGCTCTCGAAGACCAATAGATTTTGAAGCTTGAATTTTTTCAAAAGTTTCGTCAGGTGCTCTAGCTCCTCTCTTGCATTTAGTTGCTCACCAAGATTGATGCTTAGACTTCGGATTGAATTTTACAAGGTGACGAAAAGAAATACGCGGATGAAGCTGTGCAGAGAGCTGGTTTAATGTTTGTATGGTATATGATATAGTGGACCAATTTTGATCAAACTTCAAACAGCTCTCGAAGACCAATAGATTTTGAAGCTTGAATTTTTTTCAAAAGTTTCGTCAGGTGCTCTAGCTCCTCTCTTGCATTTAGTTGCTCACCAAGATTGATGCTTAGACTCTTATTTAACTATAAATTTTTTTTTTTTGGAAAGGATTGAATTTTATAAGGTTACGCAAAGAAAGACGCGAATGAAGCCGTGCAGAGAACTGTTTCAATTTTTGTATAGTAGGTTTATGATATAGTGGACCAATTGTGATCAAACTTCACACTTAAAGGCCCATACGCAGCTTGCAAAAATTCCGCACGAAATGTCAAAACTTCATATAAAAAAAAATTTCCCACCATTTGGGATTTTTTTTATATGAAGTTTTGTCATTCCGTGCGGAATATTTCGTACTGCGTATGGGCCTTAAAACAAAATACAACTGATATGAATTTGGTTACGATATTTAAAAAAATTAAAAAAAAAAATGTTGGCCATGTATTTTTGTGAATTTATGCGTTTCATAATAGTATGCACACTTGTGGGAAGTTTTGATCAAAATTGGTCCAATATTTCATATGGCTACCATAGAAAAATTTAACTTGCGCTCTTTTATTGAGATTGCGTGATCTTCTAATTGTTGGATCATGGTACTTTGGTATATTTTGTGCCACGTTAAAATTGACAGGATACTGAAAAAATTTGTGGTATAGAGTGTATCAAGTTCAGGCTTTTTTATTGCCAAAATTCCGATCATTTATCGAGTTATCTATAACTAAATATTTAGGTAGATTTTTCTTTGACAAGACATATGGTTAAAGGCCTATACGCAGTTCGAAAAATTCCGCACGAAATGTCAAAACTTCATATAAAAAAAAATTCCCTTTTTGGGATATTTGTTTTTATATGAAGTTTTGACATTTCGTGCGGAATTTTTGCATGCTGCGTATGGGCTTTTAAGGAAGAAACATATTTAACTGAACGAAAGTCGAAAATGTGTGTAACATGGAGGAGTAGACATCATGTCCGTCTGTCCGAATGAATGCCCGATTACACAAATTATTTTTTCGTTAAGTTAAAGGGGTCTACGCAGTTCGAAAAATTTCGCGCTGAATGACAAAACTTCATATAAAAAAAAACCCATTTGGGATATCCCTTTTGGGATTTTTTTTTTATATGAAGTTTTGTCATTCCGCGCGAAATTTTTCGAACTGCGTATAGGCCCTAAAGAAAGAAAAAGAATCGGTTTCTACTACTACTATAGTTCTGCTCTCCTAGTGGAGCATAGTGCGACTCGGTTTACGAATTTCCAAACTTACGCATACAAATGCTGTTGGTCAATATTTATTTTTGTTAAACCAAAACCTTAATTTTCAATTTTTATGCCTGAACTTAGAGAAGCAAAGTTTACTCAAGAATTCTTCGAAAATTCGGTCAAGGTTAAGCCAACATAAATCGAGCTATGGCCAAAGCAAAAATATTACTAAATGGGATTTAACGCTTATCAAACTATTTCAAGGGCTCTATTTAGACATACTAGTTGCATTCTTTGGCTATATAAATACTCTTACCTTGTCAGTTCCATTCAATGCACAAATGCAGCATAATTTTCAAAACGATTAATAAGCCAATCAATCAACAGGAAAGTTGATGAAAATATCTTCAATCGTAACAAATTGAATAAAATGAAACTGATTTGAATGGATTGCTAAGCATTCATATGCATTAAATAATTGTGCAGTGGGGTTCAACGGAACGCCCTGCATCTGTTCAGGTCATGCCACTCGGGGGAATGTATTCATGGATTTGTATTTGTAAGGTCTGTATGTGATTGTATATTGCTCTGATTATTATGCAACAAAGCAAGGCAACAAAAGTAAACGAAATCAAAATCGAAATCATAATGGGTTAAAAAAAACAAAAACCTATCGATTGGGGTTTATCGAAGTTTTTATACGCTTAAAAATTGTTAGCAGGAACAATTAAGCTGTATTGAATTTCCCTGCTAAAATACAAATTTCCCTACGAATTTCCCAGCGAATATAACTTAACTTAGCGTATTTACAAAAGTTGTAATAAATTACTTAAAGAGCCAACAATGCAAACGCCATCTAGCGACAGCAACTTGCTGGCGCCATCCAGCGGACACATTTAACAGGAAAAAAAAGTTGACGGGGACGACGAAGACATTAAAAGTATTTTACTTAATAATACAGACTCAATAGCGAATTCCAAGATGATTATGATGTGGATTGGACTTAGAACCAAAAGGGCTGACGAAATGACTGTAATAACAATTAAATCTCTGATGAAAAATAGCAGATTTGATAAGCTGAGACAGCCAGCTTGGGCTAACAAATTGAGTTGCTCTCTATAAGAGCATAGGAAAAACAAATACAAGCTGCCAACATTGAACAAACTTAATCGAATCTGTCAATGCGTTTGATAAAAAGATGCCTCAATGGTTGGCCAAGTCACGAATGCTCTTTCTTTATGAAGCAATCAAAACATACACATATCATCCAATTAGCAGCAGTTGGGAAGTCATTGGTAAGCTCCTCCAGAAATTAGAAATGCAAACAACCAAATGTATTTAATTGCGGCTTCAAGACTTTAAAGATGATGATGATGATGGATGTGCTGTTGCTGCTGATGACGATGATGCTGTTGATAATGGTGGCCAACAAACAAACCAGTTGCTGCTGGCCAAGTAGAATTTTACCATGGCTGGCTTGATTGCTGTCAAAGAGCAGCTTGTTGCTTGGACTTGCTTATGGCCAGTGGTGTTCGCATGGCGGGCATAACATTCGTACTCGCATAATACAAGTTCAAATACCCCTCTTGATAAGGTACGCTCATGGGCTACAGGTGTATTTGGTCAAGGTAAGCGACCCAGTGCCATAATCAAAAGAAAAAAACTAAAAAATAAAGAAACATAACAGACGACGATGATAGAAATTTATATTACAAAAAACAACAATAACAACAAAGAGGTGCGGCCACAAATTGTTTAGACCAAAGTCAGTCAAGAGCAATTAAACTGTGCTCCATATAAGTACTACCTAGTATAAAGATCTAAGACCAGAATCAGGCCCGAAGCTAAATAGGAGTAATGTCTTGAATTATAGCAGAGCTAGTACTTGGAATTGCAGACTTTGGCCTTCTCATCAACCTCTGTCACTTTGCTCTGCTTTGCTCGTCTACGCATGCTCACTCAACTCTGTGCGCACTTAACCCAACAGACCAAAAATTTGAAACCACTGTACTTGGTGCACCAGCCAAATGACAAGTTTATATCTGACTGTTCCAGACCATCATACGCACATTAAAGCATGTTTCTACCTGCGCTTACTTCTGCTTAATATAATTTGAATTGAATCTAAATTCTAAAAGAAGTGGGGGAAGTGGGATATTCAATAGCGCAACCGGAGCGATGGATGGCCATCGCTCCAACTGAGATACCTCTCCCAAGAGGAATCTTTCCAAAGAGACCGATACTTATCCCAGGTAAGCGGGGAGTAGGCATGTCGACTTCCGTAAACCTTTGTTAAGATATATCATGGCGATCCTAAATTGACAAAAATTTTAATTCTGAGGTTAAGGACGCCTATGCCGCTCAACAGTGTGCGAGTAGCACGTAGAATCAAAAAAAGTAGTAGGACTGAATTTTTAAAGCGCAAACGGAGCGCTAGAGGGCGGTCGGAACACCTGGGCGTGGTAGTAGGCTATTTTCCAAAGAGACCGATATTTTTTCCAGTCTTCTGCTGGCTAGCATGTGTATTTGCGTGAACCATTGTTCAACTTTGTTGTCTGAAAGAATCCCATTTCGTATATTGATACGAATTATAATTATTATTTTTATACCCTGTACCGTATGTTTCAAAAGGTATATTAAGTTTGTGCAAGCCGAAAATGTATGTAACATACAGAAGGTGACGTCGGAGACCCCCCAAAGTTAACTAAAGTATGATCAGGGTGACTTGAGAAGTCGATATACCCATGTCCGTCTGTCGTCTGTCTGTCTATCCGTCTGTCCTTATGAACGCCTAGATCTCAGAGATGGTAATTATAATAATAATGTCAAGGGAGGCAAGTTTATTTTACTTTGTCGATATCGGGGTTATATTATATAGCTCCCATAGGGGTGTTTTAGAGGACCTCGAAAAAAACCAAAAGTTTTAGATGGATAATTCGTTTGTTTATGAAGATATCATAACCAAATTTGGCACTCGGAAGTTTTTTAGAGTTCCCAAGCACTGTACCAAATTTTATCAAAATGGGTTGACTATATTATATAGCTCCCATAAGAACGATCGGTCAAAAAAACATTTTGGTTCAAAATTCGTCTATTTTTGGTTGTTTATGAAAGTATAGTAACCTAATTTGGCAATCAAATATCTTTTGGTGTTCTTAAGCAATATACCGGATTTAGTTGCAAGCAGTGGTACAGGGTATACCAGAGTCGTACGCGCCCGACTTTAACGTAAGCACGTCTTTTTTTGTGGAACTGATGAAACTAAAAAGAAATGAGTAGCATCTAAAAAATATTTTTAAATCAAAAATTTACGAAATGATTGTAGTTTTGTATAATATATGAAAGCTAATGGCAAAGTAAACGAGTGTCGAAAAAATAAGCCAACTAACGTCTAAAGAAGCTTATTGAAATACTTCTCGTTGAGTAGTTCTGTATATTTGCGCAGATTGAAGAACGTGATTTTTTTGTAAAATGATATCAAATTGCTCACAAATTGCATTTTGAAATCATGTGATTTACTTTTCTTGTATTTAAAACAAGGCTTTTCATTTATTTTATTAAGGGGAGGTTCTTTCAAATTTGGTCGAGAAAATCGATTTTTTTTTTACAAAAAATTAAAGCTACATATTCGTTGAATATGAAAGTATTTTTCGATGCAATTGATATTTATAGAAATAGAGCGTCTTGAACGCACCTAAGTCGCACGCGCTGAGGGACGTTCTAAAAACTTTAAATGCGTTTTTCTCGGAACCATGTTTTTCATCCGCATTTCAATATAGCTCTTGATCTATTGTTCCGATTTTCTTCATTTAATTTATGTTTGAAAGGATATAATATTTTGTATGCCTCATACTAACAATTAACATGAAAAAGTGTTAGATTGTTATTTTTAAGCAAGGCTAAATCACACAAAAAGTGATTTCTTTAACGTTCACATTTCAGTTAATTTTTCGTCAAAGCTCATTCTGATTTAGTATAAGGCATAGAGAATTTCATTTACTTCAATAAACAAAAAACATTTTTCATTTCGGTTCACTACAAGAGGCTGGAGAACTGAAATGCGGAGTCGATATTCTGCGGGCAGAGGCAGACAAGAGCCGCCATTTTGAATTTCGTCGAGAAAAAAAACTCCAATTATTGTACAATAAAAATCGCATTTGACAATCAAAACAGGAAGTTTGTATGCCATTTCATCATGCCACAAATAACTCCCAAACTTCGCTTTCTTTTCGGCCAAATTTGAAAGAGCCTTCCCTTAAATAATAATAAGCAATGGTCTAACGAATTTTTTTTTTAACTTTTAACACTTAAAAAATTGTGTTATACTTCTTTCTTATTACTTCCGATGGCATGCTAACAGCGAAAATGCAGTCAAAAACTTTTCTATGAATATAGGATTTTGAGATCTTGAAAATACAATATTTTTTGTGCTTAGTATCTTCACTTCGAGTAGTATCTCTAAGACGATTTGAACATTTTCATTTCTTATATGGATTAAATTGTAATATTTAGCTTAACTACCATACTGTCAATTTGGTCTGTTGGGTTACCTTGTGCGCATGCGCACGCAAGGCGTTACAGTTAAATGTTTGTTAACTGCGCCGCTGTCAGCAGCAGCGACGTTGGCTGCGACTGCGACTGTGGCTGAGGCCACAATGCCGCTCGTGCCAAGCCGTTCAGTACAATTCGAACTCTCATTGAAAATGGTCTGCAAGCCGCGCATGCGCCCAACGTTGTCGTAACAGTCGCCGTCAAAAGCAATCGCCAGAAGTCGCGTGTTCGCAAATAACAAATTTATTTTAATTATTTTTTACGTGTGTGTGTGTATACGTGATTTTTTTATTCATACTATTTGGTTTTTAAATATATTAAAAGTTTAACGCTTTAAAAGCGACGTTCAAAAATTTTGTGTGCAGTGCCTACAGCTAAACGAAAATGTAATTGGATAAATTTATATATACATGTACATCGATTTTTGATATGATAAGATAACGAATTAATGCTAGTTTTATGTAATAAACTATTGTTATAATGTATGAGCTCTATAAATTTGGTATTTAAATGAATATATATGCAATAAGGCGCATTTATTATGAAGTTTTGATAGTTTTGAGGCAGTAAAGCAAAAATCAAACATTTCCTTAATCTTTTTTGAAAAATGCCAGGGTTGCTTCGTAGGTCTGCAGGGCCCTGGGGCCATGATTTAAATTTAAATATTTTAAGCTATTTTTTTAATTTGCACGTATGTTTAATGCAAGCTTTTTCATTGAAAATGAAATCTGTCTGCAGTCTTGTTTCAAGTTATTGTCTCAAAACCTCTCGATTTTTCTCAGAACGTTTCTAAGCATATATGATAGACTGTTTGGCTTCGAAAATTATAGAGAGCTCTTATAATACTGTTTGTTACTTTGGAAAACAAAAAAAAAGTTGTTACGTCACGAAATAAACTGTCAAGACAAAATTATAGAAGTATTCTTTGCTTCGAACTCTTTCGAATTTTTTTTTTGTTAATAATTTTAAAAATTGTGCTAATTAGTTTTCTCTACCGGGTTACGATTTTAATTACCACTCCTGTTGTCTTTTGTCGGTCAATTAAGTTGATTACACAAAATATTAAAGGTCATCTTTTTAAAGTAAATTTTTCCTGATTTACAAATCGCTCTGGCTCATTATTGCCAAGATAAAAAATTAGCGTTAGCAACTGCTTTCCTGACGGCGTTCAATTATTAACTAATCGAAAACGGTTACATTTTTTTCGATTTCGTTTTTCGTGCACCCAATTTCACATTTTTTGCTGTTGCTATCTACACATATTTTCCTTACTCTTTGTTTGCACAGCTGAAAAACGAAAACGGTTACATTTTTTTCGATTTCGTTTTTCGTGCACCCAATTTCACATTTTTTGCTGTTGCTATCTACACATATTTTCCTTACTCTTTGTTTGCACAGCTCAAAAACGAAAACGCTTACATTTTTTTCGATTTCGTTTTTCGTGCTTCCAATTTCACATTTTTTGCTGTTGCTATCTACTCATATTTTCCTTACTCTTTGTTAGCACAATTCAAAAACAAAAACGGTTAACTTTTTTCGATTTCGTTTTACGTGCTCCCAATTTCACATTTTTTGCTGTTACTATCTACTCATATTTTCGTTACTCTTTGTTAGCACAGCTCAAAAACGAAAACGGTTAAATTTTTCTCGATTTCGTTTTACGTGCTCCCAATTTCACATTTTTTGCAGTTGCTATCTACTCATATTTCCGTTACTTTTTGTTAGCACAGCTCAAAAACGAAAACGGTTAAATTTTTTTCGATTTCGTTTTCGTGCTTCCAATTCCACATTTTTTGCTATTGCCTTCTACTCATATTTCCCTTACTCTTTGTTAGCACAGCGCAAAAACGAAAACGAATCAATTTTTTCGATTTCGTTTTACGTGCTCCCAATTTCACGTTTTTTGCTGTTGTTATCTGCTCATATTTCCCTTACTTTTTGTTAGCACAGCTCTACACCTTTCGATTGAAATTAATCACTATGTTATTCTTATTACAAGGGAAATTTTCTTTATGCAAGACATAAACCATTTTTTATGCAAGACATGCACCATGTTTGTGTATGTGAATGTTTACCAAAGGTATGTTTTGAGTTGTGCATGCAATTTGAGTGTTGAGACTGAACAAAAAAATAATTTCAAGTAATTATCAATAAATGTCTGAGCTTAAAATTGGCATAAATATGATCTTAGATTATTAGAGAATATTTAAAAAATTATTTTAGTTTAAAGTGCTTACACTTTCGAAACAATATTGCCAATTTATTTTAACTCCTCTTGCAACAAAGTAGCCGTATTCAAAACACATAAAAGTGCGTTTTGGTGAAATTGGGAGCATCAAACATGTAATTTCAAAACGATAAAAAAATGTGAATTAAAAAATCGGTTTCCTTTTCTCGAGCAAGTCTGAATACTTCGTTCCTAAGTCATGAAACCATTGCTTGTTTTTTTTATCGACTTTGAAAGTCTTAAGATTTTAATATCGTTAGAGTTTCTTTGAATCTTTTGAAGCATGTTGTAGAGTTCTTGAAAATTGTTGCTTTTATTTTAAATTGCGGATTAAAGCCCTCATTTTTGCTTGACCTGAGTGATCGTTGGCAGTACCCACGAATTTATGAAATTCTTTTTATATTGTTTATTTCTAACTAGGTTCATATCTGCACAGGGGTTTAAGGTATGTTCGCCCATAAGCACTAAGTAGTGCTGGAGAAAACGTCGATGATCGAAATTTAAAATCTCTATATATCGATGTTGGCCAACAGAGATGTTTCTCCAGCACTACTAAACACCCATTTGATGAGTGCATAAGTGCTGGAGAAACATATCTATTGGCCAACATCGATATATAGCCATTTTAAACTTCGATCATCGATGTTTTTTCCATCACTAGCACTAAGGTTAGGCCAGACACATTTTGTTGCCTTTATTGGTTTGAGAATTCCCATAGAATTTATCTTCTCCAAAGTTTTTCATTTACCTTACAGTGCTTAAGTTTGAAGCGAATAAAAGTTGCTACCATCCAATTCCGGGATTTTAGAAAAGAATCAAAATACAAATATCTCATTTCTTTAATACAAATATTTATCAAATACAAGTTTTTTTTGTTAAATTTTTCTTTTTACGAAGAATTTTTTGAATCCAAATAGATGTCTTTGACAAGGAAAATTGAAATTGGGGGCGCAAGAAATTTTTGTGTCACCCGTCTATTTCTTTTTTCAATTTATTGCCATTTTGGACCCTTCCTTCCACTGAAGATCCGAGCAGAGCTGCTTGTCATCTAGGCGAAGAATGCTTTAGTAGATAATATTTTCATGGGTTGTATTAGTGCTGGAGAAAACATCGATGTTATATCGATGCATCAATGTATCGAAGCTTAAAATATCTGTATATCGATGTTGGCTAACAGAGATTTTTCTCCAGCACTACTTAACACCCATTTGATGGGTGCAGAAGTGCTGGAGAAACATCTCTGTTGGCCAATATCGATATATGGAGATTTTAAACTTCGATCATCGATGTTTTCTCCAGCACTAGGTTGTATAATATATATATTCCTTTATTCATACAATATAAAAACTTGATTATGCTATATGAAAGCTCAACAAGAGCATAGGGCGTCAACAAATTCTCTCCATCTACTTCTTTCTTTTGCCAATAGTTTGAGCTGGTTCCATGTCATATGTTGACCAGCTCCTTCATTTCGGACCATTCTTATCCACGTGATTCGTGGGGCGTCGATGGCCCTGCGGACTCCAATCGAGTGCTGCTCTTGCAATGTCTTGGGTTGGCCGTCTTAGAGTCTGGCCAATCCATGACCATTTGCTTTTTCGGATTTCTAGCTCGATCGGGTGGATTTCAGCTAGATTAAGTAGCTGCTCGTTTGTAACCCAAGTGGGTTGTATAATATAATAATTTTTTAGGCTAGACCAGATCAATGGGGTGGTTTTCGGTTCCGAACCCCCCACCAAAAGTTGGAAAAATTGGTTAACAGTGTTCTGCGAGCTCTGATGTATATGCACTTCGAGATGAATTTCTGGATTCAAACCTGAGCTAGACTCTGAACCTTTTGAGACAGTTTTTGGCAAAGATCAACTGTACTGTAGTGATTCAAGCAAGCAGTTGAATACTTCAAAAGATGGCACGGAATCCTAATTTTATTTTAGCACCAATTGAAATCTTCGATAGATAACATGGCATCCTAATTGTATTTGAGCATCAATTGTTACTTCAAGGTACTAACTTCCGTACTAACTTCTCGTTCTTAATGGAAAATCTTCTAAGATCGATTTTCCTACACTTCTTTAAGACTTTGTAGTCGCCGTTTTCAAGTCAGCTAAAATTTTTACATGGATCGTGTTTGGGTAAGGTACGTTGTCGTATGCCTTAACTCTTGGTCAACATCCTTTCACAAGTGGAAATTAAATTGGGGTTCCTTGTTAAATGCAGAACCCTGGAAGATAGTCTCACCAAGATTCTTTATGAGACTACACAGCGACATTTTGATGCCAATTTAAATTGGTAAAAACCGACATAGATCCGCACTGTCCACTCTGAACTTGCCTCCAGGGCGTCGTGGGAGGAATGCAAAGCTATAGCGAATGATTGGAGTCGTTGGAAGGCGTTTGTTTTAGTCCTATGCTCCGATTCTTCTTCTTTTATTCCTTTAACTCCTTGAGGAGCATAGGGCCTCTGTAAAACATCTAAATCGTATACGGTTTTGTGACAATTGTTTCACTTCCCTCCAGGAACGTCCTGATTCTTCAGCTTCTTTCAAAATGTTGTTTTGGGTCTGCCTTTTCTTCGGTTGCCCTGCGGGTTCCAATCAAGGGCCTGACGACAAACTTCATGTGGTGGCTTTCGCAAAGTATGCCCAATCGGCCCAATCGAATTAAAAAGTCGTCATCGCTGTTGGCGTTCACTTTCAATGCCTTTGTTTTTTCCCCATTTACCTCGAGACCGTGCTTACCAGCTTCTTCGACTAGATCGTCCAGTTTGCCTTGCATATCATTATGTCGAACAGAAAGGAAACAGATGTCATCGGCGTATTCTAAATCTTCAAGCTGCTCTGTCAACGTCCAGGAAATGCCTCTGTTTTTTCGATCTAGTGTATTGCGCAGGATTTCGTCGATGGCGATTAGGAATACATCCGGTGACAGAAAGCAGCCCTGACGGACTCCAGAGTTCGTTGAAAAAGATGCAGACAAGCTTCCGTTGTGTAGAACCCTGCATTTGAAACCCTCATAATATGCCTCTATTGAATTGATTAGGCTCAGGGGGATTCTAGCTTTATGCAACGCATTCCAGATGGATGAGCGATGCACACTGTCGAAGGCTGTCCGCAAATCGATGTATGTCAGTTGGAGAGATGACTGCCATTCGTTGACTTGCTCTACTAATATTCGGAGTGTGCTGATCTGGTCTATGCAAGAGCGGTTTGATCTGAAGCCAGCCTGTTGTTTTCGGTTGGCATTGTCTAGTAAAGCATTTATACGCTTTAGCAGAACGGTAGTGAGAACTTTGGAAGGTATGGACAGCAGCATAATGCCTCTGTAGTTCCTATATAGTGATACGTCGCCCTTTTCCGAGATCTTCACTATGGTGCCTTCCAGCCAATCCGCAGAAAGACATTTCTCGCGCCAAATTGCATTAAAAACTGGCTGAAGGAGTTTTGCAGTCATATCTGGGCATGCTTTTAAGACCTGCCGTCACTCCCAGGAGGCTTCCCTGATTTAAGACTCTTGATAGCTTCGGTTATTTCTCTGGTAGAAGGGGGTTGGGTGCTTATATTTGCGCTGACTCCGCCTGTTGGAGGTTGTTCTGCAGGAATGGATTGGTGGTCTCTGTTCAACAGCTCCGATTAGTAACCATAATAAATAGTACCCATGAATTAAAAAAAAAAAATAAAAAAAAAAAAAACTGGTAAATAGTACTAGTTTTGTTAAGATATGTTTTTCCAAAATGGGTATACGTATAAGTCTGCGTATAAGTCTAAAGCCTAAACTTTTGGTCAATGTGATTTCACAAGCGGAATTTAATTTTGAATTCGCTTAGAGTTTACTTTTCAGTAGTTGGATTCCTGAATTGTGTCTAAGATCAAGGATCATTTCTTTATGGGCTAGTTTCAATTCCTCGATTGTTCCTAAGATCAAGGTTTATTCCCTAGTATTGGCCTAGGAATTATCTCAGCTAGTTTCGAGAAGCTGTATATCTTGTTTATAGATAGAGCCAACGAAATTTATTTCATCATAGAAAGTCTCGAGAAGCAATGTTGTTGAAAGAGAAGCTGCCAAGTTAAGGGGTCTACGCAGTTCAAAAAATTTCGCGCGGAATGACACAACTTCATATAAAAAAAAATCCCTTTTGGGATAGCCCATTTGGGACTTTTTTTTTTATATGAAATTTTGTCATTCCGCGCGAAATTTTTCGAACTGCGTATAGGCCTTTATACGATTTTAAGCTTTGTAGCCATATGAAAACTTTTAGCCGCTAGTGTACAGCTTTTCTTAATGAAAAAATTTCGTTAAAAAAAGTGCTCTGTTTCAGGATTCGTTTCGAGCTGCGAAACAGGCGCAAATGCGTTGCGTTTATGGAGCTTAATTTATAAAAAATATTTGGTTAACCGGTTTATTAACTGGTTTGCTTTAAAGTACGTTTAAAAACTATAACAACAATTGACAAAACTAAGTGTTCAACAAAAGCTGCAAAAAAAAATTTACAAAATTTAAAAAAAAAATAGCTGAAATTTTCATATACTTAACAAATTTACATATAACTCTTGGTTACCAAAAAAAAAAAACCATAAAAACAATTAACAATTAACAAAATTTTCATAAGCGAAATCTAAAAGACAATTATTTAAATAAGTAATTAAAACATAATGTTACAAAAAAACAAAAAAAAATTCAACTGACAAAAAAGCGTAAAAATTTTTATTTCGTTACTATCATTTTTTTTTTTTTTTTTGGTTTTTTTCTTGTGCTGGGACAGGTGAAAGTGTTAATAAAAAATTTAAGTACAACAACAAAACGCAACACAAAAAACAAAAACAAAAAAAGGTATTTTTTTAAAAAAGTCAACAAACAATAATTAAGTGTTATAAACGCATCTGTTAAGGTAAAAAATCAATTGAAGCGGTAAAAGTTGTGCAAATAAGAAATAAAACAATAAAAGCAGCAAGAAAAAACAAGTGGGCCGCTTGAGCTCGTCATAAGCCGACTATAACATACCCTAAGCTCTATCAAATTTACAAAAATTTAAAAATGTTTTGAAAATAAATGTTTTATTGTTTGCTTAAAGTTTCAACTGTCTATGGTTTGTGGGTAAAAGCCCATACGCAGCATGCAAAAATTCCGCACGAAATGTCAAAACTTCATATAAATAAAAAATTTCCCTTTTTTGGGATTTTTTTTTTATATGAAGTTTTGACTTTTCGTGCGAAATTTTTGCATGCTGCGTATGGGCCTTAAGTAGTAAAAAAAAGAAGAATTTTTGGAGTTGAGTCAATAAACCAGGGGTGCCCAGAGGCTGCTTATGGAAGAGCAAAAACCAATACATATGCAAGAAAAACACTAACACATCTAAAGCGAACCGTTTTTTCATTTTATATGCACTGAAAAAAATAGTATATACTCTTATAGATGTTTCGATCTTCGTTGTAATTAGTTTTTCTTTGCAAGCTATGCCTTAATACTCACATCTAACACGCAGTGCACAAAAATTTCGTGTCCGCGATCAATCCCATATCCTTTTTTGTAAGTGCAAGAGTTTAGAGAGCACAAACGAGAAAGAACAACAAAATTATATTGAAAATCTGTGGGCCAACAACAAATATACGCAAGGGTTGTTTCTGCGCTCAGAGAGCGCAGAGAGTAAGAGAGAGAGATTGCGAAATCGTTTTTATAATTTGCATTGGCATTGGGTAGGGTTGCCACCTGCATGTGCCATGCCCGGCAATGCCGGGCCTAGAAAGTGGTCGTCGGGCCGGGCTTAAAGCAATATTTTATCAATGAAGGAGAAGATGAAGTTGACAAAACGATTTGGAGCTTTGTGAAAGATCAAGCGATTGAACCGAACGACGATCTCAACGAAAATTTAACGTTCCCAGAATGCTATTTATACATCGTTCATCATTTTTTGCACCACATGACCAAAAGTATAAAAAATCTCGAAAAAGGAACAGTGATGAGTACACACATTCACAGTGCAATGACTGCATTGAGAGATGGGTTGCAAACCAGAATGGATGACAAGTCTAACTTGTGACACAGCACCAACGATCGAAATTTGAGAAAGAGGCCATTATTAGCTTAAGGCCTATACGCAGTTCGAAAAATTTCGCGCGGAATGATAAACTTCATATAAAAAAAAAACCCCAAATGGGATATCCCAATTGGGATTTTTTTTTGTTTTTTTTATATGAAGTTTTGTCATTCCGCGTGAAACTTTTCGAACTGTGTATACATACCCCTTTACCATCGAGCTTTTACATATTTGGCCAAATGGTAAAATTTTGAAAAATCTCCTTGTATGTTTATGACATTTCATCGACATAAGCCTCACTTGGTTAGTTACTTCATAAATGGTTCTCTTCTGGTGCGTATTTCTTCATTTACTGATCTAGGTGTTACTTTCGACCCGAAAATTACCTTCAACACCCATGTTTCTACAGTTGTGAATAAAGCCAGGTGTGTTTTAGGGTACATTAAACGCTGGTCAAAAGAATTTAAGGATCCGTATACGACCAAGGTTCTTTATTGTGCTCTCGTTCGCCCAGGACTTGAGTACTGTTCCTGTGTTTGGTGCCCCCAATATAAAAAATATCAAGCAGGAATTGAATCTGTTCAGAAACAGTTTCTCCTGTTTGCTCTTCGTAGCTTAAATTGGGACCCCAATATCCGCCAGTAGACTTCTTCTAATTGATCTTCCTTCATTAGAAAATCGTAGGATTGCCCTTAATGCTATTTTTCTGCATAAACTTATAACAGGATATATTGATTCCCCTTTCCTACTTCGACAGCTTTTGTTTAACATTCCTAGACGTTCCTCTAGGAATTTTGTACCCTTAACTCTACCGAGATGCACTACCAATTATGCTCTACATGAGCCATAAAGAGTTTTATGTTCAAATTATAATGACTTGGCTCGTATCCTCTCAAGTGAACTTTCTCCTTCCAGTTTGATGAGAGCTGTTTTAAAATACCTTGGCACCACCAAGGATCTCCGGCCGCTCTTCCTGTGGGTGGGAGCGCGGCTTACCTGAGGACGGTTTCGCGAGTTCAACTTGCTTTGCCACTGACCACATTTGGCTGTGGGTAGGGGCATAGCTGGCCATCTGGCAAATAAAATACCCCCACCGGGTCAATGGCAAAATACCTAATATTATTTATATTATTTATTATATGTTTTATTTATTGTTTCTTTTTATTGTCTTTTTGTAATAATTGTATATGTATTTTTTTGTATTAATCAACTGTTCAATTTATATGTTGATCTTTAATAATAAATAAAGAGTAGACCGAAAACTATTTCTTCGAGCGGCTGAAGCGGTTGATCTGGATGTTGACGCAGACGCTCTTTACAGCGAAATACTTTCTTTGGCGAAGATCCAATCCCCAAAATCAAACAAATTGACCTCCCATATAAAATGGGTAAAAATTTTCAAAAGTTCTGACGGATTGTTGGAAAAGTTTTATCGATCCCCATCAGCAATGCCTGCGTGGAAAAAGTTTTTTCAGTGATGAAGAATGTTTGGACCGATTTGAGGAATCGAATGAGAGTCGAACTGGTGAAGGCAGAGCTTCTGACGAAATTAAATTTCCATATGTAGTACAGTAAAAATAGACCAAAACAGCGGCTGAACTGGAAAAAGTTGCACACTGGAATTTCTATTGCTTAATGTATTAAGGACCAACCAAAAATGCTAAAGCCAAATTGGAGACCTCCTCCCCCCGTAGGGTTTTCCGTTATTTTGACATATGTTTGAGCCCATTTATCTCGAAATCTATAAGCCGTATACAAAAACTTTCAAGGCAGAAAATGTTTAAAATTGAATTGTACTTGTACTTGTACTGGAAGGTATACCCAGAAGTTCATATTTTAGGCAGCAGAGGGCGCCAAAGTTACTACAACGCAGTTTTTCGTATTTTTACCCACCTCCTTGCCGTTTTTTGTTTTTGGTGTGAATTAAAAAATTGTAGATCTCAAAAAAGTACACAAGACTCGTTTTTGAATCATGTAAGTATCTCTAGTAGTTTCCACGCTATGACGCTTTAAAGTCTTTCCGTGCCTTGAAAAACATGCAAGCGCATCGCCGGGGGCGCTAAAGTGCTGGGGGCGCTAAAGTGCTCTATAAGGCTCGCTGGGATTTAATACCATCATATTTTATCTTAAGGATTATAATAATAATAATAATTAGATATTATTACTAAGCTTTAAAAAGGGTTTTATAAAACAGTGCTGAATACTTTATTTTATACTTAGATTCTGCTTTTGATGATTTCAGATATTTTTTCAAAAACAATTTCAAAGATCTTGTTTTTTTATAGCATTTAGGCAGATGGATCTATTTATCGGAAATTTTTGCATATAGCTGCTGATTTTTTCAACAGATTTTAGAAGAAACAAAATATACCACTGTATGTGTAATGCTTCGAGTTTTGGGTCTGCACTTTTAAAAGATTCCCAAATCGTGCTACCAATCGGTAATTTTTGCATAAAGATCCCGATTTTTCCAACCGATTGAGTCTTGAGTTCTTATAGATGTGAACGCAAATCGTAAAAATCTATTATTGCAGAAGGGGGCGTGGCCAGTGAAGCACAAAATTCTAGGAGCTTGTGATATGCTCACAGCTTTCTTGTTCTTAGCAAAAAGGGTATTCCAGACCTGACTAAATCCGCTTCCCAAGCTTCAAAAGGTCTAACTCGTTTTCTTCTAGCTGTTTTCTGCACGAATTTTTTATACGCCTTACCCTTTGGCTATAGGGTATTAAGATAAATGAAAAATACTAATTCAATTATTATTTGCAAAACGATAAAGTAAAAATCATTTAGTAAAAGAAAACAACAAACAACAAATGCAACTACAACTACAATACAACATTTTGTTCAAAGCCAAGTTGGCCAATTTAGTCGGACTGCAGCTTGGCTTGCTTTGGTTAGGTTAAGTTTACTTTGGTTTGGTTCGGTTTGGTTTCTTTTCCTGGCCGCCCAAAACAACATTCACTTGTCATATGCTGGACAGCTAGCTACTTGGCTTAAATAGAATTTTGCAACAACAATAAAAGCAATAACAACAAACGTGGCAGACAGTTGTAAATTTGCGTTAAAGCCAGTTTTTTAATATTGGATTACAAAAATTAAAGAAAAAAAAAAGACCAAGCTACTGTAATGACATGTTTACACTGGCTCACATTGTGACATACTACAAGTGTAAAGTGTTTACATTGGCATCACAAAGTTGTGCAGCTTTCACACTGTGACAACATCTTTTGCTGATCAAATGTTCGCAAAAAGGGAAAAATTTATAAACAAATTCCCTTTATAAATTTCCCGTAATAATTAATATACCAATTCATATAAATAGAAATATGAATCGGCTTTTGGGGATTCTATGTACTATACTTTACTATAAAATTAGAAATTGAACTTTTTGTCGTGTTCCTTTTAGGGAACTACGAAGTTTCAAAAATATGATAAATATTAAGGCCCATACGCAGTTCTTATTTGGAATATTTTTTTTTATATGAAGTTTTGCGATTCCGTGCGAAATAATATCCCAAATGGGATGTTTTTTTTTATATGAAGTTTTGACATTTCGTGCGGAATTTTGTTAAAAAAGGGAATTTTCTTTAATATGAAGTTTTGACAAATGGGATATTATTTTTTATATGAAGTTTTGCGATTCCGTGCGAAATAATATCCCAAATGGGATAAATTTTTCATATTAAGTTTTGTCATTCCGTGCGAAAATTTTCGTACGCAGCATGCAAAAATTCTGCACGAAATGTCAAAACTTCAAAATTCCCTTTTTTGGGATTTTTTTTTTATATGAAGTTTTGACATTTCGTGCGGAATTTTTGCATGCTGCGTATGGGCCTTTAGACAAAAATGAAAATGAAGTATTTTATTATCAGCATTTTTCACAAAAGGCGCTGCAAATTTGGTAACATTTTCTTTAATCTCTTATAAGCGATAGATAGCAGCACTATGATCATCTTAAGCCAAAATTTCAGACGTAGAAAAAGACGATAGATTATGAGACAGATTGTGCAAACAAATTTAAAGCAAAGCATGATTCATTGATGTATCATCTTTTTCACAGATTTCTAAAATTTTTAATGTCTTGTAGTATTTGCTGTAACCAATAAATTTACCAATGATTCATCTTGCATATAAATCTGAGATACTCTGAAGAAGTGTGGTATGCAACAATTTCTCTGGGTTGCATTTTTAGCCATTTTAGTCCACTCTAAAGGCCCATACGCAGCATGCAAAAATTTCGCACGAAATGTCAAAACTTCATATAAAAATAAAAAATCCCAAATGGTGGGATATTTTTTTGCATGCTGCGTATGGGCCTTAAGCCGTAATGAAAGGTAATAATATTTTACGACTTTGTTGTTCAGAAAATAACATAGACTTGTTCTTGCTCAGTCGGAAATCGATATTTCCCTTTTTATTTGCGCTAAATTCGCATATTTCCCTTATCTTTCCGATAAATTCTTCTGTTGTGTTGACGCGAAATTACTTTTGTTTGACACAAAACAGCTGACATGGTTGCCGCAGCTCTGTACTATATGTTGTTTATATTTCATTTTGATTAAAATATTGCTAGTTCTTCATTATTCTATCTTTTAAATAAAATTACCCAAAAATATAACTTAAGCAACAGTATTTATTGAAATTAAACACTACTTAGCTTTTTTTTGTTTCAAGGGAAATTTTCTTTGTGTAACGCGGGAACCCTATCGCATTATTGCCATGTGTTCGTGTTTAATATAATAAAAATTCGTTTTAGCTGTGCATGCTAGTACACTCATGATCCAACAATTACAAGGTCGCGCAATGCGCTGTTTCGTTTTTCGTGTCTCTCTGAAAAAGAGAGCGCAGGTTCAATTTTTGTATGGTAGCTATGTGAAATAGTGGACGGATTTTGACAAAACTAGATTTAGAAGAAACATAAAAACACATAAATACATGTTGGAAAATTTTGTATATAATATAATATATTTTTTTTTAAATATCGTTACCAAATTTATGTCACATGTAGGGGAAAAGCTGGTAAGTTGCCATACCATAACTTTTTTGGCTATATCTCGACATTGAATACATATAGGCATCGTTGTAAATATATCGTTGGATAGAGAAAAGAAAGAGTTAAGATCCAAAATAAGCAGATCATTTGATTTCTATAAAATTTAGCATTTTACATAAATTTAAGAAAAGATTCATAAAATTTAAGAAAATTTATTGATTTTTAATTTAACTGAGCATTAAATTGAATTTAAAAAAACAGGAAAAATTTTAATTTCCAGAGAAGTCAAAATTGTGTTTTTTTGTGATCGGAAATATTGAAAAAATATATCCGAAAATGACTGAAAAAGGCACTAAAAACAATTTAAACTAGTTTCAATGACAATTTCACACAATAAAAACGTCATATAAATAACAAAGCAATTGAAAAAAATAAAAACAGATGTATGGCAACTTACAAGCCAAAAAGTATGGCAACTTACATTTTTGAAGCCATTTTGGAATGCATTAAAAAAATATTTGTCTAGTCACTGTATGTCCGAAAACCATTTTGGATTCTGAAAGTTCATTGAATTTCAGTTCCAGCCTATATATTTTCCTTGATTTTTCATTTTAATTTGATCACTTTTTGAGCGCAATCAAAAATAATTAGAGTATTCACGCTTTGTGTTGAGTTGAGGAGTTGAAAAGTTGAGGACTTTTACAAAAAGAAATGCATGCTGTAAATCAAACCTGCGTTTCAACTTTCAACTCAACTTTTCCTCAACCCAGACTCTAGTCTACTTTTTGCTGTTGAGTTTTTGACAAAGTGTTGCACAATATGGTTATTCGCTGCCTTTACAGCACTGCTACCATTTGCCATTTTTTAACCATTTCGTGGTATGAATTCAATTTTTAATATTTAATATTTAATTCAAGTTTTTGAATTTTAATGTAATTTGTACCAATTTACAAATGCAAACAAACTCTGGGAAGAAGAAGAAAACTCAAGAACTCAACAGAGCTGTTCATGTATTGGCCTGTTGACTTTTTTCTGAACTTTTCAACTCCTCAACTCAACACAAAGCGTGAATACCCTAAATGTTTTTTATTTTCCGATTTCTTTAAAAACAATTTTTATATGTATTTTGTCTGTTCGCATCAAAATCACATGAAAATTGTTGACAGCGTATTTTGGTGTTTTCATTGCTGGAACATTAGAATCGACCTTGCTAGCCCTGGCAACTTACAAACCTTTCCCATACCTATTTATTTTTAGTTTAAGGCCCATACGCAGTTCGAAAATTTTCGCACGGAATGACAAAACTTCATTTAAAAAAAAAATCCCAAATGGGATATTTTCGCAATATTTCGAACTGCGAATACCAAAATTGAACCAGTTTTCTGTGCACCTCTTTGCAGCACCTTGTAAAATCTAGGCATTATGCAGCAAACTACCTTCTTGTACACCCACCATTAGGTCAGGAATAAATAACGCATCTATCATATATATAGTACATGTCCTTCATTTTGCTAGAAGTTAATGGTAATAAATAAATAATAGCAATAACTTAAGCAAAAACATTCAAATTGAACATAGGGCATCAAAACCTGGTTAAGTCTCGATTCTTCAGAGAGCGTCCTTACATTCCATCAATCATAAACCGTTGTTTAAATCTATAAGTCGTCAACGAAGGGGGGTGTTTCTATCCGAGGCGTCGATGTTTCTGTAATACTTATGTTGTCGGCAAGGAAGGCATGATTCGCCTTCTCACAATAAGCTAGCTCACCAAAACGGTTGTTCAGGGGCTACCCAGAGGATACTTGACACCAGAGTCGGAAGTTTGTGAGCTGCTTGAACCGTTCAACAAAAGAACTCCCAAGTGAGTGGCGATCAGAAATTTTCCGCATTAGCATGCACTTTTGAGCCGTTCGCAATCCTCCTTCCGCATCTATCATAGACCAAACAAAGTTTTTGCTCTTTCACTTATCAGTTCACTCTAGTTTTAACGTTAAAAGGGAAAAGCGCAGTTCGAAAAATTTCTTGACTTCTCTTGGGAAATATTTCATTTTTCGCACATGTAACATATTCATATCATAAAATTTGCTGATTGCCAATAGTTTACTTTTATAAAATTTTGCAGCTTAATTGTCACGCTTTTCGTGTAGCAGTGTGAACCTAGCATTACAAAAAAAAAAAAAAAAAAAAAAAAAAAACAAAAGCAAAGCAAAAGCGGCAGTTGCCAATTTTCAGGCTGCAGGCTGGAAAAGCAGGAAAAACCAAACCAAAGCAGTATCAAAAGCAACAACAACAATTTGTAACAAGCCAGAGTAAAAGTGGTGCGTGTCGTCTATTGCTCTCTCGCTTGCCGCTAAACACTTTTTGTTGTTGTATTTTTGTAGTTTTTTTTTTGTTTTTTTTGTGAGGCGCTAATGAAGTGTAGCAAGTGATTTTTACTTGTCGCTGACCAATTGACAAAGTGAGAGCCGACAGCAAAAAAAGTGGCTCAAAAGACGCAGCAAAAGACACGTGGAAGAGAGTGAAAGATTGAGCGTGCATAGCAGAGAGAGTGTGCGCGAGAGCGCATGCGTCGCTTTCTCAACAAGACGTGCCGGAAATGTTCATTCGAGTCACTCTGAACGACCTTCAAGAAGTTCATTTAAGCCAACAACAAACCGAGTCAAGTTTGTGTCTTAAGTCTTTTGTTTTTTTTTTCTTTTCGGGCAGTGCTGTCAACAACTTGGCTTTCTGTTTGGTAGGTTCAAGTTGAAAAAAAACCAAAAAAAATAAAACACAATGCATCAATCAAGTAACACTTTTCTACAGCTAACAAATGTTTATAAATTGTTTGTAATTTTGTTGAATTTTGTCAGTAATCTCTCTAAATTTTGTGTAACTTGTTTTTATTCGAGTTTAATACAATATTTAGCACTTTTTGTAACTTGCACTCGTTTAATTTATTTATTTTTCTTAATATTTTGAGATTATTATTACATTTTTATCAAAAATACAAATTTTATCTGAAGCTAATATTTCGTATAGCGCATATGTAAAGGGTCATCAATCTTGAGGTGTTTTTTTTTTTTAAATGCAAAAAAACAAATTTTTGTCAAATGAATCGGAAAATCTTTATTATCAATAGAAAGTAACATTCTTGCCATTTACTTTTTAAAGATAATCCCTTTCAAATGTTGACCGCAACTCCGCCGTAGCTCGTGCATACGGAGGTTCCAATTTTCGATGACGCGTTCGAGCATAACACAGACCAACATGGTTTAGCTGTTGGAAAGCTAAGGTTCATTTCCAAACTGATTTGCTGCGTAGAATCTGAATCTGGGGCCGAAATTGGCCCATCACGTCAGGATCTTGAGATATTTGAGGTTATGCAGCCGAAAAACGGCGTTTTTTCAAATATCTCAAAATCCTGACGTGATGGGCCAATTCTGACGGATTCGTATTCTACGCAGCAAATTACTTCGGAAATGATCCTTAGCTTCGCAACAACTAAACCAGTTGGCCTGTGTTATTGTCTCAAAGGCTTAATGCAAATGCTAATGACGTCGAGGGATATACTTCGTAACTTTGAATAGCCATAACTTTGCGAAAAAAAATGAAAAGTAAATGATCGCTTGAACTAAATTAAAGGGTAAGAGTGGTACTAAATGATGTAACTGGAGTGACAGACCACAATTTTTTGCATCCTGTACATAACCTCAAAATTAAGAAAAAAAACTCAGTTTTTCGAGTAAATAACCTCAAATATCTCAAGATCCTGACGTGATAGGCTAATTCTGGCCACGGATTCGGATTCTACGCCGCAAATTACTTCGGAACTGACCCTTAGCTTTCCAACAACTGACATGACCCCGGTATTTGTAGGCCTGTGCAATTGGATAACACGGATAATGTTGGCCTCTAATGCTTCAATCGTAGCTGGCTTATCCACAAACACTTTAGAATTCACGTAGCCCCAAAAGAAAAAGTCTAGCGGTGTGATCTTGGTGACCAATTCACCGTTCCGGAGCGTGAAATTAATTGTTCACCGAATTGGTTCCATAAAATGGCCTAAGCGCGCGTAAAACATTCTTTACAGAACGCGAATTTTCGTAATATAATTATACGATTTTTAAACGTTGTTCGGGTGTAAATCACTAATGGCAACTAGACAGTACCCACGCGTGATTTATCAAAAAAACCCTATTGAAAAAAAACCCCTCAATATTGATGACCCTGCAGTAGACTATCATCTCAGAGGTTGTGGGTTCGAGTTCCCCGTAAAGCCATGATCCTGCACTTTCCACTTTTCCTATTCCCGAAATATTTCCTGTCTTTTCTATATCCTTATCACCTACTCCCCTTATCTGTATCACAATGGGCCTATTCTTGGTCTAATTGAGTTGGGACGCTAAGTTCCAACTGCCGCCCTAACCTACCTACCTATGTCAGCAATAGCAGTCTTGAATCTCGTGCTTGAGGTCTTGAATTGTTTCTGGTTGGTTGGCGTAAAATTTATCTTTAACCGCTTCCCAAAGCAAATAGTCCAACGATGTCAAATCGCAGCTTCTCGGAGGCCAATTCACATCACCGTTTTTGCTGATTATGCGATTTTCGAAGATCTCCTCCTTGGAGATTTTAATGCCAAGGTTGGGCGTGAAAGGATCTTTGGTGCGACTGTTGCGCGACATAGTCTACATGAGTCCACTTCGAGCAATGGCCTCAGATTAATTGCCTTTGCAACAGCGCACAATATGGTAGTACGAAGTACGGGATTCCGCCATCTAGACATTCACAAAGCAACCTGGCTGCCACCTGATCGTCTGACTCGGAATCAGATAGATCATGTTGTGGTCGATGCAAGGCATTCCTCTAACATACTTGACGTGCGATCGGGTCGGGGTTCTAACAAGGATCCCGTCCATTATCTTGTTGCAGCTAAGGTTCGCACACGGCTGTGTGTGTCGAAAATTTCACGTCGAAAAAGCTGGAAGCTCCAATGCCTGAAAACCCTGACGATATGTGGGCCCACTTAGCTCACTCCTTGCAAGCTTCTGCGGCAGTAGTGATTGTATTCCAGGGCCCACCCACAAGGACCCCATGGTACGACCAGGAGTGTCGTGAAGCAACAGCTGCAAAAGACGCCGCCTATGAAAGAACACTGCAAGCTGGAGCTACCCGAGCTGTTGTGGATGCACAACAAGCCATTAGTATCGACCAGAGACAACTTTTTTATTTTATTACAGAGAGTATAAAAGACCAACGTAATGGTGACTAAAAACGAGAAAAAATGTTCGCAACTTCTGGGCCAGGCACTGGAAAAACTTTTCTGTTTAATTTATTGAAAAACCAAGTAAACCAATTGTAGCGTTGACAGTTGAAATTCCAAACACTAGATGGACCACCCTTTATTAAAAACGTAAATTTTTATTGCATTATTATCCGATTACACTTGTTTACAAATTTTAGGGTCATCGAGTGAACCTTGAAAATGAAAAATGCGTTTGCTACACAATCATTGCGACGTTTTTCCTTTAAATTTTGGAGCTGAGATCGACGAGCTAGGCGAAAGATTCCACACGTTTTTTTGACCGATCGATCCTATGAGATATCGAAAACAAATTTGACATTCGGAAGTCGTTTAGAGTTTGCCAGCACTGTATCAAATTTGATCGAAATCGGTTGACTATATCATATAGCTGCCATAGGACCAATCGGTCAAAAAAACGTTTTTTGCACAAATTTCGTTGTTTTTCGTTTGTTTGTGAAAATACTGTAACCATATTTGGCAGTCCATAGTTTTTTTAAATCCCAAGCACTGCACCAAATTTGATCGAAATCGGTTGACTATATCATATAGCTGCCATAGGACCGATCGGTCAAAAAAACATTTTCGGTTCAAAATTAGTCAGTTTTTGGTTGTTTATGAAGGTATCGTAACATAATTTAGCAATCACATCTCTTTTGGTGTTCTTAAGCAATATACCGGATTTTATTGCAAGCAGTGGTACAGGGTATCCCAAAGTCGTCCGCGCCCGACTTTAACGTACGCCATCTTTTTATACTGAAATAATTTTTTAAATATTGTTAGACATTCATAGATTATATTTATGCCAACTGATAATTATTTTTAATTATTTTGATTAATAAATACTCTGCAACATAAATTTCAATGGTTAAGAGCTGGTTTGCTAAGTTCCATTGGTCGTACCAGCACAAAAGACGCCAAAAGTTCAGTAAGTTGTCACGTGCAAATCCTAGCTAACATCTTTAGAATGGCATAAGACCAGTGGTCGGCAGGGCCCTATCTCGCGTGTATAGGTATTAGCGACGTCGACACACGTGATGTGTTTTACACAAAACGCATGCATGTGTGCGTGCTTTTTGTACTGACATTTTCTCTGCCGCAGTGACGTTTTGCGACGCTGACGTTGCTAAGCAACAGACACGAAGTTGATGGTGCGTGGCTTCGGCTCTTGTTGCTCTGATATTGTTTTCTCTGCTGCAGTGGCAGTAAAGCAGAGCAACAAGAGTCGAAGCCACGCACCATCAACTTCGTGTCTGTTGCTTAGCAACGTCAGCGTCGCCATACGTCCCTGCGGCAAAGAAAACTTCAATACATACGCAAGAAAAAAATGTGAGTGTATTTTGTGCCGACCACTGCATTAGACCATGGTGGAATAATATAAGGTGGTATCGTCAGTAAAAGCTATCCCTTATTGTATTGTAGCGTGTGAGTGCGAGTGAGAGATTAAAATCTTTTCGTTTAGGAAAGCTCTCTTAGCATTGCTTCGTGAATGTGAATGAGATAGTTATATATTTTGTTAATGTTTGCAAATAAATACCAATGAACAATTCAGATATATTTTATAGTTAATATAATAATTAATTTTACTATAGTCTAATTTTAACATGTATTGCCCATAATTTTTTGCTTTTGTATTGCAAGTATTGTGTTCAGAAAACCAAACACACAGTGCTAAAAATTTCGTCCGCAACCAATCTTACTCGTTCACAGCTAGTTTCGCACTGACGATAAGGGCTCTAAACGAGAGAGTGTGCGTTCGTACGACATCACCTTATTATTCCACCATGCATTAGACGAATTGAGAATAAAAGTGGAAGAGATGGCATCTCAACTGAGCAGATACAGCAAATCTTACATGAATATTGGAACATGAAAATGCTAAACGCGATTGCCGAATGGAAACGACTCTTCTCTCTTTTATTTCAAAGAGAGTTATTGATTCAGAGACCTTTATAAAATTGTGGAACATATAAATTTCATTTTTTTTTTTTTTATTTATTGTAGATTCATCCAAATTAACAAATATTGAATTGAATAAAAATTGAATTTTAACAAAAATTTTAAACTATGCAAAACTAGATAGTTTTGTGGACGCATTAATTTTTCAAACAGTTTTTTAACTACGCAATTAATTGCAGTTTCGCGTGGATTTTGATTTTGTTTAAAAAAACCTTTCCATCTATTTTCGCGATTTTTTGGAAACATTCGAATTGGTTTTTTTCGGCTCGACTACGCATTTCCAATTATTGTTCTTGAGCTGCTCAATGTATGCAAATTTTTCATTTATTTGAGCGATCTGTATATGCAGCATGTCCCAAAAACCATCTAGATCATTCATTGTTACCTGTTTGGCACCGTTTTCCAATGGACTTAGACTTTGAAGACAAAGATCTTCAAACTGTTGCATCCTACTTGTTGCCAATAAACGTGCCTGACCCACTGTAGTGCGCAGCAATCCAAAGGTATCTTTGGATTTATTACGAGCATTATTTGATAAGTAGGTTTCCAACAAAGCAGCTCCTTTCAATATGCGTTCCTGCTCAGCATGTAGCATCTGCAAATAGTAGTTGCCATCCTTTTCTTCATTTGCTGCAAAGGAATTATTTGTAGTTTGCATTAGTTGTCAGAGTATTCCAGAAAGTAATAACCTACATTTGTTATTTGGCTCCGGAACTGCCGTAGTTTCTGGGCTAGCCTTTAACTGATGGTCTTCACCTTTGCTAGACATGTTTAGTTTTATTTTCTCATTTGCTGCAAAGGAATTATTTGTAGTTTGCATTAGTTGTCAGAGTATTCCAGAAAGTTATAACCTACATTTGTTATTTGGCTCCGGAACTGCCGTAGTTTCTGGGCTAGCCTTTAACTGATGGTCTTCACCTTTGCTAGACATGTTTAGTTTTATTTTCTCATTTGCTGCAAAGGAATTATTTGTAGTTTGCATTAGTTGTCAGAGTATTCCAGAAAGTGTTAACCTACATTTGTTATTTGGCTCCGGAACTGCCGTAGTTTCTGGACCAGCCTTTAACTGATGGTCTTCACCTTTGCTAGACATGTTTAGTTTTATTTTCTCATTTGCTGCAAAGGAATTATTTGTAGTTTGCATTAGTTGTCAGAGTATTCCAGAAAGTTATAACCTACATTTGTTATTTGGCTCCGGAACTGCCGTAGTTTCTGGGCTAGCCTTTAACTGATGGTCTTCACCTTTGCTAGACATGTTTAGTTTTATTTTCTCATTTGCTGCAAAGGAATTATTTGTAGTTCGCATTAGTTGTCAGAGTATTCCAGAAAGTTATAACCTACATTTGTTATTTGGCTCCGGAACTGCCGTAGTTTCTGGACCAGCCTTCAACTGATGGTCTCCACCTTCGCTAGACATGTTTAGTTTTATTTTCTCATTTGCTGCAAAAGAATTATTTGTAGTTGTAGTTTGCATAAGTTGTCAGAGTATTCCAGAAAGTTATAACTTACATTTATTATTTGGCTTCGGAACTGCCGTAGTTTCTGGGCCAGCCTTTAACTGACGAGCTCCACCTTCGCTAGACATGTTTGGTTTTATGCTCTCATTTGCTGCAAAAGAATTATTTGTAGTTTGCATTAGTTGTCAGAGTATTCCAGAAAGTAATAACCTACATTTGTTATTTGGCTCCGGAACTGCCGTAGTTTCTGGACTAGCCTTCAACTGATGGTCTTCACCTTCGCTAGACATGTTTAGTTTTATTTTCTCATTTGCTGCAAAAGAATTATTTGTAGTTGTAGTTTGCATAAGTTGTCAGAGTATTCCAGAAAGTTATAACTTACATTTATTATTTGGCTCCGGAACTGCCGTAGTTTCTGGGCCAGCCTTTAACTGATGATCTCCACCTTCGCTAGACATGTTTAGTTTTATTTTCTCATTTGCTGCAAAGGAATTATTTGTAGTTTGCATTAGTTGTCAGATTAGCCCAGAAAGTTATAACCTACATTTGTTGTTTGGCTCCGGAACTGCCGTAGTTTCTGGGCCAGCCTTTAACTGACGAGCTCCACCTTCGCTAGACATGTTTAGTTTTATTTTCTCATTTGCTGCAAAGGAATTATTTGTAGTTTGCATTAGTTGTCAGAGTATTCCAGAAAGTTATAACTTACATTTATTATTTGGCTCCGGAACTGCCGTAGTTTCTGGGCCAGCCTTTAACTGATGATCTCCACCTTCGCTAGACTTGTTTAGTTTTATTTTCTCATTTGCTGCAAAAGAAATTTTTGTAGTTCGCATTAGTTGTCGGATTAGCCCAGAAAGTTATAACTTACATTTATTATTTGGCTCCGGAACTGCCGTAGTTTCTGGACTAGCCTTCAACTGATGGTCTTCACCTTCGCTAGACATGGTTAGTTTTATTCTTAAGCGTCCTCTTGATTTTTTAAAAAGTATGTACAAAATATATTATTATTTTAAAAAATTATATTTTCCGTATGTGAAAACAAAGCACGGATAAACGATTTTATATAGTTCAAGTTTGGGAATGAACTAGAAAAAGTTCTACTTTCGTATTAAATGTGAATGACTTAGGAATCAAAGCATACTACTGAACCATAATGTCTAGAGAACTATCGATAGGCCTACTAGCTTTGCGCAAGTCGAATATTATTATTACACAAATACAAATTATGGGCTACTTAAAGTAGTTAATCTATAGCAGCAGAGGCCTTCAGCTTAAATCGAATAATATTCCAATTTTTAAAAATCTCGCAAATCTCTAGACGAGATGACTTGCTTATGCTGCATAAGCCAGAAATGGGCGATGCTGTGTGGAACTAATAGCCCTTCCAAGATATCTCTTACCTTATCATCATCAGTTTCCTAGATCAGCGCTGCCTACAATGCCCAAGCTTTCAAGTATATCCGCCTTGCTTGTGCATGTGCACACATCATACACGAACACATGACGATATGTGCGAAAGGGTTGCCGCCTTACACGAGAAAAAATTTCCCTTTTAACAAAAATAGCTAAGTCGTGCTTAAATTTAATATTTTTGTGTAATTTGATTTAGTAAATAGAATAATTAAGAGCCAACAATATTTGAATGAAAACTAAATGTAATCAAATATAGTAATAAAAAGTTGCAACCATGTCAGCTGTTTTGTATCAAACCCCTCTAGTACGGGTGGGTAGTGCAGAGCTAGCGATTTCTGTAGGCACTAGGTAATGATCAGTACTTACCTTGCTGTTTACCTCTTCATTTCCATCTTATTCACAAATGTCATAGGCGGTAGGCAATCGCCACCACCCCGTTTACCAGTAAACAGCGGCATCGCTACTTACGCTTTTATACCTACTGAATTCATTAAAATTGAAAACACACATATATTTTAGTACTATTTTATATTATTTCAGAATTATTTTCATCAATATTTATATTTTTATACCCTGTACCTATAGGTATACCCTACATACTAGATTTGTGCAATGTATGTAACGGCAAGAACGAGGCATGGCAGACACCAAGTCCTTTATACCAAAATGCTTATAATAACCTCGGGTAGCGATTGAGCCATGTCCGTCTTCATCTGTATGAACACCTAGATGTCGGAGACTATAAGAGCTAGAGATACGAACCAGCTGATGCGCATATTTCCTCAGAAGATCCAGTTTGTTGAATCATGTCCATATCTTCCCCCCCCCGGGCCCCCCAACATACCCCTTGAAACTTACCCCATATACTTTAAATAACTTCTTTGACGTAAATTTCGATTTTTATCAAAATCGGTTAAAACTTGGGGAACTTATAGGTATAAATATTGTTTTTGCACCAACAAAAAAAATGTTCCAATTGGAAAGTTCTTAGAAGGAATATGCAGGAATGAAACTTTTTCGAGAAAAAAGATACATACAGGGTATTACACTGTCGGGCACCGCCTCGACTGTATTTCATTTTTTTTATTTTATACGCTTGTTTTTTTGAAGACGCGTTTTATTGGAGCTGGAGGGCCTTTTTAAAGTCGATTTCTGACGGTCCTGCTCCATTTTCAATTGCATCTGTAACTATAAAAATTAAATTTTAGCACTGAAAATATTTATTAAAAGCTTTTATAAGCTTACCGATTATTGCTTCATAGACTTTTGGACTGCTTTCGTTTCCTTGCAAGCCGTGCAAACTTCACGGCGGTCCAAACGAAAATCAACAGAATTCCAAAACATTCAGGAATTGTCATACATTTGTTTGTGAAAATTATAGTATATACACAGAAAACATACAAAAAGAATAGCGAAAAATTCGCCTTACTTTTGATTCCCGTATTAAGAAAAGGAGGCGAATTGCTTTTTTTTTCTTTTTTATTCGCTTTGCGTTTGTTGTTTGTCATATTTCGTTCGTCGTTCGTTTACCTCGCGCATTACCAGAGGTTTGAAAAGTAGGTAGCTACCTGTAAGTAATGATGTAAGTACTTACTGGAGGACAATAGCCACCAGCCGTACTAGAGGGACAACCCAGAAGAATTTATCGGAAAAATAAGAGAAATATACGAATTTATTGAAATAAAAAGGGAAGTTATCGACAAAAAAACTCGAGTCCGAACAAAAATGTTCGGTATGGTTTTTTCGTTCTTTGGAGCACGGCTGATTAAGCTAGAATATCTTTGATAAACCATAACTCATAAACGAACAAAAATATAGAATTATACTAAAAACCAATAAAAATATATACAAAATATTTTTCTCAGTGTAATTTGTATTTAATAGCACAGCTGATGCACATATTTGAAATCTGTAAGCATTTCCGAAAAAAAATCAAACCCACTTTTACATTTTTCAAAATTTACATTGAAATTTTATTCTATTGTTAAAAAAACATCCCATAGAAAATTAAATTATTTTTATTGTAGCGTAAATTCGTAAGTTTTCTTTAAGAATATATACCTTATGTGTTTTGTACTGCTTTCAAGTCCGGGAAGTATATGGAAACTTTCCCTAATTTTAAAACTTGCTTACGCTATTAATAACAAAAAATAAAGAATTTCTTTAAGAATCTTAAATACTAGTTTGGTATTTTTTTTCTGGGCTTAATAACAAAGTCATAAATGAATATATTTTATATGTAATTTGTACCAGTAAAACGTCTGCCATTCTTTATCTTCAATTGCTTTAAAAATCTTAAATGCTACTAGATTATTATTCTTTTTCTTTTTTTTTATAAAAAAAAAAAAATATCCCATTTGGGATTTGTTTTTTTTTTTTATATGGAGTTTTGTCATTCCGCGCGAAATATTTCGAACTGCGTATAGGCCTTTAATAGGAAATCAATATACATATTCCATGAACTTTGTTTTTGTTTTTTTTGTGTCTGTAAGTAGTACAGAAAGGCTATTAAAAAAACATCCCATAAAGGCCCATACGCAGCATGCAAAAATTTCGCACGAAATGTCAAACTTCATTTTAAAAAAAATCCCAAATGATGGGAATTTTTTTTTTTATATAAATTCCAAAATGATGGGAAATTTTTTTTTATATGAAGTTTTGACATTTCGTGCGAAATTTTTGCATGCTGCGTATGGGCCTTAAATCTCAAATTTCTTTTAGTATATTAAATACTAGTTTATCACAATGGGCCTATTTTTGGCCTATGTGAGTTGGGACGATAAGTTCCAACTGCCGCCCTTAACTAAATACCAGTTTATTATACAATTTTTCCAAGGCACATATATAGTTTTCATATTTTTTGTACTTCTTCTCAAAAAAGTCTTCTAGGAAGCACATTAAAGCTTGTAAATAGATTATTATATAAAATGAAAATATATAAAATTGTTATATTATATAAAATTTATTTTTGGCACTCTTTTCTGTCTGCAGTACGGTTAATAGTGCTGGAGAAAACATCGATGTTATATCGATGCAACGATGTATCGAAGTTTAAAATATCAATATATCGATGTTGGCCAACAGAGATGTTTCTCCAGCACTACTAAACACCCATTTGATAAGTGCAGAAGTGCTGACGAAACATCTCTGTTATTTTAAACTTTGATACATCGATGCATCGATATGTAGATCGATGTTTTCTCCAGCACTACCGGTTAGCATTAAATATATAGATTATTATTCGAACTGGCTTAGTAACTTCTGCGGATATTAGAATACTTAGCAATCAAGCTTAATTTAATGAGCTATATATGGATGTTTTCCATATGATTGTTGATTTGTACTGACCAATGTGTCGCGCTCTAATGGAACTTCATTAACGAATTGTAAAAGCTCGCGCAATTTAAAAAATATGGCGCCCGTCAGATGTGCATCGGAACCGGCCTGGTGCTGACGACCCACTCTTGGCACACTCAGCTGGCGGGCAATAAACTGTAGGCCACCGTTCAAAAACTGGCAGGTTGTGGCCAAAAATTTCAAATCAAATATTTTGGGAAAATATATTTGTATTAATTCCAAAAATTCGCCTTGATGGGAGGGTATATCCTGATCGGTGAGCACCTTTAGTAAATAACCAAAATCATAGCCAGAATGAAAGCAGATGAAACGGATGTCGTCATTGAGTACCACGCCGGAGCTAGTTAAAAGTTCAGCAAAAGCAAATGGATCTATGCCGTCATGTTCAAGTCTATCAAATCGAATGCCCGATTTCTTGAGCAGCTTAATAGAGTCCACAGCGTGCAAATCCTTGCTGCTAATGGGAAATATATTTGAAATTATGTTTGGAAATCTTATGCAAAAAAAACTTACCTCAAAGTGAATTTAAAATTGAATTGCCAGGTAGAAATTCCTGGAGCAGTATTGCCCTTCTCATCCATGAAGGTCAGACCAAGTTGAATAAGACGCAAGCAGTTTACATTGCAACGTAAAACGTTATATTCAAAATCGGCTTTTGTGGGAAATTCACCCATGGGTCGCTTAACAATGCCGGGAAATTCCGTGTCCATGGCCACATAATGATATTTTTGTACAATTTTGCGTATGATACAGAATTCCTCTTCGAGATTTTGCTTCCAAACATCGCGTATGCCGTCCTCTTCGTTACTGGCCATGTTGTTGGGTATTGGAATTATCTTAAAAGATAAATCTGTTCATAAGTTGTTGGTAACTATGTTGGTTGAAAAATACCTCAAGTATATTTATAAGTCGTACGTGTTTGCTTCTTATTTTCTTCAAATATGCTTAAAAATGACCAGCATAATATTTACTACCAATACGTAGTTATTAACTTTTATGATAAAAAATTCATTTTGGTGAAATTGGTAGCACCAAGCATTCGGTTTCAAAACAAATACGAATAAAATTTTTGGATTTGTTTTCGGGAGCACGACCAATCTTTTCCGAAGAAATGTTGTTAAGTGAACTTCGATTATAAGAGATTCTAAGAATATATCACAAAAAACGTTTAAATCGTATAAAAATTATAAAAATCGGAGAGCATACTGGGTATGCTGCTTTTAGAATAACTTCAAGATACAGTGGTCAAAAATGTAGTGACACCGCACGAATCTCTATGCTTTGCAATTGCATTTTTACCCTTCTCCTATATGGTATTCTTAAAAAGGATCCCATCCTGTTGCAGCAATGTAGCTCGCAGTCTTTCTCGGACAAATGAACTCCAGCCCCGCTTTATTCTGAAGGAAGTAGTAGTAACCCAGGTGCTTTTTCCTGCGTCTGCTAAGAGCTTCGCAGGAGCAGAAGAAGTGCTCTACTGTTTCTAACTCTTCCTCGACTCTGCAGCTTCTGCAAAAGTCATTTATCGGAGCATTTAGTCTGGCAGCGTGTGCTCCAATAAGCCAGTGTCCGGTAATCGCTCTAACGACTGCCGAATACTGTGAACGGTTAAGACTGCAAAGCTTGCTGGATTGGCGGGTGTTCCTACAGTGAGGTCCGTTGTTCCACATTCTTTGAGCAAGAAAGCTATACTATTCCCTAGTATGTAGCTTAAAAGTGGCCATCGGCATACGTATATCCTCCTTATCAGGAAGTTGGGTAGTGATCGTGCCGTGTCTGGCCAGTTCCCTTGCATAGATTTGCGGCAGTTGTTGACTGTCGTCGCATTTGAGGATAGTGGACGAAGTGACTTAAAAGCTGCCTGACTATCTGAGTAAATGTTCATTACCCTATTGTCTGGGCTGGCGTTGCGTAAGCAGATTAAACCTCGTTTATAGCAAGGACTTCTGCCTGGAAAACACTACAGTATTCCGGGAGCCGGAAGGACTGCCGGATATTTAGTTTTTCTGAGAAAACCCCGCCCCCAACTTGATTGTTGAGCTTGGAGCCGTCCGTGAAGAAACTAATGGAGTCTTTGTGACCCGGCTGATTTTCTATACACGATTCCCTTGAAGGTATAATGGTAGTAAAATGGGTTGAGGTGTGTTCCTGAGCAATACAGTAATCTGTAGCTGAGTGTTGTCTTGTCTTCTACAAGAATGGACGAGTGCCTATAACCTAAGACTGCCCAGCTTTTCCTTTAGGCATCTCGATGTTAAGCTAGCGATTTCTTTAGCAACTAAAAGGATTGGAGAGATATTGGTGATATACTTCTTTGATTTTATGGTAAGAACTGGCCACCAGGTAAAAAAACTGTACAGCAGTATGGGTCTCACTATGGCGGTGTATAACCATCGATCCAGTTTGGGGGACATGCCCCATCTGAGTCCTATTGTTTTTATACAGGCAAAAAGTGCTGTATTAGCCTTCTGTACTCTTTTAGAAATATTTTGATTTCAGCTAAGTTTCTTATCCAGTAGAAGCCCCAAGTATCTTGCAGTATCACTGAAGGACAGGACTAAATCGTTTAGTCTCGGAGGAGAAAGATTTGGAAGCTTGTATTTCTTCGAAAAGATAATAAGCTCAGTTTTATCTGAGTTAACGCTTAACCCACTTTCAAGTGCCCACAGTGACAGTTCTTCGAGTTTTACTGTCATACGGTCGCAGAGGGTCTGTGGAAATTTTCGGTTCAGCATTAAGACCACATCGTCCGCCTATGCAACAACTTTGCAACTCCCTCCTTCTAAGCGGCATAGCATCGTGTTGACTGCCATGTTCCATAGAAGAGGTGATTGGTCTGAGGTCTTTGGGGACCGTATGTGAGGCTTTTCCCGCCTTGGGCATAAAGACCACTCTGGACGTTATGATGCAAATGGCTTTTAGCCACGAGACGACAAAAATGTAAAAGTGTTTTATATGTGCTTCCTCTTCCCGATCTCTCTCTACAATCCAAAGTTCCAAGTCTATTCATCAAATTCTAGTTTCTTGCAGACAATTTGAGCTGCAAGTCTTTGGCTGGAATGATGTTTGATGTCTTGGATACAAGCGTTATGGCTGGCATATAAATTATGTTGACTTTATGATTCTTAAAACGGTTCCAACCACTTTGTTGCCACTTTCTTTAGGCCAAGCACAAAACACTTAAGTTGACGTGTAAAAAAAAGTTAAGAGGCGCGGTCATAACATTTGATGTTTTATGGCCAACACTTTGGCTTAAACATGAAAACGTTTAAACCAACTCGAACTAAGATTTTACTTTTGCTTGACATAAACATACACACACACACAGCTACACAGACATGACTTTAAGCAAAAGGCGGTTTATTTGAAGGTCACCTTCAATTACAGCAGCATTCGTTCCAAACACTTGAGCCATAAAATATTTGATTAATAAACCTTATGGAAGCCAGTACACTGAGCGAAATCGGAAACAAAGCAACATTCTAGATAAGTTAGGCTACCAAATTCAATCCTAAGCAAGCCAGTTTTAGCAGGAATGACTGAACCAAAGTTTCAGTTTCAGAATTCTGGTTTTCTATACGCCCAAAAAGATTTCAACAAAAGTTGTAGCTGAATAAGCTACCGAAAACTGAAATTTTTGTAAAATATGCTAAAAGTTTTCAAAATAAGGCCTTTACGCAGTTCGAAAAATTTCGCGCGGAATGACAAAACTTCATACAAAAAAAATATACCATTTGGGATTTTTTTTTCATATAAAGTTTTGTCATTCGAACTGCCTATAGCTGAAAGAGAATTCTTTTACGAACATTTTGAGCCTTAGATAATATGGAACCATGTACCAAAAATGCAAAAGTTCCAATTTTCAATCAATCATACTTTTGGTCGAAAAAATAAATTTTTCACTCAAAGTTTTTCGTTTGCGTTTAGTGACGTTTTCACGGACTTGCGTTCAGCAGTAGTCACCTTTGTTCCAAAAACCCTCATATCGCTTTCAATAGTTGCAAGTTCCTGATGGAATCTTTCGCCTTGCTAGTCGCTCTTAGCTCCCAAATATGAAGCAAAAACGTCGTAATGATTGTTTAGAAAATGCATTTAGTTTTGAAAAATGTTTGAAAATTACACTTTTTGCGACTTTGGTTGCTTGTAATTTCAAAAATATTCACCTAATAAGCATATATTGTATATCAACGTAAAGAGCACATGAATACCTTTCGATATATTTGTCTCCCATGTCGTTACAATATCGCTAGATATTGACGCATAACTGAAAAAAGTGCCCAAAAACATGTTTTTCGAAAAAGTCACGTAAACAGTTCTTAAGAAAAAAAAAATAATTGTAATTTTCGTTTTTAAAGGCCTATACGCAGTTCGAAAAATTTCGCGGGGAATGACAAAACTTCATTTAAAAAAAAAGTCCCAAATGGAATTTTTTTTTTTTTTATTTGAAGTTTTGTCATTCCGCGCGAAATTTGCCGAACTGCGTAGACCCCTTAACCTAAAAAACACGTTTATACGAAGGTTCATTTTTCTTGTAAGCTAGTGTTAGCTGCAGATTTTTTAGGCGACGCTTTAAAAGCTGTCCAAACATTAAAATGTATTTTTAACATGGGTCATCCTAATGTTTAAATATGCCTTCTTGATAAATAAACTTTATAAAATCATATTTAATATCAATTATTTCTTAATAGATTTGAGATTATGCGTTAAAACTTTTATAAGCTAATTGTGTTTTGAATTTGGCTCACCCTAATATAAGTTTTATACAAACATGTGCATTTGATTATTTTGGGCATTGGCGCATTTTAGAAGCCCTTCCTTGCCAAAAAAATAAGCAACTTTTGGAACCCTGAACCCTCGACCGATGATCGAAGTTTAAAATCCCTATATCGATGTTGGCCAACAGAGATGTTTCTGCAGCACTACTAAACACCCATTTGATGAGTGCAGATGTTATATCGATGCATCGATGTATCGAAGTTTAAATTCTCAATATATCGATGTTGGCCAACAGAGATGTTTCTGCAGCACTGCTAAACACCCAATTGATGAGTCCAGAAGTGCTGAAGAAACATCTCTGTTGGCCAACATCGATATATAGAGATTTTAAACTTCGATTATCGATGTTTTCTCCAGCACTACCCTGAACTTTGTTCATCAAAACTGAAGTTGCAAAAATAAAAATATTTTCGTTTCGTAGCTTCACTTTCGATTTTTAGAGACTGTTTCCAAATATCTGAAATTCAGTTTTTATGTTTCATTTTAGAATTTTTGTTCACATTTTTTTTTCGAGTGTACTGTCTTAGTAACTCTAGCCCAGATCAAGATCTTAAACAATGGTTATAAAAACTTCAACTGCTGCAATTGTATCCACATTGCCTAATGAGACGTTTTTTGGAGCAATTTTTTTTGTATTGTTGTTGTGGTTGTTAAGAGGTCAAGTTGCTTATTAAAAGGTTCAGGGTTAAAATCTAAGTGAGTCCATTCGAATTGCAATGCATTTATTTTAATTTTTATTATTGGTTTAGTGGCTAATGTGCACTTAAATGGTGACCTACAGTGGGACAAACAACTAAGCTTTAGTTTAGTTGAAGCATTATTAAGGCATTACAATTTTTAATTAAGATTTAGATCTTAAAATGAGTGGAACAACGCTGTCCACTTATCGAAAGAAATTAAATAGTTAGCGTTGCCATATTGTTTTTGTTTTAATAGCTCAGGAGTAACTATACACACTTATAGTACTTCAATGAATTACTATTATAATTAACTGAAATTAACAGATCAAGCTACTTGAAGAGATTGTCTTAAAGGCGGCGTTTACCAAAGAAGTTTTATAACGTATTTCTGATTATAGATCTGTTGATCACCAACCAGTTGAGATTGACCTTTTTGAGCCCGTCAGTGGCATAGAAAGGGCGCTAGGTGTAGCTTTTTCCAAATGAAGAACCTAAGATACAGGGTTTCCCAACAAGAGGTGTTATTTTGAATCACCCGGTATTTCGGTAGCTGTCACTTTTGAAGCTTTTATTCTTTGACATTTGACAAGTAGAAACTACGCCACTACTAAAAATGGAACGATACACGCTTCAACAACGCATTGAAATTTTTAAAATTCACTACAAAAATGGTGAAAATTTTTGGGTCGTCGTGAAGCACCTTGTCGGACCGCAATACAGAAATTGGTGGACAAAATTCGAGCTGTTGGGACAAGTTAGTGATGTGAAGAATAAAACCCGTGCACGTCGCTCAAGAACAACTGAGAATATTGCTGCTGTAGCCCAAAGTGTTGAAGAAAACTCAGGTTTGTCCATTCCTCGTCGTTCTTTGGCATTGGGCATTCCACAAACGTCATTACACCGTATTTTGCATAAAGACTTGGGTCTTAAGGCTTATAAAGTTTAGTTAACACAAGAACTCAAGCCGGCCGATCATCAACAACGTCGTGTCTTTGCTGATTGGGTCCTTGAAAATGATCCGGAATTCCATCGAAAAATCATCTTGACTTTCCAACTCGGTGGCTACGTCAACAAGCAAAATTGTCGCATCTGGGGCTCGGAAAATCCAAGAGTTTGTTGAGAAGTCTCTCCATCATCAACGTGTCACTGTTTGGTGCGGTTTATGATCCGGCGGGGTCATTGGACCTTAATTTTTCGAAAATGAGGTTGGATCAACAGTTACGGTGAATGGATTGCGCTATCGAGAGATGATTAATGATTTTTTATGGTCGGAGTCGGATGGTATTGATCTGGACAACGTTTACTTTCAACAAGACGGCGCTACGTGCCACACAAGCAACGAAACCATTGCTCTTTTACGGGAAAAGTTTCCGGACCGTGTTATCTCTCGAAGAGGTGAGCACAATTGGCCACCGAGATCTTGTGATTTAACACCTTGCGTCTTCTTCCTTTGGGGCCAAGTGAAAGATAAATTCTACGCCAACAGCCCAGCGTCGATTCAAGACCTCAAAGATAGAATTCGTGAGGCTATCGAGGACATAGGACAGCCACTTTGCGATTTGGTTATGGAAAATTTCTTGAAAAGGATATGTTCATTATTAACGGCATACCTTCCTCTTTATTATGAATTAAACATCCGATCATTTATCTCAAAAAATGAAATTTTTCTTTGAATACCAAAATAAAACCTCTTATTGGAAAACCCTTTATAATAATTTATTTGTAATACTTTGTCACGATTTCATGGCCCAAAATCTTGAATTCAGACCGTTTTTTTAATCAGTGTACAAAGGCCGCGTTCCGAGATACTCAAGTTTATCGTACTTAGGCTGTAAAGCGTAGAGTTCCAAAAAAAAATCAGTTTGTAGTTATATTTTCTAGAAAAAGAAAAGTGCTTAGCATCTGGCTTCAGTGCCAAACTCTTGAACTTAAAACTCGAACTTGTGTACTTGACGTATCTTAAATGACTCTTAAATAAATACAACAACATAATAGATATTTTCTCACACATTAACTACCAGACGCAAGATAAAAAAGTAAAAGAAAATTTAAAAATAAAAAACTGAAAACGAAAAGAAATTTAAATTCATTTCATAATCGTTAACATGCTCTACTAACTAAACTGAATAATGTTCGTGCGTGTTACAGTTCCCATAATCAAATCACAAATATATCGTATAGTATATAATTTGTTTAAATTACATTGAATGCAACAATAACAACAACGACAACATAACACAGTGAACCAATCTTTGGTGGATGCATTTTTCAATCGCTCAAGCGTCGCATCTCAGACAAAGCCGTACTTATAGATACGAGGGCAAGACGAAAAGTATTCGACTATATATGATTTTTTTCTTATATTTAGGGAATTAATAGCTCACAGGACGACTAAAGATAAACGCATGGAAGCTCAAATTTAGTTCTATTTTTACTTCCTTTGTTCTAGTTCTCAATCACATTCTGAACAATGTGTACTAGATGAGTAAACTAGATCTCAAAAATTATTGCAACTAGAGACAATAAATTTCAGCAAGAGTTACGCCTTAAGGCCCATACGCAGTTCGAAAAATTTCGCGCGGAATGACAAAACTTCATATAAAAAAAAAATCCCAAATGGATTTTCGAACTGCGTATGTGCCTTTAGCTTGAATCCTGAAATAATTAGAATTTTTTTTTATCCCAGTGCTCTTATATTTATTTTTTACGCATTTTACGGCTAGCCATACTATAAAGGGTGGATCTTGGCATGGTTATATATTAAAAACTTTTGCTAAGAATACGGCTACTAGGAATCGGCACAAGATAGAGTCAAAATATTTAATTTCATTGAAATCTTCAAAAGACATAGTCAAAATATTTCATTTAATTGAGCCTAATAAACAAGGAATTCTTGACATTTTCATAAATTACCCGCCTGTGGTAGTGCTGGAGAAAACATCTATGATCGAAGTTCAAAATCTCTAAATAACGATGTTGGCCAACATAGATGTTTCTCCAGCACTTCTGCTCTCATCAAACGGGTGTTTGGTAGCGCTGGAGAAACATCTCTGTTGGCCAACATCGATATATACAGACTTTGAACTTCGATCATCGATGTTTTCTCCAGCACTATCCTGTGGTAAACGCTTGATCCCAATAGTGTATGATAGTGCTCATGGAGTAGCGTGAATTTGTAAATAACCATGCGTGCTCCGAAAAACGAATTCGAACATTTTATGCGGACTCGTTTTAGTATCGAATGTCTGGTGATCCCAAATTCACCAAACCAAATTTGTATTCTGCGTGTTTTTCTAGAACATTTGGAAACAGTTTTATTTGTAAACAACTGTTGTAATTAAGTTATGCATTGTTGAAAACCAACGAGATTTTGTTGAGTTGGCAACTCCTAAGCATGTTGCGTGTATATCGATAAGATAATATTTTATCAATGTGTAATGTGTATCGATAGGTTGCTAATGGTAAATGCTTAAAGGCCCATACGCAGCATGCAAAAATTCCGCACGATATGTCAAAATTTCATATAAAAAAAAATATCCCGAAAAAGGGAATTTTTTTTTTTATACTATGAAATTTTGACATTTCGTGCGGAATTTTTGCATGCAGCGTATGGGCCTTAAGAAAAACAATAGCAAGTCATATATTACTTACAAAAAGTTGTGAAGAAAAGCGTTGCAAGCAAAAATATTAAAGCGTTGATTAAATATAGGTAACCTTTAAAAATTAAAATTTAAACAAGCTAAAAAAATGAAAATATTCACACCTAAAGGCCCATACGCAGCATGCAAAAATTCCGCACGAAATGTCAAAACTTCATATAAAAAAAATATCCCAAAAAAAGGGAATTTTTTTTTTTATATGAAATTTTGACATTTCGTGCGGAATTTCGGAGAACATAATTTAGGCTACTGAATTTTCTATCATACCATAACTTTTTTTTTATCACTATGTTTAACGATATACAATCTTTATTATAGCATTAACTATATATATTATAGATTTATATATCTAAATCTTGCCTCAGAATTAAAAATCTTTCTAACGACTTACTATACTCAGCGTAAGCTTAGCATCCAAATGTTTCCACAATATTAAATACTTCTCAAGCTGCCCTCGCACATGTGCCTTTATATGCGTTTATGTGGCAATAATTAAATATTTGTTAAGTAATTTTTTGCCATTTGTTATCGCATTATTATTTACTTTTAACCATCTACTATTAACAATATGATCAAGTTGTCATTATATTTAATGCCTTTGACGGCCAAGTCAGTCACCTAATTAAGCCGATTTTACTGCCACTATAAAATTTGTTTAACTTTTTTTTCTTTGATACTTTACACTCATTTTCCGTTTTCATTTGGTTTATTATTATTATTTTTTTTTTCAATTAAAATTGTTTATTAACTTTGACATTTGTTATTTAGCTACAATGAGGAAGTTGGTAGCTTTTTGACAGGGCTGCACTCAAAATTCTGATGCCTCAGTGGGGGCCTGAAAATTTTTTTATTTTCAAATAATTTTAAAAAGTAATAAAAATTTTAATGCACTTTTAGTTGATATGCATATTGTTAAAAATAGTTAACAATTTGTAAACAGTCAATTAACAAGCTGAGCAGGCAATACGATTTAAATGAATGTTGAGAACCAAAAGCTAGGCTATATGTTTATCTGTTCGCTTGTTACTTCTAAAGCGCTTATCATAATATGAAAAATCAGGTATCGTTAAAAGCGTCTTAATCGTCCATTGGTTATAGGCCATGTGACGTCAATCGAATATGACTTCCTCAAAAGAATATTAAGTTGTGAATAAAAAAATATATATTTTTTTGTTGATGCAGTGTTGCATACAGTGTAACTATAGGGTGGCAGGGGTGGTAAAATTTCACGGGCCCCCGACTCAAGGGGGCCACGGCCCAAGAGGCCGCAAGCTCGGAAATAAATTTATTTCATAAACTGATCAAATGAGTGAACTTTATTATATTTTTTTTATGTTATTATATGATCGAAAAAGATTATTATGGAATCCCAAAAGCGCTCGTCATTAAAGAGTAATTTTAAGGATTTCATGAAGTTAAGTATCAAATGTCAAAGCAAATTATTAAATCCATAAATGACAAAAATATTCCTCTAAATAAGTGTCGAGGACAAGGATATAATGGTGCAATGAAAGGAACTTATGGTGGAGTTCAAAAACTCATAAAAGATATCGAACCAAACGCCGTACTGCTCATAACTTAAATCTAGTACTTAATGATGCAGTAAGAGAAGTTATTGATATGCAAAAATTTTTTTGATTCAGTTAAATAAATTTATAATTTTTTGGGCATAGTATCAAAATATGGAATATTTTTAAGTTTTATATCTAATAAAGAAAGGTAGTCTTTAACTTCAATAACAGGCAGGACGTTATGATGCTGTTCTTGCTTTAAAAGTCTGGATTGTTGAAGTCCAAAAAGCGCTAACAAAAATAATTCTGTTAAATTGCAAATCAGATGAAAGAAATGAAGCTATTTCACTCAAAAAGAAGATCGAGAACTACCAATTTATTATGTTATTAGTTTTCCATTGCAAAATTCTACAAACTATCGGAGCAGCTTCTAAAGCACTTCAGTCAAAAGCCACCGATCTTTCAAATGCCTTGCAACGTTTGAAAATTTGTCTAGAAGAATTGGAAAGTTATCGACATGAAAAATGGTCCATCAACACTGAATTTTCTAAAACTCGTCAGAGAAAGGTAAAACGCCATTTTGACAAACTTTGTGAAGATGAGCGTCTTCAAGATCCCGAAATTTGAAGTGAACATATTTTATCGAGTATCACCATTTTTAATCAACTGAAATCAGATATTTTGCAACCTTAGACTTTGCAAATTTTAAATGACAGTGATCTATTAAAAAAAGCTTTAGAAATTTATGATTTCTTTAAAAACGACATATCCGGATCATTTTCCAGGGAAATTCGCAGTTTTCTGTTTACTAGAGACGAAATAAAAAAGTCTTCGTGTGTTAGAGACCTCGCTTATTTATTAATAATAAAATTCATTTTAGGTCCTGCAGCTTTCCTGAAGTATGGACTGCATTAATGTTATTTGTTACAGTTCGTGTGGCTACAGCTGAACGATCATTTTTAAAACTAAATTTAATAAAAACCTATTTAAGAAGCTCTATGGGACAAGACAGGTTACGTAACTTGGCTATTCTGGCTATTGAAAATTCTATGGCCCGATCTTTAAACTTTGATGATGTTATAGATACTTTTGCGGAACGGAAAGCTCGGAGAAATGAGTTTTCTTAATAAATATCATTTAAATTAAATTGTTACTTTATTGCCTATGCTCTTGAAAATAAAATTATTATTAGTGTTGGTTTACTACTTAAGTGGCTTATTAAAATTAAATTAAGTACAACGTGACGATTTTTACGGATAGGGCCCCATCCAAAGAATTGGCCACGGGCCCCAGATGGTATAGTTACGCCACTGGTTGCATATCAAATAAAAGGGAGAAACATCTCTGTTAGCCAACATCGATAAATAGATATTTTAAACTTCGATAAATCGATGCATCGATATAACATCGATGTTTTCTCCAGCACTACTATGAAAGCTATAGCATATAACCCCGATATCAAAAAATTAAAATAAATTTGTCTCCCGTGGCATCCAATCATCAAATGTTTGCGCTAGCTCTTACTATCTCTAAGATCTGGGAAGACAGACAGACAGACGGGCATATCGACTTTTTGAGTCACCGTGATTATACCTTGGGTAACTTTTGCGGGTCACCGACACGTCGCGACGTCGCCTTCTTTATGTTACACACATTTTCGGCTTGCACAAACTTAATATACACCACTTTGTACCATAAGGTAAGATTTTCCATCGAATCCACTACAGTTATCCAAAGCGTAGAAAATCTTTGGATAAGCCAGGCCAAACAAAGGTTTGCAACTTTTTAAGAGATTTTTTCCAAACACTTTAAAGAGATAAAAAATTATTAAAATTTTCTCTAATATGCGTTAATCTAATATCTAATTAAAGCACTCAAAACAAATTTTTTGTCAAGTTTTAGCATAATCCAGACAGCTTTAAATCAAAGCACATACTTAAAAAACTTTTATAACAAAACAGAAACAAAAAAAACTAAACAAACAAATGGAAATATAAATGCCAAGTGTTTTGCTCAAGAGACAGCAAGACAACAAATTTCCGCCCAAGTGACAAGAGAAAAAAAAAGTACTTAATAATAAACTAAAATGAAATGCTTGACAAATTTTTGTTGGTACAACAACAATGACGACAAGTGTAAAAAAAAAAAACAAAAATGTTTTAGCCATATAACAAAAAACCAGAAAATTTTCATGCCGGTAAAAATGAAATAACTTCAAAAAAATAATAGAAAAAAAAGTGTAAAATAAATGCAGACCACTCACTCAGTTGGTTTTCTTGGTTAGTTAGTTGTTGTTAAGTCTTGGAGCTGGAGTTGTTGTTATTTTTATGGTTCGAAAGTAATTGCACAAAGCAATAGGATTTATAGCTTATTTTATGACTTGTTGTAGTTGCAGTTGTTGTTGTTGCTGTTGTTGGTACCATGAGTTATGCAAACCGGTAAAAAAAACGCATAAAAGATGATTTTTAAACGTTCCGAACAAATATCGCACGAAGAAAACCCATTTAGAAATACACTTGCAGCATAATCGATACAACTGCTGTACGAATTTATTGAAATCTAAATGAATCTCACCTTATTTCGCAGAATTTGCATATAAGCGATTTTTTTGCAACAAATCAAAAAAATCATGATTTAGCGAATTTTTATAGGCATGAAATATTTCCTGTAACTAGCGGGCCGATAACAGTCTATCCATGCAGACTATAATATACCCTGTACTAGTGCTGTTGAAAACATCGATGATCGAAGTTTAAAATCTCTATATATCAATGTTGGCTAACAGAGATGTTTCTCCAGCACTACTAAACACCCATTTGACAAGTGCAGAAGTGCTGGAGAAACATCTCTGTTGGCCAACATCGATATATAGAGATTTAAAACTTCGATCATCGATTATTAAGAATCTTCACGGATGGTTCCAAGCTGGACGACCGTGTAGGCGGAGGCGTCTACGTTGATGAACTCAACGTAAGAACAGCTTTCCGACTCTCGGATCACTACAGTGTTTTTCAGGCAGAGGTAACTGCAATCCAGGAGGCTCTCATAATAATAAGAAACCTACGGGTACGGAATAAGACCATCTGTATTTACTCGGACAGTCAGGCGGCTATTAAGTCCCTAGCTTCATTTACATCGAGCATGAAGTCAGTGAATAACTGCCGCTTGTCTCTTGAGGAGATGGCTGAGCAGTTTTCAATCCACCTCATATGGGTCCCAGGACATAGGGATATCGAGGGCAACTGTATTGCGGATGAACTGGCTAGACAAGGAACTACCAGCATCCTCCTTCAGGACAAGGAGGGCCTGGGTATACCCATGGCCAGCTGCAAACTGAGAATACGAAATTACTTCGCTCTCTTTGCAAACCAAACGTGGAATCGGGCATCGAACACGTGCAGAATCTCACGGCACACCTGGCCGACATACAGCAGTAAAAGAACTAAGGAACTTTGCTGTCTGAACAGAGCCCAATGCTCGACTGTCATTCGTGCTATCACGGTACATTGGCTGGTGGGGATACATGCATGCAGACTAAATGCTCCATACCATGATTTCTGTAGAAGCTGTGGCGATGAGGAGGAGCTAGAAACAGTTGAACACCTTTTCTACCACTGCCCTGGTCTGTTTAAGACAAGATTCCGTTTTCTAAAGTCATACTTCCTTGATGATTTATCTCAGCTCTCCGCACAGAGTCCAAAACGCCTTTTAAGGTTCATCCAGGCCGCCGAATGGCGGACTCATCTGGTATAGGGGACCTCTTGAGTGGGGAAGAGCGGTAAATGATCCACTGTAGCGGTATCACAACGGGCCTTTTCTGGCCTATGCACGGTCCGAAAAAAATATCGCTGTTGTAGAGGCCAGTGTAGAGGACAATTCAAATTTATCGATTCGCAAGGTGTTGGAGTCAATGTTGATCGATACAGAGCGATGATCAATGAATATTTGTTTCCAAATTTACGTGACATTGATGTTGAAGAGTTCTGGTTTCAACAGGATGGCGCTATGTGCCATACGGCGATCGGTGAGAAAGTTATTTCAAGAAATGTGTCCACCAGCTGGTCGACGAGGTCGTGTGATTTGATCCCTTTAAATTATTTTCTTTGGGGACACGTCAAGTCATTGGTTTATGCAGACAAGTCAGCAACAAAGTGTGGTCAAAAATTGGACTGACAGGATGCGATGCGTAACTCGTAGTCGTGGTGGTCACATGCCAGAGATAATTTATTTTCAAATATTAAATGATAAGAAATTATCTATCTAATAAAACCACATTTGGGACCATAACATTAATTTTGCTGCGTTTTATTTAAGTTTGAAATCCGGACCCTCTTAAAAAATATATACATATATATGCAGAAAACAATTTTTTTTCGATTTCTTAGGCAATGTATAGGATTTGATTGCAATGTGGTGGTACAGGGTATCCCAAACGTACGTAAACTTTAATCCGCGCCTGTCGTCAGTTCTGACCACATGGATAATATTCCCAACTTATTTGGTTCTAAGATTTTTTCATGTTCGTTCAGAAGCAATAAAGCTATATTGACTTGGTATACATAGATGCTGCATGTTTAGCTCCCGGTTAAATGAGTTTTAAATAGTGCTGGAGAAAACATCGATGTTATATAGATGCATCGAATTTTAAAATATCTATATTTCGATGTTGGCCAACAGAGACGTTTCTCCAGCACTACTAAACACCCATTTGATGAGTGCAGAAGTGCTGGAGAAACATCTCCACATCATCGATATATAGATATTTTAAACTTCGATACATCGATGCATCGGTATAACATCGATGTTTTCTCCAGCACTACTTTTAAACTATGTAAATCAAAAGTATAACTTGTGAAATCAATACGCTAGCAATGAAAATTGTAAAGCTGTAAAAATTTTCAAATCTGGTCACACTATATATTTATGCATATGAAAATTTATATACACACAACGAATTCAGAGTTAGTCTGTAAATTCACGATTTTTCAAGATTAAAATCATCTTTTCTAGCATAAGCAACTGTTTACATTTTTAGTGCAAGTCCATTAGTCTATTTTGGACGTATGAATACCAAAATCATGCTGCACATCTTCACTTACCCGGCCTGCGTGCTTATGAGGATTTGCTGGAACGTCCGTCTACTGTTCGGACTGCTGCGTTTAAGCGCTATTATGCGATGTATAACTTCGTAGTTCTTAGTTTCTTGAAGCAATGAGTTATACGATTTGATTAGGTTGTAGGCTTATAAACAAAAACTTATGTACCGCTCGGATGCGCCGGTTATGCCGGTAAGCAGCTAGACTGTTTTGCGAATTCTGGCTTTTTAGTTACAATATTTTATTGCAAATCAGCAATATATTACCACTTTTTTCAATTATGCAATATTTTGCCAATGTTTGAGTGCCATAAATCACAAAACACATGCACGTGCAACAAATTTTACAAACAAAAAGCATGCATCCAGAATGAAAGTTAGCAGCTGTACGTTTATACAATCTGGTCACACTATTGGGCTTGCCACCAGCTGTTATTTACGGCTTTCATATTAGCGCCATTGCCAATTAGCTGACAAAAAATTATAGCAAACAAATGTAAATGCTTCTGTTACTAAGAGTATCACTAACGATTATCCAGTCTATGTGTGACTCCCCCCAGGGTTTAACCGGTGTAACCTAACCTAAGCTTATGTAAATGCTGATTAAAGCATAATTTTATTAATTTATATTATTATTATCGATTGTTCAGCGAGAAACTAAGAGGCAGAGTGTAGGCAAAGCCACAACGCACATGTATGTACTTACCCGTGCAGCCTGCAAACTCGTGTGGACGCACTAGTTACGCCGCTTCTTCACAAGGACGCTGGAACGCAGCTTGGCTACCTTTCAGGCTAATGCGTTAAAGTTCAATTGCTTTGCAATAGTTTGCAAATGTTTGAGTGCAATAGTTTTTGCGCTTTTGTTAATTTCGGATTTATAACAAATTATTTACGCAGTAGGAATTTTATTGTTGCACAGTCTACGCGCAATTTACAAACACAAAAGAGCGCTGCCAGATCGTTTGACAAACTGTCGCTGCACTTTTGCAGCGTGCGATAAAATATTATCGATAAATTAATAATATCAAAGCAACTGTTACTGCAATACAAGGCGCTGCTGTAAATAATGTACTTTTTTGAATAAGCAAATGTAATACATAAATCAAGCTTCCTAGGCTTGGGGCCAACCCTGCTTGGCGGCATAGCCAATATAGCCTTTGTTACAGTATTATCACAAACTGCATGTAGCATGATGTAAGTCAAGCAGTCGAAAATACTTACAAACTGATAACGTGCTATTTGCAGCATTTTGCGGAACAACTTTTCACAGTCCATTGCCGCCTATTATATTGAACATGCAGCATGGTAGCTGTTGCTATATCCGTCCATGGCAGCCGTATCAACCCTTTTGCCAACTGACTTATCGAAGCGTTTAATTTTCACTTAATTGCTGCAGTTAAATCATAAATTTAATGAGTTGTCTTAGAAAGCAACGCTGACGTCCAGCGGCGTTAACTTCCAGCTACATGCTTGATCGATCGAACAGTCCAAAATCTGGTTGGGGCTAACTGACTAACCTGCTTGATGGCTGTCTCCGCTGGCGGATACGGCGCAAAGCCGTTAGCAAAAAACAAAAAAAAAAAAAACCTAACAACTGTTAGATAATCTTGTCAAGAGTCGCAAAGTTGTGGCACAGCAGTTCATAAAATGACGCCAGTTATGCTTAAACTATGCATGTATGTGAATTGCAGCAGTTGGTCAACTGGGCAACGTGACGCGCATTCTAAATTGCTTTGCCAGTTTTGAGGGAATGCGCATTTGATTGGCCAACTTGTTACGAGTTAAGACAATCAAATGAAACCAAAGATTCGAGTGCTCAACTCATGTATGACATCTCTCTCTTTACAGCCAGTCGGCAATCATGCCAGCTGTAAGCCGGCTACAGCAATCTACATTAAGCCCAGTTTTGGCGCTATGTATGCTGCTGCTTTTGCTCTCCAGCAGCTGTACGCTTGCGCTGCCCAATATCAAGCAGCAGGCGCAAACTGGCAGCGGCAACTATGTACAACAGCTGGACAAGAGCTACTTTCAGCCACCAGAAATTGAGCAGACCATTGACGAGGTGCAAAAAATACTGGCCAATGATCCGGCGCTGCCCAGACTCACGCGGTAAGTTGCAGTCTATGTTACTTCAGTACAAACTACTAATTGAAACCTTCCAATCACAGCGGTGAAATCGAGGAGCTCTACGAGAAGGTTACACGCGAGGAGTACGAGAAAAGCATAGAGGCTGGCGATATGAGCCGTGCGGACAGCATGCGCGCCTTAATGCTGGTGCTGCCCTTTAATACGGACAACAATACAGAGGAGAATCTGCAAGAGCTGTACACGCGGCAGCCCGTAACACGCGTAATTGATGGCTATACGCCGCCACAGCCTGTTAAATTTCAAACACCCGATCCCAGCGGTAAGCCGCGCAGCACAGTGCCAGTTGGCAATGCTGCTGTAGCTGCCACTACCTATAAGCCCGCCTATAGTCTTAAAAAGCAGTTGCTGCCAGCGCCACAAGCCACAACCTATCATCCAGCGCCTGCGTTTATGTATCAAATGAAGCCCTCGGTGCCGGGACAGCTGGGCATGGATGGTTTTCAGCCGGTTACCCAGCTGCCATATGCCTATGATTATCGCGCTGCAGCAGCGGAACAAATAGCTGTGCCGCAACGTTTTAGCTCGCACTATAATGCCAAGAATGCTGAGTTTCTGCGCAAGCCCAGACCAGCGCACAGCAGCACAAGCACTAGCACGGTCAAGCCTGTGGCGGATATACTTGAAAGCTTGGGCATTGTAGGCGGCGCTGGCGGTGGACAAACGCACAAGCGCTTTGCCATAGATGATTACTACCCAGCGGAGAGCGCACCGCAGCCCATTATAGCGGATCTGGCCGATCTGCGTGGACTGCAGGGTGCACGCATAAAGCCAGATGCATATACCAACTTTAAGCCCTTGAATATTGGCGAGGAACTGCGCGTCAAGCCCGAGGTGGAGGGTTATCTAACGCGCTTTGGCATAGTAAAAAAGTCTAGCAAGGCTTTAAAGAAGTCACAAGCGCAGTCGCAGTCGCAGTCCCAGGCGGACGCTACTGTGGAGCCAGTTAGTGCACAAACTGTGCTGTCCACTTCTAGAGTGCCGCCGCAAGGCAATGCGGAGTTGGCCAAGCTGTTGGAGAATCTGCAAGAACTGGAGCGACTACAGGCCAATGCACCCAAGCGTCAGCCCACAACTACGAAGGCGAGCACTACTAGCACTACGACAACTAGCACCAGCACCACAACCACCACTGAGGCGCCGCCCAAAGTGGCGCCCACAGTGCTGCCCACAGCGCAGCTGATTACACACGGCGAACCGCTGCTTATAGAGCCCAAAAAGCCACGTCGCCGCATAGATCCCAACATAGACATCAACTTTGCCAATGCGGGCAATCAGCAGGCCACACAAACTACAACTGACGAGCTTTCTAAACTTTTGGAGAATTTGCAAGAACTGGAAAAGCTCAAGATCAAGCCGGAGCATGCATTAAAAGCAGCCACGCCGGCCACACAAGCGCTTAGCAATCGTTTCAGTGCTACAGCTGACAGCAGCACCAAACGCCCAGCAGCAGGTGAAGCACAGGAATTGCAGCTGATACTACGGCAGCTGCAGCAACTGGAGCAGGCCAATGCGGCCAAAAAAGCAGCCACATCTACGACGACGACATCAACGACAACTCGCAAGCCTGCACGACCTTTAGGTTTGGGAAATCTGAACGCACTGGGCGCAAATGATCTGGAGCAGCTGCAGCGTTTGTTTAGCGATGATCGCGAGCTGGAACGTTTGTATGAGCAAGCGCGCAATAGCAAAAAGCTGGCAAAGAGCACAGCTCCAACCACAACGACTACTACAACAAGCACTACGACGAGCACCACAGCCAGGCCGCCAAGCGTGGATCTGAGCGAGCTGCAAGCTTACTTTGCGCAACTGGAGCGAGCTACACGGCCTCCGGCAACAGCTGCGCCCACGACAGTCACCACCAGTAGCACAACTACGACTACGCGTCGTCCGCCCAAAACCAAACCGCCTGTGGATCATGCACAATTCCAGGAGCTGATTACGCGCGTGCACCAACTGGAGCTGCTTAATCAAGCCGGCAGCGCACCAACCACACCCACAGCTGATCTGGCACCCAGTTCACTCGGCTTTACCACACGCAACGTATTAGCACCCGCAGCAGCTGCAGCTCCAAGTCTGCCCAGCAATGACTTTGCGCAGCTGCAGCAGCTGGCCACGCAAAACGTTGCCACATATGGAGCACCCGCGCAAGCCATAGAAATATCCACAGCAGCTACAGCCTCCAAAAAATTACGTGCTGAGCTGGAGCTGTCCAATGAGACTGGCGCAAGCTTGCTGCCGGATGTTAAGCCGCAGGATTATGTGCAGCTGCAGAAGCTGCTCAGCAAGGTGCAGGAGCTGGAACGCGTGCAGTTGCAGCCACAGCACAAGGGCCATGCGCAGAGCAAGCCCACGCCCAACTCACAGCTAGTAACAGCCGCCTCCATACGCACTCAAAATGTCAAGAGTCTAAATGGTGCGCAGATTGTGTATGCGCAGCCAGCGGAGGAGGAAGATTTGCGACTAGATTTGCCTGTCTATAGACAGCCTACCAAAACAACACCGGCAGCAGTGGAGCAGAGCTCCAGTGAGGAGCTGCGCGAGCTGGTCATGTCGCAGCCGGCGCATCCGCAACACGCTGCAAACGACAACAAGCAGTTCGAGCAGTATCAGCAATTCTTTAGCAGCCTGGAGGACAATGCCGAAAGACAGAGCTATCAGAACATGCAGCCTATTTATAAGACAGTGTCGGTTACGTCCACGCCCGCGCCACCACGCTTTGTGCCCGCAAAGCGGCCGAGCAGCACGCCCATGTCACCAGCCGCAGATTTGGCAGAGCTACAGAAACTGCTCTATAATGCACAGGAGCTTAAGAAGCTGGGCGTAGCGCTGCCCAATGAGCTATCTCAGCAGCTGGAAACCAAACTGCAGCATAGTAGCAGCACCAGCAGTACCACCACTAGTACTACCTCCAGCCCCAGCACCAGCACAACACCGGCTAGCATAAGCAGCAGCAGTGCGCCCAGCCAAACGCATGACTCCAGCTCGCCGGCGGTGTTCTCTTTGACCACCGTCAAGCCCAGTGTACCGCGTGAGCCGCGTCCGCCCACTACTGAAAGCAACATAGAGCTGCCCGTGTTTAGTGCCACCAAAATTATAGAGGCAGCAATAAAACGTGCTGCCAATCGCATAGGAGTCTCCACGGAGCAGTCACTGGGTGAAGGTTTTCGCCGACGCAGCGATGATGAGGTGGAACAGGCTGGAGACATGCAGGCGGGCGAGCTTGATGGTGACTTAATGGCTGAGTTTAGTGAGCTAAACTATCAGTTGGCGCTGCCGTCTCAGACTACTACAGCAGCAGAGCCAATAGAGGCAAAAATGGAGCCCCTAGGCGAGAATCTCAGCGAGCTGCAACGTTTGATAAGCAACTTGCAGCAGCTGCAGCAGCTTAATGTAAGTCTTAGCCCACAGTCACAAGCGGATGCCAAGTATTTGGCGAGTCTTAAGAATCTACAATTGGCTGGCAATGAGACGGCCAAGGCGCGCAGGCAAAGCATGGAAAGCACTACAACTACGCCCATAACAAGCACAGTGTTAACAACGACACAGTCGGATGCAGAAGCGGATGCTAATGCAGCAAGCACCACACAAGCGCCCACGAAAATAAGCCTAAGTCTGGGTCTAAGCGATGAGGACACTATTGATGCTGGTAGTAGTAGTAGCAGCAGCAGCAGCACTAGCACCACAACGGAGGAGTCACGTAATGGCTCATTTGATGATTTGGCCGACTCATTTGGACCAGATCCCATTAGTGAAGAACCACCAGCGGCTAAGAAAAAGAATGGCTTTTATTTTCTAGCCGATTGGAATAGCTTCCTCGAGGTGGGCGATGGTGATGATCAGGTGGTGGTGCGTTTAAGTCCCAAAATAGGTGATCCACGTAACTTTTATCCAGTGAAGACACCCTGAAGCAGCCACAACTCCTGTCGCGTCCAAAGTGTACATAGTCGTTATTGTATTTATTTTAGTCACTGTTTTTTTTTTTTGCTCGTAATAAAGACATTTTTTGTTGGCGCCATCTGTCGGCGTCGCCGTGTAGTGGCGTAGTCATAAGCTGGGCCTAGGCTGTAAGAGTCAATAAAAAAAAAAAGTAACGAGTCGTGGTTTATAATTATTTTATATGTCCAAAAGTCGAAAGCTAAATAAAAATTAAGTACATTTACCATAGATTGAAAAGACTCTTTCGGAGGTGTGCCAGAAATTTATATACCTGCTCTATCTAATCTCTAGAGAAACTCAATCGCATAACTAATAGTTTTGGATCGCTTTCAATTATATCTTCAGACCAAGAGATTTCTGACACAATAACGATTAGCCGTCGTTTTATTTTATTTGGGATTTGGAAAAACGAACAGAAGTATTCTTAAACACAATGAAATTAGTTTAGTGTGCTCAAGTAGACCGAGTGAGCTCTTTTCAGGAAGTCCTGGTCTCAGGCGCTACCCGCTTAAGAAGATATTGGGCATTTCTAGTCACCTAAGTCTCTCTTATGGCAGAACCATTTTGAGGATTCGAAAAAAGAGGCCAGATCCGCTTCGTCTTGGATTTTTTCTGTCTTCTCCTCGTCACCGCAGCTGCGGCAGAAGTTGTGATGGGGAACGTGCCAACTCTCAGCCATTAGGCAGTGCCCCGCTACAACTCCTACCACAATCCTGGTACTCTACCACCATCCAGGCTCTATGCGTTGGGCGTGGCTCAGGCTAGACAAGTTGCAATATTTTAGCTGGTTGTCGTGGGACTCTTTGAGCCTTGGATAAATTGTAATTAAAACTGTGTAGTAGGAAGGTATCGGGGAATCAGTCTTATTGCCATCTCATATAAGGTCTTATTGAGCGTACTATGTGAAAGATTAAAGCTGTTTACCAACACACTGATCGGACCTTATCAGTGCGGCTTCAGACCTGGTAAATCGACCACAGACCAGATCTTCACATTACGCCAGATCCTGGAAAAAACCCGCGAGAGACAGACCGACACCCATCATCTGTTTGTCGACTATAAAGCTGCTTTCGATAGCCCGATAAGGGATTGCCTGAACGCCATCATGTCTGAGTTCGGTATTCCTGCGAAGCTGTTTCGCCTTTGTAGGACGACGTTGAGCAGCACTATCAGCTCCGTCAAGGCAGGAACGAATCTCTCCGAACATTTTAATACCGTGCGAGGTTTCAGACAAGGCGACCCTCTATCGTGCGACCTCTTCAATCTTGTGATGGAAGGAGTGCTGCCAAAGGCCGGTGTACATCGTAATGGCACTATTTTCTACAAAAGTGTCCAGCTCCTTGCATACTCTGATGATATTGATATTGTTGGACGTTGCATGCGAGATGTCACTGCTGCATTTGCAGCAATCGAAAAGGAGTCAGCAAAAGTGGGTTTGGCGGTGAATGAGGGCAAGACGAAGTATATGCTGGTTACGCACAGGGATGCGCGGCTTCTAGGATCCCACGTTGTAGCGGACCAATATACTTTTGAAGTTGTCAAGGAATTCATATACCTTGGCACCGCCATCAACATCGAAAATTATATCAGCCTGGAGACTAAGCGAAGGATCACACTTGCCAATAGGTGAAAGCGACTATTGCATAAGAATGAACCACGAACTGTATGAGCTCTACGGCGACATCGATGTCGTCCAGCGCATAACAATACAACGTTTGCGCTGGCTCGGACATGTCGTTCGTATTGACGAAGAAGCTCCAGCGAAAAAGGTGTTCGAAACGAGAGTCAACGACGGACGACGAAGAGGAAACTTGCGTCTTAGCTCTTGTATCCTCACAAAAGAGTATCAAAAACAAAAGCATACAAAGCCACATTTTTAAGAAACTTTGACATTTCCGTAGTCTTGGTTACAGACCCCTTGGATTCGGCACTTTATATAGTCGCTCAAATGTACCTCCTCTACATAAAAAATGCAATCAAATTCAATAACAATAAAAATTTAATTTGCTCATTTGGTTAAGATACACAATTATGACTGGGGCAATAAAGTTGAAAATTTGGATACCATTTGCAGAAAATCTATATACGCGTCATGCTCATAAAATGTAGCCAAGTCGGATAGCTTCACTGCAAACTCATGTGTTATGCCTTTCTCAAAAAGCATGCGCATGAATATATCATTTAAGCCATCATCCATCATGGACGTTTCTATGGTATAGCATGTTTCAGTCCAATTAGTGTCGTATATGGACAACTCTTCAATTTTAAAAATCTCTGTAGAACCAGAGTTTCCATTAAAATAGGACTTCAGTGTTGATTTGGAAGCTTCATTAAAGGCATTGGGCAAAAATATGCAGTAAATGGAAAACACTATTGAACCACGTCGAATCAATACCTCAAAATTGGGAGTGCTGCGAATTTTGGGTGCAGTCTTATCATTTTTGTCATCATTTCCATGCAGCACGCTCTTGCTAACATTGCAGAAAATTTCTACACGCTCTTTCTTGTCCTCCTTTGCCAGCACAAACTCAGCGCCGTGTACATAGATGACAAAGTCATCAAGCATATCGGATTCCTTCGGCTTTAACTGCACGCGACGCTCCTCAACTAGCTGCTTGGTTAGATATTGAACCATTTCCCGATCCATTGGGCTTAGCTGCGGTTGCTTCATTTCAGTTTTTTTCTTAGTCGGTGGAACCTTTGGCTCTTTATGTTTCTTCAGGCACATTGGAGTCTGGCAGAAGCAACGCTTTGCCATGTTGAACACGCGTGGAGCAGCGGACAGACGTGAAATAAGCGACATCTTTAAACAAATTAGATTATTTTCTTTTGGAGACTACGCATGTGCGAATGATTTTAACAAAAGTGAATGACAAGCTTAGCATAGCACTGCCAGCTGTAAATTTTATAGACTGTTGTCAACACAGCGTTGCCGTATTTTTAAAATTCGATCACTATGGCTGCTACGATAAAGCATTTCGCTTACTGCTTATTATAAAAAAAAAAAAATATTGCAATACAATATTAACAGCGAAACCCAGGAAATTTCAAAGGTTAAAAGCTGGTTTGCTAAGTTCCATTGTTCGTAGCAGCACAAATGATGCCAAAAGTTCAGAAAGTTGCCACGTGCAAATCCTTGCTAAAATCTTTGGAATGGCATTAGACGAATTGAGAATAAAAGTGCAAGAGATGGCTCTCAACTGAGCAGATACAGCAAATCTTACATGAATATTGGAACATGGAAAAGCTAAACGCGATTGCCGAATGGAATCGACTCTTCACCCTTTAGGTTAAACAGATTTATTAATTCAGAGACCTTTATAAAATTGTGGGACAACAAATTTCATTTTTTTTTATATTTATTGTAGATTTATCCAAATTAACAAATATTGAATTAATAAAAATAGAATTTTAACAAAAATTTTAAACTCTGCAAAAATAAAAACTTTTGGTACTTAAGAGTTTTGTGAACGCATTAATTTTTCAAACAGTTTTTTAGCTACGTGATTTCCATCTATTTTCGCGATTTTTTGGAAACATTCAAATTGGTTTTCTTTGGCTCGACTACGCACTTCCAATTATCGCCCTTGATCTGCTCAATATATTCAAATTTGTCATTCATTTGAGCGATCTGTATATGCAGCATGTCCCAAAAACCCTCCAGGTCATTCATTGTTACGTGTTTGGCACCGTTTTCTAATGGATTTAGACTTTGAAGACACAAATCTTCAAACTGTTTCATCCTACTGTTAGCCAATAAACGTGCCTGACCCACTGTAGAGCGCAGTAATCCACAGGTATCTTCGGTTTTATTACGATTCTTACTCGAGATGTAGGTTTCCAACAAAGCGGCCACTTTCAATATGCGTTCCTGCTCAGCATGTAGCATCTGCAAATAGTAGTTGCCATCTTTTTCTTCATTTGCTGCAAAAGAATTATTTGTAGTTGTAGTTTGCATAAGTTGTCAGAGTATTCCAGAAAGTTATAACCTACATTTGTTACTTGGCTCCGGAACTGCCGTAGTTTCTGGGCTAGCCTTCAACTGATGGTCTCCACCTTCGCTAGACATGTCTTCACTTTTTGCTTTAAGCGTCCTTTTGATAATTGATTATTTTTAAAAATTATATTTTCCGTATGTAAAAATAAAGCACGGATGAACGATTTTATGTAGTTCAAGTTTGGGAATGAACTAGAAAAAATTCTACTTTCGGATTAAATGTGAATGACTTAGGAATCAAAGCATACTACTGAACCATAATGTCCAGAGAACTATCGATAGGCCTACTAGCTTTGCGCAAATCAAATATAATTATTAATATTATTACACAATTACAAATTATGGGCTACTTAAGTATAGCAGCAGGAGCCCTCAGCTTAAATCGAATATTATTCCAATTGCTTTTTGATCCTCTGTTGTGAGGATACAAGATTTAAGACGCAAGTTTCCTGCTTTGGCAGCAGTTACAATGAGCTTCTATCAAAGGCTACACCCACTGATCCTGTTTTAGGCCACATATTTTAATAATTTGTAGATTTTGCCAATCTTGCACTTTGGTTGTTAGCTATAAAGGGTATTCCAGAGTATTGTTGATGACATGCTTGAATTTGTCTAAATATCAATATATATATTTATTTAACGATGCTATAAATATAAAAATAACAAATATCGAACTTATTCGATACATTCACACTACATAGTTTTAATTACATTTTATCCAAGGCTCAAAGAGTCCCACGACAACCAGCTCATAGAACGTAACTTGTCTAGCCTGAGCCACGCCCAACGCATAGAGCCTGCCTGGCGGTCGCGACAATGGCAAACGAATACTGATCAGCTCCATAACTTCTGTTTCGGCCTGGAACTGCGCAAACGGCACAAATCCCTCGACACCGCGATAGATGTACACGCGTATATGACAACAGCCCTCAACAAAAGCGAACAACGTCTCGTCACGCACGCGCAATGCAGTCAGCTGCCGTGCCGTATGTTGAGTGGCCAAGGATTGGAATAGTGTGCCGTTGGCATAGTGCAGCTGTATAAGCGCAGTGGGCGCCGTGGAAGGCGCCAGTGCAGGCATGCCCACTATAGTCAGACGTGCATACAAAATCGTGGCGCGATGGGAGGCGCCCACATATAAACGCAGCGTAGACACAGGACGGCGTGTACTGTACGGTGCGTTCCAGTTGAGGCTGCTTGCACTGCTAGCCGCTGTAGACATGGTTTCTTTGGTTGCCTCCAAATCCATTAGGCGCTGCATTTGCTGCTGCAGCTGACGCAGTCTGGCAATTACGTCATGCAGTTGTCGCGTATTGTCATTCTGTTGTTTTGCATTGGCCAAGTGCAGCACATCGTACACGCTACTGCCCAAGCTTTGCTTCAAGGCCAGATATAGCTGATGTGCTTGTTGTGTATCATCCTCGTTGAGCTGCTCATGCAGCGCATCTAATTCCATTATGGCTGGCCATATATGTTGCACACTACGTGCGGCTAGCACACGTGCCGGATTATCCGGCAGCGGCAGCTGCTCTGGCGTCAAGTCTGTCAATTGGTATACCTGCCGTTGCTGCTTTTGTAGCCTGTGCATCAGCTCTATAAAGTCCTCCACTAGCTGCGCATCATACAGATCACTCTCGGGTATGCTTAGCTGGGTAATGTTTACCTCCGTGTCCAAACGATAACTTAGCTGTTGCAGCAGGCGCTCCAACTGCACATGATAGTCTGCATAGCTGAGCTGCTGCCGCTGCAGCAATCGCGTGCTTAGTATGGACTCGGTGTTGGGACGCTTTAAATACTTAATGTCCTGCTGATAGCTTAGCAACGGCTGCTGCTGCTGTGCCTGACGCTGCCGATGCAAGCGTTTTAGAGTTTTGGGTGGCAGCGTCAAAGCCTCTATGTGCTGTGAGGCTGCACGCCAAGTTTGCAGCTGCGCCAAACCGCTGCAGTTCCAGCGCTTGTAGTCCTCATGCTCGTCCAGCTCATAGCTGGTCATAAAGTAGAATTGCCAAAGCTCTGTAGCGGCTTTGGGCAGCTGCAGCGCCACCACATCGTCTACGGGACCGCTCTCAAAAGCGCCCACTTGCGCATAAGACGTGCCATTCCAGCGATAGACGCGCGTCCAGCAGCCTTGCTCATTGATTAGTAAATAGTTATCCTTGTGTGCCGTATTCTCTGCCAACGCAAAGATGCGGCGTATGTCGTCCTGCTGTGCTGTCTGTTGCAGCGTAAAACGTCGCTCCAAGCTCTTGACATGATAGGACAAATGTAGCCAGCGAAAGACGCTAGCAAAGCGTTCACACAGCTCTTGGTAACTCTGCTGCTGGTTTGAAATCTGTCGTCGGTACAAGCTGTGTGCCTCATAGCTAGCTTCAGGCTGCTTAACACGCAAATTACGCACGCTCCAATTGCCAGTGATGAGCTGCACTGGACGTTTCCGCGCCCAGAGGCTGCGTTCATGCCAAGCGCCAAAATTAAAGCCAGAAATGTGATGCTCCGTGTGCAGATATGGCGCATACAACGCAGCGAAGTAAAGCGGTGACTCCAAATTCAAATGACTCTCGCATAAACTGGCCACATTGCTTAAATTTTGATTGACATCACCGTTGATGGGCATGGTTGCATTGAGCATGCCATTCACATATGCAGAGCTCATAATAAGCGGCGTTTGTACACGCTGATTCTGGGGGGCATTGATCTGTAAATGACAGTAGCTATGTTTAAGAATGCCAAATCATAAGTTAGCTTAATTGCTTACCATCAGGGTGTTGGTGTACTCCTGATATAGATCAACTTTGTTTACCAAACCGTTTACATGCAAATCACCGGTTAAATGCAAGTCTTCAAAAAACAGCAACGAACTGATGTTCTGCTCTGTGTGCAATGTGATGATGCGCGATAGATCCAAATCATTCACATAGCTCACCTGCAATGCATTATTATCCAAGGCACCCGGCTCGAAAGATAAACGTTCTGTAAGTTAGAGAAAGGGAGCTGAGTAATAATTGGAAATAAACATATATGTATATATTGAAAAAATCAGTTCGCAGTTGCTTTTGGTACTTAGTACTTAGATTCCAGATATACCCAAAGCCATGTGTTTTGTTTTTTTAAAACTAATCTACAATAAAACAACAGGCCCTTCTCTTAAGCCGGCGAAAAACCTCCGTACTATTTAGAGATATGAAGAAAACAGACATTATTCTAATTGGCTGATTACCTTGGAATGCTTTTGACAATCTTAAAAAATCTGTTTCCAAAAAGTGAATAGCAATTGCAATAGGACTTACTTTATGAAGTATAAAAAAATATAAGAGTTATCTTAACATGGTTTGTAAAAGTTGAGATATTCCAACTGCTACCGGTCCACCTATCTCTGCTTTGTTTTTCACCAGCTTTTTACAACCACTTAAAGCATATTACTCACGCTCAGTTTGCCAAGGTTGATCCACACGCACCGTCTCCTGCAACCATTCGGTTACATTGTAACCATTGAGCTGTGCCTGTTCCAACACCAACTGACTCACACTCAGCTCCTGCAGCTGCACATCTGATTGAAACCTTACAGGTGTATGCAGCATAACTGGCTCTACACCAACATCAATAAATATGAGCCTTGGCAGCAGTTCATTCAGCTGTAGTCCATTAAGTACGCCAATATGTGCTCCTTCTGTTATACTCACACGACCCGTAAATGTCTGATGTCCTTGTAGATGCAACAGCGGCTGCCTTTTATACAGCAGTTCGTCAAAGAATTGTGACAAAGGCAGCTCGCTGCGATTGCCAAAGTATCCGAGTACTGTAAGATCCTGCAAGTTCCGCTGCTGCGGCATATTGATCAAACCGCGCTGAATAAACGCGCCTGTGTTTGCATCATAGCGCAAAAGCTGCTGCACTTGCTGCCAGTCCTGACCATTAAGCTTGCCCTTAAGCTGTAGCTGCTGAACATGAAGATTTCCAGCTATGTTGAGTGTGCCAGCAAATTCATTGGGATGCACTTTGTTGGCTAAACGATGGAAAGGCACGCCATTTAGCGCATCAAGCTGCAAGGAACGCAGCACGCGCATTGGTTGCAAAAAACTTTTTGGCGCCACTATGGTAATGGGCTCTGCGCTGCGGAAGACAATGTCCGCTAAAAGCTCCGGCAATAGACGTTCATTATACGTGCCCAGCACATTAAGATTGCCGGCAAAAATAGGCGGTTGCTCGAAGGACCAACGTGTGCGCAGCTGATTGGTTCGATTCAGCCAAACAACCTGTTGCTGCAGCTGCTCCAGTGACTGGCCATTTAGCTGGTTAAGCAACTGCACATCACCGCTTACTTTAATACGTGACACTTGCACTTGACCCTCCAATATAAGCATTGGCAGCTCATCCAGCTGTTGTAGAAAATTTAACAAGAGTTCAGCATTAAGTCCATGCAAGTTTGCTGCTTGCACGCCTTGCGGCAAGATCAGCTCCTCTATATACACATTGCCTGTCAAGCGTGGCGACACTAACAGCTCGCTGAGATTGTATCCGTTAAAACGACCACGGCCTGTTATATCGTGTGCCACATCGATGACATTTGCCGCCAGCTGTTCAAAGCTTGCAGTACTCAAATAAAGCGGTTCATCCAATGTTTGATAATGTTGTGACAGCTCCAGATCATTCAAGCTATTCGCTATATGCAAAGAAGCATTGGGCTGCAGCTGCAGCTGCTGGCTCTGCTCAAAATACAGCTGCGTTGTGGACGCTAACAATGGTGCGTCTATGCGTAGTGCCTCCGATAGCAGTTGCTGCAGATTGATACCATCATAGCTACCGCTGAGCCAGAGATTATCAAAATAAACATAGCCAGTAAGACTGCTCAGATTGTATAGAGTTTGGCTGGTATGTTTTGTTACAAAGTTTTCTATGGGTATGCCATTGATGGCACCATCCCACACATGTGTGTCCACGGGCAGTGTTAGATTCGCAAAACGTTTAGCTGAAGGTATAGATAGTTCCAGATTAGCGTCCAGGGGCCGTTGTGCAATATCCCCAATTAACGTGTCAAAGCTATCATTCTCCAGCTGACCACGTAACACTATGGGTCCATTGATGATGAGTTGGGCAAAATGACAAGCGGCGAGTATATGCTGAGACTCGGCTAGCGTAGGATTAAGCGGCGCCTCTTCAACCTGACGGCCTTGCGCGCTGCCAGTGAGCTGGAAGAGAAAAAGCGAAAATAAGTCATGTGTTATGCAAATAAAGCTCAACGTAGAATCATGTACTTTTACAGCAATTCGCTGATCTTGGTCCAATTTTATTAGAAGTATGCTGTGGGAACCATTATATATAAAGGATACAAGTGTCAAGACTGCTTTAATACGGGGAAATATAAAGATGCTATTTTAAGCACAAATAATGGAGCTCCTGGACGGGGAAGGATCGTTTCAACATAGTTAAAAAGTAAAGGGATGATACCATATACCATGGAACACGAGCCCAACAAGCGCATTCAAAATTTCAGAGCATTTGTATGGGTTTTACATAAGCACATCAGCCGAGCTTTTGATTTTTTTTCTGCCAGCATTATAATATGGTCGGGTATCTGGGACAGACCCAAGAAAGCAGATGTAATAGCAGTTCATAAATTGCGACACATCTATAGTTCTAATATTTTAGCTTTACAACTTTTCTTAGCTTTAAACCTAAATAGTTTGGGTAAAACTCAAAAGTATAGCTGGATATAGGTAGGTTCACAATTGTCAACAAGGATAATCTGTATACAACAAAATTCAGCGCACTTAAGTTTAGGTTACCCTATATGTACATAAGCGGGATTCAAACTAAATAGTCAATTTTTCGCAAGAGCTAAAGCAGTCCACATACATTCAATTCCTCAGAGATTTCCAGCTGCGTAAAAGTGACCAGGCCAGGCCAATCTTGTTCATCGCTGAGCGTAATAGCATCCAAGGGATTGACGCCATTGATTGTACCCACAGTGTCCACAGAATTGACAGCTTCATATAGAAGACATTTAGCATAACTTCTTTCGATTTGGTTTCAACAATTACTTACAAAGAGTCTGCGTGAATTGCTTCGTTGCCTGAACAATGCTTGTCGAATTTCCCTGGGACCACAGATAGTCGTTGGGAAAGCTTAACTGATTCAGTGTGCTTATCTCTAATGTTTGCTCGAAGATGATTTCCTGTAAAAGAGATGTTGAAGATATTAGTTGTATACAAGCAAGGTAAATTTAAAACGAGAAACCTAAAACAAATTACACAATTTACGAGTTAAAAGTTGAGAGTTACAATTAAGAAGCTGATGCACTGCATCCACTTTCTGCCAAAAATGTTTAGCGATTGTTTTGAGAATAAATCAAAATTTCATTGCTTATAAGGCTGCATGGGTCTACATAACAATTTTGGTGGCACTTCCAGTACTCTTGAGAGTTCTCAGGGTTTAAAATAGTTCTAACTTTTAATTAACTAAGAACTAGTTTTCTTATCCACAAACTAAATTAATCAAGTCCACATGTTTCTCATAAAGCTTTCAATAAACCGATACAGTCTATTAATTCTAAGATTAGGTTACTGTGATTCCAACTTACGCCTTCCACATCCAGCTTAGACAGACCCAATGGCCGATTGCGCCAAACCAGCTGTTGTTGCAGCTGTGTCCAGGGTATTCCATTGATATATTCACAGCTTAGATCCTCAGCCAAGTCTAGCAATGGTATGACAGTTTCGTTAGAGGATATAGCTCTTGCTTCTCTGGATCTTCTTGCTGCTGGCGCTTGCAGCAGCACCAGCTGCTGTACATTGAGCGTGCCATTAAACACAAGACTGCCATTTTGAACGTAGAAAGGCTGATGATTGAGCTTATCAATGGTTAGCACATCAACTTCGACCGCATCGAAATCAAGCTGCTCATAGTCATAGCGATGCAATTGTTGCTGACGTTTGGCACGCGGTGATACAGTGTCACCCAGCAGCTGCTGTTGCAATAGACGTATTTCCTGAATCACACGCAGCATATTGGTGTGCGTATCCGCTGGAGTCCAAGGCACGTTATTAATATGCAGCGCTTGCAGTGCGGCGCCATTATTGACAAGCATGGGTGTTGTCACCTGCTCGATAGCAAAGTTAGTTTGAGTCGGTGATTTTAGCAAACGCTCAGCGAGCTGCACTAGCTCATCCTGCTCGGCCACCCAGTCTTGCATAAACTTGTAGATTTCCTGCAGATCGTGTAGCTCCGAGTTGCGTGGCAGCAGTTCTGTGTGCAATCTGAATAAACCCGACTCTGCCTTGTGTCTAGGCACTAGCAGCAGCGGCAGCTCTGCCTGACGCAGCAGCGCAGCACCACGTAAGCCCGCTTCACGTTCCACATCCAACATGCAGCCGACGCCGTGCACTATCTGCGCACCCAGCTCACAAGGGGCGGGCACACTGGACTCAAATGCCTCACCGTTCCAGACAAGCGTTTCCAGCACTATGACAGCGTGTGTATCAAAGCTCACACGATGCTGCACCAGCAGCAATAGATCATCACGATAGGTGCGCACTGGCACGGGCAGAAATAGCTCAACTAGACCAAAATTCTGGCCCAATATGGTCTTGGCCAGCAGCTGACCCTGTACATAGAGCAATATTTGTGGACGTTGACCACCCAGCGCCAAATAACTGCGTCCGCCCATTTGAAAGGCAGAAATGTGCTTAATTTCAGGTGACTCCAAAGTATGACGCCGCTGTAAATGCAGACCTGTATCGCTAACAAACTCACGTGGATTATAGGCATAGACATGGGTTTCATTTAGTTGTGCTATGGCCAGCAGCAAATCTCGTCCGGTGTCCAGCACAGCCAGTGCGGCACAGGCATATCTTAACTGCAAATGTTGCGCTATCCAGTACTCTTTTGTATCCAAATTATATGCATAAATGTTGAGCGTTTGATTGCTACACACGACCAGATATTCGCGATCCTCTAAGCTAAATGGTATTATATTGCTTACAGAGCTGCCCAAATGCCAGCTCCAGGCGAGCTCAAAGTTGCTGGCGTTCGCTTCAATACGATACCACAGCAGCTGCGACTGCATGGCTACCAAAATCAGGCCCTCCTGCAGCTCTGTATCGCTGTTCCAGCGTTCATAGGCCAGCATGTGTGTTATAGGCTCCGTCATGGGCAGCAACTGACGCATTTTATAGGCTTCTGTGCTGTTCTTGTCATGTTGCAACAGCAGCAGATCACTCTGTCTGCGACCCACAAAGTAGGAGCTGCCATTATGCTGCACATAGAGCCATTGCTCCACATCGGCGCCTAGCGTAAATGTTAAATCTTCTACAATTCTTGTGAGCACAAGCATTTCACGTGTACGCCGCTTGGACAGCTCCAAGCGTTGCAATTGCATGAGATCAATGTCTTCATCGGTGGCCGTAGAGTCCACCACATTGGGTTGAGTTGTGTCCAGTGCGTCGCTGGCACTACCTAAGCCGGCGCTATCTACGCCGGGTGCCAGCTGCGCCTGCAGCGTTTTCTGCAGATTGCGCATATCCTGCACATTGCTGCGTGCAGCAGGTACAAAGCTATCACTGTCAACTGCCTGTTTGATCTGGGAGCGCAGTGCAGCAGTCTCACTAAGCTTTTGCTCATTCACTACGACTTTACTAACTGTGGCCTTGTGTGGCATCAACTGTTCGGTCCATTTGGGCTGCACAATGACGCCGCGCTGAAATATGTTTTGTTTAATAAACTTTAACTTGTTGCTTATCGCACCTACCGCCAGTTGCTCCTCTCCGGCTTCAAAAGCCTCATTGAGCTCGCTGCGCAGCTTCTCGATCTCAGCGCGTTGTGGTGCACTGACGACACTACGCTGCGCCTGGCCATAGCTTAGAAACAATAATACAAGAAGCATACGCATTGTATTTACAATAACTTTAGCACATAATACAATTAATTCACAAAAAATATATAATACAGGACGACAGAAAAAAAATCACCACGTTCTGAAAATTTCGTTCACAATTTATGAATTTACCGTTGAACTGCTAAGTGCCGCCTACTTTAACAGAATTATTGTTGCCAGCCAGTTGGCAGCTCTAACATAACATAACATTAAGCAGTGATATGGCAGCTCGCTGCAGTGCTGCCAGCGCTGCTTAAAGTTTAAAAGCGGTTGACATTTAAAAGAGCGCGAATTGTCGCTCTTTCTTTTAATTGGTATTTTTAAGTTTCAGTTTTTAATTTGATGCGTATTTTTTTTTATTGTTGTGTCGTGTTGATAATTATTTTTAGACCTTTAAATAGTTTTCAGTAAATTTATGCACCTTTTTTTTTTCTTCTTTACCAAGGATTTGTATTCACTTTCCTTGACTATATAACGATAATACACTTAAAATATTTATTCATTATGTAAAATTTTATGCTCCAGTTGAAAAAATAAATTATCTAACTCTGTTAATCTAAATAGATAAAAGATTTGGTCGCAATTACAAATTTATATTTATGTCGTAGCAGCTCAGGTAATAGGTTAAACAATTTAAAAAATGACAACTTTAAAAAATATGCTTGAAGCATACAAAAGAAATAGGAATTGGTAAGCCCAACAAAATGTTTAAAAAACCGAGACGATATTGACAAAATTTGACAAAATGAAAAAAAAAATTTTTTTTTGGGAAACTTTGAACAAAAACTGGGATAATGAAAACCTTTAATAAAATTAAATGATATCAAATTAAAATTTTAATGAAACTTTTTTGGGCTATCCAAATTTTGAAGAAAAACTGGGATAATGAAAAACTGAGTTTATCAAAAGTTTTGATATCCTCTTACAGTAGATATTCTCTTACATAGTTTTTTGCGATAGTAATTGGTTAAGTTGCTTAAACAAACTATGATGAGCTATTAAGATTGGAACTACAAATTTATTGCATTTTTGTTTATTTCCAAGATTGCTAACTGCCATCAAGAGGAAATATATATACATATATACAGGGCCGTAGAGAGAAAATCCGGGCCCGGGGGTAAAATATACCGGCCCCTCCATTACACCTTTAGCTTGAATCACGTCAGAACGACAGTAAATACACCGGGCCCCTGAGAAAACTCCGGGACCGGGGGGAATCCCCCCTCCCCCTTCCCCACGCCTCTCGACAGGCCAGCATATATATATATGTTCCTTTAACTCGTATTTGGAGCATAGGGCGTCAACTACTCCTCTTCGCTAGCGGACCCGGTTTTGTGCAACATCAAGAAGAAAGAAAGTGTATAAAACCAGAAACGTGCGGCATGTAAAAGACTTTTTTAAAATAGTTAGTTAGTTAATTCAAGAGCTGTATGAAAAGAAAATAATATAATAATAAATTAATGACCTAAACAATTGAAAAAAAATAAGCATTGCTCCTAAAGTACTTAAAAGTAAGAATATTTTGAGTTATCAGTCTAAGAACAATATAATACATATAATGTATATAATTTTGGACATTTTTATTATTATTATTAAAATATAATATTGCGGAAAAACTCAAACATTAATTAATATACTATTATTTGTATTACTTTTTTTGTTAAATTCAAAAATCTGTAACTGTCAAGTTTTTGTTTGTTTTCAAACAACAGTGCTTACATTTACCGTTAACATGCACAGCTGTTGTATAAAATTTCATTAACAGCAAATTTAAAACGCGCGCTAAATGCTAACAGCTGTTAATAGTTGTCAACAGCTGTTTTAACAGCGCTGCGCCTAATGTTAGCAATCTACATTTAAACAACGCCACTGCTTTACCAGCGTCTGTCTGTTTTGAAGTTTTATTGCGAGTGGTTGTTTTTTTTTTGTTCACGCGTTCCTCTTTTTAACGCGCTTCGGCTCGTGTGCGTGCGTGTGTGTAAGTGTGCGAGCACAAACAACAACAACAAACATTTGTTTGCTGCCGCTTCGCGTATCCTAGTCGCGTTTATATACACACATATTAGATATATTATATTAGTGTATGTGTTTTATTTATCAAAAAAAAAAAATGCAAAAACTGGCGCCTTATGGTAATAAATAAATAAGCGTAAGCTACAAAAAAATATGCAGTGTTGTGTTTGTTTTTTTTTCGGTGCCTCAAAAAGGGTGTGTACCAACATTATTTGGAAACCGAATTTGAATTCAAAAGCATTTGCAAAAAAGGAGTAGAAAGTGGCAACAAAAAAGTGCAGTAAGTAAAAGTCATTTACTACTTTTTGGTTGTAATAGAGGCAGCGGCAGCGACGGTGACTGCGACTGCAACTCCAGCCGGCAGCAGGCCCAATAAGGGTTGCTATTGCAATTACTATTTATTTATTTATTTTAATTTTTGTTGCTATTTATTGCTTGTTGTTGTTGTCGCTGGGTGGCTGCAGGCTCTGGCGCTGTTGACGTCGCTGCTGCTCCTTTAATGTAAAAATGTGTGTGTGAAAAATCAATAAAATTCCCGTTCCTGCGTTCTGTCTCTCTCGCTATGTGCGTGTGTGTGTGTGTGCAGCAGCCGGGTGTTACGTCTGCCCGCTGCTGCGTAGGCGTTGACGCTGGCGTCGTACTTAGTATTACAATGAAAGCAGCAATAGGAAAGGAACTTCAAAGACAATGCTCTACAAAAGTATTTTGACAAATTAAGTAAATAGCTGCACATATGTGCAGAGTGACCGGATAAGAATAATAGAAAAATAAATTTAAATTAAATTGCAACGGTGGGAGACATTAGATTAATTCTGGATTATGATAAAAGCTAAAGCTATAGTTTATGGTTGCTGACTTCAGCAAACTCTTATGCGGATGTAGTCTCAAATCAAATTGAAAAATATGCCGGGTTGACTCTATGGTTTCGGCAAATTCTGTTGATCGTCCCCAAATCGGCATTTCTGGGTTTTCTTTTATAGAGGTTGCTACTGAGGCTTTACTTTCTTCAATTCGCAGCAATCTTTGTTTGGTTGATGGCTTGAGGACCAAAACAATGTACCCACATTAAATTTTTTTAGGTTGTGATGTTATTGGTAACATTGACAGCTTCCCAAACATAATACATAATTGTAATTAAACGTAAAACATCGGTTGTTTGCAAATTTTTGTGGTGCAATATAAAAAGCACTAGATGTATTGATAATAATCAAATTTTAGTTCGTAAGTTATTTGCTTTATTTATATAATTTATACATTTTGCTTAAAGCTAGCTAGTATTTAGATTTACAGAGTTGGATATTTATTTTTTCAACTGGAACATTGAATTTTACATAATGAATAAATATTTTAAGGGTATTATCGTTATAAAGTCAAGGAAAGTGAAAACAAAACCTTGGTAAAGAAAATCAAATGTTATAACTAATTTTTCAAAGTTAGAGAAAAAAAAATCCCTGATTGATAGTAATTGGATTTTTTGCTTCTTAAGAATATGTACCATATTCGCAAAAATCAAACCATGCTTATATAAAGGATACCTACCATATGATTTTTGATTATTTTGTGTGTAGACAATAAATAGCCAAAATCTCGGATGGCAGAGGGTTCTCAATTATTATACTTACGCAGCAATTAATTAAGCTTGAAGTGACTTAAAAAAAAACAAAAGTGAATTTTAACTTGGCTTCCAAAATTTTTGCAAATTTTTAGTATGATTTGAAATCATCATCATCATTGTTGGTTCTGCGATCCGTAACGAATTTTCTTTTGCTAACGTTCTCCAATTTCTGGCTGACAACTCGTTGGCAGTTTTCTCGATAATTGATGTTAGGTCTCCCAGTTTTCCTCTAAAGGGGTCAACGCAGTTCGAAAAATTTCGCGCGGAATGACAAAACTTCATATAAAAAAAAAAACCAAATGGGACAAAACTTCATTTAAAAAAAAATAATTTTATATGAAGTTGTGTCATTCAGCGCGAAATTTTTCGAACTGCGTAGACCCCTTAAGAAGCTAGTTCGCCCATATATACTTTTTTGATTGTATTTTCGTCTCTCATTCACGATTTGAAATAATATAAGTTAATTTAGCAAGTTATTAAATTAAAAACATTTGCTTGTTCTTCTTTTATTAGGCTTACAAGCTAGCGTGACGTTACAATGCTTGATTTGACTTAAATTCTAATTTACATTTCTAATAAATAACATTAATTTGGCTACAATATAAATAATGCTTCAATAAATATTTGTAACTCGTTAAAAATATAGTGCAAAAGAATTTTAAAGGCTGAAAAGGAGAAGATGTTCTTCGCACACAAATCTTTTGCCATCTTATTATCTAAGTTGTTATGCTTTCAGTTCTTTTTATTTAATAACTTTTTAAAATTTCTCTTTAAGAATCCCATTAAGTACATATTTTGTTTAACTTTTTATTTTTCAGATTCAGTCAGGTTGGACATTTCTATGGAAATGACCATAAACTACAAAAATAAATTCGCACGGCACTAAAAATTTTGTTATATAGAAATTTTATGTTTTTTAAGTTTTTTTATTTAAAGAAATCTGTTGTGTTAGGTTTTCTTTTTTCTTTCTGAGCAAAATCTTCTTAAGGAACTCACTCAAACACATTTCATTTCAGGAGCGTATCCAGGATATGGTCGTTGGCGGTTTTTTACGTCGATGTGTATTTATATTAGAGCTTGCCAAATTGTTCCAACTTTAGGGGTTGGGTCCGGAGCCGAAAACCCCCCATGGATCCGCCACTGTTTCATTTACAAAATTTTAATTGATGAAGGAATCCTTGCTAGCGTTAGTACCACGTTTTGAGCATAGTCCTTTCGATTCAACATACATTGGCACCAGCGTTTTCTCCACATAAGGGTTTCTGAATAATTCCCACTTTTGCCCCTAAATTCTTCATGTACCAATGTATTAGAAAATTCTTTGGCTTTTTTTTCATTTTATGTGACGGATTAAGGTAGCTATATCTATAGAAAGGAGATCAAAACACACCGAATCTTGTAAGAAAAAGATAATAAAATTCGTTTTAGCACAAATTCTTTGTAGCAGAGTTCATTATAAGGAAGCTCGACTGTAAACGTCTACAAAGGACATATGTATACAAAATTCTTTTCTCTTTTCGCAAAACTCATTGACGATACTCAGCGAGCGCTATAAACCAGCAAAAAAATAAGCTAACATTTCCTAGAGTGTGGTCAAAAAACTTTTGCCGACTAATGTAACATGCAAATCGCAATGCATTTGGCGCGCTCTGGAGTTGCTCTCACTTTCCGCGTGTGTGTGAGTGAATTTTGGCAATAAAAATGAGAGCAGAGATAAGCTGTTTTTTTTTGTTATTTTCTTTTAGACTCGTCTGTGTTTGTTATTATTTTGCTTTATTATTATTTGTATTCTTTTCGCTTTGCGTGTTTAATTAGTTTAAAAGCGACGCTAATTAAACGTATTTGTTGTCAACTGCGTTTTGAATTTCGTGACATTTTTTTTTATATCTAGTATCACTAAAAGTGGGTGACAACAACAAGAGCAGAAATAATACTAAAACTCTTACTTAATAGCACTTAAAAACTAAAACCAAATGTACGGCCTTATAAACAAGACCTGCTGCACAACATCCCATTAAAAAATTTGCCACATTTTTAAAATTAACATTTTTTCACCACTTCAATGCATATTCCATCATCCACTTTACTGCCCAAATTTCAGAATTTGTATGCAATGACTCACGGACTTGCTTGGGCTCGTGACTCACACATACACATGCATTTATATATCTATATACCATAGCTATATAATATATAGCATGAGCTACCGTTCGTTGTCCTTGACACAGCGTCGTTAAGATAAACATCTTCTGTGGTACTTGGAATCGCGACTTTTTGCTACACATGCCCCCCACTAGAGGCATTCCAAGAGTTCTAATAAATTCTGACAAAACTCCTTGGCGCCGTTGTATGACAATGTCGTCATTTTTTTTGGGGCGTGTTTTTATCGCACTTGAAGCAGATACGATGAGCTCAGACCGCAATCTGAAATCTCTTATGAACATATTATAATATCTGCGCTTACAAAACCGCTCACGAACTTGACATTGAACCCATCCCATTGACGTTGCGCTGGCAGAGAGCGGCTACTGGACTTGACTTTGTCCAGACCCAGACCTTACGAACAGTCTGGGTTTTGGTTTGTGGTAAGCGGCAACTAAACGGGTTAATGCAGCGCTGCAAGTTCAGCTCATATGTTCAGTAGAGCAGGTTGACTACTATGTTGCAATGCCTAATTGTAGGGTATAAGCCAGAGGGTACTAGTTAATAAAACAAAGTAATACAATCGTGGCTGTGCTCGGTGGAATACCTTGTATATGACTTGCTACATGTGGGAAAATTAGTTCCTACTGTGCCCATGACCAGAGGTGGGCACGAAAAATAACGGAAAGAGCACTACAACAACATCAAGAAAAAAGGTCGAAAAAAGGATGCTCGAGTAGGGCCATAAAAATCGCACACTGTGTGTATTTTGTTTTTGTAATATTCTGCGAGTCGAGCGAAGGCACACATTGTGTGTATTTTGTTTTTGTAAGTTGCTGCGAGTCGAGCGAAGGCACACATTGTGTGTATTTTGTTTTTGTAAACTCGGCGCGTCGCCGACGATCTGCTTGTGCGTGTACACTGACAAAATTTTGCAACACATTCAAAGAAACAGAAAAGTCATATGAGTTTATATGACAATTTTAATTTACCAAAAAAATTACTGGGTCTTACAGTTGCCAAATTAACTATATTTCTGTGCTCAGTGTACTTGTGCGAATTTTTCGTCCGCGAGCACCAATAAAAACTACCGTTACGGTCTAAAAAGGGATGCTCGAGTAGGGCCATAAAACTCGCACACTGTGTGTATTTTGTTTTTGTAATATTCTGCGAGTCGAGCGAAGGCACACATTGTGTGTATTTTGTTTTTGTAAGTTGCTGCGAGTCGAGCGAAGGCACACATTGTGTGTATTTTGTTTTTGTAAACTCGGCGCGTCGCCGACGATCTGCTTGTGCGTGTACACTGACAAAATTTTGCAACACATTCAAAGAAACAGAAAAGTCATATGAGTTTATATGACAATTTTAATTTACCAAAAAAATTACTGGGTCTTACAGTTGCCAAATTAACTATATTTCTGTGCTCAGTGTACTTGTGCGAATTTTTCGTCGCGAGCACCAATAAAAACTACCGTTACGGTCTAAAAAGGTCGAAAAAAGGATGCTCGAGTAGGGCCATAAAAGCGCACACTGTGTGTATTTTGTTTTTGTAACATTCTCGGTTTTTTGCGTGTGCGTCTGGCAGGCGCCACTTACAAGACCTAACGGAAAGAGCACTCGGTGCAAAAATGTCCAAGGCGTTTTTTGTACTGAGTGCTCTTTCCGTTATGTCTTTTCTGTGGCGAAAGATAGGCGCACAAGCAAAAAGTGCTCTTTCCGTTATTTTTCGTGCCCACCTCTGCCCATGACAATATGCCCTTTATGACTGAAAAGAAGAAAAATTTCGGGTGACGCTATGGGATAAATTTAAGAAACATTTTGACGGGACGGAAAATATGTCATAAACTAGCAAATAAGTATACTGATGAATATTTTTACTAGCGATTTGGTGGAAGGAGGAATTCCGTATGTGCCTCAAATAGTTGCGAGTTGGTTGTGACCGAACAGTCTTTTAAAACTGCGAGATCCCAAAATGAGTCCTGAAATTACTGCAGGTTACCAGGAATTTGGGCGCAACAGGCGGAACGGAACTACATTTTTTTTAGGTTAGGTTAGCTAGGCAGTTCGGCACAAGGACGAGATCGCGCGGAGACCTTGCGGCTCATTGTGATGCATATTTTAGCGACAGGAGGAGTAAGGAGAAGGGAATGGTAGGGGGTGGGGGAGGGAGGAGAGAATAAATGCTGTTGGGAAGATGAAATAGCCAGTGGGCGTCCAAAAATAATTCTCTGAATCATCATGCTTGCTGAACCATTTCGAGGATTTGATAAAAAGAGCTAAGTCCGTTATGGGAAGATTTGCCAGACTGCCCAGGTCTACAAAGAAGGGCTGTCCCAGATGCTGGGCGCGTTTCTTAAGGGGTGCAGGGCAGTCACACAACAGGTGTTGGAAGCTGCGAGAGAGATCGTTGTGGGGAATATGCTTCCTCTAGGTGGCCCATAGCGGAGTGCGCCGTTACAACTTCTGTTACCAACCTAGTCCTGTTCTTGTAGAATCGTAGCAGTTCGGAAGTACGCTTTAGCTTGTATCTTGGCCAGAGTGTCCGGGAGATGTGACAAGCGGATACAGTGTACTATTGTCGTTCTGTCTCGGATCTGACTATCTTCCCGTTCGTATCACAAAATAAAATCGTGATAAAGGTTCATAGACTCAAGCTTTCCGAACTTGTTTTGCAAAATCGATTGGAAACTATAAGGTTATGAAGAAGATTGAAACGAAACTATTTGTAGAACTGTCGTGGTGTTTTTCTAAAATTTTGCTTAGAAAACCGTATTTTTCACAAATTCTAAGTCAAACCAGATCCCGTGAACTGCAGGTAGGACTAAGAAAATTTTACGAATTTTTTAATTCGTTTTAGAACTCGCAGTAGAATAAAATTGTTTAAAATGAATTCAAAGAAGACTGGGTTACGTAGCATGGAATTAATAGTTAATGCTGATTGTGTTAAATACAGTAGAACTTGACTATAACGAACTTCTTTACAACGAATTTTTTCTTATAGCGAAGTACACAGCTCTTAAGATCTGCATATAACGAATTTCTGTATTTAAAATTCAGTATTTAGGGATATTTGGTGAATCGGAACTCCATGTTCTCTCTATACGATAAACCAAGATACCAAGAGTTATTTATTTTGTAATCTGTTTAATAATATAAAATATCGCTTTATACGAGGGTGGTCCGATAAGTACTTAGCCTCAGCGCCTGATGGCGCTTCTATCGCCAGAGAAATTTACTATCGTGTAGGACATTTTTCGTAGACGGCTACTGTCGAAATTTCAGCCAAAATGGACTAAGCTGGAAGCCAATCCAAAATTTTCTTTTTTCTTTTGTAGGCTAAGTATTAATCGGACCATTCTCGTACAAAATTCTATTAAAAACTTTCAAAAATAGATAGTAACCAAAACATGAAACTAATGTAAAGTGATCTTAAATATCTTAAACGCGTATAGAATTCCCAAAGAAGAATTCAGCTTCTTATGATCGGAAAAGCAACTCTGCCGTATGCTTTAAGTATTCCCACCCAGAAGTGATCACTAAGTTACGTGACCGAGCTACGTCACGCGCCTTGCGTGTAGCGCATTGCGAATTCGTTAGAGCCGTCTAAGCTTGTTGGGAAATTAGTTCTGCCTGCATTTTGCACTTTTGCTATACGCTTCTTATTCGCATTGAACGTGCTCTCTTATCTTCTGGGAACGGGCACAGCGTCCAGTTTCCAAAAAAAAAACTATAGTGCGTGGCAGTTTGAACATAAGTATCAATATACATATACATACATGCTAGTATGTATATGCTGCGCCTACCCAAAAACTATACGTCTCTTAAGTTGTTGCCCTTTTTGGGTTCGTTGCGACTGCGCAAAAAAATTCCACAATGTCTGGAGAATACTTTGTTTACGGCGCGTGCGGCACGTTACGCTTCGGTGGCGCTACTCGTATTGCAACACCAAAAGCATATAGAGTTTCTCGAGAGGAACAAGGCTGGCACTGATAAGTATGTACATGTTTAGTTTGGGCTAACCGCAAATATTTATCATAAATTCTTTTGACCAGCTGTGTTCTAAAAAGAAAACAAAACCGAAATTGAATATCCCTAATGTGCTGAGTTAAGCATTTTTTCAGCTGCTTACAAACTGATTCCAATGAGCCATTAAAATAGAACTAGTCAACCAATTATAAAGTGCTGCAGAAAACGTTTCGACTTGGCGCTTTTTGCTAAGATTTTCTATTAAGAAGTTTAAAGTGGGGAACTAGAAGTTGATATTCCTAAAAATAAAAAAAGATAGAAATATGGCTTACCATTGTTGGGTCTGTCAGGTTTAACGCTTACCACTAAAACTTTAAATTCTATTACAGAAAAGAAATCTTATATTAAAAATTTGAATGCAACAACGTATGTATGTCTATTGATCTGCCAGAAGCAGGCAGTACAAACATTCGGTCAGACGGTTTCTGACTCAATCGATAAATTTTGAATTAGAGTTAGAAACAAGAGCACTTTGTTGCAAAATTTGATATGCCTGCTTCTTTTGATCTTTGAGATACAGATATCACGTATGTGCGTACAGACAAACCTTGTTGGCCTTATTCCTTTGCTTTCAGTTGTTAGACACAAATTTATTTTTTACTTAATATACACCCCATTGTTTGGATACAGGGTGTACATAATTTGTTTATGCACGTCAAAAAATAATTCTTAGTATTGCTTTTGTTTTAATATTTTGAGTGAGTTTGGTGCATGATCCAACAATTAGAAGGTTACGCAATGCGCAGGTCCGCTATTCGTGTCTCTTTAAATAGAGAGCATAGTTTTAATAGCTATGTATATGTGTAGAGGCAAGTGGGGTGAACTTGGAACAATTTTTTCGTAGATTTTTTGGAGTGACAAAATTTCAAAATTAAAAGTTGTGTCGTTCAGGGCATTGAATTAGCTCCATTGTGCCAAAATTTCAGATCGATACGAAGATTTTTTGCCAGGTAGATTGATCTCCGAGCAAAAAATGCCAAAGTAGAGATTTTCGGATGAATCCGAAAGTGTCCAAAAATGATAAAAGCCGCCATAAAATTTCAGCACAAACATTTTATTTCTATTTTTTTGGAAAAAAAAAAACGTTGAATAATACATTGAAATGAACGAATGCGGGGAAAAAGTAATTGCTGCTTAGTGACATGAAAAAATGTTCTGAAAATCATCTGAAAGAGCACTTCTTTAGTCGATTTTCACTGCCTTCAGCATTTTCAACAAATCATCTGAGCTTGAAACCGGCTTACGCGGAATTGTTTCGTTTTTTTTGTAAGTTCTCGGCATTTGGACATAAAAACAGTTGAAATCTGTGCTAAAATTATATTCAAAATAATTATTTGGCTCATTTCTACACTTGCGTCACCCGAAATCGACTTTTTTGAAACGGAGTTACGTCATTATGGTGCCTTACAAAAATCGAAACGAGCCCTTTAGCTTTTTTTAAGTATAGAGTCTAACAATAATAATAGGGATATACTAAAATTTGATTTTACTCGAGAAAATATTGAAATTTTAGCGACACAAAAACTTATCAAAGGTAGCAATTTTTTTTAGAAAAATTAAACTGAACAGAAAAACACGTGTACTCGATCGGGAGTATTATCAAAAATCACCGTCGGTCATGATGTTAATTTAAAAATTGGTTTCGTACTCAAATGTCAACTCGGAAACAGTTTCCGGATTCACCCCACTTACGAATTCACCCTACTTGCATCTATATAATGCAACAATTTTGGTCAAAATTTACACACGCGATTTCTCCACTTATGAGCGGAATTTTCCAAAAAAATGTCTATAAAATGAAAATTCATGCAAAATATAAGCTCCCTAGTTCCTACAGCTTGGTCTGTCAGCAATCAGTCAGGTCACTACTCCGAAATGCAAGCTTGAAACAGTGGCTTCTGCTTATGAATGCGCTCTTCGGAAGCACTTCGCATTTAAATCCTAAGATCTCCAAAACTTTTTGTTTTTGTCGGATTATTAAAAGATCCATACTGGCCGTCGGTAGCGTAGTGATAGCATACTCGCTTTTCAAATCCCCGCAGTAGCACTGGTACATTTGCCTAGCACTGGCATCGCTAGCTCAAAGACGCTATTTGCCAAAGAAAATCTCTATTAATTCCAGAATTAATTAAATTAAGAAACAAGTTAAATTTTTTGTTCCTTATTTAAAAGATGTTATTATTTTTGAGAGCTTTGCTGCTTTTGTTTTGTACAACACGCTGTGCGTAAACTTTTTCAACTCACTACTACTACTATTTTGGCCATTACAACCGGTTATCGGTCTTGGCCGCAGACATTATCCTACGCCAGCGCCAACTGGCAATCCCAAGGCTACGAAGATCCTTCGTTGCCTGATCTTCCCATCGCAGAGGCGGGCGTCCCTGTCGTCGTCAACTTTCCTGTGATTTCCGCTCGAATAGCTTTTTGGCTGGAGCGTTGTCATACATTCGTGCAACATGACCTAACCAGCGCAGACGTTGTAGTTGTATGCGCCGAACTAGATCAATGTCACCCAGCTCGTGGTTCATTCGAACACGAAAATCACCATCCACATTTATCGGTCTCGAAAGCCCCTAAAATCACCTTATCGGATGAAGACAATGTCCATGCTTCAGCGCCGTAGAGAAGCACGGGTTTTCAACTCACTATCTATGCTAAAACTTGACTTAATTGCACATTAAAATCTTTTGGTACAATCAATACAAAAAATCCCACTAGCTATAAAACCGTTGATCAATTATTTTGTAAAAATCTTTTGCGGTTTGTTTTGACTGTCGTACCGCATACTCTTCATTCATTCATTCAGCCATTCATTCAATCCAAATATCATTAACATAAACAAAGCAATAATAACTCAAGAACCAACAAATAAAGCATAATCGAGAGACAGAAAGAGAGCACAAAACAAATTAAGCGCTGCCTAACTGTTAAAAAAGAACTAGTCACAACAAAGCGCAGCTAAGCCTATATAAGTCGCTCCCTCTCTGTCTTTCGCAACCTCGACTATATACAATGCTAGTCATTTGAATAGGTTCAGTATTTAATAAATTTTAAATTCTTAAGACTTGGCTTCAAGATGAGATTTGATTTGGAGTTTGCAAAATCGAAATAAAAAATAAATCTTTAAAATATTTAGAATTGGCTCAAAAATCTCTAACAATTTTAATTTAAATTTCAAATGGTTTTCTTTTTCAAACTCACGTTTCGAAATAAGAAAGAAAAATAAATCTTAAAAAATTTTAATTTTTCTTAAATTAAGCCCTATGAAAATTGCAACTAAGCTGAGCTTAACTGCAAAGCCAGTCATTACCAATTTTAAAAACCTTTTCTGTTGAACTTTAGTGGTTCAAGATGATCTGTTTTGTAGAGGCGCATTTTATTCGGATTCGTTTTGAAACCGAATGTTTGGTGCTCCCAATTTCATCAAACCGAATCGTTTTCCGGAGCACGCAAAAAACGAAACCGAATAAATTTGTTCGCTTAAGTTTATTTTGATTTTAGCCGAGTTACATTTCACAAATCCTACAAATGTTAGAGTCTGTAATGTCAAACATGCTCAGGTGTCTCTTAAACGTGCATTGCCCCACAAAGAGCTCGGTTAGTATTCTTAAGGGGTAACACCTGTGTCTTTTAAGGTAATTTTTCGATTTTTTTTCAAAAGAAACTTTATTTTATATGCAAAATCCAATATTATAGCTTCATATTTTAAGCTACAAAAATTTATTTTTTCAAAGTAATACAAAAAAAATGGCGCCTGTAGAGAGCTACGAGTACATGACTAATTTTCGAAGAGGCCTCCACGGCTGCAGCTTCCTCTTAATCTATGGATCAAAAGCAATTGAACCACGTAGAGATTTTCCAAAAATATCAATTTAAAATAAAAATGGCATGTTTGAAAAAAAAAAATATCGTAAAAAATCATGAAAAATGAGTTGTAAAATCAAAAGTGTTTATTATTTTGACAAAATCCTACGTGGTTCACTAGAAAAAGTGACCGTCATATACTACGGTTGCTCAACGAGGGGGGATGCAAAAATCCATAAATTGGGCCATGTAGAATGGGTACGGACTAGTGCTGGATGTAACATCGATGTTGTATCGATGCATCGATGTTTTTTATTTTTTTCCGATCATCGATATTTTTATTTCGATTATCGACCAAATCCCATTATGGACAAAATATGGGCAATCAACGGCATCCACGTCGCTTTTTAGAAAAAAAAAAATCTCAAAAGATCCGAAATTGTAGGGTTGACGCTTGGACAATATTTTAATGTCGAAACATTAGATTCACGCATGTGCCCGTTGAATTAATAGAATGTAATACTTTTTAAAGTTTAGCAAGGCTGGCAATCTAGTGAGCGACAAGCGGAGTTCGCTTAAATCAAAAAACGTTGACATGATTTTATTTAATAACCATAATAAAGAGATCTCCAATTAGTTTAAAGATTATGAGACTGCAATTATGGCTGGAACAAAACCTTTTTTTGTTATAACTTACAGGCGCGCAAAAAAAAAGTGGTCAAGCTTTACATGTGACAGAGGCACCCCTTATGGACTTTGGGCAGCTGAATCCGAAGTCCAAAAAAAATCCGATCCAAGGGTTCTTAGATAATATCCAAATTATCTTATTTTATGGGATTATGGTGGTTGTCTATAACCCATGTGTGAAGGAGTTTTTTGGACTTCGGATTCGGCTGTTCAAAATCCATAAGGGATGCCTCTGTCACTAGTTAAGTTTACACCACTTTTTTGTGGCCTGTATTATCTTTTGCTTTCGTTGTATAAACTCTTATTTGGGAGCGAGGTAAAAATGTTGTAAATAAAGCATGTCAGAGCTCATTACTTCATATTTGCAACAATATTTATTTCTGCTTCTAAGTTCCTTAACATTTACCACAAATTCCAAATAAAAATAATAGAGTTTTTTTTATATTCGTTTGAAATTTGTTTGAAATTAATGCCTGGTACGACGCTTAGTATCATTATTTACTTTTTGGTCTCACCAAGGAATTTCTCTGAAACTTGAAAGAACTATGCCTGCTGTTTCTCTTTGTTAAAAAATCACTTCTGCAAACTACTTCAAGACTTTTGAGAACATTGTAATAGTGAACTCATAAATAATTCCTGTCAACTGGAATTGTTTACGCTCACATTCCTAAACGTTTGGTCTTTCAACTTTGCACAGATATTTGCTTAAACTCTTTTTTTTTTTGAAGTTTCAAACCAAAAAGTCGCTTAGTTATATACAGAATATGGTACGCAAATAAACTTTTCAATTTCTTTATATATTTAGTAATGTTCAATATTACATTTTACCCACACTGTAGCTATTTAGTTGCGCAGCAGTGTTTTTTTAGCACTCATTGTACGTCTAACTTTCACAGTTTTTTACAGCCTATTCATAAAGTTTATTGCTCTTTAGGGGAGAACGCTGAAACTGGGCAAAAATTTAAACATAAATCTATTGTAAAAAAAAGAGCACATAAATAATGCCAAATCCCGCGCCATCTTCAGAATTACCTTAAACTCTCTGATCCCATAAAAATATCAGCAGTTGTGTTTAGAAAATTGCATTGCATAACATATACTTTGTGAGCTTATAGACGTTTAAAGGTGCTGGAACAAGATTAAAGATGCAAAATGGCACTTAAGTGATGCCCCAGCCACCCACTGATGCTCATAAGTGCAAATTTAATTAACTTACTGATTAAAAATTAAGTGGATTGAAACAACAACGCAAAAAAAAAACAAAACAGCTGTGATATTAGAGGTAGTAGAGGAGGTTCTTTACAGAAAGTTAACAACAGTTGGAAAATTACGACTATCTTATACACTTTACATTTGTTACTCATGATCCAATAATTTGAAGGTGACGCAATGTGTAGCAACGTTAGTCTGGTGTCTCTGAGAGAGAGCCTGGTTCTTGTATGCTAAAGGGACATTAATTTTGAGGGTTTTTTTTTTTGATAAATCACGCGTGAGTACTGTCTAGTTGCCATGGGATTATATGCTGCAATCAACGCGATCACGACGAGTTGAAGCCTTTAGCATCGGAAGTCTCTCATTCGAATCGGAGCGCTCTTCTCAAATACTGGCGACTCAGCAAGTGCGATAAGAAATCGAATAAATGCTACTTCTCGCATATAAAACTATTTCGCTCAAAACTTATATCTAGAAGCGGCGGCCTCGATAGCCTAGCGGCAGTGCACTAGACTATCATCCCAGAGGTTGTGGTTCGAGTCCCACGTAAAGCCATGGTCCTGCACTTTCCACTTTTGCTACTCCCCTGATTTTCCCTGTCTACTGTATATCTTTATCACTAATTCCCATTATCGATATCACAACGGGCCTACACTTGGCCAAAGTGAGTTGGGACGATAAGTCCCTACTGCCGCCCAAACCTACCTACCTATATCTAGAAGCACGAAGATACGTATGTATAAAACACGCATCCGTCCAGTATTAACATACGGATGCGAGGTCTGGACCTTACGTTCTATCGATTGTAAGCTAGCAACGTTCTAGAGAAAAATTCAGGGAAGAATATTCGGCCCAACCTTGAAAGGAGGCGTGTACAGAAGGCGGTACAATTTAGAACTTGAAGAGCTGGCTAACCACGAGGTAATTGTACGCTACATCAAATCGCAACGCTTAAGATGGCTTGGGTATGTCCTGCGAATGAGCGATGACAGCGCGCAAAAGAAAATTTTAAAAGATCGGCAAAACGGAGTCAGAGCGAGAGGTCGATCCAAACACAGCTGGACGTAGTTGAAGGCGATCTCTACAAGATGAATGTCAGAAGCTATGAAGCCAAAGCACAGGATCGGGCGGTTTGGAGAAGCATTGGTGATGGAAGCTTTGATCCACCAAGGGTTGTAATGCAAAATAGAGAGAGAGAGGCCATTTTATGGAACCAACTCGGTGATAAATTAATTTCACGCTCCGGACTGGTGAATTGGCCACCAAGATCGTGTGATATCACCATTAGACTTTTTTCTTTGGGGCTACTTGAAGTCTAAAGTGTTTGTGGATAAGCCAGCTACGATTAAATCATAAGATAGAGATACCGCCGATTATGCTCGAACGCGTCATCGAAAATTGGAACCTCCGCATGGACGAGCTACGGTGCAGTTGCGGCCTACATTTGAAAGGGATTATCTTTAAAAAGTGAATAGCAAGAATAGTTCTTTCTATTGATGATAAAGATTTTCCAATTCTTTTAAAATTTTAGTGTTTTTTTGCATGTTAAAAAAAAAACCTGAAGATTGATGACCTGTCTAAAATATTGAACCAACTTTGCGGCTAACTAATCGAGTTAATTTTAAAGAAATTGAAACTAAAATTCCCGCTTTTATACGCTTTCCTACACTACAAGCACATTACATAAATTTACATGTGCGGAAGTCGACTTGTCATTTAGTAATACATTTAGCCCCACAATTTTGCACATAGAGCGTTGACAGACTCCGCGTCTGAATGACTGGCTACGGAGGACTGGACGCTCGCCTGATTGACCGAGTGACTGAGTGCCCCGTGACACCGTAACAACAGCAACATCAAATATTAAAACAACCTAAAGATATCTACATATATACATACATTTATAGATGCAGATAAAAACGGAATGCAGCTTGTGGTTTCGGTCTTGGGTCTATTAATTTGTGCATCATTTTTAAATTGGTTCTGTCTGCAATTGAAAAAAAAAAAACAAAAGTGATTGGATTAATTGCGCATTTATCACCCACCCAAACACAGACATAAATTCATTCAAAGTGGTTTTGTTTTTACTGCGATTTGTCATGCTATGTTGATTGTTTGGCCCTGCACAAAGTCTGAGTAGCCAAAAACAGCTGGCTTTGCAAAATATTCAGCAAAGATCTTTTTAGAGATTCTTAAGTGCTTAAAACTTTGCCCCAACCAACAGCAAATGCTGCTATAAAAACAATCACAAACTATGTCAAGATTAAAGATGGAAAGTATCTTTGGGATGGAATATTTGAAAGAAACATTCTTAAGCAACTGGTAAAATATTTTTATTTATTTTTTTGTAAGTTTATTTTATTGGTGAGTCTATAAGAAATATCAAGATTAAGCAAAGGAGTAAATATATATATAGCTTATATACTCGCATGGGTTCCTCGCAAAGAAACTGCGACCAGAAGATCTTTTGTACCTTAGGGCCTATACGCAGTTCGAAAAATTTCGCGCGGAATGACAAAACTTCATATAAAAAAAGATCCCAAAAGGGATATCCCAAATGGGATTTTTTTTTTATATGAAGTTTTGTCACTCCGCGCGAAATTTTTCGAACTGCGGAGACCCCTTAACCCATATATTCATGCAAAAGACTTTCCGCTTTCCGTATGAATAGCCAGAGATCTTTTGTTGGTGTCGACCTGAGATGAAAAGGATTGAACCTTTCCCATGTGACAGGCTCTGTCCCACACCAGCGCTGGGCAGTCACAGAGAATATGTCTGGTGGTTTCCACGTCTTCGAGACAGAGTCTACACTCTGAAGAATCTGATAGGCCCATTTTCTGTAGATCGTATCTTGCAGTGTGGTGTCCAGAAAGGTATGCTACCAGGAGTTTTAAGTCCGCTCTGATCTTATACAAGGTTTGACAAGCGCTTTTGCTTGTCGTAGCCCCGGTAAGGAGAGCCAGTATCTGCTATGTTCTCCTACAGCCCATTTGTTTACCATGGTCTTATTTGTGGACCAACCAATATCACAGAAAGGCGCAGGAGATGTAGTCGGGGTGGAGGCACCCCCTCGTGATAGATCATCAGCGATCACGTTTCCATCCACTCCTGAGTGTCTAGGTACCCAACATAGCATGACTCTGTTTAGGGAAGACAGGAGTTAGAGGTAATTATAGCATTCTTTAACCATCCTGTAGGAGATGTTCCATGATGATATGCCCTGATAGCAGCTTGGCTATCTGAATAAATGAAAATGTTTGCTCACTTAGTTCCCTTGTGAAGGAGGATACTATGGGCGCAGATCTCTATGGCATGAATCTTTGCTTGAAAGACGCTGGGCCAAATACCCATTGCAATAGAGATTCTGGTGTTGGATCTTGCGACTCCAATATCTACACTCTGCTCCGTTTTGGACACATACGTGAACCATTGATGCCACCGGAGGTTTTCATTTATGGTGATAAGCCAGTGTAAAACTTTGGATTCCAGAATCCAGTCGCGCAAGATTATTAGTTACCAACGAGTTTCGTGAAGATCGTCCAAAATCGTAGAAAACATTGATGACAAAATTATACAAAAAGATCTTCATGTAACATGTTATGAGATTAAGGCATTCCTGGACATAAGTTCCGCCAACACTTGGGCGCCAAAAAGATTTGTTCGCGCTGGATAGCGAATGACTTGAGATCGCTCGAAAGAAGAAGAAGACATTTTGGCCATGATCCTGAAACAACAGCATGGGTTTTCCAAGACGCAACAAATCCAAAAAAAAATTGTTCTCAGGCGAAGAACCTCGAATAAAATGGTCGCCTATTTCTTGGGAATAGCCGGCCATGTCGCCACTGCATCACTTGAGCAACGTGGGACTTTCGATTTTGAATGGTCTAAACGATTTGATTGCCACGATTGCTCTGTGAAATAAGAAAAGGACGAATTGACTCAAACAAAAGAGTTATGGGAGCTGAAAATATTTAATTGATTGGCCATCCCTCGTACAGTTCTGATTTCTTTTTGTTTCCGCACATCAAAAATAAGCTGCGTGGTCAGCGTTTTTCAATCCCCGAAGAAGCAGCGGAAGCTATCTATTCATATCTATTCTGTAACTGTAATAGCAAATTGAATACTGAAAACGATTCTCGAATTAAGAGCAACTACTACGGTCTGTTTTCAAAAGGTTTACTTAGATACTGAAGTAACTTATGAAAGACCTATCTGTTGCTGCAACTATGTTTTGCTCAGGAATACAAAAACATCTGCCGATTCCAGAGCAATACTTTTAGAAAATTTCCCTTACAGATGCTTGTGAAATGGTGCCTTAGTACGAGGAGCATTCTGGGGAACTTAGCTATTTTAGGGACATTTTTTTATAGCATTTTAAGAGCTTGAAGCCTAAAAAATTTTATGCATTTACGACATCTTAGCCTAACTAAGCTTAGGTATTATCTAATTGACTATTTCTAGATGTATTTATATGCTGAGTGCCGCTGTAACTAAATACAACCAAAGTTTCTTATGAAGTACGCACGTGCCATTGGATTTTAAGATCGTTAGCCCAATATATTTCTAATTTTAGTTCTCTTTTCGAAAACACATGTGAGTGCCAACTTCTGGAACTCGAACCCAAAAAAAAAAAAATGATATACGACACACAAAATTATGATTTGACAGCAGCATCATTTGGGCTGTTTGTCTGGAAATTGGAATACATGGAGTTTCTGTGAGGAAACCAAAGAAAATGTGTTGATGTCTGCTGTCAAAGTGTTTGTCTAAGAGGAACACTTCCGACTATGCGGCATATAAATAGTTTTAGATACAACTACTAAATGGATTCTTATGTTTGACTTGGCGATGACTACAATTCCCAGACAAATGCTTCAAGTCGCATGACAAAAGTGTTTAAATCAACATAAATCAAATATTGAATTGGCCAGAGTCAGATGTGTGCACGAACGATCCAACAATCGATATAATTTCAAGGAACTTCAATGGCCATGAGTCTATGCCAACTGCATTTCTATTTCAAGTGCCAAAAGCAGGAAGCGCACTAAATATAAAACCAAGTGGTGGCCATGGCCACCACATCAAATCGCACCATATGTGGAGGAAAAACACAGCCACAGAGGAACTTTAAGCGCATGATACAGTCACAGCAGCCTAGATTCAACCGTACGGAGTGTACGAGGGCAGGATGAAAGATGTATGACCAATCACAGCGTAATTGCAAGATTTTTAGTGGAACTCAAATCCAAACTCTATTTCTAAGACTTTTCACTGGCAACATTCCGGATCTGCCAGGCGAAATCATTACCCCCGAAATGGTTCATTTGATCCACGGGATGCTCCTTCACGTGTAATGGGATTCTCTAATATGTAGACGGCTTAATCGCTTTTCTTGCTATACAGTTTTAAGGATTCGAGCCAGGTGCGCTAGACGGTCCAGATCTTCGAACATGTTTTCCCAGATGGTCGCGTTTTCTTAGAAGTAAGGGCAGTTAAATAGCAAGAGTTGAATGCTTTCTAGCTCCTTGCTACGTTACAACTCCTGTTAACATCCTAGTATCGATTCCTCTGGAATCGAAGTAGTTCTTAGTAGTGTTCTCTTTGGATTATGTTTTCACCTTATAACCCCACTCTTGTACTGCCTTGATTATGATTATCGCTGTAATTCCAAGCGTGGCATTTCGAAAAGATCTTTTAACATCACTATGTACTACCTGCTTAACATCTAACCCAAGTACTTCTCAGCTTGCCCTCGCTTCTACCCATGTTCGGGCATGGATGCCATGGCAACCTATAAGATACAAAAATAAAAGCAACAAACCGCTTTGGTTTGAATGCCTAAAAGGCATAAAGAAAATCGTCGCAGTCGACGTTCTGTCGACGACGTCGTCGGGGCGTCCATTAAATTATTGCCACGATCTATTAGCAGGCCAACTGGCTGGCAGCAAACTCTAAAAATAGGCGCCGCCGACGTCGTCGTCGAGTTGTGCCAGTTGGCTCAAGAAAACCGCGCTCCAGTACTCAATTGGTCGCACCATGGACGCGCTTCATGGCATGATCAGCTCTCTGATCGTTCTGAACTCGCTGCTGATCTGCGTGATCTTTGGTTGTTGCTGAAAGGCAGGGCGTTGGTGATGGTCAATCCATTGCATAAATATCTTATGGTTTACACTTGTATTGATTGTATGACATGTCCAGCCATAGCCAGAGGCCACGACAAGTCCGTAAAGAATTGTACGTATGGATATGCGTTTATAAAAGATTTCCATGAATTCCATAAGTTTTGGTGAGAAAACGCTTTAAGCGTCGTATTTCACATATAAACAATTTAAAGATGGAAAGCAAAAAAAAAGGTTCCCAAACAAGATATAAGAATTTATTTATTTTAATAGTAAGTAGAGCTTCGCTTATCGTACTATTGAATTGCATTGATTTTCTGTAGAAATATGAAGCTTTATGAAGCTATTTATGACGCAAAATATATTTGTATGCGGTAGAGAGCAGTCCGTATGAGAGGATTTTGGGATAAAAATGCTTAAACCATTTTGACAACAGCTTAAAATGCTTATTTAACGCTTAAACCCGATTCGACGTAAGAAATTCATGTATAAGCAATAAGTTAGAGCTTAGCTCAGCACAATGAATAAGTTTGCATTTTCTGAAGACTTGAAGCTTTTTTGGAAATCCATCGGAAGCAATTACTCATTAGGCCTCTTTGTTCAATCATTTATTAAGGCAGGAACGGAACGATTTATTAGTAGAATCTAAATTATGATGCCGCTTTAGACGTCTTCATATGTCTAATGCTACTATCTTACAAATTTTTCGCTATAAAATATGATGTCAAAAAAAAGGTAAAGGCACACCGTCGGTAGTGTGTCTTTAAAGTTGAGACCCAATTTTAACACACGAACCAATCCGTCTGTGTCTCAGAAATCTTTAATAGAGTATACAAAATTCCTGAGCTAGTTTTAGCTTTATAATTTATTTTGCGTATTACGAAGCTATGGCATATTTATAATATAAATAAGTACCATATATGATATTTTACATACAAAAGCTGATAGGTACAGAATTGTCTTAGCTGCTGTTTGAAATATTAAAACTTTTTTAACTTTTTCGAATTTTTAGCAGCTCTCTTAATTTTGAGTAACATATCTAAAAAAAGGCTTATAGATTTCTGCCAAGTATCTATTGAAAAAATAAGGAAGGAATTTTTATTCTTGAATAGAATTTTTATTCTTGAATGATTTTTATACCCTGTACCGTATGGTACAAAGGGTAAATTAAGTTTGTGCAAGCCGAAAATGTATGTAACATACAGAAGGAAACGTCGGAGACCCCCCAAAGTTACCTAAAGTATGATCAGGGTGACTAGAGATGTCGATATACCCATGTACGTCTGTCTGTATGAACGCCTAGATCTCAGAGATGGTAAGAGCTAAAGCGACCAAATTTTCAGATTAGATGCGTAATTATGTCAAGGGAGACAAGTTTGTTTTACTTTTTCGATATCGGGGTTATATTATACAGCTCCCATAGGGGTGTTTCAGAGGACCCTAAAAGAGATCTAGTCAGATGCAGGCATACTTACCATCTTAAAGATCTTCCAAGGATCAGTGTATGCCGGTCTGGAGACAACCGCCGGTGTAAAAGGAAAGTCCATAACTAACGAATATCCATACACAAGTGCCAAAAACCTTACCTTTTCCAAATGCAAAAACATCAGCAACGAATGGGTCTCAGCGATGAAATGATCCAGGATCGGATTGCCTGCAGACGAATGCTGAGATCGTATACCCACACCTCAGGAGGAGCATAAGCGAGTCCGAAAAGAGGTAAACAAGGGTTTGGGAGAAGAAGATGAATATATCCTAACCAAATTTCATATGAGTCTCATAAAAGAGTTTTTTGCAACGATTTTGAGATCTTAATAAAAGTTCAGCCATCTGAAGAACATAATAACGCGAATTCGAGACCCGTGTGGATCCCAAAAAAAAACTTTAAGATATGCACTAAAATATGTAACAAGTTTAAATTTTCTCATTAAACTAATTCCATTCCCAAAGCAAAAACATTTTCCTGCAATCCTTATAATATCCAGACAAAACATGACTTTTTTTTTTTGACAAGTTGGTTTCAACGTTCCATTCGTTTTTTTTTTTTATTTTCTAACCGGACTAAAGGCAACCTACTACGTGTGGTCAGCCACTTCAACAACTGTTGACGTCACAAATTACGCTGCTACCCTACAGTAGTCTCACGAATGTGCTGATGCGGGATCGTTAAAGAGCATCTCATGCATTTGAGTTATGGCTTTAAACCCTCGGTTTTAGCTTAAATTATTTTCTATAGCTAAGCAACTATATGGCTATTTTGTAAATTTAATTTAGTTACGCCTACAAAAATACAGGGTGAGCAGCTGCGCCGACGAGATCACTAACGACGTCCACTCTTTTTCTCATTGATACTGGTGGCTATGTTTGTTTTACGTCGAACCAAAATTTGTCTGCCTCAAACTTTTTATTGATAATTTGAAAAAATATCACCCTATATAAATCATTAACCATATACAAAACGATAGCTTACATAAGCGTTATAGATATGATTCAAACACGATCTAGACAGTCTATCAGCCAGTTGGTTGCACCGCAAATCGAACCGCAAAAAAAACAAGAGTTTATCTATGGCTTTTATAGTATGCATGTACTAGACGGCATTTGGTTTTACTTAGATATAGACACTTTGTGCAACTCGCACTTCCTTAACTAATAACAGATGCAGCTGCCACATGTAGCATCTATCTATCTAGCTGTGCTACTTGAAACTAGCAACTTGCTGGCTTCGTTTTACAAAATGATGTGAAAGAAACATTTACTCTCTTAAGATACTTTAAGTGCGTAACTAAGCGCATTAAGTGGCAAATTGTATTTGAGATACATTTTGTAGATACTTTTTGACATTGTCGTTGGCGAGTGAAAGTGTGCATGGGCAGCACTTGATATTCGATTTTGGAACAACAAACTAATTCAATCAATGACAATTCAATCGATTTGATTCAAATACACTTGATGAACAATTTAGCTATATATATAGCTTTGCAGCTACATATATATGTGTATCTTTATGTGCAAGCGCTGTTTGTCCAAATATTTGCATAACCCTGTGAGGCATTGAACCCTAGGCAACCTATGCAACCCGCATCAAACGTGCAGCTCTTAACTCGCCCTCTCCTGCTTTTTTTTTTTGTTTTTAATTGCTTAAATCAACGCATCCATACAAAAATATTCAAGCTGCAGTTGCAACTTCTATAAGGGAGCGACTACTAGCTGCTACTTGGAAAGGTCATTGCTCAGACGGAGCAGACCAGAGCGGCGCAGACATGCAGCTTGCAGGCATCCATGAGATACAAACAACAACAAGGACACGTTGCAGGCGACAATGATGCTGATAAGCCGCCTAGCAGCACCTAGCACATTGCATCCTTTGGCACGCCCTGCAGACAGTCAATGACAGCAGCAGTTACAAATTATATATACACTAAAAACACTGTAGCTAAAAAGTTTGTGCACGCTTTAAAATTGTATAGCTTTTGGGTTAACTTAAGCAACTATTTTGCAAATATGTGTTTGTGCCAATTTTATTAGCTGCCCGTGTTTCTCAAGAATTTGAAAAACAAAGTTTTGTTGAATTTAAAATCCACCTCATTATTTCTCAAAATTTTGAATAATTTCAAGCTGCTTGGCTCCAAAGAAGTTTTATAGGGACTGAGTCGACTATTTTGCGTTCTTTTTTTTTTTTGCTTATTAAGTAGATAGTATTTGTGTTTGCTAACTTTTCAACAGCAGTGTACATGCTTGGTGTACTTTGACAAAGGTGACACGAAACCAACGCGTCACAGCTCTGCCGCGTCTCTGCCCCCCTTCATTAGCACCAGAACTTTAACACTCGTATATGCAAAATTTTTACTTAACTCTTTAAATATTTGCTTAAGATAAGATTGCGCAGGTTTGCGTGATCTGCATTCTGTGTATCTCTTGCTCTCTATGGATTCAATCCCAAAGTGGACAACGACATTGGTAAATATTTGACAAGTGTCAAGATAAATCAAATATACTGTATAAAGTTTACGTGTACTACATACGTTATAGTATGTATGTTTGCATATATTGTACAAATATGTATATAAAATGGTATTTGCAAATTGTTAATTTTCTGTGTATCTTTCGAAAGAATTCAAAATCAAAATCAACATTTCTGATTGCAATCAAAAGACTTGCTTACACTGAATTATAAAATGACTTGTAGCCGGTTTTAGGACCATACCAGTGTGGAGCATGGTTTTTAAGCTAATTTTTGACTTTTTTTTCAAAGTAACTTTATTATATTCTTAATCCAAATAGGTAACGATAATATACATATTTTGAGCTACAAAAATTAATGTAGTAATAAAAAACAAGATGTTGTCTGTACATGACTAATTATCGAAGAGGCCTCCACGGCTCGCCATTGATATTTTTCCTCTTCATCTATGCAGCAAAAGCAAGTGAACAACGGGTTTCAAAAATGTAAATTTAAAAAAAAAAATGCCATAAGTTTGAAAAAATGTTTTTCGTCGAAAAAAAATCTCGAAAAATGAGTTGTAAAATAAAAAGTTTTTATTATTTTGACAAAATGCTACGTGGTTCACTAGAAAATGATGTTATAAAGATTATGTCGAAATTTCAAGCCGTGAAGACATTCGAAAAAAAATGGTTTCGAGAAAAACGAGGTTAAAGTTTTAAAACTGGCCCAACCGCAACGGTAACAAATTTTTGTTCTCTTCGGGACATAATTTCAAACATAATTGTCTACCAGCTAAAAAAAATCGATTTTCTGATGATTCTAAACTGGTAGGGGTAACAGCCCTAAAGCAAGTATAAATAAAAGCATTTTTATAGTTCTCAGAAAAATAGTTTTTTTGTTTGATAAGAAAATGTAGTGTAGTGAAGTGGGGTGAACTCGAACGAATTTTTTCGTAGATTTTTTGGAATGACAAAAAAATGTTTTTTTTTTTTCAAAATTGAAAGCTGTGTCGTGCAGGGCATTGAATAAGCTACATTGTGTCAAAATATCAGATCGATACGAGGGTTTTTTGTCAGGTAGGTATCAAAAAATGCCAAATTCGCGTTAGTAGATTTTTTTGGGGTGAATCCGGAATTGTTCAAATATAAAAGATGGCGCACGTTTAAGTCGGGCGCGGACGACTTTGGGATACCCGGTACCACCACAATGCAATCAAATCCGGTATATTGCTTCAGAACTCTAAAAGATATTTGTTTGCCAAATTTGGTTACAATATCTTCATAAACAAACGAAAAATACCAAATTTTTTACAAAAATCGATTTTTTGGCCGATCGGTCCTATGGGGGCTATGTGATATAGTCAACCGATGTTGATCAAATTTGGTACAGTGCTTGAGACCTATTAAAAACTTCTGAGACCCAAATTTGATTACGATACCTCCATAAACAAACGAAAAATACCAAATTTTTTTTACAAGAATCGATTTTTTGTCCGATTGGTCCTTTGGGGACTATATGATATAGTCAACCGATTTTGATCAAATTTTGTTTCAGTGCTTGGGAACTGTAAAAAACTTTCGAATGTGAGGTTTGATTACGATATCCTAATAAACAAACGAAATACAGCGAATTTGATAAAAAAAAAATTTTTTGTCCTATTGGCCCTATGGGGGCTATATGATATAGCCAACCGATTTTGATCAAATTTGGTACAGTTCTGTGGAACTCGAAAAAACTTTCGAGTGCCAAATTGGGTTATAATATCGTTATAAACAAACGAATTATCCATCTAAAACTTTTGGTATTTTTCGAGATCCTCTGAAACACCCCTATGGGAGCTATATAATGTAAACCCGATATCGAAAAAATATAATAAACTTGTCTCCTATGGAATAATAAGGGATCTGACCTGAAAGTTTGGTTCCTCTAGCTTTTACCATTTCTGGGAGCTAGGCGTTCATACAGACGGACCTAGGTATATCGACTTCTCTAGTCACCCTGATCATACTTTAGGTAACTTTGGGGGGTACGCTTTGTACCATTCGGTACAGGGTATAAAAATTACACCCGAAATTTTGAACGAATTTTTGTTTTTTTGTTTGCCAGTACGGAGCAGCGAAAATTGCGCTAAAACAAAAACTGCAACAAACAGTGTTTTTTACGTCTTAATATGCATTATCTTAAAATACAGTGTATATATGACAAATTTAATGCAAGTGAAGAATAGTACATGCTCCTAGCGCTATGAGTCTTCGAGATATGACCAAATCGATTTCTTTTGTCGTCGTGATCATTTTGGTACAAAGTTTGATGGGTCGCACTCATTTCCTTTTAAAATGTGTTTCTTTTTTCCACCAATATACCCATGGCATCAAAAATAACGTCTGAAAGTGTTTAAGCTTTGTTTTCTTATTCACAAAAGCAGACTTTATGTCGCGACATTTAAATGCTACGTTTGAAAAGTAACGCCAAAAATCGCGTGACATGTTAAGTAGTTGAAAACATGCACGAGTCACGAAAAAGTGTTGCATGCTTTTAGGGTTGCATGTTTGCAGACTTGCGTGCTTGTTTTTTAAGTTATAACTAACACCCCTGTCCAAAAAAGCCATAAGCAAAGACTTTTTTTTACCCTTCACTAATTAGCTGAGCATTCACGGAATTTGCAGCGATAAGGAAGAATGAGTGTACCTATTTGGACTGGTCAAACAACTAGTTGTTGGTTTTATTGCATACGAGTTGCATTTGTCTCGCAATGAGCCACTATTACATCATTGGTGTACTGTTCACTGCTGATGACCTTGTGGTGGTTTTTTTAATCTTTTAAAGTGCCCATAAGATAGTCGAAACACACCTTGAGCGTGTACTTAACCATGCAATCTTATGGCTAAGTTATAAACACTGATTTTAGAAAGATTCATAGCAGATGGTTGGAACTGTGGTGGCAACTAGATATGCAGTGTTGTGAAAAGTTTCGGTTCAAGCAGTACTCTGAACCATGCATTAATACATTTTCTACTTTTAAGCCCAGCGTCTATAGCATGGCTGAAGGGATATAAGTCGATCAAATCATGTCTATTCGTTCTAATAAACCTACAGATCTCAAAAATCATTAGAGCTTGGCGAATTAAGAATACCAAAAAAGTTATGTACTGATGTATATCGGCCTTCGGATTCGATATCAGCTATTCTAATAACAATGAAAAAATCATGGTCTGACTATAAGATACGAAATTATTTTTATACCCTGTACCGTATGGTACAAAGGGTATATTAAGTTTGTGCAAGCCGAAAATGTATGTTACATACTGAAGGAGACGTCGGAGACCTCCCAAAGTTGCCTAAAATATGATCAGGGTGACTAGAGAAGTCGATATACCCATGTCCGTCTGGCAAGAGCTAGAGCGACCAAATTTTCAGATTAGAAGCGTAATTATATCAGGGGAGACAAGTTTATTTTACTTTTTCGATATCGTTGCAGAGCACCTCGAAAAAAACAAAAGTTTTAGATGGATAATTCGTTTGTTTATGAAGATATTATTAAGAAATTTGGCACTCGTTAGTTTTTTAGAATACCCAAACACCAAATTTTGTCAAAATCGGTTGACTATATTACATATATAGCTCCCATAGGAACGATCGGTGAAAAAAACATTTTTGGCTCAAAATTCGTCAGTTTTTGGTTGTTTATAAAGGTATCGTAACCTAATTTGGCAATCAAATGTCTATTGGTATTCTTAAGTAATATACCGGACTTTATTGCAAGCAGCGGTACAGAGTATCCCAAAGTCGTCCGCGCCTGACTTTAACGTACGCCATCTTTCCTAATTTATTTTGCCAGCTATGCCAGTTTATCCAAAGAATAGTTTGAGGTTTTGCACCCACCCTATAAAGCTGTTACGTCGTAATCTGTTTAACTTTAATGAATTTTTACATATTTGATACATAGACTAGCCAATATAACAATATAATGTAACAAAGAGAAGGTGACTCTGGAAAATTCCAAAAGTCAGCTACAATATGGTCACCAGCATAAGGAAATTGATTTCGAACTGTCCGTCCTGCTGTCTGTAAGAACGCCTAGATCTTGGGGATTATAAGTGATAGTTTAAAAAAACTTAAGATTTGGACTGCCGTCAAGCAACAAGACTCGAAAAAGATTTTTGTTTTAAAAAAAATATCCATGCAAAAAAGTTCCGATCACGATTCACGATTTAAAACTTAATGTATCAATGTTTGTTGGGTTTCCCACGAATTTATATTTTTCACTAAATCTTTACTAATACTAAAACTTTATAAACTTTTATTCATTGCAGTTTGTTCAACGTAAGAAGTCAAAGCCAAAATCAAACAACGAAGTAAGTTAATTTCTGTAATTTCAATTTTTTCAAGTAATTGCTAAGTGAAAACTTAGCGAAACTTTAAAGTAAGTAAATATTCAAGGATAGCAGATGGGCATGAGCTAGAACTTGAAGTAAGGACACTTAACAGTAGCAGGCGTTATTCAAGTGATGCGTAAGGGTTGTGTCTGTGTGGGTAGAAATGTGTGTGCGTGTTTGAAGATGGCATTGACAATGCTCTTTAGTACCACGAACCAGTGCTTGAGTGACAAACCTTTAGGCCCTTTGACAACTGGACTAGTTCGCCAATATGAGTTTAATATGGCAATGTGTTAGACTGGCGCCAATTTTAACCGCTGTGCTATGATAGAGATAATCATATTTTCGAAAAATTCTGGCATTTTCATAATAAAGGGTTTTCCAATAAGAGGTTTTATTTTGGTATTCAAAGAAAAATACCATTTTTTGAGATAAATGATCGGATGTTTATTTCATAATAAAGAGGAAGGTATGCCGTTAATACCAAAAAACAACATCAGCCAAATGGCCACCACGACCACGCTTACAGGACCATGTCCTTTTCATGAATTTTTCCATAACCAAAGCGCAAAGTGGCTGCCCTATGTCCTCTATAGCCTCACGAATTCAATCTTTGAGATCTTGAATCGATGCTGGGCAGTTGGCGTAGACCTTATCTTACACGTGGCCCCAAAGGAAGAAGTCGCAAGGTGTTAAATCACAAGATCTCGGTGGCCAATTGTGATCACCTCTTCGAGAGATAACACGGTCCGGAAACTTTTCCCGTAAAAGAGAAATGGTTTCGTTGCTTGTGTGGCACGTAGCGCCGTCTTGTTGAAAGTAAACGTTGTCCAGATCAATACCATCCGACTTCGACCATAAAAAATCATTAATAATCTCTCGATAGCGCAATCCATTCACCGTAACTGTTGATCCAACCTCATTTTCGAAAAAGTTAGGTCCAATAACCCCGCCGTACCATAAACCGCACCACACAGTTACACGTTGAGGATGGAGAGGCTTCTCAACAATAGCTCTTGGGTTTTCCGAGCCCCAGATGCGACAATTTTGCTTGTTGACGTAGCCACCGAGGTGGAAATGGGGCTCATCAGTCAAGATGATTTTTCGATGGATTTCCGGATCACTTTCATGCATTTCAAGGACCCAATCAGCAAAGACACGACGTTGTTGATGATCGGCCGGCTTGAGTTCTTGTGTTAACTGAACTTTATAAGTCTTAAGACCCAAGTCTTTATGCAAAATACGGTGTAATGACGTTTGTGGAATGCCCAATTCTAAGGAACGACGAGGAATGGACAAACCTGGGTTTTCTTTAACACTTTGGGCTACAGCAGCTTTATTCTCAGTTGTTCTTGAGCGACGTGCACGGTTTTTATTCTTCACATCACTAACTTCTCCCAACAGCTCGAATTTTTTCACCAATTTCTGTATTGCGGTCCGACAAGGTGCATCACGACGACCCAAAAATGCTTTAGTTTGGCGAACTGTGACTGCAAGATTTTCACCATTTTTGTAGTAAATTTTAATAATTTCAATGCGTTGTTGAAGCGTGTATCGTTCCAATTTTAGTAATGGCATAGTTTCTACTTATCAAATGTCAAAGAATAAAAGCTTCAAAAGTGACAGCTACCGAAATACCGGGTGATTCAAAATAGCACCTCTTGTTGGAAAATCCTATATATTGTATAGAAAGTGCGCTAAATCTGACTCTAGTCAGGATCTCGAAGTCCGTTGTTTAGTAGACCGCTTTGCTCACGTTAGAAACTGTCCCTTCTTATGACAGGAATAGGCTGTACTGTACAACTGTTTTGAGCTCGCAAAATGGGCAAAATCGGACAAATACTCCAACAGCTATAGTCAAAATGTACAAATTTCACCTTCCTTTGCCTATAAACTGCTTCAATATTTGACTCTACGTAATTATGGTAATAAGTGACCTAGAATCACAAAAGTTCTAAAGAACAAATCCACATGCAAATTTGTTCGATGCGGCCCTCCACTCCCCGCAACCGATTAACCGTGTCTCGCACACCCCTCAATATATCAACTTGAAACTTATCCCACAACCTTAAAATAACTTCATGGACGTAACTTTCGATTCTCATCAAAAACGGTAAAAATTTGCCAAATTTACGAATTTTCGTAATATATTTGTACGATTTGTAAACGTTGTTCGGTTGTAAGTCTTTCCATGATGAAATGGCAATGAAAACTGAATAAAAAACACATGCCAACTTGACAGTCCTCACGCGTGATATATCAAAAAAGACCTATTAAAAAAAAACCTCAAGATATATGACCCTTTATAAAACTTCAATAAGTGCAGATTTCGGAGCATGTTCTATAAATATTGTTGTTATTTTTTGTGGTTAGAAATAATGTTTGGACTTAGAATATTTTAGCTTTTAACAATTTCCATACTTTGCCGGCTTTAGTGCAGCGTTGGACATTGGCTTGTCTACTGCCAATCATTGCCTCAAAGACAATGCGCACAAAGCAGTCTAACGAATGACTGTTGAAAAGTAATGCAGCGGTGGCAGTTAACTCCCTTTTTGCTAAGCCAAGCACTCCTTTTGCTCACTTAAGGGGATGACATCCTTTGGCGTCAATTTGAAACCTTTCTTTTCGAGTTGGTTTGTTGGCTTCATGGTGTGTCTGCTGTAACGCATATAAACGCCTTGTGGTTATTTTGATTTTAGCTTATTGCTCCCCCAAATACTATATGCACTTATATACATAAGTATATACCTATACCCTTCATACACACACGCACAATTATACAGTCAAGTGTCATTGTTGTTGCTGCAATTTTTATGACTTCCAGATGGGGGATGCTACTTACCATTATTATTGTCTGGCTGTGCCCTGTTTTGCAACCCTTTTGTGTTGAAATACTTTAGCCCAGCATTTCACTTGATTTTCAAACAGTGGGTTTTCAAAAAAAAAAAAAGGGGATTTCATTAACTTTATGCATGTTAGCCCAAAAGTATGCAGCATTGTTGCTGTTGTCGGTCTTGGCTATATTTACTACTGCTGCCTGAAAGTATGCTATGAAAACGTGTTTAATATTTCTTAAAATATTTGAGCCGTTTGTTAGCTAATTTATCTTTCCATACTTACATCTTTTGTTACTGGTGTGGCTATAAATGCATTATGGTAAAATAAATGGGTATAAACGGGCGACTCAGAAGCTTGACTTCAAATATGAGCGTATTCTTACCCAAAAAAATATTTGCTTCCTTGAAAGTGTTTTTTTAAGATTTTGTGTCGCTAAAATTTCAACATTTTGATCGATAATATCAAATGTAAGTATATCCAAAGTATTATGTAGAGGTTGCATTTCGATTTTTGCAAGCCACCTGAATGACGCTACTCCGTTTCGAAAAAAGTTGATTTGGGGTGCATCTGGAAGCTCTATTTGGGGTAAACCAGGAAGTTTCGAAAAGAGCACGGATTTCAACTGTTTTTGTATATAAATGCCAAGAACTTACAAAAAAGCGAACAAGTCCCCGTAAACCGGTTCCAAGTTCGGATGATTTGGTAGAAATGCTGAAGGCAGTGAAAATCGACAAAAGAAGTGCTCTCTCAGATGATTTCACTCTTTTTTAAAAAAAAATATTTTTTCATGTCATTTCACTAAGCAGCAATTACTTTTTTTCCGCATTCGTTCATTTCAATGTATTATTAAACCATTTTTTCACCAAAAATAAAGAAATAAAATGTTTGCGATGAAATTTTATGGCGGCTTTTATCATTTTTGGATACTTTCGGATTCATCCCAAAAAAATTCGAAAATCTCGAGTTTGGCATTTTTTTCCGCATTCGTTTATTTCAATGTATTATTCAACCTTTTTTTTTGTACCAAAAATAAAGAAATAAAATGTTTGCGATGAAATTTTATGGCTGTTTTTTGTAATTTTTGGACATTCACCCAAAAGAAACGAAAATCGCGAATATTTCATTTTTTTTCGGAGATCAATCTACCTGACAATAAATCTTCGCATCGATCTGAAATTTTGACACAATGTAGCTAATTCAATGCCCTGAACGGCACAACTTTCAATTTTGGAAAAAAAATTATTTGTTCACTCCAAAAAAATCTACGCAGAAATTCTTCCGAATTCACCCCAATTGCCCCTATTACGCTTATTCGCTGTTCACGTTTCATTGGTCAGTATTCATCATACATATATGGTAAAAAGTTTACGCATCTGCTCAACAACTTTATTTTTAGTTCAAGTTTAAAAAACAACCCTCTTAAAAAAGCACCCGTTATCATTGCATTTTTATACCCTAATAATTCGTTTGTTTATGAAGATATCATAACCAAATTTGGCACTCGGAAGTTTTTTAGATTTCACAAGCACTGTATTAAATTTGATAAAAATCGGTTGACTATATCATATAGCTCCCATAGGGCAGATCGGCCAAAAAACGTTTTTTTCACAAAATTCGTTGTGTTTTGTTTTTTTATGAAGTTATCTTTACCAAATTTGGCATTCGGAAATTTTTTTATAGTTTCCAAACACTGTGCCAAATTAGATCATAGTCGGTTGACTATATCATCATAGGAACAATCAGTCAAAAAAAGTTTTTTGTACAAAATTCGTTGTCTTTCGTTTGTTTGTGAAGATAACGTAACCAAATTTGGCATCAAGAAGTTTTTTAGGAGCATTGTCCCAAATTTGGTCAAAATCGGTTGACTATATCATATAGCTCCCATTGGAACGATCGGTCAAAAAAACATTTTTGGTTCATAACTCGTCTGTTTTTGGTTGTTTATAAAGGTATCGTAACCTAATTTGGCAATCAAATGTCTTTTGGCGTTCTTAAGCAATATACCGGATTTATTGCAAGCAGTGGTACAGGGTATCCCAAAGTCGTCTGCGCCTGACTTTAACGTACGCCATCTTTTAAATTACACATCGTTAAAAAGTTCACCCATTGTCGTCGATAGATTTTGTCGGATCCTAGTGTGTCATATCTCTTCATGAGTAGATGTGACGAATTCGGGTTTTATGTTTGATTTTCTCGGTTTGGGCTCGACATAAAACATAAATTTTTGGTTTCAAGTTAGGGCTTAATGTGGAATCGAATATTGCTAGAAGTATTTCTTTAATTTTACAATTCACAATTAAAAATTTTTACATTTTTTACTTACGCTAAGAATAGGCCCGTTTTGATACCGATAATGAGAGTAAGTGGTAAGGATAAAGAATAGACAAGAAAAATAAGGGGAATAGGAAAAGTGGAAAGTGCAGGATCCCTCCTGGGATTCGAACCCACAACCTCTGGGATGATAGTCTAGTGCACGGCCGCTAGGCTATCGAGGCCGCATGAACTCTAAAAGAAAGCATAAAAAACAAATCTTTTCAAAACATGCTCGCTATCCTCAGCGGGGTTTGCACCCACTCTATAAAAGCCATTCCTTCAAAATTTGGCATTATGTGCAAGTTAGTAACTGTCTGCTGCAAAAAAATATTGGATGAAAGTTTTGAAAGAGATTCAGAAAATTGTCTACAGAGTATTCCATAGTCGGCCATCGACCCTATGGCAACATATATAAACTTCTGTATGATCTGGAGCTTTGCACTTTTCTTAGAAGTTGGTTGATATTATGCATGCTGATGCAAGAGAAGTGTTCGGGCAGGGCCGTAGAGAGAAAATCCGGGCCCGGGGGAGAAAATGTACCGGCTCCTCTATTACACTTTTAGCTTGAATCATTGTGTTCTGTAGTGGGGTGGAACCCTGAGAAAACTACGGTCCCGGGGGGAATACCTTTATATACATTTTTTTGAGTTTCACTAAATATTTAATTTTTTTCTTACTCTTTAGGGAATAGATGCAGAGTAGAGTCTTCCCAGAACGGCTAATAGGACTATCTTATAGAACCCTTAGTCATGACATTTCGTCTACAGTGGAGATCTGAAGAACATTCTTTTAAACCCTTTTTTTTAAATACAAATATTATTAATGCTTAAAATTGTCTGATTATATGGAATCGGCAACCGACTCCAATTAGCTGGAACCAATTGTGACGGTTTACTCAGTCTGTCTTAAGAATGGTTTTGGCGCTCTTTGATTAATGATGGAGTAGATTTTTGAGTTATCTACTATTAAGCCTTTTCCAAGGCCTCTTTCGCCACACTGTTCTGGTGACGTAGAATAGTCAATAGACTCATCTTCGTATCGTAACACAATGTAGGGGTCCCTGTAAGAGTATCTTTATTGCGTTGACCCGTATGATTTAGTTTGGCTTTGGTTTTCCGAACCAGTTTAGAAGTAATTCTAATTCCGGTCACTGCCTGACTATCTGACTTGGCTCTTCTGTTACCAAAAGTAAGTCTTATGGATTTTCTCTCCATTGCGTAACGCTCTTTGCCAATGGTTCTCGGTAATTTGATGCCTTTAAGCTCTGGAAGCCCCCCAATAACAAAGCAAAGGGGCTCAATTCTCAACATGTTACTTAACCTATTAGTTAAGGTTGCAGTGAGTTCTGTTTGGGAACATCTTAAGTATTTGCTACTGTGCGTCATTTTGTGGCACGCAACGGGCCTTAAATGTTGTAATATTTATGAATCTTGTACCGTAAAGTTCAATTGGGTTGTTGTTGTTGCAAATAGTATATGAATACTTGTTGTTTTTTGCGTAACCCGTTTCCATGCTTGTTTGGCCCCAAAAACAAGTTCTTGCTCCCTGGTTACCAAAAAAAAAAAAAAAAAAAACACAGAAAAAGCAACAAATGTTGTATGCAACCCAAAGATGCAACTTGCAAATTTGCAGTTAACACAAATAAAGAGACATTCGCTTTAACGGCTTTAAACTGCCTTTTGGGTCTTGAGTCTCGAGCATTTGGCCAGAAATGTGTCAACAGTTGGCCAACGAACGTAATTCCCAATTTACAAGTGGCAAGTGGCAAGTTTCTGTTAATCTTGGTGAAGCAATGCTAGTCAAAGCAAAGAGTTTTTGTTTCTTAAGCGTATTTGACTTTTTGAGCATTTCCTGATTTAGCGAATTTTAAATATTGCAAAGGTCCACGTAATGCTGAGAAGGTGATGCTGTTACTGTACAGAATCTGACGCTGCAGTCAGAAGCTTACACATCAGCAACTGACGATCTCGTTTTATCGATATGTATGGAACTTTGCTGTTGCTGTCCGTGTGGAGTTGTCTGTCTACCATCGGACGCGTCCCCAGGTGGCGGATAGGGAAATAAAATACCACTCGCGGACCAAAACAGACAAAACACCAGTTTGGAGGTGCAGATAGGGATTCTATCAACAAGCTAGGGTAGGAGGGCTAGCAACCTTCCTACCTGAAACATTTCTTGCTACCGAATCGTCAATGACGCCCTATGCTCCAAATAGGAGTTAAAGGAACATATATATTTGCTGTTAAATGCTTATAATTCACAATTGGTTCAAGCAGCGTTATTTTTTTTCATTTATTATAATTGCTTATTCTATTATCTCTTATTAATCGGCCGCGCTGCGGAAAACGAATGCAAGCATTTTAGTTGAATTCGTTTTGAAACCGAATGTTTGTTGCTTCCAATTCCACCAAAACGAATTTTCCACATGGTTTGAAACCGAGTGTTGTGTTTTGTGCAGGAGGAATTAAAACGAGTCGACAAAATAGGTTTAAAAAAGTACGCATTTTATATTATACTCAAATAATTTTTTTAAAATTCTTTGATTTTCTAAGATTATATTTATGCCAACTTAAAGTTAAATATTTATTATCAATTATTTTTTTTGACTCAACCCAAAAAATAGCATGCTGGGCTGTGCAACGAATATTTTTTGGTGTTATATATATGTATCATTGAATCATTTATACACTAACAAAATGTTGTTGCATAGTTTTATCTTTTGTAATAGAAAAGCTTATAATTCATAACCTGTTCAAGCAGTAAGTAAATTAGTAGCAGCTTTTGACTTGCAGTATTTATTCTGTTTTCTTTTTATTAATACTTGCTGTTTATTTTATTATTATATATTATTTTGTGGAATTGTTGATTGTTTTCATTCAGTAGGCAAGATATGTTTTTACAACAAGTTTTTTTGAATTGTTGACAATGTACATTTGGGTGGTATTTTACTAGCTTTGGGGAGCTTCCTTTCTCGTATTAGCCTATAATTATTATCGTAAGTAGGCAAAATCTTTGAATAATAATTGAAAACAAATTATTGAAAATTATAGAAGATAAGAGTAGGGTTCCATTGTCCAGTTTCTTTCGCCCTGGCGAAAATGTTCAGAAGCCATTTCTCTCTAGCATATCAAGTTTTTAAAAGGCCATTTTTTGAGATAAATGATCGGATGTTTATTTCATAATAAAGAGGAAGGTATGCCGTTAATAATGAAAAACAACATCAGTCAAATGGCCACCACGACCACGCTTACAGGACCATATCCTTTTCATGAAATTTTCCATAACCAAATCGCAAAGTGGCTGCCCTATGTCCTCGATAGCCTCACGAATTGTATCTTTGAGGTCTTGAAGAAGCGCAAGGTGTTAAATCACAAGATCTCGGTGGCCAATTGTGATCACCTCTTCGAGAGATAACACGGTCCGGAAACTTTTCCTATAAAAGAGCATTGCTTGTGTGGCACGTAGCGCCGTCTTGTTGAAAGTAAACGTTGTCCAGATCAATACCATACAACTCCAACCATAAAAAAATCATTTATCATCTCTCGATAGCGCAATCCATTCACCGTAACTGTTGATCCAACATAATTTTCGAAAAAGTAAGGTCCAATGACCCCGCCGGACCATAAACCGCACCAAACAGTCAAACGTTGAGGACGGAGAGGCTTCTCAACAATAACTCTTGGGTTTTCCGAGCCCCAACAGCTCGAATTTTGCCCCCAATTTCTGTATTGCGGTCCGACAAGGTGCTTCACGACGACACAAAAATGATTTAGTTTTGCGAGCTATGACTGCAAGATTTTCACCATTTTTGTAGTGAATTTTAATAATTTCAATGCGTTGTTGAAGCGTGTATCGTTCCATTTTTAGTAATGGCGTAGTTTCTACTTGTCAAATGTCTAAGAATAAAAGCTTCAAAAATGACAGCTACCGAAATACCGGGTGATTCAAAATAACACCTCTTGTTGGAAAACCCTGCATTATTATTATATTTGTAATGGGTGTAATATGTACTGCGACCCCTTCACGGCTTAGAGCTCTCCCAAAAGTCCAATTGCCTGCATATACTCCAGTATTTTGTTTGGATTTATGGTAACAATGCTCTCCGGTGAGATAACGTTCATGCTATGCATTCACATGGTAGATGCACTGAAGTTTCTTCCTCCATACTACAGAAGCGACAAAGTCCACTAACCGCTATGCCAATTTTATTTAAATGGCTGCGGAGCCTACAGTGTCCCGTCAAGACCCTATCAGGATCCTCACGGTATTTTTCCCGTCAGTTATCATGAGTTTGAACCTCTTACGGTTGTAGTTAGAGAGGAGAGTTTTTGACTGCTTAAATCCAGGTATCTGTGCCCTGTGAAGCAGCCGTTTGTTTTCTTCCTCTTTCCTCAATAGGTCCCTTACCACGCGGTTGCCAATCCCACAGTATGGTTCAGGTCTGATTAGCGGTGTTGCCGCACCTGTTCTTGCTAGTTTGTCTGCTAGCTCATTTCCAGCGATATTGTTGTGTCCTGGAACTCATCTTATAGTGAGCTTGTTTCTGGCTCCTAATTTGTCAAGTGCAGTTCTCACTTCTTTGACCAGCAGCCTTGATGTGATCTTGGCTTTGCTAATTGCCTTTATCGCTGCTTGACTGTCAGACAGGCTGGAGATTTCATTGTCGTGGTGGTTCCTTTGCAGATTGAATTCTGCACACCTTCCAATAGCACAGACTTCAGCTTGAAAAATGCTGGTGTGTCTGCCTAGTGACTCATGATATTTAGTCCTGGGTCCTACTACCTCCAGGCCACTTCCTTCATCGTTGAGGGCTCCATCCGTATACCACTTTATTGTCTGTGGGTGAACTGCCGCAAGAGTTGTCCAGGCCTCTTTCGTGCTGAGTTTAATATTGAAGTTCTGATTGAACTTGTACTCTGCTGGCATTTTATGCCTTGATTGCAGAAGCATAGGTATGTCCTTTGCTTAGTCTGCAGCGTATTTCCTGGTGAGCTTGAAGTCAACTCTTTCCCTCCCAATTCTTATGAACGTTGCTTTCTGCTGCATATCAACAACGATATGATGCGGTGTCACATCCATTTATACTTCGATGGCCGCAGTAGGACAAGAACGCATTGCTCCTATCATACATATGCAGGCCATTCCTTGCAGTTTCTGCAATCTGGCCTTGGTCGTGGCATATAAGGTTAATCAAAGGGTGTTTTTTATTTGGTTTTTCTTAAAGAGCCCTATTGACGACTTGGTTAAACAATAATTGGCTTAAAAATCAATCAGGTTAGTCAAAATTGAAAACTTCTTTTTTCGTTCATTAAGAATAGCGTTAAGCTTAAAGGCCCATACGCAGCATGCAAAAATTCCGCACGAAATGTCAAAACTTCATATAAAAATAAAATTATTTTTACAACTTATTGGTCTGCGAATTGTAAGTAAAAAAAAATATCCCAAAAAAGGGATTTTTTTTTTATATGAAGTTTTGACATTTCGTGCGGAATTTTTGCATGTTGCGTATGGGCCTTAAAGCTGAAATTTTTTTTACAAATAATTGGTCTGCGAATTGTAAGTAAAAAAAAAAATCCCAAAAAAGGGAATTTTTTTGTATATGAAGTTTTGACATTTCGTGCGGAATTTTTGCATGCTGCGTATGGGCCTTAAAGCTGAAATTTTTTTTACAAATAATTGGTCTGCGAATTGCAAGTCACTTAAAATATTGACAATTCGGAATCGGAATAAAAATTTCTATTTCATAACAACTTTAAAAACTTGCAAAATTTTGTAAAAGAGCCAACAACATTTTGTTTAACTATCTCTTTGTGTTGACGCTCTTTATTTTTATTTTTTTTTTAACTAATCAACGGGTTCCGCCCCCGCTAACTTATGGCTTTAAATAAAATTTGGTATGTAAATATTTTAAGCAAATATTTTTGGTGTTTTTTACTTTTATTGTTTGATGTTCAAGCCGCGTTTTATAGCTTATCTATTTCTATAATGTTTATAGATACATATATATAACTATACATAAGGTGTGTGTATGTGTGCGTTTGTGTGTGTGGGGGGGCTCAAGTTCAAGTCAATTAAAGGATCGTGGGTGTTAAGAGCACTATGGCTTAATGATGACTTTTGTCTAGCTCACATAAAACATTAAAAAAAAAATGCTCTGAGGTTTCGTTGGGGCCTAATTAACGGCATTTCGTTTACAGACCTTGACCAAATATGCCAGATCATTAGACAAGTGGCAAATGTTTAACGAAACCAAATCAAATTCTTGCATAAATATTAAAAAAAAACGTAAAAAAATATATAAATTTAAATATATATAAAAAATAAAAAAAAAATAGCAGAGAGTTTCAGCGTTGATTGAGCAATTTTGTTGTTGTTGCTTTGCGTAATGAAAATTGCAATTTATTTTTTATAATTTATATTTTTTATTTTTATTTTATTTTATTTTTAGTTATATTTTATGGTTGGCTTGCAACTTGTTTTGATTGATGAGTCTTAAGATTTGCCTTGTTGCATGGTCTGTATCCGAAAAGAGTAGCAGCGAGTATAGGCTAGTGTGAGTGCGCGCTATTGTTTTGACCCAAAATATAAGTAAGTCAGTCTGTCATTTATGGCAGTCCCTCGGTCTGACGCTCTCCCCCCGGTTAGTCAGCAAGTAAGTCACGGCTTTCTTTGCTTTGCAACTTCCGCAAGTGTTGCGGACCCCTTACCATGCGCCCGCCATATGGGCACTCTTATGGTGGTCGTAGAAAGCCTAGGTAAAGCCCATTTGGTAGCCAAGCAACAGCAGCCAAACAGCACAACCAACAAACAAACAAACAAAGCAACTAAACTGCTGACTAACTGACAAAATGACAGAGGGACAGATGGACAGACGGACAGACGGACAAACATACCAACGCATAAGTAGGTTTCAACAAATACGCCTAATGGATTTTCTTATACTCTATACAAACGGCATGGTGCTGCAAGTTTTTCAAGATATCACTGACGTCATCATAGACTGGCACAAAAAACTAATTTTTATTTTTTTTTATAAAATCCAAAGGCGCTGACCCCAAAGTCTTTATATAGGGTAATTTTTTTTCGCCTCAGCCTTATGGCTAAGTTAAAAGTGTAGGCAGGCAACATATTTTCATCAGTAAAGCAAAAAACTTATAATTTTTTTCTTTTTTTAGGGTGTTATTTTCTTTGCTTTATTGTTTTTTACGCTCATAATAAGTGTGATCAAATGTCTCTTATACTCAGAACACGTCACCTAATTTGTATGTTTATTTTCGATATACTAATACTATTTTTTTATATAGGGTGTTTTTTTCTTTGAAATTTTTTCGTTTTTTTAAACTCATTATTAGGAACAATAGTCCCATTTATGGATTTTTCAAATTTTTTTTCGGAAATGAAAAGAGCATGCAAAAAAAAATTATAACAGTTAAAAAGCAGATGGATTGGTGATCTCGACCTTTTGTACTTTGTTTGGCAAGCTGAAACTATTTGGGGCTATAACTGCAAAACCATTCAATATTTTGGGTATAGGCTAATTTTTCAATGTATGCGGAGCTCATATCTACTTCTGTGTGAAATATGATCCTATTTCAATCAAGCGTTTTTATACCCTGTACCGTATGGTACAAAGGGTATATTGTGTTTGTGCAAGCCGAAAATGTATGTAACGTAAAGAAGGAGACGTCGGAGACCCCCCAAAGTTACCTAAAGTATGATCAGTGTGACTCGAGAAGTCGATATACCCATGTCCGTCTGTCCGTCTGACCGTCTGTCCGTCTGTCCGTATGAACGCCTAGATCTCAGAGATGGTAAGAGCTAGAGCAACCAAACTTTCAGATAAGATCCCTTATTAATCCATAGGAGACAAGTTTATTTTATTTTTTTGATATCGGGATTACATTATATAGCTCCCATAGGGGTGTTTCAGAGGACCTCGAAAAAAAGCAAAAGCTTTAGATGGATAATTCGTTTGTTTATGAAGATATCATAACCAAATCTGGCAATCGGAAGTTTTTTAGAGACCCCCAGCACTGTACCAAATTTCAAAATCGGTTGACTATATCATATAGCTCCCATAGGATCGATCGGTCGAAAAAATGTTTTTTGTTTAAAATTCGTTGTGTTTCGTTTGTTTGTGAAGATACCGTAACCAAATTTGGCAAGAGGAAGTTTTTTAGAGTTCCCAAGCACTGCACCAAGTTTGATCAAAATCGGTTGACTATATCATATAGCTCCCATAGGAACGATCGGTCAAAAAAATGCTTTTTTTACAAAATTCGTTGTGTTTCGTTTGGTCTTGAAGATATCGGAACCAAATTTGGCACTAAGAAGTTTTTTAGAGTACCCAAGCACTGTTTTAAATATATCATATAGCTCCCATAGGACCTATCGGTCAAAAAATGGTTTTTTGTAAAAAATTCGTTGCGTTTCGTTTGTTTGTAAAGATATTGTTAGAAAATTTGGCATTAAGAAGTTTTTTTGAGTACCCAAGCACTGCACCAAGTTTGATTAAAATCGGTTGACTATATCATATAGCTCCCATAGGAACGATCGGTCAAAAAAACGCCTTTTTTACAAAATTCGTTGTGTTTCGTTTGGTTTTGAAGATATCGGAACCAAATTTGGCAGTCTGAAGTTTTTTAAAGTTCCCAATCAGTGTACTAAATTCGATCAAAATCGGTTGACTATATCATATAGTCCCCATAGGACCGATCGGTAAAAAAAAATTTTTGGTGCAAAATTCGACTGATTTCTTTTTTTTTATGAAAACATTGTAACCAAATTTGCCGAATAAAATATCTTTTGAAGGTTTTAAGCAATGTGCCGGAATTAATTGCAATGTGGTGGTACAGGGTATCCCAAAGTCGACTTTAACGTACGCCATCTTTTGTTTTAATTAAGTTAAAAAAATTGTTTGGTTTTTTTTTTAATTTTTTCCAATTTTGGTCTGGACTATCTATGTCTCAAAAAAATCGGAGGAGGCTCAAACTTTCCAGAAAAATAGTTCAATCATTTAGGAACACGTGTGTAAAATTTCATCACTCTAAAAAAATTATTATGAAAATGACAGGGTTTTGGCCAAAATATGAAAATGTGAGCCCACAGTGCATTGTAATGGAATTTTCGACTTGCTTCAGAAAACTGAAAAAGTTTGGTGAACCAAAAAGTCGCTGGACTAAGCCATATCTAAAGAATTTTCATTCAGCAATCTAATGATTTTAGTTCTAATTTAATTTTTGAATTTATCTCAAAAATTTACTGAAAATGACGAAAAATTGCATATGGATAAATAAATAACGACCAAACCGTAAATTTGACAATGATATGTTTCAAATATAGTAGATGGGTAATTCAATTATCTATAGTTTGGTAATAAAAATAATCAAAATCAGTTAAGTAGAACCAGAGATATTTGCTTTTAAGAAGACACACTTTTTTTGTTATTTCGAAAATTGGTTTTTTTTTTTAATATCGTTACGTTCTCGAATTTTTGGACTGCATTTTCGGTGCTTGGGTACTCTAAAAAACTTCCGAATGCCAAATTTGGATGTGATATCATAAACCAACGAGTTATCCATTTTTTTTTGTTTTTTTCGAGGTCCTCTGAAACACCTCTATGGGAGCTATAGAATATATCTCCGATATCAAATAAATAAAATAAACTTGTCTCCTATGGAATAATAAGGAACCTAATCTGAAAGTTTCGTTGCTCTCGCTGTTACCATCTCTGAGATCTAGACGTTCATACGGACGGACAGACAGACAAACGGACATGAGTATATTGACTTCTCTAGTTACCCTGATCATACTTTAGAAAACTTTGGGGGGTCTCTGACGTTTTCTTTTGTATGTTACATACATTTTCGGCTTGCACAAACTTAATATACTCTGTACCACACGGTACAGGGTAGTGCTGGAGAAAACATCGATGATCGAAGTTTAAAATCTCCATATATCGTTGTTGGCCAACAGAGATGTTTCTCCAGCGTTACTAAACACCCATTTGATGAGAGCAGAAGTGCTGGAGAGACATCTCTGTTGGTCAACATCGATATATAGAGATTTTAAACTTCGATCATCGATGTTTTCTCCAGCATTAGTACAGGGTATACAAAAAATTGTCTTGAAAAAAATATATTGCCGAATATTACCAAATGTGCCCAAATCTCTCAAAAATAAGGTCACAATCCTAACCGAGAAACTGTACAAAAAATTTTTTCGTACATTTTAACAGTCTTTTTTTTTAATCAAAATAATGATTCCAAATAAGCTGGTCACACTGCATATAATCTTAAACTAGAGAGTCACTGAAATTATAGGCAATAAATTAATAGTAACTCGCATCTTTTAAGATTGCATCATACCAAAGTCCACAGATTTGACAGATTTTAAAAAAGTACGCATTTTAATTTAATTCAAGAATTTTTTTTAAAATTATTTCAGTATAACCAACTTAAAGTTACATATTTATTGACAATTATTTTTAATTATTTTTTTGATGGTTTTTTTTTGTGTTCGTGCATGTGCACATATTATACACGAACACATGACGATAACAGGGTTCCCGCGTTACACGAGAAAATTTCACTTGTAGCAAAAAAAAAACAACTCGTGTTTAATTTCAGTAAAAAATTTTGCTAAAACAATATTTTTTTTTTATTATTTAAATCGACAAAAACAATGCTTTTTCCAGAGCAAGCAAAAGCGAAACCGAATAAAACTGTTCGTTTTGGTTTTTTCGTTTTCTAGAGCACAGCTCTGGGATATAAAATCTTTACGATTTTCGATTTCAATTATGAGCTCTTAAATATGGCTTGAAGCGGCTCCCGTGGCCATAAGTCTTTAATCCAAAGGGAATGCGCCCTTGAAGCAATCATAGAGCTGGCTCGATTTTTAAATAAAATATTATGTTCGACAGTTTGTTATTTATTTCTAAATCTTTCAAAGATGAGCAGTATTTTTTGACTCAATTACGTGGGACACGTTATCTAATTGCAATAAAACCAGAGACTAGACTTACAGCTACTTCAAGATATGTTTGGATGAGAGTTTTGGTGCGTTGGGTCAAAAAATTCTATAACAAATTCTTCAAGTGTTTGAAAACTTTTGGCGGTCAGTGTAGCAAAATTTAATGCCTCAAACTAGTGCTGGAGAAAACATCGATGATCTAAGTTTAAAATCTATATATATCGATGTTGGCCAACAGAGATGTTTCTGCAGCACTACTTAACACTCATTTGATGAGTGCATCGATATATAGAGATTTTAAACTTCGATCATCGATGTTTTCTCCAGCACTACCTCAAACTATGCAGTCGTAAAGAGTATGCCGCTTTCATCATACGAAAATAAACGCACTGCTATCTTTTTTCAAATCGCCACAAACGCTGACGAATCCAACGATTCCAACGATGACGGCTCCAACTACAATTCGCGGGCGGCATCAGCCCAAAACCAGTGCTGTAGGTCAAGGCTGGGCGCGGCGGGCGTCGTGCGTCGTACGTGTTGCCGTCTGCAGTTGTCGGTGTTGACATTTGTAGCTTCTTCGGGTAATTTTTGGAGAACCCGCAGTCGGTGAAAGCAGACGCCTCTCTGTGTACCTCAGCTCCCCCGAGCATAGATATGCGTCGGTTGTGCGTGGTGTTGCATTAAAAAATGCTGCCACTGTGCTGACAAAACTAATGGTCAGGGCTTGTCTGGCTGTGTATCTTTGTATCTGTATCTTTATCTATATGTCAGTACGCCAAAAGAAGTTCAAGATCTTAAAGGCATTTTGATTTGTTGTACGTTTAGAAATACAACGAAGCGCAATAATAATGAGGTGTAAATCTTTTGGTTTTTGAGTTCATGTTGCGCTTAGAAAGCTTTGTCAGCGCTAGCTATGGGAACTGAGAATCTCTCTTAGCACATGTTACCTACACTGCACTTACATATATGAAGTAAAGTGCATTAAAAGTTTGGGCTTTAAGTTTTAATGTGGAGCGTGAGTAAGAACTTTTGCAGACATCACAAAAAAAATGAAAAAGAAAATCATCAATCAAAAGGAATTTGTTGGGAAAGTTGAGCCAAATTTATTGAAAGCATCAGATTATGAGCTTATGTGCTTTTATTTTTGGATTTGTTGTTATCTGACTCTGCTGTATATAGTAAATTGGCTTAAGCTGTGAGCTTTTTAAAATATGCGCTAAATACTCAAATCTTTAGACCCTATATCATTTAAAACAGCTAAAGAATTGCTTGCTTTGAACTTCAGAGAAGTGCTGGCGAAAACATCGATGATCAAAGCTTAAAATCTCTATGTATCGATGTTGGCCAACAGAGATGTTCCACCAGCACTTCTGCACTCATCAAATGGATGTTTAGTAGTGCTGGAGAAACGTCTCTCTTGGCCAACATCGATACATAGAGATTTTAAACTTCGATCATCGATGTTTTCTCCAGCACTACCTAACAGTTCAAGCAGAGCTAGCCATAGTTAATATTTTTTTCATCAACAATTAGCATCATTTATACACTAACAAATTGTTGTTGCATAGTTTTGTCTCTTGTAAAAGATAAAAAGCTTATAATTCATAACCTGTTCAAGCAGTAAGTAAATTAGCAGCTTTTGACTTGCAATATTTATTCTACTTGCTGTTAATTTTATTATTATATGTTACTATCTAGCAAACAATCATTTTGTGGATTTGCTACTGCTTTCGTTTTCTTAGTTTTTACAACAATTTATTTTGAATTTTTGGCAATGCACATTTAGCCTTGGGGAGCTTCCTATATTAATTATTATTAGTCAAATTATTGAAAATTATAGAAGATAAGAGAAGGCTTCCTAATGAAACCTAGTACTCTGCATACCTTGATCGGAATCGCAAAACTGCTTAAATCCAATTTCGCAAGCTTGTCCAGTTTGCTTCATCCTGGTTATTTGAACCAAGCTGAACTTTTATTAAGAAAAAATAAACTCTTAATTTTTAAGCCTAGTACGCAGCAGTGTAAAACCGCGTGAAAGAAAACAAAACTTCATATAAAAAAAAACTGTCAAAATTCTTAGCGCCAAGAATTTTTTCATTGGTACGCAGGACCAGTGCTGCCCATTTTTCATGAAATTGACATGTAGATGGCGCCGGCAAAAAGCTCAGCTTTTTTTTTGCGCGCTAAAAACAATACATTAGTGTGCAGCAACTTATTTCGATTGTAGAAACATTGTCGCGTATGCAAAATAGATGCACAAATTTTACTAAAGAGCAGAAAAGTGTCATTTAGGGATCATGTGGGGCTTCAACAACGCAAGCAATGTCTTGAAAACATCCGAGGACATGTGAAAATTTTGCGAAAATGCTGCCGGATTCTGTACCATGGCTTTGAACCGACAATTTTCCGCAAAATGTAAAAATTTGAATGGCAATACTAAGTCACTTCATACTCGTAGGTCGCTACAAAATTTTTCACACTCAGCTTTGTGTATTAAATGTACTCATACTCCGTTTTTCCTGGAGTTTCGCAAATAACTGGGCAATAATAATAATAAGCATTAAGTAATATTTTATATGGCGATTAATTTTTGCACTCTTTATTATTTTATACTCTTGTACCCAATTTGAACAAACAGCTGATTTTTGTATTTAATTTTTGGCGCCATCTATTGTTAGTAGCGCCATCTACATGTTAATGGCCCATACATGGGCAGCACTGTTTGGTCACAAACTCTACGCATACAATTTTTTTGCGCACAAAATAAGTAACACTTTTTTCTTTCAGGCGGTTTTACACTGCTGCGTACTAGCCTTTAAAGGAAAGCTAAGCTGACAAAAAAAATGCGCACTTGGTGAGAAAGTGTTTATATTTAAAGAAAGTAAGCTGCTAAATGCTTAAGAATTTCTCAGTACGGAAATATTTTGCGTCCTTGAAATTGGCTCAAACCGCACCCAAAATCAAAGCGCGCTAATTTTTAAGTGGCTTTAATTAAATTTTTATAAGTTTTCATTACGCATTTCATAAATGATCTCATCTGCATAGCTAATACCTGTTAACAATAGAGTAAACGTTTTTTTTTTGTTTTGGTTTAAATCGAGCAGCTCTGTTAATGGTCTATAAGCCATAACAATTCAAATTGTTACGCTTTTTAAATATTAATCAAAACATCAACCAATGGATACAACAACTGAAAGCCATAAAATTATCGATTATTAATCCAGATAAACAGCAGTTACTAATAGAAGAGATGCAAATGCTTGCCATAGATTTTAGTAGAAATATTAAACAAAATGACTCTTTTGTTTTTTTTTTGTTTTTTTTTTTTGGACTCTGTTTTTGTTCATAGGCGGCGTTGTTAAAAACAACTTTAAGACGGCTAGAAAACGACTCAAACGCCTTTGAACATAATTTATGATAAAATTTAATATTTTATTTATACTAATTTTAATACACTATATACTCAAGGGTATATTATATTTGTGGCAGACCATGTCTCTTATATCAAAATGCTATCGTAAGGTGTGCCTATGAGCACTTGGATAAAGGGATCGTAAAAGCTATAGTGATAAAAAAAAAAAACTGATATTCAACAGTGCTCCGGAAAACGAAAGAACCAAAACGAACCATTTCATTCGGATTCGTTTTTGCGTGCTTCGGAAAACGATTTTTTTTTTGTCAATAACTTGCCTTTTTATTTTCGAAAAATTCGTAAATTTCCCTTATTTTTTCGATAAATTCTAAACTTTTTTTAAGCGTATTATGTTATCGTATATTTGAACAAATATTTATACCCTGTTCCGCATGGTACAAAGTGTATATTAAGTTTGTGCAAGCCGAAAATGTATGATACATACAGAAGGCGACGTCGCAGACCCCCCAAAGTTACCTTAAGTATGATCAGAGTGACTAGAGAAGTCGATATACCCATGTCCGTCTGTCTGTCTGTCTGTATGAGCGCCTAGATCTCAGAGATGGTAAGAGCTAGGCGACCAAATTTTCAGATTAGATGCGTAATTATGTCAGGGGAGACAAGTTTATTTTATTTTTTCGATATCGGGGTTATATTATATAGCTCCCATAGAGGTGTTTCGAGGACCTCGAAAAAAAGCAAAAGTTTTGGATGGATAATTCGTTTGTTTATTAAGATTTCATAACCAAATTTGGCATTAAGAAGTTTTTTAGGGTTACCCAAGCACTGTACCAAATTTAATCGGTTGACGATATTTTATAGCTCCCATAGAAACGATCGGTCAAAAAACATTTTTTGTAAAAACTTCGTTGCGTTTCGTTTGTTTGTGAAGATATTGTAACCATATTTGGCATGAAGATGTTTTTTAGGGTTACCCAAGCACTGTACCAAATTCTATCAAAATCGGTTGACTATATCATATAGCTCCCATAGGAACGATCGGTCAAAAAAACTGTATGGTGCAAAATTCGACTGATTTCTGTTTGTTTATGAAAATATCGTAGCCAAATTTGCCGAATAAAATATCTCTTGGAGGTCTTAGCAACATGTCGGACTTAATTACAATGTGGTGGTACAGGGTTTCCCAAAGTCATCTGCGCCCGACTTTAACGTACGCCATCTTCAATTATAATAAGATTTTTTCATTATTGATTTGAATTACACCAAAGTTCCTTAAAGAATGACAAAAAAGATCTTGAATTTAGATTTAAATTATTTAATTTCAAAAAATATATTAAAAATTTTTAACAATCCGTCCATATGAACACTATGATCTCTAAGAACGTAATAGTCGTCGCAGTGCCCAACCTCTTTGTGAGGAACCCATACGAGGGAAAAAGATCGTAAAAGCTACACTTATAAAAAACTGATGCCTTTTATTAAGATTTTTGCATTCTTGATTTTATTCTTATAAATAAGGTCAAAAACTCTTTAAAACAAGAAATTAATTTTCAAATAATTTAAATAAAATAAGCCAAAAATACCCTGAAATCAGATTGAAATTATTGAATTAAGAATAAAATGTTACAAATGTAAAAACACAAAATTCTGACAAAAAATTAAATTAAAAAAAAATGCCTTAATAATGATTTTTGTTTTTTTGGCTTTAACTTAAAACAAGAACAAACATTATTAAAATAAAACCGAAAAATGTTCAAATATGAAGTCTAAAGGGGTATACGCAGTTCGAAAAATTTCGCGCGGAATGACAAAACTTTATATAAAAAAAAAATCCCTTTTGGGATATCCAATTTGGGGTTTTTTTTTTATATGAAGTATTGTCATTCCGTGCGAAATTTTTTGAACTGCGTATAGGCCTTAAGTTGATAAATAAATTGCGCACTTGGAAAAATAAAATAAAAAGACAGAATTTTAATCTACTTAAAAAATAATTTTCGGAATTGACAAAAAAATTGTTTATAATTTTACAATAATCATAAAAGTTCTTGAATTAAGGCCCATACGCAGCATGCAAAAATTCCGCAGGAAGTGTCAAAACTTCATATAAAAAAAAAATATCCCAAAAAAAGGAATTTTTTTTATATGAATATCCCAAAAAAGGGAATTTTTTTATATGAAGTTTTGACATCTCCTGCGGAATTTTTGCATGCTGCGTATGGGCCTTTAAGATTAAAAACTTCTGAAGTTATGATTTTTGGCATAGTAAAACTTGAAACTTAAAGCTTACACTTACAATTTTTCAAATTAATTTTTAATTAATAAAATAAAAGAAAAAGTTTTTAAATTGTAATTTTTCACATTTCTTAATTTTAAATTTGTAATAAGATCAAAAATACTTAAAATAAGTTAAAAAATTCTCGAAATATGCTCAAATAGAAATACTATGAAATCTTATTAAAAAATTGAAAAAAATTGAATTTCGAGCGTTCTTTATTTTTTTTTTTTAAATTAAAATCAAAAACAAGAAATAAATTTTAAATCAAGATTTTTAGCATAATGAAATATCAAACCTATTTGCTTAGAAGCAGTACTTCATGCTAGTAAGGAAAATAATTTATTCTTAAAAAATTTTATTTCAAGATTGTTCAAAATCCGAAATTATGATTTTGGCCACGATTTTTGTTTTTTTGCCTAATTTGAGTTTAAAAATTCAAATTTAAAATATTTTGTTTGTTGTAAAGAAATGCAGAAAAGTTATGAACAAAAATGTTTAAATTTAGTACAATAAAGAAGCTACAGCCATCAAATTTGGTAAGCAGAGCCATGTGAGCCTTACGAACAATAAAATGTTGATATTTTCTTCAAAATCAAACTAACCCATTGTACCACAAAGTATGTATGTTTGCAAAGTTTGTTGCAAAATTTGTTTTTTTTTTTAAAAAGTGTTTCAGGGTATCCAATGTCGTATCTGATTTTCAAATTTTTATTTTATTTTTTTTAAATCGTGCAAAAAATATTTGTTTTTTTTATAGAAAGAAATTTATAACAGAAAGAAACTAAAAACAAAACAAAAAATTTTTAAAAAGGTTTTAAGCAATTTTTTAGCTATTGATGATGATGTTAGTTAGTTAGTCGACAAAAGAAGAAAATTAATTAATGGGAATTTCTTTTTTACGTTTAGCTGCCGGTCTTTGGTAGAGATCTACAAAGAAAAAAAAAAAAAAAAAACCAAAGCAAAGCAAAGACCCCAAAGACCCTAGCTATGCAGCCAGCTATTGTTGATGAACATCATTATGAGCATTGGGGCAGCATCATTAAAAACTCTTAACTCTGTTTACATATTCAAATAGAAATCGAAAGCGTTCGATTTTTGGATTTTTTTTTTCTTTTGCTTTTGACTTTGCTTTGCTTCTAATTTGTAGAGATATGATGCTTTAATAGAAAAGAAGAAACAAAAGCTTTGCTATGATTACGTAAAAGAGAGACACAGATGAACATTTTATAAGTTTTCTTTTTCAGCGAAATTAAGTAATAGATTTTAGTTTTATAGAGAGGAGGGGATATGCAAGCAAACAGTGATTTATGTGTTTTGTATATAAAAAAAAGCGAGAATGATTTTTTTTTTCTCTCTATTTTTGGTTGCACTGATTGCTCGGACATGCCCCACAGTAACTAGCTACAAAAACAAAAGAAACCCATAAGCAACAACTTGTTGTACATTTCACGCACTCACGTTTTTTAATGCAATCTTAGCCCCGCCACGCCCCTAACGTAGCTGTAGCCAAGCCCCAGACCTCAAGATACTATAAATTTTTATGACCGCAACTTATATCTCTATATGGTATACAAATATTATATGAAGTTTTGTTGTTATTTTTTTTTTTATTGTTGCTTTTCAACATAAACAATTAAAACTTAAACTTAAAGCCAAATAAAAATTTACAAAAATAAAAAAAAATAACGTCAAATAAAAACCAAAGCAACCACAGGTATTTAAAAAAAATATGTACGTATATAGTCGGCACTTCCCGACTACAAGTTACAACGTAATCTTTGAACTATACGCAGTTTTCTTTAGTGTTGTCTGTATATTAGACAATGGTCCATCACTAGCCTAGGTTAAGGAAAGCTTTTGGGCATAAAGAGCTTATGATCTGCCGCGCCAGCTTCTCTTTCGTACATACACAGTTTTCTTTGGATTGGTGTCTGTAGCTCTTATGATCTCTCAGACAGACGTTCCTTGAACACTGGTCCATCACTATGCTAGGTGACGATAAGCTTTTTGATGAACGACCGCGTCACCTTCTATTAGCTGCACACCTTTCCAATATCTATCGTGCCCTTGACGCAGGTATAGTGTTTAATTAAAATATGAATCAGTCGGGGATGTGCCGAAAGTGGTATAGCAAGGATTGAGCATTATAAGCGGAACAATGGTACATGTCTTGTGATTAAGTCAACATTTCATTTGTTATAAGGCTCACATTTACTTACAAATTTTTTGTTTTTATGGGGTGTCTAAAATCGTACCCTCTTTGGTCACCTTAGCTTGGATGATGCGTATCTTGTGAAGAAATTTAGGTACATATGTCTAGCTCTAATAGTCTTTAAGTTGAGAGAGAGAGAGAGAGAGAGAGAGAGAGAGAGAGAGAGAGAAAGAGAGAGAGAGAGAGAGAGAGAGAGAGAGAGAGAGCTGGTGCACACATGGACTATACCAAAAAAATAAAATGTAATACAGTCGAGGTGGTGCCCGACAGTGTAATACCCTGTACCTGTTTTCTCGAAAAAAGTTGTATTCCTGCATATTCCTTCTTAGAACTTTCCAATTGGAACTTTTTTCATAAGCTCCGAAAATTTGAACCGATTTTGATGAATATCTACTACTGCGGGGGAACGGGGGAAGATATTGACATGATTCAACAAACTCCATCTTCTGAGAAAATATACGCACCGGCTGGTAAAGTTTCGTATCTCTAGCTCTTATAGTCTCCGAGATCTAGGTGTTCATACAGACGGACAGACGGACATGGCTCAATCGCAACCCGAGGTGATAATTAGCATTTTGGTATAAAGGACTTGGGGTCTGCCACGCCTCCTTCTGTCCGTTACATACATTGCACAAATCTGGTATACCCTTTATACCTACCTAGGTACAGGGTATAAAAACTGAATGAAAGTGTAAAATTGCAGGCTTTTCATATTTCCCGAAGACAGTTGTATAAGTCAGTGACTTTAGAGTTTCCGGCACTGCGGTTATACCAGCACAAGTAAAGCCGAACCTTCGGTCGTCAAGGTCCATATGACAATTCTGCCACGATCCAAGAATAAAACTTCGTGACGTCACTATGGCTGTAGACATCTCAGCTGAATGTTTATATCATATTTAATATAGAAAACCAGAAAGTGATTGTACTAATAACTACTACACAGCCAGCATAATACATCAAAGTACAAAGCCATACCATCCAGAGGAAATGTATATTGAAGATGCTGTACACATTGAGCTGGTACCATCGGAAGCATCCTTTTTTTTTTTTGAAAAATTGAAGTTGTGAATGCATATATATAAGAGAAGTAAACTCAGAATTTCAGTGCCATCCGCCAGACTCTCCAGATCGGGCCGCTAGTAGCTGTTTTCTGTAGCCAAACCTAAAGAAATGCGTACTTTAAGGTCTAAAAAAAAAGCTTGTGGGAATACAAAAATTGGAATAGCTTTGAAATTAAAAAAAAAATCACGAACTTATTAAGCAGCCCTCGTATTTAGTAATTTGAGGCATCTCACTTGCTACCTTTGTAACAAGCAAGATATAAAAATTCGATAAAAATGTTAATAAAACGAAACGTGGTTTTTGTGACTTTGACATACATATTTTAATTTTTTGTCTTCTCGACTGACCATAAAAATCCTTTCCAGGCGTCACTACTTCGCGCACGATCTTTTGTGTTATCAAAGTTAATCACTGTCTGGTACTTTCAGCAGAGGCACGGTCTTTTCCTTTGCCATCTTTCTTCTACCAGGAGCTTCTTCATCCACAAGCTTAGAGACCGAACTACCCGATCATTTTGATCAAACTTCTCACTACATTTGCAAGACACTTAAACAAAAAATGGGATTACGCTCCTGCATGCTTCTGGTAAGCTCTTCTTCTGACATTTTTATTATTGTGAAAATCCGACTATCGTCATGGCTAAGCGTTGATATATTAACGCGGTCATTTATTATAGAGCACTAAGGCGGCAGCATGTCGCTGACAGAAATATGCCAGAGAGAGGTTTCATTCTTAGTCAGTTCATCGGCTACCAGCTTTTTTTTTTGTCATCTCTACAGGAATGGGATCTGTTTCTTCCTGGCACTCCGGTAAGAGAGTCACAGAAGTGCAATTTGCTTATCGACAACCAGGCTTTTCTTTGACATCGCTACTGGTGTAGACCCTGGTTCCAAGTGTTTGACACAGACGTTTGATCCTTTGGAAAATATTGTGATTATCATTTCTGTTCTTGCACAAATCAATTTGGAATATTCACGCCGTCATCATGATTAGGTACCCCTGTGGCGCCATGTCGACGATAGCAATATATTAGAGGGAGCTGCTCTTCTTAGCCGCTTCATCTACTAACTGGTTTCCCGTTGTCTTCACTATAGAATTATGCTCGGATTCTTCCTGGCACTCCGTTAGCAGTCACAGAAGTGTTTCCAGGCTTCCCTTTGGCAGGAACAGGCACTGGTTCAAAGTGTTTGATACAAACGTTTGACCCTTTGGAAAATCTTACCCTTATCATTTCTGTTCCTGCTTATCTCGATCTAGAATCATCTATGACTGAGCGATCGATGTTACGGGAACGTTCCCTTGCATGTAAAAGTTTCATTAAACATGAGTTGATAAATTCTATGGCAAGAAGAATGATCAAGGGATAGTCAGATAGCCTTTATGATATCTTATAAGTATATCTATGGAACGAAAATCATTTTATGCTGTGCCAGAAATCTTTTCTGACCAAATTTTAAGTCAGCTACTATTCAGAGTTGTGCCAATCCGTTGAAGGGCGACAGAATTGGAAATCCATCAAGAAGAAGTTTTCCCAAAAAGTTTTTCGAGTGATTTTAACCTTATAATATTTTAAAGGTATATCTATAGCATAACCATCTGCGGGAACACTATCGACTTTGTCGATAGCTTCTTATGCCTTGGTACCACAATATCCACTAGTGGTGGTGTGGATGAAAATATAGTGAATTGTCTCAACAAAGCGCGATCAGCATTTGGGCACTTGCTCCGCATATGAAGAAACCAGCAAATAAGCAGAAGAATAAAGCTGCGAATCTTCAATGCGTGCTTCAAAATTCATCCTATTGTACGGCAGCGAGACGTGGCCCCGCCAAGAATGATGTCGAAACTACCTAAGGATTATTTGCGGGATTTCCTGGCCCAATCGGCTATTAAACGCAGAACTATGGCCCTGTACAAGTGAAGTTCCTATCGGCACCGAGATAAGAACACGCAAGTCGCGTTGGATTGGCCATGCTCTCAGGAAACATCGAAGCAGCATTGTCAGGATGTCCCTGGAATGGAACCCTCAAGGAAGCAGACGAGTGGGAAGACCAAAGGCAACCTGGCAACGTACAATACTTAACGAATTGTCCCTTCATAACATCAGCTGGGACACAGCAAAGCAAACTGCACCTAACAGAGTCCGGTGTACTAAGAGGAAAAAAAAATATATATATCTATAGGACTTTTATTCATAAATGTGGCAATCCGATGAAGTTGGAAATCTACCAAGAAAGACTTTTCCCCAGAAATTTTTCGAGTGATTTGAAATAAAGTCTGTCAAGAGCATATTTCTGATTTCAATTTTAGTAAGAAATATGTGTCGAAAAATAATGTGCGTTTTTGGCTTAACCTTTGTTCCATTTTTCGTGATATGGAGGATTAGCTTAGCACAGCTTATTAAAAGTTTTGGTCTATAGTTGAAGGTTTGTACCCAGGCTTTGCCAATTATATTTAAAAAAGGCAGTTTCTTTAAAAATATAATTTGGCATATATTTGTTTAATATATAAGGAAATAATCAAATTGTATAAACTGGTTATGCCGAAAAGTATGAACTTGTCTGGTTTGTACAATGGCTTCAGTATAGAATCTTGAGTATATGAGAAAAAATCTTTAAACAAATTATTATCATTTTAAGTGAAATCCAAAAATATTTCACTAAACTTCAAGTTTTACGAAACGGCCAACTTGGCCAGTTTTGTGGTCAAAAGTTCAAAGTAAAAGTTTCCAATATTGGCAATTTTTTTTATTTTTATTTTTTTGCTATTGAACTCCAACAACCCAGAGGGGCACAATTAAGAGGCGTGGTGCTCATGCATTAACTTGACATTGATTATGATTCAAGCAAAAATTTATGCCGCAATTAAAATTGTTGTTGCATAAAAATTTCGCTTTTTTTCTATTATTATTTTTTTTATATTTTGTTGTTTTCTAAATCTTCCACTCGGTCAAAGTTCTTGTGCCAGCCTGGAGCCCATAAATGTGGCTTAATGCAATGCAATCCAAAGATCAAAGCCATAAATGTGACTAACATTTTTAGTGCAGGATCGTAAATTAGAACTTGTTTTAAGCTTAGGGCTTCATTAGATCTTAAGTGTTGGTTATTTGGGCTCTCACTTTTGATTGCTTCTTAATGGTTCACGGCAGAGACTTGCATTAATTTCAGCCATTTTAATGATGCAGCATATATCCTTTAATGAACTAAGTTAGTAGACGTCTCTGGGTTGCTTTGATTTGAGTTTAATGGCCTAGCTAAATGTTTATAAGGCGAGTGTTTTTATTCAGTTCCAGTTCATATTCGTGGATACAAATTGAAAGTGTTTTGAAATATATTTTTTTTTTGAAAGTCAATCAAGGGAAATATGCAAATTAAAGCTACTTAAATTTAAGATGCTCATCAAAAGTTTTTGCACAAGCATTTTGCACAAACTTTAAGAAGAATAATAACACAGGCCTACAAATACCGGGGTCATGTCAGTTGTTGGAAAGCTATGGGTCATTTCCGAAGTAATTTGCTGCGTAGAATCCGAATCCGGGGCCAGAATTGGCCTAACCACGCAAAAACGAATCCGAATAAAATGGTTCGGTTTGGTGTTGCGTTTTCCGGAGCAGGGCTGAATGTTTCTTTTTTTTAACTCAAGTTTAGCCTAGCCACAGATGAGGATCTGGAGCAGACTCTTAATGAGCTCAACATCCCACTCCAAATGGCACTCCAAATAAGAATTGAGGAAATTAAAAACACAGTTAAAAGGCTTCCAAAGTTAAAGCTCCAGGCCATGACAGAATATGCCATGCTACACTGAGAGCCCTGCCAACTAAAGCTCTTCTTTTTATAACATTGATATTCAATGCTATATTAAGGACGCAGCATTTCCCTGCCCAATGGAAGACTGCATAGATAACAATGATTCGCAAACCCCGCAAAGCGGAGAGTGACCCGGAATCATACAGACCAATCAGTCTCCTCCCCACACTGTCTAAAGTATAGGAAAGACTGATTGTTACAAGGATATGCGAAAACTTCGACACACTTCCTGATCATCAATTTGGATTCAGGGAAGGACATGGCACAATAGAGCAGATACACCGCGTCACAAACCACATCCTTCAGGCGTTTGGCGACAAGAAATACTGCTACGGAGTATATGTTGACGTCAAACAAGCATTTGACAGAGTTTGGATAGTTGGTATCCTGGCTAAAATTAAAAAAATGCTCCCTGCTCCATTTTTTCATTTATTAAAAACCTACCTAGAAGACCGAAAATTTTATGTTAAAATAAAATAATCGCTATTTACGGAAAGGAAAATGAGAGCTGGAGTACCACAGGAAAGCGTCCTGGCCCCTGTTTTTTTGCAATTTACAACCGTTGAGAACGGAAAACTAATGATAGCTACATACGCAGACGACTTGGCTGTTTTTCACTCTGCCTCCTGTGAGTACGAAGCAGCAGATGGAATTCAAGAGTACCTACATATACCTACTTGAAAGATGGGCTCACAGGTGGAACATCGCTATGAATCCAACTAAGTGCCAAGCAGTGCTATATACGCTAAGAAAAAAACTATCACCTGCTGTCTGGTAAAGCAGTCAACCACTAAAACTACAAAAACAAGCGAAGCACCTAGGTGTTACCCTTGATAGCAGACTGACATTCAGACAACATATAGAAAGCGCAGTCATAAACTGTCGGCTAAAGATGTCTAAAATGAACTGGCTCATGAACCATCGCAGCCGTCTCCCACTCCGATTCAAAGGAGAATTATATAAAATGGTAGTGGTTCCAACCTGGAGATACGCCGTCCAGATTTGGGGTATGGCGGCTCGCTCGAGTCGCTTACGTATTCAGACACTCCACAACGAAAAGAAGACCTACAGAAAAGCGGACCAAATGATGGCCTCCTGATTGACAGAACTCCTTGATGCAACTAAGGCATATCTAGCTAAACAAGCTGGATTGGCGACCACATAATAAGAAGCCTGCAATTCATAAAAATATATGTGTTTTTGATAATTTTGCAAAATAAAAGATTAAAAAAAAAAGTTTAAAAAGAAATTTTTATCTGGGTAGCCTTTCAACGGATGATTTTTTTTTTTTTAAGTTCGAGTACTCTATTTTATAAGTAAATCAACTAATTCTTACTTTGACAGAGAACAACTATTTAAGCACTAACTTTAGATACACACAGCTGAAAGCCCAAATGGCCAATGGTCAATCTACAATAAGCCAAAAGATTCGATCAAAAAATGATCTACCAACAAAAAATAGTTAATATTTTAATTTCGTATTGCTGCCAGTTTAAGTTTTGAGTCATTCAACTCAACAACGCTAACAACAACATTGACTTTCATATGGGTCTCAGTGTTACTTTCTTCCACCTGCAAGTTAAAAGGAACCAGCTCTCATGCTTCTTCTTTTTCTTCTTTAAGCTTGCTTTCCAGTTGTTGCTTTTTTTGGTGGGTGAAACCGATATTAGCTGAGCGGAATTTGTAATTACGACATATGTTAATATCATATACGATGTCATGTATATAGATAGTGTTACTGTGTGTGTGTGTGTGTGTGTGCGATCCGGAAAGCCAAATGACAAATGACGGATGTTGGCAGACAATCTTATAATAGTCAAATCAAAGCTACTAGTAGATTAGTGCAAAAGCTAAGTCCCATACAAGGATTTGAGTACCCAAGTTTGTTGCCTAAGTCTTTTTTTTTTTTTTTTTTTTTTTTGCAGCAGTTCGTTGCTTAAGTCTTTTGTTTTTAACATACTAGCAGAATTTTGTTTGCACATCAAGTACGTTGCCCAAGTCTTTGCAAATCTTTTCAAAATTTTGCACACATTTTTTGGCAGCTCCATTAGTCATTAGAGCAAATGTTGGCGTTGACAGCTCTATTTTAGGGGCTTTACGGCTTTTTCGAATAGTCTTTAATTTTTTTTAACTTTTTTTTTCACCTCTTACTCAGTGCTTAAGCATGCATTGCACGTTGTCTTTTTCTAGCTCTCTTTTGCTTTGTTGTTTCAAATTTTCTGTTTATTTCTTTATTTCAATTTTTTGGGGTTTTTTTTTTTTGATTTTCTACAAGAATATAAACAAGCTCAAACGTGTTTTGTGTCTTTCAGTGAAATTGAAAACGTACTTAATAATAATAACAACAAAATCACTTGACAAATTTCACTTTCGGCAAATATTGTTTGTTTTTATTTTTTATTTTTTTAAGCTCTCCTACACTTCAAGTGAATTCAAATTTCAAAAGAGATGCGCCTGATTAGAGGCAAATCTTTTTAATGAAAGTGTTGTAATGTTATTAAGTGTAAAAACTCTTGGGCTCAGCCAGTTGACTTAGTTCTGTAATAATGTGTTCGTTGTTGTTGTTGTTTTGATTGTTGGAAATACCGGGCATGCTTGATGAAGCAATGCCTAATTGGCTTGATGAGCTGTTGCGGGGAATTTGGTAAGTAAGTGAGTTTTGGGCGTAGCCAATGGTTTGAGGATTTAATAGATATGTGCAATCTAAGGCGTGGCAGACCATAACAGCTTTGAGTCGAGTCTACAAAAAATTAATGCTCAATTGAGATCGGATTGAGACTGGAATTCCGCAGGAATGTTCAGAATGGAAGGGGATTTTAATATGGAGGATTTTTTTATGATTCCGAGAAAGTGTTGAAAGTAAAAGCCGAAAATGTATGTAACATACAAAAGGAGGCGTCAGAGACCCCCCAAAGTTACCTAAAGTATGATCAGGGTGACTAGAGAAGTTACAATAAGAGCTAGAGCAATTAAATTTTGGATTTATTTGATCAGAATTATAATATATATTTTTAAGGTCCGCGTTACTTATTGCAGAGCTCATATGGGCCTTATGGGCCTATGCACTCATTAGCCTATTCAGATCGCGTCTGCTACCGAGAAAGCAAAAGTTATTATTGTATAAAACGCTACTCACTTTTGGTTGCAAGGTGTGGACATTAAAGTCGACAGACAGCTCTCAGCTATAAATTTTTGAAAGAAAAATCCTAAGAAAAGTTTATGGATCTGTCAGATTAGAAGATGGATCGTACCGAATAAGATATAATCAAGAACTTGAAGTAATGGTACAACAACAAAATGTGATCTAATTCATAAAAAGTCAACGTATAAGATGGCTAGGCAACCTTAGTAGAATGCCTAAAAACAGAGCGGTCAGCAAAGCCTTTCACAGACAGCCGATTGGAGGAAGTAGACGTAGACGTCCAACGAAAAGTTGGCTAGATGTAGTGGAAAATGATATTTGTTCTCTTGGTGTCTTGAACTGGAGGAATGCAGCGGTCGATCAAAGAACATGGAGAGGAATAGTTGCGGAAACTATGGTCTGCCCAAGACTGTAAAGCTAGTGATGATGATATGGGCGTTATATGTGTGTGTCCTATATTAGGCAGCTAGTTGGAGCAAAACCAAACCAAATAACCAAAATTTAAGAGTTACCAAGCGCAGTACAACAAAAACTTGCATAAAACGATCTTAGCGCCTATTTCCTACGGTTTTAGTTCGTTTATAAAGTTTTTTAGAATTGCCAAGCACTGTGCCAAGTTTTATCAATATCGGTTTACCAAAGTTGTTCGAAAAAGTGTGTTAAGTGCATAATTTCCTAGTCTTTGAAGATATCGTAAACAAATTAAAAGTATTTTTGAGTACTTCTATGCCTTATGACGCATTTGATCGAAATCGTTTAATTTATTGCGCTTTGGAAACTTTTTTAGAACTTTTTAAGAATAACTCGATTTCTTATTAATTAGCTGAACTTCAAATTAATTAAATTGAAGCTAACAGATATTAAGGAATCAGCTTATTTAAATAGATATTTTTGAAATCAATCGTTAGATATATTGATAAAATGAGGAATTTTGGTAAAAATCCAGAATGATGCCAAGTAGTCGAGAGCTGAATGTAATTCTGAACCTGGATCCAGTGGGCATTTTCCTGAAGTCGGTGGCAGCGAGAAGCGCAGCGAGAATCCGGGCACTTAATCTTCTCACGCCATCATTTTGTGGTCACAGTAGTATCCTACTTGAGTTAGACATACCTGCTGGGGGGACCGGGGATAGTGATTACTGCTCCAGGGTTTAGAAATGGAACGACAATTTTGTCGCAGTTTTCCCGGAGTGGAAAGATTGGAAAACCTTTAAGAGGGAACGAGCTGACAATATATACCGACGGTTCGAAGATGGATAAGGGTACAGGAGCAGGCATCTTCTCTGAAAAGCTTTCGACGAAGCTCTCATTCCGTCTTCCTGACTGGCAAGCGGTTAGACTTATTGATACCGTAGGCGAAAGTCCAAGGAACGTTGTAATTCTGGTCGATAGTCAGGCTGCAATCAAGGCTCTGTCATCGCATACCATAAAGAGCAAACTGATCCGTAAGACGGCGCTTGCGCTTAACCGTATCCAACACCACTCAATCACCCTCTGCTGGGTACCGGGACACTTAGGCGTCCCTCGTAACGAGGAGGCTGATGAGTGTGCCAGGAACGCATCAGTCCTGTCAGCTAACCTTGCGGTTACGGACAAAGAAAGACCATTACAGGACGTTGTATTGCAAATCAGGGAGACGGCCAGTGCTCTGGTGGGAAGAGAATGGGACACGGTGTCCAGTTGTCGCATCTCTCGAGCACTCTGGCCTAGGTATAACCCAAAGCGCACATCTGAACTCCTGCGTTTTCATAAAAACAGGACCAGGATGGTGGTAGAAGTTGTAACGGGGCACTGCACCATTGGCCCCAGGGCTGAGAGGCGGCATGTTCCCCATCACGACTTCTGTCGAAGCTGCGGTGACGAGGGGGAGACAGAAAGCATCCAACACCTGCTGTGCGACTGCCCGGCGCTTCTAAGAAGACGAACCCAGATTCTGGGCAAACCGTTCTTTGAGGATCTGGGTAGTTTGGCTTATATGCCCATTGCGGATCTGGCTGCGTTTGTCGAATCCTCAAAATGGTTTTGTAATAGGAGAGTCTTAGGTGATTAGGGATGTCCTACAGTTCTGGTCCTCCTCCCTTCCCTTCCCCACCCTTCTCCAACTACTTTCTTCCTTCTTTCAAATTAGGCAACACAATGGATTTCATGGTTTCTTTGTGATCTCAGTTAACTGAGCTGCCTACTTAACCTAACCTAACCTAATCAAGAGCTAGAGTGCTACACATATATAAAATTTGGTTAAACTTTTTCAGCCTTTTGCTTCATTTTGCAAAACTATTTTGTATAAAATATAAGATTTTTATATAAGAATATTTTTTTAAAGTAAACTTTTAAACTCATGCCTAATCAACTTTTTTTTTTTCTTACAGCCAAAGATTATTTTCTACAAATCTTAGTAATAGATGACTTAAGCTAAAAGGTATGTAAAATGTGTATTTAAATATAATATGCCATATATAATATGCCAATTATAAAAAAAAAAAACTATAACTATATAAAGCACATGCATAGCGAGCAAAATAAACTGATTTTTGCTTCGGAGTTGTAGGGAAAAAAATAAAAAAAACCACAAAAATTAATAAGCTCAATTTACAATATAAAAATAATAATAAAAAAAAAAAACTAAAAAACTTGTAGCTGTGTAACGGCTTGACAGCTCTAATGATTTGACAAAAAGTTTGAAGAACTAATAAAATAAAAACCCAAAAGATCAACAATAATGACCACGACTTATGTAGCTGTTGCCAACGTTAATTGTCGCAATGACAAGAAATTTGGCTCAGACATTGGACATTGGTAGATAGTTTAACAAGGACCGTTACATAAAAAAAGGCCAAAACCAAAACAGCAAAACAAGCAACAACAAAACGTTACCATGATTTGTCATTTTTTAGTTCATGAAAACCAACTAAAACATAATATATGAAAACATTTTGTCATGTTAAGCATGTGGTTGACCTTAAATTATTTTTTGACTTTGACTTCATTGAATTTTTACCAACTGCTCAACATTTTGCACTTTGGTAGTAAAAATTAAAAACTAGTAAATCTTTTACGGGATCTAGTAGCAATATTTAAACGCATGTCTTTTAAATGTTTTGACGACTGCTAGTGTAATGAGCTTGAAATTGTTATCGCATATGCAGCAATATTTTCGCCTTGTCTGTTAACGTAAGTTGTTTGCTGTAATTTAAACACTGTTAAGTACGCACTGGGAATCACTTACTGTTAAGTATACACCGTTAAGTTAAAACTATTGAGCACTCACTGTCAAGTATTCACTGCAGTAAATATTTTATGTACGCTAATTTGTGCAATAAAAAAAATTATAGTTTGATTTTATATTTTTATAAATTTTATATTTTAGCCTTTTAATTCTTTTTGGTGACTTAAGCTTATTTTTAGTGGGACTTCTTGGCAACAGCGGCTTCAAATTTAAAAATTTTTAAATTTAAATAATATTTGCTAGCTCGATATCGATACTACACAAACTTCTATCGGCTCGACGTTAAATGAAAAATGAAAATATCACTATCGAATACTCATACTCGTCATGCTAACTTTTTTTCGATTTGGTCTTTTTTTCGATAACTTTCGAAGAGTAAGTAAAATACTTGCCAAGTTTAGTCTCTCTAGCTCTTATGGTCTTCGAGAAACGTCTGTCCAAAGGCATTTCAAGGCGGATAGATGGAAAGATAGTTATATCGTGTCGATACACATACATTCCTGCAAGCATAGCCTTTTTCGGTACATGGCATATTATTATTATTTAGTTACATAAAGAACATTAAATGAAAAAAAATTTCCCTAAGATGTACTTCGAGCACACGGACTACTTAAGAACATTTTTTTTTAGAGTAAATATCAAAAATTGTATAAAATTGCAGAAAAAAAAATTAAACTAAAGGATTTTCCAATAAGAGGTGTTATTTTGGTATTCAAAGAAAAATGTAATTTTTTGAGATAAATGATCGGATGTTTATTTCATAATAAAGAGGAAGGTATGCCGTTAATAATGAAAAACAACATCAGCCAAATGGCCACCACGATTACAGGACCAGATCCTTTTCATGAAATTTTCCATAACCAAATCGCAAAGTGGCTGCCCTATGTCCTCGATAGCCTCACGAATTCTATCTTTGAGGTCTTGAATCGACGCTGGGCTGTTCGCGTAGACCTTATCTTACACGTGGCCCCAAAGGAAGAAGTCGCAAGGTGTTAAATCACAAGATCTCGGTGGGCCTTATCTGTCCAGATGATTTTTCGATGGAATTCCGGATCATTTTCATGCATTTCAAGGACCCAACCAGCAAGACACGACGTTGTTGCCGATCAGCCGGCTTGAGTTCTTTAACTTGTTGTTAATTGAACTTTAGAAGCCTTAAGACCCAAGTCTTTATGCAAAATACGGTGTAATGACGTTTTCCAAATTCCAAATTCCAAAGAACGACGAGGAATGGACAAACCTGGGTTTTCTTCAACACTTTGGGATACAGCAGCAATATTCTGAGTTGTTCTTGAGCGACGTGCACGGGTTTTATTCTTTACATCACTTACTTGTCCCAACAGCTCGAATTTTTCCACCAATTTCTGTATTGCGGTCCGACAAGGTGCATCACGACGACCCAAAAATGCTTTAGTTTGGCGAACTGTGACTGCAAGATTTTCACCATTTTTGTAGTGAATTTTAATAATTTCAATGCGTTGTTGAAGCGTGTATCGTTCCATTTTTAGTAATGGCATAGTTTTTACTTGTCAAATGTCAAAAAATAAAAGCTTCAAAAGTGACAGCTACCGAAATACCGGGTGATTCACAATAACACCTCTTGTTAGAAAATCCTCTACCATTAATGGCACTAGAATGATTTAGAGTCTATTGGAGGAACCAACCGTGTGATGTCTTTAAATGGAAATCGTTTTAGAAGTTTTTTTTGAGAAAGAAAAATTGAAATTTTTGTTTCTCAAGGGCTCTTGAAATTTGAGTTTTTTCAGCGAAGACGTTTCTGTCCAGTCGTTAGAATCAGATCAGTATGGTGGATGGGACAGAAATTTCTAGTCCAATTTACGAGTTTCAGCCATAGCAGTGCTCATCGCTTGGATTGTAAATATTCCTATAATATATGACACACACGTTAGGTAAGGTTAGGTTAGGTTATAGTGGTTGCCTGTCCTGAAACAGCCCAGGCGCACTTAGGCCCTTTGTGATGCCACAGGTAACGCTGGCCGAGAGCTGAGCAAAAAAATTCCTTTGTATCTGCGTATATAGGTATTAGTGGTCAGCACACGGTTAGCTCTGAAAAGACAGGCACGACTATCCAATTATAACCGTATTATTGCTGAACCAACCTGAAAGTTCAATGAACCTAGCAATTTCTCTAGGAGGTTGGAAAGGTCTGTAAAGCTGCTCAGAAATGGGGACCCAAGTGTCCCAAGTCTCCTTCTGGATAGGGAGGGGCATTGACACATAAGGTGGAAAACGGTTTCCTCCTCCTCGACATACACGTTAAGTTAAGTTACATTCAACCTCAGCAGCCGCCTACATGTTTTAAGTCTGCGATCGTTCACTACCATTTTATGGACTTTAATGGCAATTTCTGGCAGGACACGCTTTTTTTTTTGTACTGCCACAACGGATACCGCTTCACCATTGAAATTTAATAATCAAGCCTTTTCTTCGTTTCGTTGATGTTTTTTACGCAAGAAACAATAGTTAAAAGTCAAACATTCTCGTTAATAAGTATTCTCGAAAGTTAAACAACCCAAATTAAATGTTTTGATGATCATGCAAAGTTACTACGCGATAAAGTCACTGTCTTATCAAACGATCCTCGTTACTTTCCACAACAATTGGAAAAACTACCAGTAAATTGTAAAAAATGGCTTTGTTTCTAACGCAGACTTTTCGCACTCGCGTGAACTGCCGTTCGCTGTAATGAGCAGCCGCATATTAACAGCCTGCTAACAGCGCTGTTACCTGTTATTGTACTAACAGGTAAATGCCGCCCACACATAAAATGTTAACATTTGACATTAAATTGCAGCTACAGTAGCGTCCCAAATATAAGTACAGCACACTGTATGGCTTACCAACTCAGCCGGTTTGTGCATACAGCAATGCGCTCGCTCTCTCTCTCTCTCTCTCTGGCTTATTTAGTGCCGGCCATGGTAGAATAAACAAGGTATGCTATTCACTGCACTGAAACCTTATTTTTAGTCTGAGCGAAAAAGTGAGAGAGCGAAACCACCCCCATTGCTGTTGTTGTGCGTAGGCAAGCATATTAAAAATTTTTTTTTGTGCTGCTGGTTGCAACTAGAGTGGCTTATTTTTTACCGCTGCACAAAATTACGGTAAATGCTGAAAAACTATGCGCTGAAACAACCTTTCTCGTGAAAAATATCAACGAAACTAAAATAAGGTTTGAGTTTCGAAAATTTTTCGGGAATAGCATACCTTGTTTATTCTACCATGGTGCCGGCTTTGTTTGGCACCTGTCGCTGCAATTTTCTTGTTACGCTCTGCTCACTAAAGCCAACAGCTTCGGCTTTTGGCGCACAAACTTCGGTTCGCGGCTTCGTCTGTCGTCTGTTGTCTTCGGCTGCTTTAGCTATTGCTGCTGTTACACTTGTCGTTGGCGGCGTCTTGAGCTTTCAATGCGTTTCGAACCGTCGATAAGAACGCACGCGAGTACCAGCGTCGACAGCTTCCCCCCAAAGACTTTAAAGCAGTTTTATTGTGAGTGTCGGAAGAGTCTTCAAAAGCGTTGGAAATCAGCGAAAGAAAATCGCGCGCGTGTGTTTTATTTTATTTTTTTTCAATTTCAAATTGTATTTCTATGATTTTTTTTGTTACAATATGCATATGCCAATTTGGTTGCTAAATGGCGAAAAAGCTGCCTGCCATGTGTGTTAATTGTGGCCCATTCTTGAAACACTTTCTAAACAAAAGCCCCCAATTATCTAAAAATAAAAAAACAACAAAGCAAAACGTAAAGTTTTGACGGCCCAAAAACCGATTTGAAAATTGTGTTTCTACATGTAGAGCACACGAAGAACAACATTAAAAATGTCGTCCAAAAATCAGATGAGCGTGCTCATGGAGAAGATCAATACGGTGAGTTACTATAGTTAGACGTTAACTTAATAATGCCGGCTAAACAATTTGCTAAGGGCAATTAACAGCCAACTAAGTGGTAGGGTCTTGTAGCTTTAACGTATTTCTTGTAAAAATCATTAGCAAGTTTTGGGTTAGCCTTATCACGATTTCTGACACGGTTTTTAATGGCACTCTCAAAAGCAAAAAAAAAATTGTGCAAGTTGATTGGGCTAATTTTTAACAGTGGAAAAATAGAATAGGGTACTACTTACTTGCGTCAAGCAGTTCCCCAATTCGCAAGTTCTTTTTAATTTAATTATTACTTTTAAAAATTTTAACGCATTTTATTGTGGCTGCAAACTTTAGTCGAAAAGTCTTAAAAAGCAGTTCATAGCAGCGTGGGAGTTGTGAACGCATCACTAAACAGTCGACAATGTTTTGTTAATTGGGTTCACATGCGGCTATATAATATTTATGTAGACAGTGTATCCTCGCTTAAGTAAATTTTGCAATACGTGTTTGTTTTATAGAAAAGTAGATAGTTGAAGCAGTATATTTTAAAACAATTTGTGTTATGTTGTTTCGACTGTAGTTGAGTTTTAAAAAAGGGAAATAAGTGCATTTTATGACTACATGATACGATTTCTTAGTTCGTTTTTATTTTCAAACTTAGATAAACATGACGCATAGTTCTTTGGTGCAAAATTTTAGTAATACCGCTGTAAACCTCGAAGTTCTTTGGTGTCAAAAGAGATAAATTTGACTACTTTAGAAAGCTTTTGATTTAAAGGTTGCAAAAAAAGACAAAGTTTAATGATGTTTGGCATGATTTTCAAAACTAATTTGGGATTACTTATCGAATTAGAAAATGTGAACAAAGTTCCGCGTTGGAGCAGAATTCTGGTTCGTTGTATTGAAAATTCGTTTTATAGAACTACTTTATGAAGAGATCGATTAAGCAGTGCAACTTTAGAATGCTTTTGATTTTAGACTGCAAAAAAAGAAAAAGTTTGATGACGTTTGGCATGTTTTTCAAAATTATTTTGGGATTGCTTATCGAATTTGAAAACGTGAACAAAGTTCCGCGCTGGAGCAGAATTCTGTTTCGTTGTATTGAAAATTCGTTTTATAGAACTACTTTATGAAAAGATCGATTAAGCAGTGCACTTGAAAAAGAATGAGAGAAGTCAGAGGAAAGCTTTATTGTTTGTTATTTTCGACAAGTTGGGTGCTTGGCTGTATCGATAATATTTGTAAAATAATATTTCATTATAATTCTCTGCATTGTTTATGTTGCAAGAACCGATTAGAAATATTTTCTGTAAACATTGTGAAACTTCTTTTAAAATTAACCTCAAATATCTCAAAATCCTGACGTGATGGTCCAATTTTGGCCCCGGATTCGGATTCTTCGAAGCAAATTACTTCGGAAATGACCCATACCTTTCCAAAAACTAAACCATGTTGGTCTGTGTAATCCATACGATAATGATTGCTTTCATAAATATGATTTCTTAATAAAATTTTATTTCATTATTTTGTACTAGGGGGGACTTCTCTCAACTATCCTCGTCACATCAAAATTATTTCTGATGACACAGTAATTCTTTTTAATATACAGAGTTTTTTAAAATAGTAATTTAATTTTATAGCCCGCAGCGTAGCGCCTTAAAAATATTTTAAAACAATTGTTCACCCAACTAAGCTCTGTAAATACTAAAAACAGCTGGCAATTGTACCCTATAATGATGTTTAAATACCAACTGGATTATGTGCTTTTCTTGCATCAGTATTATGGAAGTATTCAGAAAATAATCTCGTGCTGAGTAGTCTGAAATCTTACTAACTAACTCATATTATTAGAGATATCTAGAACCATACCTAAAACCTACTGTAACCACCTCTGCAAAACAAGAAAAAAAGCTCTTATTTGCTTCTTACGAAATCCAAAACTTGCTTTACCCCCTTCTCCCTCCTAGAGCTCAGTTAATTAGCTTTTTGGCAAAAAACATTCGTTGGGTTTCCCGCCAACTGCTCACGTACTCAATAATATTTTCTTTAATTTTTAAACATAAGCTCAACACCTGCTCAATTGTACCCCGAGCTCCCCAGACCTGTTTGTACACTGCTAGGGTTTCGACTGAGCCGCCAAACACAATATCTTCTAGCCAGAAAATGGGGTTTAGATAAGTGAGAGTTGGGCGAGTTAGTTGGCAGTGTGACCAACCCTTTGTGCATATTTGTATGCCAAAAGTGCAATACCAAAGTCATAAAGCCTAAAAAAAAAAAAAAATGAAAATAATGGCACCAGGGCCAAAACTACTTGACGGCGATGATGGTCTAAAAATGAAAGTGAAAATGTGCTTTAAATTGGTAGTTTGTTTATTTTGTCCAATGGTCTGTTGGTCTTACTCTGTCTATACCTCGATGAGCTTCAATTGAATGACTGATGAAATGTTGCGCTGTGCATAACAAGCAGCTGAATAGGTACCACAACAACAACAACAATAATAATTACAACAAATACAACAAGTTGTTGGTAATGCTATGTTTACACTGCCAGCAAGCAGTGTTTACATTGTTGTCACACTAACAGCTGCAGAAAAATGCACAAAACGTGAACAATGAACTTATAACAAGTTCGTGAACAAGAACTACTGTTTACAAGAGTTGGGGCAGGGGGTTGTTTTTGTTTGTTTTTATAAGTGTAAAACAAAAGGATCACAAATAAATCTGAAAGTTAGCTTAAAATTAGATAGCTTAGAGCTAATATAAAAATTGAAAATACTAAGAAGGAGAAGCATTTATTTTTATGACTAAAAACACGACAAACGAAACTGAAAAAAAAATCACCCTATAAGTAGTAGTAAGAAAAAAAATATAAATACGTCTTCTTTAGCTCAATATTTTTATAGTAAGAAAGTAGCTGAAAAAACTATGCAATACAAAATATTTATTATTAGTAATATATTGAAGTAGTTATTAACTTTAAAATGCAAAAAAAAATATAATTTCGAAATCACCCTAACAGCTGATAAAGTGATTTCAATATAACTGAAAAATACAATTTATTTTTGCATTCTAAAAAAAAATGTTTTGAAAAATAATCAATTGTTTATAATAATGTTCAGCTTCGGTTGATAATTTTGTAAAAAATGCCCAAAAATAGTTTGATAATATACAACTAATTCGCGTTTTACACAATAGATACGTTTTACAAAAAAAACCGTGAAAAAAAAAAAATGAAATAAATCCTTAAGCTGCTATAAAAATAAATTAGAAAGCTGAATGCTCTAAATAAATTTCTAAAAGATAAGTTGAATAAAATTATTTTTCTTGAAAATTTCAATTAAATAGCTTTTTTTAATCGTGTAAAAAAAATTTTGCTAAAGGCCTATACGCAGTTCGAAAAATTTCGCGCGGAGTGACAAAACTTCATATTAAAAAAAAACCCATTTGGGACATCCCATTTTCATTTTTTTTTATATGAAGTTTTGTCATTCCGCGCGAAATTTTTACCAACTGCGTAGACACCTTAAAAAAAAAAACTTTTTTAGACATTAACTTGCAAAATTTTAGATTTAAATAAAATTATAGGCACACAGCTCTTTAGGCGAAAAGTTGATTTGAAATTTGGGATTGAAAGATCTAGTTAGTGTTAATATCTAATTTCAAGCATATGACTCGAATGTGGCGTGAAGCTTAAATTTTTGACCATTTTTTCAAGGAATAGACGCTTAATATCGAATATGTTTCGTACAATGGTGGCTTTCAAGACGTTAGTCATCTATAAAGATGATAAAAATTGCTAAGAGCGTTGCCACTTCACAAACACAAAACTAGCAATCGTTAATCGAAAAAAAACAGCCTTTATTTATAAAATTTTTATCAAAATAGTGTTTACACCACATCTGTGCCAATACGTAGACTGTTTACACTGTACTGTGACCAATTGACGCAGTGTAAACCCAGCATAAGTTATGGGCAGTTAGAAGTGGCCAACAAATTGTTAAGGCAACTGGACGGACATTAAGAGCCGCACAACCGCAATGCCTCTGTTGTATGCAACAATAATTAATTAATAATATTTTGTTGTTGTAGTTGTAGTCGTTGTTGTTGTTGTTGTTGTGGCAGTTGTTTGGTTAATAAAAGTGTAGAAATGCTGACGAGTAAAAGTAGGGTGAGAGTTGGGCAATTGGCGTTTAATTTACGTGAGCAGTTGCAGCGCAGTTGCAGCAACAATGCGCATACGCAGTGTGTACCATGCAATTCACACTAAGTGCGCTTTAATGGCCACTTACACTCAATGAAAACGTCAAAACACTCACTTCAGACAAAAAAAAAAAACTCAGCTTGCATTCATTAAATTTAAGAGTGCTTTGAGTTTTTGAGTCAACAAAAATATATATGGTATATATATATATATGTGTTCTATATTTTATGCCAAAAAACAATCGCATAATAAGCAGGTAACTTTTATTGCTACGAGAGTAGGCTGTAAAGTAATGCTATGAAGAAAACGAAAAGCTATTTTATTTTGCAAGCCTTTCTCTGTTTTGGAGTATTACATTGAATGCAAGGGTCCGCCAACTAGTCAAAAAGTATGCTACCCCAAGTTACTTAAAGTTGAGCATATGTGACAATTATAAGAAAAGTCTACAGGGTGCCATGCATTTTTTGTTGTGCCTTTATAGTTTGCTTTGTAGACTTAGCTATCTTGCCGTTAAACTTTAATTTTGAAAGTAAGCACTCTAGCGCCCCTCCAATTTAGTTCCACATAAACAAAATTTGTTTCCCAAATAAACACATAAGCCAATCAAGACTTCTTCTTCTCCCAAACCCTTGTTTACCTCTTTTCGGACTCGCTTATGCTCCTCCTGAGGTGTGGGTATGCGATCTCAGCATTCGTCTGCAGGCATTTCGTTCCTGGATCATGTCATCGCTGAGACCCATTCGTTGCTGATGTTTTTGCATTTGAAAAAGGTGAGGTTTTTGGCACTTGTGTATGGATATTCGGTAGTTATGGACTTTCCTTTTATACCGGCGGTTGTCTCCAGACCCAGTAACCAATCGCATACACTGATCTTTGGAAGATCTTTAAGATGTTAAAAATGTACCTCAGGCTCAATGTGATGGTAATTATGCCTGCATCTGAGAGCCAATCAAGACTATAATCTTTAATTGAAGCAATACATTTACTGCAGCAGTCCTTCCATTTTTTAAGCTTTCCAAAGCTTTCGTATTTTCTAGATTTTCCAATTTGGCATACATTAAGTTGTCCATCTAATTTTAAGGAAATCTCTGCTCTTTGCTTAAGTTTGTAAAAAAAATATAGTCCCACTTAGCTTCATCCGATAAATTAGTTGGATGGGAACAATATCAAGATGACTTGGATGCCGTTTTGTTGGAAAAGAACCTTTTTCGGTATAATTGAACCGCTTAAGATTTCTCGGTTATACTAACGTCTAACTGTCCTATGTTCCGGCAGGAGCGACTTTGGAATGCATATTATATATAATATAACCGAAGTTCAAAGAAATAAATATAATAAATAATATACTACCGTCTACTTATGTATAATCGTTTTGTATGACAGACAGGCCCGACTTTGTCTTTTTATTACAGCCACAGTCATGAAAAGACTCAAAAAGTCCTACTGATTGTTAATATATAACGCCAAACGCGCTTTTAAGCTTGAAAACGCATCAACTCTCCGACAGAAACCTCTCTCTCTCTCGTGGGCTCAGAAATCTTCTGCAGCTTCACTCATCATTGCCTCATAACCATTTTCTGGAGTGTGTCAACTATATTTGTTGTAGGGTTTACTCTTATCTGGCCTTTGAAGTTCTCATCAATAATTTCAAGTGCAGCTATCCACAATTTAATGATTATGTTCATGGTGCAAATTTCCCATAAATATTGTCCATTTCAATTTTCATCTCGTCATCTCTCATACAAATTTTATTAATTTTTGGGAGCATGCGAAAATTGTTACACAAACTACGTAGAAGAAAGTAAGGTTAGATTTAATAAGCTGCTCGGTACAAATTGAAATCTCCTGAAGAAGATTAAGGCTCTTTATAACGTGTCAGTACTAATTACTTAGAAAAATAAGAGTTTGGAACAGCTACTCATTAAAACATTTTGAGATTTTGCTAAAAAGTGTCAGTTCTCGTAACATCAACTCTCGCAAGAAAACCAAGTTCTTTAAAGACTGTCATGCCCAAGGCAGTCACAGTAGAATGCTTTCTACCTGTTTCTCATCTCCACAGAAGAGATGAAGTTTTTGATGATGAAATAGAAGTTGTTGTAGCTCTTACTACTGTCATCAACATACTGAGCCTGTTCTTGTCGCAACGTGGTGGTTCGGCTAACACTTTTTTTGCAAATTTAGCTTATTTGATTACTTACTTTTTAAGCTGCCCTCGTTTGAGTGCAACCGTTAAGTCGCCTAGAACCGCCAGCAGATTACGTCATAAATAAATTGAGCACAAACCGGTTCGAATAAGTCGCTCAAAAGCTGCTGCCGCTGCTGCATCTTAAGAAAGACTTTTGCAGACTGCTTGAAAAGTTGGTGTGCAAGTCCAGTCAGAGTTCCGAATTCTAGCGCAGATTGCGGTAGTTGACGTCACAGTTTTCGTCGTCTCACACAGATTGGCAAACAAATGACTTAGGCAACGAACTTGCCGCCGCTACTTTCTGTCAATTTATTATTATTTTTTTTTTTTTTGCCGCCAAGTGCCGTTAATGTTATGAGCACGCACAAAACGTTCCGAACTTGGCTACGGGCTCATCAACATGCAGCGCCAGACTTTGGCCTAAAACTCAAAAATGAAAACTCTGTAAATCGCCCATCTATAAAATTATTGACCATACCATATACTCTCATCGTATATATGTATATGCTATAGACCATATACTACCACACACATAGATGTGAATCATTAACGTTTGTTTTCTGAGTTATGCAATGACTGTCAAGCACTTGATTTTGACACCCAGAAACGGGTGCCACTAGTAGGCCAAACATCTCCTGTTTAACGAAGAAAAAAATAATCAAAAAAAAACTTGTTGCATTGCGTAAGGAATTCGAAGTGGGTTGGCCTGGCCCCCAGCTTGTTGAGAGCCAGTGTTGGAAGCTGTGTGTGAAGGTGAAGCAGTTTGTTTTTTTATACCCTCTCTCTTTTTTTTTGTCAAAGTGGTCTCTAAGCAGTTTTAAATTAAATATGAGCATAGCAATGATAGAGTAATAAGATAATAAAACCAAAGAATATCATATGTAACCAATTCGTTGAACAATTAATTTCATGCTCCGAACCGGTGAATTGACCACCAAGATCAAGTGATATCACACCGTTGGACTTTTAGCTTTGGGGCTACGTGAAGTCTAAAGTGTTTGTGGATAAGCCAGCTACGATGGAAGTATAAGATAGAGATACCGCCGATTATGCTCGAACGCGTCATGGAAAATTGAAACCTCCGCATGGACGAGCTACGACGCAGTTGCGGCCAACATTTAAAAGGGATTTTCTTTAAATAGAGACTAGCAAGAATGGTTCTTTCTATTGATAATAAAGATTTTTCGATTCATTTGAAATTTTTGTGTTTTTTTGCATTTTTAAAAAAAAAACCTCTAGATTGATGACCCTTTATATTGTACTTTACTTTGCTCAATCCGATCTTAAACGTGGTTGTTCCAAGCTAACCTCGTTTAAAGTTTCTATGTTGTTTTGAACAAGCTCCGCGTAATGACGCAATCTTATGATATTTGATTATATTTAATATTTTAGTAATCTCATATTTGATAATATTTGAAATTTCATTAAAAAAAACTTTTTCGAGGATCTATGCATGACTTTTATGTGGGCCATACAGAAGGCTTCGTTTAAATCAAAATCAACTGTTATACTCGATATTAGTGCTGGCGAAAACATCGATGTTATATCGCTGCATCGATGTATCGAAGTTTTAAATATCTATATATCGATGTTGGCCAGCACTACTAAACACCCGTTTGATGAGTGCAGGAGTGCTGAAGAAACATCTCTGTTAGCCAACATCGATATATAGATATTTTAAACTTCGATACATCGATGCATCGATATAGCATCGATGTTTTCTCCAGCACTACTCGATATTTACTTATCGCCAACAAAAATTGAATTAAAGCCATCGCTGCACTCTTGTTGTGCGATGTTCGATTGTTCGATTTTACAAAAAATATCGATCTTATGTTAAACGTGCTGCGTACTTAAGGGCACAAAATGTTTAAGTTTTACAATGTAGATGTCAATATATTTTCTGTTTTTGAAAAATATTATTTTTAATTTTTATTTATAAAATTATAAAGTAGAAGTTAATTCTAAGTTATAAAAGGTTTGTAAGCTTTTCAGGCTGTTTTGAAAAATAAAATAAGTATAATATACAAAAAAAGAGTATGCATGATTCGTTGCTATCCAGCAATCTTTGTTTTGGACCCATGTAATACAGACATTAATTTATGTGCCCGCTAAGTATTGCTTTATTTATTTTTAATTTTTTTGTAATGCGGCCTTAAGACACGCCTTCAGAATGCTACAAGGAAGTCAGCCCCCGTCAAAGTTTAAGTAGGTAGAGATACTACTTTGTTAGAGATTGCTGCTACAGATACGATTATTTACAGTGAGATACGACACATAATAGGCATAAGAATGACATTTTAACACTTGTAGAATGACATTTGTATCGAGTATTTAATTAGGTTTCCTAAGAATTCACTTCAAAGGTGCAACTTAGTTAGTATAACATTTTAAAACCTGCTTATTACTACTACTATTTTATTTTAGCTAAGCATTTACCATAAAATTATGCAAAACGCAATAAACGACGCTTTTTCTTATGGCTCTAAAACGCCTTATTTAGTTTTAAAGAATTACATTTAGTTGAATACTTTTGTACATAAATAGCTGAAGCGTGCCGTAGCAGCTTTGTGGCTTATAAGCTGGTTTGACATTTAAACTAAAATATTATTTGAACTTCTATTAAAAACTTTGGTTATAATTTATTTGTTTTAAAGCAAGTAGGTTGCCTACTATGCGGAACTAAGATACAATGTACCCTTGGTAACTTGTCACACCTGTCTTAATCGGATTTTGATGCGCTTTGAAAACCTGTTGAAAACTATTGAAGTTAACGTTTCTTGTGTTAAAATTGAAGATTGAAAGATTTGTTTTTAGACAGTCAAAAGCTTATGCGAAGCACTCTAAGATGCTATCCCAAAAAAAAGTAAAATGTTTTTAGGAACACAGTTATCGTTCGAATTTCAGATCCAAAGCTCAGATCATGTTTCCTGTATGTTCTTGGGTTCAAAACGCGATTTTGCGAAAATCATCATCATTGTTGACTGAACAACCCGTGCTGGGTCTTGCATAACTCGTCATTGTACCTATTTCGCCAGGTCCCCCTTTCGTTGACTGCTCCATATATTCTCAGTTTTTCCATGTCATTTTTGTTCAAAGCCCAGGTTTCACTGTCGTATGTTAACACTGGCGCGATTAAGGTTTGATATATTCTAATTTTCTGCTCTGAGGAATCAAATATTCGGCAGTCTTTCCGATTTCCGGACCACTGTAGCATTTTTCTAGCAGAGATCCTTGCCATTAAAGAGGCTTTGGTCTGCTAACACAATACCGGCCTGGAAACCGGTGCGATAAATATTTTCTCGGATAGCCAGGCAACCATTAAGTCACTTCGAGCACTATCTTCCAACTCGATGACAGTCAACAATTGCCGCAAATCTCTTCAAGAGATGGCACAGCAGTTTGTTATTAGCCTCATTTGGGTGCCAGGACACCAAAATATAACAGGCAATGAAATAGCATTGGCCAGACAGGGCATGACCTCTACTCCGGACAAGGAGGATATTCGTACTTTTAAGCTACAAATAAGGAAAAAATTTAGCTCTCACGCATAAAAGCTGTGGCATAATACACCCCATTGCACAATCAGTCGCCAAATATGGCCTCAAATCGACCCAAAGCGATCCATAAGGCTCTGTGAACTCAAAAGGTCGCATTGTTCGGCAGTTGTCAGAGCGATCACTGGACACTGGCTTGTTGGGACAAATGCGACCAGAATGAATGTTCCGAGCCAAGACGAAGAAGAAGTTTAATCAGCTGAGCACTTTTTCTGTTCCTGTGAGGCTCTCAGTAGACGTAGGAATAAACACCTGGGAAATTACTTCCTTCATGACCTAGCGGAGCTAGCACATATATGTCCAAAGAGGATCGCAAGTTACATTGCAGCAACGGGATGTGAATCCCTTTAGCATTACTATCAAGGGTTAAAGAGAGATTCGCGGTGTCATAACGGGCCGGTCCAGGCCTAAGTGTGCTGGTTTTTCAAGCCCGCAGCCGCCCTTACCTACCTACCTACCTCTGGTATTTATACCAGATTCCCGGACAGCGCTTTCGAGTGCTAAGTTGAATAGGGCGCAAGACCTTGTCGTAGGCCCTTTCGAGCTTCAAAATCGTCGGAGTGAGCACCGCTTATGCGTACTTTATTTATTGTTCGCGTTTTGCTGCACTTCACAAGATTTAGTACTTTTGTGGGGATATCAAACTTTCGCATAGCTTCGTACAATGCATTCCTATCAATGCTGTCATATGCCGCCTTGAAGTCGATAAATATATGGAATGTTTCGCGAAAAAAATCGGGTCATAAAAAAATGCCGAAAATTTTTAAAATTTTCTACATTTTGGCTCTTCTGCATTAAAAAAGAAAAATTGTCTAAAAATCTGTATTATTCCCGATAAAATAGGCATCATCGCGATAAAAATGATCGATAAACAAAAGTTTTTGCCAACTAAGCTACTAGCAGCTCAATTGGAAGGTTTCTCTTAGGCTACCAAACCACTGCAGCGTCTTTCAGGCAGAAGTTCTCGCCATCTTTTACGCGGCGAAATCACTACAGGAGGGTGAAAGACATTACTATTTTCTCGGATAGTCAAGCTGCAATAAAATCCCTCACTGGTTTCAACGTCAACTCTAAGCTTGTGCATGCTTGCCAACTCGTCCTAAACCAACTATCCCTGCTCTCTAGGGTACAGCTCGTTTGTGTACCCGGACATTGGGACATACCGGGAAACTGTGTGGCGGTCGAACTGGCCAAACAGCTCACCCTTCTTTCCGTCGTCTACAACTGTATAGGCATCGGTACCTCCCTGGCCACAGTCAAACTGGCCATTAAACAAAAATATCTGTCTATTGCCCGCAATGCCTGGGCTAATGAGGATTCTTGTCGCATTTCAAGACTTACCTGGTCACATTTTGACGGCAACAAGACTCGGGAGCTGCTCAAATTGAATCGCACATCCCGATCGACCACTGTGTCTATTCTTACGGGAGTTTATCTTATGGGTAGGCATGCCGAAAGAATGCGCGCCCCCTTCAACGATTTCTGCCGCGGCTGTGGATCTGAAGAGGAGGAGGAAACCGTTTTCCACCTTATGCGTCAATGCCGCTCCCTATCCAGAAAGAGACTAAGAACACTTGGGTCCCCATTTCTGAGCAGCCTTACAGACCTTTCCAACCTCTGTCCCAGAGAATTAGCTAGGTTCATTGAATTTTCAGGTTGGTTCAGCAATAATACGGTTACAATTGGATAGTCGTGCCTGTCTTTCAGAGCTGACCATGTGTACGCGATAGAAAAATATAAAAGTTGACATAACAAATATTTATTATGGTAAAAAGTTTTGAATTTTTAAAAACTTTAAAATAAGCAAATTATAAGTATATATTATTGGGTTTTTCGGTAATATTATATACTAAATTATTTAACTACAAATATGCTTGCTCAGCTTGTTATGTACTAGTAGCATATACATAAGTGTAAAGCGACTTTATAAAACATATTTATGTTTATATATACGGCATGCATTAACTTGTCAATTTGCACTTGACTCAGGTAACAGAGTGTCAAAAACTTTTGGGAATACTGCTTTGTCGTCGTTTATGTCTCATGTTGCCGGAATTTATTAATTTTGTTGTTGCAACTATGTACTTAGAATCTGGCGCTTAAGTGTTCCAAGACAACATCCAATAGGCCAACGGCCAGAGAGCATTGAGGAAGCGGAAGCTGCTGTTTGATGTGGTTTCCAACTCATACACTACTCATATGACAATTTCAAATGGATACATTATATAGTATATGCCTGGTGCCAAGTTGACTGACATTGGCGGTTTAGCTTTGGTTACACACCAGCACCAGGGGGGCGTATGTGTAATATGCTAATTTTTGCGCATTAAGCTGTTTTTTAAGAGCATACAAAGAAATTGCTAAAGTATTTATTGAAAATTGTGAATACAATTTTTATAGTTAATTTTGGGGAATTTGGGGAAAATGCAATACTTGTTGTTTTCTCATATTCTTTGAACAATGCGATAAATAGAACATAGCACTTTACGCAAGTCAGCTCACAGCTTAGTAGTGAAAAAAGTCTCCATAATTCAGTCGGCATAAAAATAATTATGAAAAAATTTGATTTTTGGGAATATACTAAGGCATTAGTTATAGAGATCTACTACACTATGTAGAACGGGTATAAAATTGCTGTCTTTAAAAAGTCTCTAGATCTATTACATAAAGTCATTCATTGGTTCCCAGCCAATTTTGTTGCTTAAATCTATGGCTAGAATTATTCAATGCCAGATAATACGGCCACGAAAAAAAATCTCATAATCTGGGGAAGAGGCATGAAGTTTCTCAACACGCTAAAACCGAACCCGCCGTTGCTCTAGGTTCCACTCGAACCTCAAAAAACCAAACAACAATTTGTCTTGCAACCAGTTGTCTGACAATGTTTTAGTTATATGTTTTTAGGATCTGAAGTCAAAAAGACTTTAGAACTTGGATTCCTAAGATACTCTCCAAAATACCTCGTTGCATGGTATCTTATGACACTTTCTTTTGTAGCTGTCTAAAACTTTTCGAAAGAAGAATTGTTTCAATTATGTTTTGTTTTGGAATTTTTGAATGACAACGATAAAACTCTTTTTTTTTAATTTCTGTTTAGCAAGCTCTGCTACAAGATGCCTTTAGGCCTATTGCCCTAAGTTGCATATTTTGCTTGATATGGTAGCAAGAATGCCTTTCTCTTTGGTATTCCAAAATAATTATAAATTATAAATTCATTACAGCACATTAGAATCATATTTAAAGTACATAGAGCTCCAGCCAAATGGCAAATAGCTAGCTGAAGACCCATCTTTGTTCCAACTCTACTGACAATATGGCCTTAACTAAGTAACTTCGTTTTGGACAGCAGCTCCAAATACGGAAGCCATGTAATGCTAATGAATTGAAAAGCCAAAAAGAAAACCAGCCAGAGGCATGCCCAAAAACAAAAACCAAAATAAAGAAAAAACAAACTGGAAATTACTATGGACGCGCTGGCAACGTTGTTTAAAAGTTGGAATAATTTCCTGTCTTTGATTTGCATGTATATAATAACTAAAGTATATAAACATACGATACATATGTGTATTATGAGTAACTCTAACTATGTACAATGAACGTACTGTGAGTATTGTAACTATTAGTGCATTAAGTTGACTTACTTAATCATATTAGCTGAAGTTGCACGAGGGTTGGCTGAAAAGTAACAACGTTAGCAAATATTTTTCGTATTCTAAGTTTAAATGAAAAACTCCCAGGCCGTCCAAAGAAAGCAGCCAAGCCGCAAATTTTAACAAGATACACGAAATGCTCATGGAAGACAGATGGTAGAATCTCTTCTAGATTTGTAGAGCACCATTGTTTAGATATGTAAAGGTTTTCTGCAGAAGAGTTGCCGGCAACGAATCTGATCCGAATACCATTTCAATAAGATACAGTTAAGAATCAGATTGGATCGGTTAGGGCCAAGTTACTTCTCGGTTGCTATAAGCTAAATAGATTCAAGAAAGTCTCTCAATTGGTAAAGGAAATATCTAGGATATGTGATATGTGAAACTTTTCTGTCGGAGAGTTGCCTGCAACAAATCTGATCCGGATACCATTTCAATAAGATACAGATAAGAATCAGATTGGATCGGTTAGGGCCAAGTAACGTCTCGGTTGCTATGAGTTAAATAGATTCAAGAAAGTCTCTCAGCTGGTAGAGGAAATATCTAGGATATTTAGATATGTGAAAGTTTTCTGTCGGAGAGTTGCCTGCAACGAATCTGATCCGGATGCCATTTCTTTGAGATCCAGATGAAAACCAGACTAGATCGGTAAGGTCCCAGTAACTTCTTGGTTGCTATGAGTTGAATAGATTCAAGAAAGTCTCTCAGTTGGTAAAGGAAATATGTAGGATATGTGATATGTGAAACTTTTCTGTCGGAGAGTTGCCTGCAACAAATCTGATCCGGATACCATTTCATTGAGATCCAGATGAAAATCTGACTAGATCGGTAAGGGCCAAGTAACGTCTCGGTTGCTATGAGCTAAATAGATTCAAGAAAGTCTCTCGGTTGGTAGAGGAAATATTTAGGATATTTAGGATATTAGGATATTTTATTTCTGCCGGAGAGTTGCCGGCAACAAATCCAATCCGGATGCCATTTCAATAAGATCCAGATAAGAATCATACTAGATTGCTAAGGGTCAAGTAACTTCTCGGTTGCTATGAGTTAAATAGATTCAAGAAAGTCTCTCAGTTGGTAAAGGAAATATCTAGGATATTTAGATATGCGAAACTTTTCTACCGGAGAAATGCCGGCAACAAATGTAATCCGGATGCCATTTCAATAAGATCCAAATAAGAAACAGATTGGATCGGTTTGGGCCAAGTAACTTCTCGGTTGCTATGAGTTAAATAGATTCAAGAAAGTCTCGCAGTTGGTAGAGGAAATATTAAGGATATTTAGATATGTGAAACTTTTCTGCCGGAGAGTTGCCTGCAACAAATCTAATCCGGATACCATTTCAATGAGATCCAAATAAGAATCAGACTAGATCGGTTTGGGCCAAGTAACTTCTCGGTTGCTATGAGTTAAATAGATTCAAGAAAGTCTCGCAGTTGGTAGAGGAAATATTAAGGATATTTATATATGTGAAACTTTTCTGCCGGAGAGTTGCCTGCAACAAATCTGATCCGGATGCCATTTCAATAAAATCCAGATAAGAATCATACTAGATCGCTAAGGGTCAAGTAACTTCTTGGTTGCTATGTTTTAAATAGATTCAAGAAAGTCTCTCAGTTGGTAAAGCAAATATCTAGGATATTAAGATATGTGAAAGTTTTCTGTCGGAGAGTTGCCTGCAACAAATCCAATCCGGATACCATTTCAATGAGATCCAAATAAGATTCCGATCAATCAACACACACTTATTGAGACAGATAAAGGACTTCCCGCTTTGGCGCTCATAGAAATTCGATGCAATATGTCGTCCGACTAGAATCATGCCAAAAAACTTAGTTTGTTTTGGAAGTTCCAGAGCTAGAAGAACCGCAATCAATTTTATTACTAACCATTTCAATGGATTGTTTGTTAAAGGACCTTTTGCGCCATTTCGTAGTTCTAGCTGAAACTTGAATCGAGTTCCAGTCGAAACTCGACAGTCGAAACAGTAAATTTTTTCTGAGCAATCGGCAGCGAAGAAAACAAAGTCAAGTCTATCAGCTTTTCGGTATGCTCATGCCACATCTATTATCTGAGAATTCGAAACTATTGGACAGATTCAATGTTAATTCAAATAAAAAAATGCCAAACCTTCCAAATAAAAAAGCCCCTGGCAGAAGAGCCCCGCACCCTGGCTACAAGCTGGCTCCCCATCCACCATATTTTTCGTATTTGGCCTACTGTGACTAGTATCTTATGTCATATTTGAGAACTTGGCCACATTAAAGCAGAATTCCCTTAATTAATATGATCCACCGTAAAATGTATGCTTAACTTGAGGAAAAACTGAAGCTGTGTTGCTGAAATCGCAGCTGAGTTGAAAAAAGTGACAAAGTATCTGTAAGATACTTTTGGCTCTAAAACATATTATTTGTGTAACTCTAGCTGCTGTCAATATATACTATAGTTTTTGTTTTGGTTTCCTTTTTTTTTTTTGGAGTACCAACCACGCATAAAGTGTTTTGTCTTATACAATGTATCTATAGCTTAAGTTTTAGTGTATCTCTAGCTTTGTGACATCAGTGGCAAAATTTGCTGCAAATAGTCGTCATGTACCAACTGTTTCTAGCGCGCTGTTTCCACTTAGCTGGTTTTTATTACCTTTTAGCCTGTTCTCACAGATTTGGCAACTCAAATATATCTCAAAGATACTTTTAGCGCTTACACGTATTATTTGTGTAAGCGTAGCTGATATCAATATAGTTTTTGTTTTATTTTTTGGGCTCCACCCACGCATACATTTTTTTTGGCTTTTATGGTTCATGCAGCGTATCTATGTTGCTGTTTGGTAGCTGTATCTATTGTCTGTATCTTTGTGACATCAGTAGCTACATTGGCTTTGTCTGTCCCTTGGGACATAAATTTTGTTTCAATTTGACTAAACGCTTAAATGTCTAAATATTTGGCCAACATGCTTAAAACAAAGGCACAAGTGAAAGCAGCTGCTGTTGACTGTTGCTTAAGTTCAGATACATGATACTCTCGCGCACTATTTGCCAAAAAATTAAAGCATTCACACACAAATACACAAACACACACATTTGTTTTGATAATGCAAAACTCTTGTCAGCTTGTGTATCTTTTGTTGTTGGTCAAATTAAAACTTAATTTATTTGCACTGATATGAAAGTAAGGCAGATAAATGTATCTCTACATTGGACATTGTCAGTTAGTTAGTCGCTGGTCCACAATTAAGTTAGTCATTGTGATAAGATATTATCGCGGAACGTTTCCGTTTAACGTTTAACTGCGCAGCAAGTTGTTATTATATATTTTTTGTATCTAAAGTTTGGAGCATGTCTCTAATACAAAAACCACCCAGACGTACCAAGGTATGTTTAGTGTAGCTTTAAGATACAAGTCGCTAGCTTGGCTGTTTAAAATTTTATAAAATTAAGCTGTTAGCTTGAAATTTTAAAATACATATTGTTTAACAAAAGATCTCAAACTAGAAGATTTCCACTCCCAAAAATTTGAGCTGCAAAATCTGCGCATATTTTGTATTTAGCATATTAAGATACTTTTCAATAAATCGATTATTGAATTTAAATGTCTTGCGAATCATTCACACGCAGCTTTGAAGTGAAAAATTTGTTGCACCAAAAATAAAGCACCCACTACACAAAAATTATACAAAATTTACGTTCTTTGAGATACTTTTTTGGCTCATTGGTTGTATAACTTTTGAACTTAAATTATGCAAACTTAAATAGCGTATCAATCAAATTTATTTGTTAGCCAAGAATTTGAAAACTATATTGTTTTTTATAGAATTGGTTATAAATCATTTGCTGTACACAAAGTACTTGTCATTTATTTATTTATGCTTTAAAATGTTTAAAAAAAAATATATTTTTTTTGATTCAAAGCTTGGTCAGCTAATTAAACGGCAATTGGATTGTTGGCTGACCCAACTCGAGACTCAATTAAAATGCCGCCAATAATATAAAACGAACTGACAAAAAAACAAAAAATACCAAATGAAGCAAACTTGTTTGGTTTTCTTAAAAACTTTTCTTTTCAAACTTTTTTGTTGCCGTTGGTTGTTGTTGAGTATCTGTATCTGTATCTTTTGGCTTTGCATTGTTTTGAATTAATAATTTATATCGATTTTTATAAGCGCCTGCGGCGCACATCAATTGATTTGCCGGATTAACATACTGTGTATGTATATATATGCATGTATCTTGTAGATACAATATACAATTTTGATGCATAGTGCGATGGGCGCGAGCAGCATGTGTTGGGGGCGGCTGGGGCTTGCAGGGTTTTACACTGACGTGGCTACAAGAGTTGATTTTCGGCTTGAAAAATTATTTGCAATTTATGAAACGCGTTCGCTTAACACGGGTAACAACAACCAAAACAACAACATGAAAGTAAAAGTTCAATTAAATAAAGATAAATTGCACAACGATTTTTGACTGTCCACTGTGGTTGTTGTTGGTGTCATTGTTGTTGTTGTTATTGAAGTCTGTGGTGACGCTGATGAAGACGAAGTCACTTTTGTTTGTTTATATAAGGCCAGACAAAAGCTCAAGATACATTTCATATCTGTAAGCTACAAGTGCTAAAGCCAAGGATCAGACAGGATCGGTAACGCTTTTTTTTTTAAACCAAATTAAAAATTATTGATAGTTTTCAAAAATGTAATCGGCATATGCCGACTTTAAAATACACTGCAGCGATAATTATTAACTGCAGCTTGCTTCAATTTCAAGACAAAGTCTGTAAATGTTTTTTTGCACTTAATTATTATATATTCTTTATGTATTTTGTTTTATTGCTATAATTATATATTTAATACATTGGCATATAGCAAGTAACCTAGACAATTACTTTAACCTAGCAAATTGGAAGAACTGCTGTAATCATATAGGGTGGGCCAACGGTTTGTTTGGTTGTTTAACACTCATAAGTCGTAAAATACACGTCCAAAGTGGCTGCTTTTCAACATATGTCAAGTTCCGAACTATTCAATTTTAGTCATGGATCGTTTAGCAAACAAACCAACTATTAGCTCTTTATAAAGGGTGGGCCATCTGTTGGTTTGTTTGTTTATTGTATTTGATTCGTGTAAAATTTATTATTTCGTTTATCTATGAATATAAAGCTGAACCAATTGTTAGCTCTTTATAAAGGGTGGGCCATCTGTTGGTTTTTCTGTTAATTGTATTTTAATCGTATAAAATTAATTATTTCGTTTATCTAGGAGTATAAAGCTGCACCAACTATTAGCTCTTTATAAAGGGTGGGCCATCTGTTGGTTTTTTTGTTAATTGTATTTTATTCGTGTAAAATTAATTATTTCGTTTATCTATGAATATAAGGCTGATTATTAGCTCTATATAAAGGGTTGGCTCTTTATAAAGGGTGGTCCATCTGTTCGTTTTTTTTCCAGTTTTACTCCTCTTGGGAGCTTAGGGCCTCTACAAGACCCTTTCCATCGAACTCTATTTTGCGCTGTTTGTTTAGCTGTAACCCAGTTCTTAAAGGGCATTCCGCTGCCAGGTTGCTTTTGGTCGTCCTACTCGTCTGCTTCCTTGGGGATTCCAGTCTAGGGTTTTTTTTGTTACTTGTATTTTTATTCGTGTAAAATTAATTATTTCGTTTATCTATGAATATAAAGCTGAACCAACTATTGCTCCTCATAAAGGGTGGGCCATCTGTTGGTTTTTTTGTTAATTGGAAATTTGGAAAATCTCTTTTCATTAATATGCAGGATCTGTCTGTATGAACGCCTGTATCTTGTAGATTATAAGCGCTAGTATATCCAAACTAACGATTTGGACTTCTTATATAGGCAAGTCAAGAATATGATGTTTTTAACGCGTCTAATAATTTCAAAGCACTATTAATTTGACAATTTCAAGGCTACAACTTGAGTTTCTAAGAACAAAATAAAGGAAATATCATTATAATCGGCTTTATGCGTGCAAAAAATCTCTATATTGTATTTTAAAGTTCAGAACTCCAATCGCTTCAGTGGCGAAAGTATTACACAGACCAACATGGTTTAGTTGTTGGAAAGCTATGGGTCATTTTCGAAATAATTTTCTGCGTAGAATCCGGGGCCAGAATTGGCTTATCACGTCAGGATTTAAAAAATTCTGGCCCCGGATTCGGATTCTACGCAGCAAATTACTTTAGAAATGACCCTTAGATCCAACAGCTGACATGACCCCGGTATTTGTAGGCCTGTGTTATTTTTTTTTTACTAGATTAGTATTCGGTTCGAGTACAATGTATCCCAGTGTTGTATCCATAGGGTCAAGGTTACACTCGGTTTTGTTTTGCAATGCATGTAACAGACAGAAGGAGACGAGACAGACCATATTTATATGTGGCCAAAATGTTTATTATAAGCTTTGGTAGCGAGTCAAAGATGTCTGTCTGTCTGTCTGTAGGAGCATCTAGATTTCGGAGACCAGAAGAGCAAGAGACACAAAACTTTCTTAAATGGTGTGTATAAGCCCGCTTCAAATCAAGTTTGTGCCATCATAATAATATTGTAGCCCGTTCTTCCCTAGAATTTTTTAGCCTTTCAGTTTGATATTTCGATCAAAAATCCTGATGTGGCGCTCATAAACAAAACCGCTTCAACTATTTTTTTTTTTTCCTGTTTTACTCCTCTCGGGCCTCTACAAGAGCTTTCCATCGAACTCTATTTTGCGCTGCTTGCTTAGCTGTAACCCATGTTGCGTTTTGCTGCGCCAGTTCTTGAAGGGCATCCTAACAATGCTGCTTGGTTCTTTTCTGAGAGCATGACTCCATGTTCATTTCCGTTTCCTGATTTGGAGGTGGATAGGTGACTCACAAGTGATGCGCCACAGTTCCGCATTTGATATTCTGTTTGGCCAGAATATCCCGCATATAATTCGCAGGCACTTGTTGATGAATGCCTGCAGCTGTTGCACAATTCTTCCTGTGGTCAACCACGTCTCGCTACCGCATAGCAGTATGGATTTAACACATGCATTGAAGATTCGCAGTTTTGTACGTCGGCTTAACTGCCCGTTTGTCCATATGCGGTATAGTCTCCCAAATGCTGATCGAGCTTTGGCGAGTCGGCTTGAAACGTCTTCATTAACACCACCACTACTGGAGATAATGGTGCCAAGGTATGGGAAGCTGTCGACGAACTCGATTGGGTTACCTTCTATGGTGATGTTTCCTTGGCTGGTGTGATTAAAGCGCATTGCTTTTGTTTTTGCTACGTTAATCTTGAGCCCGACTCTGCTGGCTAGTTTCACGAGGTCATCTACTTTGGCCAGACAGATGTCGTCCGCGTAGTCCAAGTCTTCAATGTGTCTGATGAAGCTCCACGTGATGACACGCTTGGACTTGCATATCTCTCTCATGAGCTCATCGACCACGATGTTGAAGAGTAGAGGCGATAGAGGACAGTCTTGCTTAACGCCGGTGTTCGTTTGGAAAGGTACACTTGTTTTACCATTGTGCAGTACCGCCAGATCGGCACCATCATACATCGCTTTTATTGTTGCTACGATGTTGAGTGGTATACTCCTTTCCTTGCAAGTGCTCGCCATATTGCCGCTCTGTCTACTGAATCGAAAGCCTTCTTGAAATCGATGAACAGGAGGTGTAGCGGAGCTCGCCATTCCAAAGCCTGTTCGGTAATTATGCGTAGTGTATTTGCTTGGTCTACGCAACTCCTGTGTGGTCTAAATCCTGCCTGTTCATCTCGAACTCTTCTACTATTAACCAATTTTTTTTGGCGGTAGTGTGGAGGAAATGCTCAAGGCATTCACTAAAAGCGTCCCGAAAGTGAAAGCCCGTCTTGCACAGGCTAGAACCTCCACCCCTGGTTTTTGGACCTTATCTGCCTCTGGGAAGCTATTGAGCTGAGTCAATACATCAGGGGATAGGGTCTCTCTTCTCATCTTCCAATAAAACACCGCAGCCCAGCAATCGATAAATATGTAATCGATTGGATTCCTTGTCAAAAAGTAATATTTGTTTTATGTAGAGTGTATCCCATTGTCGAACACCGTGTAGCATTTTTGTATTCCATTAAAACACTGCAATATTTTTGCTGTAACCATTTCACATCGATTATGGCGAAAAAAAAATGAAATACTTTTGCCCACCTACTGTAGTGCCAAAAATATTTCAAGTTCAGTATCAGTCGGTATTATTAAGCTGGCTCAACTTCTTCGGCACTTCGTCTTGCAATCTCTCACTTTGGCACTCCTTGGGCCATTTCAAGGTGTTGATGGCAGCGGCGTAGAAAGTCAAGTCGTCAAGTATCTTGACCCTCATTAATTCAAGTAAGCCGCATTTTGGCGTATTCGCAAAATAAAAATAAAAAATAAAAGCAACAATAACACTTGACTACTGCGCCGAAATTTACAAGGTATTTGGTATTTTTTTTTTTTTTTTTTGGACTGCACTCGCAATTAACATACGTAATTTATTTAAATTCAATTTTGATTATTCCATTTTGAATTTCTTCTTCTGGAATCTTAAGTTCACGTCTGCGTCTGCATCTGCTTCTCAAAGCAGCCGCCAAGCAGTGAGCTACGTTTTCGTTTTCACTTTCATTGGCGTTGCGATCCAATCCGATCCGAAAATGCCAAGCATCCGGCCAAATTTTGTTTTTTTTTTGTACTTTTTTTTTTTTGTTTTTTACTAAGCCGCCGTAGCGCCCAGTTGGCTAAAAGAGTCAAGAGCCAACTTGCTAACCTGTTTGGCAATATCTTGCTGGCTGGCTGGCTGGCTGGCTGACTGGGTTGGAGTGACTGAGTGCCCGCTTACCATGATTATTGTGATTACTGGTCAGGCCGTAGAGCCAGAGCCAGAGCAAACCCCAAAACACACAAATTGAAAACGAAAGTGAAAATTTTTTTAAAAGCAACGCGACACCAATCGAAAAAAATCAAGAAAAACAAAGCAGAAGATTGCATAGATCGTACAGACCAAGTCCAAGGAGAAGTCACACTTAGTAGCGACTACTTTGGGTGAAATCTGCTCAGGCTCGTTGTCGTGGTCGTTTTTTTGTTGTTTTTCGTACCAAGGTTAGTCATCATTATCATGTTAATAAACATCATTATTATCACTTGTTGACAATGAAAACTCCTTAACTTTATTTTTTTTATTTTTGTGGAAAGTTGGCTTGCCTTGTCTACAAGATGAAAAAAAGAAACAAATCTTTCTCTTCATGTGAGTGGGTGTAGTATTGCAAGCCCCCAAAAAGAAGGCTTAACTCTTCGGGTCACTCTTTATGCCAAATCCATTTCAATCAATTTTGTTGAATATTGCGCATTGTTAAATCGTTTGAAGAGGTTATCGATTGAAAATTGTTTGGAAAAAGCCTTCAAACAATGTCAGCTAAATGGTTTGCTAATAAAATGCATTTACAAGGCATTAAACGAGCTTAACCAAAAGAGCTATTATACGCCTATTGTAAGCTCTTTCTATAGAAATTTCATGGCTCGTGTCTTAAAAAACCTAAAACTCAAGGGGAATTTAAAAAATTTTGACAAAATTTAAATTAATTTGTAGTAGTATTTGGCGTTGTGACAGCAAATATGAAGGCTTTGAAAAATTACATTGCTTAAACGCGTTTTTGTCAGATTTTCGACTTGACTATAAAATCTTTTAAGATAAAAAAGCTAAGTTTATTTCTACAATTTCACTATTCGAAAATTTCTCAGTGCAAATTTCGAGTTATTAAGCATATTCTTCAACTTCACATTTTTTGATTACTCATTGCGATTTATTCCCATATTCATATTTCCCTTGCTCAAAACTGTTGAGCAAGTTTTCTTGCAAATTCGCAAAAATTACATAATGGCATTTGTTAATTTTCTCATTTGCCTATTTATTGAAATTTTTCCACAAAAAAGCCAAATCATTTTATTACTAGCGACATTTTTTGTTGAGCTTCTAATCAATCTCGATTACTTCTCATTACTCTTTTTGAGAAATTCGTACATGCATATTTCCCTTGCTTCAAACTGTTGAGCAACTTTTCGGGAAATTCGAAAATATTCATTTTGCAAATTGCCTATTTATCGAAATGTACCACGTGTTGGCAATAAATCTCGATAATTTCTCATATAAATTACTTACTCTTTTCACGAAATTCGTATATGCATATTTCCCTTGCTCCAAACTGTTTAGCAACTTTTCTTGGAAATTCGAAAACATTCGTATTCCAAATTGCCTATTTATCGAAATGTACCACGTGTTGGCTATAAATCTCGATAACTTCTCATATATTGCTGACTCTTTTCGCGAAATTCGTATATGCATATTTCCCTTGCTCCAAACTGTTGAGCAACTTTTCTTGGAAATTCGAAAACATTCATTTTCCAAATTGCCTATTTATCGAAATGTACCACGATTTAGATAATTTTTTTTCTAGGGAAATTTTTTCGAGCAACCTATCAATCTCGATTACTTTAAATATTTTGCTTATTCTTTCGATAGAATCTCATGTGCATATTTCCCTTGCTCCAAACAGTTGAGCAACTTTTCTTGGAAGTTCTTAAACATTTATTTTTAAAATGGCCTATTTATCGAAATGTAGCACGTTTGGGCTAATTATATTACTAGGGAAATTTTTGTTTAACAACTTATCAATCTCGATGACTTCTAATATTTTGCTTACTCTTGTCGATAAATTGTCATATGCATATTTCCCTTGCTCCAAACTGTGGAGCAACTTTTCTTGGAAATTCGAAAACATTCATTTTTCATATTAGGGAAATTTTTGTTGAGCAACTTATAAATGTCTTTAACTTCTCTTATTTTGCTTACTCTTTTCATGAAATTCGTATATGCATATTTCCCTTGCTCTTAACAAATGAGCAAATTTTTTTTGGAAATTCAAGACATTTGTTTATAAAATTGACTATTTAGCGAAATGTACCACGTTTTGGCTATTTTTATTACGAGGGAAATTTTTTGAGCAACTTATAAATCTCGATTACTTCTCATATATTGCTTACTCTTGTCGATAAATTGTCATCCGCCTATTTCCCTTGCTCTAGACAGTTGAGCAACTTTTCTTGGAAATATGTTAACATTTATTTTTAAAATTGCCTATTTATCGAAATGTACCAAGTTTTGGGAATTGTTATTACTAGGGAAATTTTGTTGAGCAACTTATTAATATCGATTACTTCTCATATACTGCTTACTCTTATCGATAAATTGTCATACGCCTATTTCCCTTGCTCTAGACAGTTGAGCAACTTTTCTTGGAAATTCGTAAAATTGCAAAATATAATTTATTAATTTTCTCAATTGTATGTTTAACGAAATGTACCACGTTTAAGCTAATAATATTACTTAGGACATTTTTTTGAGTTACTCATGAATCTTTTTTACTTCTTATATTTTGTTTACTCCTTTCGATTTTCATATTTATATTTCCCTTGCTCTTAATAGTTGAGCAACTTTTCAGGGAAATTCGAAAACATTTACTTGCTCAATTGCCTATTTATCGAAATTTACCACGATTTGGCTACTTTTATTATAGGGGCAAATTTTTTTTAACAACTTATCAACCCTGTCGCGCCTATCAGTTATCGATAAGTCAATGTGTGAGTGTTTGTGAACGTATATACTATTTTTTGGGTTAAGTCTGCAAATAATTAATAAAAACAATTTTCAATAAATAACTTACTTGAAATTGGTATAAATAGAAGCCAAGCATATTAAAGATTATTCAAAAAATTATTTCAGTTGAAAATAATTACACTTTTGAATCTATTTTGCCAATACCTTGTGATTTCTCTTGCAACAAAATAATTTAAAACACATCAAAATTTCGATATTTGCTATAGCTATTTGTTTCTATGCTGGTGAAAATAAGTGAAGCGAGCTACGTTTTAAGTCGATCTCTTTGAGAAGCAGCGGCTTAACATATGCCAACGTAGCACACCTGTAAAGCTGCAGCTTGAAAAAGAATTTAAAATCGCTTGTCATTTAATAATTATGAGAAATAGCTGATAAAGTAGTAGATAAAGTTCGAACTTCAAACACTTAATTGCGCTTTCATCGAAGATTAGCGAATAGAAATGTCAATCAAAGGTAATTGAAAACGAAAATTTATTTGAAATGAATGATCGATTGTGCGCTTGATCTATTGATCGAATTGATCGATCATACTTTTGCAGCGCTAAAGTTATTCAACTGGTTATTTAAATTGATAGGCAAACTGGGTCCGAGATACTTAATACATAATCTGTGAGCGGCAAACAAAATTTCAGCGTAATACACAAGCAAAATGATTTACAAACATGTCATAGAATTTTGCACGATTTTGGGTGAATTTTTCTTGCACTACAACAACAGGAACGACTTGTTGATACACTTTAGTCAAGGCGGCAGGCGCGACTCTTATTTCAAAAATATCGACATTGTTATTATCGATTACATGTGCGTCAAGTAGTGCTGGAAAAAACAGCAATTTTTTTTCGATGCATCGATATATCGAAGTTTAAAATATCTATATATCGATGTTGGCCAACAGAGATGTTTCTCCAGCACATCTGCACTCATCAAATGGGTGTTTAGTAGCGCTGGAGAAACATCGCTGATATATAGATATTTAAAAATTCGATACATCGATGAATTGATATAACATCGATGTTTTCTCCAGCACTAGCGTCAAGGCAATTATTTGGGTTGTGTATATATGAACTCAGGCTATTTTATTTTCTTTCATAATTAATTATGTTTCTTGTGTTAAACTACTTATGTCTTGAACAATCTCATTTGCGTAGGATCAATATCAAAATAGTTTTCTAAAATTATGCAAAATTCGACTTTAAATGTATAATTCTATTTTATATGTCGACGGTATTTTTTTTTTTTTTTTTTTGGTATTTTACAGTTTACAACACTGAACTCTAGCTTTTCTACAATGTGTTGGTTCCTTGAAATTCATTTTATAACTAAGTAATATTAACTAATAATGTTTTTACTTCGTTGGGCAGAAATGCAAAAGTGCTCAACAACTACTTACATTCACAAAAATGCGCATTTCTGCGTAAACCAAACACTTGACTGCGAAAAGTAATGCAATTCTGCCCAAAGCAGTGTTGTAAGCTGCGTCAATATGTACCAGTGTGTACACACTTTTATACGCTCCTTATTATTATTAATTGCTTTTGTTGAAATAGATAACTAAACAGCTGTTTCTAAAAAGCATGGAATTTGTTTTCAGAAAAAGATCAGCAAATATATAATATATTATAGGGGTAAGTGGGGTGCTATCTCGGAAGCATCATCAATAACACTGGCGGCTCGGCAGCCGCCATTCGCAGTCGAATATCGAGGGGTCGCGCCGTGTTTGGTGTTTTGGACAGAGTGTGGAGATCTTCACATATATCCAGGCGCACGAAATTGAGAATCCTTGAATCCAATGTAAAGTCTGTTGGCTTGTATGGGTGTGAGACATGGAACACAACAATGCGCGATATACAAGCACCTCAGGTACTTATTAATCGTAGTCTTCGCAAAATTGTACGCGTTTTCTGGCCTGATATTATCTCTAACACCGACCTCTGGGCATTAACGAAGCAGATACCTATTCATCTTGAAATTCGGCGGCGAAAGTGGTAGTGGATCGGTCACACAGTTGGGGATATTACAAAAGCAGCCTTAGACTGGAACCCGCAAGGCAGCCGTAGATACGGTAGGCCATCTAATACGTGGAGGCGACTAGGCGAAGCAGAAGCGTTACAAGCAGGTCGCACTTGGCGACACATCAAATTCCTAGCTTTGCATAAACCAAATTTCAACTTGTTTATTGAGACCCTTTGTTCCATCTAGGAACTACGGGAAAATATATACATATAAGTGGGGTAAATTCGGAAGCAATTTTTCGCAGATTTGTCGGAGAGAATTTTTTTTTTAAATTGAAAGTTGTGAAGTTCGGGGCATTAAATAAGCTACAATGTGTAAAAATTTCAAATTGATATGAAGATTCGCCGAATTCGCGATTTACGAATTTTTTGAGGCGAATACAAAAATGATAAAATCCGTCATAAAAATTAATCGCAAACATTTTATTTCTTTATTTTTGCTAAAAAAAAAGTTTGAATAATACATTGAAATGAATGAATTTGGAATAAAAATAATTGTTGCCTAGTAAAATGGTTTTTTTTTTTAAATAAGAGGAAGATCGTCTGAAAGAGCACTCCTTTTGTCGATTTTCACTGCCTTTAGCTTTTCCAATGAATCATCAGAACTTGAAAACGGTTTACTGGAATTTGTTTCGCCTTTTTGTAAGTTTTCGGCAATTTGATACAAAAACAGTTGAAATCCGTGCTGAAATTATATTCAAAATAATTATTTGGCTCTCTTTTTATACCCTGTACCTATAGGTACAAAGGGTATACTAGATTTGTGCAATGTATGTAACGGCAAGAAGGAGGCGTGGCAGACCCCAAGTCCTTTATACCAAAATGCTTATCATAACCTCGGGTAGCGATCGAGCCATGTCCGTCTGTATGAACACCTAGATCTCGGAGACTATAAGAGCTAGAGATACGAAACTTTACCAGCTGATGCGCATATTTCCTCAGAAGATCAAGTTTGTTGAATCATGTCCATATCTTTCCCCGTGTGTCAAAAATAAACAAAATCGGTCAATTACAACAAAAGTTATAGTCTAAAATGTACAAATTTCACCGCCCCTTGCCTGTAAACTGCGTCAATATTTGACTACGTAATTATAGTAAGAAATGGACTAGAATCACCAATTTTGGTAAGCTGATTTATGTGTTTCTAATGAACAAATCCACATCCAAATTTTATCAATGCGGGCCCCCCACCCACCGCAATCGATTTAGCGTGTTTTCTCCCACACCCCTCAACATAACTCCTTGAAACTTATCCCATATACTTTAAATAAATTCTTTAACGTAAATTTCGATTTTTATCAAAATCGGTTAAAATTTGCGGAACTTATAGGTATAAATATCGTTTTGCACCAACAAAAAAAAAATTCCAATTGGAAAGTTCTTAGAAGGAATATGCAGGAATAAATAAAATAAAAACGAGAAAAAGGTACAGGGTATTACACTGTCGGGCACCGCCTCGACTATATTATGATGCAACTCGAGAAAATATTGAAATTTTAGCGACATAAAATCTTGAAATAAAACTTTCAAGGTAGCAATTTTTTTTTAGAAAAATTATACTGAACTGAAAAACACATGTACTCTAGTCGGAGTATTATTTAAAACCACCGTCGGTCATGACGTTTATTTAAAAATTGGTGTCATAAACAAATGTCAACTCAGATATTCGATAAGTTGCATTTCCGGATTCACCCCACTTGCCTCTACTGACAAGTAACCAAAAGCTTATTATTTTTAGTTTCAAATGGAAATTTTCTCTTAAAAAAAATAATCCAAAAGACACACGTAAATGGCTGTTGTTACTCACATTGTTGGTCTGGCACTTCTGCATTGCTGCTAGTGTTGCGCATGCCATAATGCGGGCACTTCTGCATTTCTGCACAACAAAGTGAATAATCTCACTAAGTCAAGCGAAACATTAACCCTACACAGCTTAACATTTTGATACTGCGCTTTGCTCTCTAATTTTTTAATATTGCTCTTGAATTTGAAGACCAGAGTAAATCTTCTGCTTGAAAAAAGGTAATAGATGCCCACATGATGTGATTTGGAACGCAAATGCATATTTTCTTAAGACTGTTACATACAATAGCATAAAGTTAAGCTAACTCTTGTGATCTATGAGTAAAGGGTATAAAAAGTCAAATAGTAAAGTGCAAAACTTGCAGCAACAAAAGCAACTGCAACAACAACAACAATATAACACCAAGCCTAAATCAAGTTGAAAGAATGCGGAATAAATGTCATGATGAAAATAAAAATAAAACCAAAAGACTGTAGAAACAGCGCTTAGGAGTTGTTATAGTCTAAGTTCGCACTCTCCCCCAGCGTTTTGTGTTTTTTTTTTTTTTAAATGTAATTTTTATGTAGCATGTATCTTAAAGATACATTTAATATATATATTATATATATATATGGCATATTATGTGCATCGCGCTTGCGAACTGGTTTACAAACAAAACTTTAGTTGCCAATACTTAGCCCACAATGCAATGTGGAGCACTTTGGGGGATGTTGGAACATAGTTGATACGTTTGGTATGTGATTTATTATGCATACGCCATGTAGTGCAATATGTCGAAGGTTCCTGCTATTGCCATGCATGCAGCCAAACTAGTTCTGGGCAAAAAAAAAAAAACAATTTGCCTTGCTTGATTAATTATGAAAAAAAATATATATATATAAATAACATTTAACATTAAGAAATATAAATAAAAAAATAAATAGCAAAACTAAACATTATAATTAATTGCTATATGCAGCTCATTAGAGCCAAAGAAAAATTGTTTTTCTTTTATACCATGCTCAATTCTTCCGTCTTGCATTGACAGGCCGGAAGAATGTCTGCAGCTATTAATATGATACTTCAAAATGCCAATTATGCCTAAAGTAGTTTATAATTATGACCATTTATTTGGCCAAGTTAATGGTTTAGTTCCTTGTCTAAATTTATTGCTTATTTTACTCCAATTTATTTATGTTTATGTCTAGTATTTGTGACCTCCTAAACTTTAAATGTCAGCAGCAAAACAAAGCAGTGCAAGCAGCGCTAAGCAAAGAAAAAAACAATTGAAAGGTTGCAATCGCACGAGCTTTGCCTGAAACCAGTGCTATAAAGTTACAAATTTCTGCTTTATCAGGAAATAGGAAGGAATTAGTACCTCAGCACCAAAATTCAGTCCAAGGTTCCCAAAAATAATTTGCAATAATGCACAAAATTTCTCTTACTTTAAATTTTATTTTTAGAATTATGCTCGACAAAACTTTTTAAAGAAAGTCTAGATTTTTTTGCTTTTCGTAGAACTAGCATGTGTTTTTTTTGTGGTGCATCAAAAATCTGTTTCAACCAAGTTTTCAATCCTACAGCAATTCAGCTGCATTTAAGGTCATATCTTAAGGTAATTTCAGCGAGCTACGGTCAAAAAGTATTTCGTCGAGAAGCCGGAAATAAACTTAAGACCGCTTTTAATTAGTTCTTCTTCTCCCAAACCCTTGTTTACCTCTTTTCGGACTCGCTTATGCTCCTCCTGAGGTGTGGGTATGCGATCTCAGCATTCGTCTGCAGGCATTCCGATCCTGGATCATGTCATCGCTGAGACCCATTCGTTGCTGATGCTTTTGCATTTGACAGATTCATGTATTTTTCGGTCTGCCTGCCCTACGGCCGTTAACTGGAACTACCGTAAGTATTGCCATCTTAGCGGGGTTCTCCGGCGGTCGCCTTTGAACATGGCAATAACAACGCATCTGACCTACTTTGAGCATCTCAGTGATAGGCTTTTTAATAACAAATAGGCTGCCTCGGATGTGTTTGCTCTCAATATGTGACCAACCGCCGTCATCCTTAGCATTTTCATCGCAGTCGCAGATAATTTACTATCGTACGTTTTGTACATCGTCCAACATTCGGACGCATACAAGAGTGCGGGTCTAACGACTGTCGCATACAGCTTGCCTTTCAATTTCCGTGGCATTTCATCGCCCTTCATCCACCCAACTTTGGTGCGATGTTTGATGTCATCATCGCATGTAGCTTCGCTATTTACAACTGAGCCTAGTTACTTAAATTTGCTGCCTATAATCAATTTTTCCCCGCCAATATAGATATCCGAATTTGGTCTTTCTGGATCTGAAAATTGACAGGGGAGCAATTCTGTCTTTTTTACGCTTATTTTCAGTCCATGTTCCGTCAATATCTTATCCCAAATTGATAAAGCATTGTGCAGGGCTACGATATTGGTGCTACCCAGAATTACGTCATCTGCGAAAAGGAGGGATATTTCAGTTTCGTCGCCGATTTGTTTTAACAAGTAGGACATGATGATATTAAACAGCATAGGACTCAACACACTGCCTTGGTGGACTCACACCTTAACACTGAATTCGTCCGACTCACCAGCTGTACATCTAACTTTAGTTCTAGCGTCATCATACATGACCATAATCATGCGAACGTAAACTTCTGGTACATCATGTGCTCTCAGGGCCAACCAAATCAATTCACGAGGGACCCTGTCGAAGGCTTTCTCCAAGTCGATGAACACAAGAGACAGGTCTTTTCGGGCGTCCCGCTTTTAATAAGTTATTAATTTTTTTTTTGAAAAAAATGAAAATAAACTAAACTAATAAAAATAAGCTCCAAACCACGAAAAGCCTGGTAGTTTAACTTTTTTTTCTACCCAGCAGATGGCAGCACAGCTTCTGCTCAAAAAAGCTGACAGGACAACAGAATTCGTATTCTAAAAAATCCCTAGTCTGAGCACTTCGTTGGCATGGTGAAGAGAAAGTGTCACCTTCTTCGTGCTTTAATGAGTTTGACGTGTAAGATAGTCTTCACTAAGCAGTTCTGCTGACGTAGAAAAAATTATAGTTCAACGTTCTTTAGCCTCAGTTCGTTAAAATTTCTAACTTAAGCGTCACATCCAGTAATACATCTCAAAGTCGTATTTAGCAGGACCTCTATGCATGTTCGGCTAGTTCCAGCAGCCACACCCCAGTTCTATTTGGACATACCTTGCTTTTAATTGACATTTTATTTAACCTTTTTTATTTTTTTTTAATTTCTGTTTGGTTTTGCAATTAGTTTCAGTCTATTATGTACTAATTTTATATAAATTTTTGTATATTTACGTACTCTTTATCTTTCAACGCCATTTGATATTTGGACACGCCAGATAGGCGTCGACCGAATCCGACAGCTTTAGAATTAATGGCATCGTAAAAAAAAAACAAAAAAAAAACTGCAAGCTGGCAATGCCTTTCGATAGCACTTGGTACAGTTGGTTGCAAAAGAGGCGCGGCGCGTACAGTACGTACAATAGTAGGTACACACTTGCATATATTTAAATGAGAGCCACATTTCAATCCAAGCGACTAACTTAGTAAATGCCAGGCTATTATGCAGACCACTAAATGGCAACTTGGGCCAAAAATTTTGCGTATAGATTGGATATCTCTGGGACACTGCGTACAGCTCTCGAAAGTTTAATGCAAATAATGTTAATTTTTGTGAGTGGCGTACATTTGGTTAACTTTAAATACTCTGCAGATTTGTGGAAGTAAATAACTTAATTGGACACATTAACTTTAATTAAGAAAATACTAGCTTTCACGTTATCTATACAGATTTGACTTGGAGTACTTGTTTTTGCGCAAATTGCTCATTTTGGGAAATCTTAAAATGAGTAACTATAATTTGAGAAATAATAATTTTTTTAAAAGGATTTCAGCCTTAGTTTGGAAAAAAACTTTATAATCGTTTTCTACGTCTCAAGAATATTTGTTTTATTTAATAGCAAATCAAGCAAATATTTGCTTAAAATATAATAAGACGCAAATATTTGCTTAAAATATAATGAGATGCAAATATTTGCTTAAAATATAATAAGACGCAAATATTTGTTTAAAATATAATAAGACGCAAATATTTGCTTAAAATATAAAAAGACGCAAATATTTGCTTCAAATAAAAAAAGGCGCAAATATTTGCTTGAAATATAATAAGACGCAAATATTTGCTTAAAATATAAAAAAGACGCAAATAATTGCTTAAAATATAAAAACACGCAAATATTTGCTTCAAATATAAAAAGGCGCAAATATTTGCTTCAAATATGAAAAGACGTTTTTTATATATTTTTGATTAATTTTAAGAAGTAATGTTTATCTTTTGACAAAATTAATAAATTCATATATTTTCTTTCTATTTTTAGGTAAGTTAATGGCTTCATTTAACTAATGATGTTCAAAAAAAATTATGTGCATAATTTTGTAACTCTCTGGAAAACAATGCTATTAATCTGAGGTAATTGAGTCTTCTAGACGAAGCCTAATGAAATAAGAACTTTTTTCATTTCGACAAATATCCCGTGTAGATAGAGGATTTTATTTTTCCTCATATTTTGAAAGGATAAATACCAGCTGGTTTTAAAAAAATGTTTAGTGTTAGTGGTTGGTTTCATTGGGTTGCTTGGACTATTGGATCTTCTACGTTTTGCTGGTACTTGAGTGGATTTCAGCGGATGGCAATTAAATGTTTTATATGTGAAAACTTTCACTGAATGCAGTCAAAAGCCAACAACAAGCTGCGGCATAAAGTGTTTGGGGCTTGAGTTGTTTTTTTGTTGTTATTGTTGTTGTTGTCTTTGTGGAAGTTGTGTCGATTACATTGTTGCAGTTGTTGCTATTGTTGTTGTTGTGGCTATCAATAGGGGTAATCTAATGGTCAACATGTTGGATGCCGGCCCATTGTTTAAGTCTTGGGCTAATATACCGGCCGGTGCACGTCTTGGCCAGACAACTACAAAAATTTGCACTTGTATAATTTTGAACATCATTATTAGCAACATTAACAATATCTCATTGTAATCGTAACGATGTTTTTTATGGGCGATAATCAACAATACGGTGTAAGGCAACAAATTTGTTTAAAAAAAAAAGCATTACCAAATGGCTTTTTAATTGTTATTGCAATAAATTAAGCCACAAATAACCGTGAAGAAAAAGAGTTAAAATATTTCATGAAATTTATTAAATTTGTTGTAAGTATATATAGTATGCAAAGTTTTGAAGTTTGCGAATTAAAGGAAAAAAGCTTTTCGGCATAATTCAAATTTTACACATACTTTGTTTAGGGTGGGCCAACTGTTGGCTTGTTTGTTAAGTGTATTTTATTTGTATATTTTCTAAAAAAAAAATTGAGAAATAATATTGCGACTCTACAGGCTCGTAAGCGAACATCGTAGTTTTCGAGGACTTTTTTTTTGACCAAAAATAATATAATACATAATGCAAATTTTACACATGCATTCGTATACTATGTATAGGAAGGGCCATCTGTTGGTTTGTTTGTTAGTTGTATTTTATGTGTATATTTTCTAAAAAAAAAAATGGGAAATTATAGCGTGGCTCTACAGGCTAGTACGCAAACATCGTAATTTTCGATGACTTTTTTTTTACCAAAAATTGACGATTAAGCGACGCTGAATCTTGTAAACACGTGTAAATGCAGATCCGCAGGGAAAACGCAAAATGACTCTAGCCAGATGTAATTTTGGCGAACGATGGCGCGTCGATGTTCCCGACGACTCTTCGATAGTGGCTTAAACTATGTTTTTTGACAAAACCAGAAAGACCATTTTCATAATGCGCCTGTACCAGATTTACATGTTGTTCGGTTGTTAAACGATACATTATTAAAATTTAGTTGTTTTGAACTTGACATATGTCGAAGATTATCCACTTTGGACGGGTTTGTTGCGAATTTTAAATGATAAACAACCAAACCAACACATGGCCCATCCTGTGCCACTTTTTGGCGATGTTCGTTTGTTAAACGATCTATCATTGAAATTAAGTTGTTTTGCACTTGACATATGTCGAAGAGCGTTTACTTTGAACGGGTTTTGTCCCAATTATGAATGTTTAACAACCGAACCAACAGATGGCCCACCCTGTACCACTTTTTGAGTAGTTTTGCACTTGACATATGTCGAAGAGCGTTCACTTTGAGCGGGTATGTTCCGAATTATGAGCGTTTAACAACCAAACCAACACATGGCCCACCCTGTACCACTTTTACGCGTTGTTCGTTTGTTAAACGATCCATCATTGAAACTGAGTAGTTTTGCACTTGGCATATGTCGAAGAGCGTCCACTTTGAACGGGTATTGTCCGAATTAGCATGTTTAACAACCAAACCAACAGATGGCCCACCCTGAACCACTTTTTGAGTAGTTTTGCACTTGACATACGTCGAAGAGCGTCCACTTTGAACGGGTATGTTCCGCATTATGAGTGTTTAACAACGAAACCAGCAGATGGCCCACCCTTTATCACTTTTTGAATAGTTTTGCACTTGACATATGTCGAAGAGCGTTCACTTTGAACGGGTATTGTCCCAATTATGAATGTTTAACAACCAAACCAACAGTTGGCCCACCCTGTACAACTTTTTGAGTAGTTTTGCACTTGACATATGTCGAAGAGCGTTCACTTTGAACGGGTATGTTCCGAATTATGAGTGTTTAACAACCAAACCAACACATGGCCCACCCTATACAAACCAGTTAAGTCCATATTGGTAATATAACTAGACAGTTAAAACTTGATCCAAACAATAAAATAATAATTTACAGACTATCTAAATCGTATAAAAACTGTGGTAATAGGAATGAGTAAGCTGCAGTCAGCAGTCACGAGTGCAGTGTATATTAAAGTCGACTTGATTGTCACTTTTCTTTTGCAACATAATATTGCTGCAGTTTAAATGTATGTGTCTATGTATATAACAACAAGTATGTGCAAATTGCAACATATTGCATTTTTTATTGTATTATTTAACTGCAACATAATTTTATTTTATTTTTCCGATGTTAGTTATTTTTTTTTAATACACTGTACTTTGGCTGCAAGGTTATATTAAGTTGTTGCAGCAAAATGTAGTAGGACCTCATAATCTCTAAAACAAAATGAAGACCAACAATTTTTCTAATTTTTTTATTTGCCTTGTTGCTGACTATATGACTTTACATGACGTGACGTTACGCAAATTTCCATTGTATTCCATTTTATTAAAGAATTTTTTTCAATTAACTAGCTTACTCAATATATAAATTTTGACTTCAATATTAAATCTAATAATCTTTCATTTAACTTATTAAAAAAATTACGATATAATATGTATACGATATAATATGTATGAATATTATTAAAAGAGGATGCTCTTAGAAATAGTCAATTTTGGGCTTTGTAGCCAAATAAAAAAGTGCAGCTTACATTATAGTCGGTATAATCCGACTGTAACCGACCCACTTGTTTTTTTTTCATGCACGGTACTTTGACTTTTGCAATAATCTTTAGTTTAATGTTGCCGCAGTTTTTTTTGTTTTTTTTTTCTGTTAACACCCGCATGCTTGATTACACTTACATTTTTTTCCCCCTTTGTTTTTTTGCATATTTTTTTGAATTTGGTTTTGCTTTAATTTTTAGTGGATTATTGTTTTTGTGTATTACATGAAAATGACACCTTGCAACACCTTCATCACGGTCCAGCGCCTGGGCTTTCATCGCTTTGTCATAATGAAGTTGCACGTATGAAATTCATAAACATAACAATACGAATTAATTGTCGAAAAAAGGGGCAGAAAAAAAATGCTCCCTATATACAATGTCTCAGTGTCTTTGTATGCAATTAGATATTGTAAATAACAGTCATATGCTCATAGTATATAAAATTGTATTTGTAACCAAGTTCCGCATTTTATTTTGTGAGATTTTTGCTCTTTACGCTTTGCCAACTTTAATCAAATTTCTCACTTTGAAACTTGTTCAAATTTCTCAAGTTGGCATGTCTGATGAGCATTCATAATACAAATTTGTATATCTTGATGATGGTGATGATGATGACGCCTAGAGACCGACCCTTGGGCAATTGTAAAATCGACCAAGAAGCTGCACTTCCTTACTACAGCGATCAAATAAAAAATATACGACTCTTGGACAAATTTTTTAAAACTTTTTTACATTATACATATAGACGACGATAGTAGTATATTTGAAACATTTAGTGCCATTACTGCTTCAGATGCGATGCCATTTCGATTTTGTTGAAATAATTTCGAATAGAAACTAAATTGTTTTTTTTAATTGGTCTAATTTATTGTTAATCATTTAGAAGACATTAGTCATTTTCTATATTCCAATCTAGCAAGAGTTCAAATCATTTCGAATCGAAACTAAATCGTTTTTCGCTATCGAAAACCAAAAACAGACGAATTTTGAACCAAAAATATTTTTTTGACCGATCGTTTCTATGGGAGCTATATGATATAGTCAACCCATTTTGATCTAAATTCGGTACAGTGCTTAGGCACTCTAAAAAACTTCCGACTGCCAAATTTGGTAACGATAACTTCATAAACAAACAAAGTACAACGAATTTTGTGCAAAAAACGTTTTTTGGCCGAACTGCCCTATGAGAGCTATATGATAAGTCACCCGATTTTGATCGAATTTGGTACAGTGCTCTCTTAGAAGTGTCAAATTTGGTTATGATATCTTCATAAACAAAACCAATTATCCATCTAAAACTTTTAGTTTTTTTGGAGGTCCTCTGAAACGCCCCTATGGGAACTGTATAATATAACCCCGATATCGAAAAAATAAAATAAGCTTGTCTCCCCTGACATAATTACGCATCTAATCTGAAAATTGGGTCGCTCTCTTACCATCTCCGAGATCTAGGCGTTCATACAGACAGACGGACATATATCGACTTCTCTAGTCACCCTGATCATACATTATGTAATTTTTGGGGGGTCTCCGACGTCTCCTTCTGTTTGTTACATACATTTTCGGCTTGCACAAACCTAATATACCCTTTGTACCATACAGGGTATACAAATAATTTCGTATCTTATAGTCAGACCATGTTTTTTTCATTGTTATTAGGATAGCTGATATCGAATCCGAAGGCCTATATACATCAGTACATCAGGGTTCCCAGAACTTTTTTGGTATTCTTAACAGCAAGAGTTTAAATAATTTCGAATCGAAATTGAATCGTTTTTTTGCTGGGCTCTAAGGCAATAATTACACAGCCACACAAAAATAAAGTCGTTTTTTGAATTTAGAAGTCAGAACATAGTTTTTTCAATAGAAGCTGAATCCAAATTCGAGGTCAAATAAGCCTCAGTACATCAGGGCTCTAACGTAATCCCAACAAACAATCTCATATAAAGAGCTATTCTAAATTATATCTCAGAGACCTGTCCTTCTGGGCCCCAACATAACCCCAACAAACAATCTCATATAAAGAGCTATTCTAAAGGCTATCTCAAAAGCCTGTCCTTCTAGGGACAAACATGTAAAAACATGGAAAGAAAAACGTTGCTCATTAGGACTTCAAAAAGATTCCTTATGGGGTGTTTTGAGCTTACTTTAAAACACAGATAAACTAGCAAAAATTCGATTATCAGGTTCATAAGCCGTACCATATCTTTTATTTGTTTTTGCGATCGCTGAATTTAAAACCCAGCTAGAAAAATCCCAGCACATCCAGCGCTCTGCCATAACCTACAAAAATCCCATAAAAGAGGTATTTTGGAGGTTATCTCAGAAACTAGACTTTTTTTTTAATCTCAGATTTGGATTCAGCGACTCAAAATGTTTTTTATTTTTTTTTTAATAGCTTTGATTTTTAAACATAATATACTTCAAGATTGGCTATTTATTATTATTTCCTCTATCTCCCACAGCAGCATAGGGTCACTTTTTGATGGTGTATTATTATTCCTACTTATTTCTTCCCATATTTTTCACGATTTTGAAATACCCAAGCTAAGGGTCATTTCCGAAGTAATTTGCTGCGTAGAATCCTAACCCGGGGCCAAAATTGGCCCATCACGTCAGGATCTTGAGATATTTGAGGTTATGTACCCGAAAAACTGAATTTTTTCAAATATCTCAAAATCCTGACGTGATGGGCCCATTTCGAATCCCCGGATTTGGATTCTACACAGCCAATTACTTCGGAAATGACCCTTAGCTTCCCAACAACTAAACCAGTTGGCCTGTGTTATTGTCTCAAAGGCTTAATGATGTCGAGGGATATACTTCGTAACTTTGAAAAGCCGAAAATTTAAGAAAAAAAAATCGTAAATGATAGCTTGAACTTTTAAATTAAAGGCTAAGAATGGTACTAAATGATGTAACTGGAGTGACAGACCACAGTGCACCCTGTACATAACCTCGAAAGTAGGAAAAACACCGTTTTTCGGGTAAATACATCAAATATCCCAAAATTCTGACGTGATGGCCAATTCTGGCCCCGGATTCGAATTCTACGCAGCAAATTACTTCGGAACTGACCCTTAGCTTTCCAAAAACTGACATGACCCCCGTATTTGTAGGCCTGTGTAATGAGGAATATATTATATAAAATATTATTAACGAACTAATGACAAACTTGAAATTTTTCTTAGATAATTAACTTGTATCTTGATATTGGCGCCTGCGAAAAAATTCACATTTGGTACGCAAATGACCCGTGAGCAATCATCGGAACTAAAATTTGCAACCCATATATCTGCCCGATATGAAATTTAGAATTGCAGCATAATTCTCTCCAATTTATTTGTATGTGCCCTAACTTACAGGAGAACAGCTTACAATTGTTCGGACAAGCTGCTAGGAAAAAAAAAACCCAGGAAACCAGCCCTAAGGAGCAGTATTAAAGAAACAAAATATACATAACCTTACTTCCCAAGTTGTAGCATCGAACGATTTGTTATCTGGGAAGATACGGGAAGCTTGGTGTAGTAAGTTATGGAACAAGGGAGTCTACGTAGACACATATGCTATTAAGATATATATAAAGCAAGTTCACAAAGATGTGGATCACTATTGTTATGTCACACCAACGAAACATGGAAGTATTTAAACTTCTCAATCATCATCATGTTGAATCAGACGCGAATCCGAATTTTACCAGAAACTTTCACTCTGAGAATACTCTAGTCGGAAGGTCTAGAAATCAATAAGAAAGGCTTATCACTTAGAAATAAAGGTGATACAAAAAGTTGCTAAGAATTTATCTCGAACCTCGATTTCTAGTGCTTAACAGTGCCATCTTGAAGAGAAACTGCTTTCAAAGTTAAATCGATATTTAAATGATATAATTAAAAATAGTTCTAAATAGTTGGAAAGTTTCATTTTCATGTTGTTCTTCTTTGCATATAATGACGAATGTTGCAATTCCATTGGAGTCAGTCAGTCAGTTAATCATTCAGTCAGTGGAGCGTTTTGGCGGCCGCCCCAGTTGCCAACTCAACGCCAACTTTTGTCTGTCTGCGCTGTCTACGATCTACAGTGTCTACGATTGGGTCTATACGATGCCTTCAAGTCCCACTCTCTGACTGCCTCTACGTCTCCGTGTGTCTTGCACAGTTGGCGGCGGCGGTTATTAGCAATCAGGTCAATGCTTTACAATGCGTCTCTGCGTTTAAAAGCGCGTTTTCGAGCACTTGAAATTGTCAGCATAGTGTCATAGCAGTCAGCTTGGCGGCGTGTGGGCTACGCTTAATCCGTTCAGATGACAAGCGAAACTAAAACTTGACTAATTAAAACTGTTTTCATGTGTTTTTTTTTCTCGTTTTCTCGTTTTTTTGGTCTAAACATGGATCTAATTAAGCGTACGCTGTTGGGCAAATATTAATTATCCATAAGCTGAACATTTCATGAACTGATGAGCAAAATGTTGACGCTTTTTATTTTGGTCATAATTAGAAGCTTTATGAGGGTCAATAGACGCAGCACAGTTTTTCATTAGCATCAGCAACTTTTATAGCTCTGTGCATACATTCAGCTAATTTTATAACAATCTATCTATCTATATATATTTTTTATATATGCTTACCTAGGTAGGTGTATCTAAACATAATGTAATCTATTGACGTTGAAACGCTGCAGGTGGCATGACCAGCATGCAATTGTTTTGGGTCAAACAAGTTGACTCAACTCTTGGTAAATAGCACAATTACGAATTCAGTTGAAGCTTAAGCTAGTTGAGATCAATAAAGCAATCAAAGGCACAACGAGCTTGAATAAAATGAGAGATAAATAGGGGGGGTGATCAAAACTGTAGGACATCCCTAATCACCTACGACTCTCCTATAACAAAACCATTTTGAGGATTCGACAAACGCAGCCAAATCCGCAATGGGCACGTATGCCAAACTACCCAGATCCTCAAAGAACGGTTTTCCCAGAAACTGGATTAGTCTTCTTAAAAGCGCCGGGCAGTCGCACAGCAGGTGTTGGATGCTTTCTGTCTCCTCCTCGTATCCGCAGCTACGGCAGAAGTTGTGATGAGGAAACATGCAGCCTCTCAGCCATGTGGCCAATCTTGGTCCTGTTTTTATGCAAACGCAGTAGTTCAGATGTGCGTTTTGGGTTATACCTAGGTCAAAGTGCTAGAGAGATGCGACAACCGGACACCGTGTCCCATTCTCTTTCCGCCAGAGCTCTGGCCGTCTCCCTGATTTGCGATCCGACGTCCTGTAATGGTCTTTCTATGACCGTAAGCGCAAGGTTAGCTGCCAGCGCTGATCCGTTCCTGGCGCACTTATTAGCCTCCTCGTTACTAGGAACGCCTGAGTGTCCCGGTACCCAGCAGAGGGTGATTGAATGGTGGTGGATACGGTTGAGCGCAAGCGCCGTCTTACGGATCAGTTTGCTCTTTATGGTATGCGATGACAGAGCCTTGATTTTAGCCTGACTATCGACCAGCATTACAGCGTTCCTTGGACTTTCGTCCACGCTATCAATAAATCTAGCCGCTTGCCAGATTGCATAAATCTCGGCTTGAAAAACGCTACACCAGTCGGGAAGACGAAATGAGAGCTTCGTCCAAAGCTCTTCAGAGAAGATGCCTGTGCCCTCATCCATCTTTGAACCGTCGGTATATATTGTCAGCTCGTTCCCTTTTGAAGGGGTTTTTTGCTTCCAATCTTTCCTCTCCGGGAAAACTGCGACAAAATTGTCGTTCCATTTCTGAACCGTGGAGCAGTAATCACTATCCCTGGTCCCCCAGCAGGTATGCCTAACTCGAGTAGGATACTACTGTGACCACAAGTTGATGGCGTGAGAAGATTAAGTACCTGAAATCTCGCTGCGCTTCTTGCTGCCAACGACTTCAGGAAGATACGGTAACTCAACCCTTGTGTTAGCTGAAATCTATAATATATACACTTTCTTAGATTTTGTGAGATCAAAAAGCATCAAAGGTTTATTTGGCTTTTGTACACAGCTCTTTTTCGGTTCTCAATGTCACCCAGACTTTATTTATTTTCTTTCAGCTTTTCGACCAGATTTAGTGAATTTAAATCACTTGACTTTGAGACACAAAATTTTATTTACATTTATTTAAATCAACTGCATTCGTGTACTTGACATTTTGATCGCTAGATGGCGTGATCGCTAGATGGCGCAAGCATATTGTTGTCGCCAGATGACGGTAGCCGCACACCCTAATGCTTCAAAAACGCATTTTTGTGGTTTGTTGTGAACTCGCTACGATTAACTTTTGCTTGAAAACTAAAAGGGAAATTTTGACAATATATGCGCAATTTACAGGGAAATTCACTTAAATTTTTTGGATTTTTTTAACTGTTTCCTTAAATTTTTTGAAATAGTTTTTTTTTTCATTTTGACTATGTTTTTTACGTGCTGAATATTGCCAAGAACTTCAGTCACATATGCACATATCATCAAAACCAAAGAGATCTCTTTAAAAATGATTCGTTTCGCAGATTTTGCGATCTGCTACCCTTTAGCCAATTTCACAGCTGCCGTCTACGATTTGCGTTCCAATATCAATTGGCTTAACATTTTTCACACCTGTCCAATACCCAGCAGCCACATAAACTGTGAAGGCGTGGTCATAACAACGCCTTGTCACTTCCGACTACACCCACTGCCATGAATCTCGGTTCAACACTCTCTCGTAATAACTTTATAAAGTGAGCGCCGATAGATAAGCCCATACAAAAGAAAATAAATAAAAAGTAAAAATGGAGAAATGGAGAAATGGAGAAATGTTTAAAATGTTGGAAACAGTGACAGGAAGTGGCAACCACTTTGCAGCTAAAAGCGTAACTTTTTGGAAACTTTAATTTAATTTTATGATAGCAATAGTTGCTATTTCTACACTGTTAGCAAAAGTTAAGAGTTAGGAGTTTATGGGAATTGACATATGTATGGACTATGAGAAGAAGAAGCTAAGGAAATGGATTACAGCTCTTGAAAAACGAAAGCAATTAAGTGATCCCAGACTTTAAAGATGGCTCTCTAAAAAGGCATGTATGTTTTTTATTGAGAGACATATTTGCTGAAGTCTTCATTGTAGTGACAAGATAGCTAAACGAAGAGCTTTGAAGAATCTTCCATCAACGTTGAATACAGTATCAAACTCAATATAGTAGTCAGTTTATACGGTTTTTCTGGACAAGTTAGCCATGGAAATAAAATGACAGCCAATAGATTCTGAGCCGCTATCATCTCTATCAGCAGAAGAGCGCTTTGAGAACCAAAGCATGATGCAATGAATTTTAGAAACTGCAAAAGTGGTTCAATTTTGTTTGGTAGCCATATGAAATAGTGACCCAATATTGATCAAACTTCACATAATTGTTCAATCTAAAATAAAATACATAAAAAACTGACATAAATTTGATTGCGATATTCTAAAAAATAAAAAAAAATTTTATGAAGAGTGGTTCACTTTTTCATGTAGCTTCTATAGAAAAATGGAACCTGTGCTCGGCGTGGTATTTTGGTGATTAACTCAGAGCCCGCAGGACAAAAAAAAAACAAGAAGATATCAAATGCCAATCATATTGAACTTTTTGGAAGTTTGATTTCTGGTTTAGCAGGATTAATTTTCAGATGCCATTGGACTTTGTGTCCCTGTCTTGGATGTTAGTTTTCGTATTCCGAACATTTTATGCGGATTCGTTTTGAAACCGAATGTTTGGTGCTCCCGTCATTTCGGTAATTTCGCGCCAACACAACAGCAGAAGTTATCGAAAAAATAAGGGAAATATACGAATTTATCGAAAATAAAAAGGGAAATATTGACGAAAAAATTCGTTTTCCGGAGCACGGCCGATTAATTGCGTCTCTATTGAATGAGCTTTAATTATATTAATTTGTATTCCATTTCACACACCATTGAAATTCGTTACCCTGTTTGGAACGCTTGATGTGATAAAGATAAATTTTGGCACTACTGGAGTTAGTCTTCCGTTATAATAGCCATGTTGCCCTTAATCTTAAAGTCAAAAAGTAACAACAAAAGGAACAAAAAAAATCTGCAAGCTGCATGAAAACTAGTTTTTCCGCATGCCAGCAAAACCAAATAAAAACAGACAAGAAAAATTTGTTGAAAGCGCAAGCGCCCTGAGTTTGTCTAGCAGGCGTCAGTGCTGCACTCCGCCTGAGTCTCTTCTGGAGTCTAGCTGTCACTTGACGAAAACTTTTCCTTTTCGGCAGACCCGTTTATAAAAATTTTTTGCAGTCTGCATGTCTTCATGCCAGCTGATGCCTAAGCGCATCTTTACCCACTTTTCAACACTCAAACAATGAGTGTGTGTGTGTATGTGTGGGGCAGTGAGGATGAAATAGTGGCAGAGCTGGCGCTATTGCATGCCACATCAAATCAAATTATTGGTGCACTGTCGCTGTCGTCGGCTTTGACGTTGACGCTGACGTTGCCGTTGACAGCTTTTTTTTTTTATTTTCAAAGTTTTAGCACGCAGCTGAATGAAGTCGACGTCGACGCAGACGCCTCAGTCTTCACTCAGCCATCAATCATACGCAATGTTGTGCAGCTTGGCAGCACTTTCCCGTTTGGGAACATTTGGCCGCACAAAATTTGCAATTGCTTTTGGTTTCAAGCAACGACCAAGACCAAAAATAGTTATTATGACCAACTAACTTATAAAAAGTGTCTACAACGATGGTATTTGTGGCATTTTAGTGACGTTTTTTTATGCATTTTGTTCACTGGCTGTTATCAGCAAACGCATGCTTGACAACAGAAATTTTGTTTTAATTTTTAAGAGCACATGTAGAGCATGAGTTTGGACTCGAAAACCCCTTTTATTTATTATATAATTCACTTATATTAATTATTTTAAATATATCAAAATCAATACTTTTTGGTGAAAATAGCTCGTATCGAATTTCTAGATTTCTACCTGTAGTAAAAAAAACTATTATATATTTGCATATTGCAAGAGTTTCATGGATATACTTACATTTGTGGCTTAAAATTATATGAAAAATAACACGATTTTGTTTTTTCATGCTTTTTCGGGAAAGTTTTTCGGATCTCGCGCTTTTCGGCCAGGTCCATACGAAGTGTATCAATATACAAAACGATTTTGGTAGCTATAGCTTTTTCACAAATAGACAAAACTTTAGTATGACTTTAAAAGGAGCTTCTTGGCTAGCTACAGATTTTTGGAAACCTCAGCTCTGAACCGATATAAATAAAGATTGAAATTTCGAATTGCGCTTAAATCTTATTCTAACAAAAAATGATATCAATGAATAAATAAAATATAGTTTATATAATAGAAATAAGTATATCATGCCTACAGCAGATTTGGAGCTCCAGAGCAGGAACTCCGACAATACGAACAAACCAATAAGGGGGGTGTTTTTTTAAGCGCGTCCGGATTTCAAACTTAAATAAAACATAGAAAAATTAATGTAATGATCCCAAATATGGTTTTATTTGAAAGATAATTTCTTATCATTTAATATTTGAAAAAGATCGCTGACATGTGACCACCACGACTACGAGTTACAAAGCGCATCTTGTGGGTCCAATTTTTGATTACACTATCGAGCATTTGGTGCCGTATTTCAGTAATGGCACGCTCTTTGTTGGTTTTCCAGTCGTCAATTGTGGCTGGCTTGTCTGCATGAACAGATGACTTGACTTGTTCCCAAAGAAAATAATTTAAAGGGGTCAAATCACATGACCTCGGCGGCCAGTTGGTGGACCCATTTCTTGAAATAACCTTCTTACCGAATTGCGATCGCCGTATGGCACATAGCGCCATCCTGTTGAAACTAGAACTCTTCGACAACGATGTCAAGTAAATTTGGAAACATCGTTGATCATCGCTCTGTATCGATCAACATTGACACTAACACGTTGTGAATCGATTAATTTGGATTTTCCTCTAAACTGGCCTCTACAACAGCGATATTTTCATCGGACCGTGCTGTTCTCATTCAGGTTGGTGTTCGGACATCGTGAAATGTCAAATGGGTTCAAACTTGATCAAAAAAACGACGAATAGCACGTTCTGATGGACGATTATTCGGTCCATAAATTGTGCGAAGAGCTCTATAAGTTTTTAGGTTAGGTTAGGTTAGGGCGGCAGTTGGGACCAACGTCCCAACTCACATAGGCCAGAAAAGGCCCGTTGTGATACCGCTACGGCGGACCTTTCACTCAAGAGGTCCCCACTCAAGAGGTCCCCTATACCAGATGAGTCAGCCATCCGGCAGCCTGGACGAACCTTAAAAGGCGTTTTGGACTCTGTTTGGAGAGCTGAGATAAACCATCAAGGAAGTATGATATTAGAAAACGGAATCTTCTCCTAAACAGAACAGGGCAGTGGCAGAAAAGGTGTTCAACTGTTTCTAGCTCCTCATCGACACAGCTTCCACAGAAATCATGGTGGGGAGCATTTAGTCTGCATGCATGTTTACCCACCAGACAATGTCCCGTGATAGCACGAATGACAGTCGAGCACTGGGCTCTGTTCAGACAGCAAAGTTCCTTAATTCTTTTACTGCTGTATGTCGTCCAGGTTTGCCGTGAGATTCTGCACGTGTTCGATGCCCGATTCCACGTTTGGTTTGCAAAGAGAGCGAAGTAATTTCGTATTCTCAGTTTGCAGCTGGCCATGGGTATACCCAGGCCCTCCTTGTCCTGAAGGAGGATGCTGGTAGTTCCTTGTCTAGCCAGTTCATCCGCAATACAGTAGCCCTCGATATCCCTATGTCCTACGAAATACAACTGAACGCTGATTTTGATTAAAAATTTCACAGATTTGAAGGCATTGTTTTGGTGTAAGTCTTTTCATGATGAAATGTTAGGCCTTACTGCATAAAATGACGTTGACATTTGTCAAAAGTGACAACTGGTTTCAAAATATCCCCTTCGGAAATCCGCTTCCTATTAAAAAAACACCCTTTATATAGATATAGAAATGGAAAAAGTCGATTATAACAATGATACCAAAAGCTAGAAAAGACCATACTGTTCCTTCTTCTTATAGGCCTATAAGCCTATTATCTTGTCTATCAAAGCTGTTCGAAAAATGTCTCTTGACGCACATCATCCCTCACCTAAGAACACACAACATAGTTCCGGCTCATCAATTTGGACTTCGTGAGGAACATGGAGCCATTGAGCAAGTTAACCGCATAACAAAAGAAATACGAAATGCTTTTGAATGAAGAGAATACTGCAGCGCAATATTTCTGGACGTTTCTCAAGCATTCGACCGAGTTTGGTTTGATGGCCTGATATATAAAATCAAAACTTTGCTTCCTAATAACACTCACAAGCTACTTGCATCATATCTTTACAAAAGAGTATGTGCAGTGAGATGCAATACTAACACGTCGGACGACCACATAATTGCAGCTGGAGTTCCCCAAGGCAGCGTACTTGGAGTTCCCCAAGGCAGCGTACTTGGACCAACCCTATATGTCCTATACACGGCAGATATCCCCACAAGCAGGCGACTATCAACTTCTACTTTTGCTGACGATACCGCGTTTCTCAGTCGTTCCAAGTGTCCAATCCTTGCAACAATGCAATTAGCTCTTCATCTGTTGGTTTCGGAGAAGTTGCTATCAGATTGGCGAACTCAAATCAATAAAAATAAATTCAAGCATGTTACGTTTACTTTGAACAGGCCAGATTGTCCACCACTTACAATGAACAATAGGCTAATACCGCAAGCAAACGAAGTAATGTATCTTGGAGTCCACCTCGATAGACGTCTTACTTGGAGAAGGCACATGGAAGCTAAGAGAACGCAACTAAAGCTAAAGGCCAACAGCCTTCATTGTCTTATGAACGCACGTTCTCCCCTTAGTTTGGACTACAAAGTCCTACTCTATAATTCCGTTTTGAAACCCATCTGGACTTATGAGTCCCAGCTATGGGGGAACGCGAGCAGCATCAACATTGACATTATCCAGCGAGCTCAACCAAAGATTCTAAGAACCATCACTGGGGCACCGTGGTACGTTCGAAATGAAAATATTCATAGAGACCTGAACATCCAACCTGTTAAAGATGAGATAGTACAACAAATGGCAAAATATTACATGAAATTATCCTCGCACCCTAATCATCTCGCAAGAGAATTAACTCGGCTATGCAGCCGATCTCATCTTCGACCCAATGACCGCCCAACCCAGCTATAGTTACTTAGGGCCATAAAATTTAAAATACAGTCTATAAGCTGTTAGTTAAGTTTAGAAAACTTATTGTTAGTCTTCGGCATCGGAAGTAGATTCAATAAATAATGCACAAGTTAAAAAAAAAAAAAGTATAGATATATAGGCTTAAGGCCTAGTTGCTATAGCTTGAAATAAGCTTTTATCCTATTTGTAATAGTATATAAGCTGTTTATAAATAAATAATTTTTAAGTAACTAACAGTCCTAACTGAATAAAATGACATTGACATTTGACAACTGGTTTCAAAATATCCCTTTCGGAAATCCGGTCCCTATTAAAAAAACACCCTTTATATAGATATGTAGGCTTAAGGTCTATATATGTAGCTTGAAATAAGCTTTTATCCTATTTGTAATAGTATATAAGCTGTTTATAAATAAATAATTTTTAAGTGTACGAAAACTTTTCAAAGCCAGTTTTTTTTTGCAAATTTTAATTAAAACATTATAGCTTTTTTTTTAAAGTGTGAAGCAGTCAGCAAAAAACACGACAACTAATTAAAAGCAACTCAAAATTTCCATTAATTTGCAAAAATCATAAAAAATTTGCCCTCAATTGATGTGAGTAAAAGCTGAACCAATCTGCGTTAAATTATACAATCACTTGATTAAAATGATAAGCATTTACTTTAGTTATTAAGCATGAGCTGAAAGTTCCAAAATACTTTTAACTTTTTATATAACATACTTAGTTAGCGTAATTAGCTCAACAATTTGTTAAGAAGTTACTTTACTAAATAGTTTTAAGATTTTGTACTTTTTGCAAAAAATTGCGTAACTTTAAAAAATCCAGCAAAATAAAAAAAAAAAAGTTAAATGTCCCAAGTGCTTTGAACAAATTTGTTTTCAAAACATTCAACTTATCGTTTGGTTGTAAAAAATAGTAGACCAACAGCATAAAGGGTTGCAATCGTGCTGTTTTCGGAGATCTCATGTTGTTATAAGGAGTTGTAGTGATTTACATAAAAAATTTCACAACATTTTGACATAATGCTTCATACCTGATTTTTGACTTGAGATAAGAAAAAGTGAGAAAATAAGTATAATGTGAAATTTTTGTCTCTCGAATAGATTAGAAGCATGATCCAACGAATAAAAGGTCACGCAATACGCAGCTTCGTTATTTGTGTCTCTCTGAAAATGAGAGCGCAGATGAAATGTTCATATGTTAGCTATATGATCCATATTTATTTCATAACAAAGAGGAAGGTATGCCGTTAATAATGAAAAACAACATCTGCCAAATGGCCACCATGACCACGCTTACAGGACCATGTCGTTTTCATGAAATTTTCCACAACCAAATCGCAAAGTGGCTGCCCTATGTCCTCGATAGCCACACGAATTCTATCCTTGAGGTCTTGAATCGACGCTGGGCTGTTGGCTTAGACCTTATCTTTCACGTGGCACCAAAGGAAGAAGTCGCAAGGTGTTAAATCACAAGATCTCGGTGGCCAATTGTGATCACCTCTTCGAGAGATAACATGGTCCGGAAACTTTTCCCGTAAAAGAGCAATTGTTTCGTTGCTTGTGTGGCACGTAGCGCCGTCTTGTTGAAAGTAAACGTTGTCCAGATCAATATCATCCAACTTCGACCATAAAAAATTATTAATCATCTCTCGATAGCGCAATCCATTCACCGTAACTGTTGATCCAACCTCATTTTTGAAAAAGTAAGGTGCAATGACCCCGCCGGGCCATAAACCGCACCAAAGAGTCACACGTTGATGATGAAGAGGCTTCTCAACAATAACTCTTGGGTTTTCCGAGCCCCAGATGCGACAATTTTGCTTGTTGACGTAGCCACCGAGGTGGAAATGGGCCTCATCAGTCAAGCTGATTTTTCAATGGAATACCGGATCATTTTCATGCATTTCAAGGACCTAATCAGCAAACCACGACGTTGTTGATGATCGGCCGGCTTGAGCTCTTGTGTGAACTGAACTTTATAAGCCTTAAGACCCAAGTCTTTATGCAAAATACGGTTTAATGACGTTTGTGGAATGCCCAATTCCAAAGAACGACGAGGAATGGACAAACCTGGGTTTTCTTCAACACTTTGGGCTACAGCAGCAATATTCTCAGTTGTTCTTGAGCGACGTGCACGGGTTTTATTCTTCACATCACTAACTTGTCCCAACAGCTCGAATTTTTTCACCAATTTCTGTATTGCGGTCCGACAAGGTGCATTACGACGACCCAAAAATGCTTTAATTTGGCGAACTGTGACTGCAAGATTTTCACCATTTTTGTAGTGTAAAAGAATGTCAAAGAATAAAAGCTTCAAAAGTGACAGCTACCGAAATACCGGGTGATTCAAAATAACACCTCTTGTTGGAAAACCCTTTATAACGTGATGAATTTCGCTCTCGAATAGATTAGAAGCCTGATGTAACAAATAAAAGGTCATGCAATACGCAGCTTCGTTGTTTGTGTCTCTTTGAAAATGAGAGCGCTGGTTCAATTTTTGTATGTTAGCTATATGATCCAACAAATAAAAGGTCACGCAATACGCAGCTTCGTTATTTGTGTCTCTCTCAATAAGAGAGCGCTGGCTCAACTTTTGTATGGTAGCCATATGAAAAAGTGAACCAATTTTGAGCAAACTTCAAAAAAATTTTAAGACTTATATGGAATGCATAAATACATGCAAACAATTTAAATTTAAATTGCATAATTTTTTACTGCGAAACTGTCTTAATAAATGCCTTAATTAATAGTCTCATATAACAATTTTAATTAAAGCAAATTTGCAGAAATGTTGATAACAAACATATTAACATTGTTATTAATTGATAATAATAATAATTAATGTTTTTCTAATAATGATGATATGAGTATGCATATAGATTACAGCGGGTGTTAGCAGTATGCCAATGAATTGGAACGCCAATCCCAATAACAACAAACCGATTGACTTCTTGCCTAACTATATGTGTATAAAAAAAAAAAGAAAAGTAAAAGCTATTGGCATACATAATGTTTAATACTATATACATTTAATAGCTACTTGTTTATAATGATAGTATTAAATGCCAATACGTTTAGCTAATACTTATGCATATGTTGGTACATGCTACTATGTATATATGTATTACTTATAACTAGGCATTTGCATAACAACAATGTAATGTTGGTAACAAAAGAAAAATCCACGACCTGGTTCAGTAACTGACAGACATTTCGACACCATTTAATCTGACTAGACCATATGGCAGCGCATAAGCTCCAGAGCTTATAGCACTTCAAAGTACTTCATAGTCAGTACTTACTACGCAGTCAACTAAGTACTCAATAACACCCACTCAAACACACAATTCAGTTCTATCAACACACACGTCATTTACTTTGCGTGCATTATAAGCAAAAGTTATGACAGACTTGTAGACAACTCGATAGACACATAAAGCATAACTAATAATCGAAATATAGTTAGCTAGACGCAAATACACTACACTGCACTTTGTCGGGGCAGAAGTGCCCACTAAAAAAAGCACTAAATAATGCCAAAAGCTGTATAGAAAATATGTACACATTGGCGTATACTGGCACTTTTTACAACACAGTTTTGGGCAGAAGTGCTCTGCTTCTCTAGTCGGGCAGAAATGCATTTTTATAATAATTGTTGTTGCACACTTCTGCATTTCTGCCCAACGAATTCAGCTCACCAAATTTTTTTGAAGTCCAAAGCAAATAGTTGGCGGTTTAAAGTAAGTTTTTTAGCAGTAAAGTCAGAAGACTGTAGACATAAGTCTACATACCAATTTTGCTGGCTCTAGTTTATGTAAGAATTAAATATACATTATATACTTTACTAGTTGAATCTTTGCCTAATTCTGTTTAAAACATAAATCTTGACTTGAGAATTCTTTTTCAAAACGAAAACGACTGTAAACATAAGAGTTTTGATTCGCATGAAATTTTATAAATCAATATATTACATACAGTTGCACTTTCTGAAACGATTTTTCGAGAATATTTTAAATCCCTGTTTTGCATATTTCGTAACAATTGTTTTGTTTCGAAACTTGCTTTGGGAATTTGGATTAATATAGCATGGAAAAAAAACCTCTTGAGCATATAGCAGCCCACATATGACGCACAGCCTGACATTTGGACAATGCCCCTTGAGTTTGATTTTAAAGTGTATTACAAGAAATACCATTTTACAATCGAAATCAAAGTCAAGTCAAAGCAAATGTCTCGAGCTAATGCAATTGCAATTGGCTTGATTTGACTTGACTTGAATTGTTGAATGGAACTGAATTTACTTGGCATCCGAAGTTGACAGCCATTTGTCTGCTCCAACGCCCAGGCACGTCAACTTGTAGAAAAGCCGACCAATACATAGTAATAGAAACACACTCACATGTCTGGAAATAAATTTATATTTTTTTTCTTTTACCATTTGTTTATAAAGTTAAAATATATTTCGACGTTCCACGCATTAACTTGGCCTACGTTCAGCGGGATCCTAAGTAGACCACACAATTTGCTGGGAAGATTACTGTGGCTTCTCAGCAAATTTTTTTGATTTACTGAATTTTGTAAATTCCTTACAAAATTTGTGTCCGAGTATCATAATTCACAAAATTGCTTCATTGCTTTTAAAAAGCTAAATCGGAAATATCTTAATTCCGATATCTTTAATTTCCAACAGAGTACACCTAGTCCACATAAACTCTACAGTGCTTCAATAAATGAATTATTTCAATGTTTGAGTGACTTGCTGTGCCCCATAATTGGATAGCATAAGTCCATACAGGCTTCAACAAAGGCTTTGTGAAGCCGGACTTTGTTCTCTAAACTTAAATGCGACCATTTACCAAGCAGCCAATGCATTTGCTTTGTTTTTCTGACTTTTCCAGGTGATTCTGCGATTTAAATCGAGTCCAAGGTAATTAGCTGAAACTCTATGTGGTATTTATATATTATTTAGATATACTGGCGGACAATCTCCTTTTTTCAATGCAAATGTTACATGATTCGACTTCTCAGAACTAATTAACCTTTATCTTCCATTTCTAAAGCCATCGCTCTATTTCAAAAATTTCATTTTAAATACCTTGGGATACTTGTGCCGCTGATTCTTTAGTGGCTACTTCAACATTTTCATCAACAGGAAGATCCGCTGTGAATATCGTATAAAGGACGGGACTCAGAACACTACCCTGCGGAACAGCTGCATGTATACTGTATAGTTGTGATGTTTCTTCATCTATTTGAACATAAAAGTGTCGATTGTTTAACCCTCTAGGCCCCAAGCGTGCCTTAAGGCACGTTTTACTTATCATTCGTGAATTTTCGCATTTTTAAATTTTTCTTTTTATTTCTATATTTTATCTATTTCGGGAAATTCCCATCTTGCGTTAGCAATCATTTCTGGTGCGTAATAATGCGTGCAGCAGGCGTTGTAGTCATTTGAAGTTGAAAATTTGCGCAAAATAGCAAAAAACACTTTTTCTTAAAATGTTGTGAACAAAAAAAAAAACAAAAAAATTTTCATTTGTTTATAGTTATGAAAAAAAAATTTCATCATAATCATTAATCATAAAATATTTTAGTTTTAAAAAAAAAAAACTTTTTGTTTGCTCTCCACGAGTCTTCAAAGCTAACCCACCTTGAGGCACGCTTGGGACAACTAGCCTATAAAATTTGTTTCGGTTAGTACCGAATGTATTTTCGTTGAAGAGCGTTATTATCCGAAAACATGCCTTAAACTGTCATGGATCGTCAAAAACACATAAAACTATCGTCCCTATCAGATGGGGAAACTGAAATTTTTGGAAACGATGAGTTTTGGTAAAGATGCTGATGAAGAAGCAAACAGACTGGGGCGTTTTAATGAATATGTCCATTACGAGTCCAATCTTGAGATAAATAAAGCTACTTAGGAGGATATTAATACAGGGTAAACTAATCTGAGTCAGCTTTGGAGTTACACTTCGATACATTTTTTGTCTCCAGACAATTTATCCCCCCAAACGCTGAGCCTGACAAAATCATCAACATCGGAAAAGATATATATATTTATTATATGCTTTGGTAATTTTTATACAGCACTTTCACTGTTTGTTTACCTACGAACCCGTGGAATACATTCCTGGGTACCATTCACCTTAATCGAGTTCCGAGTTATGAGCTGTCCATGTATAGTAATCCAAAGGAAAAACTTAGAGGATCTCTATGGAATTCAGTGCTACCGTGATCTCTCTGAATCCGTAAATCCACCTAATTAGGCACAAAACCTTTTGGAAACGTTTAACGTGATAACACCAAAATGCCGTGATTTCATGGATAGATCTTTTGGATGGTAGCAAATTACTCTGAAGGCCAAAAAGGACACAAGCCGCTAATTCCTGCATTTGCTGCACATAGCGACATGCAGTTAAATTCCACCTAAGCCTAAGGACAAGCAAACATTGAAAAGCAAATATATTTGTAAACTTCAGATTTTCAATTTTTTCTAAAAAAAAAATTAAAAATATCAATTCAAATAATAATAACAACAACAATAATGATATTTGATCATCTGGTTCTTAACAAAAAAATAGTTTTGTTTGAAAATAACAAAAATTTTGCTGCATCATCAAACTATTTTTATTGACTAATCGTCCCAAGCATGCCTCAAGGCACGCTACCAATTTTACCCCATAAAACCCCAACCTAATGAAAATTTTTATTTTTTTTAATTTTGTTTTTTTTTTCAACAAAATTAACACAAAAATATATATATATTTTTTATTTTTAAATTTGGGATCCAGAGGGTTAAATACGATTTAAGCAGCAAGAAAAATGGAGCAGAAAGCTGTTTTTTAATTATATATAATATTCCTGGAAAAATACTGTTGCAGAATAAAGTTTGTTTTCGAATCCACTTGTTATTATGTTTACTATTCGATGGCACTGCTCTGGAGTTGCATGGCATTTTCTAAACGCGAACTGATGCTCGGATATTATATCGTTTTCCTTCAAATCTGGTTACAAACTATTCAAAAGTATTCTTTCAAATACTTTGGAAAATGTCACTAGAAGGCTAATCGGATGGTATGACGCGAGAATGTTTTCAGGCTTGTTTGGTTTTGGAATCATTATTACCTCAGCACATTTCCATTGTGTAGGAAAATGATCCAGCCTCAAAACTGCATTGTAAATTAGAGCTAAATATTGAATACATTTCGAGAGAGACTTTTTATCACTCTGCGCCTCTCTTTTGTCATAGCCTAGTGACTTTCTTGGATTTAATCTTGTGAATTCTTCTTCAATTTCTGATACAGTCGGTGAATGGGCAGGCACATCCAGAAACTCTCAGTGTCTTCTGGCGCAGGATTAGAATTAGGCTGAAATGTTGAGTGTAAATTTGTTGGTTTCTACACCATTCTCCGTTCTGATTTCGTTTAGTAACATTTCTCTTTACAGGGCGTTTTAAATATTTGGTTGCTCTCCAAAGGCTATACTCGTGATCCTTAGTGTTAGGATCCAAACTTATGAGAAACTCGGCAGTTGCTTCATTTCTTATTTCGTAGAGGCGTTTTTTAAGTTGATTTTATTTTTCGAACAATAGTGTGATTAGTTGAAAGTTGTAATTTTCGTACATGGTTCCATAGTATCTACAATTCTTACGCGAAATGTTCGTAAACGAATTCTCTTTCAGCCTAAAGCTTAACATAATTTTTATAAATTTTTTCTCCTTAATAAAAAGCAAACCAAAAATTTGTAATTTTGAAAAATGATCGAAAATTACACATTTTTTCGACGTTGATTGCTTCAATAATTTTAACTTAATCTGTAGGTACATATCATGTATCACCGTAAAGAGCACATCAATACCTTTAGATCTAATCGTCTTTCATGTCAATGCCATTCGTTTTTTTCACCAGATATTGACGCATGACTGAAAAAAGTGTTCAAAAACAGTTTTTAAAAAAATATCGTAAGCTTTTCTTAAGAAAAAAAAAAGAAGTAAAATATATTGGTGCGCAACTAAGTTCTCCCGGTTATTTCGATGAAAATGTAACTTTATTGTAAAAAAAAATTGGTAACCACCAATGACTCATTCAAAGTATTGCCCATCGCTAGCTACAACTTTTTCCCATCTTTTTGGCAGAGCTCGAATACCTTGACCGTAGAATGGTTCGTCTTTTGAGGCTATCCACGAATCAAGCCATTTTGCGATATCTTCATATTAGTGGAACTGCTGATCAGCCAGACCATGTGCCATCGAGCGGAACCAGTAATAATCGGAAGGCGCAATATCTAAGGAATATAGCGGGTGGGGTAGGACTTCCCATTTGAGCGTTCCCAAGAAGGTTTTAACAGGATTGGCAATGTGAGGCCAAGCGTTGTCATGCAGTAAAATCACTTTTTCGTGCCTCTGCTCGTATTGTGGCCGTTTTTCTCGCAGTGCTGGGCTCAATTGCATCAATTGAGTTCGATACCGTTCCCCAGTGAAGGTTTCGCCTTGTTTCAACAGCTCATAATGAACAACACCGACCTGGTCCCACCAAATGCACAGCATAACATTCGCAGCGTGAATATTCGGCCGAGCCAGTGACGTGGAAGCATGACCGGGTTGTCCCCAAGATTTTTTCCTCTTTGGGTTGCTGTAATGAATCCATTTTTCATCACCCGTCACGATGCGATGAAGAAAACTCTTCCTTCTTTGTCGCTGGAGCAGTTGTTCACAGGCGAAAAAACGACGCTCAACGTCCCTTGGTTTCAAATCATAAGGAACCCAAGTTCCTTGCTTTTGAATCATTCCCAACGCATGCAATCGCTTGGAATTGGCTTGGCGGGTAACTCCTAATGCTGAAGCAAGCTCTTCTTGCGTTTGGCACGAATCCTCATCGAGCAATGCCTCCAATTCAGCGTCTTCGAAGGTTTTGGGTCTTCCTTTACGTGAACGGTCGTCAACATCGAAATCACCATCGTTGAAGCGACGGAACCAATCACGGCACGTTGTTTCGCTTAGAGCAGCATCTCCGTACACTTTTTGGAGCTCTCGATGGGCTTCAGCTGCCGTTTTTTTCGAACAGAACAAGAAAATCAACACTTTCCGCTAATGACGATTTTTTGGCAAAAAACTAGACATTTTCACACAACCACAAGTAAATAATTCAAAAAGAAATTCACTAATGTGCCATAGCAGTTTGCTTACCATATGCCTAAGCTTCGTTTATGAAGTTTTGGGTATGTCAAAATCGACCACAACTTTCTGCTAAAGCCATCTACTGACAAACAGCGAGAACTTAGTTGCGCACCTAATAATTTTCGTCTTTCTCGATCCAAAATAATCATAAAAAACACTTTTATACGAAGGTTAACTCGATGCCACTTAAATTTGTAAACTAGTGTAATTGGAAAAAAAACTGAGCATCAGAGTGCCCTGATGTTTGTCCAAAATTGGTGCACTATTTCATATAGCTACCATAAAAATATTGAACCAGCCCAGCTGGTGCAATTTTTTACGCCACCTTTAAAATGCACAGCATAATATTTATTTGTAGTCTAATTGATATTCTCACACATCAGTTATGCCAATTTAGCCTTTTTCTGTATAGATTAGTCCTTTTTTCAACTGCTTCAGCCCCGAAAAAATATCATAAAGCCCCTATCAGGAAATCTAGCCATTTTTAGCCTTTTGTTTAAATATAATTCAACTTCAATGTGGCCTCGCTTATATCAAACATCTTCTATCCGTAAATCTCTATTTTTTGGGGCTTAGGGGTTTTCAATCGAACATACAATGAAATGAATCATAGAGCTTTCGTTAAAAAACTCTAACTCGAAAAAAATGTTAGGAAATTGGATTTAATCATAATATCAGAAAGAATTCCACTTCGATGTTGAAGAAGACAATTTTGCAGAAGAGTTTAAGATGAAGATTTGTGAAAGGAGATCTGTACTAGGGATGCGCGATACCGATCCGATATTTTGAATATCGAGAATACCAAAGTCGATACTGCATATTCGATACCGATATTTGGGTTCTCGATTAATCGTTGATCCGATACCAATTTGCTTAGTATCGGTTTCGAGCTAAATTTCGTGTTACATTTGGCGGTTGAGTGAACACCGTTAAAAATGCGAATAAAATTTAAATAAGAAAAAGTTATATCATTCTTACTTTCATTTTATAACCATTGTCTGAATTTATTATGATTGTTCGAAGCAGCTCATTAGCTCAACAATGATCATTAGAAAAGTTTGCTTTGTTTGTCGAGCAAACGCCTCAATTTGTTTTATTCTTTCTGTAAAAAAAAGTCAAAAAGTCGATACCGATATCCTCGATTCGATTTCTTTTTCGGTAGAATCGAATCGGTATCGAGTTTTTTGGAATACTCAATACTTCGATTAGATTTTTTTTTTCGGTTTCGAGCATCCCTTATCTGTACATAGGTACGAACGAAAGGATTGATGAAAAACATAAAATACCATTCGCTTAAGTTGCGACGCTTTTGTTGAACTTACAAAAAAGCTCAAACTAGAGTATTAGAATTTCTCTTACCTTTTGTTCAATTTATCAATTATTTTGTATTCTGTCTATTTTCTGAACGAATTTCAGCCAAAAATAAAAGAAAATCTTCACATATTCTGTAGGAACATTTGGCTTGCAAAGACGGGGGTGATGCCGTCACCGATGAAGCAGCGTATAAATTGTTTTTAAAAAACTATATGCATTAAAATTCAAAACTTTTATAAACAAAATATATGTCCTAGTTTTTGTCTCTTTTTTTTTATTTTCTCATAATTTTTTTGTCCTTTTTTCTGGTCGGCTTGGCCTTTTTTTGAGTCGAGTAGCTGGCATGACTGTCACACATACACAAACGGCACATTTTTTGGTTTTGTAACTTGACGATTTAACTGTCATTTCACTCAAAGCTACAAAAAAAAAAAAAACAAAATTTCGAAATTTGCGAGAGATTCAGGATTCTACCGTATGTTTTTAAATTTTTGCGAGGCAGACGGTATTGGCAGCTCTACTTTACACATTCGTGTTCTTCTCTGCCTCAGATTATTGTTTATTAATCTTACACTTCTTTAAGATTTACTTTGATTTATTTATGCTCATCTTCTTACTCTCTTTTACTTTGCAGAAGCTACAATCGTGTCCCATTGTTTGCATTAATGAACCGGATACGCAAAGTGCCAGTTCCGAGATATTGCAAACATCACCGGAGAGCACATTGGAAAAGCCAAAATCGAGTAATACAGCAGCAGCAACAACAACAGTGACAACCATCAACAACAACAACTACAACAGCAATAACAACAACAACAACAGCTGCATAACAATCAATGCGACAAACAACTCAGCAGTTGCAACAACAACAATTACAACAGCAGCAGCGGCGGCAACAACTACAACAACCACAGCTGGAGTAACAAAGATAACGATAACAAGCGATAACAATAACAGCTGCAAAAACAATAGCAACAACAACAACAAGTGTCACAGCAGCAGCGTTGTTCTCAATAGTTATCACAACAACAATAACAATAGCAGCAGCAGCAGCAACAACAATAACAACAACAGCTTGGTATCGATAACCAGCCTAAACAGCTGCAGCGATACAAGCCTTAGTCAAAGCAGCACTGCAACTTTGCCACTAAGTTCCAGCAACAACAACAACAACCAGAACAGCCACAACTTAAGTCCCAATGCAAATATCAGCGATACATCTTCAGCCAATTTTCAAGAGCGCTTCGATTTTGATCACTGGAAGGGTCTACTAAGTGACTTTAGTTGCTTTAATAGTCTTTATCGTTATTGGAATCAGAACAACAACAACCATAACCAGAACAACAACAACAACAACAACAATCCAAACAACAGCAATAATAACTGCAATAACACCTTCAATAATCATAATCCTGACATAGATCATGATAATAACAAGGATATTGGCTCTAGCGTTGGCTCCTTTTATACCAATAACATATTAGGCTATACATTTGGTTCTGCCTTTGGCCTAAAAGACGATCTTAACGCAAATCACTCACATAGCTATAAAAAGGCGCAACAGTCTAATAACGAAACGCCGCTACAGAAACATTACAGACAGCAGCAAAAGAAAAAGATGCCCGTCTTTCGTGGAAGACGCGCCTGGTGCGGCTGCTTTAAGGTAAGTACAAGTAATCGATAATAGAGTTATCGAAAATAGTTACCTCAAACGAAATTCGGCGGGAACGTGCTTAATTGGCAGAGTTTGGATTTGTCACAATCACGTAGCCCAAAATCGTTAGATACCCTAAAAGCCAAAAACGCGCTCCAGTTGTGCCGATAATACACAACTGAGTTGGTTGGTTTTAGAAGTCAAATTGGGCACGAAATTGTAAGATTGCTCCGAATTCAAATAGCATATAGCTAAAAGATATAAACCATATCAAATAGCACAAACTGGTTAAAGTTTTGTCATAAAAGAGTAGATGATTGGAAGTCAAGTTGAGAAAATGGAATGACAAAATGAGTAGGCAATTATATAATTGCGGCCAGATAAAGTAGAGTAGAGTAGAGCTAATTCTGTTTTTACACGATAGATACGTTCCCAAAAAAAACTATGTAAAAAAAAGACATAAAGTATACTGAGAAAGAAAATCAAGTATTTCCTACTTGAAACAAGGAAATCCAGACTTGATCTGGGTGCAAGGACGAAAGTCCTGAATTTCGTAGAATTTCGATCTCTTCAAGTATTTCGATTTTAAGTCTGAAATTCTTCAATAAAGTTCATGATTTCTTAAAAAATAAGAACGAAATTTTCTTGAAATAAGTAAAAAAATCTTATTTTTAATATATTTTGAACTTAAATAGAGATAACAAAATACTTCATATGAGTATGAAATATACTTAAAACAAGTTCTCAAGATTTTGATCCAAAATATTTGCATCTTGAGTCAAGTTCATGATTACTTAAAGTAAGTACGTAATGTACTTGAATCAAATCAAAAGAATCTCGATTAGAGCACATTCTATAATTGAATCAAGTGTAACCTAAAGCTAAAAATGAGAATTATAAAATCTATAGATTCTTAAGCTACTATGAAAATAAATTTTAATGGGGAACTTAACTAACTAAATAATTTTCAATCAAATAACTATTTTTAATCATGAAAAATCGAATAAAATTGTGTACATTTTTTTTCTAGACCGTGTAAAATGGGTGAACTTCAAGCAAAAGTAAGCTCCATTGGTTCAGCTCAGTGTCGGAAATCCAGAACCTACTAATAGTGAAAAACTGCGTTAAGAATTTCTAACTTCCCTACGAATTTATTTTCCAGTATCAGTGCCAGGGACGGGTCCCAACTGTGAACCAGTTCTTGCACCAAGCGCACTAAGCCAACAGATCTGAACGAAAAAAAAAAACATATACTTTCAGAATCGTACGTTCTTTGCTTTCTGAAAAAAATTGCATTTGTGCCAGGGGCGGGCGCCACCTGTGAACTTAGTCAATTTATATAAGCCAACAGATTTGAACAAAAAAAAGTTATCATTTATTTTTGGAATCGTATTTTTTTTTACCTGAAAAAAGTTGCATCCTGGAATTTAATGAACATGAAGTTTTCAGTACCACTCTAAATTAAGGCTTTTTCGCGCTTGCCGCCATTTTGACAAATGCTAAAGTTCTTTTATCTTCCATTCTATCAGTAGTACAAACAAAAGCTTTGACTTTTTGTCACTACAGTGATACTCAAAAGTTGCATTTTGAGCGGTAGAAGGAGCCAAAGTGACCAAAGTTAATATTAGGGCAAGCGTTTCGTGCACCTACGTAAATCTTTCCAGACGGCGCACCGCACTTTGTATATACTCTAACCAACACAAGCTTCATAAGAAAATCTACCGATTGACCTATATTGGAGAAAACTGATTTGCTAAGATGGATGTGGTGACCATTTATAAATACGAAACTCCAAATTAACTTTCAGAGATACTTTGGATTATATATCATAGCTTTTTGATGTTATTTTTTTGGTGGGACTTTGAATTATACAACCTTATACAACCAAACTTCTTTATTTTTCTCTCGTCCGTCCAATTTTGTAATTCTGTTCCTGCGTTTGGAGCCATCTTTATCAGATCCGTACAAAAGCAATTTCTTCTTTTTTCACTTCGTGGCTTAAGCTAGGACCAAAATATCCGACGCCACCATATTCTGATGGATTTTGTTTGATTAATAAAGTTTTCTTCCTTAAATCATCGCAGAACATGCCAGCGGTTGTTATTCCTGCATAAGCTTTTACTTGACCTTATTAGTTCCACTGTACTTTTTAACATAATTACTTTTGTCGTACCATCCAGAGAAACTCTTAATTTTCAATCCTTTGAGCTACAATTATGCTTTGCACGATCCTTTCCGTGTCTTATGCTCTAACTATAATAGCCTTAATAATTTCCTCTCTTACGAACGATCTATGCAATCTATCACTTCTTCTATCTTAAGTCATCTTGACTTGCATCTTCAAGCATTCTTGACCAATCCTATATTATGAGTCACCCACTTGCTCAACGCTGCTCTTTTGGCTCTTTTTCTGATATAATGTTTAATTTTTATCTGACTTACTTGTTTTCAGGCGGTCTCGATAGCCTAGAGGCAGTGTACTAGACTATCATCCCAGATGTTGTGGGTTCGAATCCCACGTAAAGCCCTGGTCCTGCACTTTCTACTTTTGCTATTCCCCTAATTTTTCCAGTCTATTCTATATCCTTATCACTTACTCCCATTATCGGAATCACAATGGGCCTATTCTTGGCCTAAGTGAGTTGGGACACTAAGTCCCAACTGCCGCCCTGACCTACCTACATACCTACCTACTTGCTTTCAACTTTTTTATTGTAAGTCCTAGTGTCTGGACACTTCTTGATGTGAGTCGTTGCACATCGTTAAAAAGATCGCCCATCCGGCTAGAGACGCGGACTAGTTCATATCTATTTCCTCGTTTTATTTTCATTATTCAAAACTATAGGTACTATTTTTTATTATATATGATCAACTGAGCTTAATTGTGCTCCTTGAATAAATAAATATTATTATCTTAAAAAGTTCCTTACTTACTACGCTTCAAAGTCCAAAAAATTTTGAAAAGTCCCTAGGTTCTATTTTTCTTTTGATAGCCCTAAAAAAATCATAATTATCTTATAATAAAATATTTTCAGAAAGTCTTTGAACATCTATATCTTAATTTGCATTTTAAGTTACTTAAAAAAATCCAGGTTTTGGAAGCGACTTTTGGCACACGCCCAACTGCAAAAAAAAATTTTTAATAGGCGTTTTGCAGATTCTGATACTGTCTGTTAAAAGTCACTATGTTGGCAACAAGTCTTACTAGGAACTAAATTAGCTAGACAAGTTGAACTGGTTCAACCGTGTTCACATCGAACAATTTTGGGTTTGCGCCTTGCCAGTGTGAAACGTGCATGCGCAATGGCGCCATCTAGCGTTGCAGACTTATGCCACGGCTTCCTGGTTCGTGTCCTTGCTATATGATAGCAGTCTCGGCTGAAATATCACCAATGGTGTTAATTGTTTTTATTTAAAGTCAGCTGTTGCTGTAGCGGGCAGGGGGTTGATTTTTTTTTTTTGTCATAAAAAAAAGTAAAAGCTGTTTATTTTTAGAGTATTGAAGGAAGGAATGTTTGTTTAAGCACTTGTGGGCTGCGAAGGGATCATCCATAAACTACGTGACGCTCCAGGTGGTAGGGGGGTCTGGCGAAGCGTCACGCTCATATTTAAAATCTTCAAAAATATTCCGTCACTGTGTCACGATGGGGAGGGGGGGGGTCTATTTTGACGAAAATTATCGTCACGTAGTTTATGGATGATACCGAAGTCCCTTTGACACTTCAGAAGAATGAAGGCAAAGACGTAGGCCGTGCCTGCGAAAAGGCTCATAAGCTGTCTCCTTGGCAGAGGGCTTGCACGAAGCAGAGGTGCCTGAAGGAACAAACTGCTGCAAACCCTACCCAGTATAGTCTTCGTAGCTTTCCTTAAACCAGGAAGCAAGCCAACCAATTGCACTTCTTGCTTATAGATCTGGTCAGATTCTTCAAAGAACTTATGTAGCTCTTTCCAATTCCACTACTAAAGTTTCTAACGAAGATTTAAAGAGAAGTGCTTTCAAAAGTACTTAATTTTAGGGATGTGGCTTACAAATTTATGTTGCCTTAAAACTGGGTTAAAAAAATTTCTGTTACATCCATGATCATGTGGAACTTAAAGTCTGCCTTTTATTCCTTCGTTTTTGCTGCTGCTATGTTTCTGGGCAGGCTTGTGCACCCAGCCTGAGCTAGCTCCACATAAATATTGATGTGAGCGGCTCGAAACAGTTTTCAGATCACATATCAATTGCAACTAGTCACTGTTTGAGTTGATCGCACAAGGTTAGGTAATATACTAGCTACTTTGGCCATGTATAATTGTGGATAATTGGATATGCACTGTTAACTGGCATTGGTCGGTCGGTCACCCGCCACTTGCCGCTTGAACGGTTTCTTGCTTGTTGCAATAACTAAAAACATTGCCATTTATTTTGCAGGATGACGAACCGCCTGAGATTTGTGTGGTCGAGGGCGCGTTTACGCTGCAAACATTGACGCCTACGCAGCCTATGCCGGCTGTAGATGAGCTGGACACAAAGTTTGCCGAACTGGTGGAGGAGCTGGACTTGACGGCGCCCAATAAGGAGGCCATGCTTAGTCTGCCGCCACAAAAGAAATGGCAAATTTATTGTTCACGCAAGCTACCCATAGATGCCAGTGATGGTCCTGATGCAGCCACTATAAGCCAGCCCCCAACAGCGGATCATTATATAGAACGTTTGAAGGAGCTGGTTGTGCATGTCTCGCTCAGTCCCGAGGATTCACCCAGCCATGAGCTAAGCACACGTTTGGACAATCATACGGCATTTGTGGATGCCTTAAAGACAGCTTTACGCACATCCACGCACAGCTTTGTGCTGCGTTTTGTGGAACAGGATGGACTGCCGGCGTTGCTTAATTTGCTCATGCAACTGGATATACGTGTGGCAAACAGCTCGCTGCACACCAGTCTGATTGGTTGCATCAAGGCGCTAATGAATAACTCTATGGGACGCGCACATGTGTTGGCACATCCCACGGCCATTGATACCATAGCACGTTCTCTGGCCGCAGATAATATACGCACCAAAATTTCCGCCTTGGAAATACTGGGTGCAGTATGTCTAGTGCCTGGCGGGCACCGCAAGGTGCTGCAAGCCATGCTAAACTTTCAAGAGTTTGCTACGGAGCGCACACGTTTTCAAAGCATAGTCAATGATTTGGATAGATCCACCTATGCCTATCGTGACAATGTTAATCTCAAGACAGCGCTCATGTCCTTTGTCAATGCGGTGCTCAACTATGGACCTGGTCAGGAGAATCTAGAATTTCGTCTACACTTGCGCTATGAGTTTCTTATGCTGGGCATACAGCCGGTCATAGATAAGCTGCGCACGCATGAGAACGAGACGCTGGACAGGCATTTGGTAAGTTTAACCAAAGAGTTGTGTTAAATGCAAATTATTTAAAAACAAAACATAGTCTTTTCACTGAAAGTATAACTATATGTTTGTTTTTAGGACTTTTTTGAAATGATGCGCGCCGAGGATGAAAAGGAATTCGCTCGTCGCTTTAACCAGGAACACGTGGACACAAAGAGCGCCAGCGCCATGTTTGAGCTGCTGCGTCGCAAGCTGAGTCACTCACCCGCCTATCCGCACATGATGTCCATGTTGCAGCATACGCTTCTGCTACCATGTTAGTTGCATAAACAACTGCAGCTACTGAAAATGGACTTAATCCTTGCTATTTATTTACAGATACTGGTCACTGCACCGAGCACTGGCTGCTTATTGATCGCGTTGTGCAGCAAATAGTGCTGCAGGTGGAGCAACGTCCCAGCAGCGATCTCATTGTGGATCCCGATGATCCTAACAAGGCTTTGAAGCTGGCCGCCGAATCACCAGTGCATGATCCAGATGTGGCGCCGCTGCAAATTGATGTTAATAAGCTGGTGCGTCTGCTGGTCAAGGAGGAAGAGCTTACACAAGCACGCAAACGTGCCGATGAGCTGGAGCGCGAGAACTTTGATGTACAATCGCGTCTGGCCAAAAAAGAACAAGAACTGGATCTGCGCATGCAGGAGAAGGAAGATCTGGAGACTGGTTTGGCGCGCATGCGTGAACGCCTGGAAAAGGAATCGGCGCAGCACTCGCAAGCAGTGCAGCGTGCTCAGACCGCCGAAATGAAGGCTGAAGATCTGCAGCATAGACTACATAGCGAACAGCAGGAGCGTGCACGCTTGGAACGTCTAGTTACGGAGGGCAGCATACCCGATGATCAAAAGGTAGCCGGTCTAACTGGTTGCAATGGTGCCGTATCACCGCCACCACCGCCGCCACCCATGTTAAAGGCTGTGCCGCCACCACCGCCGCCCATGGCACCAACCATGTTGCCGCCACCACCACCGCCATGTCCGGGTGCACCACCGCCACCACCAAACATGGCGCCAGCCATGGGTAAGTTGTGGTTTGCAATAAAATTTGGCCATGTTTTTATATTTCCGTTTCATTGTGCAGCTCCAGCACCGCCCAAAATAGAGATGCCAAAGAAGAACGTGCCACAACCAACAAATCCGCTTAAGAGTTTCAACTGGTCCAAGCTGCCTGATGCTAAACTGCAAGGTACTGTTTGGAGCGAGCTGGATGAATCCAAGCTTTATAATAATATGGAGCTGGAGTGCATTGACAAGCTCTTCTCTGCCTATCAAAAGAATGGCGTCTCCGTAAGTTTAATTTGGTCAGGCCAAGTAGCAATTACTTATATATAAGAACAACAATTTTATAGGCCGTCGATGGCTCTTATGAGGATCTGCGTTTGACTGGTCAAAAGAAACAAAAAGTACTATCCGTTATTGATGGACGCCGCGCACAGAACTGCACCATTTTGCTCAGCAAACTAAAGATGACCGACATGGAAATATCCAAGTGAGTATTGAATGACAAGAAGCTACCAAATTTCTCTTAAACCAACACAATGTTTCGCTAACTTCTCGCAAATATAGAGCCATACTCTCCATGGACAGCAATGAGCAGCTGGCACTAGACATGGTCGAGCAATTGCTTAAGTTTACACCCTCTGCTGAGGAGCGCGCATTGCTGGACGAGCACAGCGAAGATATTGAATCATTAGCACGCGCTGATCGTTTTCTTTACGAGATTTCCAAGTGAGTACTATGAGCTACATATAATGAGGCGCAGCTAAACAATTATGTTTGCAGGATACCCCACTATGAGCAGCGCCTGAAAAGCTTGCACTACAAGAAGCGATTTATGCTGACAATCAATGACCTGATACCACGCATAAGCAGTGTTATGGAGGCCTCACGTGAGGTAGCACGTTCGCGACGTCTACGCAAGCTGCTTGAACTGGTACTCGCATTGGGTAAGTAACTGCAGCGTTGTGCACTCAAAGAAACTACTAATCACTTTATTGCAGGCAACTACATGAATCGCGGCGCACGCGGCAATGCCTCAGGCTTTCGTTTGGCCTCGTTGAATCGTCTGGCCGATACGAAGTCCAGCGCTGCCAAGGGCACTACATTGCTGCACTATCTGGTGCAGGTAATTGAAAAGAAGTTTAAGGATTTGCTTAAACTGGAGGATGATATACCGCATGTGCGTGAAGCCTCTAAGGTGTCACTGGGCGAGATGGACAAAGACATACAAATGCTGCGCACTGGCCTGGCGGATGTGGCACGCGAAATAGAGTTTCATCGCAGCTCGGGACCCGCACAGCAAGGTGATCGCTTTTTACCTGTTATGCGCGAGTTTCATGCACAGGCCTCGGTGCGTTTTGCTGAGCTGGAGGATAAGTTCCAGGACATGAAGACGCGTTTCGATCGCGCAGTGCGTTTGTTTGGCGAAGATGGCTCTGTCTTGCAGCCGGATGAATTCTTTGGCATTTTTGACTCGTTTCTGCTGTCTTTTGCCGAGGCGCGCAATGATAACGAAAGCTTTCGTCGCCGCCAGGAGGAGGAGGAGAAGCGTGCCAAGCAGGAGGCCGAGCTGAAAAAACGCACCATAGAGCGCAAGAACAAGACGGGTCTGATGAGCAGCGTTGCACGCAATCTGGGCTTTAAGTCCGCCTCAAATGAGAGCGACTCGCCCGCCAAGGGCGACAACAAAGGCGAGTTTGATGATCTGATTTCGGCACTGCGCACAGGTGACGTTTTTGGTGAGGATATGGCCAAGTTCAAGCGTTCACGCAAGGCACGCGTGCTCAACGGTGGCGCCACTGGACAAACCTCTCCGCCGCGTCATGGCAGTCTGCAGCGTGAGGAGAGTGGACGTGAGCGGGAACGCACCGTGCGTCGTCAGTAGTCTGGAGCAGCACAATTGTAAATTAAATTAAAGCTAGCTTTTGTTGTACTTTATAACATGTATCTTTTTTTTGCGCCCCAGAAGTTTATAGATACTATTTCGAGTATACGCGTCAGAATTTTTTTTAATTATTTATATAACGTGCATAGAAAAAAAAAACTCTAAGCGTGAAACCAAATTTTTTTAAAAAAAAAAGAAAAACAAAAAATTATGAAATATATATATATAAATATATACAAAACTATATTGTGTAATTTAAAACTAAAAAAAATATTATGAGTAGATACTAACAGCGAAATTGTAGCGTACCTTTTGAAATTGTATTCAGTTGCATAAGAGCTACCATATATAGACAACATATGTTATATAATATATACATGTAGCTAAGTAGCATATGCTATGTAGTTTACTATGTATTAAATTTTTTGTAGAATTTGCCACACAATTAAAAAATAACTAAATTAAACTTTAAAACAATACAAATTGTATGCTCATTATGGAAACCACAAAAACTCAAGACAACTTATCTTCTTACTCAATATAGTTTGAGTACTCGTAATATATAGCATTCATATAATATGCATATATGTATAGCTACAGTTATGTATACATAAAAGCCGTAAGGCCTGCCATAAAAGTCATGTTCATTATTATATTATAACTATTATTTTTTTTTTTTTTTAGCACGAAAATCAATTTACACATGACTCTATTAAAATATATATAACAACTACATATATAAATACAAGACATTTAATAAAAATAAAAAAAAACAGAAAACTATTTTAAAAGGTTTTTACAATTTATAAAATTAAATAAACACAAACAATTCGAACATGCTGCGACATGTTGCGGCAGATTTATTAAAAACAACAAATCATATTTAAATAAAAAAATAACACATTTATTATTAACAAAATATAAAATATTATTATTGTAAAATGAAAAGAAAATTTGTTTTAAATGTTAGGGAAAATGCCTTCTTTTGGAATTTGCGTTGAAAAGACACCTCAGCCTATTCGTTCTTGGACTAGCATGCCTCGTGTTGCAAGCTAAAGTTGTTCGCATCTAGGATCTGTATGACGTAGCTACAAGTTGGCGCCACATGGACTTGGTGTGCAACCTTGTTCAGCTCTGCCACCCAAAACTTGATTGAAAATTTGCATAGGTTGCGCACAAATAGCAAAATAAAAAGCAAAAAACCGCCGTAGAGCATACCTTGAGCAACCCGAACCAGACAGCACGAATAAAACAAACAAAGGCATTTGCCAAAAAAAAACGACACGAATATTATTTAAAGCACTTTTGCAAAACAATAAGCAAAACAATAAATCAAAATATGAAATAAGAAATAATAATAAAGAGTCCGGGCAGTAGTCGACGCCTTGGAACAGCTGTAAGTCAAAGAGCGCCCATTGTGCGCCGCGGGCTCTGAAATTCGAGTAAGGAACAAACGAAGGAAGCAATATTTTGCGGTTGCGTATCTTTAAGTTCGGCATGTGTGTTGGTGTGTGTGTGTGTGTGCGTATGTGCGTATCTGCGTATCTGCGTGTTTTCCCAAATGCAGTTTTTGGCAAATGTTTTTTTTTTTTTTTTTGTATGTAGATGTTTTGCAGATGCAGCCTGTGGCCAGGACTTCTAGAGCGCCCAATTCTCTGCATAAATCTTAATATGTCATAATTCGTTATAATTACCCAAAACCGCAAATAAATAGTAGGTACTTGGTTTTTACTGCCGTTTGATAGTGTCCTGCTGTGCCGCAAGTACAACAATAGTTAGTAGAGAGAGAGCAAAAAAATATGAATTCCTGAAATCCTGTACCCTTTTTTCCGAAACATATCTACAACTCCAAAGCTTTCGTAAAAATCTCTAAAAAGCTGTATTGCGTGGATTGAAGACTCACATAAGATATGCACAGGTTTAAAAGAATACTTTTTTTTAATAGATATTGTATATCTATATATTATTCATAACAAGAAAAGATCTCTTCTCCCAAGTCGGGAGACTTGGGCTGATGGCAGCCCCTGTGGAAACCTCCGGTGCAACAATGGTTCACGGAAGGGTCCAAAACTGAGCAGGGTGTAGGTGTTGGAGTCGTTGGGCCCAACACCAGAATCTTTATTGCAATGGGCATCTGGCCCAGCGTCTTTCAAGCATAGATTCATGCCATAGAGATCTGCGCCCATAGTATCCTTCGCAAAGGAACTAGGGGAGCAAACATCTGTATACACTCAGATAGCCAAGCAGCTATTAGGGCATTATCATCATGGAGCATCTCCTCCAGGATGGTTAAAGAATGCCATAGTTACCTCCAAACCCTGTCCTCCCTGAATAAAGTCATGCTATGTTTGATACCTGGACACTCAGGAGTGGATGGTAACACGATCGCTGACGATCTAGCACGACAGGGTGCATCCACCCTGACCACTGCCCCTGCGCCTTTCTGTGGTATTGGTTGATCCACAATCAAAACCATAATAAACAAATGAGCTGCAGGAGAACATAGGAGATACTGGTTCTCCTTACCGGGGCTGCGCCAAGCAAAAGGGATTGTCAAACCTCTGGATATGATCAAGAGAAAAGGTCTTGGAAGAGCGGACTTAAAACTCCTGGTAGCATACCTATCTGGCCGCCACACTGTTAGATACCATCTACAGAAAATTGGCCTATCGGACTCTTCAGAGTGCAGACTCTGTCTCGAGGACGATGAAACCACCAGACATATTCTCTGTAACTGCACAGCGCTGGTATGGGACAGAGCCTGTCACTTGGGAAAGGAACGGATTAGTCCCTTCCATCTTAGGTCAATACCAACAAAAGACCTATTGCTATTCATGCGGAAAGCGGAAATTCTTTTGCCGTAATTCATGGGTATGGTGCAAAAGATCTTCTGGTCGCAGTGCCCCACCTCTTTGTGAGAAACCCATACAGGAGAAAAAAAAAAATGAGTATATATATCTGCTCCAATTCAGAATATATTTTCCATGCCATTCCGTACGCTGGCAAAGGAAGTTCATTTGACAAAAATGTTAAAGTCTATCTACCATCGAATCAATCGAAGATTCCGAGATACACGCGTTCTACTTTGAGAACTTCTTCACGTCATATTATGAATGAAAGAAAGGTTCGGGCAATCGGCACTGTGGGATCAAAACGGCTAAAAGGAGCGAACAGTTAACTTGCAACAGAGAAAAGTCTAAAGAATCATTCGTACGATAACTCGATATCTGTAGTTGGCTGGGTATTACCAAAGTGACCTACCTAGTTAAGTCCTAGGCTGTTTCTGTTAACCGATTTTACCAGTTTTTGGAACACAGACCACATTGAAAAGCTCTATCAAGTTGCAAGTTAACCTATTAAGCAACATGACGGCCGGGAAGAGTGGGTTAGATATTGATTTAATTTAAGATGCTTCGCCAGAAGAGAGCTTATGTGCAGCTATTGGTAAGATTTTGGGCTCCCAGCTCGTGTTTAACCTCAGATCTAGGTGTTTATACAGACGCAGGGTAGAATCAAGCGATATAGGCCGTTCGGGCCACCAGACGACAGGGACGGCAACTCAATAACGACAACTCACTGCCTCCAAAGAGCCCAAGAGTAGAAATCCATGCTCATCTGCTTTTTTTACCGTCTTGGTATGGTTCTTGTAGCAAGAAGCATAGTAAATGATAAAAAATTCTTATTTGGGAAAAGTTCGTTAAAGAGAATTTTTTTATAGAAACGTGCGACTGTACCACCGCACAAGATTGAATCGCTGCCTCTCTCAACCAGGCCCGTTGGATTTTTGTTCTAATCTAGTGATGGGCAGTCTCTCAATTTACATAACACGCGTGGATAGAGCATAAAATTCTGCCGCTGCGAAGTCGTCACAACACACAGTGTAAGTATGACCATTTTCTCTCTCAGTTGATCTTGATTGTCGATCTTGCGCTCTTGTGCGCTTTTGCTTACTGCGCTGCTTACTCACACAAAGAATGTAATCAGGTGTTCAACAAATTTACTTTTTGCCAGAGTTTCATTTAAAACCTTTTGTTATGATGTGTACTTGACAAACTTACTTGCATAATGCCCGGACGAGTTCCATGAGGAATAGGCACAAAAAAAACCGACTTTCAATTGGTTTACATGAAAAGCGGGCAGCAACTGCCCGGCGTAAAATTTTAATCCCACAAATTATTACCCTAATAGCCTCATATTGTCGCGGCTTAGCATCGTTTATCAAAAAGCGCGTGCGTGCCACAAAAAAAAAAAAAAAATGCCATAATGAAAAAAAAGAAAATTGTCCAAAAGTAAATAAATAAATTTTCCGCGCGGTGAAAACTTATGCTGTGTCTCGCTTTCGCGTATTTGTTTTATTTATTAAAAAATTGAAGCTGCTGCGCAAACATTGGCGCTGCAAGGGGCAGGGGTAAAGCCTTTTTTCTTTTGTTTGCTTTGAAAAGTCAGCTGCCGCAGCCGCTGCTGCTGCTTTTGTTACCTTTGACCCTGGCACACGCTGGCGCGGTCATTCGCGGTCTGCAAGGTCCAGCCGCAGCAGGCGCAGCTTAGCGCCAGCTTCTGCGCCTGCGTCAGCGTCTGCGCTGGCGTCACTTGGTGGTGGCGTTTGGCAGCCGCAGCTTTTGTTTGTTTAGGTTATATCATGTCCCTCTCCATTTGGTACTATGCAGATGATGCGGTTGGTCCGTTGCCAAAAATATGAAAATATCAAAAATAACAAACATCAATAAACAACGGACAAAAAAACAAAAGGAAAATGACGCGTGGCCAGCGTAACTGTAAGCCGGAAAAACTTAACGGCTTTTTGATAGCTGTGTTGGAAAACCTTTCAAAAGTATTTTTTGGTTTTTTGAAATTTTTACTAATGCTTTTTGGCATTTTGTTCTTTTAAATACTTCTTAGTACATTACACGCATGGTGGGACTCAGGAGCAGTCTGCAAAGGTAACCAAGCTTTCCGAAACGTCAAAAGGAATGCGGTAAAGAATTGCTTGAAGAAATCTATGCGCAGGTAATAAATTATTTGAGTCCCACTTTGGACAAGATGAGCCAACATCAAGGCCCATAACTGTTGATCCAACCTCATTTTCGAAAAAGTAAGGTCCAATGACCCCGCCGGACCATAAACCGCACCAAACAGTCACACGTTGAGGATGGAGAGGCTTCTCAACAATAACTCTTGGGTTTTCCGAGCCCCAGATGCGACAATTTTGCTTGTTGACGTAGCCACCGAGGTAGAAATGGGCCTCATCAGTCAAGATGATTTTTCGATGGAATTCCGGATCATTTTCATGCATTTCAATCAGCAAAGACACGACGTTGTTGATGATCGGCCGGCTTGAGTTCTTGTGTTAACTGAACTTTTTAAGCCTTAATGCCCAATTCCAAAGAACGACGAGGAATGGACAAACCTGGGTTTTCTTCAACACTTTGGGCTACAGCAGCAATATTCTCAGTTGTTCTTGAGCGACGTGCACGGGTTTTATTCTTCACATCACTAACTTGTCCCAACAGCTCGAATTTTTCCACCAATCTCTGTATTGCGGTCCGGCAAGGTGCTTCACGACGACCCAAAAATGCTTTAGTTTTGCGAACTATGACTGCAAGATTTTCACCATTTTTGTAGTGTAAAAGAATGTCAAAGAATAAAAGCTTCAAAAATGACAGCTACCGAAATACCGGGTGATTCAAAATAACACCTCTTGTTGGAAAACCCTATATAATCTCAGAATTTAGTTCATATCTGCTAGGTTTTGATCCCAGCACTTTGATGTGCTGTGTAAGATCATATGGCCATCGATAGCGTAGTTACTTTTTAACTCGATGGTTCGATTTCCCGCAGAGGCACTGGTACATTTGCCTAGCTCTGGCAACGCTAGCAAAAAGACGCCATTTGCCGAAGAAAATCTCTGTAGTTCCCTATGCTCCACCTAGGCACGACTGACTAAATAGTCAAGTCAGGAAATTATTATTGCTTTTAAAGAACTTATGCAGCTAATCGAAGCGATACGAAATCGTAAAAGACATGTGGAAACAGCTCTACCCTAGGGCCATAGTATGAAAATTCTGATACACTTAAAAAAAAGATTTAGCTCGTGGTGCAACAGTTTCACCCACCGACTCCTAATGAGGCAATTTAAATGCTAATACTTTTCGTTTTCAACAAAATATCAAATTATCGCATAATCCCACAACATCAGCATACTTTGCGATATCTTTGATGGAAATAATAATAACAACAACAGCAACAACGGACTAAAAGGGGGATGCATTTGATCATTGAGGGTAGGGCTTATAATTATGATTATGAATATGAATTTAAATTCGGCATTTGGCTTTCAGCTTTTATATTATGAAATAAATCACATTTAAGTTGCTTAATAAGATTTCAGTTATACGAGAAAGTTGTGGATGCAGCTGCACCTGCTTCTTATAGATATGCTCTGGACAATGGGTGCTTGAATAGACGTTATACCTCTTTTGTCAGTTTGCGCCAAAAAATGTTGGCAAAAGATCAGAAATATCAAGGTATGGAAATACAAAAATTGAAATTTAGTCAAATGATTATTGGAAATTGATACTGGCAGGTTTTTATTTCGACCCCAGCTTAAGTCACACGAGGGGCCCGACGAGTGCGCTAGGAAAGCAGTTACGCTTATAGCAATACCTCTGAAGAATCACGTAGTCGATCAGAGCAGAGGCAGAACGCTAATGGGACACTGTATTCGGTCGTCGCAACTCACAATCCAAAGCGAACTTCCGAGCTCCTGCGACTCCTTGAGCATATGAGTAAATGTTATAAAGTCAGCTCCGAAATCGTTTAGGCCCGGTCCGTCCGTTTATAATCACTTATTTTTAATTTTCCGAACCTCAAAATTTTGTCACCTTTTCAGTTTCAAAAGCAACTAGTTTTCCCAACTCTCTTACAATAGTTCGCGCGTCTCTCATAAAAAGTCGAGCAAAATCTCTACACACACACGCTATACACCAATACATTTGCAATTTGGATGGCACTCCTTTTGGCCACCCTCTGTTGCAGGAACCGCATTGTTTCGGTTTGTACACTCGTCAGCAACGCATTTCGTTATACATAAGTAATACGCTACCTACAACAGTATATAAGTGTAGTACATACTACCACTGCTCTATAATTTTGTTAATCAAAACAAAAACAGCAACACGCAAGAGGGGGGTCAACTGGCCAACCCAAGCGTCTCATTTCCCAGCGGCACGTCAATAATTTAGAAATTTTGAAAATTTCCAAAAATTAAATATAGTTCATAAGGCGTCGTGAATTATTATTAGTTGGTGAAATGCCACAAAACACAAATCAAATCTAATCAAGCATAGAAAGCGGCAAGGACTTTTGCCGACTTTTCCCATAGTACTAGTTGGCAAGGGGTAGCGAGGTGCCGCAGCGAGCTCACCCCTCATCAAACAAAAAAAAAACAAAAAAATAGAAGCCAAGGCCATGTTCTAATTTTTTTCTTCCTTTCACTAAGCAACTGCAATTACATTTCATTTTTTATTTTTCTTCTTGATTCCGATTCCGATTTCGATTTCGTTTCGTTTTCTTTTTATTTGTGCATTGTTTTCTTATGGACCCGCGCTGCTCACGCCATGGCCACAGACCCCGGGGTGGGGTGTCTGAGGTGTGTGTGTGTGTGTGTGTGTGACTGCGAGTGTGTCCTACCTATGGGTGTCAAGGATTTGTCCGTTGTTATTTTTGTTGTGATTTTATTTTTTGGGCCAGTAAAGAAAGGCTGACAGGCAGAGAGACGAGCCTTGTAATTATTTAGTTTACTTACTGTTTTTTTTTTTTCCATTCCCTACTTCCTTTATCTGGGTGCCGGCAATTTTTTTGGTTGCTTTTAATCGGGTCTCAGACGCAGGATCAGTGGCTCGGAAATTTTCAATTTCATGCTTAGTTTTCGTAAATTAAAAAAAAGCATCAACGTTTAGCTTGGGAAAACTTGACACAAAGTGCAAAGGACCTAGGAGTCTGGGATTTTAAGTAGCTCACATAGATCGAGTTTTTGTTAACGTACACGAAAAAGTTAGTCATCAAGGACATATATAGGTCAAACTGCTGCTTTTGGGCTAGCTCAGCTATGAAACTTTCAGATGACACTTTATTACGTGCTTAAGGCCCATACGCAGCATGCAAAAATTCCGCACGAAATATCAAAACTTCATATAAATAAAAAATCCCTTTTTTGGGAAATTTTTTTTTATATGAAGTTTTGACATTTCGTGCGGAATTTTCGCATGCTGCTTATGGGCCTTTAACCTTAAAACTTTAAGACCCGCCAATTTTTAAAACCGAAATCAAGCAGCTTATAATAAAAAATGAAGGCAGAACATTTATTAAATGCATAAAACCTATAAAAAATAATAAGTATAGAAAATTGTTGCTGACCATATCGTAACTGGGATTATAATCTCTGCTCTCCTCTTTTTTCCATATGGAATTTTGACTTTATACTCACAGCTGTTATAGGCATCAAATTTTGAAAACCAAAACTCAAAAGTTTTCCAATTATAAATTTTGATGATTTTTATTCTTAAGGCCCGTACGCAGCATGCAAAAATTCCGCACGAAATGACAAAACTTTATATAAATAAAAAATCCCTTTTTTGGGATATTTTTTTATATGAAGTTTTGAAGTTTTTTTTTGTTAGATATCGATTGAAAGATATTATTTAAAGCTTTAAAGAGCGTGCCTTGGTTCAAAAGATATTTAAATTAAATGTTTATTTTGAAGCGTCTAGCTGGATAAGGATAATAATAATAATAATAAGATTTTATTTCAATTTTTTAAATGCAAATATTCTTCAGCACAAAATGATGCTGCAAATATTCGGAAAAGCAGTTTCTGCTGCTTGGAACTAACTCTGACCCTTCAAGCAATTAGCTAATTAACGCAGCTTAAGGATTCCTATAAAGGACACACATGCAGTCTATATATCACCCGAGAAACGCTCAATTTTGACATTTCTGCAGCATCATGCAGACAATTTGCATATTAAATTAAACAACAACACGACAAAAAAAATTTGATATTTTTCTACAAGGTTTTGGAAATTTTTTCTATAAAAAAATCAACGAAAAATTTCCGTGTTATTAAAAGTAAGCAAAGGATGTTAAGCAAGTTTTGCCAAGTGACAGGCGAGTGGAAACCCCGCGGAGTCCACAACAAAGACAAAGGGTTAAATGCAAATGAAGAGAGAGCGTAGCGACACGGCACAGCACAAGATGAACAACGGCAATAAAGGGGCAATAGACATATTTGAGAAAAACAAGCAATTCCAGCAATTCCAAAACAGGACATGCTCGACCAGAACCCAGACATGCATATATGCCATAGGCTCACCCCATTTGCTGCTGGCCAACCCTTGATATGGCACAGTTGTCAAATGTTTTTGATAGATCAGTTGCCACTAGGACGTTTGTGAGACAGTTTTCTCGGCTCGCGGCTCTCGCTGTGACGTCGTAGTTGCTCGCCTGGGACCATGGGACAGCTACAAATTAATTTTCCTTCAACTTGATTCCTGGGTTCCCTGCTAGCAATTAAATTTAAATGAAAGCGTTGCAATATATTTTGTAAAATAAAAAAATTGAAATAAAACGAAAAGCGCATTAGGCGCAGAGTCCAACTCGAAAATTTTTAACTGGGGTGTTTTTTTTCAGCTCCTTTAAGGCCGGCAAAGCTTCGGGGCCGCCGCATTGAAGTTAAGCTAGACAAATGCGCAGTTTGATCACTCCTATAGGCAGCAACCGGCAGCTCAACCGAGACCTGCACCATTTATCCTTTGAATAGATTAATACTCATTTAAGATGTGTATGCTTGGAAGTAAATGCTCTTAAGCCTTGAGAAATAAACGCGTTTGAGCATACCTGAAAATATTATTATATATTTATCAAAAAATATCTAAAATTGAAGGAATTTTCTTAGCTCCGTTTTTGGTAGTTTCAATGGAAAGACTTTATTTTATTTTAGCACCATAGCACTATTTTATTCTCTGCGAATCTTTGTATGTTCAAGTTGATTGAACCAGCTTAAACCTTTTTTCATAGGAATTTTGAATCCAGTACGAGCACAAAACAGGTGGCAGATATCAAACTAGCATCGGCTTGAGGCCAAGCAGGGTTGCTCCTGTGGCGCTGGCAACTTCTCTGCGGCATTATTTTCTTCACTTCGCTTTAGCTCCAAAGATGTGCACTCAAGCCAAGGCTTTTGCTCGACGTAGTGTCATTGGAAAGCTTGTCAATCATCCTTAGTACTAAACAAACATATGATATATTAAAAGAGCAAGCTTTGCAACAAATGACAAAATTAAAGATATTTTTTTTTTAAAGAAAAAAGGTATTTGTTTGTGATAATGTTTATTTAAATAAAAACTTAAAAAGAGTTACATTGTTATCCCCAGCTCCACCAAATGGGTCAAAAACTCCAGTTACTTGGTAATCACTAGCTCCACCAGATGGGTCAACAGTAGCAGTTGCATCGGAATTACCAGATCCGCCGAATGAGTCAAAATCTCCAGTTGTATCGCAAACACCAACTTCGTCAGATGGGTCAAAAACTCCAGTTGCATCGGAATCACCAGTTCCACCAAATGGGTCACAAGGTCCAGTTGTATCGGAAACACCAACTTCGTCAGATGGGTGAAAATCACCAGTTACATCGAAATACCCAGCTCCTCCAAATGTTTTTAAAAAACTCTAGTAACATCGGAATCACCAGCTCTACCAGATGGGTCAACCGCATCAGTTGCAAGGAATCTCCAGTTCCACAAAATGAGTTAAGAACTCGAGTTGTATGGAAAACACCAACTTCGGTTTTTTTTTTAAAAGAAAAAAGGTATTTTTTTGTGATAATGTTTATTTAAACAAAAACTTAAAAGTAGTTACATTGTTATCCCCAGCTCCACAAAATGGGTCAAAAACTCCAGTTACTTCGTAATCACTAGCTTCACCAGATGGGTCAACAGCAGCAGTTGCATCGGAACTACCAGATCCGCCGAATAAGTCAAAATCTCCAGTTCTATCGCAAATACCAACTTCATCAGATGGGCCAAAAACTCCAGTTGCATTGAAACCACCAACTTCGTCAGATGGGTCAAAGGCATCAAATGCATCGGAATCACCAGTTCCTCCGAATGGGTTAAAAACTCCAGTTGTATCGGAAACACCAACTTCGTCAGATGGGTGAAAGCGACAAGTAACATCGGAATCCCCAGCTCCGCCAAATGTTTTAAAAAGCTCCAGTTACATCGAAATCACCAGCTCTACCAGGTGGGTCAACAACATCAGTTGAATCGGAAACCCCAGTTCCACAAAATGAGTCAAAAACTCCACTTCTATGGAAAATCGAAGTTGGTGTTTTCCATACAACTGGAGTTTTTGACTTATTCGATGGAACTGGTGATTCCGATGCAACTGATGTTGTTAACTCATCTGGTAGAGCTGGTGGAACCCAGCTCCACCAAATGGGTCAAAAACTCCAATTTCATCGGAATCACCATCTCCACCAAATGTGTCAGAAACTCCAGTTACATCGGAATTCCTAGCTCCACCAGATGGATCAACAACATCAGTTGCATCGGAATCACCAGCTCTACCAGATGGGTCAACAGCATCAGTTGCAAGGAATTCCCAGTTCCACAAAATGAGTCAAGAAAACTCCAGTTGTATGGAAAACACCAACTTCGGTTTTTTTTTAAAAGAAAAAAGGTATTTTTTTGTGATAATGTCTATTTAAATAAAAACTTAAAGGTAGTTGCATTGTTATCTCCAGCTCCACCAAATGGATCAAAAACTCCAGTTACTTGGTAATCACTAGCTCCACCAGATGGGTCAACAGCAGCAGTTGCATCGGAATCACCAGTTCCAGCGAATGAGTCAAAAACTCCAGTTATATCGCAAATACCAACTTCATCAGATGGGCCAAAAACTCCAGTTGCATTGAAAACACCAACTTCGTCAGATGGGTCAACAGCATCAGTTGCATCGGAATCACCAGTTCCACCGAATGGGTGAAAACTCCAGTTGTATCGGAAACACCAACTTCGTCAGTTGGGTGAATGCCACCAGTTACATCGGAATCCCCAGCTCCTCCAAATGTTTTAAAAAGCTCCAGTTACATCGGAATCACCAGCTCTACCAGGTGGGTCAACAACATCAGTTGAATCGGGAACCCCAGTTCCACAAAATGAGTCAAAAGCTCCACTTCTATGGAAAACCGAAGTTGGTGTTTTCCATACAACTGGAGTTTTTGACTTATTCGATGGAACTGGTGATTCCGATGCAACTGATGTTGTTAACTCATCTGGTAGAGCTGGTGGAACCCAGCTCCACCAAATGGGTCAAAAACTCCAATTTCATCGGAATCACCATCTCCACCAAATGTGTCAGAAACTCCAGTTACATCGGAATTCCTAGCTCCACCAGATGGATCAACAACATCAGTTGCATCGGAATCACCAGCTCTACCAGATGGGTCAACAGCATCAGTTGCAAGGAATTCCCAGTTCCACAAAATGAGTCAAGAAAACTCCAGTTGTATGGAAAACACCAACTTCGGTTTTTTTTTAAAAGAAAAAAGGTATTTTTTTGTGATAATGTCTATTTAAATAAAAACTTAAAGGTAGTTGCATTGTTATCTCCAGCTCCACCAAATGGATCAAAAACTCCAGTTACTTGGTAATCACTAGCTCCACCAGATGGGTCAACAGCAGCAGTTGCATCGGAATCACCAGTTCCAGCGAATGAGTCAAAAACTCCAGTTATATCGCAAATACCAACTTCATCAGATGGGCCAAAAACTCCAGTTGCATTGAAAACACCAACTTCGTCAGATGGGTCAACAGCATCAGTTGCATCGGAATCACCAGTTCCACCGAATGGGTGAAAACTCCAGTTGTATCGGAAACACCAACTTCGTCAGTTGGGTGAATGCCACCAGTTACATCGGAATCCCCAGCTCCTCCAAATGTTTTAAAAAGCTCCAGTTACATCGGAATCACCAGCTCTACCAGGTGGGTCAACAACATCAGTTGAATCGGGAACCCCAGTTCCACAAAATGAGTCAAAAGCTCCACTTCTATGGAAAACCGAAGTTGGTGTTTTCCATACAACTGGAGTTTTTAACTCATTCGATGGAACTAGTGATTCCGATGCAACTGATGTTGTTAACTCATCTGGTAGAGCTGGTGATACCGATGTAACTGGAGTTTTTGACACTTTTGGTGGAGCTAGGGACTCCGATGTAACTGGTGTTGTTCACCCTTCTGACGAAGTTGGTGTTTTCAATACAACTAGAGTTCTTGACTCATTTTGTGAAACTGGTGATTCCGATGCAACTGATGCTGTTGGCTTATCTGGTTCCAGTTCCACAAAATGAGTCAAAATACTAACTACTCCAGATGGGTGACAAACAAAAGCTACATCGGAATTCCCAGCTCCACCAAATGGGTCAAAAACTCTAGCTTCATCGGAATCACCAGCTCCACCAAATGGGTCAAAAACTCCAGCTTCATCGGAATCACCAGCTCCACCAGATGGATCAACAGCATCAGTTGCATCGGAATCACCAGTTCCAGCGAATAAGTCAACAACTCCATTTGTAGTGAAAACACTAACTACGTCAGATGGTTCAGGAACACCAGTTGTATCGGAATCACCAGCTCCACCAAGTGCATCATTTTTAACAGTTACATCGGAATAACCAGTTCCACGAATATCGCAATTTAGTCACAATTAAATAAGTGAAAAAACATTTATTTTTTTTAAATAAAGCCAGAATTTATTTATGAAAAATTTTGTCATCTAAAAATAGATATTTTCACGTCTGGGCTCGTGAAAAGTGACACAGTCCATGCTGCACTTATAAGTTCTCTTCCTGGCCCATCGATCTGCTCAAGATCAGATTATATGACCACGAAAATTCTCCATAGTAGGAAATTTAGATGCCTCATTCCAAATCGCGAGACTTGGACTGAAGGCAACCCCTGTGGTAACCTCCGGTGCCAGCAATGGTTTACGGATGGTTCCAAGACGGAACAGGGTGTAGGTGCTGGAATTGTCGGACCCAACACCAGAATCTCTATTGCAATGGGTATCTGGTCCAGTGTCTTTCAAGCAGAGATTCACGCCTAAGTGGTCTGCGCCCACAGTCTCCTCCTTAAAGGTACTAGGGGTGCTAACATTTACATATTTACAGATAGCCAGGCCGCTTTCAGCGCATTGTCTTCGTGGAAAATCTCCTCCACGCTGGTTAGGGAATGCGTGAACAAAATCCAACTCCTGTCCTCCCATAACAGAGTCACGCTCTGTTGGGTTCCTAGACATTCAGGAGTGGAAGGTAATTCGACAGCTTATGAGCTCGCAAGACTGGGTTCCTCTTCGCCCACCACTTGCCCCGCGCCCGTCTGTGGCATTAGCTGGTCAACAATGAAAACCAAGGTCAACAAATGGGCCTTAGGTGAACATAGGAGATATTGGTTCTCTTTACCGAATTTAAGACAAGCAAAAGTGCCCACTCCAAAAAAATAGCCAGTACCTTAAAATAAAAAGGCCACGATCAAGTTGACCATAAAGCTCGATACGTCTGTATAAATGCAAAAAAAAGTTATTAATTGTATAAATGCAAAAAAAAGTTATTAATTGTATTACTTAAACATAAATATATCAATTAAAAGTAAGCTGACATAATGTTTGTCTAAACTATCAAAATTCAAAGTCAATTTCCTAGTGCTCTACAGCGGTCAGCTGCTTAAAGGAGGGTACCAACCTCTTTCATTTATGATTTATGCTTTCTTTGTTCTGACAATCAAAGGCATTTCATATTTCCCTAAAGCAATGTCCTGTCAAAACAAGCAAAGGGTTAAAACTTGACCGCCAAAAATTGACCAAAAAACCGCGCGTCTGCGCGTGCCGCGACTTCCCGCGGATTTGAACTGCGCCACCTTAGATCAAGAACGAAAAGAAACCGGGACAACCCTTTTTTTTCTTTTACAAGATGACCGCTGGGCAGTGCTGGTGCTACTGCTGCTGTCTGTGAAAAATTGCCTTGTGAGCAGCGTGAAAAATGGGAAAAACATCAAATCGACGCATTTGATGAGGGTCGATGAGATGACGACATGTCGTCCCAAGCAAGACCATGTCTTTGAACATTGCTGCTCTTTAGCATATAAAATGCGACGTCATTTAGACAGCAGACAGTGGTACTCTTGGCATCTGCCTGGAACAGGTTGCTTCTCTAATTGAAGCCCCAAAGATCAAGAACGCGCACGCGCCATTTATGTAAATACATAGCCGAAAACACCTGCAATCAATTGATTTGAAATACATAAGCAGCTACATAGACACAGACAAAGTCAAACAGGTGGCACACACACACACACACACAAACACTCGGGTTCTTTCTTACTCAGTTATATAAACATAAAGTTGATATATTACAATGTTCCAGCCAGCCCGCAACGAAATGAAAAATCACCGTGCCATATTACCTTGGCAAACAATTTGAATAGCTAGGAAAATGCTGAGCCAAGGTGCAAAGCGAGCAGAATGGGAACTATACTTACTTAGTATGACAAACGGGATCAAGAACGAAATCGAAAATTTTTTTTCGTTTTGGGACCAAAGAACTAGGCAATTTTTATGCGTCAGTTGCAGCGAAGCGGAAAACTGGTTCCGAACTCGCTCAATGCCTCAAAAATGCAGCATTTAAACATTCGACACACACTCACACACACACACACACACACACACAACAGCGGCACACATATAGCCAGGACATAGGGAGTGCACATTGAAATGACAGCAACTTCCTCGATGAGGATTAGCTGAGAAACAAGAACAAACGCAGGTATTTCCAAAGACAGAAACAAAAGCCATAAGCAATGCGTTAGGAAACTTTTTTATAAGGTACTCTTATATAGGGTTTTCCAATAAGAGGTGTTATTTTGGTATTCAAAGAAAAATTCAATTTTTTGAGATAAATGATCGGATGTTTATTTCATAATAAAGAGGTATGCCGTTAATAATGAAAAACAACATCAGCCAAATGGCCACCACGACCACGCCTACAGGACCAAATCCTTTTCATGAAATTTTCCATAACCAAATCGCAAAGTGGCTGCCCTATGTCCTCGATAGGTCCAATGACCCCGCCGGACCATAAGCCGCACAAACAGTCACACGTTGGGGATGGAGAGGCTTCTCACCAATAACTCTTGGGTTTTCCGAGCCCCGGATGCGACAATTTTGCTTCTTGACGTAGCCACCGAGGTGGAAATGGGCCTCATCAGTGAAGATGATTTTTGGATGGAAGATTTTCCCCATTTTTGTAGTGAATTTTAATAATTTTTAATGCGTTTTTGAAGTGTGTAATGGCGTAGTTTCTACTTGTCAAATGTCAAAGAATAAAAGCTTCAAAAGTGACAGCTACCGAAATACCGGGTGATTCAAAATAACACCTCTTGTTGGAAAACCCTATATATATTTTTAGATGACTGCTCTGCATAGCCAGTGAAGTCAATTTTTCAACCACTTGAGCTCAACAAAAGCTAAGTAATAACTTACTCTTAACTTTTCTTTTAGAAATCGATAGACAAACTAAATTATAGCTATTGCGAGGGCAGTTTGAAATTTTACTAAGCTCTTCATTAAGTAAAAGCGTACAGTTGAGCACAGAATTAAAACAACAACTTGTATGCTCAGCTTGTCGGGCAAAAAGGCAAAAGTGCACGAGTAACAACGATTTGAAAAGCACAGAGGCATGCAAAAATAGCTATCCGCGAGAGACAGGGATTTACGAAAACAGAGCTGCACGTTAAAGCCGACCGCGGACGACTTTGGGATACCCTGTACCACTCTATAGCAATAAAATCTGGTATATTGCTTAAGAACTCCAAAAGATTTACCGAATTTGTTACGATATTTTCAAAACCAAAAAAAAACACACGCATTTTGCAACAATCACGTTCATGGATGATGTTTTACAATTTATATTGATACAGATAAAGGATAAGAACAGGGAAATAAACAAATACATTAGTTTAATTTATTCTATTTAAATATAACTTAGTTTCGTAGAGCAAAACATGAAGTTCGTTTTCGATTGCGAACAATAAATGCGTCCATTAAAGATTCGATATCAAGCGTATCAACCAAATTCGGATATGTATGTAAAATGGCCACGTGATTAAGTCGATCCTGAGCCATGGTAGATCTTAAATAATTTTTAACTCGGCGTAACACTGAAAAACTTTTTTCATTGGAACATGAAGAACCTGGTATCGTCAGAACTAATGTAAGAAAACGAACGAATTCGGGCACGATTGTCAGATAATTTTCCGTTTCTCTAAGAAACTTAGCAATTGTGCTCAAATCTGAAGCTTTTCTACCCTCACGCGCCATTAGCTCCAATAAGAAGTCTCTATATTTGGTCAAACAGAATTCATTGAAATCTCCTCTGTAAAATTTTATGACTGCGTCATTATTTTTTGATTTGCCAATCGCAGAAAAAATGTATCTGGTCGAAAATCTCACAAAATTTTTTTTTTGTAATAATCTTTTGGGGAATCAAAAATATGGTTTTCTGTTACGCCATCTTCCACTCCTTTTGGAATTCGACGTTTTCTTGGCAATTTTGGTTTTTCAATCTCAAGTTTAGATGCCAATTCGCAAATGTTTTTCCAAATCGATTTAAATTTTTGATCCCGAGACTCATTCATTACAGTTGACACGATTTCTACCTTTCGATAAGATTCGACAACACACAGTTCCGATGATTGCAGCTCTTTGTTGAGGATTTCAATCCGTTCAAAGATTTCGATCATGGCAGTCAAAAGAAAGAGAAACTTGAACGACTCCATATTGGAAAACTCCATAGAAAACATTAGAATTTAGGGTTTTGTCCGATAATTCCGAGTGGGTATGTTTTGGGGAGTGGGATGTTTTCCGAGTAGGTACCACTACCCATACTACCCACGTCAACCGCCGGCCCTGATGGGGACTATTTGATGTAGTCAACCGATTTTGATAAAATTTGCTACAGTGCTTGGAAAAACATCCGAATGCCAAAGTTGATACAAACGAATCATCCATCAAAAATTTTTGCTTTTCCTATCAAAAAAAAAAAAAAAAAAGATTGTCTCCTATGGAATAATAAGGGCTCTAATTTAAAAGTTTGGTTGCTCTAGCTCTTACCATCGCTGAGCTCCAGGAGTTCATACGGACGGACAGAAGGACATGAGTGTCTCGACTTCTCTAGACATCCTAATCATATTTAGGTAACTTTGAGGGGTCTTCGACGTCTCCTTCTAAACATAACATTCAATTATAGGCATGCACAAACTTAATATACCCTTTGTATCAGGTATAGGGCACAAAAAGCTTTTGCAATAGAAACATAAAGCGGTCTGTCTGGGCATCACTGGATCCCAGCGATCCAACGACGCTGGCAGCCCTGGATGTCATTCTAAACCGCGAACCAGTGGGCAAATACACACTCCGAGCACTAAACCCGCTCACACAATCTTCTTGTGTTCACGGCTATGTCGGCAACTGAGTTGGGCACAGAGAACAAAGCTACTAGAAATGGAACGATTCGTAAAGGTCTTCCCATAGAGATAAGATTCAAAACGAGAAATGGCAAAATGTCGGACGCATCCTATAATAAAAAAACTTCTAAAATTGGTTACCAAGCAAAACATAAAAGTATTATGCCCAGAAAACATTTTTTGACCGCACTTTGGGGGCTGCATATACTGAACCAATTTCAATAAAGCTAGAGTGATTAGGAACTTGTGGAAACTCCAAAAAAATTCCGAACGTCTTATGCGTTCAATAAAACTAGCCAGCTCTCATCACAAGTAAGCAGCATAAGTTGTAAACCATAGGGGATTACATTTTTTTCTTAAACCACTGCACAGAAATGACGCAGAATTTTGAGTGCAGTTTTCACACAAAGTTTGCAAACATTGGAAAAGCCATAAAAGTTTGAATATCTTTTACAGCAGTATTTAAACTGCTCGTAAAATAAATAATTACAACCCAAGGGGTGCGATCATATAATAACTCTGATGAAAAAAGTAGAAAAACAGGAGAAAATGTAAAACTGTTGTCACCAGTTTAACGATCACTTAAAACTTTTATGGTCACACTATAAATCCCAACGAATTGTTGATTTGCTTTTGACACCAGCCAAAGTGGTGCTATAAAAGGGCAATTTGGGAACTGGTATCGGGAGTGGTGCAAAAACCCACAGCACACACCTTTACCCGCATCAACGCACGACTTGTCGGGATCTTTTGTATTGTCGTTGTTGTTGTTGTTGTTGTTGTTGTTGTTGTTGTTGTTGTTGTTGTTGTTGTTGCAGTTGTCAAAGTACATGGAAAATTAGCGTATGGCAAGTAAAATTAGCAAACAGGGAACTGCGGGGGAAAAGTTGCAATAAGCATGCTGGTCCCGAAAGACCTTAGTGCGTACACAGTAACTAAATGGAGTTATGTACAAGCTGCTACCAAATGCTGCCAAGAACATGTTTTAAGGTTTGACTTTGTTGCCTTTTGCGAGGGTTGACTTTAATTTATTGGAATTACTAAAAAGAAACAGTGTAAGTATTTGATCAAAATTTACATCGATGCGTTGAAAATTTTTGTGGTTTTTAGGAGAGAGTGTGAAAGTGGTACAGCGAATAAGAGAGCTTTTTGGGAAAATGTAAGCATTGTTAGGCTCACATGGGTAAACGTGCTAAATGAGTTTTCACGTTTTGTAACGTTGACACAATGGGTAGAGGCAGGTCCGACGAGAGAGGGGAAAGGGGCGATTCCCCCGGGCCCTGAGTTTTCTAAGGGGTCGGTGCATTTTCCCCCCGGGACCGGATTTTCGAATGATATATTTTAACTCGAAAACGGTTTAAATGTTTTTTAGAACATTTTTCATAAAGATTTAAAAAAGACAACCGCTTTTCCATAAGTACAAAATATTAACTATGCAAAAAGTTCTTGATTTGTAGGAACCAAAAGAATTTATTTGTAAAGGCCTATACGCAGTTCGAAATATTTCGCGCGGAATGACAAAACTTCATATAAAAAAAAAATACCAAATGGACTCCTTAAAGTATAATTCGTCGTTAGCGAATTTTTATTTGTTCAACGAACACTTTAAAAGGTGCCGCAAAGGAAGTGCGTGCGTTTCACTGCGCAGAAAACTGGTTCAATTTTGTATGGTAGCTATATGAAATAGTGAACCAATTTTGACCAAACTTTCAACAAATGTTTAGACTGAAACAAAAGACAACTAATATAAATTTGGTTCCAATATTTTACAAAATAACAAAAATGTTGTAGTATGTATTTATGGGATTTTGGAAACTTGCAATACGAATTTTGTAACTTATTGAAACAATTTTGTTTTAATTTTAAGGATTGGATTAAAATTAATAGTTACAAGAGAGCTTTAATATAAGTATTATTTTTATTAATAATAACACTAGTTTACAAATTTAAAAAAAAATGTTGGTATCCTCAACATGTACAAGTCATTACCGTAGTAAAATGGCACGCTGAATCCGAAAATGAAGTCTAAACATTTTTTCATGGAAAGGATTTCGAGATATTTCGAAAAAATCATTTTTCGAAATTAAAAAAAAGTGTCTTTACTTAAAAGCAAATGTCTCTGGTTCTACCAAACCGATTTTGACAATTATTTTACTAAACTGTAGCTAATTGAATTACCTATCCATTATACTTGAAACGTTTTTTTTGTCTAATTAACAGTTTGGACGCTATTTACGCATTCATATGAATTTTTTGTAATTTTTGGCAAAGTTTTGAAAAAAATTCTATTGCGAATGTAAATTTAAAAATTTAAAAAAAATGTTCATACAGTTTTTTTTCATGGCTCAAAAAGTTTGATCGATTGCAAAAAAAATGAGTGGCTGTTTATCAAAATCGGAGAAAAAATGTGGAAATATCAAGTATTTTTGTAAAAAGTGAAAAACGTAAACTTGTTTGAAAAACCAAAAGTTTTAGATGAATAATTCATTTAATTATAAAGATATTGTTACCAAATTTGGCACTCGAAAGTTTTTTGGAGTTTTCAAGCTCTGTACCAAATTTTATCAAAATCGTTCGACTATGTCCTATCTATAGGATCGATCGTTCAAAAAAACGTGTTTGGTGCAAAATCCGGTATACTGCTCAAAAACTTCTAAAGATACATATATATATTCCAAATTTGGCTACTATATTTTCCGAAACAAAAAAATATATTTTAACCGATCGAACCTATGGGCGGTATATGATATATGCAATCGATTTTGATCAAATGTGATACAGTGCTTGGGAGCTATAAAAAAACTTAGGAACGCCAATTTTGGTCACGATATCTTCATCGAATTTCCTTGAAAAAAACGTTTTCTTTGACCTTTCTGTCATATGGTGGCTATATGAAAAAGTACAGAACTTAAGAACTTTCGATCGCCAAATTTGCTTGCGAAATCTTTATAAACAAACAATTTATCTATCTAAAACTTTAGGTTTTCAGAAAAATTGAGTTTTTGTACTTTTTACAAAAATTTCCGTTTATTCCATAATTTTACTCCGATTTTGATAAACAACCACTTATTTTCTTCGTAATCTATCAAACTTTACGAGCCACGAATAAAACTGTATGAAAATTTTTTTTTTTTAAATTTTTGTTCGAAATGAAATTTTTTAAAAATTTGCTAAAATTTTCTTAAAATTTCATATGAATTGATTAATAGCGACCAAACCGTAAATTTGACAAAAATATGTTCCACTTATAATCGATGGATAATTCAATTATCTACACTTTGGTAAAAAATAATCAAAAGAAGTTAAGTACAGCCAGAGATATTTGCTTTTAAGTAGACAAACTTTTTTTAGTTTCGAAAAGTGTTTTTTTCGAAATATCTCGAAATCCGTATGTTGAGGATACATTTTGCTGTATAGTGTAATTAATAATTTATTAACATCATGAATCTTTTCAAGCGTGAATTATAAACTCAGTTTAAGAGATTTATTCGCGGCCATTTTTTCAAGAAGCTCATTGGGATTAACTCCCAAGTCCCAAACGGTTCAAAGATACTTGATTGTCGGGAATCTGCTTAAGTCACAAAAGTCCAAAAAATCCAAGACCTCAGTCTTTTTCTATACTTCTGAAAATTTTCTACATTATAATATTTACGCAGTTTTTACAAAGGATTCTGAGACTTGCAATATGGAGCAAAATTCTTTAAATTTTATACTTGCTCAGTTGTGGCAAATTCAGGGAGAAGTATTTGCAAATACGGAATAATTTTTGATAAATTTTAAATTAGCGTATCGATTCAAATTGCACAACAATAGTACTCTTCACAGGAGTTAGCTTGATAAGTCGAACGAGCTGTTTTCTTCGATGTGAGTCTTGGAACTTTGATTTTCATATCAAATAAGTCTTCTGCGATTTTTTCAGCTGCTTTTAAAAGTTCGCTGAATGATGCTTGCGAATTTTCTCGTTCTTTTTGAAAAGTATCTACGATTTTATTTCACTCATGCCAAATCTCGTGACTTTTCTTGGCGTTGCATAGACAACGGGAGTGTAAAACTGAATAATCTCACAGCAGGCGTCTGTTACATCTAATTCGATGTAAATGATCTCGAACAGTTTAACGAAAGATAAAATACTATCATGCTGTTCAAGAAATCTGGTTACGCAAAAACGGACAAGCCTTCTTTACTTGCTTTCTGGGGTATGTTCTCGAATCATATCTTTGAGAATTTTCGTCTGGACGCCATTGACATGACCCGACCCAATACAATGGGGCCGGCCCCTTCCCGACTGAAACTTATTTTAGAAACTAATTTTAGTTTTTTTTTCTTTACTGTCAGTGTATATTATGTTTTTCGACGGCATTTCGGTTTAAAATAAAAATCGTTCTAAGAAGTCGCATCCTTCCCACGAAACCAAGGCTATTTTAGTATGTCCAAACATTCTGCTGCCTTCACGTTTAAAATTCGTCTGTTTGCTTAAGATATAAGTCAACCCTCGCATCACTTGGCTGCTCTGTCTAGTCAGTCGCACATTTGGCTGTGTCTTCCAGCACCTGTCTTCATTAGTTTGTCCATGTATGCCCAAAATAAAATACTACAGCACAGCAGTGCTCTTGTTTCGAAGGAGCCCCTGTTTTTTGTGTGTCAACACTCTGCACCTCGATATGCCATCAATTGAGTGTGTCTCAATGTGTCTCAATGTGGCTCAAACCAGGATCTACAGGTGCAAATGTTATACTAGGCCTGTTTCTACGACTAGCAACAATGTAATTTCCTCAGTTGCTAAGACCAACTGCTTTTGGCATTGCTTAAGCCTAATCTTAATGAGTTTCTTTTGGTTTTTAGCAGCTGGTTAAGCGCCTTAACCTTAGCCTGAAACAGAACCGGAACCTCGATCTTAACCATGTGCCTAAAAGTCGCAGTCTGTATGAAATAAATTTGCATGAATGAAATGCAAAGGGTTTTTCTTTGGCCAACTGCTGCTGGGTCTTTGATGCAATGCGGGTCAAAACTGTTTGGAATCCATTTAAATCCAGGATTAGTCGCTATACAGAGATAATGTAAGTGTGTGGTAATGCTTCGTAGCCAAAGGTTTAGTACTTTGCTGCATATATTTGTTGCACATAACTACAAGTCGGTAAAATTAATTGAACGCTGAAGCAGCCAACTCAGCCACTACACGTCTCTGCCTATAGCTTTCCATGTCTAGCAGAGCCTATCAGCCCTATCACTGGCTAGAACAAATCTGTAGCCACCACATGGCTCAATGCAAATAAAAAAGTTCAAAACGTTCAAGAAAATAGGTTTAAGTGCTTACGTCGCGCCTGCCCCAGTCTTAAGGACAACGGCAAATAGTAAGTAGTCCATACAAAGAGTACTTAATCCCACTTAATGAAAAACAATTAAGAAATGTAACAAATAAAAGTAAAGCAACCATAAAACTTTATGTACACAGCATCCCAACTCAACCAGATCAGACATCTGATATCATCTCATTTCGTGTGGCAACCTTTGCCCCTTTTTTTTGCTCAGCGCTGACCGTAAAGATTTTTAATTACCTTAACTCACCTTTCTTTATCTCGGCCCAAATCGCCATAAATGTATCTATTAGTTTGCATTTGGCATTGTCTATGCCGAAGTTTGTCGTGCAAACAACATTTACATGCTACAACTGCGCATGCCAAGAACAATAGCTAACCCTTTTATTACAAGGAACGGGCCTTGAGCAGGGGCACAGGACTCAGGTATGCAAATCGATTGTTTGATTTTGTGGTTTAACTGACGCACAGCTAATGGCAACCCTTTAAAACTAAATCAAAGTCAATTTACGCGGCGCTTGGAAATGTACGGCTATATTGAAAAGCTATTAGAGTCATACAACTTGGTGTACCTAGTCCTATGAAGGAAAAGTAAGTTATCCCTTATCGCTACCCGAGGTTATGATAAGCATTTTGGTATAAAGGACTTGGGGTCTGCCACGCCTCCTTCTGTCCGTTACATACATTGCACAAATCTAGTATAACCTTTGTACCTATAGGTACAGGGTATAAAAATAATCAACATCTGTCAATGCGTTCTTGAGATATCATCTAAAAAGCCGTTTCATACAAAGTAAAAGAGAAAGAGATTAAATTTCTTTATATATTTTTCTACGATATTTTCAATAATTATACTGTTATACGGGACAGAGAAAAACCAGACAAATTAAAGAACATAAAAATCGGTTCAACCTTTCTTGAGTTACAAATGCAGTAACTTGCAAGACTATTTTTTCCCAATATTTGCGGCTTCATTATAAAAAAGTGGTAATATATTTGGTATTAAAATCAATACCCGTCGTAAGGGACTACTTTTTTCCATCTTTCTGGTACTAATATGGCACCATCTCTTAAAAACGGTGAATCTTTTGAGGCGATACACAAATCACTTCATTTGTTGGCTTCTTCATAAGAGTGGAATTTCTGGTTCGCTAGACTGTGATGGCCCTATGCTCCACTAGGAGTAACACGACATAAGAAGAACCAGAAGACGGCTGAGGTAGGACATCCGATTTTAGCGTGTCCAGCTATGTCTTGACCGGTCTGGCGATCTGTATCTGAACATTATCATGCTGGGGGATGACTTTATCGTGTCTCTCTCGGTACTGTGTCCGTTTGTTCTTCAATGATCGGCTCAAACGCATCAATTGCTTTCGATACTGATCTCCTGTGATGGTTTCAGAAGCTCATAGTATACTACAGCGAGCTGGTCAAACAAATACAGCGCATGACCTTAGCGTCGTGAATATTAGGTCTAGCCGTCGACGTGGAGGACTGTCCAGGCCTTTCCCATGTTTTTTTGCGCTTGGGACTATCTTGATGAATCCGTCGCCGATCACAATTCCATATAAAAACCACTTCTGATTCCGTGTTGGAGCGGAGTGAAGAAACGCCGCTCAACATCTCTCTGCTTCAACTCGTACCTAACCCCATTTTCTTGTTTCTGAATCATTCCGATAGTTTAAGGCGTTTCCAAATCGCTTGTTGAATAACTCCTAATGATATTGCTATTTCTTTTTGCATTTGGCACGAGTCTTCATCAAGCAACTCCTCCAATTGGGAGTCTTCGAAAACTCTCTCTGGTCTACCGCTATGCTTGTACTCCACATCAAAATCATCGATTTTGAAGCGCAGAAATCACTTACGACGTTTTCTTTCACTAAGAGCAATCTCACTATATTTTGAAGTTTTCGATGAGCATCAGCAGCAGTTTTCTACTAGAGTTAATGCGTCATTTCAATGGCGACCATGATCACCGATTTTTTGATGCCAATTGTGCATAGAAAGCGAATGCGTAACTTCTGGTTCCAACAGGATGGCGCGCCATGCCATACTGCGGCCGCTACAATGGTCGCTTGATATCCAAAAATGGCTACTTCTATTTATGCGGATTTTTGAAATCCAAAGTGTACAACAAAAAAAAAATCAAATTGTCTTTTGGTACAAACTTTTATTTTAATTATATATTTATTGGGCCCAGCTTTAGATGGCCCATCCTGCATGTATAAAATAAACGAAAACGAAAGTGTCAAATTAAAATTGTTTAGTCGCAGCAGTTAAACGTGGCTGCCTTCACCGCGGGAACATAGGAGCACCACCAGAAGCTGTATTCTGAGCACGTTGCATAAAAGCTCGAAGATGATCGTTGTAGTCCGCAATGCGACGCTTTCTGCGGCGTGCATTTTGTTTTTGTTTCAAGTAAATTTTTATTATCCCCTTCACAGTGATAAATGTGAGTCCGCCGAGCAAAATGCGATATATTGTATTTTCCACGGACTCGAAAAGCATGCTTCCAACTATTGAAGAGATTGTGGGTAAAAGCAATGCTCCACCGAAAAATCGCGTGACAGTCATGCGACCTGATAAACTGGACGTATCCGGATTGTTACCTGTAGTCGCTTCCGAATCCTCAGCATTTGGCAGACTCGGATAGATTAAGTTTCCAATTGGCAACATGCGCATAATTGAGTGACGATTGCGTATCAAACGCAAGATTCCGTCTTCCCAACGAATCAAGCGACCCAATACCAAGCCAATTGGTATGGCAGGCAAGCTTATTAGTAGTACAAGCGGCTCACATGCTCCCATTATGGCCATGCCATTTTCATAGCCAACAATTTGCAAAAACGTGACTGCGCCATAGCTCACAGCACTCCAGTACACAGCGCCTCCAAAAAAGCCTTCGACCAGAAATGGACTCAGGCGCTTGATCATAGCATCAATGGCTTCCAAAGCACTGTCAAATTTGCCCAGTTGTGGAAACACTATAGTGAACTCAGTATTACACTGTGGGCAAGACACAGAACGCTGCGCATTGCCTTGTTGTTTCTCGTCGATCCAGCGATGTAGGCAAGGTTGATGTACCCATTTTGTCGAACCACGGCACTGGCATGGCTGCACCCAAGCGGCCAAGGGATTGTCTTCCTCAGTGCCAAAACAAATCCAGCAGGAGCGCTGGTTATCCGGGTTTTCAGCCATTGTTATTTTTGCCGACATAGCCACATCGGCTGTTGGTTTGCTCAACTCCACATCACCTATGGGAATGGGCTCCTTTGTTGAGGTGCCGCCAGCAACCGGCAACTGCAATACTGCATTATCCATTGAGGTAACTTTGCTTTCAAGCTCGGTAACAGCAACTGCTTGAGTTGATTCAGCTATATTATCCATTATTCTGTTAATTTAGTTTGTCTTTCCACGTTGGAATAATTATGAATATTATATGAGCTTTTTAGCAATTTCTAAGTAAGACTGATTATAAAATTTATGTGCACTTGGTTAAACTTGAAATAAAATTCTATAATGGGATATTCGATTTAGGCTTGCTAAGGCAAACCAAGCCTTCGGATCGCTTAAAAACATGTGGAAATCATCGAACATCTCGCTCAACACAAAAATCCGGCTATTCAACACCAACGTGAAGACAGTCTTGCTGTATGGCAGTGAAAGTTGGAGTCTTAATGTCATCTACACTCAGCGTCTTCAAGCATTCGTGAACCGCTGTTTGCGGCGCATTCTTCGCATATTCTGGCCGAATACTATACCAAGCAACGTACTATGGTTCAGAACCAAGCAACCTGCTATTGCAGAAGAAATTCTATGTCGAAAATATAAATGGTTAGGGCATACTTTGCGGAAACCGGCAACCGATCTAGCAAAGCAGGCGCTAGACTTCAATCCCCAAGGCAGCCGTAGACAAGGCCGCCCGCGTAACACCTGGAAAAGACAAGTTGAAGTCGAACTGCGAAGCTCCGGGAAAAGCTTGAGTAAAATCAAACACCTAGCCCTAGACAGGGTTCAATGGAAAATATTTGTAACAGCCCTATGTTCCACCTAGGAATTAAATGGATTAAATATAATGGGACTAGGCTTAAATCAAACAAACTTCAGAAGATACGTGCCAGTCCCTAATATGTGACTTTATTGCCCTACTAACCAAGGTTATATCTAGAACCTCGGATCTTACCCTAGTTACAAAAGTCGGGACACTGGCGGCGTTTAGGATCTCTAGGTTACTACTTGAAATAAACTCTAAGAGTGACTCACCGCTAAGGTTTACATCCGTGCTGCCCCATACCACGTGATGCGCATTAGCATCGCATCCAATGATGATGGGTAGATGTTGTCTTGCGCAATGCTCCACGAGTGCTTGGGCCTCGGGCGGTGGGCAGGTTTCGTCTCTCGCAAAGTAGACGGAAGCTACAACTACTGTCTTCACTCCACCAGCTTCTACGACCACGATAGGTACGCAGTCACCAGTGAGGAATTCTGTAAGTACGTTATGGTTAATACTTTTACTTGCCAAGATATGGTCCCAAATTGCCTTGGCATCTTTCACGTACAATTCTTTTATGCCCTGGTTATACCAGGGTTCCTGTACCAGGCCTAGCCCTAGGTGTTGTTTAGTGAACATCCTTGCCAGTACGGCAGAGGCCGCCTTGGCACGGTGGATGTTCACCTGGGCTATCCCTGTACTTCCAATCATAGGATCGGTTCCACAACTGGCGTCTGAGGTCTGGAGGTCGTCTCCGGATTCCTCTTCTTCGCCCAGCTCCATGGCCAGTTCCTGCGAGGACATGGGAGGCTGATCTCCCATATCGAAGCTCGTCTCCGTCACCGTGGTATTGACATCTTCATCATAATATGCACCGCCGGTATGTCGTCGCTCAGCCGACGCTTCGTCTGAACAGTCCACGACTAGATGGCCCACTCCGATGTGGATCTCCTCGAATACTATTGAGGAGTCCCTACCTGATGAGACCAGCTCCTCCAATATTGCCTTCTCAAGCAGCGAAAGCTCCTCACTGCTGAGGACCACCTGAGGGTACTCCTCAGGTACAATTGCTACTTTTAGCCTCTTGGCTGCGGCAGCGTACGTAGGTTCCTCCGTCGTTTTCCTGGATGTCGAGGGTTGGTCCTCGGCATCCAGACCAGTTACGGAGGTGCTCGCTACTACCGAAGGCGATGGCTCTTCTTCGGTCCTTCACTCCGTACGTACCCTCTTTGGGGTGTCCGTTGATGGCGTGAAGGCTACTCAACCTTTTCGGGGCAGGGGTGGAGCTTTGCACCTCCTCCGGGAGTGGCTGTTTTGCCAGAGCCAGTGCTTCATCAGGTGTCTTGCCCTGATGAAGATATCTGAGGTATCACTTAACCTTGGCACCACTCAGCCCCTTTCGGTTCGGGTCATCCCGACCTCCAGGTTTTCCAAGTTCCGGTCTGAGGGCTTTCCCATGCCGGCTTGTCCTGGAATGACTGCATTGCCGCTAGTGCAGGTGCCGAGTGTGGGGTAGGTCCCACTACATGGCCTCCTGAACTTTGCCTTCTCTCCTGTATTCTCCTGTTAGGAGCTACTGTTGGTGGTCTCACCAATGAGGGCCGCTCATAATCCCACGAGCAGCGGAGAAATATGCTGTCCATCCGGGCAGAGATCCGCAATAACCGGTCAAGGCTCACCAGACTAGGCGGTCGCCACTTGCCAAGACTCTCCGTTAGAGACTGGGCCATTTCTTTTCCGGGCCCCCAGCCAGGCTGACTCTCGGCACGGGTCGAATGACACCTTAGTCCGGCCCGGAGATGTGGGAGTTTTTAGGAGTTTCCAGCTCCAGCCCGCCTACTATTAAAAGTAGCAAATATCGAACGAGAGCTACGCTCAAGAAGGTGATGCAAACAGCCGAAAAAGAGCAAAGATTTTGTCGCATCAATATTTTTAAGATAACTGATATTTATCTGCTTGGATCAAAATAGACGCCTGTTCAAAAATAAATAAATAAAATTGTCTTTTGGTACAAAATTGTATTTTAATTATATATTTATTGCACCCAGCGAGAGTGTCAAAATGAAATTGTTTAGTCGCAGCACTTAATCGTGGCTGCCTTCATTATTTGCATTGCGCATAGCTGTTGGCGCGGACCGCGGGAACATAGGAGCACCTCCAGAGGCTGCACTCTGAGCACGTTGCAAAAAAACTCGAAGATACTGATCGTTGTAGTCCACAATGCGACGCTTCTTGCGGCGTTCATTTTGTTTTTGTTTCAAGTAAATTTTTATTAACCCCTTCACAGTGATAAATGTGAGTCCGCCGAGCAAAGTGCGATATATTGTATTTTCCACGGACTCGAAAAGCATGCTTCCAACTATTGAAGAGATTGTGGGTAAAAGCAGTGCTCCACAGAAACATCGCGTGACAGTCATGTGACCTGATAAACCGGACGTATCCGGATTGCTGCCTGTAGTCGCTTCTGAATCCTCTGCATTTGGCAGACTCGGATAGATTAAGTTTCCAATTGGCAACATGCGCATAATTGAGTGACGATTGCGTATCAAACGCAAGATGCCGTCTTCCCAACGAATCATGCGACCCAATAACAAACCAATTGGTATGACAGGCAAGCCTATTAGTAGTACAAGCGGCTCACATGCTCCCATTATGGCCATGCCATTCTCATAGCCAACAATTTGCAAAAACGTGACTGCGCCATAGCTCACAGCACTCCAGTACAAAGCGCCGGCAAAAAAGCCTCCGGCCAGAAATGGACTCAGGCGCTTGATTATAGCATCAATGGCTTCCAAAGCACTGTCAAATTTGCCCAGTTGTGGAAACAGTATAATGTACAGGGTTTTACACTGTGGGCAAGACACAGAACGCTGCGCATTGCCTTGTTGTTTCTCGTCGATCCAGCGATGTAGGCAAGGTTGATGTACCCATTTTGTCGAACCACGGCACTGGCATGGCTGCACCCAAGCGGCCAATGGATTGTCCTCCTCTGTACCAAAGCAAATCCAGCAGGAGCGCTGGTTATCCGGGTTTTCAGCCATTGTTATTTCTGTCGACGTGGCCACATCGGCTGTTGGTTTGCTCAACTCCACATCACCTATGGGAATGGGCTCCTTTATTGAGGTGCCGCCAGCAACCGGCAACTGCAATACTGCATTATCCATTGAGGTAGCTTTGCTTTCAAGCTCGGTAACAGCAACTGCTTGAGTTGATTCAGCTAAATTATCCGATATTCTGTTAATTTAGTTTGTCTTTCCACGTTCGAATAATTATGAATATTATATGAACTTTTTAGCAATTTCTAAGTAAGACTGATTATAAAATTTATGTGCACTTGGTTGAACTAGAAATCGATTTCTATGACACTAGCTTACAAATTTTAGGGTCATCGAGTGAGCCTTGAAAATGACGAGTTTTTAAGTAGATGCTATGGAATCATGTACGAAAGTTCAAATTTTCACTCAATCACACTTTTGTTCGAAAAAAAACTTTTCACTGCAAGTTTTTCGAACGTAAACGTTACGTTTTCACGAATTTGCAACCAGCGGTAGGGGTGATTCCAAAAAAGGTGTTCCAAAAAAACACAGAGTTTCTTTGAGGTCATTCTTCCCTGGTCGCTCGTTATCCAAAAATGGTGACTTCTATTTATGCGGATTTTTGAAATCCAAAGTTTACAACAACAAGCCACGGACTTGAGCTCAACTTAAAGCAAATATCGAACGAGAGCTAGGCTCGAGAAAGTGATGCCAACAGCCAAAAAAATCACATTTTGTCACATCAGGGAAATAGACGTGTACTTGAGTCAAATAATATATTTCAGATAACTGATATTTATCTGCTTGGATTAAAATAGACGCCTGCTCAAAAAGAAAAAAATCAAATTATCCTTTAGTAAAACATTTTATTTTAATTATATATTTATTGGGCCCAGCTTTAGATGGCCCATCCTGCATGTATAAAATAAACGAAAACGAAAGTGTCAAATTGAAATTGTTTAGTCGCAGCACTTAAACGTGGCTGCCTTCATTACTTGCATTGCGCATAGCTGCTAGCGCGGACCGCGGGAACATAGGAGCACCACCAGAGGCTGTATTCTGAGAACGTTGCATAACAGCTCGAAGATACTCATCGTTGTAGTCCGCAATGCGACGCTTCTTGCGGCGCTCATTTTGTTTTTGTTTCAAGTAAATTTTTATTATCCCCTTCACAGTGATAAATGTAAGTCCGCCGAGCAAAGTGCGATATATTGTATTTTCCACGGACTCGAAAAGCATGCTTCCAACTATTGAAGAGATTGTGGGTAAAAGCAGTGCTCCACAGAAACAACGCGTGACAGTCATGCGACCTGATAAAATAGACGTATCCGGATTGCTGCCTGTAGTCGCTTCTGAATCCTCTGCATTTGGCAGACTCGGATAGATTAAGTTTCCAATTGGCAACATGCGCATAATTGAATGACGATTGCGTATCAAACGCAAGATTCCGTCTTCCCAACGAATCATGCGACCCAATAACAAACCAATTGGTATGGCAGGCAAGCCTATTAGTAGTACAAGCGGCTCACATGCTCCCATTATGGCCATGCCATTCTCATAGCCAACAATTTGCAAAAACGTGACTGCGCCATAGCTCACAGCACTCCAGTACAAAGCGCCGGCAAAAAAGCCTCCGGCCAGAAATGGACTCAGGCGCTTAACCATAGAATCAATGGCTTCCAAAGCACTGGCAAATTTGCCCAGTTGTGGAAACAATATAATGTACAGGGTTTTACACTGTGGGCAAGACACAGAACGCTGCGCATTGCCCTGTTGTTTCTCGTCGATCCAGCGATGTAGGCAATGTTGATGTACCCATTTTGTACTACCACGGCACTGGCATGGCTGCACCCAAGCGGCCAAAGGATTGTTCTCCTCTGTGCCAAAGCAAATCCAGCAGGAGCGCTGATTATCCGGGTTTTCAGCCACATCACCTATGGGAATGGGCTCCTTTGTTGAGGTGCCGCCAGCAACCTGCAACTGCAGCACAGCACTATCCATTGAGGTAGCTTTGCTTTCAAGCTCGGTAACAGCAACTGCTTGAGTTTGTTCAGCTATATTATCCATTATTCTGTTAATTTAGTTTGTCTTTCCACGTTCGAATAATTATGAATATTATATGAACTTTTTAGCAATTTCTAAGAAAGACTGATTATAAAATTTATGTGCACTTGGTTAAACTTGAAATAAAATTCTATAATGGGACTAGGCTTAAATCAAACAAACTTTGTAGCACTTTCTAAGTAAGACTGATTAAAAAATATATGTGTACTTGGTTGAACTAGAAATCGATTTCTATAACACTAGCTTACAAATTTTGGGGTCATCGAGTGAGCCTTAAAAATGAAGGGCTTTTAAGTAGTAGATCCTATGGAATCATGTACGAAAGTTCAAATTTTCACTCAATCACAGTTTTGTTTACTGAAAGTTTCTCGCTTCGGTTCAGATACGTTTTCACGAATTTGCAACCAGCGGTAGGGGTGATTCCGAAAAAGGTGTTCCATAAAGACACAGAATTTCTTTTTCGCTAAAAAAGTGTAGCGAAGTGACAAAACTCAGCTGTCATTTCGCTTCCCGAAATCGGTGTCGTACTACTATAAGAGCACAAATACTTGCCATACCATTTACAAGGTACTGCCAATATTCGCATTCCATTAAAATCCAACAAAATTGATAACGATCATTAAGTAGAACCGGCGACCAGTAGACGCTGATAAGTGCGCCTTTTGTCGGATCCTTAACTGCAATATTATCAGCGGCGGAAACTCAATCAATGTCAATGTAAGAAATTGCTACTGTCAATAAATGGAGCAGCAATAGAACAAAGGGGAGAGTGGCAGGGAGAGAGCGAGAACGTCCGGACTAATCTTGTGTAAAGGAAGCATAGCTTAAGTAGCCGACGCTGTGACGTCAGCCCCTTTTCGCTCTACTTTCGCCAACATCTACACACACACGCGCACACACTCACAGGACCAACTCCACGCATGCGTAATCAGAGAGCAGAGCTGAGACGATTAATCAAAGTGACGTGTGCGCATTTTTCGTGCCTTGGTTTTGTACTTCCTTCGCTGCTGTTTTGTTTTCTCATTTTTTGTATTCTCGTAGTCGTGTTTTCGGTTTTTGGGACATCTTGCCAGTTGGTCTTTGCTTTTGCGCGCCAAACGTTGCTCTGATTCTGTCCGTCTTCTGCTTTTAAAAAGGGAACGCAATGTGTGACAAACTGTTGTTGGTTTTTATTTTTTTTTTCTTGCTCTGATTGTTTTGTTGCCTGATTTCGGAGTGATACTACTTATGCGCTTCAATTAAGGTCCTGACGTATGTGGAGCTAATGTAAGGAACCGAGCGCTGTTTGACATAAGCTGTGATGAGCTTGCCCGTCACAGTTGCTGTCTGCACTTGGGCGTAAAGGCATTATAGAGTCTCTAGATAGCTGACTTCATTCTTCTGTAGAAGAAAGCTTTGTCACGGCGTAGGTGAGCACTGTAAAAGAATTGTGGAAAGTTACAGTCATAATTAAAGGAAATTGAGAGTCAAAGTTTGTAAGGGTTGAATTTTTTTATACAAATGTACTTTTGTTATACTAGTTGAAATCGCTATTCTGTCAGACAGTCAGGCCGCTATAAACGCAGTGACTGGCTCAAAAATAAATTCAAAATTGGTTCAGGAAACCAGAGCCAAACTAAACCATCTAGGACACTGAAAGAAAGTTTCCCTTAGATGGATCCCAGGACATAACAACATTCCTGGGAACGAAATTGCTGACAAGCTGGCAAGAAACGGTGCTGCGAACCAACTAATAGGGCCTGAACCCTGCTGTGGTATTGGCAGACACACCATTAAACAACTGCTACGAGAAGAGGAGAAATCCAGACGACAATCAAACTGGATTGGCACGACTGGTTTACGACAGGTTCAAGAAAATCTCCCAACTGGGCAAGAATTCCCTTAGGATACTTACTGGGTTACTTACGGGACATTGCAGGCTAAGAAAACACCTGAGTATGATGGGCATCGTAGATTCTAACACTTGTAGGTTCTGTGAAATAGGGGAGGAATCCTCCCAACACAAACTTACGGAGTGTGACGCTCTCGCCAGAAGAAGGGCATCCATCTTCGGCGACTACAGAATACCGATGCGCGACGTAACTGGTCTAGAGCCATCCCTGATAATTAAATTTATCTCCATAATTGGACTGGCCCAGGAGCTCTAGAGCTAGTAGGGAGCACAATAGAACCTAAGGGTCGCAGTGCAGTTTTCCTCTTAAAATTATTATTAATCTTATACTAGTTAGAAAGCCCCAACTTTTATGTTCGAAAAATGGGAAAGGCCTGAGAAGGATTAAGTAATACACGCTGCAGCCAACAACTGTAGATTGTTGTCCTGTGAGTATGAGAAACCGCTACGTTTCGTTTCAGACGCCCACATCTATAACAATAGTTTACAAATTTTGGGGTCATCGAGTGAACCTTGAAAATGAAAAGTTTTTTAGGTTAATTTTGGGTCAACAAACACGAATATGAGATTTTCGAGATTTTTTTGGAAAACATGATTTTTGGTACTTTTTATATTCGTTAAAACCTCGCGCACAAAAATTTGCATCGCATTTGAAGAAATGTAATTTTCAACCATTTTTCAAAATTAAATGCATTTTGTACACAATCATTGCGACGTCTTTGCTTCAAATTTGGTAGCTAAGAGGGCGAGGAAGGCGAAACATTTCATCAGGATCTTGCAACTATTGAAAGCGATATGAGGGTTTTTTAAACAAAGGCATGATGTGTGTTCGTGAAGACGCAACTGAACGCAAACGAAAAACTTTGAGTGAAAAATTTTGTTTTCGATCATATCTCATTTTTTTAAATATCTCAAAATCCTAACGTGATGGGCCAATTCTGACCCCGGATTCGGATTCTACGCAGCAAATTACTTCGGAAACGACCCTTAGCTTTCCAACAACTGATATGACCCTGATATTTGTAGGCCTGTGTAATTTTTACTCAACCTGCCCATAGCGTAAATCAGCGTAAAGAACCAGACTACGTTGATGCAAAATTTCGTAAAAAAGCAGTGCATCCCAGAACAAAAGGTTCCCCCAACAGTATAATAAAACTATGTACCATATTCAAGTATTTCATTTATTATGTTTTAGCTAAGCCCAATTTCGTTTGAGCTTCCTTTTATTGTGCTACCAAAAAGTTCGTGACTGTGTGACGTCATGCGCGCAATGAGCAAAAAAAAGTTGCACACCAACAAACTGTCATTGTAGCAGTATAATCCATGTCTGTTTTGACGGCTAGCCATGGGGCTTACGACGTGCAGTAGAAACGCGCCATAAGTCACAAAGGCACAAGCAACCCTGAGAAACTGTGGAACACTGCCAGTTCATAGCCATATCCTGCGTCTGCTTACATGGCATTTATCACGCACCTGTGCGCACTGGCTAATACATTTGCATAAATTTGAATTTAATAAATACTTACTAAATAAATGGCGAGTAGACGCTAGTCTGTGCGGTTTGTAGTTGATAGTGTTAGTACCTTAAGGTCCTGTAGCACCGATCTGAGCCCGAGGCGGCAGCTGATGCGTTACTAAATTATGCAAGCCTTAGCCGTGACATTGGCCGAGAGACATATGGAAAATTGTACGTTACGTGCAGCAGTAGCAGAGCAGCTGGTGCAGGCGTGGGCAGAACTCGACTTGGACGCAGTAGTTACTCACATACATATAAAGTTATTATAGTATGTGTGAATATCTTTTAAATGTGCCTTTAAGTGAATGCAGAATGCGCACGAGTTTGTGCCATTGTCCTGGAGATCCTTTGAATGCGCTCAATTGAGTCTGTGAGCAAGCAGAGCAGCCAGCTGCTATTGCCGCCAACGCTGCTGCTGCTGCTGCTGCTCTGATTTGACGCTCAGTTAACAAATGTCACATAAATACTCAATGAATCCTTAACGCAAGCCAAGACGACAGCGCAGTTTTGCACACTTTCCTGCTGCAGTACGTAGGACTAGTCCATGCTAAACAAATCGTTAGTACCTCCTACTTCAGGGACTAGTCGTATTTCTTCTGTTTGTTGGAATTTAGTATTTTGTAACTTGGTTTCTTTTCACTTCCTAACTACTCTTTACTTTAATTCTATATCTTTATGGAACACGCACTTTTAAGGCAACCCTTCTTCAGTACGTTGAACTAGTCTATGACAAACAAATCGTTAGTACTTCGTTAGTGCTTCAGCGCTCGTCTCATTTCTGTTCACTGGCAAGACCTTTAACTTGATTATTCAAACTTATTATGAGCTAGACACGAAGGCTATAGTTCAGTAATTTGGTTTATTCAATTCCGCTTGCTTAAAGAATCACTTTTTTCATTGGTTTGTTTTCCTTAGCAAAAGCTGCTTGCTTTAAGCCCGTTTACTCCAGGACCATATCTCTTTCTATTTACATATACTACTGTCTCCAAAAAGACCAACTTTTTTTCAAGAACTCTTCATTTATTCATGCAAATGTATTTCGTCGCTTTCAGGACAAGGATCGTCTGGGTATACCTATGGCCAGCTGTAAATTGAGTATTAAGAACCACCTTGCTCTAGCTGCTAATCAAGCGTGGAATCGGATATCGAACACATGTAGAATCTCACGGCAAAAGAGAACAAAGCAACTTTGCGATCTAAATAGAGCTCAGTGCTCGACAGTAATCCGGGCAATTACCGGACATTGGCTGGTGAGTATCCATGCATCAAGGCTCAACGCACCTCACAATGACTTCTGTAGAAGTTGTGGAGATGAGGAGGAGCTGGAGACGGTGAAGCACTTATTCTGTCACTGCCCTGGGCTGTGTAAGACAAGGCTCCGATTCCTAATATCATACGTCTTTAATGACCTATCCCAGCTCTCGGAAAAGAGTCTAAGAAGCCTCTCGAGGTTTATTAAAGCCGCCGGATGGGCGGGATTTTTAAAACATATAGGGGACCTCCTGAGTGGGGGAAGGTTGGTGTAAGGCCCACCCAGCGGTATCACAGCGGGCCAATTCTCTGGCCTAAGTGAATTGGGACGTTAGGTCCCGACTGCCGCCCTAACCTAACCTAATTGACAGATCCTTTTGAAATTTAAACATCATCACCAAGCTCACGTATAAATCTTTAATTTCTTGGACGTAAGCTTCGACATTTAAGGTTGTTGGTCCACCAGAGCACTCTACGCTTTCAACGCGTTCTCTGCCTACTTTGACCTGTTTAAGCCACTTGTAAACGTTCTTTTAGATATAGTTTGCTCAACAAATACCTTATGCAACATTCTGCTCATGAATATTCAATCCGCAAACAAAATTTTTCGCAAATTCTTTGCTCAATTAATTCAGACATTTCAAAGCTCACCGAATTTCAGACAGGACAGTAGTGTATTCGTTTTTGTTCTCGAGCTCTTTGACCGGTGACCGACTTTATCCCAAGTTAAAAAGTTTATATTTAGTTTGTGCAAGTCGAAAATATCAGCAACATAGAGAACGAGACATCGATAAATACATGTCAGTCTGGCAACCTGTCCTTCCAGACTTTCGCACTTCTCTTGTCACGGGAAACAAGTTCATTTAATTTTTTTCGATTTTCGGCAAAAAACAATTTTTTTACAGCTTACGAATAATTACCTTGTCAGGGTATTAAGGGTTATTGACGTGAAAATACAGCCTATCCCTACACGAATGACAACACTACCTACTTGTGGTGTATCCTACTTTTGCGATCGAGGCTCTGACGACCGAGCAAAAGCGGTATATCCTTTCCTGCCGTAGAAGAAGTGCTGTAACTATCTTCTCTCTGGTGTAGTGTATATAATTATATATGATAAAATAATAATATATAATTACTTTGCAAATAATTAATCTTAAAAAAAAAAATTGTATCTGGCCAGCCATGAAGAGTTTGTAAACAACTAAAAAAAATATAGTGCAGCGGTGTCAATTAACCCCCATAAACAGTAGACTACACGACCATGCGTGCGTACTGAAGGTTATGACTCCAAGACGGCAGAGCAGTTCAAAACACCTTTATGTCCTTTGTGTTTGTATGTGCTTTACTTTTTGGCGCAATTTCAGACAAAGCGCCATACACACACACACGCACACACAGAGCGCAACTGCAAAATCGCACCGACGCGTGCTCTCCTTGGAACAGCTGTCCTAATTGTCCTCTCTGCCCTCTCTTGAGTTCTTGTCGGCACGTGATACTTTTCAACACCAACGCAACGTCACAGCCAAGAGTCTCAAGTGTCCATTGTTGTTGTTGCCACTTCTGCCGCTGCTGCGTAGGTGCGCTGCGCCGACGCAACGTTGACGTCAGTACCGACCTCCTTGAGAGTTTCAAGAACTGCGCACGCGCCGACGACGTCAGCGTCGCTGCCACATGTTGCTATTGTTGCTGGGTTTCTTGTTAATGGGTTAAGTGCTTCAAATATGTGCGGAAGTAAACTGACTTGACTTTTAAGTACCTACTATTTGTAACGCAAACAAATGCCAATTATTGCGCTACTATATAAAAGTTAATAGAATTTGTATTTATTGTAAGATTTTTTTTTAATTTTTTGCAAGAATCAAAAAAAATTTGATTTAAGGCCCATACGCAGCATGCAAAAATTACGCACGAAATGTCAAAACTTCATATAGAAAAAAAATCCCAAAAAAGGGAATTTTTTTTATATGAAGTTTTGAAAATCCCAAAAAAGGGAATTTTTTTGTATATGAAGTTTTGACACTTCGTGCGGAATTTTTGCATGCTGCGTATGGGCCTTTAGTCGAAACATTGTTCGACAGTGGAATACTTTGAACGCAAGCATAAAAAGAGTTGGAGGCACATTGCGCGATACTTCAAAACTTTTGATAAATGTTTGTAAATGGAAAAAATGTTTAATAAATCGGAGCAGTCCCAGTCCCAACTATTTGCCGAGTCAACAACTTTTGTTATAAACAGGATGCTGCATCTTTTTTTCGAAATCATGAATTCATATTTTGAATACGATGCTATATTCAGCCACATTCAACAAACATATGTTTAAATTGGGCGAGTAAGTGCTTGCGACTGACGTCACAGTACCAGGCTATGCTTTAAGAATGTGTAGGGGCAAGTGGGATGAATTCGGAAGAATTCTTTTTTCAAAGTTGAAAGTTGTGTCGTTCAGGGCATGGAATAAGCTACATTGTGCCAAAATTTCAGATCGACACGAAGATTTTTTGTCAGGTGAATCCGGAAGTATTCAAAAATGATAAGAACCGCCAAAAAATTTCATCGCAAACATTTTGATGCTTTATTTTTGAGGGTTGAATAATACATCTAATTTATTAGATGAGGACTAAAAAGTAATGAAGTGACAATAATCTGATAAATCTTTTCACCACGAAAACTATTTGCTCAATGTTCCCAGATGGTATTTATTATACAAAGCCTACATATTTCACAAAGCTGTGTTTTATATAAATTTGCTTTATTCTACAACAAATTCTAGCAGGCTGAAAATATACTTTCATTTATCAAACTACTTGCAATCACTAAGAACACAAGAAAATAATATATTTTATAAGGTAAAAAAAAAACAATTTTATTTGCTGAATTTTATTTTAATGCAGTTGATCCCAACAGGTATTTTCCCAGCGGCTGGTAAGCTCTCGGTACCATTTCAATTTTCGGATATGAGCGCAACTCAACTTGGGTACAGCAACTTTGTTCGTTACAAGTGCAATGTAGACTTGATAAAGATTAAGCGAAATATCATACCTATATTGCTATATGACCGTTTGGCGAGCAAATATTTGAGCAAAAAAGTCTCTTGGGATCAAAGCACCATAATCATTGCAGACACTGCACGCATACACCAGCCGTACTTGGCCCAGAATGTGGTGGGTTTGGGCAAGATTGCCGAGTCCAGGCGCGTGGAAAGTATAGTGAAAAATTTTAATGATGAGTTTTCGAGCATAACCTTATACAAAGAGCAATTGTCGCCAAACTTGAAGCAGCAGGGTACAGCAATGCCAACCACAAGGTATATGCTTTATACCTTGCAAAATGCATTATTGCTGGATCACGAACTAGTCAACAGAACGCAGAAAGATAACGATAAAATAACGCCAAATGATAATGATGCAGCGAGTAGTGTACCTTTGCGAACTTTACCCAGCTCCAGCTCAGTTGTTGGACGTGCAAAGTCATTCAGAGCCGATTTAATCAAGCAAGTTTATAGCCCTGACTCACCTAAGCCAAACGCGAAATACAAAGAAGTTGTAAAAAAAATTGATAATTCCGCTCCAATGTCATATCAGCCACGCCCACAGAAGCTGTCAGCAAATGCTTCGACAGCCGGTACCACTCTGCCCGTGCAGTCAGTGAAATCTCGCGAGCCGACTCCTAAGCTCGTTCCACTTAAAGCTAAGACGGATCTCAAACCTATAAGTACTACAAGCAAAACGACTAATGCTCGTGAGCCGACTCCCAAGCTCGTTCCACCCAAAGCCAAGACTGACCTTAATCCTATAAGTACTACAAGCAGAGCGACGAATGCTCGTCAGCCGACACCTAAGCTCGTACCACGCATATCCAAGACTGACCTTAAACCTATAAGTACTACAAGCAGAGCGACGAATGCTCGTGAGCCGACTCCTAAGCTCGTTCCACCCAAAGCCAAAACGGATCTCAAACCTATAAGTACTACAAGCAGAGCGACGAATGCTCGTGAGCCGACTCCTAAGCTCGTTCCACCAAAAGCCAAGACAGATCTCAAACCTATAAGTACTACAAGCAGAGCGACGAATGCTCGTGAGCCGACTCCTAAGCTCGTTCCACCCAAAGCCAAAACGGATCTCAAACCTATAAGTACTACAAGCAGAGCGACGGATGCTTGTGTGCCGACTCCCAAGCTCGTTCCACCCAAAGCCAAGACAGATCTCAAACCTATAAGTACTACAAGCAGAGCGACGAATGCTCGTGAGCCGACTCCTAAGCTCGTTCCACCCAAAGCCAAGACAGATCTCAAACCTATAAGTACTACAAGCAGAGCGACGAATGCTCGTGAGCCGACTCCTAAGCTCGTTCCACCAAAAGCCAAGACAGATCTCAAACCTATAAGTACTACAAGCAGAGCGACGAATGCTCGTGAGCCGACTCCTAAGCTCGTTCCACCCAAAGCCAAAACGGATCTCAAACCTATAAGTACTACAAGCAGAGCGACGGATGCTTGTGAGCCGACTCCCAAGCTCGTTCCACCCAAAGCCAAGCCAGATCTCAAACCCATAAGTACTGCAAGCAGAGCGACGAGTGCTCGTGAGCCGACTCCCAAGCTCGTTCCACCCAAACCCAAGACTGATCTCAAACCCATAAGTACTACAAGCGGAGCGACGAGTGCTCGTGAGCCGACTCCTAAGCTCGTTCCACGCAAAGCCAAAGCGGATCTCAAGCCTATCACTGATGTAAGCGAAGCGACAAATCAGTCCGTGACAAAGCACCAAAAGACTGCAACAGCACGTACTATCGAGACCAAACGTGAGCCGGAACTTACACAAACTAGACGTAATGCTGCAGCCACTAACAAGACAGCTGTGCTCAACAGAAAGCCCCAATCCAAAGCAATTGACACTAACACCAAAACATTGAGCGAACTGACTAATAAGCCACCTAAACTTATTAGAGTAAGACTTCATTTTTAATTTAACAAAAAATAGCATTTAAATTTCAAATTTTAAAAGCAGAGTCGTACGTTTACCATTGAAGAAAGTGCACAGCCTGCAGGATACCCAGAGAGTCCAGTTCTTCTTAATGTTGGAGCCATGCCAATAATTGAGAAGCCACTTGTTGAAGTTAATGTTAACCTGAATGAACAAATTTATAAACAAAAACCGACTGAGCAGCTGTCAGTGCTTCCAAACAAGTTGCTCTTGAAGCTGCCTTTAGTTCAGAAGACACGGTTTGAAGATTTTGTTGGCCTAGAAGAATGGATAAATGATGAGAAGACTAAAGCTAATGAGGCAAACAGACAGCTAACAGCTGAGGGGAAGCTTAATAACCAAGAGAAGCAAGCAACAAGCGATTTCTCGGCTCTCTAAAGAATTAATATTATTTTACGCAAAAGATTACCTTTATTAGTTTGCTCTCTGCAGCACTTTCTTTTATTTTGTATTTATGTAATCAGCGTAAAATAAAAAAAAATGAGCCCAACAAAAAAAAAAAAAAATTTAATTTGCAAATTTATTCAGATTACAAAAAAAAATTACAATTTCAAGGCAATAATTTGCTTTTAGTAGAAAAAAAAAATTAACATAATTTAAACAATTTCCTGTATAACAAAATAATTTTTGAAAAAAAAAAGCGTCAGCTGCTGACGTCACTTGTCCACAAATGGCGCTTCCTCGTGAAAGGAAAAACTCAAGCGACGCTTGGTGCAAGCTTCCGCTGGGCCAGCATTAAACCTGGGCACATCCTCCTCAAAATCACTGGTCGAATTGTGTCCACTGTCGGGACTTATGTGACGCTGCAGCTTTTGCGTGGATCTTGCAGCAGCCAGCAGCTTTTGTGCTGACTGCCGCACGCTGGACGAGATTTGGGCTGAGATCTTACGCTTGCGTCGCACTACACGCTGTCTGCGTAACAGCAACTTAATTTGCGAGGGCCTGGGTGAGCGCACCTCGCGTTCCTCATAGGCTGCAGTAGCAGTGCCAGCGGCAGCAGGCTGTTGCCAATATTCGGACAAGTCACTGGCTGGATCAAAGGCAGGTCTATAGGTGGGTGAGTGAATGACTGCACTGGCCAGCTGGCGCTGCTGCTGACGCTGCTTATGACGCAAACGTTGACGTGGTCGTGACAAAGATCTGCTTCTAGCTGTGGCCGGTGCTGCTTTGCGTGTGCTCTCCAAAATGGCATCAATCATGCGCTCCAGCGTAACATCACCCATTTGCGTGGAACTCAGCGTAGGCTGCTCACACGGCGCACTGGCGGCAGACGGCAGCGGTTTTTGCTCCAGATAACGTGGTTTCTCAAAGTAACTATCGGGTATGCCCAGGCCGCGTAGTGCCAGCAATGGTCCGGGTATTAGTGTGTTGCTGGGCGAATACTCCGCCTCAAAGGTGGGCAAAGTGGAGGCATAGGCATTTGGTCTGGCGCGCAGTGTATTGGAGTTGGGCGTAGGCGTATGCCAGGGTGAGCTGGTTTGCTGCGCTGGTGTGGCCATAATGTTGCTAAGATCCTTAAGCAGCGGCGTGCGGCACTTCTTGGCAGTCAGCACAGGCAGCGGCGTGGAGGTTAAATGATTCTCCTTATCCAAGACGCTGGCAGCGGGCGTGCGCGGCACAGCTGTAGTGGATCTGCGTCGAAGTTTGTGCCGACGATCTGGCATAACTGCTGCCGCCTGAAACTCAGTATGCCAGTTGTGGCTGTTGCCAGCTGAGGCGTTAAGATACGAAGGTCGCGGTTGATTCACAGCCCACTTAAGCATCTTGACGGCGCAGCTGTCTAAGCAGGATCAACTGGAAATAGCAAAAAGAATCGGGCTATTTAGGATATATTGCGAAACTGGCTGAACTTGTCTGCGCTATCTATCTTACAAAGCACACGAAACGAGTTTTCTGCAAGGATTTTGCAAACAATTGAGCTCGAACAAGAGCAAAACAGTGGGTAATATCCGAACAAAAAGCGCGCAAAAGCTCGTTAGCAAAAATCTTAGGGCTGACGCTTGCTACAGGCAATTTCCAGCTGCTGCAAGGACTACGCCTTGAAGGCAAACATACTACTACTTTTTGTTGGTTTTATAGGGTGTTGGGCTGTGTGCTTAGTGTTCCGGGTGTCAGCTTGAGCGCTACTACGTGGTTTGTGTAGCTCAAAAAATGCCAAAATGGAGGCAGACATATTTTTGGGCCTCAGCTCATCAGTTTGCCATTTAGAGGCATTTGGGTTTTGAAGTGGCCCAAGTTCGAACGTTGCCACTTGAAGCAAATTTTGGTTGCAAGCGTTTTGCTCATTTTACAGCCGCTCGTTTTGGCTCTGAAGTGCGCTCTTGAGTTCGAGACTCGAGAACCGAGTTTCAGACGCGCGCCGTTGCAATTTATGCGTTTTTATGGGGTGTTTTTTTTTTTTTTTTGTAGTTATTAGTTTTTAAAATTATTTTGGCACTATATAAAAGCTTTTTGCTGCCCACAATAAATACAGCTGCTATCTTAAGTTTCGTTCTAGATTTTCATTTTTTTTTTAAATTAAATAACAACGCTTTTTATTTACCTTTTAAGCGTACACTAAAATTTTGCACAGAAAAAAAATCAAACGAAATTCACGAATTTTTTCTAACAACACGATTTTATTTTTTGGCTTTAAAAAAAAAACATTTTGCAGTTCTTTAAAAATTATTTCGCAGAATTTTTCGAGCGCGCTTAGAAACACGTCCTTACGCTAGCACAGACGCAATATGACTAAATCTACCAAGCAGCACAACGTTAACAGCTCAACTCGCGCGCTCGCTTCTCGCTGAGTCTTTCAATGGCTGCTCTTTCAACCACCCAATGCAGCATTCAATATTGAAGCTAGTTGAGCTGTTCTTTCAATTTATTAAATGATACTACAATGTATAGGAATGTTAGTTGTGGTGCTGTGGTATGTGTGTAGGCATGTAAGCACCCTAACCTAGAACAAATAGAATTTTTTCTCTTTTTTTACCTCGCAGCCAGAGTAGAAGGGTATGTAAAGTAAGTGCAAAAAAAATATAGGGTGTCACATATGGAGAGAACGAATCAAGCAATGAAATTCGGAGCAGTCAACGATGTCCAGCAGAGGTATGCTGCGGTATGTACTCATGAGCTTGAAAAACACTAGATGCCTTACCATGTGCAAATTTTGAAGCTCCACGCTATTCGATATAGAAATTGTTACATAGTTTGTTTCCGAAATTTATAAAAAATTTTAAACCATAGAAAACATTTTTTTAGGCATGCTGATCATCATCAGGGTCGTCTTAGCTATTTTTCTTTTGAAAATTAAAGTAATGGTAAATGCCAAAAGTTCTCGAATTCAGTCTTTCACAATTTTAAGATTAACTTTTTTTAAGAATCCTCCATTTATACAACGCTTGGGCCTAATTGACTGACTCAGTTGTTCAATTATATTGACTGTTTTGTGATCAACGCATAGCTCAATATAGGTGCTAGAGAACCTTATGGTGCAGATGAGAGCTTAGAAAACAATTTGGAAAATTACGTCCATTTTGTATAGGGTGATTTTTTAATGAGTCAAAATAGTTTTTGTTGGAAGAAGTTTTGTTCGAAGGCGCGATTTTTTTGCGTCGAAGAGCCCCCAAAGTTATCAAAAGTGTCTGCTGGGTGACTGTAGTAGTCAATTTAGGTGCTAGAGGACCTTATGGTGTAGATGAGCACTGACAAAGGATTTTGGCAGATGCCGCCCAATACAATATTTATTTTTATACCCTGTACCTATACTAAGGGTACACTAGATTTGTGCAATGTATGTAACGGACAGAAGGAGGCGTGACAGACCCCAAGTCCTCTATACCAAAATGCTTATCATAACTTCGGCTAGCGATTAAGCCATGCCCGTCTGTCCGTCCGTCTGTCAGTCTGTATGAACACCTAGATCTCGAAGACTATCACCAGCTGATGCGCATATTTCCTCAGAAGATCAAGTTTGTTGAATCATGTCCATATCTTTCCCCGTTTCCCCGTAGCAGAGGTTTTTTAGCTACACCGTATGATATTTTAATCTGAAACTTAACAGAGCGATCCGTTGTGGCTACATGCTACATGTGTGTCAAAAATAAACAAAATCGAACAAATTCAACAAAAGTTATAGCCAAAAATGTACAAATTTCACCTCCCCTTGCCAAAAAACTGCGTCAATATTTGACTCTACGTAATTATAGTAACAAATGGACTAGAATCACCAATTCTGCTAAGCTGATTCATGTGGCTCTAATGAAAAAATCCACATCCAAATTTTATCAATGCGGGTCCCCCACCCTTGAAACTTACGCCAAATACTTTAAATAACTTCTTTGACGTAAATTTCGATTTTTATCAAAATCGGTTAAAATTTGCGGAACTTATAGGTATTAATATCGTTTTGCACCAACAAAAAAAATGTTCCAATTGGAAAGTTCTTAGAAGGTATATGCTGGAATAAAACTTTTTTCGAGAAAAAAGGTACAGGGTATTACACTGTCGGGCACCGCCTCGACTGTATTACATTTTTATGAAAATAGTTGTTGAAAAAAGTTTTGTCAGAAGGCGCGATTTTTTTGCGTCGAAATGACTGTAGGAGTTGATATAGACATATCCATCTGTGCATTTTTATGTATTTTATTCGGATTTGTTTTGAAGCCGAATGTTTGGTGCTGCCAATTTAACCAAATCGAATTTCTCAAGTGGTTTGAAACCGAATGTCTTGTTGCAAGAGAAATTAAAACAAGTTGGCAACATATGTAGGCATAAAAAATAACGAATTTTAATTTAAATGAAATAATTTTTTACATAATCTTTGATATACTTAGATTATATTTAGCTAACTTAAAGTTATATATTTATTGACAATTATTTTTAATTATTTTTTTTCAAACTCAACTCAAAACGAATTTTTTTTGTGTTGGTTCGTCTCATTATTTACCAAGCTTAGCTCAAAAAACGAAAAAATAACACAGGCCCACGGAAAAATTATAATAAACTTGTGAGACGGGGCTATCCCATCACATCTGAGATAATCTGCAACTTACCAGTTATTTGAGGTTAGGTCACAACCCAGATGTTGTAGGGGTCGATTTTAGATTCCGCGAGCCCAAAAACATGTTAAAGTATCGTTTAAACCCATATTTCATATTCCGCAAGCCCAAAAACATGTTAAAGTATCATTTAAACCCATATATCGAACAAAAAATGCTTTGGATTCTTGAAGGTTATCTCAGAACCTTTGGGTATTGTGATTTTTTCGAGCTTGGAATCGAATGTAGCGGCTCAAAATCTATATGGGTAGCACTTTCATATATAAAGTTCACACCATTTATTTTAGCTGAGCCTGACATAGGAAAAAACTCACTGCTGGTGCGCTCCCTTGCCCGCTTCCCATGAGTCGCGTATGCTGCATGTCACCAAACCCAATGTGCTTTCAGGTTGACCTTCAACAAATCAAGAAGTCTCTCCACTGCATTAGTCTGTGTGATAGATTTTGAGCGATCTATGCGAATTCTTGAAATGTGAAGCCAAAAAAACTTAAAAATTCTAAGAGTTAGTAAAGCAGCTTCTGGCGCATCTACAGCTTATTTTGGTAAAGGCCCATACGCAGTTCGAAATATTTCGCACGGAATGACAAAAATTCATTTAAAAAAAAATCCCATTTCGGATATCCCATTTGGGATTTTTTTTTTATATGAAGTTTTGTCATTCCGTACGAAAATTTTCGAACTGCGTATGGGCCTCAACGTGTAACAGATTTGTTGTCACCTCAAGTCCCAATAAAAGTTTAGCAATACTTAACATATCACTTTTAAAATTTGTCTAGTAGCTGAGACAGCTGCCAAGTCAAACCCAGCTCATACAAATTGTCATATAACAATTGATTGACCAACAATAAATCTTAAGAATGTGACAAAAACGAAAAAAAAAAAAAACAAAATCACAAAAAATAAATCAATGTTCTGGAAGTAGCCCCCGTTTTCCGGCTATTGTTGCAGTGTAGCGCGAGCTACAAAAACAGCTGCTCGAGTAAAGAGAAGAAAAAAAATCTGTCATAGTCAAAGAATCAAAGACAATTTTACGCATTGGTCACTCTCAACGCCCCTGCCCCTGCCCCTGGCCTTAGAAAAGATAAATTAGGGCAAATTTAGAGTCTGAAAGAAGATAGGGTGGCAGATATGACGACACGATCGTCTCAAGGTTTCCCACTACTAATAAATTCTACAGCAATTGTGTAATTTTTCCTAGGGAAAAAATTGCCAGAAAAATTGATCCAGACTTCATGGTCAAATTTGCTACCGTTTGTTTTTTTTGCTATTCTCTTCTCTGGTTTCAAACTTTTTTTTTTCATATAAGCGCAAAAGTAAACACATCCATAAATCCTGACGAACGTGCGGCAGCAAGGACATTAAGATAAATAAAGTAAAAGCAAAAGAAAGTAGGTAAAGGCAAGGTAACACACTAATCTTAAATCAAAAGCCACACTGATAGCGCCAGCCTAGGTTGGGTCTGGCGCTGGCTCTCTGGACAGGACAGCTGTGCAGGATTAGCGTTGAGTGTGCTGTGTGTGAGCGTGTTTATAGCGCGCAAAATTAGTAAAACAATCTACTGAATTATGAGTCATAATTTAGGATTTGCCCTCTACTCCGTCATATTCATTGAATTACATAAGCATTTTGGACAAGAGATGCTGGAATTGTCGTGTTGCAACCTTCAGCAACGTCACAAGATTTCGTAATCAAAATTGAGCTGAGCAGACTTTGTTTTTGAGACGCCATAAGTACTTAACATTTGGCAATTGATTAAATTAGTACACATTTATAATTATGTTTCAGAGCAGGATATTTTAGTAGTCGAGTTTTACTTTTTATACCCTGCACCGTATGGTACAAAGGGTATATTGTGTTTGTGCAAGCCGAAAATGTATGTAACATACAGAAGGAGACGTCGGAAACCCCCCAACGTTACTTAAAGTATGATCAGGGTGACAAGAGAAGTCGATATACTGCCTAGATCTTAGAAATGGTAAGAGCTAGAGCGACCAAATTTTCAGATTAGATGCGTAATTATGTCAGGGGAGACAAGTTTATTCTATTTGTTCGATATCGGGATTTTATTATATAGCTCCCATAGGGGTGTTTCAGAGGACCTCGAAAAAAACAAAAAGTCTTATTTATTTATGAAGATATCATAACCAAATTTTGCACTCGGAAGTACCGAAGCACTGTACCCAATTTTATGAAAAACGGTTGACTCTATCATATATCTCCCATAGGACCGATCGGTCAAAAAAACGTTTTTTGTACGAAATTCGTTGTGTTTCGTTTGTTTGTGAAGATATTATAACCAAACTTGCCTTTAAGAAGTTTTTGAAAGTACCCAAGCATTGTACCAAATTTCATGAAAATCGGTTGACTATATCATATAGCTCCTATAGGAACGATCGGTCAAAAAAACATTTTTGGTTCAAAATTCGTCTGTTTTTTGTTGTTTATATTTATAGGTATTGTAAACTAATTTGTCAATCAAATGTCTTTTGGAGTTCTTAAGCAATATACCGGATTTTATTGCAAGCAGTGCCCGACTTTAACGTACGCCATCTTTTAGACTTAAAATTTATTTCTTTATATAGTATTTGCTTATTTAAAAGGGGGTACAACAAAGTACAATTGACCATAAATTTAAGAAAAATGTAAATTAAATATGTATTGAAAAACAGAACGAGGAAAAAAAAGATAGATATGAACTAATCCGCATCACTAGCACTGAACTTTTTAGCGATATGAACCGACTCACATCAAAAACTGGTCAGAAACTAGGGCTTATAATAACCAAGTACAAAAAAAGAAGTTCCAATAAAAATTAAACATTATAATAAGAGAAGTAAAAAAAAGCCAAAGTAGCATCGTTGACCAAATAGGTGCCTCATAATACAGGATTAGTCATGGATGCTCGAAGAGGCATGTCAGTTTAGGTTAGGTTAAGGCGGCAGTTAGGACGAAGACGTCCCAACTCACTTAGGCCAGATAAAAATTGGCCCACTAAAGAGGTCCTCAAGATACTCTACTTCACAGCCATCCGGTGGCCTCAATAAACCTCGAAAGGCATTTCGGACTCTTTTCTGAGAGCTGGGATAAGTCATTTAGGAAGTGTGCTTGAGAAAGCGGAACCTTGTTCTGCATAGTCCCGGGCAGTGACAAAATATGTGCTCCGCCATCTCCAGCTCTTTCTCATCACCACAACTTCTGCAGAAATCATGATGATGTGCGTTAAGCCTTAATGCATGAGCTTCCACCAGCCAGTGTCCGGTGATTGCTCGGATTACTTTCGAGCACTGAGCTCTTCTTAGACAGCAAAGTTCCTTGGTTCTTTTCCTGCAGTACACCGGCCAAGTTTGCCGTGAGATCCTGCACGTGTTGGAAATTCGATTCCACGTTTCGTTTGCAGAGCGATATGGGTCTTTATGCTTAGTTTGCAGCTGGCCAAAGGAATACCCAGACGCTCCTTATCCTGTGGGGGGATGCTGGTAGTTCCTTGTCTTGCCTGTTCGACCGCAATGCAATTTCCCTCAATATCCCTGTGTCCCGGGACCCATATGAGGTGGATAGAAAACTGTTCTGCCATCTACTCCAAAGACGAGCGACACTTATTCACCGACTTCATACATGAAGTCAAGGAGGCGAGAGACTTAATGGCGGCCTGGCTATCTGAATAAATGCAGATATTTCTATTACCTATGGGTAAGTCTTTTATTGTTATAAGAGCCTCCCGGATTACAGTGACCTCAACCTGAAAAACACTGCAGTGATCCGGAAGTCGAAACGATGATCTAACATCGAGTTCCTCAATGTTGACGCCTAAATTTCTAAAAGATAAAGTAATAAAAATTTGTTTCTTTAAAATTTCAATCAAATAGCTTTTTTTATCGTGCTAAATTGAATGAAATTGTGTAAAAAACTTTTTTCTAGACCGTGTTATTTCAAAACCTTGTTAAAAGAAGGCCGTGTAAAAACAAAATTGGGTGTACATTAAATTTTACCAAATGAAAAATATCCAATCTCTTCAGTGGGAAAATAAGACTCTTATAAATTTTAAACTGAAATTTTTTTTACCTGCGAATTGATCTGCATCAGTACCTACCTCATTTAGCTATACCCTTTACACTAAAAATTTCTTTCATAAAAAGTAAAAATAGTTCTTTGAAAAAACTTAAGGACTTGTCGCTAATAAACAATCTCTTATTCCATCTTTAGTAGCATACAATTTGTTTAAATTAAAATACTTATTCATTGACATCAATGTTTATGACTCTAACATAGAGACCTTGGTAATATGGTGCGTCTCTCCAAATTTCCAGAAGAAGACCCTGCTGAGCCAAATATGTGCAGGTTGCTCTACTGTCTGTGGCCATCCTGACTTTTAATCTTTTTGTTTGAAGTGTACCCATGATTAGATGCTTCTGTTATACCATCGTAACTGCCACTTGCTGGCATAAAGAAATTGAAAATTGCTCTCATTCAAACTGTCCAACAATGTACCACATAAAAAGAAAGCAAACTCAATTTATGTTTGTTTTTGGTGCGGAACTTGGTGGTCCGGATATACCAACTTAAAAAGAAATAGTGACGTAACAAAATAACTAAATTAAATTGCACTGATTGCAATTTCCAGAGAAAAATTTGTTGAAACATAACTGTCTAATAAATTTTGCCAAACGATTGAGAAAAAGCAAAACAAATAATAAAAAAAAAATATCAATGTAAGAAAATTGGCAACAAGGCACTGCTTGCTGAGCAACTCCTAGCACACAGCTGCCACTATCTGAACTGCCAATGGACAGTATGAAACTCTTGGGCGGAAGGCGAGCGAAAGCAAAAAGAAAGGAAAAGAACATAAATAAGCGCTTAAAAGGGAAAGAGCGCGCATGTCTGCGCAGGAAGTGATCCGGCAAGCGGAACTTGGACTGAGAGCGAGAGCCGAGCCCTTTAACCAATAAATTGCAAAACAATTGCACAATTTTCCACAACATTTTTGTCTTGGCGGACAGCGACATTGCTGTCAGCGTCGCACAGTGGGCGAAATGCGCAATATTGCTGGCATTTATTTTCAACTTGCGAAATACATAAGCTATACTTTTGAGTAGACAACAAATCAAGGTAACTTTATTAGCATTATTTTTAGTAAGAAAATAAATCTTTTAAATCTTTTTTTATCTTCTTCTCTAAAACCCTTGTTTAACTCTTTTCGGACTCGCTTATGCTCCTCCTGAAGTGTGGGTATGCGATCTCAGCATTCGTCTGCAGGCATTCCGATCCTGGATCATGTCATCGCTGAGACCCATTCGTTGCTGGTGTTTTTGCATTTGAAAAAGGTGAGGTTTATGGCACTTGTGTATGGATATTCGTTAGTTATGGACTTTCCTTTTATACCGGCGGTTGTCTCCAGACCCGGTAACCAATCGCATACACTGATCTTTGGAAGATCTTTAAGATGTTAAAAATATGCCTCAGGCTCAATGTGATGGTAAGTATGCCTGCATCTGACTAGTTCTCTTTTAGGGGCCTCTTACGCCAGGTAGAGAATACCGTGGTGCTAAATTCTATTCTATAAAAAGCAAATTACAAATTTTTAATTTTGAAAAAAAAAATAATAATAATTAATTTTAAGCATATTTAAAAAAAATATATTTTGAAACAGACGTAATAAATAGCTTTTCTTAACAGTTGCATTTAGAAATTTCATTTAAGAGGAAGTTTATGTTCAAATTAAAAAAGCCTTTTTTTTGTCCATTTAATTTTTTTGTGTAAAAATTAATTAATTATAAATAACTACTTTAAAAAATTACAAAAACAATTTTTTTTTTTTAATTTACAAGAATTTTAAAATATGTTTTTATTAAAAAAAAGCTTATATTCTGATACGCATTTATTAATTCCAATTATACAAACTTTTTGTAATTCTTAATTAAACTCAAAATTTCGTTAGCATATAAATAATATACTTGCATGACTGTGGTACTAGCAACTTAAAAAAAAAAAAAAATTGTAGCGCAATTAAAAATTTCAACCACTGTACGTTGGCAGCGCTGCTTGTCCTGTCTCATAAACAATGGGCCAAATTGTACAATTTGTGAGCTGAGTATCATCGTGTGTGCATGTGTGTATGTGTGCGTTGTCCTTTTCTTGGCGAAAATCCAAGGTGAAAGATGCCACACGCTGCGAGAAAGGTAATTGAAAATTATGTTTTGTGGCATAAGATGGTATTGTAGTCCTAGTATAGACGCATAGTTGAACAGCTGGCATTTAGCCAATGGTTTTTGTAGTGCCAACTACGTCATTGTTGCTTTTGGCATGGCCAAGAGCCAGCAGTATGTGGCTATTGCATAATCACAGAAGTTCTACTTCTACCGGAAACAAACTATGGGAAAGATTTTCGTAAATGTGCCAAATAAAATCTCAATAGCATTTCGTGCAATGTTGCAATGCTATGTTCCAGGAATCTGGCAGCTTTTTGCTTTGAGGGCTTTTGTCTGTTGACTTGGTAAAGGGGGTCTTTCACTAGATATGACTTCAAATAATTCACATCTTTAGGTGAAAGGGGCTCTCTAGCTCAAGTCTACGAGAATGTGTGACAGGAGCGGGTTTTAAGATCGTAGCCCGGTAGTTAAAGTAATAAATGCAAATTTGAAAATTTAAAAAAAATAACTTGACGACTTAAAATACCTGTTGTCACGAATTTTATATCATTTCGAGCTACCCACAAGGCACTTTTTGTGTCCAAAAATTCTCTTCTGAGAATAGGAGTAAGTCAGATCTACAGCAATATCAAGAGGTTCCACTGCGTACAAAGAAACAGACTACTTTGCGTGGATCTTAGACGACGGCGTCATTGGGCCATACATCTTCCAAAACTAGAGCGACCAAACGTTGCATGCCAACGGCAACCAATATCGTGCCTTGACTTCTTAAGCCTTTACCTTTTATTCTGGGCTACAACCTAAAACTATTTGCTTTATATTTATGCTCTATTTGCAATGAATAAGTAGTGAAGGTTTAGTAGTGGTCTAGTATGGGTCTAGTTGTGGTCTAGCAGTGGTCTAGCAGTGGTCTAGTAGTGGTCTAGCAGCGGTCTAGTAGTGGTCTAGTAGTGGTCTAGCAGTGGTTTAGTAGTGGTCTAGTAGCGGTTTAGTAGTAGTCTTGTAGTGGTCTAGTAGTGGTCTAGTAGTGGTCTAGTAATGGTCTAGTAGTGGTCTAGTACTGGTTTGGTAGTGGTCTCGTAGTGGTCTGGTAGTGGTTTAGTAGTGGCCTAGTAGTGGTCTAGTACTGGTCTAGTAGTGGTCTAGCAGTGGTCTAGTAGCGGTCTAGTAGTGGTCTAGTAGTGGTCTAGTAGTGGTCTAGTAGTGGTCTCGTAGTGGTCTAGCAGTGGTCTAGTAGTGGTCTAGCCGTGGTCAAGTAGTGGTTTAGTAGTGGTCTTAGTAATGGTCTAGTAGTAGTCTAGTAGTGGTCTAGTAGTGGTCTAGTAGTGGTCTAGTAGTGGTCTAGTAGTGGTCTAGTAGTGGTCTAGTAGTGGTCTAGTAGTGGTCTAGTAGTGGTCTAGTAGTGGTCTAGTAGTGGTCTAGTAGTGGTCTAGTAGTGGTCTAGTAGTGGTCTAGTAGTGGTCTAGTAGTGGGCTAGCAGAGATCTAGTAGTGGTCTAGTAGTGATGTAGTAGTGGCCTAGTAGTGGTCTATTAGTGGTCTCGTAGTGGTCTAGCAGTGGTCTAGTAGTGGTCTAGCCGTGGTCAAGTAGTGGTTTAGTAGTGGCCTAGTAGTGGTCTAGTAGTGGTCTAGTAGTGGTCTAGTAGTGGTCTAGTAGTGGTCTAGTAGTGGTCTAGTAGTGGTCTAGTAGTGGGCTAGCAGAGATCTAGTAGTGGTCTAGTAGTGATGTAGTAGTGGCCTAGTAGTGGTCTATTAGTGGTCTCGTAGTGGTCTAGCAGTGGTCTAGTAGTGGTCTAGCCGTGGTCAAGTAGTGGTTTAGTAGTGGCCTAGTAGTGGTCTAGTAGTGGTCTAGTAGTGGTCTAGTAGTGGTCTAGTAGTGGTCTAGTAGTGGTCTAGTAGTGGTCTAGTAGTGGTCTAGTAGTGGTCTAGTAGTGGTCTAGTAGTGGTATAGTAGAGGTCTAGTAGTGGTCTAGTAGTGGTCTAGTAGTGGTCTTAGTAATGGTCTAGTAGTGGTCTAGTACTGGTCTAGTAGTGATCTCGTAGTGATGTAGTAGTGGTCTAGTAGTGGTCTAGTAGTGGTCTAGTAGTGGTCTAGTAGTGGTCTAGTAGTGGTCTAGTAGTGGTCTAGTAGTGGTCTAGTAGTGGTCTAGTAGTGGTCTTAGTAATGGTCTAGTAGTGGTCTAGTACTGGTCTAGTAGTGATCTCGTAGTGATGTAGTAGTGGTCCAGAAGTGGCCAAGTAGGTCTACTATAACAACGGCTTACACTGAGGAAATCTGTTTGTATTAACCAAAACTGAAAATCCAAAGAAAAAATAACCCAGTTTCATCTTCTTTTCCTAAACCCTTGTTTACCTCTTTTCGGACTCGCTTATGCTCCTTCTGAGGTGTGGGTATACGATCTCATTATTGAAATACAGCATGACTTATGCAGGCAAGTTGTGAAAAGTTCCGATTTTTTGAGTCAAAAATAAAATAATATTTTTTTAAGTTTAAAAAAAAAACAAAATACATAGCAGTTTTTATTTTAAAAAGTTTACCTACACATGCCCATTTTTCCCCAACCTAAGCTTGAAAAGTTCTGTCATAATTTTTGCACAGTGTAAAAAATTGTAGTTTCTTGCTCACTGTGGCACCTCTGTCACCCGCTTGCAGTCCCACCCACTTGAATTGAAGCAGCTCGCAGCATTGAACGTCTCAGTTCAACTTGAAAGTGCGTTACGGGTGGTGGTTGAAACTGATTGAAACTGTTGCAGCTTACCGCTCTTACTCTCTGGCTTTACGGCTTACGCTCTCTCTCTCTCTCTCTCTCTTCTACCCTCCCTCTGCCCAGTGCTGCTCTTTGCGCAGGAGCAACACGTTTGTGCTCAATGTGCCTTCACGCAGTTTTGGCCAGTCAGTCACCAAATGCTCGCCGCGTAGAGCGCATGTCTTACGGCAAATCGAGTATCAAGCGCGCTTAGATATATATTTAAGCCATATATATTTTTTTTAATCAATATTTTTTTGAAGTGTTAGAGGTAAAAATAATTTTTTTAAGTGAAAAAAAGTAAACACTTAAGTGCTTAAAATGAACCCGAACTTGGAGTGTACTTCAAGCTGCGGGCACTCATAATTTTGTAAGAAATTGCCAAAATGCAATTGCATTTAATACGTGCAACAAATTAAACATATTTTTGAAATCACTTTGCTGCGAAATTGTATAAAGCTTATAAAAGGGTTCCAGAAATTAATTGCACGTGAAGTGCGACGGCGACGACAACGACGACGACGTGGACGAGTCAGGCATGAATTTTGGATTTCATTTTTGCTGCTTCGCTGATTTGGTTGAAAAGCCAGACGTAGCAGGCAAAATAAATTAAAATACCCAACCCAAAATACAAATATAATGCAGCAAAGGTATTTCAGGCAAGAATCGTCGATGTCGTCGTTCGCCGCCAAAAAGCGCGCCAAAAACTAGCCAGACCACTTTCCGCGTAGTGTCCGTCCAGACCCAAAGTTGTGGCATGCCACAATACGTGCTCAAACTCACCAATTCGCCACTAACTGGAAATTTTTTGTATATTTTGCAGCACCCACACACGCACACATCAACTGACTTCTGCAAGATGCTCAAGTGGGCTGTACACCAACCACGACCTTCGTATTTTACCGCCTCAGTTAGCAACAGTCAAAACTGGCACACTGAGTTTCAGGCAACGGCAGTCATTGCTGATCGTCGCCACAAACTCAGGCGCAGATCTACTACAGCTTTGCCGCGTACTCCTGCTGTTTTGGATAAAGAGAATCATGTTACCTCCACGCCGCTACCAGCGCTGACTGCCAAGAAGTGCCGCACGCCGCTGCTTAAGGATCTTAGCAACATTATGGCCACACCAGCGCAGCAAACCAGCTCACCCTGGCATACGCCTACGCCCAACTCCAATACACTGCGCGCCAGACCAAATGCCTATGCCTCCACTTTGCCCACCTTTGAGGCGGAGTATTCGCCCAGCAACACACTAATACCCGGACCATTGCTGGCACTACGCGGCCTGGGCATACCCGATAGTTACTTTGAGAAACCACGTCTGGAGCAAAAACCGCTGCCGCCTGCCGCCAGTGCGCCGTGTGAGCAGCCTACGCTGAGTTCCACGCAAATGGGTGATGTTACGCTGGAGCGCATGATTGATGCCATTTTGGAGAGCACACGCAAAGCAGCACCGGCCACAGCTAGAAGCAGATCTTTGTCACGACCACGTCAACGTTTGCGTCATAAGCAGCGTCAGCAGCAGCGCCAGCTGGCCAATGCAGTCATTCACTCACCCACCTATAGACCTGCCTTTGATCCAGCCAGTGACTTGTGCGAATATTGGCAGCAGCCTGCTGGCGCTGGCACAGCTACTGCAGCCTATGAGGAACGCGAGGTGCGCTCACCCAAGCCCTCGCAAATTAAGTTGCTGTTACGCAGACAGCGTGTAGTGCGACGCAAGCGCAAGATCTCCGCCCAAATCTCGTCCAGCGTGCGGCAGTCAGCACAAAAGCTGCTGGCTGCTGCAAGATCCACGCAAAAGCTGCAGCGACACATAAGTCCCGACAGTGGACACAATTCGACCAGTGATTGCGAGCTGGATGTGCAGTTTGACGGCGACGCTTTGGAGGCCTCCTGCAAGCTGGATGAGATTTGGCTGCAACATGAGCTGCCGCCGCTGCAGGCACGCGATGTTACCAAGCGCCGTTTGAGTTTCTCATACACAGATGATGCCTCTTAACCCTTAGGGCATATAAACCGTTTTTTTTATATTATATAAGAAATACATTTTTTTTATAGTCTTAAGCATAATTTTTTTTATTTGTTGTCTTAAATAAATACATATTTTTTTTGAACACAAACACTTTCCCACAGTTTTTAATTTACTTGGTAGCATTATGTGGGCCAAGTTTGTAAATGTTTATGGTCTAAGCCACAAAAGAGCCAGCAGCTTATGCAAAACACTTCTTGAAGCTCAGCCAAGCGTGGCGTTTGGTCTTGAAGTTCTTTGGAAAGCAAAGGAGTAGGAATAAAAAGTAAAGGGCACAACTTAGGCACCAAGTGTTCTACCAAGTTTAATGGGCATTTTTATGCTTTGATAACTAGACAGCGTCGAGAGAGACGCAAAGGGTGGCCAAGTGCTGGGAGTGCCAAGAATGTTGATAGCACAGGCGTTTGATGATCACGTGAAGCATTCCAGTTCACAATGATTGTTCAATTAAGTCTGAGAGCTTCACCTGTTGATAGAACATACGAAGACGACGCTGTATACAAAGGGAAGCAGGCCCCATGTCTGGCTCGATTTTTGGCTCGGGACGCCGTTTATGTCAATGGTCCTCGTTGTAGAGCGATGCTAAACACTTTGGAACAGCCGTAATAACAAAAGGATCGCTTCAAGCACAGACAGCGAAGCCGGGCTGAGCATTTAAATGATGTGCTATACCCGAATTTTCTTGATATCTTCCAACATATTTGCTTCATTTTAATTTTTCACTCTGCACTATGACGCCACACTACTCTAGCTTGAGCTACATTTTAGAAGTTGTTCAAGCCATTATACAAGCTTGACATGAACCCAACTCACGGCTGCTCAACTATCCATTTCACTTTCAATCAAAATAAAATTAAAGAAATGTCTGTTAAATGACACGGCAAGTTGACGGACGGACTTTCCGAAAAAAAAAACAGCGGGAAAAATAAAAAAGGAAAAACACAAAGCCCATCATTAGCCCTGGCCCATCAAAGCAAAACAGCCAAAAGATAATAATGTGCAACTACCCAAAACAAAAAGAAAGGTAACAAAAACTTTGATATGCTCGCGGTAACCTTTAACAGATTTACCCAAGCCGGAAAACTGTCCATTGGTCAAACCAGATGACAACTAGCGCCCTTGTGAAAAACGCAGCGGAAATGACGCGAAAAGGGTATGAGCATGAGACATGACAGCTAACACGCTCAGCAAACAAAGCGGGAGGGGGCAAGGTTGTGTCGGGAAATTTTTAAATAAAAAACCGTCTTGATTTTTCTTGCTGTGGGGCGGTCAAGCAACCTTAAGCTGTACTACTGACCTTAACCAAAGTTATGACAGCGCTGCTCATATTCCTTACATCATAAACTACAACATTGAAAAGAAAGGAAAATAAAAACACAACTGACAACAGGCCTAGTGACGTCAGACGGCATGTTACAAACAACTGGTGGACCAACTTGATGGACAAGTCTGTCGTTCTAGAAAAGTTTTACGCTCTAGTGAGCATTCATAGGGGTACTGTATTACTAGTTATAGATTGTCTTTGTATCTCAATGTATGTGCGTGAAAAGTGTTAACATTTTAGTTAAAACTAGTCGCCTGTGGATTATAGCCAGGTAATTTGGAGGCCTAGCTGAATTTGCATAGTTACTACGCACTGTCCGAGGGTTGTACAAAAATATTATGACAGCTCATTTAACGCCGTCTACGTCATGAACGCGCTTAATGATGAGACTCCTTTATGCAGATTGAGCAATTACGCTAGGCTTTACTATAACAGTGCAGAAATACTTAAAGATTTCAAACAACAGACACTTGAGTGCACTTAATTAATGTAAATGCTTGGGAAACACGCAAATTACTTGAACAAAAATAAATTCCGAAAAGAACAACTCACAGTTCCAGTTTAGGCACAAAATATTCCTGAAGCTAGAATTTTTTTAACACGAATAAAATATTATCTATTACATAGGTCATACTATTCTTAAGGGAAACCCTCTCATTCCTGTGAATACGAACTATTGTACCCCACAGGAGCACTTCATAACAAATTTCAAAACCCATATTCCAACCAGAGATGAGTGGAATGTTGGTGTACCGGGCCCTGCTGGCTCAGTTAAGATCTTTACGGACGGTTCCAAGTTAGACGACCGTGTCGGTGGAGGCGTTTTCATTGAGGAGCTCGATGTTAGATTATCGTTTCGACTTCCGGATCACTGCAGTGTTTTTCAGGCTGAGGTCACTGTAATCAGGGAGGCTCTTATAATAATAAAAAACTTATTTATAGGTAATAAAAATATGTGCATTTATTCAGATAGGCAGGCGGCCATTAAGTCTCTCGCCTCCTTGACTTCATGTATGACGTCGGTGAATAACTGTCGTTCATCTCTGGAGGAGATGGCAGAACAGTTTTCTATCCACCTCATATGTTCCGGGGACACAGGGATATTGAGGGAAATTGTATTGCGGACGATCTGGCAAGACAAGAAACTACCAGCATCCTCCTTCAGGATAAGGAGCGTCTGGGTACTCCTATGGCCAGCTGCAAACTAAGCATAAAGACCCATTTCGCTCACTCTGCAAACGAAACGTGGAATCGAATTTCCAACACGTGCAGAATCTCACGACAAACTTGGCCGGTGAACTGCAGGAAAAGAACCAAGGAACTTTGCTGTCTAAGCAGAGCCCAGTGCTCGAAAGTAATCCAAGCAATCACCGGACACTAGCTGGTGGGAGCTCATGCATTAAGGCTTAACGCACCTCATCATGATTTCTGCAGAATTTGTGGTGATGGGGAAGAGCTAGAGACGGTGGAGCACCTCTTTTATCACTGGCCGGGACTATGCAGAACAAGGTTCCGCTTCCTCAAGTCACACTTCCTAAATGACTTATCTCAGCTCTCAGGAAAGAGTCCGAAATGCCTTTCGAGGTTTATTGAGGCCACCGGATGACTGTAAAGTAGAGTATCTTGAGGACCTCTTTAGTGGGGTAGGTTGGAGTATAGCCCACCTGCGGTATCACAACGGGCCAATTTTTATCTGGCCTAAGTGAGTTGGGACGTCTACATCCTAACTGCCGCCTTAACCTAACCTAACCTAACCTAGGTCATACTAAGAAAACTCTACGAGTATGAGTATATAAGTTTATATACTTCCCGCCAGCGCCGCAACAAACCCAAGTTGTGCTTCAAAAATCAGCTGGCCCTTGGCAACTCAATTTGGTCTAGTTCGAGTCGTCTGAGTACGCCCCTACATAACAAGTTAATCGATTGAGTTGCCAATAATGTTAAGTGCTCTATTGAAAACTCATTTTGCGGTACACTGTTGTAACGAAAATTGTGAAAATTGTGAAAATATCCTTTAAAAGCGGGTTTCGTATAGCACACTTCAAACTCTAATTGCAATTTAAACGATTGTCAACTGAGAGCGAGTAGATGAAAATTGAAACAACACACACGTACACACACACACATTAAAAACCATTGTCACTCACACCCGCTTAATTTTTTTTTTTTTGGCAACATTTTGTGCGCTACTGTCCTGTTCCAGGACCAGGACTCTAGCTCTGGCACTTTCCCCCTCCTGGTCGAGTGACAAAATTTAACGCACCTTTTGACCCGCACTTTTTTTTGGTCACTGCCCGCTTGAACGTTGGCCACGCACGCGCACCGCTCTCCTTCTGCTGCTCATTCTCGCTCTCTCGCCTTGCTTCGTCTCTCGCTTTTATCGGCAGCGATCGCAGAAACAGTTGCAAAATAAAAAGTTCTAGCAGAACTTGGCAGACAGCGTTTGGCGGCTATTGAATACTCTGCAAAAATTCTATTGCGATTTAAATTTAAAGCCAATAGAGTAAAAATATAAAAATTAGATTAGATTCCAGGCCATAAGAGTATCTGAGGGAACGAAGTAGCTGATAAGCTGGTACTAATTGATCCAAAAAGCTACTACAGGAGGCTGATCTACGGCAGGCCAAGAAACTACTCTGTGGTTAAAGAAAATATCCCAATTAGGAAAGAGTTCCCTTAGGATACTGGCTGTGAACAGGAAAAACTTGAGATGTAGGCTCTGTATGATTGAGGAACCATTCTTGGGACACGTACTTATAGATGGTCCTAGAATGTTGATGCCACCCAACTAACCAGAACCATTTCCAATATTTAGGATTGTTTAGGGAATCGGAATAATTGAGAAGCGGTAGAACTAGCTCTAATAGGAAACAGCATAGATCCTCATACTGGACAACGCTCCCTCGGTGGAACTCGCTTTCAACGGCAGATGCGGTTACTGTCATACAAAGACCCCTTCGAAATACCCGGGACTACCCAAATCAAAGCAGAACAACACCACTTCCAAACACTCTGGCCAAGATACATACAACCAAAAATGAACAATGGAACTTTTGAGTTTTCACAAAAAAGGGTCTGGGTCTCTGAAAGAAGTAGTGACACGACACTTTACCATAGCCCTAGCTCCAACCGGATATTATGAATGCTATCCCGATACATTGTCTTTTTCGAGTGAAAAAATTTGTCGTACTTACAGTGACAATGATTCAAGCTAAAGGTTTAATAGAGGGGCCGATAACTTTTTCCCCACCGGGCCCGGATTTACTCTCTACGGCACTGGTTATAGATAGAAGTGCAATTGTTCATAAAATCTTAATCCAAGAACTTGAAGTTCTACAAAAACGAACTTTAATCAAAAGCCACAAAAGGCGTTTTTCCAAAAATAGTTTGCTTAGATCTAATTTCAGACCAAAGCCTTGGCTTAGAGGTCCTTGAAGCTAAGCCCTAAGCTTTCGCTCAAGGCTTGCTCGCTGCAAGTAGTTGATAAGATATTAAAAAGTAAAAATCGTCTTGAACAGAATCCCATTTGACGCTGTTCTTGAATTTCGTGTTATTGTACTCACCTTTCCTTTGATCCTTTAATTTTTTTTCCCAAATTTTAGATACTCTCTGAAACTTCTATTGCAGTGTATTTAAAAACAAAAAGCCAACAACATTCGCTTGAGCAGGGAAAGTGTTCGGACAGCGGGCGGCATTTGTGCAGTTCCTGCATGTCCTGGATATCCTGCATGTCAGGAAGTCGACGTCAAACACAGCGAATGTCTGTGCAAATGTCTAAACATGTGCAGAATTGCAACTGCTTTGACGTACCCTGTGAGAGGTCCTCACAAAAGGACTGCACACCAAAAAAAAAAACAATAACAGCTATTTGGCCACGTTCCCCTTGTGACCGTCTCTTCCTTTGCCTTTCTCTTATGCTGGTTAGACTACATTTTATTCTAATAGCTATTAGACCAGCTACAAAGTGCTAAATATTCATTAGCTAGCCTTCTAACAAGCCGTATCCTTCGTCTGTTCCAGGACTAACAAAAATCACCTGTTGGCCAAGAAAACTCTAGACAAGAGAGTGCAATGTCCTTACTATAATTGACCATCTATAACATGTTATTTGTATCAAACTACTTATTATTTCAAAAGCAGGTGATCACGGCATAAAACTGGCTCAAGTCAGGAAGACGGGAGCTAGAGAGCTACAAAGTCTTAGGCAGCTGTAAATCGAACTAATCCGGCTAGAGCTCCAATGCAGCTATGGTAATCTCTAGGAAAAACTTGTTGCTAAATATGTCAGCTCTAGATCGGATTAAATGATCACCTAGCCTTGAAAAGGATTCCGAGTGCCCATCAGAAAAGACAAGCTGCTCAGGAGAAGCCGTCAAGAGGGCAGACTGTTGCTGTATGTTGGTAGTACCAGATGGTGGGATAGCTACGTTTGGTATAGCGGAGTAAAGGAAGGGAGAACATGTAGTTTAAAGGTCCATAAGGCTAATTAAGCTACTATATATAGACAACCATAAACCGTGTTTCATACAGGTTTCTTAGAAACTTAATACACTTTCGCATAAGTTTGGGTGCTCAAGAAATGATTTAAGCAGAGCACGCAGAGAAAAATCATCGCCCCAGGTGCTGCTCCAGTCAAAGCTTTACACCTTATGCTCTGAGTACACTCCAATTGCAATAAGCAAAGTGCCCAATTCCAAGAGAGCTCCATTGTGCTGCTAATCAATGCTTTCTTTAGCAACACCTAGATCTTTATATAGTAGATCATAGTGTGTGCGCATAATAGATACTCATGGAATCAGTGTCGCAGCAACCCCTAACCAATGTAGCGCATATCATTAATGCAAAACGATGGGCCGGGATTAGATTTTTGCACGGCAACTCATCCTTGCTGCTGCTGTCATGTCATTAAAAATATTATTATAACAGTTGCAAACGACTCTCAAACGATCAAACGGAACTCAATACCTTCTGCTTCTTCTAACAATCGATAACCCTTTTGATCCTGGCATTTCTCTTTTGCTACTTCATTAAGTGCGGCTCACTTGATGCGGCGGATCTGGATGTGACAACCTTTTGAACCCTTTCCTGGGCGCAAAAAAAAAAAAATTGAAGAAAAAAGGATTTGCGGCATATTTCACTCGTCAGCCGTGAGAGAAAAGAAAACACTTCAAGTGCGCCAAAATTTAAATTATGGCAAGCAGTCGATCAAAAGATTGCAAAGGATTAGATTCAAATCATTTGCAATTTTCCGCATTGCGCTAATGCAGAAAATGCCAAGACAGGATTCGGGTTGCTTTTTCATTTTTTGCGTTGATCCAGTTGTAAGGGTGAGTTGACATGGCATTCGTTATACCTTATGGATTGATTTGGCAAACAAATTTATAAGTAACATGGTAGGTAGTTCCATTCTCTCACTCGAACGATGTCACCCCCAAGAATGCCGCATTATCCATCCAACTGCAGTATCTTAAAAAAAAACATTTTGGAACAACATTTTCAACAAAAAAAAAAAAGCTCAAAGTCTTTTACTCAAGTCCAGGGATCCTACCAGTGCGTTCATAGTCGCCTCCCAGCATGACTTCAAAATTTATCAAAACAAACTAAACAATCGATACTCAAAATTTTCGAGCGTATTCCTGAGAATTAAGCTGGCAACCTCTACGTGCACTGCATGATTGGAGAGCAATACAGACATTCGGCACTACAGCTTCGGATGAGTTTCCAAAGGAATCATCCATAAACTACGTGACGCTCCAGGGGGGTGGGGGATCAGGCGAAGCGTCACGATGATATGGAAAATCCTCAAAAGTATTCCGTCACTGTGTCACGATTGAGAGGGGGGGGTTTATTTTGACGAAAATTAGCGTCGCGTAGTTTATGGATGATCCCAAAGCACTTTGACATATAGTTAACCACTCTTGAGTGAAATCGAACATAAGTGGACAAGGGGGTATAACAATATAGACTCACAAGAACAGAACCAGAATGGCGATAAAGGGGCGCTGTAACATCGGGGCAATGGCGGAGACGATGCATGTTTCCCATTCTGCAAATTCTGTTGCAGCTGCAGAGATTAAGAATATTGAAAGCATACAACACCTTGCATGTCTTTGATCATTGAACATCTTGGCGCTCTGCCGAAGCTGCTTCTTTTAATCGTATCGTCAAAAGGATGCAACAAATAGAGAGTTTAAGCAGCTATGAGGACCCCCAGTTCTTCACTTGGAAGTGTTTATATATCAAAGCGTGCCAAAGACTGTCAACTCATTTTTCCAAATCTTGGGGGGTCTGAACCCGTTAGTCATACTAACCTAATAAAAGCTTTCAGACACTACCCACACTCTTAAAATGTTTTTCATGGAACATATTTACTTTTGTCGGAAAATTTTTAAATAACAGTCTGAATTTTGAAGTTCTAGTTCAGATCTAGGGTTTTATTACTGGATGTGAGTAATCGAGGTGGTTCATAACAGACTAACTAAGGTGGCCTTCACAACTCGTTACCGAGTTACAGCCGACCTCAAGAGCTCTCCCCAGGAGCCTCTGCTTCTCGCGCTTGTTCTCTAATTACACCAAGTGCAGAAAGGCCCTTTGCTCCACTGGGAGTCGAGAATGACAGAACAAGAAGTGTGAAAGGTTCTTCTCCACTTGTTCCTTTCATCGGAGTCGCGGTCTCCCTCTACTTCGTCCGTTGTTGACTCCTTTTTTGAACACCTTTTTCGCTGGAGCTTTTTCGACCGTACTGTCGTTCGTACGAGCTTTCCCCTGTTCCTTCGGGGGACGATACGACCCAATACGAATGCGACCGAAGATTTTGCGAAGAGTTTTATCGTCGGGAATACTCTCTGCACACATTAGCTCACAATTTAGCGCGTGCTAGAATAGCTACCCAGATGAGGCCGCGGGGAGGTTGTCTATCAACTTGCTATGATCTGTAACAAAGATCACTCCGGCGTTCGGCAGGTTGCCCGCGATCAGAAGCTTTGCTCTGCACAGATAAAGCCAGGCCATCTACAACAGGCATACTGGTAGTTATTATATATTACAGAAATCCCATAAAAAGTTTAATAAGCAGATCAAAAATGTTTCCCTCGAAGTGCCTAGAAGATCTTAATAGTAGTACCACTCCACTCAGCTTGCTAAGTATACCTAGTTTGAAGTTTATTTTAGCAGATGGAAGTAAACTTTGTGAAAAAATGTCTGTATCTTTTTGATATCTTGACCAGATCTCATATCAAAAACCAACACATACCATGCACAGTGCTAGGGTCTTTTTTTTTGTCCTGGCCACACTTTTGGTCAGCTGCTGCTTATGTATTTTAGTATAGTCGGATCTTAACCATTTTTGGACACATTAAACGCGCGAATAACTCGGCTAATTACAGGCGTACCCGACCCCAATTACGAACTAGCGCTTAAGTTGACCATAGCGCTACTTGTACGGCAGCTTATCATAGATGTGTCATCTAAATGGCTTGAATTTGTATATTTTTTTGATGACGTCATGTCACATGTTGCCCGTAAGAAAATAAGAAAATTAGAATACAAAAAACAAGCCTAAGACTCACGCATATCGATATCCTGGCAAACGCGCCCCCCACGGCTAAGTGCCAAGGGTGACGCCTTCATTGATTTCGGCTGGGCTGGCAACCCTTTTATATATTTTTTTTTTTTTTTCGGCTAGCTTAGAATTTATTGCTCAATTTATATTTACTTAGAGTGCCAATAGAGTTCAATAATTCATAATGCAGCAGCAGCAGCAGCCTTCAAGGCTATCATGTGTCCTTTGAATTTGCATAAATGATATTTGGTGCTGTGTATGTGTGTGTGTGTGTATCTCCTAAGCAGCTGGCAAGTTCCTTGGCGCGCGAAAGGTGTGATTCCATGTAATATGAAGTTGAAGTTGAAGATGTAGATGTTGTAGAGCTAGAGCTAGAGTTAAAGGTAGAGGTAACTTTTTCCGGAGTTCGCGACTTTTGTTTTTTGTGTTTTTGTTTAGCCGTGTTGTTGTGATATGTAAGTTGATATATGATATTTGATTTTTGGCTGTCGTCCTACTCCGGGCCCCGAGGCGCAGCACCAATGCAACAGCAAGCGACTTCAATTAGGGCAAAATGCCATTTACAATGTTGGCTGCCAGGACACAGTTTTTTCTTTACCTTACCAAATAAATGTTTTTTTTTGTCGTCTATTTTTTTTTTGGTTTGTGGCACTAACAGCTGCCCCCCGAGCGTACTAAGAGTATGCAAAATAGTTGAATGCTTTAGACAAGCCTGTCAGCTTTGTTGCATATGGCAACTCTGGCAGCCAAGCGTAACGCATATTAAAACTTTACTCGTACAGTGGAAACAGCAATTGTTCGCACACTTTTTAATATAAAGTTTAAGTTAATAAACTTTTCGACTTACTTATTATATACTGCAAGTGGGATGAATTCGGAAGAATTTTTTCGTAGATTTTCTGGAGTGGAAACAAAATTTTTCAAAATTGAAAGTTGTGTTGTTCGGGGCTTTGAATAAGCTACATTGCTTCGAAATTTCAGATCGATACGAAGATTTATTGTTTCCGAATCCACCCCACTTGCATCTACCTGAAGGTACGAAGGACCCCAAGTCCTTCATACCAAAAGGCTTATCATAAGGTCCGTTTGACTGTATGAACACCTAGTTTTCGGAGACTATAAGAGCTAGAGACACTAGCTTTACCAGCTGGTGCGCATGTTTCCTGAGCACATGAAATTTGTTGAATCATATTGTTACCGCCCTAGTAAAAGTTCGCGCCTATTATAATAATAAACTGCGTCATTATTTGACTGTACGTTAGGGATCATCCATAAACTACGTGACGCTAGTTTTCGCTAAAAAAAAAAATCTTTAAAAATGGAACATAGGTATAAATACCTCCTGTGACTACGGACTATTGTTCCCCACAGGAGCACTTCATAACAAATTTCAAAACCCATATTCCAACCAGAGATGAATGGAATGTTGGTGTACCGGGCCCAGCTGGCTCAGTTAAGATCTTCACGGACGGTTCCAAGTTAGACGACCGTGTCGGCGGAGGCGTCTACATTGATGTTGAATGTTCGATTATCGTTTGGACTTCCGGATCACTGCAGTGTTTTTCAGGCCGAGGTCACTGCAAAAGACGTACCCATAGGTAATAGAAATATCTACATTTACTCAGATAGCCAGGCGGCCATTAAGTCTTCCGCCTCTTTGACTTCATGTATAAAGTCTGTGAATAACTGTCGCTCGTCTCTGGAGGAGATGGCAGAACAGTTTTCTATCCACCTCACATGGGTCCCGGGACACAGGAATATTGAGGGAAATGGCATTACGGATGAACTGGCAAGACAAGGAACTACCAGCATCCTCCTTCAGGATAAGGAACGTCAGGGTATTCCTTTGGCCAGCTGCAAACTAAGCATAAAGACCCATTTCGCTCACTCTGCAAACGAAACGTGGAATCGAATTTCCAACACGTGCAGGATCTCACGGCAAACTTGGCCGGTGTACTGCAGAAAAAGAACCAAGGAACTTCGCTGTCTAAGCAGAGCCCAGTGCTCGAAAGTAATCCGAGCAATCACGGGACACTGGCTGGTGGGAGCTTATGCATTAAGGCTTAACGCCGATTTCTGCAGAAGTTGTGGTGATGAGGAAGAACTGGAGACGGTGGAGCACCTATTTTGTCACTGCCCGGGACTATGTAGAACAAGGTTCCGCTTCCTCAAGTCACACTTGAAGACCTCTTTAGTGGGGTAGGGTATCACAACGGGCCAATTTTTATCTGGCCTAAGTGAGTTGGGACGTCTACGTCCTAACTGCCGCCTTAACCTAACCTAGCCTAGGTATAAATACCAAATTGCAGGAATATGCAGCCTAAAATTTGTTGGAGAAAAAAGTTACACGGTATTACACTGTCGGGCAGCGCTCCGACTGTATTACATTTTTTATACCCTGTACCTTATGGTACAAAGGGTATATTAAGGAGACCACGGAGACCCCCAATGATAACTAAAGTATGATCCGAGTGGCTAGAGAAGTCGATATACCCATGTCTGTTTGTTCGTCTGTCTGTCTCTCCGTATAAACGCCTAGATCTCAGAGATGGTAAGGACTAAGAAACCAAACTTTTAGATCCCTTATGATGTCGCGAGGTCCAAAAAAGATTTCCAGTGCCGGGTCTTGCTGATTAGGAACAAAACCAAAGTATTTTTTGTTAAAAACTAATAATGAAGATCTTTACATATTTAAAGAAAAAAAATGTGAAAATGAAGAGTTTTAAAATTAACGCATTTTTTATTTAATTTTTACATTTTTGAAAATTTTTTAAACATATTTTTTAAGCATGTGTGGATAAACCCTAAAATTTCAATACATAGAAAGGGGATCATTATATATAGAAAAATTTAAAATTAAAGATCCCACATTTTGGGACATTTTTGCATGCGCTGAAAAATATGCAGGACATGGCTAGATCGTTGTTTTTGTAGTATCTCACTCGTTTCCTTATAACTTTTCCAAACAAGAGCATAATCTTTTGCTTAATCTACTGCCCATAAATCATCTTTTTTACAGCGATTTGCATATACAAGATCTACAGCATAGAT